>OZ012737.1:661516389-662966389 GCA_963859935.3 Lathyrus sativus | reverse complement strand
TGAGGGCCCTGAGGAGGTATGGTCTTGACAATAACATCTAGTTGAGAATCTGCAACGGTATTGGTAGCCTCAGAGACAACAATAGGATGAATGTCCATATTTGTATTAAGAGCTTGTAGCATCACCATAATTTGCCCCACACTTCCTTGAAGATCTTTGAGTTCATGGTTGACACGATCGATCTCTTGATTTTGCTCTTCCATCCTTTTTCGAGCTTGGGCTCTAGTGTTGTATCGATGCAGAGAACTCAGGGTGACGAAACTAGAAGGCGAGAGAACCGAGAATGAGAAACCGGGAGACACATGTAATGCAAAAATATGATGCTAACATGCAGATGCCGATGAAAGATTTCATGGAATTCAAATATTTATGAATATCACGGAATACCAAAGAAATTTTATTTATTATTTTTGAAAATGAATTACAAATAATATTCTTGAAAGAAAGTCTTAACAAAATAGCTAAGTAAAAGCTAATAAGACCCTAAGGAAGCTTCTCGTTCTGCTCCTTGCTCTGCTCTTCTAGCTGGGCCTTTTTGAGGATGAGCCAGTCGACAAAAGGTAGATTGAGAATCGAAGGAAAATAAATCCTCCATTAGAACCAAGAAAGGGTACATTGGAAAAGTCTCCATAATTGTTGATGATCATATTGTCCTTGATGTCGGATAACTTCGAACATATGGCTCTAACAATGTCTTGCTCCTTAGGGTCCTTCCCCAAGAAAGGGAAAGGAGATCCTTCCAGAATAGGTGAACCAACCAAGTGAGAGTACTCTTCTAAGGTAGGCAAGAGATGATAATCTGGGAATGTAAAATGTAAAGCAAAGATAATCCGGATCCTAGAACTGTAATGAAGCAGAGAGAAGTCCTTTGTCTACTTGAAGTTTCAACTAAGATAACAACTTTCCATACTCGTTTCTGAATCCTTCTTGATCTTGAGCCAAAGCTCATAACTTCCTTAGGTCATCCAACTTAAGACTCTTAAAAGAATATTTCAAAGTACTTTTCTTATTGTAATCCATGGTATCCTGCAATGTTCATAAGTAAAGTTTGAATTCCATGCAATGTAATGCAATGTCATGCGTTATGGACGCAACGCACACATACAAAGTCCTAGGTTAGAGGTATATGAGCAGAGTTAAGGTCTACCCATCCCCAAAAGGGTATGTACTATAGGTTAGTTGTACCTGCAGAACAAGGGTTCTAAAGAAGTGCCCAAAGTCATCAGTCCATCTTTCGGATACTATCAATTTCCTGACTGACTCGGTGGCTAATAATATTCTCAAGAGAACCTCTTCTAAGTGTAGTATCGCATAGCAACTATTTTGGGAATATTCCCTCATAGTTCCTGCACTACATCCTAATAAAGGCCAAAGTGGTTTTAAAGGTAACTGTGGTCCCCAGTATCACCGGATCCAATCGAGAATAGTAAGTGTTTTCACGATTACTCGTTCAACAGAACCATTTTCGAAAGGGCCTCAACCGAGCGGTGATTCTCAAGTCAGCTTGGTCGGGATTCAATTCCCTATAAGCCTCGTCGAACATATCACCTTCCTATAATAATGTCACTCAAGTTCGGGTGTAGGACTTATCTCACAATAAAGATACCCCAAACATGGTACAAGAGATATATTATATACAAGCAAGCAAATAATGAAGCAAATAGTAAAAATAAAACAAAGTAGTGGTAACCCTTAAAAGTTGCCTCTCCTCAGGGAAGTCGTCATTTTCTGTTGCAGTGAGAATAGGATATTAAACTATTAATTAGTTTGAATCACATCTTTAGTTCACAACCGATCTTTGATTTATCCGAAGGAAAATGTCAAAAGAAGGAAAACCTAATTTTTGCATCGTAAACAATGCGGGGAGAGATCTAGGTAAGGGGTTGGTTAAGCTTAGGGAAGGTATTAGCACCCTGAACTTCTGTAGTACTCTACAGAAAACTTTTGTTTAAAGTTTACTATTTTGCTTTATTATTTGCTTGAGGTTATATGCTAAGGGTTAAGAGTGACTGAAAGACCTAAGGGTTAGTCCTAAGTTTACTCGGCAAGATTCACATCTTGTCCCTACGTATCCGAGGTAGGGGATGGAATCAGAGTAATCGTAGTTCCCTTTGAAAGGGAGGTTAGAAACTTCTTGACTGTGGTCAAGGTTTCAATGGGGAATAAGCGTTCTTAGGGAAACGCTTACGTGGAGTGCGGCGACTCCTATTTCAACGTTGAAAATAGTTGAATTAAAATGAAAAGGGAAAAATAGGTATTCCTAGGCGAAAAACCTAAAAACGGAGTGTGGAGACTCTTTATCCTATTACTAGGGTAAAAGGGTAAGTTTGTCCACGGCGGGACACCTAGTCAATTAGGGTTTTGAAATGGTCAAAGGTTAGGGTTATTGACTCGGCGGTCAAACAGCTAGACCTAATCCTTCGGAAGAAGAAATTAACGGTAAACTATGCAAATGACAAATTAATTACGTGGCAGAATATGAGTACGGGAAAGTTTAAGAATAACGGAATTGAAAACGACAACGACGATAGCCTCGCATAAATTACAAACCCGAACAAAAATGCAAGAATAATAATGAAATACAAAAGCGACAATGTCCTCGCATATATTACAACCATAAAGTAAAAATGCGAAAAATACGGAGCAATAAAGGGTTAGTAAGCCAAGTACAAATTGGAAACAGCGAAATGACAACTAACGGGAATGCTGAGAATTTTTATTTTTAGAATTTTCAATTTAAGGTTTAACTAGAAATTAAAAGTGAAAAAAAGGAAATTTAGAAAACATTTTTTTAAAGAAAGAGTTTGTAATTAATTGAAAATTAAAATTAGTTTTAATGTTTTAGAAAATGTTAGTAATTAATTTATCTACAAAATAGTTTTACTTTTTAAAGAAAATGTTAATTGTGAATTGTAAAACTTAAATTTTAAAGTGTTAATTTTAAATTATAAATTTTAAGTCTTTATTAAAAGATTAAATTTCAACCTAAGTTTTAAATTACGTTTCTAAACTTAAAAAATTAGTTAAATTAAATTTTAAAAATGATTTTAATTATGAATTTAAAAAAAAATGGTTTTAGTTTAAAAATTGTTTCAATTAATTCCAAAAAGATTTTAATTTTAAAATTGGTTTTAATTTAAGAAAAGAAAAAGATTTTTAATTTAAGAAAAGAAAAAAGTTTTATTAACCTAATTACTAAGTGATATTAACAATTAAATTGTAGCATTATAAAGTAAAATAATAAATAATAAATAATAAAAGGAAAGAGACACAACAAATAAATTGGGGGAGGCGTGGAATTTGGCAGCTGACTGCTGCTGCTTTTAGGGTTTTGAAACCCTTTCACTTCCTCTTCTCCCACCATGGCGCCCCTTGCTGTATGTGCCTGCTGTGAAAAATTTCTCCTCTTTTTCTTGTTTGCCTGCGGCGGCCATGGTTGCTTTCATTCTCCTCTTCTTTCTTCGCATGTGTTCTGTCCCTTTTTGCTTCCATCTTCTTAAATCTGGCCATGAATCCTGCAAAAATAATAAGTTTAAGGTTAAACCGCTCACCTTCTGTTGAGGTTTGAAGCGGATAACTTTGTGGATTTGTGGTGGTGATTTGCGGATTTACGGTTGTTGTCGGTGACTTTTTGGCCAATGAGGAAGGTTTTGAGGCCGACTGTGGGTGGTTTATGATGACGAATCCCTTGGGTTCGTGCAAAAATCCATCCCTTTTGATGTTGCTTTGAGGACCGATGAGGGATGATGACGGATCCTGAGGTTGTTTGTTATGGTGGTTCCGTCCGTTTTGTTGTTGTTGACGGATGATGATGATGTTCTCGTTCTGGGTTTTCACCGCCGTCAGGAAACTCGCCGATGATGATAACAATATGAGGCTTTTGGGCTTTTCCGACGATGAACTTTTCCTCTTTTTCTCTGATGAAATATCGTTGCCCCCTGAGGATGATGATGAATGCGCCCCCTTTCTTTGATAAACTTGCATGCTATTTTATGTTATTCTTGTGGGATTGGATCCACGGTTTTCTTTCCGCTGATTTCGTTGTGGGATTGCTGGATACAAATTTGTTGCTATTTTTCTACTAAATTGATTGCTTCATTTCAGGATATGCTTGTTGTTCTTCAGGAGACTTTGTTGGATTTGTTTTGGAGCTAGGTTTGCGTTTTCCATGGATGAGAGTTGGGCTTGATCCGTTAGGGTTCTGATTTTTTGAGAAATGTTGTTAAGGCCCTGTTTGGCAAAACCATTTTTTAGAAATAAGTGCTTTTTCTAAAAGCACTTATTTTCATAATCACTTTTTCTAAAAAATCACTTTTCATCTCTCTCCCGGAAAAATTCTCGAATAGATATTGCCGGATTTACCGAGGTTGGGAAATAAGCCAAGAGCTGGTTTCGACTTTGTTGTTGCCCTCCCGACGTAACCGATGATGACATTAAGCTGAGGGTATCAGAACCACTTTTTTAACCGTTTAAAAAATGCATGTGTGCTGTTGACTTGCAGTCTCGAAGAAAAAAGATCGAAAACTCGAAGAATCGGAAGCGGAATACTTTTTAGGATAATTTTAGGAATTTAGAAATTTATTTTTGTAATTACTATTTCTTTTGCAATATTGTAATAAAACAAAAGATTGAAATGTATAAAAAAAATCCAATTATTTCCTAATTGTCTTTTACAATTTCCGATTTCAATTCCCGATTAAAATCTCTGAATAAACTTAAACGAATAAAATCATCTAAATAAATCCAACTTGTTCGATTAAATCCAAATGGCTAAACTCTTCATCCAAATCAAATCAAATTGATTATTTTCTTGCAATTACCTTCCTGATTAAATACTCCAACGCAATTCTTCCGATTAAACTCAAATGAATAAACTCAACCAACTAAATTTATTAAATTAAACTCCAACAGATAAGCCATCTGATCAAACTCAACCCAACTAAATCCAATTAATTTCAATTATCTGATTAAACTTAAACGAATAAATTTCATTAATTAAAATTTATCCGACTAAATTTATTAGACTAATTCACCTGACACTCCATCAGATTAAGCTCAAACAAATAAATCCAAATAAACTGAATTAACCTGATTAAATTCCTCTAACGAGATTTATTCGATTAAACCGGGACATGCGGCCATGAACAGATAACCAGAGAAAATTCAATTAACAGCAGAACTAACTATCTTTTGTATCGAAAATTCAAAACGCATCTTGACTGCTTTAACTCGGCCACCTGAATCAACTCGACTACCCATCCTAGTCAAAACAACAAGCTTCTCATTATAAATTCTAACACGAACCGAAATTCCATTGTTTCCTTCCAAAATCAACTGATGACCAGCAGAAAGCAGGAAAACATGCGTCTGTTAAAATAAATTTCGTAAAGCCAATTCTCGCACCGTTTTAACCTGAATCCACTGATACCTCGACATATTCAACCCCATATAGTTCTAGAATCAAAGAGTATTTCTGAAATCCCTCTGACGATTGCAATTCGGCCCTTGAATAGAATGTGATGTATTGCTAGAAATCTGACGTCAAAACTGCCGTAAAATTTAATTCATCCAAATAAATCACATGACTCGGAGATGGAAACCCTAATCGCTTGAGGAATTCCTGAAGATGACTCAACTTCATAAATTGTCGGCAGGCTACAGATTAATGACCATTTTTCCCTTCACCAATTAAATCGCACACAGAGTAATTTTTCCTGCAAAAACCAACAGACTGAGCAAACTGGTTAGAGGTTAGTTACAATGCAATGCAAAATGAGATGGAATGCAAAATGAAACGGCTAATCTAAGGGTAAAATTTGGGGTATTACAGGTTACCTACGGACTTTTTAATCAAGAAAGCCCGATACTACGCTGATCATATGAGCATGCATACATTTGAGGCAATTTTTGCCTTGCTCGTTTATGGAGTGCTACTCTTCCTAAGTTTTGAAGGATTCGTCGACCTTAACGCCATTAAAATCTTCATGAAGAACAATCCGGTACCAACTTTATTGGGAAACACTTACCATTCTGTGCATCTCCGAAACTTTCATGGTGGAGGGATGATTACTTGTTGTGTGCCTTTATTATACAAGTGGTTTATTTCGCATTTGCCCAAGTCTGCTTCTTTTTTGGAACTTGATAAAGGACTTTGGTCACCGAGGATTATGGCGCTAACACACTCGGACATTGATTGGTATAGCCGTGTGTATGATGGGATATTGATCATTGATAGTTGTGGAGACTTTGCTAACGTACCCTTACTTGGCTTTAATATTGGGATCAGTTACAATCCTGTTCTAGCTCGCCGACAGTTAGGGTATCCATTGAAGGAGACACCCAAGAGTGTTCATGTGGAAAGTATTTTCTTCAAGGATGACAAAGAACTTCAAGATAAGATTGTGGTTGCTTGGCGTCACTTGCATAAGAAAGGAAAGGAAAGTATGGGAAAGCCTAATTGTGCGTCTTGGGAGCCATATCTCCATTGGATCAGAGAAAGAGCAATCAAGCTGAAAATGCCTTATCCTCGTCAAGATCCTATACCTCCAAGAAGAGAACTCGTTCTAGTTTTTATGTCTGAAGCTGAAGAATTGAAGATCTCTTTGAGAAAAGCATAACATGAGACAGAAGTATGGAAGAATAAATATCAGGTTGTCATTAGTGAGAATGCCGAACTTCAGAAGCAACTTCAGGCGAAGAATGAGGAATCACTTTCCTACAAGAAGAGAAGAGTCTACGAGGATTTATTTTCCTCCAAATCTCAGCCTACCCTTTGAAGTTGATTGTGGAGAATGCTTCCTTAGGACTTTATTAGCTGTTATTTAGCCATTATGTTAAGACTTCTTACTTTTAATCCATTATCAAAATTTATAAATAAAAGATTCTTTGGTGTCCCGCGATGTTCGTAAATATTTGAATTCCATGAAATTATTTCATCTATATTCTGCATTCTAGCATCATATCTTTGCATTGCATTTGTCTTCCAGTTTCTCATTCTCGGTTCTCTCGCCTTCCAGTTCCATCACCCTGAGTTCTCTGCATCGGTATAACACCAGAGCCCAAGCTCAAAAAAGGATGGAAGAACAAATTCAAGAGGTGGATCGTATCAACAATGAACTCGAAAACCTTTGAGGAAATGTGGGACGGATTATGGAACTGCTACAAGTCATTAATGCAAAGATGGATACTCAGCCTACCGCGGTCTCTGAGATTACCAATACTATTGTGGATCCTCCATCGGCGGTTACCATTGTGAATGTACCTCCGTATGATCTTCAACCCGGTTTCGTGCCCCCTCCAGATGTTGTTCCTACTGTCCAACCAGCTCAACCAACTGTTCCTGTTGTTCAACCAATTCAACAAGCTATTCCTCTGGTTTTCGAAGCTCTTCGAGTGGCTCCTACTTTTGCACCGGCTACTGTTCACACCCGCGTGCAACCTTATTTCAATGAGCCTGTTTATGAGATCCTTGATGATAATGATGATGGATACGAGCGACATGACAAGCTTCATGAGGAGGCTGATACTATCGACGAGAGATTGAGGAAGACGGAAGGTGATCAAATATTTGGTGTTGTCGCCGGAGATGTCTGTTTGGTTTCCGATTTGGTTATTCCTCCGAAGTTCAAAACTCCGAACTTTGATTACTATGAAGGTACTACTTGTCCAAAAAACCATCTGATAATGTATTACCGTAGGATGGTTGCTCATGTTAAGAATGATAAACTGATGACTTATTGCTTCCAAGGCGGTCTGAAGGGTGCTTCCTCAAAATGGTATCTAACTTTGGATCAGTCTCGTATCAAGTCTTTCCAAGATTTATCTGATGATTTCATCAAACATTACAAGTACAATATGGAATTGGCTCCTGATAGAAGATAATTATTGAGTATGTTGTAGAGGAGTTCTGAATCATTTAAAGAATATGCTCAAAGGTGGAGAGAGATTGCTTCGCAAGTAGAACCTCCATTGACCGAGAAGGAGTTAGCTGATTGGTTCGTTGATACTGTTCGACCAGAATTCTATGAGAGGATGGTTGGCAATGTGACCACAAATTTCTCTGACATTATTGTTGTTGGTGTTAAGGTTGAGTTGGGTATGAAGAGTGGAAGAATGTCAAGTGGTTCTGGTAGTTCAAGCTTTAAGAGCAAGCGAAGAAATCTTCCTTCAACTCTCAGAAGAGGAAGGAAGGTGAAACCAATGTTGTATTTAGAGTAGATGAAGATATCAACAATATCAATATCCACAGAATTATGCTCAGGGCTACCCGGCGCAGTATGCTTAATAGCCATATGTAGCTGTTGTTGCACCTTCCTTCAATCAACAAGTGCAACAAGCTCCCGCTTATCAGCCTGTGCAATCGACTCCTGTTTATCAGCCTCAGGCCTACCAAGCTCCTCCTAATTATCAACAAGCGCCCAACGCTCTTACTTATCAACAGCCGAAGAGTCAGGCTCCTCGTCAGAATGGTCAGAATAGGAGGCAGTACAAGCCATGTCCCCCGATTCCCATGACTTTTACCGAGTTGTACCCTTCATTAGTGCAACAAGGTCTGATTGTTACATGGGCTTTGGGTCCACCTTCTAATCCATTTCCAAACAATTATAACCCTGCCACTCATTGTTTATTTCATGAGGGTGCGCCCGGCCATGATTTGGTGAATTGTTATGCTCTCAAGTCCATTGTCAGGGATTTGTTGGAAAAGAAGATTTTGTCTTTCGATGATCCTCAGCCAAATGTCAAGAACAACCCTTTTCCTAACCATGGGGTTGTTAATGCTATTGACGACTCATCGGAGGATAGACTTATCCTTGATGTTGCCCAGATCAAGACTCCTCTCAAGGTATTCCACTCAAAGTTGTTTGAAGCCGATTTAGTATCTACTTCTCATGCTGGCTGTACAAGTTGTGATGTATGTACTAAGGGTTGTTCATTAGTTCGGAATGATGTTCAGAAATTGATCAACAACGGTTTTCTACAAGTGGTTAACCAGGTAAAGAAGGATGAAGTTGTTGCAATTGAGCCTGACTTTAACTTGCCAGAACCGGAGGTTAAGGTGCCAGTATTTAATTTTCCAGGGGTAAGTTCGGCCAAGCCAATGTTCAATATGTCAAAAGCCTGTTACTCCTACGGTGGATCAGCCGAAGCCAATAATTATTCAAAAGCCAAGTCTGTTTCCTTTTAGTGATCCTAAAGTTGTACCCTAGAAATATGACGTGACCATGGTTGACAAAGAATCTGGGAAGGTTATTCCAAGGGAAGAAGTAAAGGTTGATGGTGAAAGTGTGACTAATATAGCTGGGGCAAGCAGGATGACTCATAGTGGCCATGTTTATACGCCCGTTTCAGTGAGGCTCCACCTAAGGAAACAACTACCACTACCACTTTGCCTGCCAAAGACAAGGGTAAAGAGGCAGCTACCAACGATGAAGATGCTGAATTTTTTAGGATCATTAAGAAGAGTGATTACAAATTTATAGATCAACTTCACCAGACTCCTTCCAAGATTTCTATTTTGTCTCTGTTAATGAGCTCACCCGCTCATAGAAGTGCTTTACAGAAGGTATTGACCCAAGCTCATGTTGCTCAGGACATTACTACCGGTCAGTTTGACAACGTAATTGCTAATATTACTGCTTGCAATACTCTCAGCTTCAGCAATGAGGAGCTACCGAGAGAGGGTCCAAATCATAACCGTGCTCTACATATATACGTGAAGTGCCAAGAGGATAACTTATCAAGGGTGCTTGTGGATATTGGTTCATCATTGAACGTCCTACCCAAAAGAGTTCTCACCAAGCTGGCTTACGAAGAGACCGCGGTAAAACCTACTTCCTTAATTGTCAAAGCTTTTGATGGCTCTCACAGATCTATGATCGGAGAGGTGGAACTTCCAATTTTGATTGGTCCGCATGTTTTCAACATCACTTTCCAAGTCATGGACATTAATCCTAACTATAGATGTCTGCTTGGAAGACCTCCACGCCGTTGGGGCAGTAACTTCAACTTTGCATCAGAAGATGAAGTTTGTGGTTGATGAAAAGCTAGTTATCATACATGGTGAGGAGAAGTTGATGGTCAACAACCTATCTTATTTCCGGTATATTGAGGCTGATGAAGACGCTTTGGAAACTTCCTTCCAAGCACTTGAGATCGCCAATGGTGTTCTATTGGAAGTCGAGGAGATAGAGGGCCAGAGTAATCCATCTTTTGCATCCTTGAAGAGTACCAAATCAACAATCTATAGGGGCATTCCTGAAGGTTGGGGAGAGGTAATTGGTATTCAAGACCAAGACTGATCGCCACAGGTTGGGTTACAGACCAACTCATGATAAAGCTTCAACTGTCAAAGGACGTCCGAAGATTATTCAAAAAGTGTTTGTCAGCGGAGGTTTCCAAGTCAATGCTATCAGCGACTACGATGAAGATGAAGACCTGAGCAACCTGGTATTCAAGAGCGATGCAACTTTAAGCAACTGGGAGGCTATAGAGATTCCTGTTATTTTTCCCATTTCAAAGTAATTTAACGTTTTCAGTTATGTTTTCAAATCCATAGCTTTGCCCAAGGCTAATGGACCATTTTGTAGGGCCACCTTTCACTTTTAAAAGGATATTAATCAATGGATTTTATTCAGTCCCATTTGTTTCATTAGTGTTTTTCGTTTTCACCTTTTAAAATGAATTTGGCAATCTTTTCAAAAACTAAAAAAATAAATAAAGCATTTTCATTCTCTTGCATTTAATAAAATAAGCCTTCCAACATGCAGTGATATCACAAACTCTGTTGAATCCAATGACTCTACTGTCACTCCTGACTAGGATTCACCCATTTATCAAGTTGTGTAAATGTCTTTGTTTATTTTTTCGTAGGATGTCTCTAGGTTTCGTCCTCGTGCCCATGAATATGTTGCCCCTGACTAATTAATTGTACCACTATGGAGATGCACAACAGTTACCGTGTCAAACTACAATTTGAAATGCATCAAAAAATCCCAGATTCCTCAGTTGACATTGGTAAATGGCATCTAAAAAATATTAATGATCAGTGGAACTATCCCGACTGGAAGAATTTTGCAAAATTTGAGTGTCATAAGTGGAGGAACCACGTCACTCATGTCTTACATGACCCGGTGATGGCAACCCCGTCTATACCAACTAATAATTATATGGCTTGGCACAGATCGGTTGCAACTGGGTTTGTCTCCGAATAGAGGTATCTATACGACTCATGACAAACCACCTACACACAAGAAGTTTCAACATCTAATCCACCGGGAAATTATCGACCATGTTACTCACAACCCCCTACCCAACAAAATTACCAACTCACTAACACACAAATCCACCATCCAAACATGTCAAACACCCAACCACAATACCAAGAGTGTCCCTCATACCATCTCCAACAAAATGACTATCATCAAGAAACCCAATATGGTTATGCCTCCAACACAACATCAAGATATAACCAAAATGAGGGTACATCGTACCATAACCATAACGCCCAAACATATTTCCATAGCCAAAACGCTCAGACATCATACTCTAGTCTACACACTTAAATATCCCAACAAACCTTATGGCTTTCAAACACCACTACCATTTCAACCTTTCACCAATGAATCCTTCACACTAATGTCCCCCTTCAATCCTCCAAGCCGCACACCAATGACCCCTTCTTTATATCTGAATTACTCTGGCATAGGTCGCACGCTCAGTTTCAACACACAAGACTTCATGAAAATGCAAGAAATTCTTAGGGATTCAGTTGGGAATGTTCTTGAGACTTCAACTCCTCAAACACCTTGAGTGAATCAACAACGAGGAAAACGAGTGCAACGAGTGAAGGTGCCTAGGAAATGTGGAATCGGTGACCGGTATGACCAATTCGATCGCCAACATTAATTTATGTGATATTATTTTTAATTAATGATTGATGTTATTTATTTTTGTTAACAAAATTTACACAATGCATCTTGTCTTCATATCAATTGACGTCTCCCTTTTAAGATTAACATTCAGTCGCCTATTGAATTGGCAGCACCATATGATATCTCCAATCCAATTGACAACATCACTAAAGCTCATATAGTTGTCGTCAATTGATATGGCTTCACCTCTCTATCATACTCTAAAGTGGGGTGGGTACTTTGGAAAATAATTTTAAAAAAAGTGGAGTCTTTTGCAAAAAAAAATTTGAAAATGAATTAGTATTGATTAAAAATTATTTTTTGTTAATTTCTGTATTCATTACTTTAAATGTTAATTTTATCAAATTGATTAAATTTAATCTACAAAGTCAATAAAATAAAATATGAACTCTCTTCCTTAGAGAGTACTAGCCCATTTTTTCATCATCAATATCTGGTTCGGTGTACCGAACAGAATAATCTGTTTTAAGAGTCATATTTGACATTAAGTAATTTCGATTTCTTCCTAATCATAATTATTGAGATAATTGAACTGTGGTTCTTCCTTTTAATTCCTATTAAGTTCAAGTCTAATCACCGTTAAACTAACTCGTTATTGATTTTTCTGTTGGAATTAATTTGAAGAGAAGGGCCAAAGAATCATGTTGTATTCATAAGAACAATTATTCATCATCAGAAAACAAGACAAGCAGAAAGTCTAAATAACCAGTAATCACACTTCTTTGTGTTTAACAAGAATCTAATTCGTGACAATGACATAGTGTTCAATTAATCACACATTGACAATGACCACAATCTTATCTTACCTACCCCCATAAGCTCTTCCAAAACATCACTCTCATCTATTTCCCAGAGAAGCAGATAGTTTAAAATTTAAAACTACGCAGAAACAGCACTGTAATATCTGATTAATATTCACTTAATTAAATTAACAATCAACAAAGCTATTTTCCAGATATTATAAATCTCATAGAACAAAAAGAGCATCGAAAAACAAAGCTAGTTATCCAAATTTCAAAATTCCTAATTCATCATCCTGAATAAATGGTGTAAAGAAGCTATCAAAATTAAACTTCCACCACCACCTCAACAACGCATATCAACATATCAACAAACGGTTTACAAAAACCGGTTTAATCAAGAAAACCGGTTTGGCGCAAAACCGCGTTTCGCACCTGACGGAGATCTCTTCCTTTGAGAGTTCTCTCTAATAATAGATAAGAATAAGTTGTTCCAATAATTAAGTGTAACCAACCATTCCTATTACTATGCATATGAGTTGGTATAGTTTGAATTATTCATTGCTTAATATTAGGAATCACCAATAGGGTTTCGTTAGGATTAGGAATTAGTTATACACTCAAGTATTATTTGTATCTATAAATACTCAGCACTTATGGCTGGAATAAGATATAAAAGAATCATTCCCTTTATGGTATTCAGAGCGTAAAGCTTAAAAGCAATTTTTTTTCTGATCCGTGTTATGCCTTCTGAACCTGAACCGATACCCACTATGTCATCACCAGCCGTCTGAACCTGAACCGACGCCCACTATGTCATCACCAACCGACAAAGTGATTGTCTTGAATGCTGGTTCTCAACTCTCCATTAAACTTGATGGAGAGAATTATCCTGCCTGAAGAATTCAATTCATGGCTCTTTTAACAGGCTATGATCTTCTAGGTTATATTGATGGAACTAAGCCTTGTCCATGTCAATCCAGCCTTCACGAATTGGGTTCGACAATATCAATTCATTCTACATGGTATTGTATCTTCGGTGGCTGCAACAGTGGTCACACACTTAGGAACTGTCAAAAGTTCCAATCAAGCATGGGAGATCCTTAAAACCATGTATGCGGGCCGCTCAAGAGTGCGGATTATTGCGCTCAAACAACGGATTTCCAATTTCAAAAAAGGAAATCAATCAATGGCTACATATCTACAAGGGATAAAGGCAATTTTGGATGAACTCTCAATCATTGATCATCCCCTTGATGAAACGGATCTTGTTATTCACACTCTCAATGGTTTGAGTGCTGAGTATCATGAAATTTCCGCTGCACTTAGAAGCAGAGAAAGTCCAGTTGCATTTGCTGAACTTCATGAAAAACTGATGGATTTTGAAACAATTCATCATCAAGCTGATCCACTTGCAGTTGACAATGTGATTGCCACTGCCAATGCAACCACAAGAACAAAAAACTATCACCACAAAAACAACAATAATCGCAGCCCTTCACCAACTTTGCGGAATGGCAAAAATAAGGTGGTCTGTCAGTTTTGCGACAAGGCAGGTCACACTGCTAAGGTTTGCTACAGGATTAAGGGATTTCCTAAACGAAACGGCCTTAAATCAACAACGAACTTTGCTCAAAATCAGACTGCAACACAACATGGTAACTGGGTCATGGATACAGGAGCATCTCATCATATTGCTCAGGACCTACAACAGCTTACCTTAACAAATTCCTATCCTGGAGCAGATCGGGTGATTGTTGGTGATGGAACAGGTTTGAAAATTACTCACACTGGTAACTCTGTGTCTGTCTCCAAGTTATGTCAATTTAATAGTTGTTCTGTTGAATTTTTTGCAAATCATTTTGTTGTCAAGGACATGACCTCGGGTCAACCACTGCTTCAAGGACCACTTAAACATGATCTTTATCATCTATCAAATGCATTTCGTTCATCCAGTCCACCGCAAGCATTGCATACAAGCATTCATTCTACATCTACATGGCATCATAAATTAGGACATCCTTCTTTCAAAATAATAAAGCATCTGACTGACAATCATCATCTACCAATAAAGCTTCTGTCCTCACATGAGTGTACTTCTTGTCGCTGTGCAAAAAGCCACAAGCTTCCTTTTTCAAATCATCATCTCACAAGCAGCAAACCTTTGGAACTCTTGTACTCTGATGTTTGGGGCCCAGCTCCTGTTAGATCAATAGATGGTTTTTTATATTATTTAATCATTGTTGATCATTTTTCCAAATATGTCTGATTGTACCCAATGAAACATAAGTCATATGTCTTCTCTATTTTTGTTCAATTCAAGTCCATTGTTGAAAAATCCTTTAATTTTCCGATTGTTTCTCTTTTCACTGATAACGGTGGAGAATTTATCAAATTAAAATCTTTTCTTGCCAATAATGGCATTTCTCATTTAACTTCACCACCTCACACACCTGAGGTAAATGGCACAACAGAGAGGAGACACAGACATGTTGTTGAAACGGGTCGTACTCTTTTGCATCATGCTAATTTACCCTCCCAACTATGGTCATTTGCTTTCACCACTGTTGTGTATCTTATTAACAAGATGCCTAAACCAATCATTAATATGATATCTCCCTTTGAAATATTGTTTAAAAGCAAACCAGTTTATCATACACTTCATTCATTTGGCTGTTTGTGCTTTCCTTGGCTGAAACCAAATATGCAAAATAAGGTCCAACCCAGGTCTAAACCTTGCATCTTCCTAGGCTATTCAACGTCTCAGTATGCATATTTTTGTCTTGAACCTGTGTCAAATAGGATATATGTATCTAGACATGTCCACTTTATGGATAACTCATTCCCCTATCAATCCCTAATTAATTCGTCATCTACTTGTCCTCCAATTCCATCACATGACTCTTCGGTACACAGTATTATTCATGTTACCCAAGATCAAAATTCAGCTCAGGAACCAAACTAGTCCCTAGCACATGAGTCATCCACCCCTGAGCCATCAGTCCCGGTATCGAGTCCCATAACAGATCCGGTATCAAGTCCTCCACCAGTCCCTGAGTAAATGCAACCTATCGAGTCGTCTGTAACAACAGAGATACCAGTGACTAGTGATAACTTAACCAACTCTATCACCAACACTGCATTTGATCCGATTCCAACTTCAACGACAAATAATCCGGTTCAACGTGCTCCTATCGTGACAAGGTCAGAAAATAATATTATTCAAACCCAAGAAACTATTTATTGCCTCTAAACATGACTTGCAGGAAAATCTTGAGCCATCTACTATTACTCAAGCACTTAAAATACCACATTGGAGAGATGCTTGTTCGGCTGAATTTAATGCACTCATGAATAATGGTACTTGGACCTTGGTTCCCCGTCAGGCTCATACTAATTTAGTTGGCTGTAAATGGTTGGTTCGCATAAAAAGAAATCCTGATAGGAGTGTGGCACGATATAAAGCAAGGTTGGTTGCAAAAGGATTCACTCAAACACCTGGTCATGATTTTAAGGAAACATTTGCACCGGTTGTGAAACCTCAAACTATTAAAGTGGTTCTCACTTTAGCACTTTCTCAAGGGTGGTCCTTACACCAAATGGATATTAATAATGCCTTTTTGCAGGGAAAATTGACTGAAGATGTCTACATGCAACAGCCACCCGGGTTTATTCATTCTGAGTTTCCTCAACATGTATGTAAACTCAAGAAGGCTATCTATGGCTTACGACAAGCACCTCGAGCATGGCATGATTCTCTCTAAGGCCTTTGTTCTTTCTACTGGGTTTCAAACAAGCCTAAGTGATTCATCCTTGTTTATTTACAATAAACAGGGTGTACAAGCTTTCTTATTAGTATATGTTGATGACTTACTTTTGATCGGCAGTGATACTACCTTTTTAACTCACTTCATGACAAAACTTTCCAACAAGTTTTCGCTCAAACAACTTAGTTTGAAGAGTCAGATTTGACATTAAGTAATTTCGATTTCTTCCTAATCACAATTATTGAGATAATTGAACCGTGGTTCTTCCTTTTAATTCCTATTAAGTTCAAGTCTAATCACCGTTAAACTAACTCGTTATTGATTTTTCTATTGGAATTAATTTGAAGAGAAGGGCCAAAGAATCATGTTGTATTCATAAGAACAATTATTCGTCATCATAAAACAAGACAAGCAGAAAGTCTAAATAACCAGTAATCACACTTCTTTGTGTTTAACAAGAATCTAATTCGTGACAATGACATAGTGTTCAATTAATCACACATTGACAATGACCACAATCTTATCTTACCTACCCCCATAAGCTCTTCCAAAACATCACTCTCATCTATTTCCCAGAGAAGCAAATAGTTTAAAATTTAAAACTACGCAGAAACAGCACTGATATATCTGATTAATATTCACTTAATTGAATTAACAATCAACAAAGCTATTTTCCAGATATTATAAATCTCATAGAACAAAAAGAGCATCGAAAAACAAAGCTAGTTATCCAAATTTCAAAATTCCTAATTCATCATCCTGAATAAATGGTGTAAAGAAGCTATCAAAATTAAACTTCCACCACCACCTCAACAACACATATCAACAAACGGTTTACAAAAACCGGTTTAATCAAGAAAACCGGTTTGGCGCAAAACCGCGTTTCGCACCTGACGGAGATCTCTCCCTTTGAGAGTTCTCCCAACTCCTTCCAAAACGGAAAAAGTAGTTCTAGGCGAAACTCCGGAGCCTCTCGCCACAAGTTCATGCGGCGGCAACAGCTCCTCGCCATCGTCGTCGTCATCGTCCAACACCGCCAGTGCGTCAACGTTCCGCCGTCTTGAGAATTGACTCGGTGGCAGAACCGGAACCTTTACAGGAGCCGATTGTTGGAACTTTCTAGCAGGCATAGACTGAACTAATTGCTCGGAGTTATAACCAGAAGAAGGTCTAGGTCTCGGAAAGGACGGAATCATTCTTGATGACGAAACGGGAGATTTACCACGAAACACCGGTGAATCACGGTTGTCTGGACCTGAAAGAACAGCGAGGATACCGGAGTCTTGAGATAGATCGAAACTCCGGTGACGAGTTAACGCAGTCGGTTGAGGCGGGGGACGTTGATTTTGATTTTCAGATTCAGAGCTGTCAGATGACCAAAACAGTTCAGCTTCGTTGAGTTCATCGCCGGCGGAGGTGGTGACACTGGAGGGAGGAGAGAAATTGAAGGCACCGAGTAATCGGTCGGAGTTGGAAGGAAATCGGCGGTGGAACGAAGGTGTGGGGTCCATTAGGTTGGTGAGTGAAAAGTTTTGGAGTGAAGAAAAATGGTAAGAAGTGAAGGAATATGAAATGAGAAAATGAGTAATGTGGCGGAGGGTCGCGGGTGCGGTAAAATATATGAATGGGTGGGTGACAACTATGTGTGGGACCCGCTGCTGTTACTTCTTACATTGAATAGCCAATGAATGAATGACAGTGAGCGTGGTTATCTTTTACTCCGTGGGTCCCACCTAGTCAATAATTTAATTTGACAGCTTTATTTGACAATAATAATACTTTTTAGATAAGAGTGACAAGATAACGATTGAGTAATAAACTTGGACACACTTCTTTGTTAATTTTTTAAATAACTTGCACATATTCATTCATCTTTTAAGTTTTACTTTATTTTATATATATATATATATATATATATATATATATATATATATATATATATATATATATATATATATATATATATATATATATATATATTCAAGATCCTTTAATATCATATGTAAATCTAAAAATTATACATTGAATTTTAACCTTAATAAAAATGAATCAATTTATCATATAAAATTAAATAAAAATTAAGTGAAAATTCATTTTAATCACTCACAAAAACTACCAAATCCAAATTAATTTAAAATAAGTAAAATATTTTATTTAGTTTCTTATAAAATTTAATTGAATTATATTAGTCATTTGTTAATATTTTTTAAACCTATTTTTTAACTGGACTGTCATATGTATTATTAATAATTAGGTGGATAACCACGTTAGATTTTTATTTTTATTTTCATTTTTATATAATAAATTAATTTTTATTTTTAATTTCATTGTATTTTAAAACAATACACAAATAGAAAATATAATCCCAAATAAAACACAAACTTAAAATAAAATTAATAAAATATAAATCCTTGTCTTTCCAAAGAAAAATACAAATCTTAAATATAATTAATCATATAGAAATAGTTTCATTAATATTTAATTGAATTACTTTTAAATTAATTGGTTATTATTTAGTTTGAATATATAATATAAGAAAATTAAACGTTGTGGAAAATTCAATATTGACTTTTTCTTTACTGTCACATCATAAATTTGAGGCAAATATGATCTAAAATTTTTAAATTTGAACCAAATTTGCTTTTTGACCATTAAGTTGCAAAAGTTATACATATTTGTTGTATTTCATTTACCTTTATATATATTTCTCAACTGATTTTCATTTATTCTGGTTTGAAACCAACATGCTGCATCATAACTTTTGTTATTTTCAAAATTTTGTTTCCCCTAAAATCTGGAAGTTCACGATACATCTCTCTTTTCCGATCATCATCTACCTCTTCCTCTTCTTCTTTCTTCTCTCTTCCTTTCTTCTCTCTTCCGCGGTCTGTACTATCGCAATTGTGAAAAACAACCAGCGGGAAAAACAGAAGAGTCGCCACCGAACGTTATTTATCTCGGCGGGAGAAAGAAAACGATCAAAGAAAACCTCAAAAAGGAAAAGGACATAGTCTCGCAACCAAATCCTAGGTTCATGATTCGATTACGCGAGAGGAAGGTATTAGCACCCCTTCGCGCCAGTTGTACTCAATGGGATCCATGCTTGTTGTTCTAATCATAGAGTGTGTTTATCTAAAGCCTACTGCTAACAAAACGGAACAGAGAAAAAAAAGAAAACAGGAGACTCGATAGGACTTTGTCATCTTATGCCTACGTATTCCCTCGTGCAATTGGAAAGTCAGAGTCAACGTAGTTCGGAGGACTACAGGTGAAAGGGAAGGTTGCTCGCCAAGACATTGTCGTCTTGTGCCTATGTATTCTCATTCGGACGAGAATGAGAAAGTCAGAACGATCGTAGTTCGACGTACGAGTCGTTACGTGTTTTTTATGAGCGACGTTAAGTTCACGTTCCAGCAGTTATGTTCGATGCCTATTTGCGGTAGAACGGAAAAATAACGTACTCTTCTTGAAAAGGTTTGACAAATGATCCCGAACGACAAAATGATTTGAAGTTTGTTTGTGAATTTTAGAGAAGTGAATTGATTTGGTTTGAGATTCATATTGCACTAAAGTCTATGACATAGGAGCGAATGCGTCGCATGGTCGCCCCCAGACAGGACGTATGCTAAACACTCTAGACGAAATAAGGAGAGACTTATCACTCATCATCTCACATATACTTAAGGCTCATGGCGTACAATATTCATCGCATTTATTAAGTGTTTTGATGTTGTTTTAAGAGAGAAGAGAGAAAGATGCACAAAAGGTCTAAGGGGAAAACTCAGTCTTAACATTGTCATGCAAGATGGCCCTAAGGTCGGGATGTGAGAGGAAACTCTATCCTAATGTTATCATGCAAAGGTGGACATAAGGTTGAGGTTAAAAAGGGACTAACTTAATGTTAGCATGCATGGATCCACTTCTAATGTCTAACCTACCCAAAGCTTAATCAAAAATTAAGTTGGACTACGATGCCCTAAGGAAGTATGCAAGAACAAACCAAAACAAAGAAAACAAAACAAAAACAATAGCTACAAACACGCTTCAGCTTCAAAACAGCAGTAAAAACCCAGCAAATAAGTAAAATAACATTTAACAACTCATATTTTCAGCATATAAAGGTGTAAATTGCAGCAGGCAGAATGGACACGATTAACAACATGCCAAAATCAGGACAGCAGGTGTAAAAGCTCAGGCAGCATGTATGCATCAACACTTCAACAAATGCATATGACATGGTGAGGATCAAATATGAACACGTATTAACAATTAAGCATAAACAAGTTCAACAAGATTACACAACTAAACATTCATCAAAAACATCATACATATTCAACACCAATTAATTGTTTCGAACAATCATGCGTTTGCGGAATCGGAAACAAACATAAGCATTTGACACAAATCCAACAAGATAAACATTAAGAACCAAGAATCACCATTGTACAAACGTTTATGCAACATGATCATCACACCAAGAATGCAACACAAAAATCATAGATATGCATCATTGAAAACCTCAAGTCGAGTGTCGAAGAATCACAAGCATGATATCAAGTATGGTGAAATAGCTCAAAAATAGTCCATAAATATGCATCATATCAATCCATGAGGTTTAAGGATGGAAAGGAATCCAAACAAGTTTGAAAAAGCAAGAAAAACACATTCTGCAACAGTGTTAATCGGTTAACCTCCTGGTGTTAACCGATTAACACTGTGAAAAGTAGCAAAAAAAATGCAACACAACAGTGTTAACCGATTAACCCCCTGGTGTTAACTGATTAACACTGTAACAAAAGCAAAATCTCAACAATTAAAAGCACTTTTCAGCAGTTAATCAATTATCCACTCATTCACATGCTTAAGCAATCAAATGCACGAAAATTAAACCAAATCACAACAATGAAACATCAACTGGATGCAACAAACACCAAAATCAATCATCAAAACAATCAATGGACCAATTATCACCAATAATCAATAGATTTATATTGTGAAATGTAAAATTAGGCAAAATCAAAGCTATATCTAGAAATTACCAACCTACAAAGTTGAGAATTACTTTGGTGAGTGTTGTTAAACTGAAATTGATGAATCTAAGCACAAAAACCAGAGATCTATGAAGCTTTAGCAAGAAAACTTGAAGATCCAAGCAATAATCCATAAATAAGCAAAAACTATTCAAGAAGTGATTCCAAAAGCTTGATCAAGATCCAAATGAGTTACAAATTCAGAATTGAACCAATGATGACGATGTAATGGAGGTTTAGCTCAAGAATTCACAAATTGCAATGCACAATTTGTTAAGCTTTTGGCTATGGAAATTTTGTGAGGGTTTTGGAATGAGAGAAAAGTTGAGAGAGTTGGAGTGAGATGTGTAGAAAAATCAGAAAATGAGTGAATGTTTGAGAGGCTTGGAGCAAATTGATTTAAGTATGGTTTAGGTTTGGAATTAAATATGGTTTGGAGTGTGGGCTAGTATTAGGAATGGAAATGTTTGAATTTTGGAGGGAAGTGAAATTAATTTTGAATGATGAATCAAATTTTGAATTACTTCTGGATCCTTCTACTGGTGTGAGAATGAAATTAAGTGATTGGAATGGGTTATCACATGTTGCAGTGCTGGAAATGAAGCATTTGAGCAAATTTTATACTGGTTAACTGATTGCCTAGCAAATGGTTAATCGGTTAACACCTTTAAAACTTCAAAAAATTTGCGCCTTAAAGAGGGAAACTTGGATAATCTCCTGTTGCCACCTGTTACGAGCATAGTTTGGCCTATTAAACTTGTCATTTGATATTGCACCTATATAATGCCTGAAATAAAATGTGAATTGTATCCCGCACTAAATATCTGGCTGAAAAATATAATTCGGTGCCCTATCGCTAAGCAAAATAAATGATGAAGCCTCTAATGCTTGCTGCTTACAATCTTAGAATAAAGGAAAGTCTTGAGCCATAGAAGTAACTCGATCCCATGTCTTAAGAACCAATGCCATGACACAAACAATATTGATGCAAATGAATAAAGCATTAGCCAATTAAGATTAAAAACGAAAGGGCAACATAATCCCTCTCTTCCTTTTCTTCTTTATTTTCTCTTAATTTTCTACAATAGATACTACAAGGTTGTTGGGGTACCGAATGGAATAGGGGAGTTGACAATGACCGTGGTGTTTTCGATGGTTTTACTATGGTGTGCGGTTTTGTAATGATAAATATATGGTGAAAAAAGTGATAGATCAATTTTGCAGTGATAAGAGTGACAACCACGTCAGATTTGTGATTAACTGATATGGTACTTTCATGGTTTCACCTTCTTCTTCTTCACATTGAATCATCTTCCTTGTAGATTCTGGGGTTTCTTCTCCATGCAATTTTATATGTGCAACTTTTTGTAAGGTTGTGATGCTGTTTGTTGATTTGATTTTTGTAAGGTTGATTATTTATGTGATGTGGTTTTAGTTTTGTTTGGTGTTGAATATAGGACATGCAAGATGTTACCGTCAAATTAAAAAAAATCCATACCTAAATATGTAATGACTGGACAATTGAATGTTAAGAGTGATGTATACAATTTTGTTGTTGTCCTTCTAAATCCTTGTTGATCTATTGTTATCTACGGTCCACTCTAAATCCTTGATGATCTCAATTGATATGTGTCTCAGGCTACACCAAAACTCAGTGAGGATAAAGTCAGATAGTGTCTTGATATAAGACTAGGAGGAGAATACCCACCAAAAGTTGTTGCTAAGGTGTTTACTGTCTTTTAGTTTTTTTAACCTTTATAGGAACCACACCAAGTTATTGCCTAAATAAAGAATAATGTTATGTTATAACACCTTGATGCTTCGTTGATTACAAATGGTTGTTGTTTCTACATTTTGTGTACAATATAAAGTTAATTTCAAACCTAACATGAGCATTGTAGTCAAAGTTCTTCAACCTTTGTTGACTGCCCGAGTTGGACTTGCTGTTGAAAAAACAAACTAACCTCTCTTTAAATTTTCTATATTTGTGAGTATGTTTACAAGTGTGCATGCATAATATAAGAGACTACTTCAGAATTTGGTATTAAATTGGTCGAACAAGGATTTTTGTCCCAAAGGTTACACTGCATTCATTTAGTTCATAATCCATGATGTTGTTTGGGGTTTCTCTGGTTCTTCTATTCTTTTTAATGTTATTTGCCGGCTCTATTTTTTAATTCTTTCTACTTGTACTATTGGGATGATTGCCATCTTAGGAAAAATTGCAACAAGGAAAAGAACATGCCCAGAGGATAGTGGGATGATTGCTACTCTATTTCTCTAGATCTATTTTTTAATTATTTCTACAAAGTACTGTCAATTGTTGCTCTATAACATAGCAAAGTTTTAGTACAAATCAATATTTTATGTGATATGTGATGTGATTGACTAGACTTGTTAAAACATGATTTTAATATAAAGACAAGTGTTTGTTTATTGTTAGATAGAATTGAATCGTTAATTTACAATATATCAAACTTGAATCATTGATTTAAAAATCAAATTTACAATATAAATCACTTCAATTGAAACTCAACTTTGGCCAAATAAATCATTTATGTATGTGATGCTTGCTCTATGACAGCTCTATGGATACAAACATATGAATATAATTAAATATTAATATTGAACCTTTGATCTTGGGATATCAGGAACCCAAGAACTATTGGTCCAGATGCTATGGCAGTGGATGCCATGAAGAAGATGGAAGCCCCTCCATCACCAGAATATAATATATATATATATATATATATATATATATATATATATATATATATATATATATATATATATATATATATATATATATATATATATATATATATATATATATATATATATATATATATATATATATATATATATATATATATATATATATATATAATGTTATGTTATTCCTCTATGTGTGAATTTCATATCCTTGATTTTGTGGATCATAATTGTTGTTGGTCTTGATATACTTGTTGTTGTCATGTTGTAGATATCTGCTAGATGGGATCCAGCCGAAGCATGTCGACCAATAATAGACGAAGCACATGTGTTTCATCTGACTATTGAAGTACTCTTTTATAGCGATATTCATATTGTTTACATGGTAGTACTATTATGCTTTGTGTAATAACTATTGTTTTTTATATTCACTCTTTTTATATAGGAGTTTAAAGATACCCTGAGTTATATTGCAAAGATACGCCCTCTAGTTGAACCTTATGGCATGTTTAGGATTGTCCCTCCAACTTGTTAGGTTCCACCTTGCCTCTAACTTATAGTAGCATATAATAATTTCAAGTTGGAAAAGGAAGCTTCTAGATACATGTCAGATGCTTCCGCGGCTGATGAACCTACCCAAAAGTAAGAGTCTCGCCCTTTAATAAGTAGATAGTAGCAGTCTGAATTACTCAAAGTGTATATATATATATATATATATATATATATATATATATATATATATATATATATATATATATATAAATATATATATATATATATATATATATATATATATATATAAATATATATTTGAATTTACATCTTTCTTCCCATATTCTTGCATCTTTATATAGTGTGATTTCTTTTAGCTCTTCCAGTTGTTCATGTCCTATGGGAACATATATTTATTTTGTGGACCCTTGTTTTACAAATGGTACCTCCCATATGTTGTAGTAAATTTGTGAAAATATAAATAAATGGTACCTCTCATGTCATTACGCCGCCAAAACCTTTACACATTACTTTTGTATTTTTGTCGTGTTATGAGCATGCATGTGACATTATCCATGTTCTCATTACACACAAATCAGCTTTGAGCATAGTGTGGCTTACTTTTGAGCATTTTTACAATGATTTCGGTTTCTTTTTGGACCTGTGGCTTACTCTGGGGCCTTCTTACAACAAGCACCTTTTATTTACTTGTACTTGTTTGATGGGTTTGCTTTTAATCACTTTATCATATCCTCATTCGACAAAATGTACCCTCAGTCTCATAAAGTGTAATAAATTTACCATTTTCCTAACTCAAGAGTAAAATCAACACTTTTCAAAAAGAAAAAAAATTAGCTCGTTCCAACATCGAGTAATTTTCACAAAAATCAGACCATTTCAATATCACTTCAATAATCATTTTTAGACCCTAATCTCATTCCATCTCATTTCAATCTCAAACCATTTTCATAATCATCTTGCATTAGTAAAACCCTTGATCCAAAGTCAAGTGGAATTTTCTCAAATAAATTTAAAAACACCCTTAAAATACAATTAGGATTGTGCACCACAAGCCTTAAGTAGTGGAGAAGGAGTGAGAATGGAGCTTTCCTACCCTCACTCTGGTTATTTTGAACACAAGACGCTTGGCTTGGTAGTTTTAAATTTTTTCCTCCACTCATAGTCTTTAGTGAAATTCAAATAAAAAACGATCTCTTTTCAAAACCCTAAAATCAACATCAATACATTAAACCTATTTTTTCTCGCCCTCGTGCGATTGAAACCTTTCAAAACCTAATTACTCGCCCCTATGCGATCAAACACCTTTTTTCAAAAGAACATTGTTTAGTCCCTTCTAACGTGCATACAAACTAGCACTTAAGCCACCCCGAGAGTAAAATGCCAATGTTTATCTGTTAGAACGTGATCTAAACACTTGTTCATTAAAAAAACACAAGCCGACAAACTGTAGTCTCCTTGAACTATAGAGCTATGATTTCCTCATTTCACCATGAGGATACGTAGGCACAAGACTGCGAGATCCTGTAGAGCAACCTTTTTATTTTTTTCTCTGTAGTCATTCCGAACTACGGATGCTCTGATTCCTCATTATGTAGGCACGAGTGCCTCAATCCTTGGCGAGAACACTAATAAAAACCTCTTGTTCCCCCTTTTGAGGTTTTCTTTCTTTTATCTCTTTAATCTTTTACCACTTGAAGAAATAAAATAAACATGAGCTGACATTCAATCGCAAATTAGACTAAGAGGTTCCCGTTGAATACAACGAACCTGAGGGGTGCTAATATCTTCCTCTTGCGTAATCGACTCTCGAACCCAAATATGATTGTGATGACCATTATTCTGTTTTTATATGTTTCATCGATATTTTCCTATTCCTTTATTGAAATAAATAAAGTTCGGTGGCGAATCTGTTCGAATAAATTTTTCTACGACCATCGCGTATGATCGTATTTTTTGAGGTACGACAACCATCTAAAATCAAGTTAATAAGGTCCAATTTAGCTTATAGTATTGTAAATTGGGTTAAGATCTTAGGGGGTTTCAAATAAGAAAACAAAGGTGGGTTTTTCCTTCAAGATCAAAGTATAAATTTGAAGATTTTGGACAAGATCACTTAAGTTTGGACTCAATTGAATGAAGGCTTTAAAGAGTTGCGGTTCTTGCAAAGGAGTGGCATGAGATAATAGATCATCTTGGTAAATCTTGGGTTACAACGAGTTGTACTTAAGATTCGATCAAGTGAAGGATGAAGGTGAGAAAAATACACAAGAAGGGGGGTTGAATTGTATTTGCAAAATTCTTTTTACTTCTGAACCAGAGTTCAGAATCTGATAATGAGTGCAACGGAAAATGTAACATAAGCAAATAAAAACAGTAAAGAATATAGAACAGTTATCCTGGTTTCTCTCCAACTGAGAGTACTCCAGTCCCTTTGTCACACAAGAGATTTCCACTATAATCAGATTATTACAACTACTTATACTCACCAGTATAAGACTTTTCCTGTTCAGACTTACAACCTAAAACTTCCTTTCTTAATAAACACCTGATCAAGACTTCTCTGCTTAGATCCTCAGATCCTAAGATTTTCCTTACTTAAACCCTCCTGGTTCAAGACTTCACTGCTTAGACACTCTCCCAAGACTTTTCTACTCAGATGTATCATCTAATACTTCTTTGCTCAGATTCACAATTTAAGACTTCACTGCTCAAGCCTAAGGCAGTATACTTTTATCTAAAATGTCTGTTTAAAGAAGGGATAACTTACAATAATACTTAATTAACAATTAGAGGTGTTCAAATATAATACAACACACTTTTACACAAAGGATTCTTAAGCTATACAAGAATAAGAACTCTTTAACAAATTAACTTTCTTGAGCTGATATGAATGTAGTATGTCTGTATATCTCAGTTGTAGTTGTAGCGTTATTTCTTGAGTTGATATTCCAATCTTCTTCTCCTTTTATAGATGGAGAAATATAGTTGTTGAAGTATCTTCAACGACTATAGTTAGATCAAATCTTCTAGTACATCTTCTTTTCCAATAAAGCAGGTGTTGGAACTCGTAGTCAAGGAATTATCCATAGAACAAGGCCTTTGTCCGGAGAACACTTATATGAAAGAAGTACAACATAATCTTTTAAAGATAATGTCAACATATCTCAAGTCTTGTGTTAAAAGAGCTTGAGTTGACACTACTCAGTTTCAGAGGCAGCCACAACATGCTTCTAATTCTGAAGTGTACTAGCAATAACTTTCTGATCAGACTCTCTCACGAGTGTGTAATCAGAACCGAACCAAAGCTACTTCTATGCCAGAATCAGTTACATCAAATAAATATAATTCTGTACACAAGAACCAACTAGTTAGAAATCGTAATTGTTTTTCAAATACTTTGTTATCATCAAAACTTTAGAGGATACATGGTATGAGCCAAATTTGTCTCAATAATCTCCCCCTTTTAGTTGATGGCAACCTTAAATATTTAAAACAATCAGTAGTAGATTAATTACTCAACAATTTGCATGGTCTGAGGTTTGTAAGCTCCCTCTGTATCAAACAGTCTTAGAGGTGAAGTTTGCAAGCTCCCTCTGAGTCCTATTTGTGAAGTCTGAGAGGTGAAGTTTGTAATCTCCTCCTATATATAATAATCGAATCCACTCCAAGGTGAGGTTTGTAATCTCCCCCTATATAGGATCATTAACCTCATCCAGATCCAAGATTAATCTAGAAGAATACTCAATCCATTCTCCCCTTTTGTCATCAACAAAAAGACAGGGGAAAAGGAAACTTCAGTGATTAATAATGGTTTCTGAACAATTCATAGCTGAACACTAATTAGGAACAAGTTTGTCAATCAACCCAGCTTGTTGCACATGAGCAACAACACCCTGTTGAACAAGAATCACATAAAGAACCCTACCAAAAGGAATGAGAAAAGATAGTTCCTCACGAGATGCAAGCATCTCTCCTTTCATATAATTGAACATATATAGAGGTAGATTGAATTTATTTTTGGATACTAGGAATAGATTGAAGTGTTTATCATCAGAAGAAATCCATCATTTCCCCTTTTATCTAGGCCTTTTATTGGTCCTTATAATTTGGTACCAGACTTTTGCCATATGAGTAGGAGTAGAAGGACTTTCAGCAGAGCCTCCACTACCATAAATGTTGTGCATAATGTTCATAAATTTGTTGTTATGTCTATAGATTTCAACAATAACTCCATCATCCTCACAATTTATTGCTTGAGATGATTTTAGATTTGATCATGACAGGAAAGCCATAAACAATAGATAGAATCTGACAATCATTTAGCTCATTCTGATGAACATGAGCATTTGCCCAAAAATGTTTTACAAGATCTGGATAGATTGGTCCATTAAGCATTGAAAAATATCCATCCCGTTTTTTAGAATGACTATTGGTGACTATCCGTGAAAGATTACTTGCCGTCAATTCATTAAAATTAACTGTATATTCCTTCAGAATATCTAGACCATATATCTCTCCTTTAATGGTTTTTAAAGACATTTTAAGAAGAAATGCTAGTGATTTCACAATATTATCTTATATAGAAGATAAGTCATGAAATCAAGAAAACACACAGACAACAACATAACACATAAAAGGCCAATTTATAAGCAAGCATGTATTAAATGTTTGGACAATGACAAGTCTAAATAAAAATGAATTCAAATCTTTGCCAGTACACTCCTTTTAAGAACCAAATTTCAGAGCAGGTTTTGAAATAAAAGTGATAGACATGTCCCTTCAGTCTCAAAAGTTTCAGAGTAGATGTCTATCAAATCAATATTTCAAAAAGCTTTTAAGTATTAGAATGTAAGACAACATTTCTTATTTTATTAGAGCTCTAGATTAGTCAAATTGTTACTTCAAAGCACATAATAATGAATTAAACTATTTACTTTCTACTTAAACAAAGCAATTAAGGATGAGAGAGATCATATACACCATATTAAGGCTTATAAACCATTCTTAGAGAAATTTCAGATTTTAAAAACTCAACTGAGTGTTATTAGAGTCCAACGATTCCTCTAATACTCCATTCAGAAGATAAGGATTATTCATCGACAAAGACAATGTTCAGATTTTTCTTAATAAAACAAATTTGGCAATAACTAAGGGTTTTGTAAATATATCAGCCCATTGATTTCCATAATCAATAAACTGAATATCTATTACGCCCTTCTGAATATAGTCTCTTATAAAATGGTGTTTGATTTTAAAATGATTAGTTATAGAATGTTGAATCAAATTCTTTGTTAGAAAGATAGCAACAATGTTATCACAAAGGATAGGAATCTTATTTCCAAAAATATGATAATCTTCAAGTTGATATTTCATGTATAGCAATTGAGTTCAACTGTTAGTAGCTGCAATGTATTCTACTTCTGGCGTAGACAGAGCAATAGTTGCTTGTCTTTTACTACCCCAAGAGATAAGGTTTTCACCTAAGAGTTGACAGGTTCCACTAGTGGATTTCCTTTTAATTCTATCTCCGGTATAGTCAGCATCATAAAATCTAACTAGTTTATAATATGAGGATTTCTTATAAAGAAGTCCAAGATTGGTTGTTCCTTTCAGACACCTAAAGGCCTTTTTAACAGTTGTTAAATGAGTCTCTCTATGATTTGATTGGAATCTTGCACACAATCATACACTGAATACAATATTTGGTCTGGAAGCAGTGAATAGAATATCTGGTCTAGAACCACTTTGGCACTGCATTCTTCACCATTTAGGTTGCAGGTTGGATGAATAGGAGTTGACATAACTTTGCATTCATCAAGATTGAAATTTTTCAAGAGCTATCTTGTGTACTTGTACTTGTGAATGTATATACCTTTTTCCTTTATATTAATTTGAATTCCAAAAAAGTATTTCAATTCGCCCATCATGCTCATCTCAAATTTAGCCTACATTATTTTTGAAAATTCTTGACAAAGAGATGCATTAGTAGAACCAAAAATTATGTCATCAACATAAATTTGAACAATCAAGATTTCTTTTTCTAGAGTTTTCCTAAATAGTGTAGTGTCAACCTTGCATTTAGAAAAACTATTCTCAAGCAGGAAATTAGTCAGTCTCTCATACCATGCTCTTGAACCTTGTTTGAGACCATAAAGTGATTTCTTGAGTTTGTATACAAAATCTGGATGGTTTGGATCTTCAAACTCAGGAGGTTGCTTGACATACACTTCTTCAGTAATAACTCTGTTCAGAAATACATTTTTCACGTCTATCTGATAGAGTACAATGTCATGGTTGATGGCATAAGAGAGAAGAAGTCTTATAACTTCTAACCTTGCCACAGGAGCAAAGGTTTCAAAGAATTTAATTCCCTCTTGCTGACTGTAGCCTTGAGCTATAAGTCTAGCTTTGTTTCTAACGACTTCTCCATGTTTGTTAAGCTTGCTTTTGAAGACCCACTTAGTCCCAATGATGTTTTTGTTTTGTGGTATTGGAATAAGATCCCACACATCATTTCTATGAAACTGATTTAATCCATCTTACATAGCCATGATCCACTCATTATCTGATAAGGCATCATCAATGGAAGTAGTCTCTGTCAATGAAATAAGTCCAAGCATTGATTGATCATTTTTTAAGGAGATCTGGTTCTCAATGGCTCATCTTTATTTCCAATTATTCACTCTTCTGGATGAAACACTTTATATTTAAACGGTCTCTTAGGTGGAACAAAGACTTCAGTACCATTTTGAGCAATCACTTAATACGTAGTAGTAGGACCAGTTGGAGTAACTTCAGTTTCTGTAGCCTCTGGTAATCCTTTAATAATAGTAATAGATTCTGAAGTATCATCATCTATACACCTTTTCTTTGGAACACATACCATAAATTGTTCTTCAGAATTATGAATACCTGCAATGTTATTATTATGGGCCAAAGACTCTGACTTGTCATAGTCAAGTATTTTGTCATCAAATTTAACGTGCATAGACTCTTCAACCATTATAGTTTTTTATTTATACACTCTGTATGCTTTTTAAGCGTTTAGAGTATCCTAAGAAGATACCCTGTGGTCTTTAGCATCAAATTTCTTTAGGTAGACCTTATTATTCAAAATGTAACAAGTACATTTAAATTGAGGAAAATAAGAAATATGTCGTCTTCTACCTTTAAATAATTCATACGGTGTTTTATTCATAATTGGTCTAATATATATTTTGTTTTGAATATAACGAGCAGTATTAACAGCTTCTGCCTACAAGTACGTAGGGAGTTTATTTTCATGAATCAATATTCTTGCCATTTCTTGCAAAGATTTGTTATTTCTCTCTACAACCCTGTTTTGTTGTGGAGCTCTAAGAGAGGAGAACTCATGGATAACTCCATATCTTTCACAAAAAGACTCAAATGGTTCATTTTCGAATTCTCCTCCATGGTCACTTATGACTTTCAAAATCTTCACTTCCATCTCAGATTGTACTTGAATGCAAAAGATGTTAAATACTTCGTATGTTTCATCTTTAGAACGAAGCAATTCCAAGAGTCTAGAGGTAGAGACAATGTTTTTAGTTTAAAAGAGGTTTTCACAACCTTTCCAACTTGACATGCTCCACATAGAGCATTTGAGTGATAGTCAAGATCTGGCAGCCCTTTAACATGTTTTTGCTTGCTAAGTTTAAATATTAATCTCCAATTAGCATGACCTAACCTTTTGTGCCAAATCCATTTCTCATCACTCACTGTCATTAGGCGAACGAACTTCTGATCAACCAATTTAGAAAGATTGATTTTATAAACATTTCCCTTTCTTTTTCCTTTGAATATAATAGTTTTGTCAGAATTAACAACAAAGCAGAAATTCTCATTGAACAATACTTCACAACCACTATCACACAATTGGCTTATGCTTAGTATATTATGCTTCAAGCCATATACCAGCCATACTTTATTTATAAGAGTTTAAGGATAACCAATGGCACTTGTACCATCCCTTTTGGCCTCATCCAAAACCCACATTTTTTTCCTCTCTCAGATTCAAGGTTTGGAAAATATGTTTTTCTCCAGTCATATGTCGTGAGCAACCACTGTCCATGTACCATGATTGGCTTTCCATCCGTTCCTTTGGGCAATGTATGCAGCAAAGATAATATGAGATTTAGTTACCCATACACGTATGGGTCCTTTGAGGTTAACCTTGACAGATTCTATCCTATCATGTCCTTTTGTCATGTGAAAAGGTTTGGCTTCACTCCAAGTTTTTTGTTTCCAAAAACTTTGATTGAAGTTAACCTTAGTTACAGAATTAGTCTTAGTCTGTGATTCAAATGTTATGGATAACGAAGTTACCATAACTTTTGAAATATCAGGTTCTGATATTACAATACCTTTCAACTTTTGATCAATAGGTTCAGTCAGATTCATAACTTTCACATTATTAGCAATAGGAACAAAATAGTTACTTAGCACTGTTTGAGCAATGTTAGATGAATAAGAATTTGGGAGTAGTTTTAATGAAACATAAAAACTAGAGCAACCTTCATCATACCCTAAACCTTCTCTGTTATTTTTTTTCCAAATCCATAAATCATAGATGCAAAATTAGTTATATCAATGTCGAATGTAATGAATTTATGAAAAGCTTGATCATGCTTACCTAGAGATGAACATTCATTTTGAGATGTGCTAATTTCTTTTAATTCTTCTTTCAAAATGAAATTATCTCTTTTTTACATTTTATTGTGACTGGCTTGATCCTCACAATAATTGATAAGATTATTAACGCATGAAATAAAGTTAGAGTAAGAGTATACCTCATATTCATCTTTGGATTCAGATAAGAGTCCTTCATCAGACGAGTGTGCCATCAATGCAAGATTGACATCATCTTCTTTTTCTGAATCTTCATCATCCAAATCTTCCCATATTTCCATAAAGTTCTTTTTGAATTTGTTTCTAAAGTTGTCCTTCTGATGACTTCCTTTCTTCTGATTATCTTTCTGAAGATCAGGGCAGTCATATCTAAAGTGACCAGGTTTGTTGCAGTTGTAGCAAATCCTGTTTTCATCTTTATCTTTGAAGTTTGATCTTTAATTGCTTCTAGGAAATATCATATTCCTTCTGGACATTTGCTGAAATCCTCTGATGAAGCAAGCCATATCATCATCATCATCAAATCTACCATCAAAATCTTCCTCAAAAGCTTTATCAAGTTTACTGCTCTTTGAAGATCTTTTGGACTTTTCACCAAATTTTTCAGAAGCTGGTCTCAAGGCGAGAAACTTGAGTTTCTTTGAAGACTCAACTCCGTTTAGTTCCATCTCATGGCTATGAAGATTTCTGATTAGACTTTCAAGAGACAACGTATTCATGTCATTAGCTTCCTGAATAGTTGTTACTTTAGGTCTAAACTTTAGAGGGAGAGTTCTCATAATCTTCTTAACATTATTTGAAAATGAGTAACTCTTGTTTAGAAGTTGAAGGCTTGATACAAAATTCTGAAACCTTGAGAACATGGTTTAAATATCCTTATTGTCCTTCATTTTGAACAACTCATATTTCTATATTAGCAAGTTAGCTTTTGCTTCTCTAACTTGCTGATTCCCTTCATATGTAGAGCACAAAGATTCAAAGATAGTCTTTGTAGAAGACTTATCAACGATTTTCAAGTACTCATCATGTGGTAGAGCATCAACCAGAATACCTCTGATTCTATGATATTTTCTATAGATTTTCTTTTGAGATGGAGTTAGAGTTTTTCTGCCAAATACCATACCAACATTGTCAACAACGATTTTAATGTCATCTTCAAGTATGTCCCATAGCTTATCACCGAGTCCAATGATATACGTGTACATGTTGCTTTTCCACCATTCAAACTCAGTGGAGTCACCACTGAATACAAGAGGTTTAACAGAGTAATGATTTCTCTAAGAATTACTGTAATCATAGGGAAGTCCCCTTACTGAGGAACTAGAATTAGTATTCTCAATGGTCATATTTTTCTCGTTGGATCTTTAACTTTACTACGGTTAAGTGGTATGTACAGACCTTGCTCTGATACCAACTAAAGGTGAGAAAAATACATAAAAGGGGGGTTGAATTGTGTTTGCAAAATTCTTTTTACTTCTGAACTAGAGTTCAGATTCTAAACCAGAGTTCAGAATTTGATAATGAGTTCAGCGAAAAATGTGACAGAAGCAAATAAAAACAACAAAGAATATACAACAGTTATCCTGGTTCCTCTCCAACTAAGAGTACTCCAGTCCTCTTGTCACGCAAGAGATTTCCATTATAATCAAACTTATTACAACTGCTTATACTCACCGGTATAAGACTTTCCCTACTCAAACCTACAACCTAAGACTTCTTTGCTTAATCAGCACCTGATCAATACTTCTCTGCTTAGATCCGCAGATCCTAAGACTTTCCTTTCTTAAACCCTCTTGGTTCAAGACTTAATTTCTTAGACACTTTGCCTAAGACTTCTCTACTCAGACGCACCATCTAAGATTTCTTTGCTCATATTCACAATCTAAGACTTCACTGCTCAAGCCTAAGGCAAGAAACTTTTATCTGAACTGACTATTTAGAGAAGGAAAAACTTACAATAACACTTGATTAACAATAATAGGTGTTCAAATATAATACAACACACTCTTACACAAAGGATTCTTAAGCTATACAAGAATAAGAACTCTTTAACAAATTAGCTTCTATTGAGCTGATATGAATATAATGCGTGTATATCTAAGTTGTAGTTGTAGCATTATTTCTTGAGTTGATCTTCCAATATTCTGCCCTTTTTATAGCTGAAGAAATATAGTCGTTGAAGTATCCTCAACAACTATAATCAAATCAAATCTTCTAGTACATCTTCTTTTCCAATAAAGCAGGTGTTGGAACTCGTAGTCAATGAATTATCCATAAAACAAGGCCTTTTCCCGAAAAACACTTCTATGAAACAAGTGCAACACAATCTTTTAAAGATAATATCAATATATCTAGAGTCCCGTGTTAGCAGAGCTTGGGTTGATACTACTCAGTTTCAGAAGCATCCTTAACACTCTTCTGATTCTGAAATGTACTAGCAGTAACATTCTGATCAAACTCTCTCATGAGCGTATAATCAAAACCAAACCAAAACTACTTATATGTTAGAACCAGTTACATTAAATAAATAATTTTGCGCAAAAGAACCAGCTAGTTAAAAATCCTAATTATTTTTTAAATACTTTGTTATCATCAAAACTTTAGAGGATACATGGTATGAACCAAATTTGTCTCAACACGGTTCTCGCAAAGAAGTAGCGTTGGACAGTGAATCGAATTTTGATCAAGGGAAGAGAAATTTCTAGGATCAACATCAAACTTAGGGTTTGTTTGGTTGGATTGCTACATTTCTCTTGTAAAAATACTATTGCAAAGTGAGATTAGTTACATGATCTTAATTCAAATTTGAATTGAGGGCAGACATACCCATAGCGAGGCTGATTGGGGAACTACCTAAACAAATCCTTGTGTACTCTATCTATCTATCTATCTCTATTTCATTTATATTTCATGTGCAAATTGTCGTGTTCATCATCTATGTGATTATTTTATTTTGTGATTTCTTTTTAAAATCATTTGAAAATCATTTTGTTGAATTGATCACAACCACTTTTATTATGATTGTATTTGAAGATCAATAAAACTATACAAAATCTCAAACATTATTGATCGCACACAAGGTGTTTGATAAATTATTTCAACTGTGTTTTTGTTCGATTTGTTATTGAAAATAGAATTGTTTTTTAGTAGCCTTATAGTAATTTAATATCAAAACATATTGATTGAAGTTGTTTATCATCATCTCCAATTTGTTTTCATATACGCACATCTGAGTTTTTTAGTAGCGGTTCGCTATAGACGAATCGATCCAAGTTACTTCCGTTAGCAAACTTTTTAAAAACCATTTTCATCTATAATTATTTTGGATATATTCACCCCTTCTAGATAAGTTGCCTTCGTCTAGCAGCGGAATTTAGGGTGTTACACTTCTCGTCACCGTGGGCAAGCCCTAGCCACCATGCAACGTTATATGGTTGTTCATGGTATGATTCACGGAGAAAACCAAACCAAACAGAAATAAACCATAGTATAAATTTATTTGAACTGAACCAAACCATTTCAATTTACTTAGAACCGAAACGAACCATAATCATTGGTTTGGTATACCGTTTTAAAATTTCGAACAGTACTGAATCGTTAGAAGTTAAATTTTCCCAAACCGATTCATTTATTAAAGAACTGAACCATTAAACTATTTTAAATTTTTTTATTAAAAAGTTGAAACATGTTTTTAGTATTTTTCATTTTCAGTTTCGGTTCGGTTCGGTTACAGTTTTAGTTTGGTTCAGTTTCAATTTCGGTTCTGTTTTAGAATTGTTTGTGCAATATGGTTTGGTTCACTAACTAAACATAACGATTCAACTATTTTAACTATAGTTCGATTCAGTTTGACTGTTCGATTCAGTTCATGATTTTTTTGAACAACCCTACAACGTTATACACCTAGTAAGGCCTCTAAATCCCCTTACCGTTGCAAGAGGAACATGCACACTTATATTTAGACCCAATTATGTGTCCAAGGGTGTATTTATGAAAGGGTCAATTATTCAATGCACACTTATATGATTGTGCAATATGGTTCGGTTTCAATTTCGGTTCTGTTTTAGAATTGTTTGTGCAATATGGTTTGGTTCACTAACTAAACATAACGATTCAACTATTTTAACTATAGTTCGATTCGGTTTGACTGTTCGATTCAGTTCATGATTTTTTTGAACAACCCTACAACGTTATACACCTAGTAAGGCCTCTAAGTCCCCTTACCGTTGCAAGAGGAACATGCACGCTTATATTTAGACCCAATTATGTGTCCAAGGGTGTATTTATGAAAGGGTCAATTATTCAATGCACACTTATATGATTTAGTGGTAAGGCGTGACACTATGCAGGTGTTTCTTAGTTATAAATTCGTATGCCAAACAATATATATGTTCATTATACAGATGCAAAATTCATTCTTAAAATGGTGTTCTCTTCATCAAATGACTTGAACTTATCTATAAATAGAGACACTTGAGAAGTAGAATACATACAAAAATTGGAAATACACACACCTTTTTTTTTATCATTTATATTATTCTAAATCATCTTTCACTTCATTAATGCATGCGTGAAGTTTAAGAAACATTATTCTATAATCGATTATCAAAAGATACGCTTATTGTGCTTGTGCAATTCACATTAAGGAATTTAAAGTATCCCGAAGGAAATTCACTGTTAATCTCAATTGCATCCAATATACTATAATTGGTGGAGTTGAATTGATCCTAAAGGTTAGTGTAAAATTCACACTCTTTGAAAATTTCAAGAAATATATTCATCAACGCCTTCTTTATTTTAGTGTTGTTACATATTCCCAACAAACACAAATCCAACACTAATTGCCTCCATATATAAGGTATCCACGACAATTCTGCATGTACGTTTTAACCATAACTTGCTCCATTACTTATATTTATTTATTAACTTGAACATTGGAGTGACAACCTTACAAATCATCTGTCTGTTCTATCGCGTCAGAGAACATTCTCCACCACACGAGTTGGTCTCATGATCTCATATCCATCATTTACGGTTCCTTGAACATGACATTTATTCACAAGTTTGATTTTTATTTTTAGTAAACAAATTAGTAGCAAGATTAATAAATAAAACTTATGTAAAAATATCTAAAATAGTTAATATTAATTAAATTAGTTAAAATAAAATAAGATTGGAGGTCTAAAACGACTCCTCCCTCGTAACTCTTTTGTCAACCATATATTTTTAATCCGTTCTGAGTTAGTCATAGATTCTTAATCAATATATCAATAGAGTGGGATAAACATATCAAATAACTCTTTCTTATCCCTCTTGTTGATTAAGTGTGTGTTTGGATCTACCATGATATTAATTAATTTTGATCAAATTAATTTTAATAAAAAATAATTAAACATAAAATAATTTATGATAGGATAAATTTAAATACAAGTAATTTCTATCAATTTATTTTGTTTAGATTAAAATTACTTTTGGAAGTACAATTACTAAAATCGAGTGACAAGCAATATAATTTAGAAGTATAATACATTAAATAAACAACAATAGAAGAATGGAACAATATTGATTGGCATGCAATAGTAAAAATTGTTTTTGGATCTAGTAAATGTTAGGATTTTTATATTTTTAGGAAAGGATAGGATTTGTTGTTTAACAAACTCAATTATAGTTGACAAAATTCATTCTTTTATAAATGATCCCAACAAAAGAAAATGCTGCAAAGCGTAAATCGAATATTTCTCCAATCTCCATAAACATTGTAATTCTCCCTTTTCACTGCTATAATTTCTACGTCTCTAAAACTAATGAAATAAGATAAACGTTGCATTTTTTTCAAATTCTCATTTTTTGTTTTAAATTATACTGTTAAAATTCGAACAAACATGATTATAATGTTAAAATTCGACCGAACATGCACAAGACAGTTTGGCCGAGTGGTCTAAGGCGCCAGATTTAGGCTCTGGTCCGAAAGGGCGTGGGTTCAAATCCCACAGCTGTCATATTTTTTTAATTTTTTTTTTTTTTTTTGTGATTGTATTTATTTCATATGTTTCGTGTTTACGCGTAAACAGAGGAAAGAAAATGGCGGCATATCTGAGAAACAGAAAAATTTCACACTTATTCTCTCCAACTCGCTTTCTGAACTCACCGAGTTTCACTCGTCCGAGATGGATTGAAACCATTGCCTACGAAGAATCACGTGCTCAACCGGACAAACCCTACTCTTCCACAGCCGTAATCATCCATGGCTTTTTGGGATCCAACAGAAATTGGAGATCCTTCTCTCGGAATCTTTTGGCCACTCTCTCCAATTCCTCCCCCTCTTCCAGTATTACTCTCTCCGAATTCTCTATTTTTTGTATGCGGATTCTGAATTAAAATGGTTATGATGTGTTTTATTTCTGTGTAGATTGGAGGACGGTGTCGATTGATATGAGGAACCATGGGAAATCAGCGGAGAGGAAGCTGGATCCGCCTCATAATTTGGAGAATGCGGCTAAAGATTTGGCTGATTTGGTAAAGGTTGAAGGTTGGTCTTGGCCTGAGGTTGTTATTGGACACTCCATGGGTGGAAAAGTGGCTCTACAGTTTGCTCATAGTTGTAGAAGTGGTGAATATGGTGATTCTGCCCAATTGCCTAAACAGGTTTTTCCTCTTCAGAATCACATTTTTTGTGCTATTTGTTACTAGTATGGTTTGAATTAGTGTTGTCGAATAGCAGCTATAGCATGCCTTAGGATAACAACATAGAGAAATTTGAACAAATTGTTATTATTATGAGATATGCTATTTAGTACAATGTGTTGTCAAATAGTGTCTATTGTTGTGCTGTAGCCTTGTAGCATTGTAGAATTTGAGCAATGTGATAGGCAATTGACAACACCACTGTGAATATATAAGTTGGTAGTAGGTTGTTTGTGATTATAATGCTCGTAAGTGTGCATACTTTGTGGTGCATTAAAATATGTAATGTGTTGCTGGTTAAAAAGTAAATGTGGTTTGACAGAGAAAAACATCAGCCTTATGAATTGCGTGATGTGTTAATTGTAGCTTGTAACGAGACTTGTGCATGTTTGGGCTGAAGGGGGTTACTTATAGTGAGAATTTAATTCTTTTTCCCTCCCTCTCATTAGCTTAGACCAAATTTATCCAGAGATAAATGAAGCAGTGTAGCTTAACTTTATGTAATATCACCCTTTCTTCTTTTATTATCTCTAATTTTTCTCTCTAAATTCTTGAGTGTGACCCTACTCAAATTGAAACGGGACACTCCTCTAATCAAGTTAGTAACATATAGGAGTGAATTGAGTGATAGGGATAACCCAATGAATTTGTACGTTGACTCGTGGTGTCATCTGAGTTATGTTGCCATTTGGTAATAATAACATCATCATCAGTCATTTTGGAGTTATATGGGAACTTCAAGATAGTTATTCGGCTGTCCGTCATGCCTCTTTAAATCTGCATGTGCTTGGCTATATCAGAGTTATCAATCTCGGGGAATAGCAGCGCTGTTCCGGGAGAGGCCGGAGAGCGGTGGTCAGCCACTACGGCATAGCAGTTCGTGTCTCGATTTGAGATCATGGACGCTTTTTGGGTTAGTGGGTCGTAGGAGTCCCGGTCTAGAGAGGGTTTCAACCCGCTATTTGTTTTGAATGTGAAAAACCATATCTACCCTTTAAAAAATAGACGTTGAGGAGTTTTTCTGGAATTTCACCCAGTTTGCCCGAACTCAAAAAACAGATGATTCGTCTTCTCACTTCCTCACGTGTTTCACTCCAGTTCTTATCGCTTCCACCCCTAACTCAAAATACTCTCTTTCGTCTTCTCACTTGGCCGATTCCTCTCTTCTCAGGTTGGTTTTCGAAAGTTCTTCTTCTTTCTTCTCTTTTTTCTTATCTTCGTCTTTCTTTACTCTTCTCACCATCCTCTGTTTTTTCTCTTCTTTCTTTTCTTCTTCTTTCTTTTCTTCTTCTTTCTTTTCTTCTTCTTTCTTTACTCTTCCATACTGACCTCTGTGTTTTTTTTAAAGTAATAATGATTCAATAACTCTATCCTCTATTTTCTTCTTTTATTTGTAGACAATAGCATCATCTTCTTCTATGTTTGTTTGAATGCTAGTATAAGATGTGATGTTTTTTATGTTTGCTTGAATTTTAATATAAGATGTGATGTTTTGAATTCGATTGAGACTTGTTGAATTTGATTGAGTTTTTCTTCTTAAGCCTTGTGTTTTGATGTTTGATTTATGAATCCTTTATATGTATTGCGTTATTTGTTTAGTTTTTTCATTAAATATATGTTTTATAGTTATTATTTGTATAATTAGTCCCAAAAATAGTCATGTAGCGGTTATTGTGCTATAAGCAATCCCGCTATTCCTTTTTTGGGGTCGTCCGCTCCGCTATTAGGGATTGATAATTCTGGGCTATATCAACTTTCTACTAAAAACTTGGGATTGGGCCACCCACTCGTGCTCCCTTACTATTTGATGTCTTCCTAATAGGCGAAGTTGAGCTGAGACCAAATCCAGAACAGTATGCAACCCATATATCCTCCTGAATAGAAATGGAATCAATTAATCTTTTTAACAAGCCATATCAGTATATTAATAGGATAAAAAAGCTAAATTTGAGCATAAGCAGTGGCCAAGAATAGCCTGTAGCAAAAAAAATGCTAGTACAAGTAAAATGCTGCTGAACATCACTACACTACATTATCACCAACCAAAATCTTGTAAAATCCAAACTCCTAAGAGAAGTAAACCAAGTATTTGCCGAATAGAAGTCCACAGCCTAAAGGGAATGCAATGGATTATGCATCCCAATACATGTGATAGCAACCACTAATTGCAAAAGAAACCAGCATCTTGATGAGAAATTTGACAAGAGTCAATTTCTGATATGTGGCAGCAGCTTTTAGACTCGGTTTCTATGATGGAATAAAACCATCTTGGTACACGACCAGCAACAACCTTATTATGCCGCAGCCTACGGCGTCAAGATGATGTTCTTCCACCAAGTATTGGCACAACAGAAAACAGCCTATTGCAAAAGTTGCCAAGAACATGTAGCAGCCAGTTGCAAACTATAGCAACAAGTTGTCTTTGGATGCAAGCTGTGCAAACAGATTTTTGGTGATGCATATATTGTGTTTCTTCATCTATAATCATGTTATTAAAATACATCTGGCTTCTGCATACAAAAATGGTGCAAACTGACAACCAGAATCGGTGCAAAAATACAGCAGCAAGTAACAGTTGCATCCCCAATTTGTTGATTTTTTTCTTCAGCAGCAGGATATATAATCATCAGTAATTCGCAACTGCTGACCTAATAGGAAACTTGACGTGCAGGACGCCATGCGACATCGTCGAGACAACTCCCAAAACCCAAATAAAAAATAGACCCAACAGAACTTATACGCTGACCCAGTTGATGACTTGTGGTTTAACAAATATATATAATAATATCATTAACCTGTAAGAAACATATGATATCCTCCATATGCTTTCCATTTTTTATCCTCTTCTCAGGTTTTCTATGCCATAATCCTTTTCTATTTACGCTAATTATTTTATTATAGATTTTAATTTGAGGTATTTTTAGTATAGGACCTTTTTTTTTGACAGAGGACTTATGCCCTTTGAATGTTGCTTATTACAACTATCAAGTGAATTGCCTTTTACTCAGGTGCTTATATTTTTCACTTTTATATATTAATATCCAGTTCATTATTTATAAGAATTTTCTCTTTTTATTCCTGCTGAAGAACAGCTTTGGGTATTGGATTCTGTCCCGGGAGAAGTGTACTCTGAAAACAAAAGCGATGAAGTCCGCAGTGTTTTAATGACTTTGGAAAGTTTACCGTCACAAATCCCATCTCGAAAGTGAGACTCTATCCCTAAACTATTCTCTTCCATGTTTGTACTAAGGTTGTCAATAAGCCAGCAGTCAATTTGTTGCAAGTCTTGGGGACGGCGTTATGTGTTGTTTAACTGTACAGTGAAAGTCTACAAATATTTGCTAAACATTGTAGTTAAAAATACTGAATGTAAGTAAAATAACTGTAAGGTGATGGTTCACTCATCACTTTTGATGTTCAATCAAATGTTTTCAAGTATGCATTAAACATCGCCCTCTTTATTTTATGATGCTACTGTCTTTATGTTAACACGGTACATATGACATGAAGTTTTATGGATACAGTTAGACATTTCATTCTAGATATCAGTCTTTTTATTTCTTATACAAACATCAAACATTTGAATATTATTGAGAGATGACTATATTACTCTAGAATTAAAGTAGGGTTTATCAAATTCTACAAATCTTCTTAAAACCTCATGCAATAGAGACTTGCATCGCATGGTTGATTGATCTAGTTATATCGAGAGAAGTAGGACACTGTAAGTTCTTTCTTAATTTTTTTTGGCAAGACCGTGCCCTGATTGTTGTCTAATGTATAAAACGATTGATGTCTTGAGTTTGTTAAAGCGCAGTCTTTATCCTTTTTACTGTATCAAAATGTAACTGAACACTACTACAAATTTACAAATTACAAATTTACAATACATGAAGCCTCCTCAATCCAATCTATTTTTACTTTTAGGCTGAAATGTATTTTGCACCTCTTTTCAGGTGGCTTGTGAGTCATCTGATGGGTCTTGGTTACTCTAAGACACTTGCAGATTGGATAGGCACCAACCTGAAGAAAGAGGGTGATCACGAGACATGGATATTTGATCTTCAAAGTGCTAAGGAGATGTTCGATTCTTACTGGTAAATGAAGCAAATTGACTTATTTTGAGATCAAAATGAATGTTTAAAGAACAGTCTAAAATTTTTGTTTATATTTATTTTTGTTCTTGGCTCATCTCAAGTGTTTTCTGTGATATTCCTCTGTGACAGCACTAAAGTAACAATTCTTAATGTTAAAATTCTGTAGGAAAAGGTCCTATTGGAGTCTATTGGAGAACCCTCCAAAAGGTATGGAAATAGTAATTGTGCGTGCTGAAAAGAGTGATAGATGGGACCAAGAGGCTATCGAGCGGATTCAAAAACTAGCTAGTCAAGGAGGAACTGATTCTGCTGGAAAGGTTTCCTTCTGTGTTCTTCCAAATGCTGGTCATTGGGTTCATGTTGACAACCCAAAGGGACTTCTTGAGATCGTGGCTTCCAAGATGGCATCCCTATAGTTCCTGTTTTATTTGAATTATTAGGGTATCCATCCATCATAGAAAATTCTTGTGTCCAAGAGTTGAATTTCATAACAATGAGCATAAGTGGTTGGTTAGTAAGTAAATTTATAGGCTACCATTTTTTTTAGTAAATTTACTGTACACCCCTCAACCTCATAATTGAAGAAATAAATACTGAGAAATATTCATTTGTCATTTTCACCTTCAAGTAATGTTTTATATGTATTTTCATTTTTATTTAAGAAAAGAAAAACATAACTAGAGTTGAAGAAGAGAAAAATAATATGGTGAAGATTCATGAGTCTGTAGATAAATAAATTTGAGTACTAAAATTATTTGCTCACAATGTATCATTTGTGCATATGAACATGAGTCCATACGTATTTAAAAGGGAGAACCTAATGTCAATCACACGCATCAAAATTTTACAACTTACAAGTTTAGAAACAATTGCTTCAATGAGTCAAAAGTTGTCTTCTCACAGGTTTTAGATAGTGAGAGTCTGAACTCTCTCTAAATTTATCGTGTTCTTTCTCCCTTTCCTTTTTAAATTAGGGTTTTGGGTGGTGCACTTAATTTTTGCAGATTTATTTGGTTCTCTCCAAAATTCTTTTGGTTTTCACCTTTTCTCAAGTATAAGCATTGATTTTTTGTTCTCTAATCAAGTTCGGCTAAGAAGTCTCCACGAGTAAGTGGAAGAACATTCCATTATCAAAGGAGGAAGAAGAAGGAGTAACGACGACAGTGGAGGAGGTCAGCAGTGAAGAGATTTTTCAGCGAACTCTAACAGGCAAACTATGGACGTATAATAGTTTTAACGTTTGACTCTTTACGTATTATAGTAGTAAAGCATTGTAACTACTACTACTCTCTCTCTCTCTCTCTCTCTCTCTCTCTCTCTCTCTCATGTTACAAGCACAATGGTTGATGCACGGAAACTAAAGAACTTGGTGGAAACCTAGGAGCTGAGTAAAAATTATTCTTGTTTAGGTTTGCTACTAAGAGAGACTTGGAATGCATGTTACAAAATGGTCTTTGGAGCTTCGACAGAAACTTACTTGTCTTATCTCGTGTATCAGAGGAAGAACAACCCTTTGATTTGAACATACACTTTGGAGTCTTCTGTGTAAGGATTTACGAGCTTCCTCTAATACCCAGATCTGAAACAATAGCAAGTAAAATAGGAGGGATTTTGGGATCTTTTGAGAAAATGGATCAGAAGGAAGCCAACATGAATGGACGATTTTTTTGAATTAAAGTGACAATGGATCTCAAACAACCATTAAAAAAAGGAAGAATAATGTGAATCAAAGAGAAGAACTTACGAGTTCATTTCAAATATGAGCGTCTAACAACATTCTGTTTTGCTTGTGGAAGATTAGGGCACCAGCTGAAGGATTGCAAATCGTTGGGTGACCTGAGTGAAGAAGGGTATGAAGACCTAAATGAATAAGAACTGTCATATGGCCTATGGCTCAGGGCCACCCGGTTGCAAAGAGTCCCCGAGGAACAAAAGAAATAGGATTTCAGCTCTAATATGTGTAGTGTTGCGGTGAGAATCGGATAACAAACTATTGAATTAACTTGAATAAAAAATCATTGAATCACCACCGAACTTTGACTTATCCAAAGGAAAGGGTAAAGATTGAAGAAAACCCTAAGTGCACAGTGTAACAACAAAGCTAAGAGAATATAAGGTTCGGGGGTTGGTTATACCTATGGAAGGTGTTAGCATCATAAATATCTGCAGTACTCTACACGAACCTCTTGTTAGTATTTGTGTTAAGTTAATTTTTTGCTTGCTAAGGAAAATGTGCTAAGGAAAAGACATAAGGTATTTACAAAGTATGCTCGCCAAGATATTGCATCTCGTGCCTACATATCATAACTAGGATGGAATCAGAGTATTCATAGTTCACCTAACTATAGGTGAAAAACTCTTGATAGTGATCAAGGTTCCAAAAGGGGAGGTAAGTTTTCATGGCAATGACACTTACATAGAGTTAGACAACTCTAATCCTAAGGTTAAGATAAAGGTAAGGTAAGTGTTCATAACCATGACACTCACATAGAGTTAGGCAACTCTAATCCTAAGGTTAGGATAAAAGGTAAGGTAAGTGTCCATAACCATGACACTCACATAGAGTTAGGAAACTCTAATCCTAAGGCTAGGATAAAGAGTAAGATAAGTGTCCATAACCATGACACTCACATAAATTTAGACAACTCTAATTTTAAGGCTAGAAAAGAGAAAGCTAGACTAAGCTATCCTAAACATGACATAAAGTCAACATAGGGGAACCTTTCCTTTAGAATCAGACTAAGAAGAGATTTTGGATGCAAAAAGGAAGGAAAATCTATGGGAGACTGAAACCTGAATGTTGCCACACAAAGGATTGAGAGTTTAATGTGTATCCTACTCCAAGCTTAATTGGAAATTAAGTTGGGCTAGGAGTCTTAAGGGGGCACGTGAACAGAGCACAAGTAAACATTACATAGTTCAATCACAAACAACATCAAGTACCGAACAAGAATCAAGTAAAGATATAAACTCATGTCAAAGAATTACAAGTAACAAGTATCATGAAAGCAGACATCAAGTAGAATCAAGAACAAACATCAAGTAAATAGTAAGAGATGGAAGGATCTAACCAAAAAGATGGTGCATGACAAGCATTCCCTTCTCTTGGACTGGTGAGCCAACAACAAGCCAAGAAATAGCCAAACATTAGATGAAAACAAAATATCCTAGCCAAGTCTTTATGAGGATCAAGAACCAAGTAAGAGCTTCATGTATCAAATGACTTCGATATCAAAGTATCTACACATGCACACATAAAATTTCTCAATACAGACAAAGCGACATAAAAGATACAAGGTCTCCAAATCTTAACTCCAAGAGCATAAGGGAAAGGGTCCTAAATCTAAGTCCAAAGTCTAAAGCTCGTGATAGTAACCACAATCCACCAATTGAAAGTCTTTTAGGATTTTGATATTTTTATCATGTTTTTTGTGTTTTTCGAATAATATGAAGATAACAGGATGAATATGAACAACATTAATATGAGCATGAATCGGGTCCAATGTAGTGCTAAACCATCGTAGTATGATCTATGAGGAAGATTATGCTATAGAAGGCTGCTCAACAACGATGTTAGTGCTAAAACACGATAGAGAAATGATATGTAGATCATTCTCAAAGAAATCGTACCACACGAAAAGGAAAAGCAAACGGTTTCGTCTTAATCACAAACTTTCGTCAATTAATCAAAGGTAACCTACCACGATCCCAAAGTATAGAAAATGATCTCAATGATCATTCACTATATATTTGAAATAATGAAGGTTAAACAACTTCGATAACTGACATCTATGATTCTAAAGACTTCCTTGACCAAAATAAAAAATGGAGATAAAATAATAAAATAATAAAATAATAAAAAAGGGAAGATGAAAATAATAGATTAATAACAACTTAAAACATTATAACACAAGTATTTCAAAAAAATAAAGAAGAAAATCAAAAGATAGCAGATGAAAATAATAATAGTAAAAAATAATAATAAAAACAATAGAAAAAATGGGGGCGTAGGAAATCCTAACGATGGGCTTAAAACAAAAAAATTCTAATGAGCCCAGATCAGTTTTTATGTGGTAGACACCAAAAAGAAAAGAAAAGCTAAAGGAAACAACTTTACACGGTAGAAACAAAAAGCAAAAAAATAAAATAATAATAAACCACATCCATGACCAACTAAAGTCAAAGCTACATTAAAAAATACACCAATTTCTCTGCTTCAAAATGAAAATGCAGCGAAGAACAGAACAAGAAAATGGCATCGTGAGAAATAGATCTGAGTGAACTAAGTTCAACTCAAAATCTCAATCCCTCCACGCGATTCACCATCTTCTCTCAAATTGCCTTCAAATTTCATGCTTCCTTCTTGTTGCTAGCATCACTCTTCTCTCTTTTCGGTCTCGATCTTGCACTTTATTTCTCTCTGTCGACGATAGTGGTCACGAGCGATTATAGTGATGTAATCCATGGTGGTGTGGTGGTTTAAAACTGGTGGTTATGGCGTTATTGTCGAAGGTGTGATAATGATGATACATAATGATTCGCGACAGATTCACTGAAGGGAAGATGGAAGTGCGGTGTTGGTTAAAGAAAGGAGATGAGGAACATGTAGCAGACTATGTAGTGGTGTTAGGGGTAAAGGGTTTATTGAAGATGTTGTTCAATGAAGGCTTATGGTTGAAGGTGAAGAGGTTGGGAGGAGAAGAAGATTTGAAGAAGCTTATTGTTGTTTAGTAGAAAATCAAGTTTGGGTTGTTGTTACGGTTCTTGATGGAGTGAAATTGAATTTGAGATTATTTCTTGCACTTGGACTTATGAAATGGTTCAACTTGGTTGAATCTTCTAAAATTCTTTGAATTAATTCCAAGAAAAACCACTTGAAACCATTCTTAAGCATCTCTGAAATCAGTCTGGAAATGAACGGAAACCTCGATTCAAATCTTGAAAAATGAACCACTTGAAACAAATTTCAAATAAGTGACACTCCTGACTTGACCCAACAATCATCTTTGGAATCGATTTCCAGCATCTTGAACTCTTCATTAAAATCATACCATAAATGTATTGAAATTCTGAAACAATTCCATGGGAAATAACATCACATCCTAATTCCATCTTGAAATGGTCTTGAATTGAATAGCAAGTTGTAATTCTCCTATGACAAGAGCATGAGCCACATAATTAGTACTCGCAAATAACTTGACATATTGACCAAAAAATCCTCAACTTCTGATGACTCTGCAACTTTACTTCACTATATAAACCTTGATCTGACACAAAACCTTAATCTCGGCCACTTGATGATTCTCAGCCATAAATTACTTGAGTCTGACACTCCATTACCCTCACAAAGATCAATACATGTGACCTGAGATATGAGTTGAGGCAATTGCACCAAAACCCTAGTTGAAAATGAAATGGCTTTGATAATTATCCACCCTAAAACAGTGGTCCTTTCCACAGTCTGATAATCTAATACTGAAATAAACCACTTGTTTGACCAAGATTAGTTAAAAATTCCATTGAGTTTCAAACCACACCCCACACCTTTGACCTGATGAATTCGTCTGATTCTTGATTCGATCTTGCAAGACCCGAGCCTCGAAGAAATTGTGATGAAGCTATATTGCACTGGATTATTGAGAAATGGAGGTCTCTTAGGAGTATGAGGATTTAATTGGTGAATGACCTATCCAAAACCTTGATTGGTAAACCATTGAAGCCTCTTGAAGCAAACTCTTATTCATAAGTGAAACTAAACAAAGAAAAAGGATGATAATTGGTTAGTTATGCAATATGATTGACCTAGAATGATATGCTAGAGATCAAAGGATCTAAGGGTAAAATTTGGAGTATGATAGTTGCCCCTATTTAAACATCTTTACCGGATGACATGAGCAGTGACCATCCTCATGAAATCAAGGTGAAAGGTATTTAAATACAGATAACCGAAAATTTTGCCCTTAGATGCAATGACATGATATGCTATGGACAAAAGAAAACTATGCAATGAACTTTATCATGATGGGATGATAAATGCAAAATGCAGACGAAGACAAAAAGCAAACAGGGATAAAGTCAATGCAATGGGTAGCAACTCATTGGGGATGACCAAACACTGGGGAAAAGAAACAACTGGGGAAATCTAAAGTGATGAATTAACAAATTCATGCATGATCGGCTGAAACTTTAGAAAGAAAAGATCTTCACTGGAGGTAGAATCAGAAAGATGGTCTCCACTAGGGAAATCTAAAGCAGTTGATTAACAGGTTTAAGCATGACCGACTGACATTTTGGGGAGAAAGACAAGACAAGACACAATCCTCAAAGCCTTAGGATTGGACCAAAGAAAAATGGAAGCAAGCATCCTCAAAGCCTTAGGATGAAGCATAGACACAATCCTTAAAGCCTTGGTATTGGGCAAAAACAAAGACAAGACCCTCAAAGCCTTAGGATCAAGCCAAACAAAACTGGACAAAAGCGAGATCCTCAAAGCCTTAGGATGAAGCAAATACAAAATCCTCAAAGCCTTAGGATTGGACTAAAGAAAAATACAAAACAAAAGTAAACATCCTCAAAGCCTTAGGATGAAGCAAAGACACAATTCTCAAAACCTTAGGATCAAGCCAAATAAAAGCAAGACAAAAGTTAACATCCTCAAAACCTTAGAATAAAGAAAAGACAAAAGAAAAGCAAATATCCTCAAAGCCTTAGGATGAAGCAAATACACAATCCTCAAAGCTTTAGGATTGGACAAAAGCAAAGACAAAACCCTCAAAGCCTTAGGATGAAGCAAAGACACAAACAAGACAAAAGCTAATATCCTCAAAGCCTTATGATGAAGTAAAGACAAAACATCCTCATTGGAAGTAGAACCAAAAGATAGTCTCTAATAAAGGTATCTAGAATGATTGATCATCAGGTTCAAGCATGACTGGATGACACTCTAGAAAGAAAAGATCCTCACTGGAGGTTGAACTGGAAAGACGGTCTCCACTAAGGAAAGAAAATAAACTGAGACATATAAAGTGATGGATCAACAGGTTCAAGCATGACCGACTGACACTTTAGAAGAAAAGATCCTCACTAGAGGTAGAACCGGAAAGACGGTCTCCACTAGGGAATATCTAGAGTAGTTGACCAACTGGTTCATGCATGACCGGCTGACACTATAGGACAAAAGATAAAGCAAGACCCTTATAGCAATAGGATCATGCAAACAAATGTTGGAGTTTTCAAACAAGAATAAACATCCAAGCCTATGGAAATTCCTTAAAATGAAGAGATCAAACGGGATCTTCAGGAAACATCAGGAAAGATACTGAGTAATTAAACTCTTTTGTATGCCAAAATAATTGTACTTCACGGGGAATTGCCCTTTGGATAAGCTTCTCAAAAGAGACTGCCGCTTATCGTCGTAAGGGACTTACGCACCACCAAGAATGGATAAGCATCTCAAAGGAGAATACCATTCATTGTTGGAAAAGGATATGCTTCTCAAAGAGACTTCCACTTATTGTTGGAAAAGGATAAGCTTCTTGAAGGAGACTTCCACTTACCGTTGAAATATAAAAAGAACAAGCTTCTCAAAGAATACTGCCACTTGTTGTTGAAATAGCAAAAGGAACAAGCTTCTCAAGGGATACCGCCACTTGTCATAAGGAAAAACAAGCTTCTCAAAGAGACTGCCATTTGTTGTAAGAAAAAAAAGCTTCTCAAGGGACTGCCACTTGTCGTAAGGTAAAAGAAGCTTCTCAAAGAGGCTTCCACTTATTATAAGGAAAAATAAGCTTCTCAAAGAGACTTCCACTTATCTGACAAAGGATAACTTCTCGAAGGAGAGTGCCACTTATCTGACAAAAAGGATGAGCTTCTCAAAGGAGACTGCGACTTATTGTTAGAAAAGGATAAGCTTCTCAAAAGAGAATGCCACCTATCGTAAGGGATAAGCTTCTCAAGGGAGACTGTCACTTATCTTCAAAAAGTATAAGCTTCTCAAGAGAGACTGCCACTTATCTTCAATGGGGATTTGTAAATAAATTCTTCTTGGGAAACAAAGTGCAAAATAAATGCACGTTAAAACTAGGTTCAACAACCTAATTGCCAGAGACCAAAGTTCAATCTAAGAATAAGCTAGAAAGAAACGGTCAAACAAGACTCTACCTATTGAGGAAGTAACTCAAATGGGGATTTATCTTATCTAAACATGGAACAGATAACTAAAGTAACCCATCTTCCACGAGGATCAAACTCGGTGGGGAATTAGAAAGGATGTGAACTTTCTGCTTAAGGCTGGTGACTCTACTGGGGAGAGGAGACGAATCAGGTTACTTGGTGATAAGCACAGCTAAAGTAAATGAACAAAAGACATCAAGGTAGAAAACATGCTCATATACTGTGTATATGTATGAATGTAAGTATATCATGCTTATGCTTATGCTGACAAGACAAACAAGGAGAAGTAAACTGGAGATGAAATAAACATCTCGACGAGGATACTTGGCCAACCTCTGCAAAGAGACATCTACCAAAAGATGAATAGAAAGCCACATGCGGAACCACAATCCTACTTCAAGGTTTCAACCTTCTCTGGGGAAAAAGTGTTCCACTCAGAGGTATAACATCAAGACCTCACCTGAGGGATTACCATCATGAATCTGATTTCCTTGTTGGAATAGAAATGTTCACTGGGAAAGGGTCACATATGATTAGAGATTTCATAGGGGATAAAATAAATCTCCACCTCATCGGGGAAGCTCGGGCCAAAGTCGTGGCTGTAATTGTCTAGTTGAAACTCCATGGGTAATAGATAAACATATCCAATTTGCTGGGGACAAAAGGAGTCACGGGAAATCATCGGGGAATGGAGGAGTCCAAAGATTCACTGAGGGACAGCAGAGTCCAAATATTCATTGGGAGACATACATCCATTTCACTTGGGGACGTATGAAACCTAGGTAGCTAACTGGGGAAAATAGGGTAACTTCAGTGAGGATCAAAAGATGACTCCACTGGGGAGAAAATCCTCAACAACAATAGATATGTATCATATGGCACACACTAGGGAGATTCTCTGCAGTCATGAAAATCATATACGATCAAAGGATCAGTCCAAGAGTGTTGTCAGTTTAGGCTTTGTTGGGGACTTTTGCTGAAAATGGTCTAAAAGTACTTCTACAACATTGCGACTTCTTGGGGGAAACAAAGGTTTCCTTAACCAGAAGCTAGTGACAACTGGACTTCAACATATTTTTGGAATTTCATTGGAGATTCATGACTTCAGTGTATCGCCACAATTTTACTGTATATTAGAGATGCTTCATCGAAGATCTCAAAAAGAGATGCAAGTCAATTGATTTGTAAATATATCTTTTCAAATAAAGAGAAAGATCATCAAGATCTTTACCAAACTTCTCGGAGAGATGCCATTTGATAAAAGCAAATGAAGTAATGAACTCGATGGGGAGAATCATCACCAATTGTAATAAATTTTTTATAAAGGAATATCTCAAATAAAGAGAAACCATTTATAAGGTCTTCAACAAAACTTTTCTGACCAACTTCCAGGGGAATGTCATTTGTAATTACAAGAAGTTGGAGAACCACCAGGAACGAATAAGCTTCTCGAAAGAGACTGCCACTTATCGTCGGGGTATGAACTCCAAGAAGATGTTACAACGGTGCTGAAGAAGAATGGAATTGTAAGAAATTCGCTGATGGATGAAATAAACATTCACTTCACTGAGGAAGCATGAAGCTAAGGAGATTCAATATGAATTCTTAGGCCACCAACTAGGGAGTCTTGCATCAAACCTGTCAGAGATACCTGAGGTAGAGACCCATTGGGGATACGTGTAAACAGGTCGCAAGAACACACTTGAGCACTTAGTTATGGATTGAAAAAATGCATGGTGGATGACAACAAATCTTGTGATCAAAACCAACTCCAATTCCCAAGTTCCCCCACATGGTCTACGAGAAGAATTCATCTCAAGAGGATTTTACATAAAACGTGTCATAACAATGCCTTAGTGTCTTCAAACTCTTGGAGAGATTCATCGAATCTCGACGTAACTGCCCCAGATCGACTGTATTCTGCACAACAGAGTCTTTGAACTTGTCTCTTAGGGATAGTCAAACTGCGAGAGCGACAACTGAGAAGCAACTTGAACAAGGAAGTAGGTGACGACTGGACTTTGAATACCAATAACAATTGAATTTTGACAAATAATGCTAGTAACAAATGGGAAACAACTTACCTCTGCTTAGAAAATTTTCCAAGTAAACGTGCCCCTGGTTTATGAGAAGAAATCATCTCAAGAGGATTTTACAGAAAACGGTCCATAAAAATGCCTTAGTATGTTCAAACTCTTGGAGAGATTTACCAAATCTCGACGTAACTGCCCCAAATCGGCTGTATTCTTGCATAATAGAGTCTTAGAACCAAGCATGCCAATGACAACTGGTCTTCATGAAAGGACTGATGACAACCAAATTATCAATACCAATAACAATTAGGCTTCAAAGCAAGAATGCTAGTAACAACTGAGAAACAAAATTTCCCTTGCTTAGCAAAGTCTTAGGCAGTCTGCCCCTGGATATGGTCACAATTTGGCCAATCTACTCATTGGAGTTTTAAGTCTCAAAAGATTAAACTCATCACTGATGCTCACATGCAAGCTTCTATGTCATCAAGCAAATGTTAACAAGCATAAAATGTTAATTCTAAAACTGCTAATGCAGCACACATGTTTGTCTTGAAGTTTTTATTAAAAGATATCACAATAACTTGTAACTGAATCACCAGTTAGGATATGTCATTTTCTTTTACAAAGCCAACACAACTTTCGAGCATAACTCATAAGGAGTCAGGGAACATTATCCCATTGAGTATGCTTTCGAAATAAACCTGTTTCAATTAGGTCTTTTGAGGGTTGTAACGTGGCTTGGTTCACGGTTTATGAAACAAAGGATATAAGGCTCAAAGTTTATTTGTACCCATCCCTTCTTCATGATGTTCTCCAATCTTACGTTTAGTTTAAGTTGGTGCGAGCGCTCATCTCTCAAGAGGATTTTTGATGTGGTTAAGAAACCACTGAGGCTTTGGACATGACAGTCACTTACCTTTTTGCTTTTGGTGTTTGGTCACACGACTTTGCTATTTATTGAGGATTTTTCTTTGTAATCCTTTATTTTCGCGTTTTTTGTTATTTTCCCTAACTTTTTCATGGACTAAGTTTTTTTGAAGTCCAGCGGGATGCCCCAATTTTGCCTAAATCTCCTTCATAGGTTTTGATTTAGCGGGCTTTTTCTTTTTTCTCCATTTTAAATTTACGAACAAATCATGCGACCCTAAGTCATTTTGACTTGTTGAAAGGATTGTGACCGTCTCATTCCTTAGCTAGCAACAAATGGACTTAGGTACCAATGACAATTGGGTCTGACTCCTAGCCTCTTAGTGTGTTAGGGTAAGGTCAAGTGGCTCCTCAAAATTTCACTCCTTCTTATGAACGTTTGGGTGCTCAATTAACTTAACTAAAAACTACCCCTCCTCTTCGTTAAATTGAGGGTTTTTAATTTGGAAAAGAAATAAAACTCCTACTTCAAGGCTCAAAGGGTTAAAGAGGGATAATATTCCTTATATCTCCAATGTTTGGGGATTTGAAACAATGCCTTACATCATCAACAAATTTTATTCAAAAACATACAACAAAAGGTCTTGTATTTTCATTTTCATCATCCTCCCTCCATTTCTCTGCCTAAGCAAGATATTGGGTAATGTTGGCATTATATAGCACAAAGAGTATTTTAAACGAGTAACAACAAATGGACTTCTTAAAGACAAACATATTCATTGCATTAATCATTTAAAATTAACAAGTTCTTATAACGGCAAAACAAAATGCGTTAGCAAACACAGAAAGTTACACATGAAAAGAAGCAAATAAGCTAAACATCTGACAAGACATAGCCTAAAGAATAGTCTTCTACATCAGTCTACCATGTGCACGGAAGAGCTTGCTCCATGGTCTAGCAAAAGGGTGATTTGAACCTGGGGTTTACACATTCTGAAGTACATGATGCCCTTTTGGATTAGCTTATTCACCTTATCCTTGAGAACATAGCACTCCTTGATGTCATGGTCGGGTGCCCCTTGGTGGAAAGCACAGAAGGCGTCAGTTGTGAAGTAGCTCCCATGAAGCTTTAGAATGGCCGACAAAATTTTTTCTTGATCAAACCCTTTTGTAAGAGGACATGGAACAAAATGGCATAGTGCACAAGGATGCCCCTAGACTCACCACTTTGCTCAAATGGCTGATTAGTGGAAGAAAAAGAACCATCCTGACGTTAGGAGACAATTGTAGATGTTCTTGATTGGCTGTATTTTATGGTAAAACATTGTTATGTGTGTAGATGTCTTGAATGATGTCATGACATACTTGTGTAGTGTTTTGCAAGATATGTTTGGTTAGCTAATACAGAGTTTATTGGATGTCACACTGAATGTTGTGACATCAGGTATCTGCCAGCATGGGCGCTGGTTTGTTTTCTGTTAGGTTTCCTGCTTTATCTCAGGCTATAGTTTAGGAAACGCTTGTGGCCTATTTTTTAGCACTATGAATTGTAGAGATTGGATTAACTTGGTTAAACCTAATTTATGATATCTAGGCCCAAGGCCCATGCGCAACATATAAAGAAGAGTGTCAATCCTTACTAAAGACACAAAGATTTTGGTGTGAAGAATTCTATTTGTGTGTTTGTATCTTCACGTGTGTTTTTGTCTTAGATTTTCTTGTGAGCCAAGCAATTATCACCTTGATGATTGTATTGGACTAGTGTGGTTTTTGAGGGGTGTGTTGGTTGTGTCACTCTAAGCTTTTAAGCAAGAGTGCTATGTATCTTGATTGAAGCTTTTAAGCAAGATCAAGATTTGTTTGAAGTGTGTCTTCCTTTTTGAATATGTTTGTATTTGATTGATATCGCTACTGTGATTGAGGGGGAGTGAGTAGGAACTCAGGTCTAGAGTTAGATTGAAATTTCATTAGGTAGGTCTTAAGTGAGGAGTTGTAAACTGGTTGTTTAGCTCTGAATTAGCACTACTTATAGTGGATTTCCTCCCTGGCTTGGTAGCCCCCGGAGTAGGTGAGATTTGCACCGAACTGGGTAAACAATTTCCTGTGTTCTTTACTGCTTTCATTACTTGTTTACTGCTAAGCTTAATAATCTGTTCAGAAGCGGATGTCATAACATCCGACATAACATCAATTGTCTGTTACTAGAATTTCAATTGGCATCAGAGCAGGCACCCTGCCTGTTATTTTCTAGGTGAGATCTAGGGACAATAAATTCTGGTACTATGGACAAGGGTGTAGGATTTGCGAATAGACCACCCATTTTGGATGGATCTAACTATGACTACTGGAAACCTCGGATGATAACATTCTTGAAATATCTGGATAGCAAGGCCTGGAGAGCAGCTAACTCAGGATGGGAACATCCAGTGAAGACAGAGAAAGACGGATCAAATGTGCTAATACCTGAATAAGAGTGGAGTAAAGAGCAAGAAGCTTTGGCTCTTGGAAATTATAAGGCCTTGAACGCTCTATTCAATGGGATAGATAAAAATATCTTCAGACTTGTGCATCACTGTGAACTGGCCAAAGAAGTTTGGGATACTCTCAAAACAACTCATGAAGATACCTCCAAGGTGTGTGAATGGTGCATATGTGAGTGGAAGTGAATACGTGCACGATGGATGATTGATTTTAAGCGACGTTGGTTAATTTTAATTGGGATTGATTTATGAGAAATTGTTAGATTGATTTTAAGAGGATTGATTCTAGGCGAGATTTAGTTTTAGTAAAATTTGAATTAATTAAGTTCTTCTAGATAGAAATGATCTTAAATAAATAAATTACTTATTAAATAAAAAGGTTATTGGTTATTAAAAAGAAGTTTTATTATTTTATTAATGAGATTTTTATTAAATAAAGGATTATTATTGTTAACAAGTGAATATGCCTTTAAAATTGTGAAAGTGGTTTTCTCATTATATAAAATTGTTTTTTAAATTAAGTTATTAAAAATGTTGTTATTATTAAAATTTGAGTTACTTTAGAGAAAAGGTTTTTGAATAGTTATATTATTATAATAACAAGTATTAAGTTGATAAAAAAGTTTAAAAAGTTAATTAAATAAAAGGATTAATTATTGTTTAAATGAAAAGGTTAGTGGGTTTAATGAGTGGTTAACGAATGACTTAGTGAATAATTGGGAGATTAAGGAGGACATATTAGGTGTGGTGCAGCGCGGGTACAAAGGGTGCATCGTGGATGTGCAACGTGGGTCGTATGATGTGTGAGGTGCACGGGAATGCCGTGGGTGTGTGCACATGTGATTCACATTATTACAAATCAACTGAAAAAAAAGGCAAAACCCTAAATCCCCCCTTTCCCTCTTCTCCTGCGCCGTCGATTCTTCTCCCCTTCCTCATCTATCTTCATTCTTCCATTGCTCCTTCGTTCTCATTTCCTGAAAACAAAATCAAAATAACAGATTAATCATTAGTCCACACTCACGCTTCGAGATGCTTCGCAGGCTTCAACGGCGGATGGAGGACGGTGATTTGCGATAGGGATCTTGAAGGCGCATCCGATGACGGATTTGCGACGATGAAGGCGATTTTCGGCGAAGCGAGAGTTTCACGGATGGTGGATGAAATTGGCTATGGCTGATTCGCGGGCTCAACGGCGGCGCCTAGAGAGGGTGGTCGAAGGGGGCAGTTCATGACAGCTTTGCGGAAGTGACGAAGGTTTTAAGGAGATAAGCTTCCTCTTCTTCGAACTTAGGGTTTGATTAGGGGTTTATGAGATGTTGAATATTGTCTTTCTGTTAGGGTTTGGGTTTCTGAGAATGGCTGTTTGGTTTTTTTGTGAATGTTATTTTCTTCTCCTCATCTCGAGTCTCCTTCTTATAGGCTTCAATCCATGATCCTATCATTAAAACAATACCAAAACCGTGTAGACATGCTCGTCTGATTTTGGAATGAAATCAATTCTGGCTTAATCATGTTCGAAACATGTTGGCAAATACTTTAGGAAATTTTAAATCTGAAATTGCTGATGAATTGGTTTCCAAATGGGTTCAGACGTGTCTGAACAGGTTCAATCTTGCATTGACGGTCCTGCGTTTAGCATTTATTAGCAGTGATTAGAACAATCTTCATAGGGCTGATACATTCCTTTTTGATTGATATGCTAATAACCTGCTTGATCACTCTTAATCCTTTACTTTGCTTTTGGTTTAAATTGAGATTTCTTGCCATTTACAGGGGATAAAACCTCAATCGCATCGTGGAGTTCTCGGCATCACTTCTCAATGACTTTGAAGTGGTTTCTATCATTTCAATAAAGGTTTACTTCTTGGCCCAAACTTGTTAAATCAGTTCAGGCTGAAGATACTGTCCTGTTTCGTTTCTTTCTCAAAATTGTCTTTTGTTATTGCAGGAAAGGTACAAATTGCTTTCGTGAAGAAGTTCAACTGACTAAAATTTAAGAAATCATGCCCGTCTTGGAGCATTTATAGCGGAAATCCAAAGTTCCGGCTGAATTTTCAATAGGTTCTAATCTTCGACAGGCTTGCTGATTACGACCATACATGTTCATCTTATGTTAACTCGTTACTGCGTGCCGACGAAAACAATCATGATTAATATGTCCTTGTTGAAAGCTTGTAACCGTGTATGCTTTAATTTAAGTTTCTCCCATTGGTTTTCCTTTGACAGGTTGAGAGAACTGCAGTGACTAAGTGAGTTTTCACAGCTCAACGGTATGCCGACAGCGGTGTTGCAGTATTCTAAACTCCATGGCATGCCGGTAATTAGAAGAACCAAACTTAGTTCACAGTTGTCCTGGAGATGAGGTAGACTAAGATTTGGTTGAAGGTCGATATCAAGTATTGCAGCGGGTTCGAAGTTCTTCACAGCTTATCGCAGAATTTAGACATCCCTTTTACCATTCACCACATAGAGGTTTTAACAAAAAAAGCGGTATCGTTCTTCCTCGAAGGCTTTGCAACGGAGAATCCCCAAGTTCTCCATAAAGCTTCGGTTGGAAACTTGGGTTGATGTGGTAACCTTATTTCTCTTTACATGTTGTTAGGCCTGTGGATGCTTTTGGGAAGCAATTAAGCTGCCGTGGGCACATAAGCATTGTTTCTGTTTATTTATTGCCTTTTATTTCTTTAGAGATGCTGTAACGTAAATGATGACGGTGACTCAATCTGTTTTGGTTGATTTGGTTTCAGGTCTATCTTGGAAGAACACAACAAGCTTGATTTCCATTTTTGAATGTCGGGACCGTTTTGGAAGTACAATGAAGACACTTGAAGACCGTCAAAAATATGCTTGATGACGGTGAGTGAATGGATGCTTTCCTTATTCATTTTCATCCGCATCAGAGTTGATGGTGATCCCCAATAAAGCTTGTTCGAGCACCACCAAATGAAGCAGTGGTGTGGTCCTCATACTAAGTTGGGAGTGAATATTATGTTTCTGTTAATTTAGCAGGTGTGACGTTGCAGGTTGCTGGAACTGGTTCCTGATGAGTTAAAGAGCAAAACCGTAAATGTTGATGATGGCTGGTGTAGATGTATGACTTATATTAACGAGTAAGGAGAACAAAGGTTATCAGTTGGTTTCTACTCCAGTTCCCTCGTGTGGATTACTAAGTACTACTTCTTTTCTCAAATTCAGAAGTAAATGGTCGATGACTTTCTCACGGTTATGGAATTTAGCTCTGAAATTTCTCTTCTGAACTTCACCATTAGTGTCAAACCAAGGCTGCTAACCGCGCTCGTTTAATTTGAAGCTTCAAACATGCTAGTTGGAGTAAGAGGTGTGAAACATAATTGGATTGTAACTCATAAGTTCGAGGAACACGGAAGGCTATCCCTCATGGCTCTTGTAGCGTATTAAGTTCACGATCTCCTTTCGGTGCAAATCAACGTAGCTTAAGTTTGTGCAGCGTGGATCCCGCGATGACGTTGTTGTTATCTAGCTTTTAGGCCCAGATTCTTCTCTTTGTAACCCTTGAAATAGAAACGGAATTTCGGCGCTCTTGAATAAATTGGATTAAATTAGGTCGCAAGTCTCAGTCTTTTGCATCCATGTTTTTTTGTATTCACAGGGCACTAACCAATGAAACATTTGTAATGTTAATATTGTAACCTCAAAGAGAAAAACCACATATTAAGTCAAGTTCTCCAATGTAAACTTGTTATGCGAATCATTTTCTCCTTCGGAAACTGTTCCAACATAAGTGCGTAATGAAATTGATAATGGAGACTTGGTTGGATTTCAAAAAACGGATTTTAGCTTCTCGCCTTTGTGTTGAAGAGCCCTTGAGTATTGTAATGGTATCTTGGACTTGAGATGAATTTTACCATAAGCATGATTTTTAACATATGAAGCCTTTGAATTTGTTGAGGGAGGCGTTAGGAAATTGTGTTTAAAACTTGAATTGAAATATCCTCAAAAGAGCTTAATCTCCTAAAAAAACCGAACATGGAGAAAAGAAAGTGTTGTCACTTGAACAAATAACTTGGGCTTGAAGTCGGATTTGAACTTTTCCTATTCAACTCTTGAGGTTTAACCTCTACGAACCCTTGTACTTATGGTACTCTAATCACACACAATGTAATGTAGTCTGGATATCGAGTTGATGTTATCGAGCCAAGGCTTTGCAGACCTTAATCTTGAGCAACTAGCCGAGACCACGAAGCTCTTAAAGATTGCAAAACTTCTTCAAAGGATGATACGTCCCAAAACAAACATCACATTGTAATTGGGCTCGTAACCATGGTCTAACGCACCAAAGCCCTACAAATTCCAGTAAGAAGAGATTCGACCCAGTGAGACATCCTAGGATCCTTGAATTAGAATTGTTATGTCCTGAAATACTTGATTGAGGGAAAAAGTACTATCCCTTTATTGCAATCTATGCCTACACCAAACAGTTAGCCGTAATAAACAAAAAGTAAAATAGAACAAGTAAGAAAAAGAAAAGAACAAGGAGGTGGGATCTTAAGGTCAAAAATTAGGGTGTGACAGATGCCCCTATTTAAGTTTCTTCTATCCGGAGATATGGAGATTGAAATCTTCGTCTCGACGAGATATGAGGGACTTAAATACAAACATTGCACGAATTTTTGGCCCTAAGAAGCCACCGAATACATATGATATAAGATAACGTGAAATGCAAGACAGACGATCCTGTGGAGAAAAGATGCCACAGGGGAGAAAACTGGACACGACACACGGGAGGGACAGGCTCAACAAACCGAGACTCCACGAGGAAAGTAAACAACCAGCACCGGGGAATCTCCAAAGTATAAAGATATAGTAATACCATCAAGAGTGCAGTAGCTTATGCTATAGCGAGAAACTTGTAAGTGAAGGATAACCTACTACCAAACATATGGTAGCCTAAGCAAACGTATGTGGTTGAAGCAAAGAAACGCATGTTACCTACTATTGGCCAAATGATAGCCTAAGCAAAGGCAACACAAAGGAAAGATGACCTACTACTAAACACGGTAGCTTAAGCCAAGACATCTGACTAAAAAGGATGGTATATTACCTACTACCAAACGTATGATAGCCTAAGACAAGGTAATAACCAAAAGGAGAGATCACCTACTACCAAACATATGGCAACGTAAGAAAAGGTGTCTGACCACAATAAGATGTGTTACCTACTATCAAACATATGATAGCCTAAGAAAAGGTGCACACAACAAAGGGAAAGATGACCTACTACCGAACATGGTAGCCTAAGCAAAGGTATCTGACCAAAAGAAAGGTATATTACCTACTATCAAACATATGATAGCCTAAGAAAAGGTAATAAACAAAAGGAAAGATCACATACTACCAAACATATGGCAGCCTAAGAAGAGGTGTTTGATCAAAACGATGTGTTACCTACTATCGAAATGTATGATAGCCTAAGAAAAGGTGAACACAAAAAGGAAAGATGACCTACTACTAAGCAAGGTAGCCTAAGCAAAGGTATCTGACCAAGAGAAAGGTATATTACCTACTATCAAACATATGATAGCCAAAGCAAAGGTAATAGTCAGAATCAGAAGTGAACATGGAAAGGAGTTTGAAAATTCCATGTTTGTTGAATTCTGCTCATCTGAAGGAATCAGCCATGAATTCTCTTCTCCTATTACTCCTCAGAAAAATGGAGTATTGGAAAGGAAGAACAGAACTATTCAAGAGTCTGCTAGAGCTATGATTCATGCGAAGAAACTACCTATGCACTTTTGGGCTAAGGCAATGAACATAGCCTGTTATGTTCACAATAGAGTTACCTTGAGAAAGGGAACCTCCTCCACTCTATATGAAATATGGAAAGGAAGGAAACCTACTGTGAAGTATTTCCATGTTTTTGGAAGCAAATTCTACATTCTGACAGATCGTAAACAAAGAAGAAAAATGGATCCTAAAAGTGATGAAGGCATATTCCTGGGATACTCTACAAGTAGCAGAGCATATAAAGTGTTCAACTGCAGAACAAAAGTATTGAGAGAATCCATTAATGTTATTGTTGATGACCAGCATGAAGAACCCAATGTCACAAAAGATGTTGGAACATTCTTTGAAACACATACTAATGTTGTTGTAAAAAATGAAGATCCTCATGTTGTACCTCCAAATTCTGAGTCAAAAGCTCTCAACAAAGGACCCTCTATCAGAATCCAGAAAGATCATCCCAAAGATCTTATCATAGGAGATCCCAACAATGGTGTAATTACCAGATTCAGAGAGATCATCTCAAGTTCATGCTTTGTATCCAAGTTTGAACCAAAAAATGTGAAAGAATCTCTAATTGATGAATATTGGATCAATGCCATGCAAGATGAATTGGAACAGTTCAAAAGGAATGAAGTATGGGAATTGGTTCCAAGACCTGAAGGAACCAACATCATTGGTACCAAGTGGATCTACAAGAACAAATCTGATGAAAAAGGAGTAATAACTAGAAATAAGGCTAGATTGGTGGCACAAGGTTATACTCAAGTTGAAGGGATTGATTTTGATGAAACTTTTGCACCTGTTGCAAGACTTGAGTCAATAAGGCTACTGTTAGGAGTTGCTTGTATTCTGAAGTTCAAATTATTCTAGATGGATGTGAAAAGTGCTTTTTTAAATGGGTACTTGAATGAGTAAGTATATGTGGAACAACCTAAAGGATTTGATGATCCTAACCTGCCAAATCATGTGTACAAATTAAGGGAAGCCCTTTATGGATGAAGCAAGCTCCTAGAGCTTGGTATGAGAGACTGAATGAGTTTATCACTATTAATGGATACCGAAAAGGAGGGATAGACAAGACCCTATTTGTGAAGGATGAAGATGGAAAAATCATGATTGCTCAAATTTATCTGGATGACATAGTTTTTGGTGGGATGTCAGATAGGATGGTTAAACATTTTGTCAATCAAATGCAATCTGAGTTTGAAATGAGCCTTGTTGGAGAATTAACATACTTTCTTGGGCTACAAGTCAAGCAAATGGAAGATTCCATTTTTCTCTCCCAAAGTAAATATGCCATGAACATAGTCAAAAAATTTGGCATGGATAATGCTCATCACAAAATAACACCTGCACCCACACATTTGAAGTTATCTAAAGATGAAGGTGGTACTGGTGTTGATCAAAGTCTTTATAGAAGCATGATTGGAAGCTTGCTATATCTGACAGCTAGTAGACCTAATGTTGCCTTTGTAGTTGGTGTGTGTGCAAGATATCAAGCAGATCCCAAAGTGAGTCACATAAATCAAGTCAAGAGGATTCTCAAATATGTGAATGGAACTTGTGATTATGGTATGCTGATTCTCATGGGTGTGACCATATTCTGTCTGGATATTGTGATGCTGATTAGGCTGGGAGTGCTGATGATAGAAAAAGCACATCTGATGGATGTTTCTTCTTAGGGAACAACCTCATATCATGGTTCAGCAAGAAGTAAAATTGTGTCTCCTTATCCACTGCTGAAGCTGAATACATAGCAGCTGGTAGCAGCTATTCCCAACTGGTCTGGATGAAGCAAATGTTAACTGAATACAATGTCACTCAAGATGTCATGACATTATACTATGACAATCTAAGTGCCATTTGTCGCTACTGCGAAAATCGGCGTCGGCTGAACAGAAGAGTCGCCACCGTGCGTTATTTATCCCAAAGGAGGGAAAGGAAACGCTCGAAGTAAACCTACCGCAAAGACGGGAAAGGAATGGTCATCGCAACCAAATCCTGGATTCGGGAGTCGGTTACGCAAGGGGAAGGTATTAGCACCCCTCACGTCCGTCGTACTCGACGGGATCCACGCTTGTTTTCTAGTACGGATTGTTATTCTATCTATTCTACAGGTCAAGGGTTAAAAGAAAATAAAATGACTCGGCAAAGTATCGCACTTTATGCCTACGTATTCCCGTCTGGAACGAGAAATCAGAGTCAACGTAGTTCGTCTACCTACGGGAAAAGAGGGGAAGGTTGCTCGCTAGGATATCGCATCCTATGCCTACGTACTTTCATACGGCATGAAAGATCAGAGCAAACGTAGTTCGGGCTACGGAAGACACATATTTTTTTGACTGTTTTTTATCCTTCTGAAAAAGGGTTTTCTCCTGATTATGGGTCCAAGCGGACAAAAATGACTCTTTGATTGGTTTACAGTCTTTTACGCAAGAACTGTTTTTTATTGATGTTTAACCTTTTATTGTATTTTTGATTGTTTTGAGGTAGAAGAGAAAGAACTCTAAAAACCTAGGGCTAAAATGGGAATCAAAATCTACCCTAATGTTGTCATGCCTGGATGAGAGCCTAATGTCTGTCATATTTCTCTCTTGCGCAGAGAGAAACAGAGATCCTAAGGGATAAACGGAAAAGAAACAGCATATATACAGTAAAGCGGTAAAATGCATGAATGCAGCAGTACAAGCGAGGCAAAGGAGTCCACTCAACCTCGAACCTAGAAAACAATAGGCAAAGTGAAATAACTTCACTTCAAACCTAAGGGGAAAAATAACAAACAATACAACGAAGAAAATAAGGCCCCAAAACCAGCTCTGACAGCTCACTAGCTCCTACAGCAGCAACCCTGAAAAACACCCAACTCGGACAGTTGATAAACAGCAACATCTTCAAGTGAACCCCAAAGTCAAACTTCCATGATACCCAAACTACAACAAGCTTCCATCTTCAAGAAATCACCAAGCTCCAGCAAGCACAGAATCTTAACCAGTTGACAGCATCAGACCGCAGATAGCTCCAGACAGCAGTAAACCCTAGCTTCGACGGCTGCACAGTCTTGACATGAATAATCTTCATCTTTGTCAATCTTTGATCTTCATCTCTATCTTCAATGGCTTCTTTCTTCAAGGCAAGCTCTCCTGGATGATAGTCACTTAACAAGATGAGTTGAATGTTAAACAGTTCATTGACTACCAAAGGAAGCCTACAAACAGTTTAACATTAAAGAAGAGTGGTTCTCTCAAAGTTCTACCTCTAAGGTAAGGCCACTTATCCCTCCAAAGGAGGGAGGTGAATACCATGGAGGGACTTTATGTCATAGAGAGGAATGGAAGCACATGAAGCTATCCATGTTTGTACAAAAAATTCAGTCTATTCTAAGGCTCTGCTTATTCCTATTATTTCCTATGTCTTCAAAACATCTTCAATCCAAGCAATCTTCATGCACAAAGTTTTTATTATTACTCTCAATCTTCTCCTTTGATTGTTCATGCTCCCATAAGCTCAAACCAAGCCCCATCCCCCATAGAAAAGCCCAAAACCCAAGCAAACAAATATAAACCCCAAGTGGGAACACCAAACAAACACACCATTTGTAAAATATACTAAAAATAGTAAAATAGTATTTAAAATTCTAAGATTTATTCTAAGGGGATTTCTACATCTACCCTACATACCCTATATGTCCCAACTCCTAATTCAAGCTAAAAACCCCAAAATAAAATGTTATAATGCACTTATGTTGAGTTTAAACCCTAATGATACTAACCTAATGTTTTCCAATCAAAACTAATCAAGATTAATCCACAAAAATGTGGAATAAATCTCTAAGGGAACCTAATGTTTTAATCTAGCTAGTACAAAAAGAATGGAATCAAAATATGAATTTAAATGACCAAACAAAATTCACCAAATAATATGTACAAACAAAATGAAATAAAAGCTATTAAAATGTGAAAATTCACCATAAATGGAAAAATGCCTAAAATAATATTTTTATTTTTCCACAATTTTCTTGAGACAATTATTAAAATGAGGGAAAAAATCCCAGGTCAAAATGATTATTTTTGGATTTTATATGAATTATTTGTAACCTATATGCAAAATGAAATAAAAGAAAAATTCAATTAAAATTGGAAAACAGGGGGGTGGTAATAGCATTTATTTGCACTTTAGAACTACACTGGGCCCAGAAAAGGGGGGTGCGTTCAGCAGAACGCACTAGGCCCAGTCTGATTCAAAAAAACACAAAAGAAAAATCAGGAAAAAAAATGAACGGGGGGGGGGGGGGGGGGGGGGAGGGGTGGCGATAGCGAAGACTTCACCTTGTATTCTCGTTTGGGCCCCAAAAGGGGGTGTGAGTAGCAACAGGGTTAGGCCCAAATGAAATTTGCACAAGGGGAGAGGGGTGTTACTGGAAACTATGGGAGTATGGTCAGCCATACGCAACTGGGCCTAATGCCCGAGCCCAATCCTCACCTTCAGTAAAACCCTAAAAATCTTCTAACACTTCAATCTAATACTACTGTTCATCTTCTCCCTAAGCAAACCCTAAACGGCGCTATTCCCATTCTCTGAACCTTTCTCAAACATGCAAACCAAATCACCAACGTTCTCAACACCATCACCAATCAATCCCTCAAATCTTAGTTCAACAAACCCTAATCTAACCTCGCCTCGCAAAATCCTATCATTCAAACCCTCACCTAATTCCATTTCAACACCTAACAATCAAACAACCTACATCTCAAGCTAACTGAACAGCTATGAAGGCGTAAGGAGTTAAGGAAGAAGAAACGAACCTGGAGAATCTGACGAAGAAGATGGATGATGAAAAACGACGAGGATGGCGAAGCTCCAGGTGCGCGCAGATCTGCAAACGGAGGAAGATCGGAGACTTTGATGAGCGCCTGAGGATCCTTGTTGAAGGTGAGAAGATCTGCGAATATCTAAAAAAAACTGGAGATCTGGAGGAAGTTCTGGGCGAGCGATGGATGTTCTTCGTGGATCTGGGAAAACGATGAACGAAGAATGAATGTTCTTTGTGAAATCCAGATGATGATGAAGGTTGTTGAAGATCGCATGAATTTCTGGCAAAAATCTATGGCCAAGCGATGATCTTGATGACTATTGGTGAAAGATCTTCTGGAGATTTTGATACGAGGTGACGAATCTGGATCAGAAGAGATGAAGATCGTGTTGATGTTGATGAACGATAATCTGAAGGCGTTCTTGATGATGATCTTGTGGATGAATATTGATGATTGTTGCTGATGAATTGGATCGGAGGCGGAAGATTATGGTGGAAGTTGAAGATTTTCTGGAAAAATGCTATGAAGGAGTGATGAATTTGGATCGGAGAAGAGGAAGATTCTGGTGTTTTGGGCGGTTTCAGGCGACGGTTAGAGCTCCGGCGAGAAGTTGTGGTGGCCGGCGCGGCGGTTGCATGGCCGGCCGGTGGGAAGTTCCGGCGAGGGGCAGGTGGCGAGAGGGAGGAGGAAGGGAAAACACGTGTGGCTGGGGTCACTGCATGGGTGCCAAGTGGCGGGTGCAGAGAGTGAGGTGAGTGTGAGGTGGCCAACCATGAGCTGTACGCGTGGCCACGTTTTTATAGGACATGTGGCACATTTTCTGGACTTGGACTTGGGCTTTGTTGAAATGGATACTGGATAATTGTGGCCCAATTAAGACTTAATGCTGATTAGTGGACTTAAACAAAATTAAAACTGAAAATTAAACCTAATTAATCTAAAATGAAAATTAAGCATAAAACCTAATTAATCTATTAAAAAAACCTAATTAAAGTCTAAAAACGAAAATAAAAAATAAAACCTAATTAAATCTACCATTAACCCTAATTAATCCTAAAATGAAAATTAAAATGAAATCCTAATTAATCAGAAAAAAAATATCTAAAAACTATTTAAAAAATCTAATTAAATTTGAAAATCTAATTAAAATCTAAAACACTTAATATCTTTTTATTTTTTAAAACTATTCTATTAACAAAAAAAAAACAATTAAATCTAATAAACTCTAAAAACAATATCTATTTAAAAGAAAAAATAACATCTATTTATATCTATTTTTTTAAAAATCTATTAAATCTCTAAAAAAGAAAAGAAAATTTATTTCAAACTCTAAAACTATTAAAACAAAATCTATTAAATTCAGAAAAATCCATTTAAATGCATTAAAAATCCAGAAAATGACAGAAAAATCCTAAAAAAACCAGGAGGCCGATTAAACCGATTGGAACCCAATTGCGCAACCGTAGCGGAACCCGGGCACCGATATGGCCTGAAAACACAGGGAACGAGCATCAATTCTCAACAGACTTTTATTCCAACCGGCCTGAACTGCCTGAAACGCCAGGGGCTATAATCCCGATAAAAATCCATCCGACTGGGAAAAATGCCATGCATGCAGTATGCGAATGCGAATGCAAAAATGCGTCGAAACATAAACCAGATATGAGGACCGGTTGGTCAAATTTTAGGGTGCAACACCATCAATATTTCCAAGAACCCAATTCAGCATAGCAGAACCAAGCATATTGATATCAGACATCACTTCATAAGATAGCTTGTGGAAGACAAAGTGATTACCCTGGAGCATGTGGCCACTGAACTACAACTTGCTGACATTTTTACAAAAGCTCTAGATGCTACTCAATTTGAGAACTTAAGAAGCAAGTTGGGAATTTGCATTTATGAGGACTTATAGCAATTACTGTCAAGAGGGATTTTTGAGTGTAAAAGAAGTTTTATTGGACAAAACACGTTCCAACCTCCGACTTTAATGCATCTCACGCCATTGACCACTAAAGCTATTTATCCCACACAAGCTTTTTATCTCACTGCACCAACAATTCCCCCATTCCCCCTACTCTTCAGAATACCTCTCCTTCCTTCAAGTTTTCCTTTTTCAACAAAATGGCTTCCAAACGAGATGCTTCCCAAACTAATGCCCATACCAACCCCTTCGAAGATGCTTCTGATGCTACATCTTCTCAAGCTAACAAATCCAAACAACACTCCACAGGTAAATCGTTTGATCCCTCTGCTGACAACATTACTAGAATGTTGAACAAGGAAGGCTCTGCATATGTTGACAAATCCATCAGGGAACTTGTCACTAAGATTCTCCAGAAAGGTCGTATTGTGCATGGTATTTCCACCCCTCTTGCTCGCATTGATCCATCCCCCTGTTTTGATAATGTTATTGGACAAAATAATGAGGCTGTGTCAGGGGAAAATCTGAAGAATTTGAAACTGATGATGAGGAGGTTGGCTCAAGTTCTTATGAGTATGAAGATTAAGGTGTCTGCTTTGGTGGTTTACTGTTTGGATTGGGCTGATGGTCTGCTGTTGGTTTAGCTAGTTGTGTTTGTCTGTCTTGGTTGAGCTGTTGTTTTTTTTTGGGTTGTAATATTGGGGTTTTCATACCCTTAACATATTTGGTTTTGACTGTTCTGATCAATATTATTCCATTAGTTTTTGATCTTAAATTTCTGGCTAAAAAGGGGGCGAAGATTGGTTGTATACTACAGCTTAGTGTATGTCCCTAACAGGTGGAAGTGAGAAGATGATATGTTGTGTTGTTGTTTTGTTTGTATACCTTGTTCTAGGTTGTTTTGCTGGTGTGTTGAGCAGGTGTGAAGATAGTAGCTGCTGCTACTGATCTTTTTGTTGTTAACAGGATGCTGACCATGTTAGTTGTGTGCTTGGTTTATTTTTTAAACTTTGAGTAGCCTAGGTGGTGTGTGATGATGTGCTATACAGGTTGGGCTGTTTTGACTCTGTTGAGGGGGATTTTGTGTTTACTCTCCTTGTTTTGGAGTTTTTTTCCTGATATGGTAGTACAACAGGTTTTGTGTGATGGTAGTGTATTAGCTATTATGTATGATTGGCTATGTGTTATGCTCTTTTCTGCTACATGTGTTCTCTGATATGGTGACAAGTTGTTTTAGCCAAAAATTTGCCAAAGGGGGAGTTTGTAGATGTTCTTGATTGGCTGCATTTTATGGTAAAACATTGTTATGTGTGTAGATGTCTTGACTGATGTCATAACATACTTGTGTAGTGTTCTGCAGGATATGTTTGGTTAGCTAATACATAGTTTATTGGATGTCACGCTGAATGTTGTGACATCAGGTATCTGCCAGCATGGGCGCTGGTTTGTTTTCTGTTAGGTTTCCTGCTTTATCTCAGGCTATAGTTTAGGAAACGCCTGCGTCCTATTTTTTAGCACCTTGAATTGTGGAGATTGGATTAACTTGGTTAAACCTAATTTATGATATCTAGGCTCAAGGCCCATGCGCAACATATAAAGAAGAGTAACAATCCTTACTAAAGACGCAGAGATTTTGGTGTGAAGAATTCTGTTTGTGTGTTTGTATCTTCACGTGTGTTTTTGTCTTAGGTTTTCTTGTGAGCCAAGCAATTATCACCTTGATGATTGTATTGGACTAGTGTGGTTTTTGAGTGGTGTGTTGGTTGTGTCACTCTAAGCTTTTAAGTAAGAGTGCTATGTATCTTGATTGAAGCTTTTAAGCAAGATCAAGATTTGTTTGAAGTGTGTCTTCCTTTTTGAATCTGTTTGTATTTGATTGATATCACTGTTGTGATTGAGGGGGAGTGAGTAGGAACTCAGGTCTAGAGTTTGATTGGAATTGCATTGGGTAGGTCTTAAGTGAGGAGTTGTAAACTGGTTGTTTAGCTCTGAATTAACACTACTTATAGTGGATTTCCTCCCTGGCTTGGTAGCCCCCAGAGTAGGTGTGATTTGCACCGAACTGGGTAAACAATTTCCTATGTTCTTTACTACTTTCATTACTTGTTTATTGCTAAGCTTAATAATCTGTTCAGAAGCGGATGTCATAACATCCGACATAACATCGACTGTCTGTTACTAGAATTTCAACAATCAATTCTTTGATCGGAGTAGCAGCAAGCAAAAAATATTAAGTACCCAGTTTTGTCGTCTCCACAGGGATTAGTGCGATATGAACGCCGTTCAATGGTCTCTACGTTTCTAAGCTTATTGTTCAAAAGTTTTGGTTTAAAAGGGTTCAAGGAACCATAAATAAAAATAGAAAATAGAAAATAAAGACTGAAATATAAACAGAGCCTTGTTGGGATTGGATTTCATCAATTGATAACATATGCATTCTTCTGATCAAATTAAACACAACGGAATCATTCATCTAATTCTCTTACGTATCACTCTCGACAAAGCTTATCTCTAATGCGGCGTCGAGAGAACAACCGTGTTGTCTCATTGGTGATCTCTCACCCAACACAAACACAACACAGAGCATTAAGAACTGATACACAAGCAAATTCTAAGCCTAAATCTATCTCTAGAATTTAGGACCTAACAGGCAATCATCCTAGATCCAGATCTGAAGAGTATATCTCTATTACGGTTCAAATCAAAGATAAACAAGAAAGCAAAGATAACACTCATATCAGATAAACAATTGTTTTGCATAAAATACAATGATCAAAATACGTACACACGCCTAACCCTTATTACATGTATTCATCTAATCTGCCAAATGGTTGTGAACATCGTTCTTCATCACTATTATCACATACCCACACAATATTATATTGATCCTACCCATGCTACCCATGCTACTTAATCAACACAACACCATAGAAGATACAATGAATATCGACTTCAAAATCATGTCAAAAGTTTGTTCATTGATAGAAGAAAATCTGAGATGAAAGATGTGAAATGGTTTTGTCAAGACCCACAAGCAAGCAATCAAAGATAATCATTCAATAGAGAATCCAAACTAGCTCACAAATATAAATTAGATGAAATACATAAGGTATCAAAAGATTACAATCCAAACCCCAACATGAGATCGAAGATCTTACCTCCTCCCTCTTAGGGTTTTATGTTTCTCTCTCTAGAAGAAATGAAGAGAGATAAGTTCTACTATCCAAAATGTTAGAAAATGAAATTATAACCTAAAAAAGCAAGAAAAACACTTAAATACACATTCAGGATCTGTCTTGCTCGCTAGGCGAGCAGCTAGCGAACCTAGCAAACTTTTGGTACTTTTGGCTCTGTCCAATTCTGGGCGCGTTCGCTGGCTTGCTCGCCTAGCGAGTGTTCGCTACTCTGCTCGCTACCAGCTCGCCTAGCGAGCATGACATCATTTTGGTGGTTTTGCATGTTGTCTTGGTTTCCTTGCCCATTTCTTGTGTCTGACTTTTCACTTTTTTTGTGCCTAATTCCTGTACAATAACACACAAATCAAAGGTACCAAGAGATTTTCTCATAATGTTGCAAACCAACCAAAACAAGAGTGGTTTTCAACACTTAATTTACGAAAATGAGTGAAAAATGCCAACATTTGATAGATCAAATAAGTGAAATTTGACATCTAACAAGTAGCTAGACGCTTATTAGCAATTTCCAAGTTTGCAACCTCATCATAAAGCTCTTGGTTTTCCTGCTCTTGGTTATCTATCAAAGTCTTCATTATGGTAGATAACGTACCTATGTGAGCTCTCAAGGTGGTAACCTCCTTTCGAAGTGCTTCGTTTTCTTATTCTAAGTGATTCATCCTCTCTTGTAGTTGATTCAAGTACTGACGTGACATACTAGAGGAGACAACAGGACGAGAAAATGCAAAAGGAATGCACTTGCAATGACATGAATGCATGAAATGCAATGCAATGATTTCGAGGAACCCAAAAGTAAGTTGCAACATTTTGGAAAAAACCAACAAGTCTTATGTCATAATCCAATGATCTCTATTGATTTTGTTTGGCAAGGAAATGAACAACTGAGTTCCTTGAAACCAAAAAAGTTTATTCATGAACGTACGAATGTATGGATGGATGTATGCACAAACACACGTATACACGTATTCACATATATGCAAACATGGGGTTTAGGGTTTGAGATCACTAGCATGGAGCCATGATTTACCCATCCTAAAGGTATGTACTATGGGTTCTTGCATCTGTAGAGCAATGGGTTCTAAGAGGTTCCCAAAGTCATCGAATCATCTTTCGGATATTATCGACACACCAATTATATGGAAATCAATAATATTCTCAAGAGAATCTCGTCCGAGTGTAGCATTGTGTATCAACTACCTCGGGTTTACACCCTCATAGTCACCGCACTACATCCTAAATAGACCAAGTGGGATAAGAGGTAACTAAAGGTCCTTAGTGTCACGGGCTCCTAGGTCGAAAGTAGTAATGCTTCATGATCACTCGTTCAACATATACTACCCTCAAGAGGGCCTCCACTAAGCGGAGGATCTCAAGTCAATTTTTTTGGAATTACTTCCTCAAAGTCTCCTTGACTATACCCACCATCCTATCATAAGTGCACTTAAGTCCGGGTATAGGACTTATCTCACCATTCAAGGTCACAACCCTACACATAGAAAAACCTAAGCAGATACAGATATACAAATATACATATATATATACAGATATACACAAGTATACAGGTAAGCAAACATATAAATAACAAAAATATAAACAAGGTGGGCTTAACCCTCTTAGGGGAGGATGTTCACAAGTGAAGTCGTCATTTCTGTTGCAGTGAGAATCATGTATCAAGCTATTGAGTTAATTTGAATAATAAATCATTGAAGTGCATCACCAAGATTTTATTTATCCAAAAGAAAGGGTAAAGATCGAAGAAAACCCTAAGTGCACAATGTAACAACAAAGCTAAGAGAATCTAAGGTTCAAGGTTGGTTATACCTAGGGAAGGTGTTAGCATCCTAAATATTTGTAGTACTCTACAGGAACCTCTTGTTAGTATTAGTGTTAAGTTATAGTTTACTTGCTAAGGAAAATGTGCTAAGGAAAAGACCTAAGGTATTTACAAAGTAGCTCGCCAAGAAATCGCATCTCGTGCCTACGTATCCTGACTAGGATGGAATCAGAGAATTCGTAGTTCACCTAGCTATAGGTGAAGAACTCTTGATAATGATCAAGGTTCTAAAAGGGGAGGTAAGTTTTCATGGCAGTGACACTTACATAGAGTTAGACAACTCTAATCCTAAGGTTAAGATAAAGGTAAGGTAAGTGTTCATAACCATGACACTCACATAGAGTTAGGCAACTCTAATCCTAAGGCTAGGATAAAGGGTAAGGTAAATGTCCATAACCATGACGCTCACATAGAGTTAGGCAACTCTAATCCTAAGGCTAGGATAAAGGGTAAAGTAAGTGTCCATAACTATGACAATCACATAGAGTTAGACAACTCTAATTCTAAGGCTAGGATAAAGGGTAGAAAGGAGAAAGCTAGGCTAAACTATCCTAAACATGACATAAAGTCAACAGAGGGGAACCTTTCCTTTGGAATCATATTAAAAAGAGATTTTGGATGCAAAAAGAAAGGAAAATCTATGGGAGAATGAAACTTGAATGTTGTCATACAAAGGATTGAGAGCTTAATATCTATCCTACTCCAAGATTAATCGGAAATTAAGTTAGACTAGGTGCCTTAAGGGAGCATGTGAACAGAGCACAAGTAAACATTACACAGTTCAATCACAAACAACATCAAGTACCACACAAGACTCAAGTAAATATATAAACTCATGTCAAAACATCACAAGTAACAAGTATCATGAAAGTAGACATCAAGCAGAATCAAGAACATACGTCAAGCAAATAGTAAGTGATGGAAGGATCTAACAAAAAATATGGTGCATGACAAACATTTCTTTCTCTTGGAATGGTGAGCCAACATCAAGGCAAGAAATAGCCAAACATCAAATGAAAACAAAATATCCTAGCCAAGTTTTTATGAGGATCAACAACCAAGTAAGAGCTTCATGTATCAGATGACTTCAATATCAAAGTATCAATACTTGCACACAAAAAATTTCTCAATACCAACAAAGTGACATAAAATATCCAAGGTCTCCAAATCTTAACTCCAAGAGCATAAGGGCAAGGGTCCTAGATCTAAGTCTAAAGTCTAAAGCTCTAGATAGTAACCACAACCCATCAATTGAAAGTCTTTTATGGTTTCAATAATTTTATCTTGTTTTTGTGTTTTTTTGAATATTATGAGGATGACAGGATGAATATGAACAACGATAATATGAGCAGAATATATTGACAGAAATTTAAACAAAATAATATTAAACAGAAATTAAAGTTAGTGGTTAATTGTTGATTGGATGATCTGGGTTCAATGTAGTGCTAAACCATTGTAGCATAGTCTATAAGGAAGGTCGTGCTATAGGAGGCCGCTCAACAACGATGTTCGTGCTAAAACACGATAGAAAAATTATATGTAGATCATTCTCAAAGGAATCGTACCACACGAAAAGGAAAAACGAATTGTCTCGTCTTAATCACAAACTTTCGTTGATTAATCGATGGTAACCTATCATGAACCCAAAGTATAGAAAATGATCTCAATGATCATTCACTACAGATTGGAAATAATGAAGGTTAAACAACTTCGATAACCGACATCTATAATTCTAAGGACTTCATCGACCAAAATAAAAAATGGAGATAAAATAATAAGTAATAAAAAGAGAAGATGAAAATAATGGGTTACTAACAACTTAAAACATTATAACACAAGTATTTTCAAAACAAATAAAGAAGAAAATCAAAAAATAGCAAATGAAAATAATAATAGTAAAAAATAATAATAAAAACAATAGGAAAAATGGGGGCATATGAAATCCAGGTGATGGGCTTAAAACAAAAAAATTCTAATGAGCCAAAATCAGTTTTTATGTGGTAGACACCAAAAAGAAAAAAAAAACTAAAGGAAACAGCATTACACGGTAGAAACAAAAAAAAAAAAGAAAATAAAATAATAAACCACATCCATGACCAACTCAAGTCAAAGCTACATTAAAAAATACCACAATTCCTCTGCCTCAAAATGAAAATGCAACAAGGAAAAGAACAAGAAAAGGGCATCGTTAGAAACAGATCTGAGTGAACTAAGTTCAACTCAAACTCTCAATCCCTCTGCGCAGCTCATCATCTTCTCTCAATTCGCCTTTAAATTTCACGCTTCCTTCTTGCTTCTAGCATCACTCTTCTTTTTTTTTTCCAGTCTCGATCTTGCACTCTGTTTCTCTCTGTCGATGGCGGTGATCACGAGCGATTGTAGTGATGCAATCCATGGTGGTGCGATGGTTTGAAGCTAGTGGTTATGACGCTATTTTCAAAGCTGTGATGATGATTTGTAGCGGATTCGCTGAATGGAAGATGGAAGTGTGGTGTTGGTTAAAGGAAGGAGATGAGGAGCATGTAGCAGGCTATGTAGTGGTGTTAGGGGTAAAGGGTTGATTGAAGATGTTGTTCAATGAAGGCTTATGGTTGAAGGTGAAGAGGTTGGGAGGAGAAGAAGATTTGCATAAGCTTATTGTTGTTTAGGAGAAAATCAAGTTTGGGTTGTTGTTCTTGTTCTTGATGGATAAAAAAAATGAAAGGGTTAAGGTTGAAGAATCTCTGATCACCATTGAGGAATTGCAAGAGTAATGTCTCAATTTTTTATTTTCTTTTTTTCGTATTGTAGGAAAAATAGACTCTCCTTTTATGCAGTGTTGTGTATTATTTTTGTAGCAGCGTTATGGTCTTGTTATTGTACGATTATGTTGTGGTCTGGCGTGTATTGTCACGAAGGTTAGCAGGTTTTGTATGTTGTGTTGTAGGCATGTTGGGTTTTGTTTGCACTAATCTGTATGAGTTGCACCAAGTAGTGGATGCCTTAAAAAGTTGTAGGATGGAATTGTACATGGCGTGAAGGAATTACGACTTGAGTTTTGTAGTTGTTTGTCATTTTGGACATGTTGTGGAAGGCTTTAGGTTGCGTTTTGGTTCACCTAGTTGTACAACTTGCATTTGTACTTTGGACATTTTATTTTTCACTCCTTTTGTTCTCTGTGCAATGAAAATGATGTTTATAATGTAATATGGACTTTTCATCTTTTTCTTTTGACATGGGCCCTCTCTTTGTAATGTCATGACCTTGAATGTGGGTTTGAAAAATGAGACAATGGGCTTGGAATTTAGTTCATGATCTTTTATAAAAAATTTCTAAAAAACAAATGGGCCTTTGGAAAAGAAATGGACTTGGATGTGAAGTGAATTTGAATATGAGATGAAATTGAATATATTTATGACATGTATTTGAATTCTTGAATGAAATGATATTGAATGGAATTTGAAAAATGTGTTCATGGCTTGAAACTTGAAACTTGGGTATGAAACTTTATAACAAGAAATTGAATTTGGATCTTGAATGGAAGGAAATTTTGAATTGAAATTGGAAAGATGAACTTGAATTTAAAATGAGATTGAATGAATTTGAACTTAAGATAAATTGAATGAAATTGACACTCGAATTGGTTTTGGAACTTACGTATGGGATTAGAATTGGATTGAATTGAGTTCGAAACTTTGAACATGACATTCAAAATGGAAGTGAGATTGAACACTTGAACATTGTAACTTGAAAAATAGAATTGAAAAAATATGAAACTTGCTTGTAAAGTTTGAAATGCATTGAGATTGAAACTCGAAACTTGAATTTGGATTTCCTTGAATTGGAATGAAATTGAATTTGAGATTATTTCTTGCACTTGGACTTATGAAATGGTTCAACTTGGTTGAATTGTCCAAAATTATTTGAATTAATTTCAAGCAAAACCACTTGAAACCATTCTTAAACATCTCTAGAATGATATGCTAAAGATCAAAGGATATAAGGGTAAAATTTGGGGTATGACATGTAGTAAAAGTCTTTTCAATATATCATCAAGTCAAAATAGATGTGGCACAAAAGAAAAGGAGAAAATAGGAAAAGAGGTGGAGGTAGAGAAAAACAAAGGTAGTGGGACACCAACATGAGAGATCATTGGCATAGTGGAAGCAATTCTAAAAAGCAACATCCTAGAGATAGAATTAGTTGCAGAGTTCTGCGGAGTTGTGGATATCTGGAATACAAGGAAAGAAGGAGGATCAAATTCAAAAGACACAACTATCAAAAGGAAAAAGTGGACCAAGAGAAATGGTGGAAGGAAGGTGGATCAAAACCAAGTAAAACTTGTGGAGTTGGATAGTGGTAAATGACACCTAATGGAGGTGATGATCACTGAAGGAACACTAGAGGAATGTGAGATTGGAGAAAATAAGAGGAAGAAACTTGCTAAACCAATGGAATTCGACTCAATAGGTCCAGAGGTGGTGTTGGGTGGCCAACACCGTCTACCTTATAAAACTCTTAAGCTGGAACTACAAAGGGTTTAGGAATGCTCGTGCAGTTTAAGCCTTGTTAAGGGTCATTCGACTGGAAAATCCTGACTTGATGTTTCTTATGGATACTCTTCTCAAGCACAAAGAGGTTCAGAATGTTAATTTTAAATGTGGTTACGAATCCATTAGTATAATGTAATGGTAATGGCAAAGAGAGAGCAGAAGGTCTCGTACTGATGTGGAAGGAAAGGCTGAAGATCGACATCATGTCTTTCTCCATCAACTATATAGGCAGTTCAGTTGTGGAGGATAACAATGACCATATGTGGTATTTCAATGGTATATACGAATTCCCGAAGGAACACAATGAAAGGAAAACATGGATGTTATTCCAAGAGGTGGTTAGGAGATGTGGAGATCGAGTCATGTGCTTTGGGGACTTCAACAATGTGTTAGCTGAGAAAGAGAAGTGTAACACCTTAAAACCCAACACATAATTTATAAAATAAATTAGATTAATTTACTTAAAAAGGGTGTCAAGTTTTTTCAACACAAAATAATTATCCCAAACCTCATATTATAGCAGCGGAATTCGAAACATTAATTCAACTTGAATTCTCTCATAAAATAAACCACTTCAATTTAAATCATGAAATAAATGGTTCAATTAATAACTTGGGTAATAAAACAAGTAAGTATCTAAACCCAAGTGTTACACTATCAGAGCGACACAAGGAAACTTAATAACACAAAATGATAAACCACGAAGAAGGCCAACTATGACATCCTTCAACACAAATAACAAATTAGGCTCCTCTACCCGAGTACCAACATCATAAGCATAAAGACAACACAAGAAACATACATGGTGTGAAAATACATTAATAAATGTTAATGGTGTATAAAACAACGAGGATATCATAAACATATTATTCATCAATCACATAGATTTATTCACAACAATAATCACTTACATATGTGGTCATGTATGCAATGTATTCATCTCCTCTACTTCAATGCATGTGGTGTCAAATTTTGGACTTCAGAGCTATATGTTAGTGATTTATCCACTCACTGATGGTTCCTCCATGAACTTGTTTCCTCTCTGAACCAAAACTCATCTCAAGTCCCCACTTCTGAAATTGAAACTCGTCATTGGATTGAAGTCTCAAACTCGTCACTGGTCCCCACCTTTGAACTAGAGAAACTCGTCATTGGATCGAAGGTCGTACACCTATCTTTGATATACATGATGCATGAATGAGACAAATAATATAAATGCAATACTCATCTCAACCTCCAACTCTAACACTCATCTCAGGTTTCTCTTTGAACCTAAGACTCGTCATCGAACCAAAGTCTTAGCCTCATCACTGATCCTCTATCTAAACCGGTAACTCGTCATTGAGATGAAGTCTGTACATCGCCAATACAATACCATAATGAATGGTTCCTCTCTGAACCAAGCACCTTGACATAATTAAACATAATATGTAAACATCACCAATATAAGGCCACAATAGTGGTTCCTCTCAGAACTACACACCTCAACATTAATATCACCAAGATATGGCTGAGGATCGTAGTTTCTCTCTTAACTACACATCTCAACATAAACATATATAATTAAAACTCAAGTCAATACATATAATTATATAATTTCTCAACAATACTCTCCAACAGAGTAACAAAATAGCACTACACAATCCTCAACACTCAAATGAGTCAGCTCATATCTCAACAGAGCTCACAAGAAGTCTTCCACTTTTTATTCAAAATAAATAGTCGTAAGGTGTACTCATTGTAACACCCCAACTTTCAAATAGAGTATTTTATTTAATTATTAGTGTATTTTATTCGTTATACTTGGATTTTGATGCTTTTCGGAGTGTATAGGTATTTTGGTAATTATTAATTACCGGGATCAGAGAATTGGATAACGGAAAAATAAAATATTTTTGGGATTATTGCAGATAATTAGATATATTTAATTATTTTGTATTGTGAATCAGATGTCTTTAAACAAAGTATAAACGTGTTTCTTAATGATCAAGAAACACATAAGGGTTAGGATTAACAAAGAAGACAAGGTAAAACAACAAGGATTGGTTATTAAACTGCTATTCTTTCCTTACTCTTAGGACAAGATTACAAGTATACAAGAATAAAAAATAACCTCTCTCTCTTGAAATTAGGATTTTATCTTCCTATTTTTCCTTATGCCAAGATTGAGAAACTAGCATCCTATTTATAAGAAAAATAGCACACTAACCTAATGGAATTTTTTAACAATTACCCATTACAAGATAACTTAGGGTACAAGCTAACTTAAACACTTGGGCTCACAAGCAAGGCCCAATCCAATATGCTAACAACCTAGAAATATTGACTAATGTATGTTAGAACAAACTTAGACTACAACACCCATTATCTTCGACAACAGCAAGCAAACAGACTTCAACCTCATGCTTAATACATGTCGAACCATAAGTTATCCTTCGACCATACTAGAGTTCGATCCAAATCTCACAAATCTCCACCTTGGATATAACTCTATAACATCAAGGAACTAGCTTTCTTCATGCAGCTTTATCAACTGCATACAGTGGAAAAACTTGCAACTGGGCAACGTCTTGGTGATCATATCAGCAACATTATAATTTGTCGAAACCTTCAGCACTTGGACTTCTCCATGCTTAATTACCCCTCTGACGAAATGCAGCCTCACATCAATGTGCTTGGTTTGATCATGATAAGACAAATTCTTCGACAAGTGTATTGCACTTTGAATATCATATTTAACAGTGATAACTCGACCTTGAAGTTTCAGCTCCTTTGCAAAACCTTCAAGCCACAATGCTTCCTTCACATCTTCAGTTAGGGAAATATACTCCGCTTCAATGGTTGATAAGGCAACAACCTTCTGAAGTGTTACTTTCCAACTAATTGATGTCCCAAACATAGTGAATACATATCCAAAAATATATTTTCTGGAATCCATACAACTGGAATAATCAGAGTCGACATATCCTTCGATTGCTGCTTTATTATCTTCACCCAAGGCTCCACCATAAATTAGGACTCTATTCAGAGACCCATTTGTGCACCTTAGAGTCCACTTCAATGCTTTCCAGTGAGCCTTTCCAGGATTCTCCATGTACCTGCTTACAAGACTTATTGCATATGTTATGTCAGGTCTAGTACATACCATAGCATACATCAAAGAACCTACTGTGTTAGCATATGGAATGCTATTAATAAAAGTCCTTTCAACATCAGTGTTGGGAAACTGATCTATACTCAGCTTGAATTGAGGGTTTATCGGAGTCACAATAGGCTTTGAATTTGACATACCATACTTTTTTAGAATCTTTCGTAGGTATGCCTCTTGAGATAAGCATAATCTCGATTGCTTTCTATCTCTTCGGATGTCAATCCCAAGGATCCTAGACGCAGCTCGTAGATCCTTCATGTTGAACTCCTTATTAAGTTCAACCTTCACCCTCATTACATCTTCGACATTGTTGCTTGCTATTAGAATATCATCCACATAGAGCAACAAAATAACAAATGAATTACCCGGTCGAAATCTGAAGTAAACACAATGGTCGAACTGACTTCTGATGAAACTTATGCATGCCATGAACTTGTCGAATCTCCTATTCCACTGTCGAGGAGATTGTTTCAGTCCATATAAGGATCTATTTAGCTTGCACACATAATCTTCCTTCTCTTTTTCGACATACCCTTCAGGTTGCCTCATCATGATTGTTTCATCTAAGTCATCATCAAGGTCAAATTGTGCCACTGTGGCAAGCAACATTCGAATGGATATGTACTTCACAATAGGAGAGAACACATCATTGAAGTCGACACCATCTTTCTGAGTGAACCCCTTAGCAACCAATCTTACCTTGTATCTCTTCGATGTCACTCATTTGATTCCTTCCTTAACTTTGAAAATCCATTTACATTTGACTAACTTGGCTCCAGCAGGTTTATTGATCAGTTCCCAGGTGTTGTTATCATGAAGAGATTTCATCTCATCATCCATGGCCTTCATCCATTCAATCTTCTTTCGACTCATCATAACTACCTTACGGTCTCTAGGTTCTTCGTCTAGAACCCCACTTGCAGAGATTAATGCATAAGCTATAAGATCTGCATACCCAAGTCTCTGAGGTGGCTTGATGACTCTCCTTGACCTGTCTCTTGCTAGCAAGTAATCATTATCAGTCTCCTCATCATCGACAACATCTTCTGTGTCTTCTTCGACTTTATTTAGGGTACACAATTCAACATCAACATGCTCCACCTTAACAGGAATCTCTCCCTGTTCCAGCTCTTCGTCAGCATCATCATTTTTCTTGAAATCCAACTCTGCTTCATTGAATACTACATCTGGACTGGTGATACACCTCCTGTGACCTGGCTCTAGGCACCATAGCTTGTAAGCTTTGACTTCTTCAAGGTATCCCATGAACATGCATTTCAGAGCTCTAGGTTCGACCTTGTCTTGCCTAATATAAGCATATGCCATGCAGCCAAATACTCTCAGTTTGTCGAGGCTAGGTGGATGTCCTGACCAAACTTCTTCAGGTGTCTTCATTCCCAAGGCAGTCGAGGGACATCTATTTATCAGGTAAGCTGCTATCGAAATAGCTTCCGCCCAAAACACCTTCTTCAATCCAGCACTAACCAACATGCATCTAACCCTTTCAAGGATTGTTCGATTGAATCTCTCAGCTAAGCCATTTTATTGAGGAGAACCTGCTACAATTTTATGCCTTGCAATCCCAGAATTAACACAGTAACTGTCAAACGCTTTTTTGCAGAATTCAAGGCCATTGTCAATTCTCAACCTCTTAACCTTTCTGCCAGTTTGAGTTTCGACCAGAATCTTCCAACTTTTGAAATTCTCAAAAGTTTCATCCTTCGTCTTCTGAATGAATATCCATAGCTTTCTGGAATAGTCATTAACGATGGATAGAAAATACCTTGCACCTGAGTGTGAAGGATTCCTTGCAGGCCCCCAAAGATCAGCATGAATGTAATCTAGGGATCCATATGTTCTTTGCTTGCCTTTGTTAAACTTCGCCCTATAGAATTTACCAAATACACAAGATTCACAAAACTCCAACTTTTCGACTTTGTCACCTCCTAGCAGGTTCTACTTCCCCAATTCGACCAGGCCTCTTTCACTGACATGGCCCAATCTCATGTGCCATAATTCCGTCTTCGACACAGTTTTGTGGATGCAACATTTGTCGAACCACTTACACCCTCAGCCTCAAGGGTATACAAGCCTTGTTTCTTCACGCCTCTCAAGACTTCCTTCAACCCCTTCATGACTCTTATGATACTTTTCTCTCCTTGAAAAACATATCCCTTCTTGTCAAATTCACCAAGAGAAATCAAATTTGTCTTCAAGTCAGGTACATACTTGACTTCAGTCAATAACCTTATTGACTCATCATGGAGCTTGAATCTCACAGATCCAATACCTGCAATTGTGCAAGATTTTTTGTTTCCCAGCAACACAGATCCACCATCTTAATCACATAGCTCCTCGAACAATTCTCTATTTGGAGTCATGTGCCAAGTGCAACCTGAATCTATAATCCACTCTTTTCTCGAGTCGCCACTTGAAACCACAAGAACATCAAATGAGTCGAAGTCATCTTGAGCAATGGTTGCGTTGCCATTACCTCCATGATCTTTCAGGCGTTCAGGGCACACCTTTCTTATGTGACCATCCTTCTTACAATAATAACATTGAATACCAGATGTTTCATCACTATAAGATTTATGTTGACTTTTACCTTTCTTCTTGTCGAACTTACCATCCTTTCGCAAGAATTTTCCATTAACGGCCAAACCTTCACCCACCGTCAAAGGTTTATGCTCCTTTCATTCGTTCAAGTCCTTAGAATACAAGGTTGATTGAACTTCTTCAAAAGTCAGGGACTCCTTTCCATACAAGAGATTTTCTTTGAAGTGAGCATGTGTTCTGGGCAAAGCACACAACAATAATAGTGCTTGATCTTCATCATCGATCTTCATATTAATATTTTCAAGATCAAGAACCAGCTTGTTAAACATATCCAACTGCTCAACCAACACTTTGTCTTCACTCATCTTGAATGAATACAAAGCTTGCTTCAGGTAGAGTTGATTCACCAGAGATTTGGTCATGTACAAACTTTCAAGTTTCACCCATAATCCCGATGTTGTAGTCTCCTCTGATACCTGTCGAAGAACCTTATCACCAAGGCTCAACAATATTGCGTTGTGGGATTTCTCGATCATGCCTGTCTTTTCTTTTGTCGTTAACGCAATGTCCATGGCTGTCTCACCCTTCAACGCTTCCAAATAACCTTGCTGAACCAGTAGGGTTTTCATCTTCAAGCGCCACAGACCTAAGTCGTTCACTTCGGTAAACTTTTCAATCTCATACTTTGTTGAAGGAATCTTCTCCATGCTCATTGCACCAATTTGTTGTGAATCAGATGTCTTTAAACAAAGTATAAACGGGTTTCTTAATGATCAAGAAACACACAAGGGTTAAAGTTAACAAAGAAGACAAGGTAAAACAACAAGGATTGGTTATTAAACTGCTATTCTTTCCTTACTCTTAAAATAAGATTACAAGTATACAAGAATAACAAAATAATCTCTCTCTCTTGAAATTAGGATTTTATCTTCCTATTTTTTCTTATGCCAAGATTGAGAAACTAGCATTTTATTTATAAGAAAAATAGCACACTAACCTAATGGGCTTTTTTAACAATTACCCATTGTCGCTACTGCGAAAATCGGCGCCGGCTGAACAGAAGAGTCGCCACCGTGCGTTATTTATCCCAACGGAGGGAAAGGAAACGCTCGAAGTAAACCTACCGCAAAGACGGGAAAGGAATGGTCGTCGCAACCAAATCCTGGATTCGGGAGTCAATTACGCAAGGGGAAGGTATTAGCACCCCTCACGTCCGTCGTACTCGACGGGATCCACGCTTGTTTTCTAGTACAGATTGTTATTCTATCTATTCTACAGGTCTGAGGTTAAAAGAAAATAAAATGACTCGGCAAAGTATCACACTTTATGCCTACGTATTCCCGTCTGGAACGAGAAATCAGAGTCAACGTAGTTCGCCTACCTACGGGAAAGGAGGGGAAGGTTGCTCGCTAGGATATCGCATCCTATGCCTACGTACTTTCATACAGCATGAAAGATCAGAGCAAACGTAGTTCGGGCTACGGAAGACACAGATTATCTTGATTGTTTTTTATCCTTCTGAAAAAGGTTTTCTCCTGATTACGGGTCCAAGCGGACAAAAAGGACTCTTTTGATTGATTGACAGTCTTTTACGCAAGAACTGTTTTTTATTGATGTTTAACCTTTTATTGTGTTTTTGATTGTTTTGAGATAGAAGAGAAAGAACTCTAACCTAGGGTTAAAATGGGAATCAAAATCTACCCTAATGTTGTCATGCCTGAGTTAACATCTAATGTCTGTCATATTTCTCTCCTGCGCAGAGAGAAACAGAGATCCTAAGGGATAAACGGAAAAGCAATAACATATATACAGTAAAGCAGTAAAATGCATGAATGCAGCAGTACAAGCGAGGCAAGGGAGTCCCACTCAACCTCGAACATAGAAAATAATGGGCGAAATGAAACAGCTTCACCTCAGCCTAAAGGGAAATTAACAAACAATACAGCAAAGAAAATAAACCCCACACCAGCCCTGACAGCACACCAGCTCCTACAGCAGCAGCTCTGAATAAACCTCAAACTCTGACAGTTGATAAACAACAATCTCCCAATGAACCCCAAAGTCAAACTCCAATGATACCCAAGCTACAACAAGCTTCTATCTCCAAGAAATCACCCAGCTCAAGCAAGCACAAAATCTTAACCAGTTGACAGCATCAGACAACAGATAGCTCCAAACAGCAGTAAACCCTAGCTTTAACAGTTGCACAGCTCTGACATGAATAATATTCATCTTTGTCCATCTTTGATCTTCATCTCTATCTTCAATAGCTTCTTTCCTCAAGACAAGCTCTCCTAGATGAATTGATTTATCAGAATAAATTGAATGTCAAACAGATCATTGACAACCAAAGGAAGTCTATGAATAGTTGACATTGTAACAGACTGTTTCCCTCAAAGTTCTACCTCTAAGGTAAGGCCACTTATCCCTCCAAAGGAGGTAGGTGAATATCATAGAGGGACTTTTAATCATTGAGAAGAATGGAAGCAAAGGAAGCTATCCATGTTTATGAAAAAAATTGTTCTATTCTAAGGCTTTACCTATCTCCTATTATTTCCTATGTCTTCAATCAACAACTTCAATCCAAGCAATCTTCATGCATCAAACTTGATCTTTATCTTCAATCTTCTCCTTTGATGTGTTCATGCTCCACAAGCTCAAACCAAGCCCACACCCCAAATAAAAACCCAAAAGCCCAAGCAAGCAACATAAACCCCAAATGGGAACACCAAACAATCACACGATTTGTAAAATATACTAAAAATATTAAAATAGTATTTAAAATTCTAAGATTTATTCTAAGGGGATTTCTACATCTACCCTACATACCCGATATGTCCCATAACCTAATTCATGCTAAAAACCCCAAAATAAAATGTTGTAATGCACCTATGTTGAGTTTAAACCCTAAAACTATCACCCTAATGTTCTCTAATCAAAACTAATCAAGATTTAATCAAAAAAATGTGAAATAAATCCAGGGGGAACTTAATGTTCTAATCTAACTACCACAAAAAGAATGGAATCAAAATACGAATTTAAATTGCTAAACAAAATTCACCAAATAAGATGTACAACCAAAATGAAAATAAAAACAATTAAATGTGAAAATTCACCATAAATGGAAAAATGCCTAAAATAATATTTTTATTTTTTCACAAATTTATTGAGACAATTATTGAAATGGAGGAAAAAATCCCATGCAAAATTGATCATTTTTGGATTTTTTATGAATTATTAGGTAAGCTAAATGCAAATGAATAGAAAAGAGAAATTCAATTAAAATGATATAGCAGGGGGTGGAAACAGCAGTTTATTGCACTTCATAACACACTGGGCCCAGGAGGGGGGGTGTTGAAAGCAACACACTGGGCCCAGGTTTGCTTCAGGAAAAAAAACCATACAAACAATAAACCAAGGGGGTGCTGATAGCGAGAATCCCTTTGTCATTTCGTTTGGGCTTCCAATGGGGGGTGTAACTAGCAGATATGCCAAGGGCCCAACGAAATGCAAGAGGGAGAGGGGTGTTAACTGAAACATGGGGGTAGATCAGCAACTTGTGCAATGGGCCTAAGGCCCGAGTTTCGCTCAATCCACCTTCAGCAAAGACTAAACCTAAAAACCTCTAACACTTCCTACTACTGTTCATCTCCCCACACCTGAAACCCTAGCGCCGTCCAAACTAAACTCTCTCTCCCTGAAACCCTCTCCGCCTCTCAATCTCTCAACCCTAAACCTTCCTTTAATCGCTAATATCTGCCTAGATCTCTCAACCAGACACAAAAATCCCTCCGATCTCGACCTATATTGCTCTCTTAGCCAACAAAATCAATTCGTTCTAACGCTAACAACAACGAAGCTAGCAAGTTCAGGATGAAAAACCTGGTGATGACGATAATGAATCTGACGAAGTTTGTGAAGACCGGGAGGGATCTGACTCTTGGGAGGATCTCTGTTAAAGATTGAGGATCAATGGCGGCGACGAGGTTCTTGAGACGCTTTGAGGAGCTGTCGAAGATCTTGTATGAGTGTAGCAAAGTTGTTGAAGATTCTGGGGATGATGTTGATGAACGATGAATGAATCTGGAAAAAAACTCCGTTGAAGGTTGTTGAATGTTCTTGAGGAGGGTTGAGGATTTCTGGAAAAATGCTACAATTGTGGTAAATCGGTGAAGAATTGGTGATGGTTGATGAAGAACATGCAGATGTTCTTCGATAGTTCTGGAAAAATGACGAAGAATATGATGAAGTTTCCGGCGAGAAGTGATTTTCCGGCGATGATGGATGGAGGTGGAGGATGAAGATCAAAAGTGTTTGAATGGATTTTCTGGAAAAATTCAGATTCCGGCGAGATCAACAATCTCCAGCGACGGTTAGAGGGGGTTACGGCGGTCGGCGGTGACGGTTGGGGTGGTCACTGGGGACTTTGCATGGCCGGCGGTAAGAATTCCGGCGAAGGATGTGGTGGGGACAAGTGTCCCACTTGCATGCAGAGAGAGAATGAGAAGGGTATACGTGTGGTGGTACGTGGCGCTAAGAGAGTGTGTGAGGGTGTGAGGTGGCCAACCCAGAGAGTGAAGCGTGGCATCCCTTTTATAGGACACGTGGCATCTGCGAATGGACCTGATTTGGGCTTGATTAACTCTGGATAATTGGCCCACTTGGATCTAAATTCTGATTAATGACTTAAAAAACTGATTAAACTCTGATTAGCTCTAAAACAAAATTAAAACTGAAAATCCAACCTAATTAATCTAAACGAAAAATTAAAAAATTAAAATCTAATTAATCTGAAAAAACATTTAAAAACTATCTAAAACTATTTTAAATCTGGAAAAAAAACAATAAAAAAATCTAAAAACAATTAATCTATTTTTTTTTAAAACTCTATTCTATTAACATTTTAAAAACAAATAAAATCTAATAAAATCTAAAAAAAACTAATATCTATTTTTTAAAAATCTATTCTATTAAAGAAAAGGAAAATATCTATTTTATTTTTTTATCTACTTTTTTAAAAGAAAAATATCTATTTATCTATTAAAGACTATTAAAAGAAAATTAATATCTAAAATTTATTAAAAACTATAATATCTAAAAAAAAATTCTTTTAAATATAGTAAATCTCTAAAAAAGAAAAGAAACTTTATTTAAAACTCGAAAAATTATAAAAAAAACTATTAAATCCAGAAAAATCTATTTAAATGCATTAAAAAATCTAGAAAATACAAGAAAAATCCTAAAAATTGCCAGGAGGCCGATTAAATCGATTAAAACCCAATTGCAACCGTAGAGGAACCCGGGCACCGAGATGGCCTGAGAACACAGGAGATGAGCACCAATTCTCAACAGACTTTTATTCCAACCGGCCTGAACTGCCTGAAACGTCAGGGGCTATAATCCAGATAAAATCAATCTGACTGATGAAAATGCCATGTATGCAGTATGCGAATGCGAATGCAAAATGTATTGAAGCATAAACCAGGGATAGGAACCGGTTGGTCAAATTTTAGGGTGCAACAGCTGCCCCTATTCAAGCGGCTTGGACCCGACTGGGTGAAGAGCGAACGACCTTCAAACATTCGAGGTACGAGACGGTTGAATACCAAAGAACCCTGAAATTTGCCAACCGCAGAAATAAACTGCACCACTGCTTGGGGAACGACATTCGTCGAGCGAACATGATTGTTACGGTAGCAACCAATCAGTCGTCGGAGAATAACTCTGATTTTGACTATCACCACCCATGTAACACCACGGGTACTGAACTATCTTTGCGAAAATACCTCTGTCCACAACTGGACTAAACTTGTCAACACCAGGAGAGAAACAAATTCGTCAACACGAGTAAAGGTCCCATCATCACAGGAAAAATCTTATCCACAGTTGTCCTCCAATTTCGTCAACACGAAAAGCCGTAAATTCATCATCACGAAGAAATCCTATCATCATAGGAATACAACTTGCCCTCATCAGGACTCCTCATTCTGGAGAAATCAAACTTGACGACTTTACGGGGGATGAGTTGTCCGCATCTCGTCAACACAAGGAGATCCTATCAGCATAGGCAATAAAGTTTTATTTACGTCTTATCAACACGAGAACTCCTATTAACATAGAAATAGATTGTCTATATCAGAACTCACGTCTTGTCAACACGAGGAAAATAGATTCATCAACATGAATAAACCTTATCATCATAGGAATACCATTCTTGTACATCTCTGAACTCACATTTCATCAACACGAAGAAATCCTATCCACATAATCATAAATTGTCCTCATCAGGACGCACATTCCGTCAACACAGAGATAGTAATTCGTCAACACGAATAAAACCTATCAACATAGGCGTAAATTGTCCTCATCAGGATTCCATATTCCGTCAACACGGAGAAATAATTCGTCAACACGAATAAATCCTATCATCATAGGCATAGATTGTCCTCATCAGGACTCCATATTCCGTCAACACGGAGTAATAATTCGTCAACACGAAGAAATACTATCATCATAGGCATAGATTGTCCTCATCAGGACTCCATATTCCGTCAACACGGAGAAATGATTTGTCAACACGAATAAATCCTATCATCATAGGCACAGGTTGTCCTCATCAGGACTCCATATTCCGTCATCACGGGGAGAGTAATCTTGGTCCTCCACAGGACTCTACATTCCGTCAACACGGAGAAATCCTATCAACATAGGCATAATTTGTCCTCATCAGGACTCCATATTCTGTCAACACGGAGAAATCAAGCTTCGTCCTCAACAGGACTCCATATTCCGTCACCACGGAGAAATCCTATCGACATAGGCGTAATTTGTCCTCATCAGGACTCCATATTCCGTCAATATGGAGAAATCAAACTTCGCTAACACAAATAAATTCTATCAACATAGCTGGGGATATTCTGAAATCCAATGGCCGACACCCGTCCTGACAACAAGCGACCACTTCTGAAATTTTGATACATGGAACTCTGAGATGCTACTGCAGCAACAAACTTGACAAAGCAGTCCGCTGATCGGACACGAGAAAACCTCAATCAGTAACTCTGTGGGGATGATGATAAACAGAATCGCATCATCATATGTCTCACGGCGAGACCTTGATTGTCTGAAAAGACATCTGAGCTTTAGAACTCCATACTCCTGTCGAGAAACATACCTGAAAGCAAAAGGTTAACCAACCTGGCTTATGTTTCAAAATGCGCATGTTTGACAATGGTGTAATGTTCCATACAGCATGGAAATGCTACGCGTTTGCCGGGTAGATGCAAACATGATAATGCATGCAAATGCAAATGCAGGTTCAGGCTGCTGGGGAAAAGCTCTGATAAGCTTGCTTCATCAACACGGATGCTGAGGACAAACATCACCCTGCTGGGGAATGAACGGGCATCACCAAGTATTCCGGCAAAATAAATGCCAGGACATACAACAAACTCTGCCGGGGAGAGCTTCAAACCTTCAATTTCCACTGGGAGGAAAAACACATGCTGGGGAGAGGAAACTCTGCTTGGGGAAGACACGACTCTCTCGGGGAATCTTAACTAACTCTGCTGGAAGCAGGGAGTAACTCCGCTGGGGGAGAATAAGCAACCCTACTATGGGTAATGACTGTTTGAGCACAGTTTATAATTCTGGAACTATCAATCCACTGGAAACTAAACAACTCCGCTGAGGACGAAGAATCCTTTTGGAGAAACACCACTGTCTGAATACAGCTTACAAACTTTGGAGTTATCAAACTCTGTTGAGGGTAAACGACCCTGCTGGGAAAAGTAAACCATCTGACTACAATTTACAAACTCGGGACTGAGGATAGACATCCGGCGGCGAGCATTAATCTTGACCTTCTGGAGAACATCCTTTGAGATAGGCTGCGACTAGCTGGGGGAAATTGACCTTCCTTCAGTAAAGAACAGTGTCATCTCCGCTTACGGGAATGAAGCGCGACCTGCGTGGTGATTCACTTCACATAATGATCAAGTCTTTTCGTCACGAGCCTCTGGTTAGGACTACAATTTTCTGATCGTCCACTTCATATAGGCAAGAACCCTGTAACACCACAAATGAGACAAGACAGGTCTATACAACCAAATCTATTCAAGTTAGCGTTAGTGACATCATTTTCAGTCAATTCGAAGTTTTAGCAATTATTGGCAAGGGCCAGCAACGTTATGCAACTGCTAGTTTTATCAAAACATTGGCATTTTTCACATACAAAACAGTAAAGAACAAGCATCAAATACTGAATAACATGTTTTATTGATTGGGCCCCTGAATGGGCAGAGTTTTGTACACTGGATGTAACTCCTGAAAAGAGGAAGTTACGCACAACAAACATACAAATATGCACAGGAAGCATAAATACAGTGACAAATCAAATTTGCGCGTATGTCGGCAACGTGATACAGACAAACATCATGAGCTGATCCTCCTATGACTCGCCTGACTCTGGCGCTTTCCCGGTATTCAAACTTCTAAAGAGATTGTATCTGATAAACGAACCCCCCAAAGTATTCTCCCAACCACCAAGTAATGCCGCATCAAATTCGGACCGCAGTCATTTGCTTTTTAAATCCCTAACTTTTGCGCGAACCGCCCTTTGCGGGTTTTCAGTTCACCGGGATACCCTTTTTTGCCGAAGCCGCCCAGTGTAGGTTTTCGACTCCGCGGGTGTACATCTTTTTAATTTTATCCCTAATTTTTGCCCGAACCTTTTATTCTGTTTTTGGTTCGCCAGGATGCCCCATTTTTTCCTGGACTCTTTTTTTTTTGTCCAGCGGGTCAATTTCAGGCAAAGTATTTTTTAACTGCGTCCAAATTCACAGGCGACGTAAAGTCTTCACCGTCCATAGTGGACAACAACAATGCTCCTCCTGAAAAGACTTTTCTGACAACGTATGGCCCTTCGTAGTTAGGGGTCCACTTGCCCCTGTGATATGCCTGTGGCGGGAGAATCCTTTTCAGCACAAGGTCGCCCGTCTGAAAGCTCCGAGGATGTATCTTCTTATCATACGCTTTCTTCATCTGGCTCTGGTACAAACGACCGTATGCTAGAGAAGCTAGCCTCTTCTCATCCATTAAACTCAGCTGGTTCAACCTGTCTTTGACCCATTCTGCCTCGTCAAGTTGGACATCTCGTAATACCCTCAGGGAAGGAATCTCGACTTCCAGTGGTAACACCGCTTCCATTCCGTATACCAACGAGAACGGGGTTGCCCCGGTTGATGTGCGTACCGTCGTACGATAACCGTGCAAAGCGAAAGGTAGCATCTCATGCCAGTCCTTATAGGTCACCACCATCTTCTGAACAATCTTCTTTATGTTCTTATTGGCCGCTTCAACAGCGCCATTCATCTTGGGTCGGTAAGGAGAAGAGTTGTGATGTTCGATCTTAAAACTCTGACACAGCTCCTTCATCATTTTGTTATTTAAGTTCGAACCGTTATCGGTAATAATCCGCTCAGGGATTCCATATCTGCAAATGATATCTCGTTTGATAAACCTGGCTACCACCTGCTTGGTCACATTAGCATATGATGCCGCTTCCACCCATTTGGTAAAATAATCGATTGCTACCAAAATGAACCGGTGTCCGTTAGATGCCGTCGGCTCAGTCTTTCCAATCATATCAATTCCCCACATCGAGAATGGCCACGGTGAAGACATCACGTTCAGAGGACTCGGAGGCACATGGATCTTATCTGCATAGATATGGAACTTATGACACTTCTTCGCAAACTTGAAACAGTCAGTTTCCATAGTTAGCCAGTAATAACCTGCCCGCAGCAGCTTTCTCGTCATAGCATGCCCACCAGCATGTGTACCGAATGTACCCTCGTGTATTTCCTCCATGAGCAACTTCGCCTCTTTCTCGTCTACACAGCGTAGCAATACCAAGTTGTGATTCCTTTTGTATAGGACGTCGTCCGGATTCAGATAGAAATTACCAGCCAATCTCCTGAGAGTCTTCTGATCGCGACTGGATGCCCCAACCGGATACTCCTTGTTCTTCAGGAAATTCTGGATGTCAAAATACCAGGGCTTATCATCGGATGCTTCGTCAATGGCAAATACGAAGGCGGGTCTGTCAAGCCGAGAGATAACAATTCTGGGAGCCTCATTCCAGAAGTTGACTTTATACATGGAAGACAATGTGGCCAGGGCGTCAGCCATCTGATTTTCTGCTCGCGGCACATGATGCAATTCAACCTTGTCAAAGAAAGGCAACAATCTCCTTGCATAATTCATGTACGGTATCAAATTGGGCTGACGTGTCTCCCATTCTCCTTTTATTTGATTCACCACCAGAGTTGAGTCTCCGTATACATCCAGATTTTTGATTCGCAAATCAATGGCTTCCTCAAGCCCCATAATACAAGCTTCGTATTCAGCTTCATTATTGGTAACCGGAAAGGTCAATCGAGCAGTAAATGGGATGTGCGACCCATGTGGAGTAGTGATGATTTCCCCTATTCCGCTACCATAGGAGTTTACAGCTCCGTCAAAGATCAACTGCCATTTGGAATCCGTCTTTGGCCCTTCATCCGGCAACGGTTCTTCCCAATCTTTCATCTTCAGGTACATGATATCCTCGTCAGGAAAATCAAACCTCATCGATTGATAGTCTTCAATAGGCTGCTCAGCCAGATACTCTGATAACACGCTCCCCTTTATAGCCTTCTGTGAAACATACTGGATGTCGTATTCGGTCAAAACCATCTGCCAACGGGCGATTCTCCCCGATAGTGCCTGCTTTTCAAATACGTATTTGATAGGATCCATCTTCGAGATGAGCATAGTTGTATGATTTAGCATGTACTGCCTCAAACGCTTGGCGGCCCAGGCTAGCGCACAACAAGTTTTTTTCGAGCATTGAGTATCGAGATTCACAGTCAGTAAACTTTTTACTCAGGTAGTATATCGCATGCTCTTTATGCCCTGTCTCGTCATGCTGACCGAGAACACAACCCATACTCCCCTCACGAACCGTCAAATACATAATCAAGGGTCTCCCTTCCACTGGAGGTATCAAAATAGGAGGCTCCTACAAATACTGTTTTATTTTATCGAACGCCTTTTGACAATTTTCATTCCATGTTACAGCCTGGTCTTTTTTCAACAGCTTGAATAATGGCTCACACGTAGCTGTTAGGTAAGATATGAACCGAGCGATGTAGTTCAACCTCCCTAAAAATCCGCGCACCTCTTTTTCTGTTTTAGGCGTCGGCATTTCTTGTATTGCTTTTATTTTCGCAGGATCAACCTCTATTCCTTTTTCGCTCACGATAAACCCCAGCAGTTTACCCGATCTCACCCCGAAGGTGCATTTGTTAGGGTTCAGTCTCAGCCTAAACTTCCTAAGCCTCTTGAATAATTTCAGCAGATTCACCAAATGTTCTTCCTCCGTCTGGGATTTGGCAATCATATCATCAACATAAACCTCGATCTCTCTATGCATCATGTCATGAAAGAGAGTCGTCATTGCACGCTGATACGTTGCCCCAGCATTCTTCAATCCAAAGGGCATCACTTTGTAGCAAAATGTTCCCCAGGGCGTAATGAAGGTAGTCTTCTCCATGTCCTCTGGCACCATTTTAATCTAATTATAGCCCGAGAAGCCATCCATGAAGGAGAATATGGAGAATTGAGCGGTATTATCGACCAGCACATCGATGTGAGAAAGTGGAAAATCATCTTTCGGGCTTGCTCTATTCAAATCACGGTAATCTATGCACATTCTCACTTTACCGTCTTTCTTTGGCACTGGCACAATATTAGCGACCCATGAGGGATATTTTGTAACAACTAGGAAACCAGCATCCCACTGCTTTTGAACCTCCTCCTTAATCTTCACAGCCATGTCCGGTCTAGTTCTTCGGAGCTTCTGCTTAGCCGGCAGGCATTCTTCTTTTAGCGGCAGACGGTGCACAACCATATCCGTATCCAGCCCGGGCATGTCCTCATACGACCAAGCAAAAATATCACTGTACTCTTTGAGCATTTCAACCAATCTTCGCTTGACGTCGCTCTGCAGCGCGACCCCTATACGGATGTTCCTTTCAACCCCTTCCGACCCCAGATTGACGATTTCAATGACTTCCTCATGAGGCAGAATGATTCGTTCTTCTTGTTTTACCAACCAAGACAACTCTTCTGGAACGTCGCCATCTTCAACAATCTCTTCTTCGGTCTGAAATACCGGGTGCTCAAAGTCGAAGTGAGTCATAGGCGGTTCATAGATGTCATCTGAAATAGTAATCATGCAAGGGAAATGGTTAAATGCTTCAAAACACATACAAAGCGAATAACCACGTTGCCATTTTATTGTAAAACAATAAAAATAGGAAAAAACAGAGATCACAATATTTGTACATAAAAAACGCCTTTTATTTAACGATTAAACAGTGCAATGTACATAATAGAATGGACCTAAGCAAAATCACGATGTCCCGGGTAGGGCACCGGATTGTTCAACAATTAAGAAAACAAAGCATTACTGTTTAGTTGTCACAGGAACAGTCTCCTGAATAAACCAGTTGCAAAGCCCTTGTCCTGGCACGCTCGGCTGAATCCAGGCGTCCATGTCGCAATCGCTGTCTCCTTTTTCAGAATCTGAAACAACGTTGATGGTCTCGTGATATACCCCACCGGCCGTAATTGTTATTGGTCCTTTGAAACGGGGTGCCCCTGCAGTAGGCGTTGATGATGAAGGTTGATATCCCAGCCCAAATCTGTCCATTTTCAGGGGAATATCCAGAACCTTGCCCCAGCCCTTGGTCTCGCCAGTCTTCACTAGAGCCTGAGCCTCTTTGTATGACGATACTGCCACCTCTGATGCTTTACTCGGCCCTGGAACTTTGTCCTTGATGCGCAACCCCTCAAAGGCTTGACAGGGTGTTTCATGAATCTCGCCGTCGACTTCCACATACTTGAATGACGATAAATGGCTGACCAGTATATCCTCTTCTCCACAAACTGTGACCACACTGTCCCCCACCATGTACTTCAGCTTTTGGTGTAAGGTAGATGTGACTGCCCCAGCACTATGGATCCATGGTCGTCCAAGAAGACAACTATATGCTGGTTGGATGTCCATAATGTAAAATTCAGTTTCAAAAATCTCCGGCCCCACCTGCAGAGGCAAAGTTATAGATCCAAAGACTGACCTCCGCGTACCATCAAATGCCCTGACCACCAAGTCACTAGGCGTACAAATGATCCCCCTGATGTCTAACTTCATCATTGCTTTCTTTGGCAGCACATTCAAGGAAGACCCGATATCTACCAGCACGTGGGACATGACTGTGCCCCTGCATTCAACTGAGACGTGCAACGCCATATTATGCTCTCTTCCCCTCGGGGTCAAATCAAAATCCGTAAATCCCAAACTATGGCCTGCATTCACGTGCGCCATCACCCCCTCCAACTGATTCACAGAAACATCTTGGGGTACAAACGACGTATCCAGAATTTTCAGTAACGCGTTCCTATGAGCTTCGGAACATAATAACAGCGACAATATGGATATCTTCGACGGCGTTTGTTGAAGGTGCTCAACAATTTTATAGTCACTCTTACGGATAAGACGCATAAACTCTTCTACATCCTTCAGTGACGTTTCTTTTTTATTCCTCTGCACAGGAACATCCTCATTCACTTTTCCTTTACCTTTTGCCAATCATTCAGCCTCTACCTCAGGCGATATAAAAATTCTCCCGCTCCTCGTCATCCCTCCAGTCCCGACGACATTGTCCACAACCCCAGCTGGTTATTTACTGATATCAATTTTCTCCCCATCACAATATGCTTCCAGCCCATAAGTCCATGGTACTGCCTTGGTGCTCTCATAAGGGATTGATCCTGCCTTCGTGATAGTGATCATCGGTCGCCTGGCTGGCGCCGTTATAGTTATCGTTTTTCGGGGAATTGTCACCGTAGCTACATCACTTTGCTCATCAGCTAATACTTCTGCAGGTTTCTCAACTGTCGTTCTGTCGAATTGCAACGTGCCTTCATCTATCAAGGTCTGAATACCCTTCTTCAATTCAGCACAACCCCCAGCTTGGGTCCAACATTCTAGACAAAACTCATCGCAGCCCGGATACACACCTCCTTTCAATAACCTGCTCTTTATTTCACACAACGGTGTTTTCTGTTCATCAACATTCATGATCAGATTCAAACCCTCCTCAGTCAAAATAGCATTTGCCCCATGGTTGGGCATTGGCTGCTGTACTATATTCGGACCTGCTCTCCAAAATTTATGGCCTTGCTATCCAGTAGATCTTGAACTTTATGTTTAAACGCATGACAGGCCTCTATGTCATGCCCGGGTGCCCCGGAGTGGAAGTCACAGTGTTTGTTAACATCATACCCATAAGGAAGGGTTGGTCCCGTGGGCGGCGCCAAGGTCCTCTTTTCAACTAAATTCAGCCCCAACAGTGTTTGAAAGAGTTCTGCGTACGTGGAAGGAGGCGCTTCAAACACTCTTTTCGGCTTCGCATTCAGAAATCTTCTTTGGCCAGCATTCTGCCCCTGCTGCTGCTGTGGCTGCTGCTGTTGTTGTTGTTGTCTCTGTTGAGGAATCGGAATCGTGACACTTGCTATCTGCTGCGGCTGATTATACTGGTGTCTTCCTCGGCCTCTGCCCCGACCACCAAACACTGCACTAGAATCACCTTGACGACGCCCACCAAATGCTTTTCTATTACCTCCCGACGAAGTAGACTCCCCAGCTTGGAATCTTCCCATTTTAATATTACTTTCAATCTTCTCACCCATCAAGATTAGATCCGAGAAACTGCCCAAGGAAGCAGGAAACAGCTTATCATAAAATATGTCGGTGAACGTTCCTATGAACATATCATTCATCTCCTTCTCAACCAAAGGAGGATGAACCCTTGCAGCCATGTTGCGCCATCTCTGCGCATATTCTTTGAAACTCTCATCTTTCTTCTGTGACAACCCCTGTAACTGGACCCGGTTTGGTGCCAAATCACTGTTGTACTTATAATGAGTCACAAACGCCTCAGCCAATTGCTTCCATGTCTTGATCTGAGTGGGCTCCAGCCCCATATACCACTCAAGTGACGGTCCAGATAAGTTGTCTTGAAAGAAATGCATCAGCATTCTTTCATCATTCGAATAAGCAGACATTCGTCTATAGTAAGAGCGAACATGCACCTTCGGACAAGTATCTCCCTTATATTTGTCAAATGTGGGAGCTTTAAACTTCAGCGGTACCCTTAGGCCAGGCACCAGTCACATCGTGGTCATATCCAAACCGGAAGCACTCTAATTCACAACACCTTTCATCTGCTCCTCGAGCATCTTGATTCGCTGAGTGTTGTCTATAGGATCTTCAAAACCTCTACCAGAGAAAGCATCTTCTTGTTGGTCTTCCATCCAATTAACATTCTCATTTCCATACCCATCATACCCATTGTTACGACCAAATCTAGTCTGATTCATCACAGGGCCCCGTCCTCTGTTACCATACCCTTGAGCGACCCCGGCAGGTCCAAAAGGCATCATTCCAGCACCATTTCCGTTACCGAATCCACCATAGCCCTGATTGGCATTACCAAATCCATCATGTCCGAAACCCTGAGCGTTGAAGCCAAACTTCCCATCCTGGTTAGCATAATCAAACCCCTGGTCGTTATAGCCGAATCCGTTGTTACCAAAGCCATTACCTCCATTATTATCACCGCCCAGATTGGCGTCTCCGAATCCAACGTTGTTAATGACAGTCTCATTACCAATTCTTGTATTACCATTCCCGGCGCCAGCGCCATTGTTCACATTCACAGCAGGTATATTCACCACAGGTGGAGCTACAGGTGTAGAAGTACCATCCCCATGAATGGTGTCAACACGTACAGAATTATGGTCTTCGTTTCCATTCCCGACATTCCTCACCAGTAATGGCTGCACCAAAGTTTGCAAGTTTTCCTGTCCCTTCACAATTGTCTCCATCGTCTGCATGAACAGCGCCAGCTTCTCACGCATTTCCTGCATCTCGCTCTGCATCTGGTCCATAACTCTTTTGCAGTTGGTACGAGTAGAGTATCGGTGAGGACGTTGACTTTCAATCCTGGAAAAACCTGGAGAATGCAGGAAATGAGATACAGTTCAATAATCACCTGTAATGCAATATGAATGTGTATGCAAATGCAACATGTGTCTGTGCATTAGGGAATATCACTCCCCAATTCTAGTGCTAATGTTCTAGTGCGGTGACAGTGATAGCAATAAGAAGCTCGAAACTCAATCATAGAAAAAACATCTCATACATTGCAGAAAATCCCATCAAGTCAGGAATACAATATCAATGAGCGTACAATAAGAAGGTATGACCTCAACCAACAATCCTAGTGATGGCCAGCACAATGCAAATAAAGCATACACATCAATACATGAAATAGTCAAGTGCAACCATACGCCTGGTACTCCTCCAATAACCTCTTAGTCTCGGGATGATTTGGTTGAGTAAGAAAACCCTCGACAAGTAGATCTCTTCGCTTGAGAACACGTCGTAAATCACCAATAGATTCCTCCCACGCCCCTTCTCCAAAGCGATCCTCTAACTTCTGTTTCTGAGACACAGCGTCCTTCTTGCACTCGATGGCTTTGTTCAATGAGTTCTGAAGACTATATCTTATCATAACCTCCTCTTCATACTTTCTCTTGCTTGCCTTCAACTGATCTTCGAGTTCAGAAATTTGCTGTTTCAATTTGTCTTCCCTCTTTTTGTTGTTGGTTAGCGTAGCATTCCACATTCTGTTGCACGAAGAGATTTCCCGGTATGCGACATCAAGTGACTTCTTCTTGGACTCTAACATATCATGAGAGCTTCTGAATTCTTTTCCCAGGCGTTCACGTTTCTTTGTCTCTTCTGTCAGTTCGGCACCTAGCCTGTTTACCAACTCAGTCTACTGTTGGAAGGAATACACAGCTTTGTTCTTCTCACTCCGGATTTGAGCCAATTCCTTCTCTAACTCTTCATTGATCTTTATCAAGTCTTCTTTTTCTTTCACTATCTGCTCATAGACCTCAATAGCCACAGTAGTCGGTTTCTCAACTGGAATGGGAACCGGACGTGATACTACTGGGAAAGGCATCTGCACCTGTCTTACCCTCTCTTGAATCCACACCTTGTAAGGCATATAAGCTTGACAATAATTCTTGCCTAGTAATAGTTTTCCTCTTCTGCAGATATGATTCCAAGCGTGCTGAAGCTTGGCTAATAATTCCCCCCTCAGGTTACCAGTGAAATACAGAGATTCCTATATTTCTTCCTCCTTCGGTGGACTCTTCAAAGCATACCCAAACTGTCGAACCAACAACGACGGGTTGTAATTAATACAGCCCTTCCTTCCAATTAGAGGAACATTAGGAAACCCGGCGCAACTGAAAATAATCTCTGATCCCAATAAATCTCTATCGAACCAGACAATGTCTTTTGAAGAAAGTCCCATTAGACGCTCAGACCATTCAGCTGTATGTGCAGATTCAACAAAAGGACCCTTCTTGGGTAGATGACTCTCAAACCACATATTCAGCAACGGTACACAACAATGGACATTTTCCCCCTTCTGTTTTCATTCTTATAATGCAAGGAATGATAGAAATCTCCAATCAAGGTAGGCACCGGGTTGCCTGCAGCAAACAAGTGGAATGCATCCAAATCAACGAATTCAGGCAGATTAGGGAACAGTATAATCCCATAGATACACAGGGCAAGAACAACGTTAAACACGATCCAGCAGCCGCTCTTGGCATATTCTTGAGCTTTGCCAACCAAAAACTTCAGAGAGAACCCAGAAACTCCATGCCAGGAAGTCAACAACAACTCTGCAGGATCCATATGCAAGGGAACAACTAAGTCTTCCAGCGTAGGCTTAGCATCAAAGTGAATGAAGGGCACTTTGTTCTGAACTGGCAACTCTAGAAACTCAGCGTACTCCTCCATGGTCGGAGCCAAAATGAAGTCCTGGAACATAAAACACCTCAAGGAGGGATCATATAACTGCATCAATGTGTATAACCCATTCAGCTCGTATGCAGTTGGTCTGCAAACCAAACTCAGTAGCTTCCCATAACTCTTTCTAAAGCTTCTCCTCACATCATCATCAGCTAGGGAAATCAGACCCAACAGAGAAGTCACATCAGGAGTAGGCAACTTATACGCAACAGTCTTCCTCAAAGTACTCATAATAACAGATAGAAGTCCAGAGTACTAGAATCGGGAAATATGAAAATGCACCTGCAGCACAGACACACGTTAATGATATGCAGGATGATGCAAACAATGCAATATGCAAGCAATGCAACAAGGGATCACGTGCCCCTGGCTGAGAAATCCAATCCACAACATTGGCCTCAAATAGACCCTCAAACTGCTCAAAACCAACCACGATGCTCCAACCTGGTCTCTGACAGACCCAATAACACTGTCCTCAAATACCACTGAACCTCAATCAAGAAAACCGGTAATCTGGAGGTCAAGTTACCTGCATGCCCAACCCCTCTCACAGGTAGGTGTCCTAATAACTGACACAAGGTACGGAATCCTATGCGGTCGTTGGCATCACAGACTTTCAAGACTGATGATACGATACCTAGAAGGTGTGGCATCATCATGTCCTGAAGAGGCCTAACTTAGCCAACTTCCAAATGATCGGTCTCCGGAGTCGACAATCCAACTAACCAACAACCCCCTCAACCCAAAGGGTTGAAAAAGAAGTCAACCAGAAGAACCTCGTCCGAGCGTGGATTTCATGAGACACTAGTGCCTGCAAAGCATGCACGCGCCCACTAATTTCCACTCTAATTCTAGGTGCACTCAAGCCCAGGTCCGGCTTATCTCTCAATCATAGAACCCCCTCATACCCACAGCAATAATAACAATAATATAATGCTGAAAGTAAATGAGAGAAACATAAATCCATACAAAACCCACGACGGGAAAACAAGCGCTAGGATTGACTCGCGTAGGGAACCGTTGGAGTCCCCAGCAGAGTCGCCAGCTGTCGCTACTGCGAAAATTGGCGCCGGCTGAACAGAAGAGTCGCCACCGTGTGTTATTTATCCCAACGGAGGGAAAGGAAACGCTCGAAATAAACCTACCGCAAAGACGGGAAAGGAATGGTCGTCGCAACCAAATCCTGGATTCAGGAGTCGATTACGCAAGGGGAAGGTATTAGCACCCCTCACGTCCGTCGTACTTGACGGGATCCATGCTTGTTTTCTAGTACGGATTGCTATTCTATCTATTCTACAGGTCTGAGGTTAAAAGAAAATAAAATGACTCGGCAAAGTATCGCACTTTATGCCTACGTATTCCCGTCTGGAACGAGAAATCAGAGTCAACGTAGTTCGCCTACCTACGGGAAAGGAGGGGAAGGTTGCTCGCTAGGATATCGCATTCTATGCCTACGTACTTTCATACAGCATGAAAGATCAGAGCAAACGTAGTTCGGGCTACGGAAGACACAGATTATCTTGATTGTTTTTATCCTTCTGAAAAAGGTTTTCTCCTGATTACGGGTCCAAGCGGACAAAAATGACTCTTTTGATTGGTTGACAGTCTTTTACGCAAGAACTGTTTTTTATTGATGTTTAACCTTTTATTGTGTTTTTGATTATTTTGAGATAGAAGAGAAAGAACTCTAACCTAGGGTTAAAATGGGAATCAAAATCTACCCTAATGTTGTCATGCCTGGGTTAACATCTAATGTCTATCATATTTCTCTCCTGCGCAGAGAGAAACAGAGATCCTAAGGGATAAACGGAAAAGCAACAGCATATATACAGTAAAGCAGTAAAATGCATGAATGCAGCAGTACAAGCGAGGCAAGGGAGTCCCACTCAACCTTGAACCTAGAAAACAATGGGCGAAATGAAACAACTTCACCTCAGCCTAAAGGGAAATTAACAAACAATACAGCAAAGAAAATAAACCTCACACCAGCCCTGACAGCACACCAGCTCCTACAGCAGCAGCTCTGAACAAACCTCAAACTCTGACAGTTGATAAACAACAATCTCCCAATGAACCCCAAAGTCAAACTCCAATGATACCCAAGCTACAACAAGCTTCTATCTCCAAGAAATCACCCAGCTCAAGCAAGCACAGAATCTTAACCAGTTGACAACATCAGACAGCAGATAGCTCCAAACAGCAGTAAACCCTAGCTTTAACAGTTGCACAGCTCTGACATGAATAATATTCATCTTTGTCCATCTTTGATCTTCATCTCTATCTTCAATAGCTTCTTTCCTCAAGACAAGCTCTCCTAGATGAATTGATTTATCAGAATAAATTGAATGTCAAACAGATCATTGACAACCAAAGGAAGTCTATGAATAGTTGACATTGTAACAGACTGTTTCCCTCAAAGTTCTACCTCTAAGGTAAGGCCACTTATCCCTCCAAAGGAGGTAGGTGAATATCATAGAGGGACTTTTAATCATTGAGAAGTATGGAAGCAAAGGAAGCTATCCATGTTTATGAAAAAAATTGTTCTATTATAAGGCTTTACCTATCTCCTATTATTTCCTATGTCTTCAATCAACAACTTCAATCCAAGCAATCTTCATGCATCAAACTTGATCTTTATCTTCAATCTTCTCCTTTTATGTCTTCATGCTCCACAAGCTCAAACCAAGCCCACACCCCAAATAAAAACCCAAAAGCCCAAGCAAGCAACATAAACCCCAAATGGGAACACCAAACAATCACACGATTTGCAAAATATACTAAAAATAGTAAAATAGTATTTAAAATTCTAAGATTTATTCTAAGGGGATTTCTACATCTACCCTACATACACTATATTTCCCATAACCTAATTCATGTTAAAAACCCCAAAATAAAATGTTGTAATGCACCTATGTTGAGTTTAAACCCTAAAACTATCACCCTAATGTTCTCTAATCAAAACTAATCAAGATTTAATCATAAAAATGTGAAATAAATCCAGGGGGAACTTAATGTTCTAATCTAACTACTACAAAAAGAATGGAATCAAAATACGAATTTAAATTGCTAAACAAAATTCACTAAATAAGATGTACAACCAAAATGAAAATAAAAACAATTAAATGTGAAAATTCACCATAAATGGAAAAATGCCTAAAATAATATTTTTATTTTTTCACAAATTTCTTGAGACAATTATTGAAACGGAGGAAAAAATCCCATGCAAAATTGATCATTTTTGGATTTTTTATGAATTATTAGGTAAGCTAAATGCAAATGAAAAGAAAAGAGAAATTCAATTAAAATGATATAGCAGGGGGTGGAAACAGCAGTTTATTGCACTTCATAACACACTGGGCCTTGGAGGGGGGTGTTGAAAGCAACACACTGGGCCCAGGTTTGCTTCAGAAAAATAAAACCATACAAACAATAAACCAAGGGGGTGCTGATAGCGAGAATCCCTTTGTCATTTCGTTTGGGCTTCCAATGGGGGGGTGTAACTAGCAGATATGCCAAGGGCCCAACGAAATGCAAGAGGGAGAGGGGTGTTAACTGAAACATGGGGGTAGATCAGCAACTTGCGTAATGGGCCTAAGGCCCGAGTTTCGCTCAATCCACCTTCAGCAAAGACTAAACCTAAAAACCTCTAACACTTCCTACTACTGTTCATCTCCCCACACCTGAAACCCTAGCGCCGTCCAAACTAAACTCTCTCTCTCCCTGAAACCCTTTCCGCCTCTCAATCTCTCAACCCTAAACCTTCCTCTAATCGCTAATATATGCCTAGATCTCTCAACCAAACACAAAAATCCCTCTGATCTCGACCTATATTGCTCTCTTAGCCAACAAAATGAATTCGTTCTAACGCTAACAACAACGAAGCTAGCAAGTTCAGGATGAAAAACCTGGTGATGACGATAATGAATCTGACGAAGTTTGTGAAGACCAGGAGGGAGCTGACTCTTGGGAGGATCTCTGTTAAAGATTGAGGATCAATGGCGGCGACGAGGTTCTTGAGACGCTTTGAGGAGCTGTCGAAGATCTTGTATGAGTGTAGCAAAGTTGTTGAAGATTCTGGGGATGATGTTGATGAACGATGAATGAATCTGGAAAGAACTCCGTTGAAGGTTGTTGAATGTTCTTGAGGAGGGTTGAGGATTTCTGGAAAAATGCTACAATTGTGGTGAATCGGTGAAGAATTGGTGATGGTTGATGAAGAACATGCAGATGTTCTTCGATAGTTCTGGAAAAATGACGAAGAATATGATGAAGTTTTCGGCGAGAAGTGATTTTCCGGCGATGATGGATGGAGGTGGAGGATGAAGATCAAAAGTGTTTGAATGGATTTTCTGGAAAAATTCAGATTCCGGCGAGATCAACAATCTCCGGCGACGGTTAGAGGGGGTTACGGCAGTCGGCGGTGACGGTTGGGGTGGTCACCGGGGACTTTGCATGGCCGGCAGTAAGAATTCCGACGAAGGATGTGGTGGGGACAAGTGTCCCACTTGCATGCAGAGAGAGAATGAGAAGGGTACACGTGTGGTGGTACGTGGCGCTAAGAGAGTGTGTGAGGGTGTGAGGTGGCCAACCCAGAGAGTGAAGCGTGGCATCCCTTTTATAGGACACGTGGCATCTGCGAATGGACCTGATTTGGGCTTGATTAACTCTGGATAATTGGCCCACTTGGATCTAAATTCTGATTAATGACTTAAAAAACTGATTAAACTCTGATTAGCTCTAAAACAAAATTAAAACTGAAAATCCAACCTAATTAATCTAAACAAAAAATTAAAAAATTAAAATCTAATTAATCTGAAAAAAAACATTTAAAAACTATCTAAAACTATTTTAAATCTGAAAAAAAAAACAATAAAAAAATCTAAAAACAATTAATCTATTTTTTTTAAAACTCTATTCTATTAACATTTTAAAAACAAATAAAATCTAATAAAATATAAAAAAAACTAATATCTATTTTTTAAAAATCTATTCTATTAAAGAAAAGGATAATATCTATTTTATTTTTTTATCACCTTTTTTAAAAGAAAAATATCTATTTATCTATTAAAGACTATTAAAAGAAAATTAATATCTAAAATTTATTAAAAACTATAATATCTAAAAAAAATTCTTTTTAATCTAGTAAATCTCTAAAAAAGAAAAGAAACTTTATTTAAAACTCGAAAAATTATAAAAAAAAACTATTAAATCCAGAAAAATTTATTTAAATGCATTAAAAAATCTAGAAAATACAAGAAAAATCCTAAAAATTGCCAGGAGGCCGATTAAATCGATTAAAACCCAATTGCAACCGTAGCGGAACCCGGGCACCGAGATGGCCTGAGAACACAGGAGATGAGCACCAATTCTCAACAGACTTTTATTCCAACCGGCCTGAACTGCCTGAAACGCCAGGGGCTATAATCCCGATAAAATCAATCTGACTGATGAAAATGCCATGTATGCAGTATGCGAATGTGAATGCAAAATGTATTGAAGCATAAACCAGGGATAGGAACCGGTTGGTCAAAATTTAGGGTGCAACACCCATTACAAGCTAACTTAGGGTAAAAGCTAACTTAAACACTTGGGCTTACAAGCAAGGCCCAAACCAATATGCTAACAACCTAGAAATATTGACTAATGCATGTTAGAACAAACTTCGACTACAACACGCATTATCTTCGACAGCAGCATGCGAACAGACTTCGACCTCATGCTTAATATATATCGAACCAGAAGTTATTCTTCGACCATACTAGAGTTTGATCCAAATCTCACATTTTGTAATAGGTTGAAAGAGTAAAGATATAGAAACCTTGATTAATTAAATATTAGAATAAAATATATTTATTTAATTTAAATAATAAAGTATGGAAAAATTGAGAATGGGGGAGAAGTTGAATTTTCAGATAAGTTACAAGGTTGAGTCGTAATAATGAGATATTGTGGGTAAAATTTGTGAATTAGTAAAACCCATTATGTTATATATAAATAGAAAGTTTGGGATTTAGAATAACACTTTTATGTGAAATTGAGAAGAGTTGTAGTAACGGCTAGGAGAAAACCATAAGGAGAGTTCTAGGAAGGAAAAGAAAAATTTCACCAATAATTTTGCAAATTCAATGTAAAAGGGAGGGGTAATTGTCTTCTTATGGGTGATTTAGGTATGTGGGATAGTGAGGGTTCCTTACTCTCCTATCAGCACCTTGGAATTTATGTTGTTTTTCTCTAATTTTTCCTAATTTATACGAACTGTGTAAGTTGGAAAAATTATTGGTGTGATTGATGGAATTGTTTTTCTATTTGATTGCTCTAAGATCCAAAAGGAGAATTTAGGATAAATCTCCTACGATCTCTAAAGTGCTATTGTTTGTAGGTTTACAAACCTTTTTGTTGATGATGATAATATTGTATTAATTTTGTGATATGTTGTTTGATTACTTCTATAGAGTTGGTATTTTGCCCGACAAATTTGAACGAATCTATTTGGGTCATTTAATTTTTCAATTTTGTGATGTTTTTTGTATTGTGTTTTGTGTGAGTGCATTCTTCCATATAGCTATGTTTTGAATGATGTCAAAACTAGGATCAATTTAGCATTTTTGCATGTTGGACGATATCAATTCAATCTTAGATATGAATTGATCTTCTTTAGCACTAGGATGCATACAAACATGTTTGAAATTGATTGGAAATAACTTAGGCAAGGAGCATGCTTCAAAAAAACGAGTTTTAGTGAGAAAACCTTTGCATAGGCCAACACATGCGTTGTTAGGTCAACCTATAGAAGCTTTTGCTTCAGAATAGGTCGACATGAAGCTTACACAGGTCGACACCAACGCTTCAATAATAAAGGTTGTAGCTTCTATCTAACAGGCCTTCTCATACATGTCGACCTAAGACCTTTACAGGGTGACACATCTCTTTCATAGATCGACCTGTAATATAAAAATCTTGAAATTTTGCCTTTCCTTTAATTTCTTCATGCATGCCCTTTGTTCCATACCATATATACATATATATACTCATGCATGCACCTTATTCTAGTAAGGTACCGGTGTAAAACTTAAACAAAACCATAATTAAAAAGTTAACTCATCATATTCAACCTATCTTCTATTAATACACACAATCAAACTACATATAATCATCTTTTGATTGGGTGACCACCTAGATTAGGGTTGATAACGTCCAATTAGGTTTGTGTAACCGAAAATATTGGGTTGGGTTGTTGTATTTTCGAATAAGAAAATCAAGATGGGTTTTTCCTTCAAGATCAGTGGAATTTGAAGGTTTTGGACAAGATCACACAAACACAGATTTGATCGAGTGAAGAGGCCTTGGTACTTGGTGAGGACAAGCTTTCAAGGGAGTATCTTGAAATGGTGGATTGTGTTCGTTAATCTTGGGTTCAACAAGCGTGTGCCAGGGATTAATCTGAAGTAATGGTCGTTGTGGTGTTTGATAGGCATGTCTTGGTTGGGTGCTTTAGTGGTGTGATATTTGGGTGCTTTTTGGTGATATATTTGGGTGTATGTTAATTGGGGGCTATGGTAGGATGTGGTGGTATCATATGTTGATTGGGGGCTATGGTAGGATGTGGTAGTATCATATGTTGATTGGGGGTTATGGTAAAATGTGGTGGCGACATATGTTTATTGGTGGTATGGGTCATGTTCTTAATTTTGTGTTTGGGTGTGTGGCATGTGTTAGTGCCATGATTCTATGAGTATCCATGGTCCTATGATTGGCTAAATTTTGGTAAAACATGACTCTGAACTAATGTTAAGCAGGATGTCATTACTATAGTTATGACATCGCTAAAGGAGAAAGCAGGAGCTAATGACAGAATGTCATGACCAATATAATGACATCAATTTCTAGTACAACAGCAGCTGCTATGTGTTAGCAGTAGCCACAACAAGTTGAGTTGTAATGAAGTTCCTCACAGGTGGTGTGTAAGGTGTGCAACCACAACAGGTTGAGATGAAGTTCCTCACAGGTGGTGAGTAAGGTGTGTTGTCATGTGTTTTAAGCAGGACATTGCTGCATGACAATAGAAGGAGCTGCTAGTGTATATCTCTTGACAGAGTTGGTTTGGTTTGATGAGACTGTGTTGGATATACCTCATCAGTAAGTACAGGTCAAGGAGATTGATTAGGAATAAGTACAGAGTGTATTAATATTCATAAAAGGATCTTGGATACCTTTTTGGAAACTTTAATATATTTGATCCTACTGTTATTCTGCAGAAGAATGGGAGAAGCCATGAAGAAGAGTCTGCAGAAGTGTTCAGCAGGGCAAGCTGGAAAGCAAGTTTAAGTGAAGCTGAATGTCATGACCAATGTTATGACATTGATCGTATGACATCATGCGTGTAGAGTTTGTTTTTCTGTTATGATACCTAATATATCCCAGGCTAAATTTCAGGAAACCTGTTATGGCTTCTTAGTTATCTCAGGCGAGATTCTAGTCAGGGCTGGACATAACATGAAGCTGTTGTGACCTAAGTTAACAGCACCTTGACTTGTGGAAATTAGGTTTACTTTGTTACACCTAATGTTTGTTACTTTTAAACAGCCCGAGCCCAGTCTGCATTGCTATAAAAGGAGGAGCAGAAGCAGAAGGAAAGTAAGCACTCACATCAAGAAGAACTTGAGTGTAAAATAGAGGTCTAGGGTTTGAGAGTCCCTTGTGTTGTAAGTCACCCTTTGTATCTTTTGATACACTATGGTAGACATATTTGTGAGTGAAAAGTGTTTCTCTTCACGGGTGTCTAAGAACCTTAGGATTCCTTGTGTGCCAAGCAATTGTATGATGTATAATTGCTTTGGTTATTGAGAATGAACTGTTGTGTTCATTGTCTCACTCGACGCTGTGAAGCAAGAGTGTGTGTTCCTCGATCAAAGCTGTGAAGCAAGATCAATGTGTATTTTGAAGTGTGTCTTCAAAGTTATTCTGTAATTGTACTGATATCACTGATGTGTGATTGAGGGGGAGTGAGTGGGTATACTCAGGTCTAGAGTGTCTCTAGGTTAAAGTGTCATTGGGTAGGGATTAAGTGAGGAGTGTGAACTAGAGGTTTAACTCTGAATTGATTCTACTGATAGTGAATTTCCTCCCTGGCTTGATAGCCCCCAGATGTAAGTGTTGTTGAAACTGAACTGGGTAAACAATTACTGTGTTATTTATCTTTCTACATTTACTATTCTGCACTTTAAATGGTTAGATAAATAGTTCTGTCAGGCAGCAGATGTTACAACAGAGGTCATGACATTGGGACAATTTAAAGAAATTTAAATTGACCATGGTCTGTCCTCGTCCTTGTTGAGCAGAGATCAATGTTCTTGGGACATCTGAAATCTGCATACCAGAATTTCAGCATGAATTAGTCGTGAATTTGGTAAGTTTGTTGGGTTGGTTTTTTGGTGTATGTGGTTTGGTAATAATGTTAGGTTGGTTGTTGGGTGTAGGTGTATTAGTAATCATGTTCGATTGAATGTTGGGAGTGGGTGGGTTGACAATTTTGTTGGGTTGGTTGCTGGGTGCATGTGTGTTTGTAATCATGTTCGATTGATTGTTGGATGTAGATGGGTTAACAATTTTGTTTGGTTGGTTTTGGGGTGTATGTGCATTGGTAATCATGTTGGGAGTTTAATGACGAAGCTCGTAGGTGTGGGTCAATCAAATACCTCGGGTCTGACACAAATTGAGTTATTGTAAATGATCTATACCAATTCATATAATTTCGAGTTGGTTTAGATTTGCATGGTATGACAACTTAGTTTATGACTAGTTGATGATGTCACTTCCACTGAAGACACGCATCTTTAGCAAAGTATGTTCAATTGGTAAAATTCCATTGGGCATTGACTCTAAAGGATGCGTCATTTGGATTGACGCCTTTGTATGTGCTTTAAGGGATGCAAGGCTTCGTCTATTTAAGCATATTCTAAACACATCTGCACCAAAATACACTAATCTCAACCAAAAATACACACTAAATAACTTCAGCACCATAATAAAATGTTCTAACACTACTACAAAGAGATAAAATTTTCAAGTGAGGATGCACTAAGGTGGATCGATAATATTTCAGCGGAGAAGTGGACCAAAGCATTTGACAATGGTCAATGTTGGGGCCACATGACAACAAATATCGTGAAATCAATGAAATCTGTCTTCGAAGGCATCACAAACCTACTCATAACCGCGTTGGTGAAAGAAACCTATTTTAGGTTAGGGTCACTATTTGCGACCAGAGGTTCAAAGTGGTGTTCAATGTTAGAATCAGGGCAGTTGTTTAGTGAAAGTTGTATGAAATTTTTGAAGGAGAAAATTGCCAAAGCTAACATACATGTGGTTACAGTCTTTTACCGTGGTAAACGTTGTTTAGTGTACAAGAGATAATGTACCATAATGAGGGAATGAAAAGGGGGTACTATCGGGTCAAACTAGATTGAGGTTGGTGCGACTGCGGAAAGTTTTAAGCCTTCCTTATGTCTTGCACCCATGTAATTGCAGACTGTTCAAATGTTCACCCGGACTCTTCCAAAAATTTATCCGTCATTTACAATGTAATAAATGTATTCAATGTGTACAACAATAGCTTCCCGATGGTAGAAGAGGAGGAAAGTTGACCTACATATCAAGGGAACTTAGTTTGACACAATGAAAATATACGAATGAAGAAAAATGGTTTCCATAACAGCATGTGTATTTGAATCGAAATAGATTCGGCTGACAAAATGGTAAGATTATGTAGTATATGTCGTCATCCTAGACACACACAGAGGCATTATCCCAATCTGGGAACAAGATCCAAAACATAATTATTGTATGCATTCCCGGTATGTAATTTATTTTTTGTAACCATGAAATTTCATATTGAATACAACTTTCGGTTACAACAAAATAAACACAAACACGCCTAAAACAATAACCCGAACAACAAATAAAAAGACTTAACAATGCAACATATCTAAGAGATTATAACCATCAAAACAATATCATATGATTCATACATCATAAAACAGACATCACTGTCAATTTTAACTGACTCCTAAAAACGATGTGGTTCACTATTCTCATTCGTAATGTTGAACACCAAAACAAGCTCCTCTCAAGATGTTCGAAAGTCTGAGTGTTCCAAAGTCAGATCTTCATCAGAGATTTGATAATCGAACAAAAAACATCATCATCTCTATTAATAATCATGTTAGAAATTTTGAAGAAAAAGTTTAGGATGAAATGAGAAGATGTGTGGAAAGTGGTGGAGAATGAAGATGCATATTTATAAAAAAGGCCAATACACATAGGCGTTGGGGGTTGTGGTGTCTCCTCTATAGACTATAGTGCATGTGTTATTCTTATTAGCACATTAGTAGTGCATGCGCTAGGGGTTGTGATGCCTCTATGCTTTTTGTAATGCATGTGATATTACTAGTGATGTCTTCTCTTAGTTGTGAATTTTTTGTTTGAATTAATTTACATAATTTAAATTAATTATAATAATAAAAGTGTATTTATTATTATTTTCTTGTGGTTAACGGTTATGGCCTTAGTCCTTTTTATTTATCTATTTAATTTTGGGAATTTTAAATATGACATGTGTGTCATGGATTTCTCTATACGCTCCCTCTGTAACTTCTCTTTTCATCTTACTCCCTCATATAAAAAATGAGTATTCTTTTATGTAATATAATATTATGAAGAAAGAGAAGAATACAAGATCAAGAGAGGATAGCCATGGAGATCTAGCTTGGAGAAGCGTAGATCGTTATTATGTTTAGCTTAGGTTCTCTCATTGGCTTGAGAGAACAATTGTGCTAGGGGTCATAACTGTTTCATTTTGTTTATGTATGTTGATGTATGTGAATGTATTTTGATTTATGTGAGATACGATTTATATGATAATTAATCCAGTGAGATCAAACTAATTAAAATTTCCTCAAATCAAATATTAAGTTTAAGCTTTCCAAATTATAGCACTCATCAAGAATAGTATCGAATAATGTAGGTTTCGCCTAACGCGAGGTGAATGTTTTATATTAGTAAGGTGCATGGGTAAATCTAATATCCATTTGTTAAAATATTGGGTCAAACTTAACTAATCAAATTATAATAAGATTCTATACGTTTATACATAAGAGTTGGGAGCAATCCATATGATGGATTAGAATAAGGAGTTATTCACCCAACTGATAGTATTCGAGAATTGTATTAGATACAATTGGAAGAAGTTCCTACCTAAATAACCTAGTTTTGTGTAATCAGCCTAATGTTGACTTAAAACAAAGTGAAATATGAATCTCGATCCACTAGAAAATCTTCCAACGGGATTTTCCGAATCAAACGGTGAGGGTCATTTGGTTTTAGTAAACTAGTGAGAGCATATTTAATTAAAGGCCTAATTGAATATGTTGATTTTAATGATACTTATATTTTCACACTTTTTATGTAGATTACCATGGCAACAAACACCTATAACAACATTTTGCGATCAATCTTTAATAAGGAAAAATTGTTTGGGACAAATTTTCTGGATTGGCACTGAAACATGAGGATTATCCTCAAACATGAAAAAAGTTGTATGTCTTAGATACACCTGTTCTTGAAGAGGAGGCTCATTGTTATGCTCATAAGGATGAAATATATGCTTATAAGAAGCATGTCGATGATGTCAATGAAACTGCTTGCCTCGTGCTAGCTACCACGAATTTTGAATTGTAAAAGCAACATGAAAATATGGTAGTGTTCGATATGATCGAACACATGAATATGCTCTATCAAGAGCAGGCAAGGCATGGGAGATTTGAAGTTTCAAAACCCTATTTTTTGAAGGCAAGCTAGCCGGGGGAGCCCCAATAGGTCCCCATGTACTCAAGATGATTAGGTATATGGAGAACCTTGAAAGGTTATGTTTTACCCTAAAAAAAAGAACTTGCGACTGATTTGGTCCTGCAATCGTTGTTGGAGAGCTTCAGTCAATTTGTTCTTAATTTCAACATGAATGATATGGAAAAAAAAGTTTTTCAGAGCTTCTAGACATGTTAAGAACTACTAATCAGAATTTGAAGTCAAAAGGGAAGTCCATTCTGATGGCAAGTAATGGAAAGAAGTAGAACAAAAGGCCCACCAAGCAGGGTGGTAAAGGGAAATAAAAGGAAGTTTCCAGACCCAAACTTATTGTTCATGCTTTGAAGCTCAATGGAGGTATAAAAAAGGTATATATTTGCTTCTACTGTGGTAAGACAAAACACTAGAAGAGAAACTGTCAAAAGTAGTTGAAAGATAAGAAGAATGGAGTAGAGACTTCAAACTTCAGGTATTTTTGTCATAAAAACAAGTTTATCTACTTATGCCTCATGGGTATTGGATACTAGGTGTGGTTCTCACATTTGTACTAATGTAAAGGGGCTAAAATGGAGTAGAGAATTGGCAAAAGGTAAAGTTGATCTACGAGTTGACAATGTAACAAAGGTTGTTGCATTAGCCATATGAATTTATGTATTGACTTTACCTAGTCGTTTAATAATTCAGTTATAAAACTGTTATTGCGTACCTGCAATTAGCAAGAATATTATTTTTGTTTCTTTTTTGGACAAGTTTGCATTTTCATTCATAATAAAGAACAATTGTTGCTCTATTTATTTGAATGATGTATTTTATGGTACTACATAAATGAATAAAGGATCGTATGTCCTTGATCTTGAAATTCCAATTTATAACATTAATATTAAAAGGATGAAACCTAATGAGTTCAATTTAAGTTACCTTTGGCATTGTCACTTGGGCCATGTAAATTAGAAACACATTTCCAAACTCCATAAAGAGGGACTCTTTGACTCTTTTTATTACGAATCATGTGATACATGTAGATCTTGTTTAATTGGAAAGATGACAAAGTCCCCATTCACAGGAAAAGGTGAAAGGGCTAATGATCTTTTGGCCCTCATGCATACTGATGTATGCGGACCACTTAACATACCAACCAGAGGAGGTTTTCAATACTTCATCATGTTTACTGATGATTTTAGTAGATATGATTCTATATATTTAATGAAATACACATCTAAATCCTTTGAAAAGTTCAAGGAATTAAAGAATGAAGTATAAAACCAACTAGGTAAGAATATTCAAACTCTTCAATTAGATCGAGGTGGTGAATATTTAAGCCTAAAGTTTGATGACCATCTAAAAGAGCATGGGATTATATCCCAAGTTACTCCTTCTGGAACACCACAATGGAATTGTGTATCTGAGAGAAGAAATTGAACCTTGTTAGACATGGTCAAATCCATGATGAGTCATTCTGATCTTCCAAACTCCTTTTGAGGATATGTTCTGTTGACAGAAGCTTACACATTTAACTGTGTTCCATCCAAAAAGGTTGAGAAAACGTCATATGAGATATGGAGTGGTAAGAAACGATATGTCTTACATGAAGATTTGGGGTTGCAAAGTTTATGTGAAACAAAAAATTTCAACTAAGCTTGAGCCCAGATCTGACAAATGTTTATTTGTGGGGTATCCTAAAGAAACAAAAGGGTATTATTGCTACAATCCTTCTGAGGGCAAAGTGTTTGTCGCTCGAACTGAAGTATTCCTAGAAAGGGACTTTATTTCCAAAGGAATCAGTGGGAGGAAAATAGATACACCTATGGAGGAACTTGAGCAAGAAACACAAGTAGTTATGGAAGAGCAACCTGATCAAGTAGAACAAGACCAATGTAGGTCAAAAAGGATACATCACCAAACTGAGAGATAAGATTATCTCGTAAATGATCAAGTTGATTTACTACTAATGGATTAATATAAGAATGTGACCTACCAAGAGGGTATCACTAGTCCCGAGTCTGAGAAGTGGCTTGAAGCCATGAAATATGAAATAGATTCCATGTAAACAAACCAGGTTTGGACCTTGGTATAACCTCCTGTAAGAGTTAATCCTATAGGATGCAAATGGGTCTTTAAAAAGAAGACTGACATGGATAGTAAGGTACATACCTATAAGTCAAGACTGGTTGCTAAAGGCTATAAGCAGATTCACGATGTAGACTATGATGAAACCTTTTCACCACTTGCAATGCTTAAATATGTTCGGATTTTACTTGTTATCGCTGCATATCATGATTATGAAATATGATTGATGAATGTCAAGTCTGATTTCCTTAATGGGAATTTTCTTGAGGATGTATACATGACACAACCTGAAGGATTTGACATACCAGAAGAAGCCCAAAAGATATGCAAGTTACAACGATTAATCTATGGATTGAAGCAAGCTTCTAGAAGCTAAAATCTTCATTTTGATGAAATGATAAAATAATATGGATTCATAAAAAAAACAAAGATGAACCTTGTGTCTATAAGAAGGTTGGTGGAAACATGATCATATTCCTGATATTATATGTAGATGACATATTACTCACTGGAAACAATGTCCCTACCTTACAGCAAGTTAAAACTTGGTTAGGGAAATGCTTCTCTATGAAGGACCTAGGTGAAGCAACCAATATACTAGGAATTGGGATCTATAGAGATAAATCATTAAAACTACTTAGCCTAAGTCAGAGTATATACGTAGACAAAGCGTTAAGATGCTTTAATATGCATGATTCTATGAAAGGATTCATACCTATGTAACATGTCACGTGTTTATCAAAACATATTCCCATTCAACTAAGGAAAAAAAGGATCACATGAATAAGATTCCATATGCATTTGCAATAGGATCTATCATGTATGCCATGTTATGTGATCAATCACCATTTCTATGTTGTTTCCCGCACTTATTCGACATCTAATCCACAAATTGGTAATGTTTAGGTTAGTCTTTTTACTATTTTTTAGTGATATTTACTAATTTTATATTTTTCTCGAGTTTTATGATTTTCTAGTAATTTTGTTACATTTAGTGCATTTTATGCGTTTGGTAGTGGTCTTGATGATTTCAGGTCCATATGAAGAAAGGTAAAAGACTCGGGTGAAGAAATAGGTGACTCGAGAAAATTCGGAGGAGTCTTTAAAGCATTGCAGTGGTCTGACACGGCCACTCGTGTCACCTGACACGAGCCGTGTCAGGAGAGAAGCCAAAAGGTCGCGTTGGAGGAGAAAGCAGGGGGATGACACAAGTGCTTGTGTCAGCTGACACGGCCCGTGTCAGCAAGTCTGGCACAAGGAATTTTTGGATCAGTGGAACAGGGAGCCAACACGGGCAGCCGTGTTGGCTTGGACGTGTCATTCCCTAATTTCCTGTTATTTTTGTCTGTTTTGATCCCTGAAGGTATTTTCAAAATTTCCTGACTTCTGTATTGGATCTGTTAGTATTTAAGATACATTTGGACAAAGAAAAAGGGACTTTTTTACTTTTGCACTTAGAGACGAGAAAAGGTTTTGACAAGAAGGATTGAGAGATCAAGAGCAAATGGAGAACAAAAGATTTTCAAGGGCGGAAGCAATTGAAGATCAAAGTAATCCCCAAGCACCCTTATAATGTTAAATATAATTGTTGAATTTACTTTTGTTACTATGAGCGGCTAAACCCCCCAATACTAGGAGTGTCCCTGAATTGCTATTGTTTTTATATTATTTCCTTGTTAATGACATAAGCATTTATTTTATTTAATCAAGTTTTGTCGTTCAATGATTTTATCACTTTTTCAACCAGACAAATTAATTTAGTTTTACGATTAACCTTAGGTCGGAAAAACCATTGTTTATACAATTTGCTCGATAATGTCTCAGTAGATAATTCCTAGGACTAGGATTACCCTGTTGCACTTCAAAAATTAGTTAGTCACATTTCCACCAAAAAATTTCAAGACTCCACACCAAGATGCAATATTCCACCAAACTACTTTCGCTAATGAACAATTGAAAAAAAGGTGAGATAATTCTTCATCCTCCGAATTACATAAACCGCAACTACCATCTATAGAGATACCTCTTCTTTTCAAAGCAATTCTAGTTGAGACTCTATTCCACATTACTTTCCATCCTAACAATTTAATCCTGGCTGGAATACTCAGAGCCCATAACTTTCTAAAAGCACTATTAAGATTCTCTTCTAAAAGATTGTTAAGAGTAACTGTCTTCATTCTTTTGTATACGTTTTTTATTGAAAAAACCTTTTCCTCATATGATTTTCAAAGTACTTTGTCCTTCCCCTCTTTCACAGCTTGAAAATCCTGCAATTTCTGCCTAAGGATACCCCTGCTGCTAATTCCAGGAAGAACCGGTTCAGCAAATTCGAGATCTTTCCAAATTTCCCCCCTAAATTTTGATGAAAAAGATGGAAGTACGGAGAAGTGGAGTGAATGAAAATGATGAAGATTAATTCAGATAATTTTCATTAATTTAATCCAACTTTTTTCATATAGGGTATCTCAAAAAAAAAAAAAAAAATTGAGTGAAAATAATGAAGAATTTTGACTCGAAGAAATTTTTGGAGAATTTGTTTTTATTCATAATATTAAAATCCTTTAATTTAAAATTTTTAAAATTTATATTGAAACGTAGGGTTTTGTAGGATTTACATAAATTTTTTCATATAATTTATGTTGTTATAATATTATGAAAATTAAAAATATAATAATAATAAATACATTTTTAACATTCTATACAAAAGAAATTCAAAAAATATTTTTTAAAAATTCAATTTTGAAAGTTTTATCTCTCCTCCCTTCAAACTCCCAAACAAAGTCATAATAGAAACATATATATTTGGGTTTGAATTTCTTATTTACAGTTCTTTTAGTTTATTAAAATGATTTAAATCAAATGTTATAGTTTTGGCTAATTAGGTTTAATAAAATATTTAACTTTTAACTTAATTTATAATTTCAACTTGATCTTTAATTAATAAATATTACTTTTTAATTTTTTTAAATATGATTTTGTTCATCAATTTAATCAACATCGTTAAATTTTAAGTAATGCAATACTATCGTATCTACTCTAAACTCTATTAATTTTTCAATTTAATAATAAAGATTGAAATATTAAAAAATCACAAATTTCATACAGAAATACTCATGTGTATCAGACAACTTTTAAATTCTCTTTTATTTTCCTTTGCTTCAAGAATTTTCTCTAAACAATGATAAAAAGAGAAAATGCAATTGAGAATCATAAATTATTGTTTAATTAATTGAAAATGTTTTCAATTTGAAGAACAACTTTACAATGAAGATAAGCTTGGTCAATATAAATAAGACTCTTTGAAATTTAACACAATGACTCATTTCCAATGAGTTTAGACTACAAAGGCATATACGATGATTAATATGGCGATTGAACTTCTATCGATTAAATTAAAAGAACTTCAAAATTGCTACCAACTTGAATCTCTCATTTTTGAAAAATAAAATTTTGATATAAGGTAAGACACTAAAAAATATTATAAATTTTTTTAAACTTTGATATTTGATATGAATGTGTTGAAAATGAGGACGAAGATAAAGAAAGAGAAGAGGATGAAAAAATAGTAAAATAAATTTAAAATATATAATTTGGTAATGGTTCATTGTTAGATTTAATAAACTTTTGATGTAAAACTGTTTAATATTTTTTAATCAAAATTGAATGGTTAAATCTTAAAAAAAAAAAAGGTTTTGGACGAACATTCAATAATATTGTTCTTAAAATTAAAATTTAATATAATAAATTAAATTAACAAATAGAGTTAGATTTAAAGGATTAAAAAGTAAAATTAAACTAAAAGGTTAAATGTTTAATTAAACCTATAACTTTTTAAAGAAATATTTTTACCCGCTTTTGATTTTTGTTGTAGGGTTCATTTGATTTTGTATAATGGACATGAAGATGGTGATTTTGTATAATGGACATAAAGATGATGCAACATCACAGAAAGTATTTTTTTTTCAAATATAACTAATTAAATGATTATGTACTTGATAAAAATTTGTAAGTTAAATTAAAAAAGAAATATTGTAAAAAAAATTTACATCATTATCAGAAATATTGTAATTTCTCCCATGGTATTCACGTCACTAAGCTAAAAAATACGCCACTAAACAAATTTTATAATGTGGATAAAGCACGTCGGAAAAGAAACGGTGAAAACATTTTTCCACATAAAAATTACATTACTAATTTGTGACATGAGATACGGTAAATAGGAGAAATTGTTAATATGGCCTATGAAATATGTTATTAACCTTTTATTTATCATCTTCTTTTATTTTAGTGTAAAAAAACTTATTAATTTATCAAAATCAAAATTTCTCCAATAGAAAAATTAGTTTTTATTGTATTTGTCTCTTCAATATATGAAATCATATGATTCTTATGTTAGTTAGGCTATTTGAGTGCCTATTTGTTTCTTAATTTTTATAATCTACTTTAATAAATATGTAAAATACTTCCGAGATGAAAAAGATTGAAAATGAATATATTTTAAGAACTCAAAGAATTATTTCAAAGTAAGTATATAAAATATTTATATTTACAATTTATGACTATACAAAAGATAATATTTAAGTTCATGATCAACGATCAAAATATTTATAACATTTTTTGTGTTTCTTAACTAATTGTATGATTATGATATTGTTAAGCATAAATATTTGATGAATTAAAATATATTAAAATTGTGATAATGTAAACAATTCATAATTATTATATGATCATAAATTTGTAATTGCTTTTTTAAAAAATATATAAATTTTTTAGTGACAAATATACTATATATAAAACACGCTAAAACATGCAATTAAATGTCCAAAATTCAGATAGTCTTTTTAAAAATTCAGTGATGGGTGGCGCGATGCCTTTTCTTAAATTGCTTCACCTTTAACCTTTGTTGAGGTTTTCGAGTTGCTGTTATATGTTGGTGATTCTATTACTTTCAGATTTGTTCTTTTCAAAGCTCTGATACAAAGATCTTTGTGCAATTTTCAACGGCAGTGAGTATTCAGCGGCGGCGGTGACTCGTTTTCCTTTTTTCCAGTTTTTTCGGGTGAGTTCTCTGGCGCCGTCCTCTTTTCGAGTTACTATTTTTGGCTTGTCGGCGTCTTGTTCGATGATTTTTCTGGTGGATGGTTTGGCGTTGCTTTGATGTTTTATTGTAGAGTTTGGGTCTATTATTGGTGGTTTTGATTGGAATATGATTGTTTTTGTTCTCACGCTACTTTTTGACGGTGTTGATGTTGGATTCTTGACGTTGATCTCTAGTGCTTTTTCAGGTCTATTGAGATCTGCAGTTTTCAAGGTGTTTAAGTTTTCAACATCGTACCATTGGTTTTGTGGTAGTTAAAACCTTGTCACTACAATGTTCTGTTGTTGTCCGTTCGGATGTCTTGAACTCCGTGTTGGTGTTTGCTACATTTACAATTCTTAAAGAGATGGATTTGATAATTCAAGCTTGTCTTTACTTTAGTAATGAGTTTTACACACATTTCATTTGCAATTTGGTTTCGGGTTCCATGTTAGGTTCTCTGGATTGTGTTAGTGTGTTTTTATTTTACTTCGCATTAGGTTTATGCTGGATTTATGTCTAGTTTGTCTTTTTTTATACATTTTTATTTATCATAGTTGTAATACCCATTTATGGTCGATATGTGGTTGTTTGGCCAGGTTTATGTTCCCCTAGTTTATTTGTACTTTCGTTTTATTTATGATATTTTTCTCTGCTTAGAAAAAGGCATACAACTTCACAAGAGTACAAAGAATTCCAGGCACAACAAAAACACGATATAAGAAATTGATATCACAAAAGAACAACAATCAAAATAACAAATACAACCAGATAAAACCAACCAGTAAAAATATAACACAAGGAGGGAAGAAATCAAAGCAATAATACGACACTCCCAACAAGTAGGGACGTGCTAGAGCTTTGTCCTAATGAAACTACCATCAACAACCTCTACGGAAGATAACAAGAACACTTTGTTCAAGAAAAATGTCAAAAACTCTCAAACCATTATTGATCCAAATAGAGGATACATTTATCAAGACAGAAAGAGAAAGCACACAAGTTGGATGCAGACTGATAGATGTTTAGCAAGTGCACTAAATCTCGTTGGAAGTAATAAAAAATGTTCATATCCACATGGATTGTTTTATTTTAACAAAATAATTAAAATGTTATAATAATAAAATTGACGATTTTTCAAGGTTTGAATTGATATAAACCGCGTAAATGAAATGTTGGAAAAGTTATTAGATTAAAGGCGATTAGACTTTGTTTTGAATCCCCTATATGTTTCTGCTAATGCCGACGTCTATTTGTCCTAAGTTGATTACTCAGAAATTACGATGGTTTAATCAAGTTATTATACTCAATCCTTTGGTGTATAACTCGTTATTCTACACTACAACTTCCTAATCCATTAGGTCAATTCGAAGTTAGGATAGACAATTTAATTTGTTAAACCTCTAATCACAACTTATAATTTATTTTAGCCATATTGTGATAGTAGTAAACTTCGTGGGGAGTTATTTCCTTTAGACATTAGGAGGCTGATGTTAGATATGAAGTTGCTTGTAAGGGCTCTTAGTCAAGACAGAGGCTTTATCGAGGGGTTATCCATTGAAGAGAGTAGCCATAACTGTTGAGTTAATGCATCTTCTACCATAACTAAGAGATCATCAAAGTGAGCTTCTTCTATTTTGATCTTGCATGGGTATCGCCAAACTCTTTTTTTGGCCTTAGAGCATGTCAACCTAATCATATGGAGAAAGAAATTATTTGGTTTGATAAAGAGTTGCAAAGGGTGGTTAAAGACGTCATGGTTGGAGGAAGTTATTTCTTCGGGAACCTTCAATGGAGGATGACTTGTTTACCTATTAGAGTTGGAGGATTAAGTTTGTACTTGCCAGTAAAGGCTTCCTCATACGTGTTTGTGATTTATATGGTGAAAACTTGAGGGTGTTGCAAAACCATATATTGAGAGATAATGGGATATATGGTATGAACCTTGATTTTGACAAAGCTTTAGGCGGTCTTAGTGTTGCAATTCTAGATTTTGACCTTGGAAGTTTTATTAGCAAAGACGTTGTCCCTCCTAAAGCATAACATATTTTAGTGAGTGCTCTTTTTAGTAAAAGTGTTCGAGACATGAATGTAAAGTTTGACATAACCACAAGACATAAAACATTTCAGGGTTGTTTAAAACTCTCAAAATCGTTTCAAGTAAATTGGCCAAGCATTAGAAAGTGTGATCCAACAATCAACATGCTTTAATACCATTTGCCTTTGACACTTTTGATTTTCTAACACCAGAAGTAGTGAATCTTTTATAAAGAGACCCCTCTCCACTTTTGTGGATGTGGTACTTGAAAATTTTGACGTGGCCTAGAGTGTGACGTCACGTCATTAAAAATATTTAAAAGTTTAATTTTTTTATTTTCTTAAATTATTTATATTAATACTTTTAATAATTAAATGTTTGAAATCATTTCAATTAATTTTTTTAAATAATCTTTTTTAGAAATTAATTATTACAAAATTTAAAATATAAAATTTGGGCCTAAGCTCATATTTACAACAGCCCAATACTAATGATTTCAAGAAACATAATGTGAGAGGGCTTTATAAACACTAGCATTATTGTTGTAAAACGCAAATGCCAAAAAAAATGCATCAATCCAAGAACGTCATTACATCACCTTTGTAACCATTCGTCTTTAGTCTATGATGGAGATCAATTACAATATTGAACACGTTAATAGCAATATCATGTCTCATGTTCCCATGCTCATAGTTTTGAGAGAAAAAATCATTAGACTCATCTAGAATCATCTTTTTCAATAACAGTATGATCTTAATTGTTGTTCATCAGTTAACTCAAATGGAAGATCCACTTCAATAGCATCACAACCATTAATTTAGTGAAATGCTACAAAACTTCGTCAACAAAGTACTCTATTCAATCATTGTATTTTGAGTAGCAGTATTTGCATCTTCAGAAATAACTAAATCAGCCTCAAAGGAATCATCAATACTGGCACTCTTTAATTTTTGGATATTTGCAGTTATTGGCCAGCTCAAAGGAAACTTTACTTTCATGTAGCACCTTTAATCCTTCACTATCTATACTAGACAAATAATGTAGCGATTGTTGCAACATGAAAAAATACCCAAGTGCATCGCACGCTCGAAATACAATAGAGTCGCCACTGAATTTTATTTATTCTAAGAGAAATAGATCAATAAAAAAGATAAAATGGTACGAAAGTAAGTTATGCAAGAGAAAGGTATTAGCATCTCTCACATTTGTTATACTCAACGGAAACTAATTTGATTGTTTTTTGCACAGATGGTTGTTATTATCTAAATGTTACTTGCGATTGGTTTTAATTAAGAAAAAATAAGTTTTTAATTAATGTGCTCGCCAAGATTTCGAAATCTTGTGTCTACGTATTCCCATAGTGCAATGAAAAAGTACGAGCTTCGTAGTTCGTGGAGTAGAAAATAAGTATTTGTTGGTTGATTTTAAGGAACGATGTTACAATTGTACCCTATAAGTATTTTGACATTAGATGTTTGATCCTAGTTTAGATGCTCTAAGTTATTAGTCTGACTGCTAAGGAATGGATTATAATAGTTCTTTTATGGAAAGAAATTTTTGTTTGGCCTTAACTAAGGATAAAGAATTGTAAAGGTGGTGTCTAAACCAAGGACAAAGAACTGTAAAAGTTTGCCTAAATGATTAACAAGGAAAATAAGAAAAAGAATAGAAGTTTGCCTAAACTAGAGGATTAACAAGGCAAATGGGAAGAAGAATAAGAGTTTATCTAAACCAGGATATTAACAAGGCAAACGGGAATAATATGGGTGTTAAAACCGAGAGGATATATATTGGAACTAAGAGAGAATGATTATAGAATGTTTTTTATATTAGTTGTGATTGATTTTAGTTTGAAAATGAATATCCATATATGAATCTCTACAGCTATGTCAGAATCATTCAGGGAGAGAGAGTTTACATCCTCCTTATTTTTCTCCCTTTTATTATGAAAATTTACCTTAATTTGAATTGCATTAAATTATATGAATGGAGTTGAATACTTTGGACAACTGAGTCATACGTCATGTATCCAAAGATATTCATAATAAGAATAAGAATACACCCTCCTATTCTTTCTTCATTTCTTAATACTCGTGGCGCACAACTCGCATCGTATTTTTTTAAGTATTTTGAGTTTATTTGCAAAAAGAGATTTTGGTCTTGTATGAATAAAGAGAAAAACATGATTAAAAGAATTTGGGTACCAACAATGGGGTATAAAGCCTAATGTTGTCATGCATTGATTAGTCTATTTTTCTAGGGTTTTGATCATGTAACTTATTAATCAAAAATATTAATTAATTAACATGGCTAAAGAAGTATATCACTTTAATTAGTTGACTAAAACGACTTTTAATCAACTAATTAAACTAAGGTCAAGGGGATCATGCAATATTTAGGTCAAACTATTCATTCAAGCAATGATCACTATGGGAATCATGAATTTTCGAAGAGAAAGAAAAATAGGAGCAATTAAGATTATGTAGTGAACTTTAATTTCTAACCTTAAATGTAATGAAACCTAATTCTAATCAGGAAAATTAAATTCTAAATTTAACTAAGCCTAAACTTAATTACCATTAGAAGTCAATTTGGTGTAAACGAATACTTTCTTAAGAAAGAAAATAAATAAAGTGAACTCTACTAGGGGGTGCAGAGGAAAATAAATGGGTGTGAAGTATTATGGGACACTGGGCCCATGTTTGAAGCCCATGTTTATTTTTGTCATTATTTGTTTCAGAGGGGTGTAATAAGTGAATGGAGGGTGTGTGCAGGAAAAGGCCAATGGGCCTTGGTTCTTTGGCCCAAGCAAGGAAGTCAAAATGAGGGAAGGGGAGGAAATCCTCCATTACTCACGCCAATCTCGGACTGCCTCTCCTTTCCCTCTCAAACACTGCTCACCAGAAATCGCTTCTACCGCGCCAGAAATCACCTCCAGTGGCGGCGGAGCCTAGAACCACACCAAACCTACACCATAATGTTCCACTTCTCACCCTCTATCCCTTTCCAACCTTCGGTCAAAGCAAAAACTAACCAATGTACCCAAATTTGAGCCTAATCATAAACTCTAAAAAATTTAGAACCTAAATTAAACAGTAATGAGGCATGGAATTGAGCCATCAACTTAGGGTTTTTGTTAAGCGCCTCATACGCAACAACTTGGTAAGAAAGGCGAAGTAAGAATATGGATAATTAATGAGACTCGTGTTTACCTACGGAGCAGAGAACTGCTCTGGTGGTTGTTGCATAATAAATTGAAGATGATGATAAAGAATCCTAGAGAGGAGACTTCAGCTCAGATAAGTACTCTTACCATTTTCCTTGTGATTGTGTTCTTCTCTTCTACCTCTTATTATTCTTATTTTTTTGTATGGAATATGTTTGTGATTAATATAGAATATGATAGGGTAGAAGAGTGATGAATAATTGCATAATCGATATTAGAATGGCAAGGTTATGAAGTTGCTGAATTTGCAGAGATGATGATGATGAATGATATAGGGCAGAGGTTGATGAGTGTAGGCTTAGCTCAATTGGTTCAGAGCTTCAATGTGAAGCTCTGATCAATGGTAAATTGATGAGCTTTGAGTGATATTTTATGAGGTTTGGGGAGTGAATTTTTTTGGTGTAAGCCCTAGAGGCCAATAGTTTTGGTACTTGTATCAAATTATTTTTAATAATTAATAATATTATGTTTGTTTTTCCAAAAATGAAAAAGTCCCTAGAATAGCTAGTCCGTTTAATGAAATGATAAGTGTGACTTAATTATAAGATCTCATTAAACATAAGGACATTATTCTTAAAGTATTTGTAGTCGAGCTTTATTCTGAAGTGGGATGACAATAAAATATTGAGGTTATTATGTGGATAGACTGATGACCACATCTCGTGGATCAAGGACGAAGAGTTATCAAGTCTTCACGTAGGTATGAATATTATGAGTAATATTTATACTAGATTGACCCACAATGAGAATACTACTTAGAAAGTTATGCAAATGTGTCATAAGTTATTCTCATAGTGATAGTGGTGTATACCACCCTTCGGCCTGAAACCACTATTGACCCTAGATGTGGAGTCGAGTGCTTTATTGATGATCAAACATTGTTCGTAACTGGATGACCATAAAGACAGTTGATGAGTACTCCACAAAGCATGCTGAGGGACATGAATGACCTAGATGAAATTTGTCCATCCCGCATAATAGGACAAATGTCTAAGGGTCCAATACTGAACTTAACAAGGGTGACATAGTCTATGTGTTATGTTCAACATAGATATGAAGGCAAAAGGGAAATTGTACACAAGAACATTATCACGGAAAATGAGTTTTGTCATATCACGTAACATTTTCATAACTTAGGTAGTAGTGATGTGTTGCAAGATACCGCTCATTATTTATTATATTAAATGTCTGATTTAATATAATCGTCAACGTCACGAGAACCTATAGGGTCACACACATAAGTGTCGCTCCTGCGAAAATACGAGGCCGGCAAGACAGAAGAGTCGCCACCTTCCATTATTTATCCCTCAGAACGGGAAAGGAAACGATCGGGAAAAACCTGACGCAAAAGGTATAAGACAAGGTCATCGCAACCATTGTCTGGGTTCGGGAGTCGGTTACGCAAGGGGAAGGTATTAGCACCCCTCACGTCCATCGTACTCGATGGGATCCACGCTTGTTATGTTTATTTGACGGGTTTGTTACATCTATCTATGCTAAAGGTCTGGTCTGAAAAGAAAAGAAAAGAAAATGACTCGGCAAAGCGTCACACTTTATGCCTACGTATTCCCGTCTGGAACGAGAAATCAGAGTCAACGTAGTTCGCCTAACTACGGGGGAAGGTTGCTCGCCGAGATATCGTATCTTGTGCCTACGTACTTTCACACAGCGTGAAAGATCAGAGCAAACGTAGTTCGGGCTACGAAGAACACAGGTTTGTTCAGCTGTTTTTTATCCAAGTAAAGTTAACAGACAGTTCCAGTAGTTGGTGTTTGTAGCTCGACCTTTGGAGACTTAGGCATTACCATTTTGCGATAGAACTGAAAGTTAATAGAACTTTCCTTTAAGAAAAGGGTTTTCCTGATTAAGGGTCCAAGAGGATAAAAAGGATTTGAATGTTCGTTTTTTAAGTCTTTTACGGAAAGAAGTGAATTGAGTTCTGTTTGTAACTCGTGTTGCACTAAAGACTTGGACTTGTGAGTGAATGTGTCGCATGTCACCCAAAGGGTACCACACTAAACACTCGAGTTATGTGAGGGAAACCCTCCCACAACTCTTTCTCAAGTAGCATAAGGCTCGTAACGCACAACACGTGTTAACCTTTATTAAGTGTTTTAACTGTATTTGAAGGTGAGAAGAGAAACAGACTCTCTACAGGGAAACTGACTCGATCCTACAGTTATCATGCAATATTCATCCTACGGTTGTGGTTAAAAGGGAAACTAACTAATGTTATCATGCATGGTTAGAATCCTAATGTCTGTCATAACTTCTCTTGAACAAGAGAAGTCAGAGTTCCTAGGGGAACATGGCAATGGAAACAACAGTAAACAGAAAAACTGTACAAGAAAGATTATTGTAAACAAATTGTTGTAAATAAAATGCATGCAATGCATAACACAAGCAGAAGGAGCCAAGATCAACTTCTAAACAAGCAAGGCACAAAGGCCACACACCACACAGGCAAGGGAGCTGAGCTCTACCAAATACCAGCAAGCAAAGCCACACAGTAAAAATACAAGCAGAGGGAGAAACTCAACCTCTAATGCAATACAAGCAAGGGGAGAAGCTCAACCCTTAAGATGCTCTCAGGCCTATGATCATCTACATGAAGCCTAAAATCTAATGCAACACTCCAAGAAAGTCACATCAACACAGTTGAACCAGAAGAAAACAGACAAATAGGGAAAGCAAGCCAACAATCTCCACAGCAGAGCAATCTTCTAACAGCAATCCAATCCAAAGTCTGTAACTGCTTTTCAAGTACACCATCTTCAAGAGAAGGAAAGGGATACTCCATCTTCAAACTTTAACAATGCACTCCACCAATAATGAAGAGAATCAACAAGATGAGTATTTGATAATGGGAAGCAGACAGGAAACCAAAGGAATCCCACCTGACACTCAACCAGTCATCAGAGAAAGGCATCCTCAAAAGTTCTACTCATTGTAAAAATGTCACACATCCCTCCAAAGGAGAGATGAGACTTCCACATGAGGACTTTGAATCATAGGATAGGATGGAAGGTGAATGAAACCAACCATGCTTATTTGAAGAAAAAACTATTTCTAAAGCTCTCTCCTAAAAACCCTAATATTATAAGCTACAAAAAGCTAACAAAAAGGAAAGAAAAGCTCCAATCCAAGCTCCACCAGCCACTCCACAAAAGCTTCATCATGTCCATGATATCCTCCCATAAGAACCAGAATCCCAACATGCAAGAAAAGCCCACTTTGAGTCCATTCTAAAACCATCACCAAAGTTGAAGCACCAAATGAACAATCAACTTGAATATTCTATCTAAAATATAAAAACAAATCCTAAAAATCTAATTATTTTTATATGGGAACATGCATTTGTTAATGATCTATAGTTCAAAAATCAGGATCTAATTCAATTTATAAGTCCTCTAATAAAATCCTAAGTTGAAAGGTATCAAGGGGAACCATTAATGGGGAAAGGCTCTAAACCTATCTCTAAATCAGAAGTTTTAATTTTCTAAAAAATGTGAAAAAAATCCTATGGGATCATACATATTTAACCTAACAACCATAAAAAAATCAAGACAAAATTCAACACCAAATGGGAGAACAAAAATCAACAAACAGATAGCTCAATTATGCACAACAATGGACATTAGCACAAGAGAAAAATCATAACTAATTCAGATTAAATCCTAAAAATTTAAAATCAACTCTTAAAATTTCCTAAGGTAATCAAGAACCACAGAAAACATTTTCATAATTTTCTAATGAGTTTTACTATTTTTAAACTAATTAATCCAAACAGGCATCAAAACAGAAAAATAATAAGAAAAAAGAAAAAAGAAAGAAAGAATGAAAATATGAATTAAAATGGAAGTAATGGAAACAGGCCAAGGGAGGATTCAAACAGGGGTGAGGATGGTTCCCCCCCCCCCCCCCCGTGCTCCAAAACAGCGTCGTTTCGCCTGGGGTGATGTGGCGCGCTCGTGACGCTCCGATCGCATGACCAAGTCTCCATTCCTCATCCGATCGGACGGTGCTGGGTCGTCTTCTCCAAAATTCAATTTCCAGCATGATGAATAGTACCCGCGCGGTACTGTAGCAGCCGACCATGGACATGAATTTCCGGCAACTTTGAACAACCATAACTCTCTCAATACTCAACCAAACGCCACGATTCTTGAACGAAAGTTGTGGGAAATTTCATGAGGATTACAAATATCCTATTCAATCACGCTAAAACCTCAAGACCAGAGAACTCTACCTCCAAACCGAAAATGGATCAATCCCTAATTTGTCACTAAACCTCAATTCTTCTGTCCAGAAATCATCTATACCTTAATTGCAACCTAACCACATGAATCTAAGCTACTAAAAACACATGAATTGAGAGAAATTTCAAGAAATGGAAACCTGATTTTAAGCTTCGAGTGTGGTGGTTTCAGACCTCAATTCTCCTTCAACAAGTGCAGAAAGCTTCAACGATTGATGATGGACGTTTCTTGATCACCAATTCTTGCTGTAATCCTCTGAATCTCTAAAACCGAAAATCCACTTTCAAGCTTTTTCACCAACTTACTCCAATGGCTTCTCTCTTTGTTCAGCTCCAATGAGTCACCAACCTCTAACCAATTTCGTTTTTGAACATTTATAGAGCACAAAGGAACCTTCTAGAGGCCCAATCCAAGCCCAATCCAAAAAATCCAAATCCAAAATTTTCTCCAAAAATTTGATTATGGCAAGCTCAAAATTTTCTCAATTCCTTGCATGGGAAGCTTCTAGTAGCTTGCATAATCCCCTTGGAATAGATTCAGATCAGCTAGAGCTTCGAATTTGCCTTTGTGAATGATTTCTTGTGATGTTGCTTATTTGTGAAGAAACATGTCAAAACACCTTGAATTATAGGTCAATTGCAAATTCTAAAATTGCTAGTGTTTCTAAATCATCATTTATGATCAAATTGAGTGGTCATTTGCCTTTGTTTGAGCACATAACAATTTATTTGAATTTCCCACCAAATAAGGCCTTTAATTTCTCTTTTTTTCAAACCAATTCAAGTCAACTCTTACTATGGACCAAATCAATTCATCATGAGCTCTTGGTTGACCTAAAAACCATATTTTGAGCAAGTTCCATGTTGAACAAAATTGCATTTGAGATGTGCAAGTTGGAGATTTTGACCTATGACTGAAAATGGCTTATAATCTCACTTTCCCAAAATACCCCTAACTTGTAAACCTCACAACTTGAGTTCTACGAATCAGATGGAAGACTTCTAATACAATTTGGAAATCTAAGATCATAAGGAACAACTTTAATTTTGGCCAAAAGTTTAGGAGAAACACCCTCCTAGGTCAAAAGTAGCTTGGAAGTCAGATGATTTTCACAGACAAATTTCAGATCCATCTGAGGACCTGTAACTTGTCTGGCTCATAACTTGAGTTCTATAAATCAGATGAATGACTTCTAGTACTCAAATTAAATCTATGAATATCCTCTACAACATTCATGTTTGGCCCAAAGTCATATAAGGCTTGTATATTGACTTACATGGCTTGGAAGTTTGGCACTAAACAGGGGATTTTACCCTAGGAACCCTGACTTAGCAACTCCAACCACTCTTGATTCTTCTCAACTTGATCTTGAAACAATCTCTCATATGCCTCATCCTATCATTTCATGATCTCAATGACCTAGAAGTAGGCTTTGATCTTCTTCAATTGCTCATTTTGGCCTAGGATTAACCAGATGAAACCCTAGTGACACCAACTTCCACTGTGACTCTTGTACTTGCTACAAACATTTGACTGAGCTGTGTCTTGATCCTCTAGGAACTCCATGAGCTCTATCCATATACTTTATACATGATCAAAGCTTTACAACCCTCTGATGATCTTCAAATGGCTCCAAGTTAGTAGATGAGCCTCATACAAGCACTCAAACTTCTCAAGAACTCAACCCTCTATCAGATGACCTTAGTAACTTCTTAAGCTTGAAAAAAAACTCTGGCTAGGCTTCTCTTGACATGTATCACACCTAATCCCCTGCTAAATGAAGGATGCTATGCTATGCAAATGTTAGAACAATGCTAGAACAATGTTATGCTATGCAGTGAAACATAAGCCAAGTGATAAAAAGGTTGGGCAAATTTTGGGGTGCAACAATAAGGACATATTGATGAAAGATAAAATAAATAAGAAACATTGAAAGGTACAATGTACTTGAGAGTATTATAGAACACCGTAAGGTATGATGTACTTAAGTGGAATATGGAACACCATGTAATATAATAATAATAGTTATTATTATTATTATTATTATTATTATTATTATTATTATTATTATTATTATTGTTATTATAATAATAGTTATTATAATATATTATTATTATTATTATTATTATTATTTGGTGCATTTATGTTGAGCTTTTTCAGCTTATTGCACGCACAAATAATTCTATAAATAGAGCCCTTGTGCATAAGTTTAGTTGATACTTCGGTTTGTGAAACCTTGGCCATAATTTTTCTCTTTCTCTCTTACTCAAATTCTTCATTAGTAGCAACTAGCATTGTGGTTGAAGACAATTTGTTCGCGTGGACTGACTAGAGGTGTTAATCATCGTTCATAACTTGTGGTCATTCATCCAGATTTGCATCAAATTGATTAATATTCGCAATAGGTAATTGTTCTATCACTAATCATGCATCATTTGTAAGGATGAACTAAAGGGGGAAAATTCCACTGTGTTTTGAATAGCTACTTCCCTTTAGTGGTATTAGAGCCCGGTTAAAAGTCATGATCAGATAGTTGTTTATTTTCTATATTTTGTGTATTAATTCGATTAAACTAAATAATAAATTAAATTTTGGCATCATGTTGTGTATGATTTGGACGAACCGATGTTCACTATGCTTTGGAATTCGACTTTTGTATGGTGAAGCAGCGATACAATGATTATTCATAAGTTCCAAAAAATTGATCGATCAATTTCATATAATATATGAAAATTTTAGATGCAACTGCGGTATATTTTATATGCCTTTTATTTCATCGATTCAAGTAGTGCGATGATTATGCTTCATATGAATCATCAATGTTCATTCTATTTCAGAATCCAATATTTGTATGGTGAGTCAATGACATTTTGATAATTCAAATTGAATAATCAATCATTACATTTTTGATAGTATGAATATGTTGTATTAAAGTTTGTGACGACACAAGAATTGTGTTTTCAAGAGTTATAAAATTAGGGTTTGCAAAATTGTATACATAATTTTTTTTTATAATATAGTAATAATAAGTATTATTATGTTAATTTAAAAAAAAACTATGTTTCTTTATAATGATAAAATTATAATGGTTTAGAATGTTTATTTAAATATTATGATTATTATTATTTGTTATTATTATTTATTTAAATAATTTGGCATGCATTTATAATTGGACAGTAAAACTTTGATAACTCTAAATAACGTGATCAGTTTATCAAATTTAATTTAATTCATTTAATTTATATAATTTAAATTAATTATAATAATAAAAGTGTATTTATTATTATTTTCTTGTGGTGAACGGCTATGGCCTTGGTCCTTTTCATTTATCTATTTAATTTTGGGAATTTTAAATATGACAGGTGTGTCATGGATTATACGCTCCCTATGTAACTTCTCTTTTCATCTCAATCACTCATATGAAAAATGAGTATTCTTTTATGTAATTTAATATTATGAAGAAAGAGAAGAATACAAGATCAAAAGAGGATAACCATGGAGATCTAGCTTGGAGAACCGTAGATCATTATTATATTTAGCTTAGGTTCTCTCATTGGCTTGAGAGAACAACTGTGTTAGGGGTCATAACTGTTTCATTTTGTTTATGTATGTTGATGTATGTGAGATATGATTTATATGATAACTAAGCCGGTAAGATCAAACTAATCAAAATCTCCTTAAATCAAATATTAAGTTTAAGCTTTCCAAATTATAGCACCCATCGAGACTAGTATCGAATAATGTAGGTTTCGCCTAACGTAAGGTGAATGTTTTATATTAGTAAGGTGCATGGGATAAATCTAATATCCATTTGCTAAAATATTGGATCAAACCTAACTAATCAAATTATAATAAGATTATATACTTTATAAACAAGAGTTGAGAGCAATCCATATGATGGATTAGAATAAGGAGTTATTCATCCAACTGATGGTATTCGAGAATTGTATTAGATACAATTGGAAGAAGTTCCTACCTAAATAACCTAAATTTGTGTAATCAGCATAACCTTGACTTAAAACAAAGTGAAATATGGATCTCGATCCACTAGAAAATCTTCCAACAGAATTTTTCGAATCAAATGGTGAGGGTCATTTGGTTTGAGTAAACTAGTAGGAGCACATTTAATTAAAGGTCTAATTGAATATGTTGATTTTAATGATACTTATATTTTCACACTTTTTATGTAGATTACCATGACAACAAACACTTATAACAACATTTTGCAATCAATCTTTAATAAGGAAAAATTGTTTGGGACAAATTTTTTGGATTGACACTGAAACATGAGGATTATCCTCAAACATGAAAAAAAAAAAGTTGTATGTCTTAGATGCACCTGTTCCTGAAGAGGAGGCTTATAGTTATGCTCACAAGGATGAAATATATACTTATAAGAAGTATGTCGATGATGCCAATGAAACGGTTTGCCTCATGCTAGCTACCATGAATTTTGAATTGAAAAAGCAACATGAAAATATGGCAGCGTTCAATATGATTGAACACATGAAGATGCTATATCAAGAGCAGGCAAGGCATGGGAGATTTGAAGTTTCAAAACCCTCTTTTTCCAAGGCAAGCTAGCATAGGGAGCCCCAATAGGTACCCATGTACTCAAGATGATTGCGTATATGGAGAACCTTGAAAGGTTATGTTTTACCCTAAAAAAAAGGAACTTGCGACTGATTTGATCCTGTAATCATTACCGAAGAGCTTCAGTCAATTTGTCCTTAATTTCAACATGAATGATATGGACAAAAGTTTTTCAGAGCTGCTAGACATGTTAAGAACTACTGATCAGAATTTGAAGTCAAAAGGAAAATCCATTCTGATGGTAAGTAATGGAAAGAAGTAGAACAAAATCCCACCAAGCAAGGTGGTAAAGGGAAATACAAGGAAGTTTCTAGACCCAAACCTATTGTTTATGCTTTGAAGCTCAGTGGAGGTATAAAAAAGGCATATATTTTCTTCTACTATGGTAAGACCAAACACTAGAAGAGAAACTGCCAAAAGTACTTGGAAGATAAGAAGAATGGAGTAGAGACTTCAACTTCAGGTATTTTTGTCATAGAAACAAGTTTATCTACTTATGCCTCATGGGTATTGGATACTAGGTGTCGTTCTCACATTTGTACTAATATGAAGGGGCTAAAACATAGTAGAGAATTGGCAAAAGGTAAATTTGATCTACGAGTTGACAATGTAGCAAAGATTGCTGCTTTAGCCATATAAACTTATGTATTTACTTTACCTAGTCGTTTAATAATTCAGTTATAGAACTGTTATTATGTACCTGCAATTAGCAGGAATATTATTTTTGTTTCTTGTTTGGAAAAGTTTGGTTTTTCATTCATAATAAAGAATAATTGTTGCTCTATTTATTTGAATGATGTATTTTATGCTACTGCATAAATGAACGATGGATTGTATGTCCTTGATATTGAAATTCCAATTTATAACATTAATATTAAAAGGATGAAACCTAATGAGTTAAATTGAAGTTACCTTTGGCATTGTTGCTTAAGCCATGTAAATTGGAAACGCATTTCCAAATTCTATAAAGATGGACTCTTGGACTCTTTTGATTACTAATCATATGATACATGTATATCTTATTTAATTGGAAAGATGATAGTCCCCATTCACAGGAAAAGGTGAAAGGGCTAACGATCTTTTGGACCTCATACATACTGATGTATGTGGACCACTGAACATACCAATCAGAGGAGGTTTTCAATACTTCGTCATGTTTACTGCTGATTTCAGTAGATATGATTCTATATATTTAATGAAACACACATCTGAGCCCTTTGAAAAGTTCGAGGAATTAAAGAATGAAGTATAAAACCAACTAGGTAAGAATATTCAAACTCTTCAATTAGATCGAGGTGGTGAATGTTTAAGCCTAAAGTTTGATGACCATCTAAAAGAGCATGGGATTATATCCTAAATTACCCCTCCTGGAACACCACAATGGAATTGTGTATCTGAGAGAAGAAATTGAACTTTGTTAGACATGGTCAGACCCATGATGAGTCATTATGATCTTCCAAACTGCTTTTGGGGATATGTTATGTTGACAGCAGCTTACACACTTAAATGCGTTCCATCCAAAAAGGTTGAGAAGACGTCATATGAGATATGGAGTGGTAAGAAACAACATGTCTTACATGAAGATTTGGGGTTGCAAATTTTATGTGAAACAAAAAATTTCAACTAAGCTTGAGCCCAGATCTGACAAATGTTTATTTGTGGGGTATCCTAAAAAAGCAAAAGGGTATTACTGCTACAATCCTTCTGAGGGCAAAGTGTTTGTCGCTCGAACTGAAGTATTCCTAGAAAGGGACTTTATTTCCAAAGGAATCAATGGAAGGAAAATAGAGCTCGAAGAAATTCAAGAATCACAAAGCATTGATACACCTATGGAGGAACTTGAGCAAGAAACACTAGTAGTTATGGAAGAGCAACCTGCTCAAGTAGAACATGACCAATGTAGGTCAAAAAGGATACATCACCAACCTGAGAGATAAGATTATCTCATAAATGATCAAGTTGATATACTACTCATGGATCAATATGAGAATGTGACCTACCAAGAGGCTATCACTAGTCCCGAGTCTGAGAAGTGGCTTGAAGCCATGAAATCTGAAATAGATTCCATGTAAACAAACCAGGTTTGGACCTTGGTATAACCTCATGTAAGAGTTAATCCTATAGGATGCAAATGGGTCTTTAAAAAGAAGACTGGCATAGATGGTAAGGTATATACCTATAAGTCAAGAATGGTTGCTAAAGGTTATAAGCAGATTCATGATGTAGACTATAATGAAACCTTTTCACCACTTGTAATGCTTAAATATGTTCGGATTTTACTTAATATCGATGCATATCATGATTATGAAATATGATTTATGAATGTCAAGTCTGCTTTCCTTAATGGGAATTTTCTTGAGGATGTATACATGACACAACCTAAAGGATTTGACATACCAGAAGAATCCCAAAAGATATGCAAGTTACAACGATCAATCTATGGATTGAAGCAAGCTTCTAGAAGCTGAAATCTTCATTTTGATGAAACGATAAAATAATATGGATTCATCAAAAACAAAGATGAACCTTGTGTCTATAAGAAGGTTAGTGAAAACATGAACATATTCTTGATATTATATGTAGATGACAGATTACTTACTGGAAACAATGTCCCTACCTTGTAGCACGTTAAACTTGGTTAGGGAAATGCTTCTCTATGAAGGACCTAGGTGAAGTAACCTATATACTAGGAATTGGGATCTATAGAGATAAATCACAAAAACTACTTGGCCTAAGTCAGAGTATATACGTAGACAAAGTGTTAAGATGCTTTAATATGCATGATTCCATGAAAGGATTCATACCTATGCAACATGTCACTTGTTTATCAAAAACATAATCCCATTCAATTAAGGAAGAAAAGGATCACATGAATAAGATTCAATATGCATTTGCAATATGATCTATCATGTGTGCCATGTTATGTGATCAGTCACCATTTCTATGTTGTTTCCTGCACTTATTCGACATCTAATCCACAAATCAGTGATGTTTATGTTAGTTTTTTTACTGTTATTGAGTGATATTTACTATTTTTATGTTTTTCTAGTGATTTTGTTACATTTAGTGCATTTTACGCGTTTGGTAGTGGTCTTGAAGATTTTAGGTCTATATGAAGAAAGGTATAAGACTTGGGCGAAGAAATAAGAGATTCGAGAAAAGTCGTAGGAGTTTTTAAAGCATTATAGTGGCCTGACAGAGCCACCCGTGTCAGGAGAGTAGCCAGAAGGTCGTGTTAGAGGAGAAAGCAAGGGGCTGACACGGGTTCCCGTGTTAGTAAGTCTGGCATAAGGAATTTTTGGATTAGTGAAACAGGGAGCCAACACAACTCCTCGTGTCAGTTGACACGACTGATAACACGAAATCGTATATATATTTTGATGCATAATTCGACTAAAGTTTAACTGTTTTCGATCCGATTTCGAGTTATTTCCGTGTTGTTTGTCTGATGTTTTGCAGGTATTTAACGATCACGTCTAAACAAGGCAATATGAAGTAAAGAAGCAATCTCAGATGAAATATGGGCGAAAAAAGGACGAAAACATCATGAAAAGCGCAGAATGCTGTTTTTGCTGTTGTGACGACCGTCACAGCTCCATGACGACCGTCACACGGGTGACGACCGTCACACCTTGTGACGACCGTCATGCAGGCAAAAACGTCCCACTTCAATTGCACGTTAAAGAAGCAGTTCCAAGTCCCAAATAGTGGACCACTACTCCCTGATTTTTCTGCCTCAAAGTCCACTCTCTCCAATTATAACCGTTAAAATTCCATTTCTATAAAAAGGGAAGAAGGGGACCTCAGAAGGGGAGCCGCATTCATACAATGAAGTGCTGCCAAATTTATTTCCAGAGCAAACCTTTTCAGTTTAATATTCTTATTTATTTCTCTTTACTTTCTCTGCATTCCTTTCATTCTTCTTTAATTTCTACTTTTATTGTACGATCAAATTGGCATAAAGACCAGAATCCTGCCAACATCTGTGGAGGATCTGCCCAAAGGCCAATTGGAATATTTACAGGTTTCTCATTTCAATCGTAATTCCAGTTTTATTATAATGCATATTATTATTTATTGTTTTTATTTATGTTTTACCTTTCCCAAATCCATGTCTAGCTAAACTTAGGTAATCGATATGTAGTAATAATTCGAAAGGGATTTGATAATAACTGGTTGAAACTTCTCTTTTCAAAAGTAATTTATGGTCTGAGTGTTTAAAATTAATTTACTGAATAAACTTCGTCGCGAAAGCGAGAACTTATTTAAAAGTAGTTTTGCCACGAAAGTGGGAAATTAATTAAGATACGAACCAACAAGCGAAAGCTGCGGTAAGATCCGATAGTAAACACTAGTCATTCATTTTAATAACAGCGAAAGCACTTTAAAATGAATTAGAACTTAGAGATTTCCAAAAAATAATTTTAACCCCGAATGGGATACGAAAGTGTACGTTTGGCCCTTAGAATTATGATTAGCGTCAATAACCATCGTGAGGCGAGAGTCTCCAAATCACCATTTTCTGCTTAAATAAATTCTGAAAATTATTTCATACACCGGTAACTTGTCAAATCCCTGAAGAACACAATTACTGCATATCGATTCAATTAATTATAATCTAAGTAACAGTCTTAGTTTCCCTTTAGTGACAATCTTATTCCCTTAAACATATTCTACCTAGCTAAACATAGTAACTCCCGAGAACACTAGTTTGATTACGAGTCCCTGTGGGATCGATATCTATTATTACTACGCGATAGACTGTGCACTTGCAGTTAAGTTGTATTAGACATAGAAAGTCGCGATCAACGACCCGTGTTGGCTTGGGTGTGTCATTCCCTAATTTCCTGTTATTTTTGTCTATTTTGACCCCTGAGGGTATTTTCGGAATTTCCTAACTTATGTATTGGATCTGTTAATATTTAAGATACATTTGGACAAAGAAAAAGGGACTTTTTGACTTTCGCACTTAGAGACAAGAAAAGGTTTTGACGAGAAGGGTTGAGAGATCAAGAGCAAAGGGAGAACGAAATATTTTCAAGGGCGGAAGCAATTGAAGATCAAAGTAATCCCCAAGCACCCTTGTAATGTTAAAACTAATTGTTGAATTTACTTTTGTTACTATGAGCAGCTAAACCCCCCAATGCTAGGGGGTGTCCCTGAATTCTATTGTATTGATATTATTTCCTTGTTAATGACATAAGCACTTATTTTATTTAATCAAGTTTTATCATTCAATAATTTTATCACTTGAACAAACTGATTTAGTTTTACGGTTAACCTTAGGTTGGAAAAACCATTGTTAATACAATTTGCTCGATAATGCCTCAGTAGATAATTTCTAGGACTAGGATTACCCTGTTGCACTTGAATACTGCTGAAACTATTTTCAATGTTTGATTTTAAATTGATTACATATGGACATAGTAACTTGATTATGATTTCAAAGGTCTTCTCACTAAGGCTTTAGGAGTAAACACAAGTAGCAATCAAGAACTTGATAAAAACTATGGTTATGTTTAGAAACAAGGATTGATATTTTTGCAAGGAAATTCATACACTGCCCCTAGTATGCCTTATTTTAAATATTATCTTTTATTATTTTCAAATCAAATCTAAAAATCCCCTAATTCGGTTTTGTTTGATTGAATACGAATTACGCTTATATTGCCTACGTGGTCCTCGAGATCGATATTAGGGATAACTCCCTTATTTTAACTACAATTGGCAAAATAGTATACTTGCTATTTTCTCTGATCAAGTTTTTGGCGTCGTTGTCGGGGACTGCCAAATATAAGCTAAATTTTATTCAATTGAAATTTTGTTGCTCTGCGACTAAAATTTTATTTTTGTTCGTTTTTAGATTTATTTTTATTTTTACTAATATTTGTTTAATCTGTGTATGCGAGGAAAGCCCTCGGTTGAGTTTCTTTTAGATGCAGAACCCGAAAGATCACTACATGCAAGATGTCGTCAAGTAAAACAAGCAAGACTGGAAAAGTCATACGAAGAAATTCCGGTTCATTAAGAGCATTCTGATTTAGAATCCAACACAGACATAGACACAACCAGAAGGAGTGATAATGGCTGGACTTCCACCAACAGAAAGACTTCTGGGTGATTATGGAGGAGAAAATGCTCCGGTAGGTCGGTTGACCATTGTGAATCAACCGGTTATTATAGCAAACTTTCAACTGCACCCGACAATAATACGTCAGCTCGAAAAGAGACCTTTTACTAGAAATATCAATGAAGATGCAAATAAGCATTTACAAAGGTTTCTTACGTATGTTTCCATTCACTCTTTTTGAAGATGCCGAAGAGTGGTTCTATTATTTACCTGCAGGGAGTATTACTACTTGGGAGGAGATGGAGACAAATTTCTTGAATGAGTACTTTCCAGCTTCTGTTTATATTCGGAAAAGGTATGATATTGTGAATTTTAAATAGTGTAACCTTCTGTTACGCCGTATAGACTAGGTTAACAATTTTCATTTTTCCTTTACTAGTGCTGTCGATTGTATGCCAAGTAATCGCCCACAAGGCGATATCTTGAAACCTTCGGTCGCAGAACTAGAACGCTTCTTACATCTAAGAAGCCGAATCATTGAGTACCAACTCAAACATAACATTCCCGATCCTCTCACTCCCACTCCCAAATCCGAAGAAGAATCAAACATGGCTGAAGGACCTCCAAACAAACCGCTGAAGGCATACGCTACACCCTCTCAGATGGAGCCTAGAAGTAGCATTGCTGCCCCAGCTATTACCCGAAATGATTTTGAGCTGAAACCTTCATTGCTGTCAGCTGTACAACAAAACCAATTCTCAGGAAACGCAACTGAGGATCCGAACGAACATCTAACGAAGTTTGTACAATACGCAGACACGGTGAAAGCAAATGGAGTAACTCCAGACGCGATAAGACTTCGTCTTTTCCCATTCTCTCTTAGAGACAGAGCGTGGACATGGTTACAATATTTACCATCCAACTCCGTTACGACGTGGGAGCAATTGAAGAACGTCTTCTTAGCGAGATATTTTCCGCCAAGCAAAACTGCTATGCTTAGAGCTCAAATCAACGGATTTCGACAAAAAGATACTGAATCTCTTTACGAAGCATGGGAACGATTCAAAGATATGATGAGAACATGTCCTCACCACGGTCTAGAAGACTGGGTGACAATCCATACTTTTTATAATGGGCTCTTATACAATACTAGATTGACAATAGACGCCGTCGCGGGCGGTGCACTTATGGATAAGCCATACGACGAAGCCTATCAATTAATCGAAAACATGTCACAAAACCATTGCCAATGGGGAGGTGAACGCACTCCAACAGAGAAAACCACAACGAAAGGTGGAATGTACGAGATCAGCAGTCTTGAAAAGTTCAACGCTAAAGTAGATGCTCTAGCACATAAGATTGATAGTCTGACCGTTAACCCCACTGCAACCGTCGCTGCCGTAACTCCAAATTGCGAGTTATGTGGAAGCACCACTCATAATGCGCCCGAATGCCCATTGCTAGCCGGAATCCCGCCAGACCAGGTAAATTATGCTCAAGGAAATCCTTACACAAATACCTACAACCCAAGTTGGCGAAATCATCCAAACTTTTCTTACAAAAGCGAAAATGCATTGCAAATGCCTACTGCTCCGCCAGGATATCAGAAACCAGCTGCTGCTCAGACTGCACCTAGGAAATCAAACCTCGAATTGATGATGGAAAAATTCATAGCTACTCAAGCACAAACAAACAAAGAATTCCTGAATCAAAACATACACACTAGCGAGCAAATCAAACAGTTGACAGGAAAAGTAGACGCTTTAGCCACCCACAACAAAATGCTAGAAACACAGATATCACAAGTGGCCCAACAACAAGCCTCTGTTGCCGCACCCGCTGGCACATTTCCTGGACAACCCGAACAAAATCCAAAAGGCCAAGCAAATGCCGTAATACTAAGAAGCGGAAAAGAATTGGACGAACCGATCGATCCGAGGACCGAAAACTCAGCCATGCAACAAAAACCAACTGAACAAGCAGAAAAGGAATCTGAGTTAGAGAAGAAGGAAGACAACGAGAAGGAGGATACCACAAGTGAAAAAACTCAAGCACCTCTAGCGCCATATAAACCACCTATTCCTTATCCTCAAAGACTAATAAACTCCAAAACTTCAGGACAATTTAAGAAATTTGTAGAGCTCCTTAAACAGCTGAATATTACTATTCCTTTTACAGAAGAGATAACTCAAATGCCGTCATACGCTAAATTTCTCAAAGAAATCATGTCGAATAAGAGAAAGATCGAGGATAACGAAACAGTTACACTTACTGCAGAGTGTAGCGCCATTATTCAAAACCGCATGCCTCCTAAATTAAAAGACCCAGGTAGTTTCTCCATACCCTGCGTCATAGGAAAGTTCGTAATAGACAAAGCTCTATGCGATTTAGGAGCCAGTATTAGTGTTATGCCTTTATCTATATGCAAAAAGCTGAATATGGGAGACCTCAGACCAACCAAAATGTTCGTTCAATTAGCTGACCGATCAGTAAAATACCCCGTCGGAATACTGGAAAACGTTCCAGTACGCATAGGACAATTCTACATTCCAACCGACTTCATAATCATGGACATCAAGGAGGACACTGTTACCCCAATTATTCTAGGAAGACCATTCCTAGCTACAGCCGGAGCGATTATAGACGTGAAGAAAGGAAGGCTAACATTTGAAGTAGGAGAAGAAAAGATAGAGTTCATTCTCACCAAGTTCTTACAAGCACCAGCCATAGACGATACCTGCTATTTAGTAGATGAAATTGACGAATGCATAAGAGAACTTGAAAATTAAGAGACCACGTATTCAGAAATAATAAAGATTCAAATACCTGATATTTTTGAAGACGACGATTGGCGTAAACCGTATAAAGACGACAGCCTAAGCGAAAGCTTAGCACTGACCCCAAATCACATGCCAGGTCCGAAGAACCCATCTTTAGAACTTAAAACACTACCCAAAAACCTTAGATATGAATTTCTAGACGATGAACTAAAAAGACCAGTAATAGTCAACGCCGACTTAGGACAACCAGAAACCGAAAAGCTATTAGAAGTCTTAAAGAAGTACCCCACCGCGTTAGGCTATAACATAAGTGATCTAAAAGGTATAAGCCCTTCAATCTGTATGCATCGAATTACAATAGAGGAAGACTCTAAAACCTCTCGAGAGCATTAGAGAAGACTGAACCCCATCCTGAGCACTGTAGTCAGAGATGAAGTAAAGAACTTGCTAGATGCAGGAATTATCTATCCGATCTCCGATAGTGAATGGGTTAGCCTAGTTCATGTCGTACCGAAGAAAGGAGGAGTCACAGTAGTTAAAAACGAAAAAGGCGAATCAATAACAAAAAGAGTCGTGACTGGCAGCAGGATGTGTATTGATTATAGGAAGCTTAACAAGGCCACACGCAAAGATCACTTCCCGTTACCCTTCATAGACCAAATGTTGGAAAGATTAGCCAAACATTCATATTTCTGCTATCTAGATGGTTATTCAGGATTTTTCCAAATTCCCATTCATCCTGATGACCAAGAAAATACTACATTCACCTGTCCTTATGGTACTTTTGCTTACCGCCGAATGTCGTTCGGACTCTGTAATGCTCCAGCAACCTTCCAAAGATGCATGATGGCAATCTTCGCAGATTTCATAGACGACATCATGGAAGTATTTATGGACGATTTCTCAGTATGCGGACAAAGTTTCGAAGGATGCCTACAAAATTTAGAAATGGTATTAGAACGCTGTGTAAAAGTGAACCTCGTCCTAAATTGGGAAAAATGTCATTTTATGGTCCGACAAGGAATAGTTCTAGGACATGTCATATCAGATAAAGGAATTGAGGTCGACAAATCTAAAATAGAGATTATAAAAGATCTCCAACCTCCAAAATCCGTACGAGAAATACAGAGTTTTCTAGGACACGCCGGTTTCTACAGAAGATTTATAAAAGATTTTTCGAAAATCACAAAACCTCTTACCGGCCTGTTGATGAAAGATGCTGAGTTCGTCTTCGACGACGACTGTCTAAAAGCATTTGAAACATTAAAATCAGCCCTTATAACCGCACCAATTATGCAACCACCCGATTGGCGACTACCATTCGAAATCATGTGCGATGCGAGTGATTATGCCGTAGGCGCAGTTCTAGGACAAAGGAAGGACAAGAAACTCCATGCCATCTACTATGCCAGTAGAACCTTAGATCCTGCCCAAATGAACTACGCTACCACAGAAAAGGAACTTCTAGCAGTTATATTCGCGCTTGACAAATTTCGTTCTTACTTAGTAGGAGCAAAAATTATCATATACACAGACCACGCTGCCATAAGGCACCTAATAAGCAAAAAGGATGCCAAACCAAGACTATTGAGATGGATCCTGTTATTACAAGAGTTTGTCTTAGAAATCAAAGATAATAAAGGAACCGAGAACGTTGTTGCAGATCACTTATCCTGAATAGAAGGCATCAGACACGAATCAGTACCGATAAACGACGATTTCCCGTACGAACGTCTAATAGCCAAATTAGAAAGTGACATACCCAACTCAATCTCGGAAGATCCAGAATTCGAAAAAGCCGTAGAAGCCGTCTATGCCCAAGTCACATTACCTTGGTATGCTGACATCGTTAATTACCTCGCTGCAGGCGTGCTTCCACCGGATCTAACTTATCAGCAAAAGAAGAAATTCTTCCACGATCTGAAACACTATTATTGGGACGAACCTCTACTCTTCAAGAGAGGGGCCGACAACATATACAGTCGCTGTGTCCCAGAGGAAAAAATAGAAAATATCATTTTCCAATGCCATTCAGCACCTTATGGTGGTCATGCTAGTACATCCAAGACGTGTGCTAAGATTCTCCAAGCCGGCTTATTCTGGCCTAACCTCTGGAAAGACGTTCACATCGCTGTGCTAAAATGTGATTAATGCCAACGAACTGGCAACATCTCACGACGCGATGAAATGCCTCAGAAAGGAATCTTAGAGGTAGAAATCTTTGACGTATGGGGAATAGATTTCATGGGACCATTCCCACCTTCTTTTGGTAATAACTACATACTCGTCGCTGTAGACTACGTGTCTAAATGGATAGAAACCATTGCTGCTCCAACAAATGACGCACGAGTAGTAATCAAACTCTTCAAAAACACAATCTTTCCTAGATTCGGTGTACCCAGACTCGTCATTAGTGACGGCGGATCTCACTTCATATCGCGAATATTTGATAAACTTCTCTCTAAATATGGAGTCCGACACCGGGTAGCTACACCTTATCATCCGCAAACTAGCGGACAAGTAGAGGTCTCGAACAGAGAAATAAAACAGATATTGGAAAAGATTGTCGCTACCTCAAGGAAAGATTGGTCGTCAAAGCTACAAGAAGCTTTATGGGCTTATAGGACCGCTTTTAAGACACCAATAGGTATTACACCCTACAAATTAGTTTACGGTAAATCTTGCCATCTCCCTGTAGAATTAGAGCATAAGACCTTCTGGGCCATTAAGACACTCAATTTCAACTACACCGAGGCAGGAGAAAAGCGAATCTTGAACTTACACGAATTGGAAGAACTTCGATTAGACGCTTACGAAAATGCCCGTATCTACAAAGAACGAACTAAAAAGTGGCACGATAAACGTTCAATCAAGAAACAATTCAGTGTGGGAGACATTGTATTGCTATTTAATTCAAGATTAAAACTCTTCCCAGGTAAACTAAAATCTAGGTGGTCTGGACCTTATGAAGTGACTAAAGTACTTCAGAGTGGAGCTGTCGAAATTACCGATAAGACGAATGCACCGTTTATCGTAAACGGGAAACGTCTCAAACATTATAATAAGAACGAAAACAACCCTCAAGTCTGCAGTATAACACTGCTTGAACTTCCAGCTCAAACACCCGAATAGCTTCTCACCAAGCTATCGTCAGGCTTTAGACGTTAAAAACAACGCTTACTGGGAGGCAACCCAATTTCCCTCGTTATTGTATTTCAATTTTTCTTTAAAATTTTACTTTGAAAATCCAACAAAAATTCTAAAATTATAATTATTACTACTTTCTACTTTCGTTTGTTTTCATATTTTTATTTTATTTTATTTTTCTCTTTTGTCTTTTGTTTCTACCGCTTTTTGTTTTTTAAAAATCCTGACTTCAAACTCCTGTTTTAAACTTTTCAGGATTTTTAAAGTCTTCAAAACATTCCTTATGTTTTCTCCGAATTACCTGCGAGTATGGCCGAATACGACTTCACAAAGGTTCATTTTCGAGGACTAGCTCAAAAGGCAAGATTTGCAGCACTAACTGAAAGAGAAATCGCCTTAACGCTATACTATGATAAGTCTACCATGGATAAACTAGGAATCACAGATAGCATTCATTACCTGTTCAATCAACTGGGTTGGGAGAACACTGCTTTGAAAACACGTTTTGCTACCTATAAGGATCTTACCTATGAATTCCTTAGTTCTTTCAGATACATACCCAACTATGGTTTTGGATCCAACACAGAGCTGATTACCTTTCGAATGTTTGGAATGGACCAAACCCATAGCCGGATGTCACTAGCTAACCTCCTAGGATTTCCTAACGGACCGCATGTGTTCATCAGTGCAGAAGATGACGATCGTGATTTTGAACTCGACCAATTCTGGGGTAGAATCACAGGCGATTATCACCCTAAACCAGACAGAATGTATAATGATGATATCCATAACCCAGCTTTCAGATACTTCCATAAGATACTAGCTCACACCCTGTTTGGGAAAGAAGAAAATATTACTACAGTATCTAAAGAGGAGTTATTCATCATGTTCTGTGCTTCTCAGGGACGTACAGTAAATGCAGTGCCTTTCATGATGAGATCTTTCAAACGCCTCACGCAGGAACCACAAACACCTATTCTTATAGGAGGCCTCGTGACAATGATTGCCCACGAGCTCGGCCTTAGATTCCACTTAAATGCAAGCACTCGTTTTGGCACCATCCGACCCATGAATATACAATTCTGCTTTAACAGGCGCATTTTAGGAACTATGGGACCTGGACCGTATGATTACCTCATTAACGAAAAACCAGTACAGCTATTCACACTGCCTGATCATCAGATGACAAGTATCCACAACAAGGACAACTGGCTTTATGAATTGGATGAGCCTATGGGACCTCTTTCACCTCAGTCAACACCACAGAACTATATGTACGACAGTGACCACATCTCTGAGGCACACGACTATATGTACTATGAGGATGTTGTATCAGAAGATGAAGTAGACCCTATGACTCCTCCACACTACAACACCTATCCCGAGCCTATCCCTGAGGAGACCACCGACAAAATGGATACTGTTCTACTCCGATTGGACAATGTTGATGCAGCTCTGACTACTGTAAAAGATGACATCGCAGGCATACACAGCAAACTGGTAGTCTTCATGGACTTAGTCTGTGACCAGCTCGACTACTACGCACGAAAATTCGATGAGTTGAAGGCACGAAAAGACTAGATACTAGTTTTAGCAGTAGATTCAGTTTAGTTTGGTTTAGTTTAGTTTCGTTTAATCATTTGGATTTTTCGCATTGTTAGTTTTTTATGTACTACATACAATCATTTCAATTTCATGTTATTTCAATTATAGTCTTTATTCAATTATTCTGTTTTTACGTTACTCTTTGTTTATTGGCTGCTATATTACATTGCCGTATCAATACTAGGCCTAAAAGTCACTGCAAGAACGCCCTCAGAGCAAAATTCTGCGTTCTGCAGATTTTGCTGCTGTGACGACCGTCACAGGATCCTGACGAGCGTCACGCGGGTGACGACCGTCATATATACATGACGACCATCACGAACCCAAAACTGCTATCTGATATAACAGGGGTTGCGTTTTCTCTCCCACTACCCTCATTTCAACTTCCAATCATCAGAACTCTTACCCCACTACAAATTTTCGTTCTCCCCACATTGCACCATATATTTCAACTCCAATCTCAACTTCCAACCACACTTCTGTCAATTTTTCCCACTTTGCAGAACAACCCCAATCTTCAGAACCCTCTCCATCTTCCAACAATGGCGAGAAATGCCGAAACCCCAGACATCAGTAACATTGTCTTCAGCGAAGGTGACTTAGGCGAAAGACAGCGGGCAAACTACATCGCATTCCATCAAAGGTCGCTCCAGCCGACTCATTATCCATACATTTCGTCGCTTACGGAGCTCGGACTCCTTGAAGGCGTAACTTGGATGCTTCAAAGAGCAGGCATCTGGAATCTCTGCACCAATCCACTGCCAACATACGAACAACTCACTCTCGAGTTCTTGAGTTTGTTTACCTATGTCACATCCAGCGGCGACCTAAACCAACACTCCGGTGCCGCATGTTTCCGGATGTTCGGCACAAACTATCAGGTGAACCAAAACCAGATTGCCGCCATCTTACAGCTACCTCGAGGCGACAATGCTCACCGCCGCCTCACCGATCAGTTCCAGCACGAAGCTTTCACGCTGTGGTACCAGTTGACCGACATCAATGCCGATGGCTGGGACTCTCTGCACGCCACGCATATCCATAACCCAACCATCCGGTACTTTCACAGAGCATTGAGCAACACAATCTTCGCCAGAGACAACAACCATAAGGTGAACTCGAAAGAGCTCTTCTTCCTCCATTGCGTCTTCAACAACGAGCCTGTCAACGCTACTCCGTTCCTACTGGCCCACATTCAGGCCAATTGCAACCGTGGCTCCAAGCCATTCTACTTTGGCGGGATTGTCACTGCCATTGCACTTGGGCTGAACCTTGGCGACCGCCTCCAGCACCTCCATTCCATCCCCTCGGTGTTCCTTGACACCGACCACTGCAGAGCCTCTCACCTTATCCGCTCCAGAGCTGACGGCAAGTACCATCCGGTAGTGCGTGGCAAGACCGTCTGAAGTATCATCCTTCCATCACGCACCCGCACACACCCAGAGGATCGTACCAACTGGTTATTTAACCTCAATGCCCCTCCTGCTGCCGCTGTTCCTACTCAGGACCACACCCAAAGTTCTGACGATGAAATCCAAGCTGAGTTGGACAGGTCCGAGCAACCAGAGGCATCGCAGCCTCCTCCTTCCGAAGGTACATCCTCTCGCCGCTGCCGCCATCATCCAGTGCCCGACTACACAGAAGAGGACCTCCGCCGCTCTCTCGACCAGCAGGCCCAGATACTCGCTATGCTGCAGCAGCAGAATCAGCGAGCCGACCAGTTCGAAGCTTGGCACCGGACCCAAATGCAACAACTTCAAACCGGCCAAGCTACCATTACTGAGAACCTGGCGAATCTGACTTTGCAGGTCGAAGGACTCCGGGACACCGTCTACCACACCGGAGCTATGAGTTATGAGGACCGAGTAGCCCTTGCCAGAGCCAGAGGACGCCAGCGCGGACGTGACCGAGGCAGCGGACGTGATTAGTTATCCATTTTCCTTATTTGTTTACTATATTTCCAGTTTATTTGTACTTTCATTCCAGTTGTATCTCCCTCTCGCATGCTTCAAAATCAGTGGGGACACTGATTGAGATAGTGTGGGAGCGGAGCCTTTATTTCCATTTCACTGTACTTTGAATTTCGTAATTTCTATATAAACACTTTCTATTTTTAGCAAATAAAGCTCGTTTATATATCATTTTTCCGTTACGCAAACATCCCCACGTTATTCGACGTAAACAAAAATTTTCGTTCGTTCCTCAAAAGCAAAAGCATCACGAGAATGCACCCGAGTTCAAACCAAGTTTTGAAACTCCGAGGAAACGACAGTTCTAACAAAACCAGTACCGTCCTGACACCTTAGATCTCCGGTTTATGCGAGTCGGTTTCACTACCTACGTGTACCAAAGTCTCAAGTGTCTATGCAAACTCGGCCCCAAGTAGTTTATACTAGCAGTCAGCACCATCCTAAAACACTTCTAAGCGAGCGACTGATGCAAATAAGTGTATGATCTCCAAAAAGATGAAAAAACCATGAAAAGAAAGCTAGATAGCTCAAAAATATAAGACACGTTTCCTTCTAAGTTAGGTGCTCCTCACCCGAGAATTTAGCCCAACGGCACGTAAACTCATTGAAAAATCAATGAAATAAGCTGATGATCAATGAAGAAGATCAAAAATAGAAATGAGATCATATTCACTAACAGGTCGACTTGCCATGAAAGTGTATGGACAACGGGCTTAATGTGATTGCGCTAGAACAAACAGGGTGAACTTGCCGCGAGAACCTTGACACCAAGCTACAGTAGCATGACTGGGACCGGTTTGCATAAAAAGGAGACCTCCGAAGACTTGTAGTCCAGTGTCGTGATGGTACTCGTTTTGTTCTTACCAAAAATCCCGGTTTTTCCCAACTTTGCGAACGAAGAAGCTGCCTCGTGCTTGCCGACTTTTTCATGTTTTACTTGAGGACAAGCAAAGATTCAAGCTTAGGGGAGTTTGATAACACGAATTCGTATATATATTTTGATGCATAATTCGACTAAAGTTTAACTGTTTTCGATCCGATTTCGGGTTATTTCCGTGTTGTTTGTCTGATGTTTTGCAGGTATTTAACGATCATGTCTAAACAAGGCAATATGAAGTAAAGAAGCAATCTCAGATGAAATATGGGCGAAAAAAGGATGAAAACATCATGAAAAGCGCATAATGCTGTTTTTGCTGCTGTGACGACCGTCACAGCTCCATGACGACCGTCACACCTTGTGACGACCGTCATGCAGGCAAAAACGCCCCACTTCAATTGCACGTTAAAGAAGCAGTTCCAAGTCCCAAATAGTGGACCACTACTCCCTAATTTTTCTGCCTCAAAGTCCACTCTCTCCAATTATAACCGTTAGAATTCCATTTCTATAAAAAGGGAAGAAGGGGACCTCAGAAGGGGAGCCGCATTCATACAATGAAGTGCTGCCAAATTTATTTCCAGAGCAAACCTTTCCAGTTTAATATTCTTATTTATTTCTCTTTACTTTCTCTGCATTCCTTTCATTCTTCTGTAATTTCTACTTTTATTGTACGATCAAATTGGCATAAAGACCAGAATCCTGCCAACATCTGTGGAGGATCTGCCCAAAGGCCAATTGGAATATTTACAGGTTTCTCATTTCAATCGTAATTCCAGTTTTATTATAATGCATATTATTATTTATTGTTTTTATTTATGTTTTTACCTTTCCCAAATCCATGTCTAGCTAAACTTAGGTAATCGATATGTAGTAATAATTCGAAAGGGATTTGATAATAACTGGTTGAAACTTCTCTTTTCAAAAGTAATTTATGGTCTGAGTGTTTAAAATTAATTTACTGAATAAACTTCGTCGCGAAAGCGAGAACTTATTTAAAAGTAGTTTTGCCACGAAAGTGGGAAATTAATTAAGATACGAACCAACAAGCGAAAGCTGCGGTAAGATCAGATAGTAAACACTAGTCATTCATTTTAATAACAGCGAAAGCACTTTAAAATGAATTAGAACTTAGAGATTTCCAAAAAATAATTTTAACCCCGAATGGGATACGAAAGTGTACGTTTGGCCCTTAGAATTATGATTAGCGTCAATAACCATCGTGAGGCGAGAGTCTTCAAATCACCATTTTCTGCTTAAATAAATTCTGAAAATTATTTCATACACCGGTAACTTGTCAAATCCCTGAAGAACACAATTACTGCATATCGATTCAATTAATTATAATCTAAGTAACAGTCTTAGTTTCCCTTTAGTGACAATCTTATTCCCTTAAACATATTCTACCTAGCTAAACATAGTAACTCCCGAGAACACTAGTTTGATTACGAGTCCCTGTGGGATCGATATCTATTATTACTACGCGATAGACTGTGCACTTGCAGTTAAGTTGTATTAGACATAGAAAGTCGCGATCAACGACCCGTGTTGGCTTGGGTGTGTCATTCCCTAATTTCCTGTTATTTTTGTCTATTTTGACCCCTGAGGGTATTTTCGGAATTTCCTAACTTATGTATTGGATCTGTTAATATTTAAGATACATTTGGACAAAGAAAAAGGGACTTTTTGACTTTCGCACTTAGAGACAAGAAAAGGTTTTGACGAGAAGGGTTGAGAGATCAAGAGCAAAGGGAGAACGAAATATTTTCAAGGGCGGAAGCAATTGAAGATCAAAGTAATCCCCAAGCACCCTTGTAATGTTAAAACTAATTGTTGAATTTACTTTTGTTACTATGAGCAGCTAAACCCCCCAATGCTAGGGGGTGTCCCTGAATTCTGTTGTATTGATATTATTTCCTTGTTAATGACATAAGCACTTATTTTATTTAATCAAGTTTTATCATTCAATAATTTTATCACTTTTTCAATCGGACAAATTGATTTAGTTTTACGGTTAACCTTAGGTTGGAAAAACCATTGTTAATACAATTTGCTCGATAATGCCTCAGTAGATAATTTCTAGGACTAGGATTACCCTGTTGCACTTGAATACTGCTGAAACTATTTTCAATGTTTGATTTTAAATTGATTACATATGGACATAGTAACTTGATTATGATTTCAAAGGTCTTCTCACTAAGGCTTTAGGAGTAAACACAAGTAGCAATCAAGAACTTGATAAAAACTATGGTTATGTTTAGAAACAAGGATTGATATTTTTGCAAGGAAATTCATACACTGCCCCTAGTATGCCTTATTTTAATAATTATCTTTTATTATTTTCAAATCAAATCTAAAAATCCCCTAATTCAGTTTTGTTTGATTGAATACGAATTACGCTTATATTGCCTACGTGGTCCTCGAGATCGATATTAGGGATAACTCCCTTATTTTAACTACAATTGGCAAAATAGTATACTTGCTATTTTCTCTGATCAAGTTTTTGGCGTCGTTGTCGGGGATTGCCAAATATAAGCTAAATTTTATTCAATTGAAATTTTGTTGCTCTGCGACTAAAATTTTATTTTTGTTCGTTTTTAGATTTATTTTTATTTTTATTAATATTTGTTTAATCTGTGTATGCGAGGAAAGCCCTCAGTTGAGTTTCTTTTAGATGCAGAACCCGAAAGATCACTACATGCAAGATGTCGTCAAGCAAAACAAGCAAGACTGGAAAAGTCATACGAAGAAATTCCGGTTCATTAAGAGCATTCTGATTTAGAATCCAACACAGACATAGACACAACCAGAAGGAGTGATAATGGCTGGACTTCCACCAGCAGAAAGACTTCTGGGTGATTATGGAGGAGAAAATGCTCCGGTAGGTCGGTTGACCATTGTGAATCAACCGGTTATTATAGCAAACTTCCAACTGCACCCGACAATAATACGTCAGCTCGAAAAGAGACCTTTTACTAGAAATATCAATGAAGATGCAAATAAGCATTTACAAAGGTTTCTTACGTATGTTTCCATTCACTCTTTTTGAAGATGCCGAAGAGTGGTTCTATTATTTACCTGCAGGGAGTATTACTACTTGGGAGGAGATGGAGACAAATTTCTTGAATGAGTACTTTCCAGCTTCTGTTTATATTCGGAAAAGGTATGATATTGTGAATTTTAAATAGAAGGAAAGAGAGTCACTTGGTGACGCATACAAGAGGTTTAATAGGTTATTGGTTGCTTGTCCCACACATAACATGGACCAAACAGAACAAATGCAGATGTTTGTAAATGTCCTGAGAATGAAGACAAAACAACTGATTGATACAGTTGTTGGTGGCTCTTCCAACTTTACAACAGCCACTGGTATCAAAAAGATCATTGAAGCCATTGCTACAAATGAACACCTGGAATTGTATGATCGAAGTGCGAGTAAGCCTAAAGGGGTGATTGATTTGAAACTTGTTAATCAAGTGGTGAAGATGGAAGATCAAATCATTGCTTAAGTTGAGAGGAGACTAAAATCTATGAATATAGGTACCTAACTGTAGCACAAGTTCAACCGGTACAAGCTGTTAGTTGTGAGATTTGTGGGGGGTCCTCATTTTGTTATGCATTGTCTAGCCACTGGTCAACAAAGTGAAGAAATTAATTTCTTGAAGCAAAACAACCCTTATTCTAATACTTATAATCCGGGATGGAAGAATCATCCAAACTTCTCCTGGAAAGACCAACAAGGGAATGCACAGAGATAAGGACCTACTTAGTACCAAAACCAGTCACAACAACAATAGTACCGACCTCAACAATAACAGCAACCACCATATCAACAATAATATCAACAACCTCGGCCATAGTATCAACAACAAGCTCCAAAGAAAGCGGATTGGGAAATTGCCATAAAAAAGATGGTCGCTCAAAGTATCCAGTTCCAAGAAGAGACCAAAAATAATCAGAGGAACACTAATGCTTCTATTAAGAATCTGGAGGTTCAAATGGGTCAGATAGCATAACAGGTAACAGATTCTCAAGCACAAGGTGACCTACATAGTGCAACAGTGACAAATCCAATAGATCGTAATAATGTGAATGTCATAACAACCAGAAGTGGGAATAAGGTTAAAGTGTCTGAAGAGAAATCTGAGGAAGAGGACCAATTACTTGAGGTAGATTTGGAAATCTTAGAAACTAAAACCCCCACCAAGGAAGAATAGATTTAAAAGTCGGTTGTGAAGGAAAAACCCACTGAACCAAAACCTGTCATTAAGCTTCCTTTCCCAACAAGAAACAAGAGAAAAGATCAGCATGAGAAAAAGACTGAGAAGTTTCTAGAGATGTTCAGAAAGTTAGAGATCAACATCCCATTTATCGAGGCACTTGAGCAGATGCCTATATATGCTAAATTCATGAAGGACATCATCTCTAAAAGGCGCACCATCGACATTGAACCTGTTATTCTAACTGAAACTTGTAGTGTTATTTTGCAGGGTATGAAGATTCCAGTGAAGAAGGCAGATAGAGGATCAGTTACCCTTCCATGCACCATTGGAGATAGATCATTTGAAAAAGCGCTTATTGATTTAAGGGCTAGTGTGAGTCTTATTCCATTTTCCATATACAGGAAGCTGGGAATAAGAAGTGTTCAAGATACTAGGATGACACTCCAATTTGCAGATTATTCAGTTAAGAGGCCTTATGGGGTAGTTGAAGATTTTCTAGTAAAAATTGATAAATTTGTGTTTCCTGTTGATTTTGTGATTCTGGAGATACCCGAAGATGAGGATATCCCTCTGATTTTTGGGAGCCCATTCTTAGAAACAGAAATATGTATGATAGATATTGAGGGAGGCACTATGACCCTCAAAGTTTATGATGAAGAGCTGAAAATTGATGTGAGGAATACCATGAAGCACAAAGAGGATGTAGGGACAAGTCACACTCTGGAGGTTATAGATAGCATGGTAGTTAAATCTATTCACAGTCAAATCCCTATGTCACCTTTAGAAAGATTTCTTAGCTTATTAGCTTAAGAGATAGAGGATAGCAAGGATGAAAGAGAGAAATAAGTTATTACGATGTTGAATGCTCAACCACCCTGGTTGAAGTCTAAACCACACCGGTGGGAGGATTTGAGAGCTTCACCAGAAATTGAGACTAAAAAGGAAAGCAAAACAAGTACAAATTCTGAACTAAAACAATTGCCTGAAAATTTGAAATATGTGTTTTTAGGTTTTGGAACCAAGTGTCCTGCTATAATCAATTATGGGATGAAAGAAAAAGAAGAGGAAAAATTGATACAAGTACTTAAGAAATACAAGAGCGCTATGGGATGGATCATTGGGGATTTGAAAGGATTTAGCTCCACAGTATGCATGCATAAGATACTGATGGAGGACAATCATAAACCAGTGGTCCAACCCCAAAGAATATTCAATCCAACAATGAGGGAAGTTTTGAGGAAAGAGGTAATTAAACTGTTGGATGCTGGGTTAATTTACCCTATTTCCGATAGTTCTTGGGTAAGTCCGGTGCATGTGGTACCAAAGAAGGGAGGAACAACGGCGATTCTGAATGAGAAGAATGAATTGATTCCCACTCGAACTGTAACAGGTTGGAGAATGTGTATTGATTACAGAAGGCTCAACACCGCAACAAGAAAATATCATTTTCCTCTCCCTTTCATTGACCAGGTGTTGGAAAGACTTGTAGGTCATGAGTACTACTACTTTTTGGATGGTTACTCGGGGTATAATCAAATTGTTGTAGCCCCAGAAGATAAGGAGAAAACCACGTTTACATGCCCTTACGGTATCTTTGCCTATAGAAGGATGCCATTTGGGCTATGTAACGCTCCCTCTACATTTTAGAGATGTATGACATCTATATTTGCTGGCATGCTTGAAAAGCATATGAAGGTGTTTGTGGATGATTTTTTTTGTTTTTGCATCTTCTTTTGGTACTTGTCTAACTAACGTGTCTCTTATTTTGAAATGATGCCAAGAAGCTAACCTCATTCTCAATTCGGAGAAATGTAATTTTATGGTGCATGAAGGTATAATGCTTGGACATAAGATCTCTCACAAGGGGATTGAAGTGGACAAATCAAAAGTGGAAGTGATAGAAAATTTCCCACCCCTAGTAAATGAAAAGTGGATTAGAAGTTTCTTAGGACATGCAGATTTTTATCGTAGGTTCATCAAAAGTTTCTCAAAAGTTTCCAAACCCTTGACGAATTTGCTTGTCAAAGAAAAACTCTTTAATTTTGATGATACGTGTAAGGTGTCTTTTGAGACTCTCAAGAGTAAGTTAATTTCTGCACCTATAGTGATAGCCCCTGATTGGTCACTACCCTTTGAAATAATGTGTGATGCTAGTGACATTGTTGTCGGGGCTGTCTTAGGGCAAAGAAGGGACAAATTGTTGCATGTAATTTATTATGCTAGTCATGTCCTTAATCTGGCCCAAATGAATTATGCAACTACCGAAAATGAGTTGTTGGCCATAGTGTATGCTTTTGAAAAATTTCGGTCATATCTGCTTGGTTCCAAAATTATTGTTTATACTGACCATGTTGCATTGAAGTATTTGTTTGCCAAGCAAGAATCAAAGCCTCGACTTTTTAGGTGAATCCTCCTTCTTAAGGAATTTGATCTTGAAATTAAAAAAGGGTTGTGAGAATACTGTTGCAGATCACTTGTTCCATATGTCCCCAATAGAGGAGACTGAAAAAGAGCATCCAATCCGAGACACATTTACAGATGAGCAAATCCTGGATATTACCGGTGTTCCATGGTTTGTCGACTATGCAAACTACTTGGTAGGTGGAGTGATACTTGTTGATTTTAATGCTAACCAAAAGATAAAGTTTCTATATGATTGCAGGTTGTATATATGGGATGACCTATTCCTATACAAAGGAGGAGTGGATGGTTTAATCAGAAGATGTGTTCTGGAAAAGAAGCAAAGAGACATACTGAAAGCCTGTCATGATTATAAGTACGGATGATATTTTAGTGGAGACAGGAAAATAGAAAAGGTCCTCCAGTCAGGGTTGTATTGGCTACCTTATTCAAGGACGCTCATCATATCGTCTGAGAATGTGACAGGTGCAAAAGAACAGGTAACATTTCCCGAAGGAACTAAATGCCTTAGAACATTATGTTAGAGGTAGAATTATTTGACGTATGGGGTATAGACTTCATGAGACCTTTCCCACCATCCTTTGGCAAAAACTATATTTTGGTCGTTGTCGACTATGTATTCAAGTGGGTGGAAGCTGTAACGTTACCCACAAATGATGCTAAAGTAGTGGTGCACTTCCTTAAGCACAACATCTTCTCTAGGTTTGGAGTACCGAGAGATTTAATCAGTGATGAAGGAACTCATATTTTGAATAAGTTGATGGAAAAAATGTTGAAGAAGTATAATGTGAAGCATAAGATTGCCACTTCGTATCATCCGCAGACAAGTGGGCAAGTTGAAATTTCTAACAGGCAAATAAAATAAATTCTTGAAAATACTGTTAGTGCTTCTCAGAAAGATTGGTCAGTTAAGCTGGATGACGCATTGTGGGCATACAGAACATAGTTCAAAACACCTATAGGTATGTCCCATTATCAATTAGTTGATGGTAAGTCATGTCATTTGCCGCTCAAACTCGAGCACAAGGCCTTTTAGGCTTCCAAGTTCTTGAACCGTGATCTTTTAAAAGCTGGTGAATCTCGAACTCTCCAATTCGACGAGTTGGAAGAGGTTAGATATCATGTATATGAGAATGCCAAGATTTATAAAGAAAAAACAAAAACTTGGCATGATCAGAAGATCTAAAAAAAGGAATTTTGGGAGGGACGGTTAGCTTTTGGTTTAATTCCAGGTTAAAGTTGTTCCCTGGAAAGCTACGGTCAAGATGGTCAGGATTGTTTATGGTGCGTAAGGTGTTTCCGCATGGAGTAATTGAACTAAAAAATAAAGATAATGGAGACACCTTCAAGGTTAACGGACATAGGCTTAAGCCTTATTACCAAGGCCAAGAGGGTGGTCAGATCAAAGATGTTCATCTTACCTGATAAGATGAATGGCCGTCGAGTCATGCGACATTAAATGAAGTGCTTCGTGGGAGGAAACCCACGCGTTTATGTCTAACTCTTTGTTTTTATTTTTATTTGTGTAGGTTTGTTAGGTCTATACAGAGCACTCACAACATAGAAGTCGCCCCAAAGAGCAGGACATTTGAGCATACAAATGAAAAATCAAGCGTACCTGAGAAAAATTGGAAAACGGATGAAAAAAGGGAAAGATTGTGTGAAAACAGGGACCTGACACGACCCGTGTCAGGTCATGAGACTTGTTGAAAAAAATGAGAGAGGAAGGATTCCAGTAGACTGACCTGGCCGCCCGTGTCTGTTAATGGCACATGTTAGGCCTACTGGGGATGGTCTTTTCGGAACACGGAGGAAGGGAGCAAAATAGCATCCTGACACGGCCGCCCGTGTCAGGCATGCTGAACAAAATTATTCAATTTTTTCTTTTGATTTGGTGGACTCACACGAATCCCACTTCTTCATTACCCAATTAAACCCCAATCTCCCTCATTATTTCAGATTTTTATCATTATTCATCTTCTACCTCCATTCCTCTCAAATTCTCCAAAAACTCCATAACCACACCACCAAAAAGCTTCAATTTTTCCAATCTCCGTCAACCAAAACATAATCTCACCTTCACAAAAATTGTTCCCCTCTTTGTCCTTTACATCGTTCCACAATTTTTTCTCTAACCCTATAATTTGTTTTTCTTGATTTTCTCTGTGTTTCAGGTACAAGAATAAGAATGCCTCCCAGACGTATAGTTAAAGGAAAACAGTCGGACACTGAAACTTCAAGGCTAAGGAAACGAGCCAATAGGACGCCAAACGCGCACGACATCATATTCGACAACCCCGAGCATGAAAAATGATATGCATGCCACGTCAAACGTAAAATTGCGTCGATCAGGTACATGTGTAACAAAACTCTTTCTGAGCTGGGTTTTAATATTGAAATTGATTGCATGTTTCATAGTCTTGGTATGTTAGAATTTATGAATTTAGAAGCTTCGACGTATGAGCGCATAACGTTGGAGTTTTTAAGTCCTGTTGACTTTCACTTGAAGAAAAGATGGACATGAACAATGTGATATTTTTATGGCTCAATGAAATTTCAGTTGTTTAATACTCATCATGATCTCAGTGTCAAAGCGTTAGGAGGCATCCTCTGACTCCCCCTCTATGGCTCCGGAGCTGTCTCGGATGCTTTTGATGCGAAAGCATTTTAGACGACCATTACTGGTAAGTCTGATTATATCTCAAAGGGTGCCAAGGCATCATGGATCAAGAATCCTTGTTTTAGGTATGCGTAAAAAGGCTTGGCATACACTCTATTTGGTAGGGGAGACAATATCGAGGTTGCTACCCGAAGGGAGTTATTCTTCCTTTATGCTATGGTAAACTCCGAGATGGTAAGCGTGGCTACTTTGGCAGTGGATTATTTGGGACGAGTAGGCAGAACAACACATGGAGCAATATTTGTCGGTGGAATGATAACGCATATAGCTGAGAATTTCGGCTATGATCTTGCCGCATTGGGTGATGCACCCGTAACAGGTAAAACTATACTAGATATGGCTGTCCTTGTCCAACAGGGCATGATTTCTGTTGCCCCTACTCGTTATGTTGTGATGATCCTCAAGAGTTTTGTTATTTCCCTCCTTGATCCTGATAGAGTAAGTATAGTTGATCTTAGTAACTAGATTTATGATAGTACCGTACTAGATGAGAACGAGTACCATGTTGACCCGATGTCTGCAGGTAAACATGAAGAGGAGGATGCCCCATACCATGAGCAATTTGTTTCATCTCAGGAGGGATCCACCTATGTAGGTATTGGAACCTCATTTGTAACTGAAGATAATTGGTCGTGGATGCATTGTGAAATAGGGTATCTCCGGGCGGAGCAAGCCAAACAGGGAGAAGAACAAGCCTGTCAATGGGCAATCATGGATGACATGCATGCCATGATGAAACAGTTGATGTTGCGCTTTCCTTCTCCGCAATGAGGCACTATGAGTTTCTCTCTCACACTTGTCCTAAAACATTGAGGTAAATATTTGGTTCAAGTGTGTGTGTGTGTGTGTGGGGGGGGGGGGGGGGGGTTCTTTTGTTGATTTTCAGTATTTTTATTTGTTTATGTTATTTCCATTAATTGTTATTCATAGTTACTTTGATTTTGGTATGTTTATATTGTGTTGGTTACAGATTCATAGGTGGATGTTGTTTGAGAAATGGGACAGATAGTAGTGGAAGAAAAGATGCAACCTAAATTGGTTCTCCATGAAGCCCCAATAGGTTGACACTACTGAGTACTATGTTGGACGCAACTCTGTGACATCGGACCGTTTCGTATACTGTGGACCCAAGCTGGATAGGAATTTGCACCATGCTGAGAAGCATTTTGGAACCTGTCGAGCTAGACCAAAACATGGTGAGAAATAAAAAGCCATACACTTTTATCATCATGAGAGGGATGCAGGTATGTCTCTATCACTCTAAGCTTGCGTACTGACTATTTAAATCTCACCACACACTTATATGCATCAAGACAATTTTTTCATGTTAACCAAGAGCCCTAGCCAACCTTATGTTTTATCCTTTGCTAACCCATGTTGAGATTTTTCCCCTTTTGTTTGTTTATAACCCTGTCATGTGAACTTGTAGCCTAAATATTTTCCTCACCCTGTTAAGATAGGTGTTGCAGCATAATCTGTGAAAAATTTTAAGTTTGGGATAGTAGTACCAAAAAGGAATTAAGTAGGTGCAAGGAAAAGAGAAGCATAAAAAGAAGAAAGAAAGAAAAAATAAGAAGAATGATGAAGCACCTACTTAGGAAAATAAAGAAAATAGTTAGTTTGAAAATCAAGAATTTATGCTCAAGAAAAGTATTTGAGTAAAAACTAGGCAAGTCCAATAAAAAGGTATTGAATGCCCCTAAGCAGTACAAATTACACAGAGAAACTGACGACACCGACTCTGAACCATACCCCATTTGTTTTTGCTTTTTTTTTGTTTATCCCACCATGACCCTTAGCTCCATTACAACTATAAAAGGCCTCAAAAGGTGTGTATGTGTGTGTGTTATTAAGATAAATGTTATTCAAGTTTATGAGTTGATTTTGCATAAGATGCTTTAAGTGTAAACACTGTAACCAGGAGAGACATTGGTGAGGATGTGAAAAAGCCGACAGGTGAAGAAATGCTTTGATGTGGAAGTGCAGCAGAGAGTTCAGATAGGGAAGCCGAAAACATAACGGAAAAGTTAAACAAGAGTTGCAAAAGACATCGGCAGTGTTGCTCAATCAAACAAGGAATCAAGTACAAGTAATTAAGCATTGTTAATACAATTTGATCGATAATGCCTCAATAGATAAGGATTATATACAAGTTACTTAATATGATCATGTTTCCACTAACCTTCTTATAGATAATGCTTAATAAAATTACAATAAACAAGTAATTAAGCATAAATTGTATTAACAATTGGGGTTTTAAAATAAACAAGGAATTTTTGGATTAAGCAGAGGAAAATAAACAAGGAATTAATCATAATTTGTACTCAATCAAACAAAACTCAATTGTGGGTTTTTAGATTTGATTTGAGAATAATAAAAGACAATATTTAAAATTAGGCAAACTAAGGAATAAGGTTTAACAAGATATGAGGGTATATTAGGGCAGTGTATGAATTGCCTTACAAGAATATCAACCCTTGTTTCATAACATAACCACAATTTGTATCAAGTTCTTGAATGCTATTTGTGTTTACTCCTAAAGTCTTAGTGACAAAACCTTTAAAATCATAATCAAGTTACTATGTCTATAGGCAATCAATTTGAAATCAAGCATTGAAAATAGTTTCAGCAGTATTCAAGTGCAACAGGGCAATCCTAGTCCTAAAAATCATCCACTGGGGCATTATCAATCAAATTGTATTAACAATGGTTTTTCCGACCTAAGATTAACCGTAAAACTAAATCAATTTGTCCGATTGAAAAAGTGATAAAATCGTTGAACGATAAAACTTGATTAAATAAAATAAGTGCTTATGTCATTAACAAGGAAATAATATCAATACAATAGCAATTCAAGGACACCCCCTAGCATTGGGGGTTTAGTCACTCATAGTAACAAAAGTAAATTCAACAATTAGATTTAACATTACAAGGGTACTTGGGGATTACTTTGATCTTCAATTGCTTCCGCCCTTGAAAATCTTTCGTTCTCCCTTTGCTCTTGAGTGCCCAATCCTTCTTGTCAAAACCTTTTCTTGTTCTCAAAATATAATAGTAAAAAAATGCCTCTTTCTTTGTCCAAACGTGTCTTAAATAATAACAGATTCAATACAGAAGTCAGGAAATTCTGAAAATACCCTTAGGGGTCAAAACAGATAAAAATAACAAGAAGTTAGGGAATGACACGCCCAAGCCAACACGGGTCTTATCAGCAGTCATGTTGGCTCCCTGTTCCACAGATGAAATTCAGACTTGTGCTAGACTTACTAGTTGCTTTCTTGACACGCCCCGTGTCAGGTGACACGGGTGGCCGTGTCAGGCCACTGCAATGCTTGAAAAACTCCTTCGACTTTTCTCAAATCTCCTATTTCTTCGCCCGAGTCTTTTACCTTGTAGAATCAAGCTTCAAGGCCTGTGTGTTTTGATGAAGACAACTCATACAAGATTGGTAGACATTTGCAAAAATAAAGAGACACAAGCAATCGACAAGAATCCATTATCAAAGATCAAGTTAAAGCCACACATGATGCTATGGATCAAGCTTCATCTACAAACTTCAAGTGGTGTTGTTGATACAAGAATCGGTATAACATATTTTACTTAGAAATATGTATACAAGTGTTCTTTCAATCACACTTCATTACACCACTATCACTAAACCTTTTAAAATGTTTTTAAAATACTTTCTATATTTTAAATTAAGTATTTTTGCAAAAACCTTCAGTGTTAACCGATTAACCTGTGGGGTTAACCGATTAACACAAGTCAAAATTATGTTTTTGGGACGTTTTAACAGTGTTAACCGATTAACCATATGGGTTAACCGATTAACACATGAAAAATTCAAATATTTTATACGTTGGAAAGGTGTTAACCGATTAACCTATTTGCTTAACCGGTTAACACTGTAACAACAGCCAAAAATAGTAACTTTTCATGGAAGATTGCATTGTTCTCTATTATTCTTACTGGCTATTTTTTTTGTCCCATAATCATACCTTTTTGGAAAGGTTTTTCACTAATATGAATTGATTGCTATTTCAAAATCAAAACTACCTTCAAGAAATAAATTTCAAAAATTACTCTTTGTCTTCAACCTTTTGAATTTTCATAAAAGTGTTCAAACCAGATTTTTGAAAGAAGCCATTGAAATTAACTTTCACACCTTCACAACTTTCTTTCACAAAAAGAACACTTGTATATTATATCTGAGTACTATTTGTTTCGAGAAGAAGATTAGTATTCGTATTGATAAAACATTCAAATTGTTACTTTACAAAATTCAGAATTGACTACAACTTATTTTTAGGATTATTATAGATAAGTGTGTAGGGGTGTCCTTGTTATCCGGATTGTGGATACAAGATGTCCTTGTGTGAGATATTTATTCTCGGTAGGATTTTAAAGTTTGTAAATCCAAGAAGGGTGTTCTTGGTTGTTAGAATTGTCTTAGGAAATCTAACATTGATAGTAAAATACTCTTTCATGTTGAAAGGGGAGTGGAGTACTCTCGGATTATGAGGGGAACCACTATACATCGTTGTGTTCTTTACTTTCCGCATTTACTGCTTTTCATCACCAAGGAGCACTTAATCAAGTAAAATCCAATAATCATCAAAAAACCGGAAAAAGTGTCTAATAACCTAATTCACCCCCCCCCCCCCCCCCCCCTCTTAGGCATACAAATAACTTATCAGAGCAAGTTAAGGTAACCTGTTCCTATCGATCCATAATGGCTTCCGATAGCACCAACCCAATTTTCAAAGACGGTAGAAGTAGTAACAAACCCCCACTGTTTTTTGGAGAATATTTTGATTTTTGGAAAATCCGCATGAAGGCACATCTAGAAGCCCAAGGAGAAGGAATATGGGAAACTGTTGAAGATGGCCCTCATCAACTGACAAGTGTCGTCAATGGTGTAGGAACTGCGAAGATTAAATCAACATACGGTGATGATGACAAGAAAAGGATTCTTAATGAGAAAAAGGCTATCAACATATTACAAAGTGTCTTGAGTATGGATGAGTTCTTCCGAATCTTTCAATGCAAGTCGGCAAAAGAAATATGGGACACCTTAGTGGAAACACATGAAGGCACCGCCGAAGTAAAGAGATCCAGATTGAACACGCTAAGTCAAGAATACGAAATGTTTAGAATCCTGCCTGGAGAATCTATTGTGGCATTACAGAAAAGATTTGTCCACTTGACAAATCACTTAATTGCTCTCGGTAAGACCTTTACTAACGATGTTTTGAATCTTAAAATTCTTAGATCCTTAACCAGGGAATGGCAACCAAAGGTGACGGCAATTTCGGAGAAGAAAAGTCTCTCAACAATGACGTCCGTATCACTTTTTTCAAGAACATGAGTTAGAACTTGGAAGGCTTGAGAAACATGAAAATCTAGAAAAAAAAGTCCAAAGGAATTGCTTTGAAGGTGGAGTCAACAGAAAAGAAAAATGATGACACATTGGAGGAAGATGAACAATTTATGCTCCTTGTAAAAAGGCTTGGTAAATTTTTCAATAAAAATAATAAACCCCTTTATGATAAAAATAATATACATTTTAGAAAAAGGGAAGCATCCACATCAACGCAAGATGTTACATGCTACGAATGTGGAAAGCAAGGCCACATAAAACCAGATTGTCCAAAGCTTCCAAAGAAAGAAGGATTCAAAGGCAAGAAGGACTTCAAGAACAAGAAGGCGTATATTGCTTGGGAAGATAATGAAATAAGTTCTTCATTAGAATCAGAAGGCGATGAATATGCAAATATGGCTTTAATGGCTTCACACCACTCCGATGACGAAAAAGATGAGGTTAGTAGTAACTTTTCTGTTTATGATAATGATGCACAAGACGCTATTGATGAATTGTTACTTGAATGCAAAAATATGTATACGACTATCTCATCTCAAAAGAAACTAATGGCTTCTTTAGAAGAAAAGAACTTTGAATTAGCAAAATATGTTGAAGATGAGAAACAAAAAATTTTAAGTGAAAAACATAATTTTGTATGTAAAAATTGTGAATCTCTCTCATTTCAAATTGTTCAACTTAAAAGAGTTATTGAAAGATATGAGAAAGGTCAAATTGGTTTGGAAGAAGTTCTTAGGCATCAAAGATTTTCTAATGATAAAAGTGGACTAGGATATTCCAAGTTTCTAAACCAAGTTCAAATGAAACAATCTTTGTTAGGCCTAAGAACCAAATTCCTAAGGAAAAAGTAAACAATCCTAAATTTGTGCATCAACATCCTAAAAAGAAAGTGTTTGCTAAGAAGAAATCTTATGTTCCTAGATATAAAAGCAATTTTGAACCAACTTGTTTTTATTGTGGAATTAAAGGTCACACACCTAATGCTTGTTATGTTCGTAACTTTAGTGTTCCACAAGGGCATTATGTGTGGGTGAAAAAGGGAACTAACTATCAAGGACCCAAAGCAATTTGGGTACTTAACAAAACTTAATCTTGTTTTGTAGGTATGCTTGAAGACCTCCGAAAATCATTGGTATCTTGATAGTGGGTATTTAAGGCATATGACAGGAGATATAAACAAATTTTCACAACTAACGCTTAAAGCCAATGGTTATGTTACTTATGGTGATAATAATAAAGGCAAGATTCTTGGCATATGCATTATTGGTTCACTACCTCTTACAACAATAGAAGATGTACTTTATGTCGAAGGACTCAAGCACAATCTTCTTAGTATTAGCCAACTTTGTGACAAAGGATTCAAAATCAAGTTCAACAAAGATGAATGTTTGATAGAAGACGAAGTCACTCACGAGGTTATGTTAAAAGGTAATAGAATCAATAATATTTTTATGATTTCTCTTGACAATTTATCTTTGAAGGTTAAATGTCTTATGGTAAACAACAACGAGTCATGGCTATGGCATAAAAGAATTGCTCACATTCATATGGAGCACTTGAACAAATTAATTAAACATGATTTGGTGATTGGATTACCGAAGATCAAATTCGTCAAAGATAGATTATGTGACGCATGTCAAAAGGGGAAACAAACTAAATCAACTTTCATATCCAAAAATGTGGTGTCCACAACAAGGCCACTACAACTGTTGCATATGGATCTTTTTGGTCCATCTAGAACAAAAAGCTTCGGAGGTAATTTTTATGCATTAGTAATTGTAGATGATTATTCGAGATTTTGTTGGACTTACTTTTTAGTGCAGAAAAGTGACACTTTTAAAGCATTTAAAAAGTTTGCCAAACAAATTCAAAATGAGAAGTCTCTCATAATTGCCTCCATAAGAAGCGACCATGGTGGAGAATTCCAGAACACTTTATTTGATGAATTCTACGAAGAGCATGGAATTTCTCATAACTTCTCAGCACCAAGAACTCCTCAACAAAATGGTGTTATAGAAAGGAAAAATCGCTCATTGGTGGAACTTGCAAGAACAATGTTAAGTGACTCAAATCTACCTAAGTATTTTTGGGCAGATGTGGTGAGTACAACATGTTTTGTGAGTAATCGGGTAAATATCAGACCAATCCTCAAGAAAACCCCCTATGAACTATTCAAAGGAAGGAAACCAAACATTGTTTTCTTTCATATCTTTGGATGCAAGTGCTTTGTCCTCAACAATGACAAAGACAATCTTGGTAAGTTCGATGAAAAATTGGATGAAGGTATATTTCTCGGTTATTCCCTTTCTAGTAAAGCATTTAGAATATACAATAAAAGAACATTAACTATTGAAGAATCTATGCATGTCAAATTTGATGAATCTAACCCCTCCAAGGAGGATACTGTGTTTTGTGATAATGATGATGATTCTGTAGGAATTCCCGATGAAGATACTTCTAAAGATATCGTGTAAGAACAAGATATACCGATTCAACAAGATTCCAATGTCAATGATATACCAAAAGAATGGAGAACTCATAAAGATCATCCTATCAACAAAGTGATCGGAGACATAAGTCAAGGTGTTGCTACAAGGTTAAGTCTCAAAGATGCATGCTTGAATATGGTGTTCGTCTCTCAAATAGAACCTTTCAAAGTTGATGAAGCTCTTAAAGACGATCAATGGATTATCGCTATGCAAGAAGAGTTAAACCAATTTGAAAGGAATCAAGTTTGGGAACTTGTTCCTAGACCTAGTGATAAGCACATCATTGGTACAAGATGGGTATTCAAGAACAAACTGGATGAGAATGGAATTATCATTCGGAACAAAGCAAGATTGGTGGCCCAAGGCTACAATCAAGCGGAAGGAATCGACTTTGAAGAAACATTCGCTCCGGTTGCAAGGTTAGAAGCTATTCATTTATTACTTGCTTATGCATGTTCAATGAATTTTCAACTTTTCCAAATGGATGTCAAAAGCACCTTTTTGAATGGATACATCAACGAAGAAGTCTATGTCAAACAACCCCCGGGCTTTGAAGACTTCAAGCATCCTTCACATGTATACAAATTGAAGAAAGCTCTCTATGGTCTAAAGCAAGCACCAAGGGAATGATATGATGGTCTAAGTAGTTTCTTATGCGAAAAAGGATTTGAAAAGGGAAAGGTAGACAAGACTTTGTTTATCAAAAGGTTAAAGGATAATACCTTACTAGTTCAAGTCTATGTGGACGACATCATCTTCGGATCAACAAATAAGGATTTATGTGAAGAATTTGCTTTGATGATGCAAGGCGAGTTTGAAATGTCTATGATGGGAAAGATGAACTACTTCCTTAGATTGCAAATCAAGCAACTAAAAGACGGAATATTTATCAACCAATCAAAGTACTGCAAATAATTGCTAAAGAGATTTGATATGGATGATGCAAAGCTATGCCAACACCAATGGGATCCGGAACTTACGTCAATCAAGACGAATTGGGAAAATTAATTGATATTACAAAGTATCGAGGTATGATTGGTTCTTTATTATATTTGACGGCAAGCCGTCCTGACATAATGTTTAGTGTGTGTTTATGTGCTCGCTTCCAAGCAAATCCAAAGGAGTCACACTTCACTGCTGTCAAAAGGATCATGAAATATCTCAAGGGAGCATCAAACATCGGACTATGGTATCTGAAAGGTAATGTTTGTACATTAATTGGTTATTCTGACGCAGATTATGCAGGATGTAAAACTGATCGAAAAAGTACAAGTGGAATCTGTCACATCCTCAGAAATGCATTGGTTTCGTGGTCATGCAAGAAACAAGCATATGTTGCTCTTAGTACGACTGAAGCGAAATACATAGCAGCAGGAAGCTGTTGTGCACAAAACCTTTGGCTGAAGCAACAATTAAGCGACTACGGAATTGATCTTGGATGCATTCCTCTCTAATGCGATAACACAAGTGCAATTAATATCACAAAGAATCCGGTCATGCACTCAAGAACCAAACACATCGACATCCGACATTATTTCCTCCGTGATCACGTACTTAAAGGAGATGTTGAAGTTACTTTTGTGGATACGCATAACCAACTCGCCGACATTTTCACAAAGCCACTCGCAAAAGAACCGTTCTTCAAGATTCGACGAGAACTCGGAATTCTCGATGAAGGTGACATCTAACCTCTTCTTAAGTTAATGTGTGTATATTGTATGTTCTCAAACTTGTTTGCATTCTGTTTTTAAACATTTTTCCAAAATTTCGCGTGTGTTAACCAATTAACCTATAGGGTTAACCGATTAACACTGTTAATTTTTTAATTCTGATTTAATTTTTTAATGTGTTAACCGAATAACCTATAGGGTTAACCGATTAACATTGTTACTTTTTTTTTTGAAAATTAAATTTTTAATGTGTTAACCGATTAACACTGATAATTTTTCAAACAAATCAGAAATGAAAAATTGGGTAAATTTTAGATAAATGTGTGTTAAATGTTTTTTTATGTGGTGTGCATGTATCTTTTAAATATCATCAACGACAATCCTTGGAAATATCTTCTTCTTCTTTGACTACAAGAGAATTACTCTTCCAACTTCCAACCCTAAATTTAAAACCCTACCTTAAACTCTCTCACTATAAATTGGTATCACTTTACCTTCTTTCTCACAAATCCTAAAACCCCAAAACTTTCAGAAGCATTTCCAAACCATCATAAGCTCCAACTTCTCAAATGGCTCCCAACAACAAAGGCAAGGGAAAACTACCGGAAAACATCTCTACCTCTGATGAAGACAGTACTCCCATGGAACCTACAAAGAAGCGCATAATGGATTTCAAGGTCCGGGTTTGTCATCTATTCCTGGTAAAGTATGTTAATCTCAAAGTTTTTCCTGCTTCTACGTTTGATTTCCCGGCTTTGTTGAAATTTCAAAGGATTGATAAGTTTGTGTATGATAATGGAAAGTATTACCCGGATTTGGTTAAATCATTTCTGAATAAGTTGTCTGTTTATTTGAATGCTGATGATAAACATATATTGGAAACTTATGTTCGGAACTGTGAATTGAAGGAAAATTTGTCTGACATTGCTGCGAGATTAGAGATACCATACAAAGGATGTTTTCTCTGAAAAGGGGTAAACCATGTGGATGGTCTATGGGCTAACTACGATAAAATGGAGTATTATTATCGTATCTGCCGGTTCCCAAAAGAAGCTGTTATTACGAGTCAAAGGACTACTCGCATGTTGTGCTATGTGAAAAATCTGACAGTTAATGATAGAATGTTACATTATATCATCTCTTATGTCATGATTCCAAAAGACTCAAACCATTCTCAGATAAATGATTTGGAGATGCGGCTGATGTACGCTATCAAGAACAAAATTAAGGTCAATTTGATCCTCACTATGATGTATCATCTGCAGCAACAACTATCCCTATCCACTAGGCTTCCTTATGCTCGGCTGATTTCAAGGATACTTGAGTTAACAGATCTGGATATGAACCGCAAACTGACAATCACCATGAAATCGACGGCAAATGAGATCAATGAGATTACAATTGTGAAAAATACCGGAATTATCAAAGCTTCCGATGGAACCTACCATTATGCCGACGACGGGTCCTCTGCTTCAAACCAATCCTATCCCATTCCTGAAGGAGGCATAACAAATGAGTTTCTCTACATAACCATGATGAACAAACACCGAGAAACCATGAACCTTCATAGAGAAACCTCTCGGGCAATTACCTCTCTTCGCAACCTTGTGCTCAATTCTCAGAATTCTAACACCGGAAACAATGAAGAAGAGGATGAAGAAGAGGTTGGTAGTGAAGAAGAAGAAGCTGAAGATGAGGATATGTCGGCTTATGAAAATTAAAAACAGTTGCTATTGTTGTTTATTGCTTTATAGTTTCTAGTTTAAGCTTAAATTTCAGTTTTATTTTAAGTTTAAAGTCTCACTTTTGTTTTCGTTCTTGTACACGTACAGTGTTTCGTTCGTTTTAATTTTAATTTCAATCAAGTTATGGTTTATGTGTGAATCATGTGTGATGGTTGTTGCATACTTGTGTGTTGCTATCTTTCATTGCCATCTTCCTTTTTGCTAATGACAAAGGGGGAGAAGGATTGTGTTTCTAACATTTCCATATGTAGAAGAAGTTCTTACTCTCTTGTATTTAGGGGGAGATCCAACTTAGGGGGAGAAATGTTGTGAATCACGTATCAAAGTAAGACTTTCAAAGAAGAGGTTGTCTTCATCAAAAGGGGGAGATTATAGAATCAAGCTTCAAGGCCTGTGTGTTTTGATGAAGACAACTCATACAAGATTGGTACACATTCGCAATAAGAAAGAGACGCAAGCAATCGACAAGAATCCATTATCAAAGGTCAAGTTAAAGTCACACATGATGCTATGGATCAAGCTTCATCTACAAACTTCAAGTGGTGTTGTTGATACAAGAATTGGTATAACATATTTTACATAGAAATATTTATACAAGTGTTCTTTTAATCACACTTCACTACACCACTATCACTAAACATTTTAAAATGTTTTTAAAATACTTTCTATATTTTAAATTAAGTATTTTTGCAAAAACCTTCAGTGTTAACCGATTAACATGTGGGGTTAACCGATTAACACAAGTCAAAATTATGTTTTTGGGACGTTTTAACAGTGTTAACCGATTAACACATGAAAAATTCAAATATTTTGTACGTTGGAAAGGTGTTAACCGATTAACCTATTTGGTTAACTGATTAACACTGTAACAACAACCAAAAATAGTAACTTTTCATGGAGGATTGCATTGTTCTCTATTATTCTTACTGGCTATTTTTTCTGTCCCATAATCATACCTTTTTGGAAAGGTTTTTCACTAATATAAATTGATTTCTATTTCAAAATCAAAACTACCTTCAAGAAACAAATTTCAAAAATTACTCTTTGTCTTCAACCTTTTGAATTTTCATAAAAGTGTTCAAACCAGATTTTTAAAAGAAGCCATTGAAATTAACTTTCACACCTTCACAACTTTCTTTCATAAAAAGAACACTTGTATATTATATCTGAGTATTATTTGTTTCGAGAAGAAGATCAGTATTCGTGTTGATAAAACATTCAAATTGTTACTTTACAAAATTCAGAATTGACTACAACTTATTTTTAGGATTGTTAAAGATAAGTGTGTAGGGTTGTCCTTGTTATCCGGATTGTGGATACAAGAGGTCCTTGTGTGAGATATTTATTCTCGGTAGGACTTTAAAGTTTGTAAATCCAAGAAGGGTGTTCTTGGTTGTTAGAATTATCTTAGGAAATCTAACACTAATAGTAAAATACTTTTTCATGTGGAAAGGGGAGTGGAGTACTCTCGGATTGTGAGGGGAACCACTATACATCGTTGTGTTCTTTACTTTCCGCATTTACTGCTTTACATCACCAAGAAGCACTTAATCAAGTAAAATCCAAGAATCATCAAAAATCCGAAAAAAGTGTCTAAGAACCTAATTCACCCCCCCCCCCTCTTAGGCATACATATAACTTACATACCTTTCTTCATATGGACCTGAAATCATCAAGACCACTATCAAATGCGTAAAATGCACTAAATATGTGGGTCCCTCTTGAGATAGAGCAAACTGCTCATGGTCTAGGGCATCCTTCTCTTCATGTTCACCTGCAGACATCGGGTCGATATGGTACTCGTCCTTATCTTGGACGGTATTATCATAAATCTTGTTATTAAGATCAAATATACTTACTTTATCAGGATCAGGGAGGGAAATCACAAACCTGTTGAGACTCATCACAACATAATGAGTAGGGGCAACAAAAAGCATGCCCTACTGGGCAAGGGTAGCCATATCTAGTCTAGTTTTACCTGTTACTGGTGCATCACCCAATGCGGCAGGATCATAGCCGAAATGCTCAACTACCAGCATTATCATTCCATCGACAGATATTCCTCCCTGTGCTGCCCTGGCTACCCGACCCAGATAATCTGCTGTAAAAGCAGCCACACTTACCATCTCGGAGTTTGCCATAGCATAAAGGAAGAATAATTCCCTTTAAGTAGCAACTCCGGTAATGTTTCCCCTACCAAATAGAGTGTATGTCAAGCCCTTCTGCGTATACCTGAAACAAGGATTCTGGATCCCTGACGCCTTGACACCGTTAGAGATATAATCAGACTTACTAGTAATGGTCGTACAAAATGCTTTTGCATCAAAAATATTCGAGACGGCTCCGGGGCCATAGAGGGGGAGTCGGAGGATGCCTCCTAACTCTTCGACACTGAGCTCATGATCAGTATTAAACACCCGAAATTTCATTGAGCCATAAAAATATCGCATTGTTCCTGTCCATCTATTTTTCAAGTGAAAGTCAATAGTACTTAAAAACTCCAATGTTATGTGCTCATACATCGGAGCTTCTAAATGCATAAATTCTAACATACCAATACTATGAAACATGCGATCAATTTCAATATTCAAACCTAACTCAGAAAGAGTTTTGTTACATATGCACCTGGTCTGTGTAATTTTACGCTTGACGTGGCATGCGTATCGCTTTTCATGCTCGGGGTTGTCGAATATGATGTCGTGCGTGTTCGACGTCCGACTGGCTCGTTTCCTTGGCTTTGAAGTTTCGGTCTCCGGTTGTTTTCCTTTGACTACACATCTGGGAGGCATTCTTATTCCTGTACCTGGAACACAGAGAAAATCAGGAAAAATAAATTATAAAGTTAGGGGAAATTTTTTGCAGAGCGGTGTAAAGGACAGAGAGGGGAATAATTTTTATGAAGGAGGGATGGTGTTTTGGTCTACAGATTGTGTAAAAATTGAAGCTTTTTGTGGTAAAGTTATGGAGGTTTTGGAGGATTTTAGAAGAATAGAGGTAGAAGATGAAGAATGATGGGAACTAATGATAAAAAAATCTGAAATGATGAGGGAGGCTGTGTTAGGATGTTGTTTTGCTTCCTTCCTCTGTGTTCCAAAAAACCCATCCCCAGTAGGCCTGACACGGGTCGTGTTAACTGATACGAACGACCGTGTCAGCCTACTGGAATCCTTCCTCTCTCCACTTTTTTTCCATCAAGTCTCATGGCCTGACACGGACTGTCTCAACTGACACGGGCGACCGTGTCAGGCCCCTGTTTTCACACATTTTTTCCCCTTTTTTCGCCCGTTTTCAGATTTTTCTCAAGTACACATGATTTTTCATTTGTATGCTCAAACATCCCGCTCTTTGGGGGAACTTCCTATGTTGTGAGTTCTATGTAAAGACCTAACAAACCTACAAAAACAAAAACAAAAACAAAGTGTTAGACATAAACGCGTGGTTTGCCTTCCATGAAGCACTTCATTTAACATCGCATGGCTCGACGGTCGTTCATCTTATCAGGTAAGACGTACGTCTTCGATCTGACCACCCTCTTGGCCTTGGTAGTAAGGCTTAAGCCTCTGTCCATTGACCTTGAAGGTGTATCCATTAGCTTGACTTTTTGGTTCAATAGCTCTATGTGAAAACACCTTATACACCATAAACGACCCTGACCATCTTTACCGTAGCTTTTCGGGGAACAACTTCAACCTGGAATTAAACAGCAAAACTAATTTTCCATCATAAAATTCCTTTTTCTGGATCTTCTGATCATGCCATGTTTTTGTGTTTTCTGTATAAATCTTGGCATTCTCATATGCCTGGTTCCTAAACTCTTCCAACTCGTGGAGTTGAAGAGTTTAGGATTCACCAGCTTTCGAAAGATCATAGTTCAGGAACTTGGAAGCCCAAAAGGCCTTGTGCTCAAGTTCGAGCAACAAATTACATGACTTACCATAAACTAATTGATAAGGAGACATACCTATAGGTGTTTTGAATGTTGTTTTGTATGCCCACAATGTATCATCCGGCTTGAATGACCAATCTTTCCAAGAAGCACTAACAGTCTTTTCAAGAATTTGTTTTATTTGTCTGTTAGAAACTTCAACTTGCCCACTTATCTGCGAATGATACGAAGTGGCAATCTTATGCTTCACATTATACTTCCTTAACATGTTTCCATCAACTTATTCAAAAAAAAAGTTCCTTCATCACTGATTAAAGCTCTTGGTACTCCAAACCTAGAGAAGATGTTGTGCTTAAGGAAGTGCATCACCACGTTAGCATCATTTGTGGGTAGCGCTACAACTTCTACCCACTTAGATACATAGTCAACATCGACCAGAATATAGTTTTTGCCAAAGGATGGTGGGAAAGGTCCCATGAAGTCTATACCCCATACGCCAAATAATTCTACCTCTAACATAGCGTTCTGAGGCATCTGGTTCCTTCGGGAAATGTTACCCGTTCTTTGGCACCTGTCATATTCTTGGACGATATGATGAGCGTTCTTGAATAAGGTAGGCCAATACAACCCTGACTGGAGGACCTTTGCAGCTGTCTTGTCTCCACTAAAATGTCCTTCGTACTCAGAATCATGGCAGACTTTCAGTATGTCTCTTTGTTCCTTTTCCGGAACGCATCTTCTGATTAACCCATCTACTCCCCTTTTGTATAGGAATGGCTCATCCCATAGATACAACTTGCAATCATATAAATTTTGTTTGGTTAGCATTAAAATCACCAGGTATCACTCCACCTACCAAGTAGTTTGCATAGTTGGCAAACCATGGAACACCAGTAATAGCTAGGATTTTCCCATCTGCAAATGTGTCCCGGATTGGATGCTCTTTTTCAGTTTCCTCTATTAGGGACATGTGGGACAAGTGATCTGCAACAGTATTCTCACAACCCTTTTTATCTCTAATTTCAAGATCAAATTTTTGAAGGAGGATCCACCTCAAAAGGCGAGGCTTTGATTCCTGCTTGGCAAACAAATACTTCAACGCAACATGGTTAGTATAAACAATTATTTTTGAGTCAAGCAAATATGACCTGAATTTGTCAAAAGCATACACTACGACCAACAACTCATTTTCGGTAGTTGCATAATTCATTTGGGCCGGATTAAGGACATGTCTAGCATAATAAATTACATGCAACGATTTGTCCCTTCTTTTCCCTGAGACAGCCCCGACAACAATGTCACTAGCATCACACATTATTTCAAAGGGTAGTGACCAATCAGGGGCTATCACTATAGGTGCAAAAATTAACTTACTCTTGAGAGTCTCAAAAGCCACCTTACATTTATCATCAAAATTAAAGAGTTTGTCTTTGACAAGCAAATCCATCAAGGGTTTGGAAACTTTTGAGAAATCTCTGATGAACCTGCGATAAACATCTGCATGTCCTAAGAAACTTCTAATCCTCTTTTCATTTACTGGGTGTGGGAGATTTGCAATCACTTCCATTTTTTCTTTGTCCACTTCAATCCCCTTGTAAGAGATCTTATGTCCAAGCATTATACCTTTCTATACCATAAAAGGACATTTCTCCCAATTGAGAATGCAGTTAGCTTCCTGGCATCTTTTTAAAACAAGAGACAAGTTAGTTAGACAAGTATCAAAAGAAGAACCAAAAGAGAAAAAATCATCCATAAACACCTCCATATGCTTTTCAAGCATGTCAACGAATATAGATGTCATACATCTATGAAATATAGCGGGAGCGTTAAATAGCCCAAATGGCATCTTTCTATAGGCAAAGATACCGTAAGGGCATGTAAACGCAGTCTTCTCCTGATCTTCTAGGGCTACAACAATTTGATTATACCCCGAGTAACCATCCAAAAAGTAGTAGTACTCATGACCTGCAAGTCTTTCTAACATCTGGTCAATGAAAGGGAGAGGAAAATGATATTTTCTTGTTGCGGTGTTGAGCCTCCTGTAATCAATTCACACTCTCCAACCTATTACAGTTCTAGTGGGTATCAATTCATTTTTCTCGCTCATAATCATCGTTGTTCCTCCCTTCTTTGGTACCACATACACCAGACTTACGAAAGAACTATCAAAAATAGGGTAAATTAACCCAGTATCCAACAGTTTAACTACATCTTTCCTCACAACTTCCTTCATTGTTGGATTTAATCTTATTTAGGGTTGGACCACTGGTTTGTAATTGTCCTCCATCAGTATCTTATGCATGCATACTGTGGGGTTAATTCCTTTCAAATCCCCAATGGTCCATCCCATAGCACTCTTGTATTTCTTAAGTACCTGTACCAATTTTTCCTCTTCTTTTTCTTTCAGCCCAGAATTGATTATAACAGGACACTTGGTTCCAAAATCCAAAAACACATATTTCAGATTTTCAGGTAATTGTTTTAGTTCAGAATTTGTACCTGTTTTGCTTTCCTTTTCAGTCTCTATTTCTGGTGAAGCTCTGAAATCCTCCCACCGGTGTGGTTTGGACTTCAACCAAGGTGGTTGAACATTCAACATCACAAGAACTTCTTTCTCTCTTTCATCCTCGTTATCATCTATCTCTTGGGTTGATAAGCTAAGAACTCTTTCCAAAGGTGACTTAGAGATTTTACTGTGAATAACTTTAACTATCATGTTCTCTATAACCTCTACATTGTGACTTATCCCTATATACTCTTTGTGCTTCATGGTATTCCTCACATCAATTTCCAGCTCTTCATCATAAACTTTGAGGGTCATAGTGCCTCCCTCAATATTTATCATACATCTTCTTGTTTCTAAGAATGGTCTCCCCAAAATCAGAGGGATATCCTCATCTTTGGGCATCTCCAGAATCATAAAATCAATAAGAAACACAAATTTATAAATTTTTACTAGAACATCTTCAACTACCTTATAAGGCCTCTGTTGCACCCCAAAATTTGACCAACCAATTATCGCATTTGCCTTATGTTTCGACTCATTTTGCATTCTGCATTTACATACCGCATACATTGCATTTTTGCAGTCAGATGGATTTTATTGGGATTACAGCCTCTCCTGACGCTTCAGGCATGTCAGGCCAGTTCGGATAAGCTGTTTTGAGAATTTGTACCCGTCCCGGTGTTTTCAGCTCTCGCTGTTGTTTTTTAGGACATTTCGGTGTCCGGTTTTTACTGCTTATTTCGCTATAGTTGCACATTTGTTTTCTAATCAATTTAATCAGCTTTATGTCATTTTTAGTTTTTTTCCCTTATTTTCTGGCTTTTTAAATAGATTTTAATAGTTTTTAATAGATTTATTTGAGTTTTTCTAGATATTAAATAGGTTTGTTTAAAATATATTCTTATGGGTTTTAATAGTTTTTCTAGAACTTTAAATAGATAATTCTTTTAATTAGTTAAATAGATTTTTGTTTCTAGATATTAAATAGATTTTTAATAGGTTTTTTTGATAGAATCTTTTATTTTTAAATAATTGATAATAGATATTAGTTTAGATATTAATTGAGGTGCTTAGTTTAATAAGATTTCCTTAGGATTTATTAGTGTTAATCTTTTTTAGATGTTAATTAGGGTTAATTAGAGTTAGTTTAATTAATTAGAGTAAGCTTTCATTAACTAGTTGTTAATCATTTTTCGTTTAGCATTAATTGAAGCCATTAATCAGTTTTAATTGAGTTTAATTGGGTCATTAATCAAGTTAATCCGTTTTGTCCAGTAGTGGGCCAGATGTCCAATTGTCTGGGCCCAACTCGTTTCTGCTCGCCACTTGTCATATATAAATTTGCCACGCGTGGCACACTCAGCACTCACCACCTCATTCATCACTTGCCACATCACCAGCCATTTGTCACTCTCTCTCTGCATCACCACACGTGGCTTCGCGACACTCCCTCTCACCACAGGACGCCACCTAGTTCTCCCTCCCACGACCGACATGCAAACGCCAGAACTCTCACCGACAAAATTACACGGCGGCCATCTCGCTGGTAACTGCCACCAGAAACCATAACCTCTCGCCGGAGACTTGTAACCATCATCCAAACCTTCAATCTTCATCCGTGTTCATAAATCCATTCACATTCATCCATTCTCCGATCAACTTCCATAGATCTTCAAGAACGTCATGGTGTTCTTCACGAGTTTTCCAGATCTGTGAAGATCTTCACCAGCGATCTTCATCTTCCTCAGAAGCTTCATCTTCACGACTCTCCAGAAATTCAACAAGAACACTCAAGACTTCATCAACATCCTTCATCCTTCCCAGATCTCGCTCTGTATGTTCATCATCCGCTGTGAATGTTCATCAGACGTTCGTCCGTTTCCAGCAATCATCATCGATGAGCATCAATCTCCTCCAGATCCAAGAACCTGCAACGTTTGCTCATCAGAATCATCATGAACAACTTCATCAATGTTCATCGCGTTCTTCAAACCTTCAAGTTTTTCTTCAGAAACTCAACAGATCGTCATGATTTTCATTCGTATTCCAACCGTTTGTGGTGTTCATCATCACCTTCAGCTTTTCTCCAAATTTTCTTCAAAGATCCATACGAATCTTCATCCAAATCCCTCGCGCTGTTTCCAGATCCGTTTCGTCACCATCAATCTTCATTGTGTTCTTGAGGACCTTCATCAAATCAATCACTGTTCATTCACTAGATCTTCATACCGCTTCAAAATTATCATCAAACCTCAACGGTCTTCATCCAGGTTTCAGAAGTCATCAAACTTCAAGACTTCACTCGATCTCCACCATTTTTCGTTATATCTCAAGCGAGTTTCCAGGTTTCAGAATATTCATCATCTTCGAGTGGATTCAATAGTCTTCAACCAGATTTCGTCCATCTCTAGCTTCAAGAACGAAGGAGGAGGTTGAGACGGCGAGAACAGAGAAGTTTGTTATTGGTTGACGGCGGCGGGTGAAGAAGGTAGGAGAGAATCAGGGTTTCTGAGTGAGGAGTGGGAGAAGGTAGATGGATTAGGGATTGGGCCTCAGGCCCAACGATTTGTTGGATCATGCTCCCATATTTCCTATTCACACCCCCGTCCCTAGTTTTTTGGTGGTTTTTTTGTGATTGTAGTGGGCCTGAGCCCAACTCACATTTTCTGGCCATGCACCCTATATCCCAGCGCACCCCTTTTTTTTTACTCTCTTTTATTTTCTGACTTTATTGTATTGTGGGCTTAAAGCCCAAAGTGGGTTTTTTTACTGCATACACCCAGTTTTGTAGATTGTACCCCCTCCCCTTTGGATTTTCAATTCCCTTTGTATTGGACGAATGCTTGTAATAATTTAGTTTTATTTTCCTATTTTCTTTTAGGAGATTTTATTTTTAGGGATTATAGTATCATGCATTTTTTTTAATATAGATTTTTTCTATTTTCTTTATAGAATATTATAGTATTTTAGATAGAAATTTTCTATGCTATTTTCATATGCATTTTCTTTTATTTTCTTTAGAATATTTTTCTAGTAGAATTTAATTGTTAATTTTAGGAGTAGACTTTTATTTCCATTTGTTAGTGGATTGTTCTCCTATTTTCTCTCCTATTTTATTTTCTATCCGATTTTTATTTCTGGCTGGCCGTGTGGCACGGTTCAATTGGAGAATGATTGTCGATATCATTTCTCTATCTTGTCTTTGACACGGACATCAATACGCTACCTCTGAGAGTTCGATTTCTCGCGTAAGTCGAACCACGACGGTCTAAGTGTTACATTGGTCTTGATTCGAGCGTCATCATCAAGGATCCAAAGAAGAGAAGATCGGAATGGAGCTTGTGCACATGTCAGGAGCCAACAGAGCCGCTTCGTTCAACATCTTTCTTATTCAAGTCTTCAGGCAACCGTCGAGCGTTGTAACCTGTATCGTTAGATACGCAAGAAATGACAGTTGAGAAGTTTCTTCTCAATTGTCTAGGATGTCTAGTATGGTACCCTTTGGGTGACATGCGACGCATTCGCTCCTACGTATTAGGCTTGTGTGTGTCCCGAGGTCCTTCCCGTTTAGGCGTAAGCCTGTTTCCTCGTTGTTCTCGCCCCCTGGCGATCGAAACCCTTTTTCTCTCGTGTTCAGGCGATTGAGACCCCTTCTCTTGCCCCTGTGCAATTGAGACTCATTCTCCCGTTGAACTACGTTTGCTCTGATCTCTCGTACCAGACGAGAGTACGTAGGCATAGGATGCGATATCCTAGCGAGCTCCCTTTCTCCCTTTTCCCTGTTTTACTGTAGTTAGCTGAACTACAGCTGCTCTGATTTCTCGTACCAAACGGTAATATATAGGCATAGGATGCGATATCCTAGCGAGCACACTAATAACTAACCTCTCTGTTCTCTCGCTGACGTGCGATCGAGACTTTCCCGCTGACGACTGATGTTTCCCTTTCTCTTGCCCGTGCGCAATCGAGACCAAATCGTAGTTCTAGAACCTGTAGGTTCCCATACCTTTCAAAACCCGACATACTATGTCCGTTCTACCGCAAACGGGTAACGCCTAAGTCTCCGTCGAGCGAGCAGCATACACCTAACTGCTAGAATGCACACGCTAGTATCGTCAATCCTTTCTTTCACTCCTATGTGATCGAGAACACCCTGTCTAGTCGTAGTTAGCCTGAACTACGTAAGCTCTGATCTTTCATGCCGAGTGGAAGTACGTAGGCACGAGATGCGATATCTCGGCGAGCCTATTCCCCGTAGTTTCCCGAACTACGATGACTCTGACTTTCCCATTGCACGAGGGAATATGTAGGCATATAGTGCGATGCTCTATCGAGTCAATTCTTTCCGTTTAGCTTTAGCAGCCGTAGATAGATTTTTTTTCCACCCGTAGACAAACCAGCAAGCGTGGATCCCATCGAGTACGATGGACGTGAGGGGTGCTAATACCTTCCCCTTGCGTAACCGACTCCCGAACCCAGACAATGGTTGCGATGACCTTGCCTTATACCCTTTCGTCAGGTTTTTCCCGATCGTTTCCTTTCCCGCTCTGAGGGATAAATAACGAAAGGTGGCGACTCTTCTGTCATAGCCATCGCCGATTTTCGCAGTAGCGACAACCTCTTAACTGAATGATTTGCAAATCAGAGTGTCATCCTAGTATCTTGAACACTTCCTATTCTCAGCTTCCTGTATATGAATAATGGCATAAGACTCACACTAGCCCCTAAATCAATAAGCGATTTTTTAAATGATCTATATCCAATTATGCACGAAATGGTAATTGATCCTCTATCTGGCTTCTTCACTGGAATCTTCATACCCTGCACAATAGCACTACAAGTTTCAGTTAGAATAACAGGTTCAGTGTCGATGGTGCACTTTTTAGAGATGACATCCTTCATGAATTTAGTATATATAGGCATCTGCTCAAGTGCCTCGACAAATAAGATGTTAATCTTTAACTTTTTGAACATCTCTAGAAACTTCTTAAAGTTTTTCTCATGTTGATCTTTTCTCTTGTTTCTTGTTGGGAAAGGAAGCTTAATGACGGGTTTTAGTTTAATGGGTTTTTCCTTCACAATCGACATTTGAATCTGTTCTTCCTCGGTGGGGATTTTAGTTTCTAAGATTTCTATATATACCTTAAGCAATTGGTCCTCTTCCTCAGATTTCTCTTCAGACACTTCAACCTTATTCCCACTTCTGGTTGTTATAGCATTCACATTATTACGATATCTTGGATTTGTCACTGTTACACTAGGTAGGTCACCTTGTGCTTGAGAATTTATTAACTGTTGTGCTATTTGACCCATTTGAACCTCCAGATTCTTAATAGAAGCATTAGTATTCCTCTGATTATTTCTGGTCTCTTCTTGGAACTTGATACTTTGAGCGACCATATTTTCAATGGTAATTTCCCAATCCACTTTCTTTGGAGCTTGTTGTTGATATTGTGGCTGAGGTTGTTGATATTATTGTGGATATGGTGGTTACTTTTGTTGTCGAGGTCGGTTTGTTGCTGTGATTGGTTTGGGTACTAAGTAGGTCCTTGTCTTTGTGCATTCCCTTGTTGGTCTTTCTAGGAGAAGTTTGGATGATTCTTCCAGCCCAGATTGTAAGTATTAGAACAAGGGTTGTTCTGCTTCAAGAAATTAATTTCTTCACTTTGTTGACCCGTGGCTACATAATGCATAGAAAAATAAGGACCCCCACAAATCTCACAACTAACAGCTTGTACCGGTTGAACTTGTGTTATAGTTTGGGTACCTATATTCATAGCTTCTAGTCTTCTCTTAACTTCAGCAGTGATTTGATCTTCCATCTTCACCACTTGATTGGCAAGTTTCAAATCAATCACCCCTTCGGGCTTGCTCACACTTCGATCATACAATTCCAGGTGTTCATTTGCAGTAATGGCTTCAATGGTCTTTTTTATACCAGTGGCTGTTGTAAAGTTGGAAGAGCCACCAGCAGCTGTATCAATAAGTTGTTTTATCTTTATTCTCAGATAATTTACAAACATATGCATTTGTTCTGTTTGGTCCATGTTATGTGTGGGACAAGCAACCAATAACCTTTTAAACTTCTTATATACATCACCAAGTGACTCTCCTTCCTTCTGTTTAAAATTCCCAATATCATACATTTTCCGAATATAAACAGAAGTTGGAAAGTACTCATTTAAGAAAGTTGTCTCCATCTCCTCCCAAGTAGTAATACTCCATACAAGAGTGAATGGAAACATACGTAACTTTTTAGCTTTTTCTGAATGCCCCTCAATTTTCAATGTTGTGCTCATCGTAAGAAACCTCTGTAAATTCTTATTTGCATCTTCATTGATTTTTCGAGTAAAAGGTCTTATTTTGAGCTGACGGATTATTGTCGGTGTAGTTGGAAGTTTGCTACATTAATCGATTGATTCACAATGGTCAACTGTCCTACTGGAGCATTTGCTCCTCCATAATCACCCATAAGTCTTTCTGCTGGAGGAAGTCCAACCATTCTCACTTCTTCTGGCTGTGTCTCTACGTCTGTGTTAGACTCTGAATCAGAATGCTCAGAATGAACTGAAATTTCTTCATTTGACTTTTCTAGTCTTGCTTGTTTTGCTTGACGGCGTCTCACGTGTAGTGATCTTTCGGGTTCTGCGTCAAAAAGAAACTCAGTTGAGGGCTTTCCTCGCATACACATATTAGACAAATATTAGTAAAAATAAAAATAAATCTAAAAACAAACAAAAATAAAATTTTAGCCGCAGAGCAACAAAATTTCAATTGAATAAAATTTAACTTATATTTGGCAGTCCCCGGCAACGATGGCAAAAACTTGATCGGAAAAATAGCAAGTGTACTATTTTTCCAATTGTAGTTAAAATAAAGGAGTTATCCCTAGTATCGATCTCGAGGATTGCGTAGGCAATATAAGCATAATTTGTATTCAATCAAACAAAACTCGGTTTGGGTTTTTTAGATTTGATTTGAGAATAATAAAAGACAATATTTAAATAAGGCAAACTAAGGAATAAGGTTTAACAAGATATGAGGGCATATTAGGGGCAGTGTATGAATTGCCTTGCAAGAATATCAACCCTTGTTTCACAACACAACCACAATTTTTATCAAGTTCTTGACTGCTATTTGTGTTTATTCCTAAAGCCTTAGTGAGAAAACCTTTGAAATCATAATCAAGTTACTATCTCCATAGACAATCAATTTGAAATCAAGCATTGAAAATAGTTTCAGCAGTATTCAAGTGTAACAGGGTAATCATAGTCCTAGAAATTATCTATTGAGGCATTATCAATCAAATTGTATTAACAATGATTTTCTGACCTAAGGTTAACCATAAAACTAAATCAATTTGCCCAATTGAAAAAGTGATAAAATCATTGAACGATAAAACTTTATTAAATAAAATAAGTGCTTATGTCATTAACAAGGAAATAATATCAATACAATAGCAATTCAGGGACACCCCCTAGCATTGGGGGGTTTAGCCGCTCATAGTAACAAAAGTAAATTCAACCATTAGATTTAACATTACAAGGGTGATTGGGAATTACTTTGATCTTGAATTGCTTCTGCCCTTTGCTCTTGAGTGCTTAATCCTTCTTGTCAAAACCTTTTCTTGTTCTCAAAATGCAATAGTCAAAAAGTGCCTCTTTCTTTGTCCAAATGTGTCTTAAATAATAACATATCCAATATAGAAGTCAGGAAATTCCAAAAATACTCTCAGGGGTCAAAACATACAAAAATAATAGGAAATTGGGGAATGATACGCCCAAGCCAACACGGGCCGTGTCAGTTGACACGGGCAACCATGTTGGCTCCCTTTTCCACAGATGAAATTCAGACTTGTGCCAGACTTGTTGACACGGGCCGTGTCAGCTGACACGGGCACCCGTGTTAGCCCCTTGCTTTCTTCTCCAACACGACCTTCTGGATGCTCTCCCGACACAGCCCATGTCAGGCCACTGCAATGCTTGAAAAACTCCTCTGACTTTTCCCAAATCTCTTATTTCTTCGCCCGAGCCTTTTACCTTTCTTCATATAGACTTGAAATCATCAAGACCACTACCAAACACGTAAAATGCACTAAATGCAACAAAATCACTAGAAAAACATAAAACTCGAGAAAAACATAAAAGTAGTAAATATCACTCAAAAACAGTAAAAAGACTAACATAAGCATTACCGATTTGTGGATTATATGTCAAATAAGTGCGAGAAACAACATAGAAATGGTGACTGATCAGCAGTCCTCGAGATCGATACTGGGGATAACTCCCTTATTTTAACTACAATTAGAAAAATAATATACTTGTTATTTCTCCGATCATTATGTATTCAACCAAATGTCTTGTATGCTTTAAGTGCAACGAGTATGTACCAATCTGATCCCGGTGATGCTCATTGGATTGATGTCAAGAATATCCTTAAGTACTTAAGAAGGAATGTATATTCATTCTTGATATATTCATTCTAAACCCTAGCATTATGGATCTCATTGATCTTTATTATGATAACAATGGTGTTATCGCACAAGCTAAGGAGCCTAGATCTCACCAATGATTCAAACACATACTTAGAAGATACCACCTCATTCGAGATATTATAAATATATGATATGTAAAGATATGCAGAGTACCAACACTTGAAAATATTGCTGACCTAGTGACAAAGCCTCTTGCGCAGTAGAAGCATGACAACCATACTAGATCTATGGGCATTAGGGGTATGCCTGGTTGGCCCTAATGCTAGTGGGAGATTGTTGTTGTAAGACCTAGAGGTCAATAGTTTTGGTACTTGTCTCAAAATATTTTTTAATAATTAAGAAAACATTTCTTTATTATGTTTATTTTTTCAAAAATGATAAAGTCCCTGAAATAACTAGTCTGTTTAATGAAATGATAAGTGTGACTTAATCATAAGGATTGATAGACAATCACATCTCATGGATCATGGATAAAAAGTTATAAAGTCTTCGCATAGGTATGCATATTAAGAGTAATATTTATACTAGATTGACCCACTATGAGAATACTATATAGAAAGTTATGCAAATGTGTCATAAGTTATTCTCATAGTAATATGCGTGTATACCACCCTTCAACCTGAAACCACTATTGCCCTAAATGTGGAGTCGAGTGCTTTATTGTTGATCAAATATTGTCTGTAACTAGATGACCATAAAGACAGTTGATGGATACTTCACAAAACACACTGAAAGGCATGAGTTACATAAATGGAATATGCTCATCATGTGTAATATGACAAATGTCTAAGGGCCCAATATTGAACTAGACAAGGGTGACACAGTTTACGCCTTGTGTTCAATATAGACATGAGGGAACAAAGGAAATTGTACACAAGAACATTATCATTGGGAAAGATTTTTTTCAGATCACATGACATTTTACGTAATTTAGGTAGTAGTGATGTGTTGCTAGATACTGCGCACTGCTTATTATATTGAATGTTTGGTTTAATATAATTTCCAACGTCATAAGAACCTACAAGGTCACACACATAACGATAAATTGATGAGAGATAAAATAAATAAGGAACACTATAAGGTACATTGTATTTGAGAAAATTATGAATCACCAAAATGTACAATGTACTTAAGTGGAACATGGAGCACAATGTAATATAATAATAGTAATAGTTATTATTATTATTATTATTATTATTATTATTATTATTATTATTATTATTATTATTATTATTACTATTATTATTATTACTATAATAACCGTTATAATAATAATATTTATTATAATATAATAATAAAATATATTTGTTATAATAGTAGTTATTATAATAATATTTATTATAATATAATAATAAAATATATTTGTTATAATAGTAGTTATTATAATAATATAATATTGTTATTATTATTGTTATTTGGTTCACTTAAGTTGAGCTTTTTCAGCTTATTTTCTCACACAGGTGATTCTATAAATAGAGCCTGTTTGTAGAAGCTTAGTTAGTTGGTGAAAATCGGTTTGTGAAATCCTGTGATCATTAATCTAGATTTGCATAAAATTGATTAATCATCACAACAGGTAATTATTTCATTATTGATCATGCTTCATTCGTAACGATGAACTAAAGGGAATTTTTTTTATTTTTCTTTGCGTTTTGAATCAATATTTCCTTTTAAAATTGACAGAGTAACAATAGGGTAAATGATGGACGATGATGATGATGATGATGATGAAGGGTAGGTTTATGTAGATAAGTGTGTGAGGAAAATTGGAGGGAAATTCCGTTAGAAAACAATTAGAAGAGAGTGATTTTTAGCCCTTGGATAGTGATCCAAGTACCATACTAATCAAAGGTGGAAAATAGTTCTAAAGTTAGTTAGGATTTGGTTCTTTAGAGTGTGAGAAAAGAGAAGATTTGTGTTAGTTTTACAATAATTTTAGTTGAAAAATAGTGATGACAATGTGTTAGTTTGGTAGTTAGGTTGTTAGGATTTGAAATTTGTTTTGGTGGGAAAAAGTGCACAACTAACTTGGGCAGTTAGTTAATGGTTAGGGCAGGTTGTTGAATACTAGTTAAAATTGGCTAACTAATTAAAGTTGATATTTAATTAGGTTGTTATAGAGTTTGTTGGAAGTTAACAGTTAGTTTGTAACTAACTTGAGGTGGGTTAAAGGTGAGTTAGTGGACTGTTAGTTAGTTAGTTAGTTAGGGTTTGAGGTTAAGTTTTGAAGTGTGTCTTGGTGCATTGTCATGGCTTGAATGGTGTTGATGTACATTGGATCATGCATAATCCGTCGCCCTTTTTGCATTGCCATGTATGTGCTTATTGAAATGTTATGGATCTGTTTAAAATTAGAGCTGAAAGTTTGCATTTTCTTTGAATGTTCATCTGTAGTTAACCGAGTTTCCAATGCTTTTGAAGTGGAATCTGAAATTGATTTATGCTTGTGGATTGAGTTGTATATAACTTTAATTTAACTGTGAATTTCAAGGATATTTGGACCAGATTTAGTCTCATTTTGAGTTCACATTTGGCTTGTGAATATAGATTGAATTGTATGTATGTTTGGCTTTGAATTCACATTATTTTGATTTGAACTTAGGCATGGCCTTATATATGTTGAAACCGGATATTATGGTATAACTTATGTTGAAACATGATGCATTTGAGATGTTATGAATCTATTTTTTGCGCTACTGTAGCATAGTGGTGGTGTATGTACATTCATGATTGAAGTCTTAGATTTTATGCTAGGCTGTTAGATGTTAGAAGCACTATCAGTTGAGTTGGAAACTAAATGTTAATTGCCTAGACTTTTGCATTGAACTATGTTGGGCTTGGATAATGTATATGTTGATTTAGATAATGTACGTGTTAATAGCTATGGAATATGCCTGGGGGAATTACATAAGTGTACTTGATAGATATCTTTTATAGGAAGCTGATGCTATTTTAATGTATGTAGGTTGGTATGTTGCATGTCTGAGCATTGGATGACTCGTACTAATGCAAGTTCAGCCATCAAGTCAAGTGATTTGTCATGAAGTTCTAAGCCATACTTGAAGATGAATGATCATGGAGGCTAATGGTGTAATTGCTTGAAGATGAACGTAGATGTTTGAAAATGACTTGGAAATAGGTTTTGGGTCATCTTAGGGTTAGGGCCAGACTTTGGTCAACTGTTTGATCAAAAGTCAACTGTAGGTCAAACTTAGATTTTTTCATGTAGTTTTTAATTGTGCAATGTGTTTTTTTTTGTTTGTATTTTTGGATGTTGAGATGTACTTTTGACTTTTGAAATGTAGCTTTGACTTGTGCCTTGTAAGTTGTTACTTGTTCCTTAAGAAATGGATAAATTTTCCCTCATTTTTTGAATTTGACTTTGACTTTTATTTTAAATGCAATGCCTTGATCAAAAGCTAATAGCCTATACACGGTTAACATAAAAAGGAAACCTTATAGTACTTGGTTAACAAAAAAAGTCAATCTTTAATGCTTGACTTTGTTGACAAAAAGTTAACTTTGTCATGAATAACTTCTAAATCTTCTTTTTTCATGATGTGCAGCAATAGTCGTGATTCATGCTTGAGTAGAAACTCAAATGATTATGTCAAAAGTCAACCTTCAAAAGGTAACTTTTACCGAAAATTCAACTACAATCCAATTGCTTTTTTCCAAGAAAACACATGCCAAAAGGCCTTTATACCATAAGACTTATTATCTTGATCCAATAACCTTCACAATATCATTACAAGCATCATGAACCTTTTGACCTAGTAATGTTACATGTAGATGCAAATGAATGAATGACCTAAACTAAAATGGATGATTGAGGTAAATGTATGCAGATGAATAAAAAATATGACCAAATGAATTTGAATGAAAGGTAGGGAAAATTTGGGGTATGACAACGATTTTCAACCTTAAAATGTTTTAGAATCTTAGAAGAAACTTCACAAGTGAGTTCACAAATTTTCAGCACGAGGTATGGGCTTTCAACATTTTCCCGGCCTATATAGTAGAGTTGTTGTCCATCAAGTTAGTTCAAGTCACACCATATTCTAACTAAAAGTGTTACTTATACGTTTTATGATATGATTTATAATGGTGTTTTCTCTATTGTTGTTTGGTTTTAGGATGCTCTATTTCTAATATTTCTTTGTCTACTTCTAGAGCATTGCTAGATATGAAAAAAATTTATTGGCTGTTGAATGAATGTTTCATTGGCTGTGACATGATGTGTAGAATGAGAGTTTAATCATTTAGTGTTTACTAGCATCATCAATTATGTGAATGGAATGGTCATGAAAATGGTTCAAACTTAAGTGTGCTTTACCATCCTTCAAATTCCACATCAATTTGGTGAGAAATAAGTTTGATATTTATAAAGGTCATGTTAACTAAACCTCAGTATCTTCATTGAATTTAAGTGACAAATAGACCATATGCCCAAATATTTTATTTAAAAAAAAAAAATTCTTAGTATTAACTTTTTAAAAATAAAAATAAAAATATAAAGTAAAGTAATTTCTAATAATTAAAAATTTTAATTAAGAAATAAAATTGAAATTTTATCTCTGTCATTTTTTATTTAATGACGTGACGCCACATACTTAGGGCACATAGATTTTTTGACGCCACGTACACAAATATGGAGTGAGATTAAAAAAACCCAGCAAAAATCAATTTTTTAAAAAAGAGATTAAAAAATTAAAAATATATGAATAAGGATTTAAGCCAACTTTAATTAATTAGATAAAAAATAAAGAATTTAATTAAATGGACCAACAAATTTTGAAGCCCAATAACAGTCCAATAATAATAGGCCCAGGAGCCCAATTCTGTTCGATACTAAACCCTAAAAAATGAGTATATAAACGTGACCATCAATAGCAGTTGTAAATTTCAAGAGAACCGAAGAAGCCGCAAAATGCAGATCTTCGTGAAAACCCTAACCGGGAAAACCATCACCCTCGAAGTTGAGAGCAGCGACACCATCGACAATGTCAAGTCTAAGATTCAAGACAAGGAAGGTAACATAACAAAGTACTTATAATTTATTAAATCGCTTTTCATATTCTGAATTTGTAGTTTAATCAAACGCGCTTTTCATTTCAGGTATTCCACCGGATCAGCAGCGTTTGATTTTCGCCGGTAAGCAGCTTGAAGATGGACGCACCTTGGCCGATTACAATATCCAGAAGGAATCAACTCTTCATCTCGTTCTCAGGCTTCGCGGTGGAATCATCGAACCTTCTTTGATGGCTCTGGCTAGGAAATACAACCAAGACAAAACCATTTGCCGCAAGTATGAGTCACCATTTCTCATCTCATTTCGTTGAATTTTTTGATTTTGTTAATTTTATTCATTGAATTTGTGAATTTTGCTTATTGTTTTTGTTAGGGTTATGAGTGTGGGAATATAACTTAGCCTCTTTTGTTTTTGAAAGTGCAATTGAGGTTATAAGTGTTCCCTATAGTGATTTCCATTTCTTACTTTATCAACTGGATTTATTTATTTCAGTTGATTTTCTCGATTTGGTACATTTTACCTAATTCAATTAATACTTAATTACTTAGGGGTTATTGTATAGTTCAATGGTTAAATACTTTTCATTGATCTAATTTTGATTTTGTTATACAGATGCTATGCTCGGCTACATCCTAGGGCTGTTAACTGCCGCAAGAAGAAGTGTGGACACAGCAATCAAGTAAGTTTTATGATTCATATTAGCCAATGATTTATTTTCTTGGAAAATATCCGTGGTGTTTAATTTATTATTGTTTTTCCTTTTTTCTTGTTGCAGTTGAGGCCAAAGAAAAAGATCAAGTAGATTCTGGTTGATATTGCTACTCTTTTGCTATTTGTTCTGAGATACTTTTTTGTTGTTTTCGTTGTTAATTCTCTCATGACTCAAGATTTTGTATTACTTAATGTTGATTGTAGTTGGGGTTTATTTTGGTATAATCAGTTTCTGTTGACGATATAGTTATTTATTCTCATCACATCACATCTTTAACGTGAAAACGAATTGGCTATTCTAAATAATGTCATGTGACCCTAAAACGAATTGGCTATTCTAATTAATGTCATGTAACCCTAAAAGATTTATGTTTGTTTGAAGGGAGTTTTAGTCCCATAGTTGCATTACATTTAATTTGATTACTCCATGACTGGAATGGGATCTCTAAATATCGGTAAGTTGCTGTTTAGCATAAATTAATCCAGACAATTTCTTAATAATCTTATGTTATTTTTATTTGATATTTTAATGAATATTTAATAAATTACAAAAATTGTCATTAAATCATTTGTATTTTAGTTAATAATTTTTACAAACCCTTGTTTCTCTGGTTTCAACATAAGAATTTCCTTTTACGTTGACCTTGTTTTTCATTACATTTGAAGATTCAGTTTCTTGAGGTTTTCATAGGAGTAATGCCTTTCACGTTGACATTGTTTTTCAATTCATGTGAAAATGCAAGTTTTGGATGTTTCAAGTTGGTTATAGGTATTTGAAGTCCCATTCTTCATTGAGTTCGTTAAACTTCTTGATAAAGCAAGGATATAATGTTTACCTATACAAGTGTCATGTAATACTTGTGTGATAAATATACAATTTATTGAAGGCTATTCTTAAATGGTTAATGATTAAAGGAGGGCCAAATAATTTTGTTAAAAACCTCTTATTTTTTATGAGTTTCTTGATCTATCCATCTTTATGCGCTCTATGCTTTCGCAGAGTGTATTTTTTTTTCTTAATGTTTAATGTTTTTGGTGAATTATATTTTTGATGACATTGATGGATCATATAAAATTTTATAAAAAAAATTTATTAAAAAAATTGTTTCATTAAAAAATTGTTCTAATAAAACTTAAGTACACCAAAAATATAGATCAACTTTTGTAAAACTTTAATAGAACAATTTTTTTAATGAATAACTTAAGTTTTATTTTATAAAATTTTATATGGTACATCAATGTCATCAAAAATATAGTTTACCAAAAACTTCACTGTCACTATTGTGTGCTTGATTGCCTCCTCGGCCATCGATCCCACCCATCGATACTTGCGGTACATAAGTTTTCCTCCTTCCATTGCGATGATGTTACCACTATCTCACGACAGCGAGGCAAGACATCCTGGGTGTGATTCAGCTGAGATTGTTGTTCCTCAAAGATCTCCTGATAAGTTGTGATCTCCTGATAAGTTGTTCTGGACGGTGACCCCTTCTGGACGGTGACCCCTTGGCAGTGAGCACAAAGATCTCCTGATAAGTTGTTCTGGACGGTGACCCCTTGGCAGTGAGCACCGTGTGGGGGTGTGATACGGTGAAGAACCACATATAGTCATCAATGCCACATATAGTCATCAATGCAGCTCCAGCCCGTCAACACTTTGGTCGCTCGCGCCTCGTCTGGTACCCCTTGGCAGTGAGCACCGTGTGGGGGTGTGATACGGTGAAGACGCTCGCGCCTCGTCTGGTACCCCTTGGCAGTGAGCACCGTGTGGGGGTGTGATACGGTGAAGAACCACATATAGTCATCAATGCAGCTCCAGCCCGTCAACACTTTGGTCGCTCGCGCCTCGTCAGGTACCCTGTGCCTCTGATAGTCGGCATAAATATCATCTATCTGCATACGGGTCAAGCCGAGAAGAGCGGAGACAAATGAGTATCAGAGAATGGTCTGAGTGTAGCCGAACTGCTGCATGACAGACTCAGGAAAATATGGAATAGTGATAGTCGAACTGCATGCCAACCATCTTGAGAATAAGGAAATGTCGTCAAACGAGCGCGTCACACGATGATCAGCATAGGCGTTGTACCGGGTGTCCTCAGCAGCCAAGTGATTGAGATATACTCTATATAGATCGACCACACGATTCCCCCTGAGCGGAAGAAAGACACCGACACACGACGTCTACTCTCTGTAATCAGGTACACTACCCCACCCGGTGATCATGGGAAAGTGCTGAAATATTCAAACCTGAAATGAAAATAAAAAATATTAAGATCAAGCATTATCTCGAATATAGAATGAAAAGAAATGAAAAAAAGTCGAAGGATATAAGATTGTTACCACAAGTAGTGCCACACTCCCTGCCACATTCATGGTCTTTCCTAGACATCCCTCTCTCAGCCTCGAATACGTGTAAGCCAGGATAGCCGCCCCCCAGTTGTACTCAAGGATCCGTGTGGAATTCAAAAAGTACCTCAGTTAAGCGACATCTGTATATGTGGAAGAAGTGTCCACAAATAGCTGAGTACCGACTAAAAATAGAAGATAACATCTCAGCACACACTGTCTGGGTATCTCAACCTCAGCTGGATCACCGTTTTCCTAACGTGCAGCAACGAGCGCCTCACCAAATCTACGGTTGAGAAAGGAGAACCTAACATGAGCCCCTATGGCATTATCCACATCCTCCAGCGCATCAAGTGGATCAACCCCAAGCTCCTCGACCAACATCTCTCTCGCACCCTCCTTCGTTATCCAACCGTGATGGAGGAGGGTACCCCTGATCGGTATATGTAGCAGACAATAGATGTCGTCTAGTGTGATCGTGAGCTCGCCGTGCGGTGATAGAAGGAGGACGTCTCAGGGTGCCATCTCTCAGCAAAGGCCATCAGCATCCTATTGTGGATCACGATGTAACCGATCTCACAAAGGTCCTTCAAACCAAAGGCAGCAAGGACATCCTGAAACCAAGGCTCTTGTGGCTGCTCCAAAGATAATATCTTCCGCTCGTGGTCATAGAACTTTTGCGGAGGACGAGTCTGAAAATTTCCATAAATAAGAAAAAATGTTAATAAGAAACAATGGTACAAATTATAAAATTTCAATGAAAAAAAAGATACAATATGAGTAATGTTACCTCTCTATCCTAGACATGTCTGGCAGTATGGTCGGCGTACCGTGTCAGCAAGGACATATATGAGGGACCCCCTGGGAAACCCTCAGGCTCATCCTCGTCGTCGTCACCAGCATCCTCTGGTAGTGGATCATCACCCTCTAGAGGTGGGACCAGATCAACATCAGGAGAAGAACCAGGAGTATCCCAACGAGGCGTGTGGGAGGATGGTGCCTGTGATGAACCCTCGGCTGAATCCCGACGCCTCCGGGATGAAGAAGTAGATGATGGGGTGAGATACGAGGTCGAGGGAATGTCTTGGGCATTTGATGAAGAAATACGTTTCTCAAATGTATCGACCTCGGTAACGATGGCCTGGCTCCGCTCGCGTCTCACAGAGGCATGCTGTGAAACTCGTCCAAGTCGTAATTTGTCTTCTTTGTCAGCCATAACGTCTGCAACATATAACCAATAAAAAAGAATCAGATACAAATAATTTAAAAAACAAAAAAGGAAAGGAAAAAATATTTTTTTTACTTCCGCATGTATACATGCGGAAAAACCCAGAATTCAGAAAGTTAAACTTGTTCCGGAGCTACATCTCAGAAATTTCCCTAACGTTAATTTTTTTTGTAGATGTAGCTCCAGAACTTCCTGCAACTCCTACAACAACGTCAATGGCGTCCCCCATCCAAGAAAACTAGTTTCTTCAACACCTAATCGTCTGTTTCGGCCAACAAACAATACCTACACTGTCTCTAAACTATTTTCTAAAACTATCTAACGATTTCTACCCCTAAAACTATATTCTAACTCGTTTACGGGAAATACTCAAAAATACCTCGGAAACTCGAAAGCTTACCGATTATATCGAGCTTTGAATGAGTTGGAGTGTCTTGATCGTTGAGATGAATGCTCCTTGTCGAACTTGATTGAAAACAATTAAGTTCGGTGGAAAAAGTTTTTTTGAGGTTTGAGAGAGTTTGAAGAGTTTGAGAGTGAGAAGTTGAAAAATGAAGAATGAGGGAGGAGAAGAGACTCTGGCGCAAATGTATACTGATTTGTTCTGGAGCTATATAAACGAAAACATTCCGGAGATGTAGCTCAGAAAAAAACCAACGTTAAGTAAAAAAAGTTGCATGTGGAGATACATCTCTGAAAGCAAAGGGGTATTTTTGGAAGCACACATGGTGGCTAAGAACCCCAAGGGGTGGTGGGGTATCACACACAAATTGACGAGACTTTGAAGTCTAAGATGCTTACTTCCTGTTTTATTGATTTTTATCAAATTTTTAAGATGACCAGAGTTGTTGCTTCAGTGTGGCTTTGCCACCGTCTCTTTCGAACCTACATAATATTTTTCATGTGTTTCATTTTCAAAAATATATTCCTGATCTGTTGCATATTATCTGAACGTACGATGTGCAACTGAGGAAGAATATGATTGTGGATGCATTGCCCATAAAGATCAATGATTGAGAAGGTAAGCAACTCAGAGGAAAGAAGATTATTTTAGTGAAGGTGGTATGGGGATAACCTGTTGGAGGAAGTCTGACTTGAGAGTTAGAGAGTCGATTTTGATGTTTGAAAAATGGAGAGGTAATTTGATAATTTACTAATTATCGAAGTTATGAGATGTGAGAGCATATAAATAAAATATTGAGATTTTTGAAAATAATTGTACATAATTAATTATTATGTAATAAGACCAATTAATAGAAAATATATATAATCATGATTAAATTATTATTTGAGTTAAATATTTATTTAACTCATTGAAGTATTTGTGAATTTTGTCTCAAATCCCATACAAGCTTACCCAAACCTAGGTAACACTAATCTAAAAATTGTTGATAAATTATGTGTTGTTCAACAACCATATATACTTGATGACATAAAGTGATAAGACATCGGTGTGGGGAGCATGCTTCTACAACAGTGGAACGCGGTGTACTTGAAAGCTTATCACTCCAACAAGGCAATAACAAAGCCAATGAATGAATGATAAGTAGTCTAAGTGCAAGAACGATCATGGTTAGAATTGCAGGTGGTTAAAAATAGTTATGTTTAATTCTACGCCTCATGTGAATCATAGTCTGGAATTATTTGTCGCGACCTTGAGTGAGGTTGTACATGTTGTGGCACCCAAAAATTTGCCCAACCTTTTCTTCTATCTTGGCTTATGTTTCATAGCATCTTGCATTTGTGCATAGCATTGGATTTTGACAGGGGATCAAGATGTTTTATTTACTGCTCAAGAAAGAAGCTTCATGTTCAAAGCTCAGTCAAGGGTACAATTTCAAGTCATCAAGTCATCATTATCATCAGAATTGGTCTCAAAGCTTCTTGGAGTGAGAGAGAGCAAGTGTTTGGTCATCTCCTACTATTTTGAAGGTGATTGGAGGCACATGTGGCTATCTCCTTGGATGAGACATGGTTCAAGAGATAAATATGCACCTTGAGGGTCCTCTATGGGGGTCACACAATTACACAAATCATTGACAAGAACCTCAATTAGTGGATAAGGTGTTAGGGTTTCATCTGGTCAACAAAAAGTCAACTATGAATTTGAGAGATCTCAAGGCTTGATTCTTGATCATTGAAGCCATGAGAAGTCATCCTAAGTCATATCAAATGTCATGTTGAAGCTAGGTCAAGGAGATTAAAGAGTTTAAGAAGTTGCTAAATTAGGGTTTCAAAGGATTCTAAGTGTAAAATCCCCTCTTTTGGTATCTAACTTCAATGATAAGTTTCACTATGGTGTAAGTCCTATCTCATTTCCATCAAATATGATACTCAATCCTCATCATTCTAGTTTTATTTTGAGTACAAGAAATCTTCCATTGGGTTCATACATCTCAAGTTATAATGTCTACAAGTTGGTGTCACAAAATGAAGAGAATTTATAGGCACTCAAGGGTAACTCACTTCTAAGGCATTTTTCACATGGAATAAAGCTCTTCCTCATTTTTCAACAAATATGAGAGTTGTTCTTTATTGTCTAAGCTTTCCAAAAAGTGTTGGAACTCATCATTCCCATGTGTGGAGCTCTAGTTATGATCATCCTAAGTCAAGGTCATTTTTGGAAACCTAGTTTTAGGCCATTCACTTCAAGGTCCAAATTCATGAACTTCAAGACCTCAAATCAAGATTCTTGCCATATGAAACTTGTATGCCAAGACCTTAACTCCATCGTGATCTCAAATTCCACGGCCTTTGATGATTTGTGAGACAAATAAGGCATGATGAGCATGAAAACATGAATTATGGATCTAATATGATTTTCTTACATTCCAAGTCACCAAATGGGATTGTTTTTGCTCCTTTGATATCATATCATCATCATGTCATGACTGATGACGAGAAAACGCATCGGTTATATCGCTAGATTTCATTGACTTTTACCGCGCATTCACCGTTTTAACGCTCGATTCCTCGAGTTTTCTTACTATTTTGCAGGTACATCGATATGTGAGGCCAAATCAAGAATTAAGAAGAAAAGAACAAAGAAACCACAAGAAATGAAGCAAGACAGAAGCCTGCATAAAACTCTGCATAATTTGTTACGACCACGGTCGTTACAAGGGAGTCACGACCGTGACACCTTGCTTTGGGACCTCACGACCGTGAGGAATGGGTGACGACCGTGACACTTGGAAACATAAGGCAACGAGCGTGAAGACCTTGTCACGCCCGTGACAAGGATATAACGTGATTCTTTTGACCCAGACTACGTCAAAGTCACCAGTGAAGCCACTCCTCCTAGTAATTCTCACGTGAGGGAAGTTTCTCCCACTTTCTGCTGCCACTTTCCAACATTTTCTCAACCACTTCAGCAAAGCCCAAGAAGCAAGAGATCCAGGACCAGCCCATGGGAACTCTATAAATAGGACCAGCTCAGAAGAATTTAGGGACAGACTTCAGTATCCAAATTTCCTGCGGAAGCTCTGCCGAATTACCTTACCATCATTTTATTATTCCAGCATTTTATTTTCTGCCTTATTTTATTCGTATCCAAACCAACCGTGTAACAATTTCCAACATTAGGGAATTGTTATACCTTTATTTGTTTCCAGCCTTCAGCATTTCGTTTTAAATTTTATTTCCGCCTACTCCAAGCTTTCCGGTCTGTGGAAGAAGGAGTCTACCCAGATATTGTTAATCAGGTTTTTTCAGTTATTACAATTTAATTTATTTAATTTATTTATAATGTCCAATTATTTCTCTGCCATTAGTAAGTTAATAAATAACTCTGAGTCTGATTTAACCTCGATGAGTAGCTAAATACCTTAGGGCGGTATGTAGTTATAACTAACTTAACCGGTAAGATATAACCATGGGCTAAAATAATTAATCGCTTAACATTCTGGCTGATACTTTTTAATTAAATTTGACCTTTTCGTTACGAGAGTAAGAAAAGGGTATTAGGTTGGGTCAAGACCACGAGAGTGTGAGATTTTAACCAGATAGCTAAAGTTAGGCATTTAAATTAAATACAGCGAGAGCGCTTTAAGATAAATTAGAATTATTTAGTTTCCAAAAATTATTTCTAAACACTTATGGGCTAGCGAGAGCAGGCATAGGGCTTTAGGGATAAGATCTGATTCAAGACCACGAGAGTGTGAGTTGAGGGTATTCAAACTAGTAATCTCTACCGAGTAGATTAAGTGAACATCTTTATAAGCCTAGGTTAGATTGACCCACCTAAGTTAGTATAATTACATACCGACCGTTTTAGTATTATTTTATTGAAAACTTAATTTTTATTCCGCCTTCAATAGTCTTAGGAAACCAACAAAAATCGTGACAACTATTCGCCTTAGCTAAACTAGAAGTTCATCTAGCACTACGTAACGATAGAATCCCTGTGGATCGATAATCTTAAATATTACTTCGATAGGCTGTGCACTTGCAGTAAGATACCGCTAGACGCATAAGTAGACACGTCTTTAGCCCATCAAGTTTTTTGGCGCCGTTGCCGGGGATTCCTTAATTTAGTTACTAGTGCACTTAGGTAGCATTGTCTAGACTAAGGTATCAACTATTTAATTTAATCTAATCTCCGAGTGTATGCCACGTACTCGCTCCAAAAGCGAAGACTTGCAACCTCTAATCCCTGAATCGGAACGCTTCTTACACGTAAGAAGACGTATACTCGATTTCGAAAATAATTCCAATATTCCAGATCTTCAATTAGATCCGCCTGAACCAGTCGTAAAATCAGAAAACGCAGGAATGGCTGAAGAACAAGCTCATCCACTCAAGTATTACGCTAATCCTTCGCAAGGTGAACCGCATTCAAGCATTGCAGCACCGGCTATCAACCGAAACGATTTCGAACTAAAACCATCATTGATATCGGCCGTGCAACAAAACCAATTCGCCGGAAATCCTACCGAGGATCCGAATCTCCATCTTTCGATCTTTGTGCAATATGCAGATACCGTAAAAGCCAATGGAGTTACCCAAGAAGCTATTAGACTACGTCTATTTCCTTTTTCGCTTCGAGACAGAGCAAGAGCATGGCTTCAATCTCTGCCTTCAAACTCAGTAACTACGTGGGAACAGCTTAAGAAAGTTTTCTTGAACAGATATTTTCCACCTAGCAAGACAGCTATGCTAAGAGCTCAGATCAATGGATTTAAGCAAAGAGAAAGTGAATCATTATTCGAAGCTTGGGAACGCTATAAGGATCTACTTAGGCTTTGTCCACATCACGGATTAGTAGAATGGATGGTCATCCATACCTTCTATAATGGACTCTTGTACAATACAAGAATGACAATTGACGCTGCCGCGGGTGGTGCATTGATGGACAAAGAATATAGTGATGCCTATGCACTTATCGAAAGTATGGCTCAGAATCATTACCTTTGGGGAAGCGAAAGAGTCGCAACTGAGAAACCAACAAAGGGAGGTATGTACGAAGTAAGTAGTATGGACCAAGTCAATGCGAAGTTTGACCAACTAAGCCAAAAGATCGATAACTTGGCCATAACACCTGCAGCCACCGTGGCTGCAGTAACACCCAACTGTGAGTTATGTGGAGTCCCGGGACACGAAGTCTCTGATTGTCAACTATTGACAGGAACTCCCACTGATCAAGTGAATTATGCTCAAGGAAACCCTTACTCAAACACATACAACCCAGGTTGGAAGAATCATCCGAATTTCTCTTATAAGAGTAACAATGCTTATTACGCACCAGGTCAAGCACCAGCTACATCACCAGGATATCAAAAGACTGCTCCTAATGTCCCTAGAAAGTCGAACCTTGAATTGATGATGGAGAGCTTTATAGCTAGCCAATCTCAGACGAACAAGGACTTCTTAAACCAAAACATTCACACTAGTGAGCAGATTAAACAATTAGTGAGCAAAGTAGATGCATTAGCTACACATAACAAAATGCTTGAAACTCAGATTTCACAAGTAGCTCAACAACAAGCGCCTACTGCTGCACCAGCTGGAGTATTCCCTGGACAACCTCAACCTAATCCGAAAGGACATGCTAACGCTGTAATATTAAGAAGTGGCAAGGAACTTGACGGACCTACTGATCCGAGACTTGACAATCCAGCCATGTACCAAAAACCGGATAAACCGACTGAAGTGGTGAATGATCCAGAAGAAAAGGAAGATGAAAGTCAAGAGGTAGTGGAGAAAGAACAACCTTATGTGCCTCCACCACCCTATAAACCACCAATTCCGTACCCTCAAAGATTAATAAGTTCTAAGACGACGGGTCAATTTAAGAAATTTGTAGAACTTCTGAAACAGTTGAATATTACTATTCCGTTTACAGAAGCAATTACCCAAATACCCTCGTATGCCAAGTTTCTAAAAGAAATCTTATCCAATAAGAAAAAGATAGAGGATAACGGAACAGTTACACTCACTGCCGAGTGTAGCGCCATAATCCAGAATAACATGCCTCCTAAGCTAAAAGATCCAGGAAGTTTCTCTATACCCTGTGTAATAGGAAAATTCGTCATTGACAAAGCCCTTTGCGATTTAGGAGCCAGTATCAGTGTTATGCCCTTAACGATTTGCAAAAGGCTAGATATGGGAGAACTAAGACCAACAAAAATGTCTGTTCAACTAGCCGATCGCTCTGTTAAATATCCTGTAGGCATACTAGAAAACGTCCCAGTACGTATAGGACAATTCTACATTCCTACTGATTTTATAATCATGGACATCTCTGAAGACTCCACTACACCTATCATACTAGGAAGACCATTCTTAGCTACCGCCGGAGCTATAATAGACGTAAAAAGAGGAAAGCTAACCTTTGAAGTAGGTGAAGAGAAAGTTGAATTTGTTTTAACACAATTCTTACAATCACCAGCTATAGAGGATACATGCTATCTAATGGACGTAATTGACGAATGTGTAAGAGAAATGGAACTGGAGGAGACCACTTATTCTGAAATAATGAAAATTCAAATCCCTCCAATTCTCGAAGATGATAATTGGCAAACACCGTATCAGGATAATAGTCTGAGCGAAAGCTTAGCACTTACACCGGATCCCATGCCAAGTAAAGATAAACCTACATTAGGATTAAAAACTCTACCTAAAAACCTAAGGTACGAATTCTTAGACGTTGAATGTAAAAGACCAGTTATAGTGAATTCCAGTTTAGGAACTATAGAGACAAAGAAACTTTTAGATGTCTTGAAGAAATATCCAACTGCATTAGGATATAACATATCTGATCTCAAAGGAATATGTCCTTCAGTTTGCATGCATCGCATTTTGCTAGAAGAAGACTGCAGAACCTCCAGAGAAGCTCAAAGAAGAATAAACCCAACCCTTAGCACTGTAGTAAAGGAAGAAGTCAAGAAATTATTAGATGCCGGGATAATATATCCAATCTCTGATAGTGAATGGGTTAGTCCAATACATGTAGTGCCAAAGAAAGGAGGTATCACTGTTGTGAAAAACGCTCAAGGCGAATCGATATCGCAAAGAGTAGTGACGGGATATAGAGTGTGCATAGATTATCGTAAACTAAACAAAGCCACTCGAAAAGATCATTTCCCACTACCTTTCATAGATCAAATGTTAGAACGATTAGCCAAGCATTCTTACTTCTGTTACCTTGATGGTTACTCAGGATTTTTCCAAATCCCTATCCATCCTGATGATCAAGAGAAGACTACATTCACATGTCCTTATGGAACGTTCGCTTATAGGCGAATGCCCTTTGGATTATGCAACGCCCCTGCAACCTTTCAAAGATGTATGATGTCAATCTTCGCAGATTTTATAGACAACATCATGGAAGTGTTCATGGACGACTTCTCTGTGTGCGGGCAAAGCTTTGAAGGATGTCTATCAAACTTAGAAATGGTGTTAGAAAGATGTGTAAAAGTGAATCTCGTGCTTAACTGGGAGAAATGTCATTTTATGGTCAACGAAGGAATAGTATTAGGTCATGTGATATCAGATAAGGGAATTGAAGTCGATAAAGCTAAGATTGAAGTAATAAAAGATCTTCAACCTCCTAAAACCGTTCGAGAAATACGAAGCTTTTTAGGACACGCCGGTTTTTACCGACGATTCATTAAAGATTTCTCGAAAATCACTAAACCTCTTACTGGTTTATTAATGAAAGACGCTGACTTCATATTCAATGAAGATTGTCTTAAAGCATTCGAAACTCTAAAAACAGCCCTCATCACCGCACCAATCATGCAACCCCCTGACCGGAGATTACCTTTTGAAATCATGTGCGATGCGAGTGACTATGCGGTGGGCGCAGTCCTGGGTCAGAGAAAAGAAAAGAAACTCCATGCGATTTACTATGCAAGTAGAACCTTGGATTCTGCCCAGATGAACTACGCCACTACAGAGAAAGAATTGCTGGCAGTTGTCTTTGCGCTTGACAAATTCCGCTCTTACCTAGTTGGAGCGAAAATAATCATTTACACAGACCACGCTGCCATCCGATATCTATTAACTAAGAAGGATGCTAAGCCAAGACTCTTAAGATGGATTTTACTTCTACAAGAGTTTGATCTAGAAATAAAAGATAAAAAGGGTACTGAAAACGTCGTAGCGGACCATTTATCTAGAATAGAAGGTATTAAACCCGAACGAGTGCCGATTAACGATGATTTTCCGTATGAACAGCTGATAGCACAAATAGGAAGCGACCTAGCGCAGTTAGATATAAATGAACCAGAACCCGTGGAAATAATACAGACAACTGTAGGACTGCCATGGTACGCTGACATTGTCAACTACCTAGCCGCAGGAGCTCTTCCACCAGATCTAACCTATCAGCAGAAAAAGAAGTTCTTTCATAACCTGAAACAGTACTATTGGGATGAACCATTATTGTTCAAACGAGGACCGGATGGAATCTTTCGCCGATGTATTCCCGAAGAAGAAATAGAAGACGTCATTACTCAATGTCATTCATCTCCTTATGGTGGACATGCGAGCACTTCCAAAACCTGTGCAAAAATCTTGCAAGCCGGCTTATACTGGCCTAGTCTATGGAAGGATGTCCACATCGCTGTTATAAGTTGCGATCGGTGTCAACGCACCGGCAATATTTCAAGAAGAGATGAAATGCCCCAAAAGGGAATTTTGGAAGTAGAAATCTTCGACGTCTGGGGAATAGATTTCATGGGACCGTTCCCATCATCTTTCGGTAATAATTACATACTCGTAGCCGTTGACTATGTCTCAAAATGGATCGAAGCCATAGCTTCTCCTACAAATGATGCACGAGTAGTAATAAAGCTTTTCAAAAACATAATCTTTCCCAGATTTGGTGTACCTCGACTCGTCATAAGTGACGGTGGCTCACACTTCATTTCGAAAATCTTTGACAAATTACTATCTAAATATGGAGTGAGACACCGTGTGGCCACACCGTATCACCCACAAACAAGTGGACAGGTCGAAGTCTCAAACCGAGAGATTAAACAAATCCTAGAAAAGACTGTCGCCATATCTCGGAAAGATTGGTCATCTAAACTTAATGAAGCTCTATGGGCTTATCGGACCGCTTACAAGACTCCCATAGGTACTACACCTTTCAAACTAGTTTATGGAAAGTCTTGCCACCTCCCAGTAGAACTAGAACACAAAGCTTATTGGGCGATCAAAACTCTCAATATGAACTATAGTGCTGCAGGAGAAAAGCGAATCCTAGACATTAACGAATTAGAAGAACTAAGGTTAGATGCATATGAAAATGCTAAGCTATATAAGGAAAGAACCAAGCGATGGCATGATAAACGCCTATCTAAGAAAGAATTCAGTGTGGGAGACGTTGTACTCCTCTTTAATTCAAGACTTAGGCTCTTTCCTGGAAAACTAAAGTCTAGATGGTCGGGACCCTTTGATATAACTAAAGTACTCCCTAGTGGAGCAATAGAAATCAAGGGTAGGAACAATGAACCATTCATAGTAAACGGACAGCGCCTAAAACATTATCATAGAGTTGAAAATAGAGCCTATACGAATGATCTTAAACTTTTGAAATTGTCCGATGATTCCCCTGATTAGTCTAAACTTCAGCGTTACGTCAGGCTTTTGACAATAAAAACAGCGCTTAGTGGGAGGCAACCCATTTCCTTAGTTACCTATTTTAAACTATCCTTTTCCTTTTTGAGCATTTTTAATTATTGTTATTACTATTTGTTTAAATTGTTTTATTAGTTTTATTTTACATTACATTTATAGCCACATTTTAGCATTTCATTTTTCTTATTTTTCTTTTCCTAAATCACTTTTTACAGATTTTCTAAAGTCTTTTCCACTGAATTGTTTCCACCGTATTTTCACTGACTATGGCTAACCAACCTATTAACTATATGGAAACCCAATTTAGAGGTAGGAATCAGAGAACAAAGTTCGAAGAGTTATCACAGAGGCAAATGGATTTGACCCTGTACCCAAATGAAAAGACTATGGAAACCTTAGGTATACATGAGAGCATGATATACCTGTTCAACCGACTCGGATGGGAAAATGCAATGATCCAGCAGAAGTTTGCGACTTACCGAGAGCTCACCCTTGAGTTCCTTAGTTCCCTACTTTACCTACCCGAGCGCGGTTTTGGTTCTAGGAAAGGATTCATTAGTTTCCGCCTATTCGGAATAGAATACGACTTTAACCACAAAGAACTAGCTGACCTACTAGGATTCCCTAGTGGACCTTTCGCCTTTACTACCACACAGGTAGAGTTGATGGATGTGGAGCTAAATTTCTTTTGGGGAACTCTGACCGGAAACTACCACCCTGAACCAAATGATATGAACAATGATGAAATCCATAACCCTGCCCTTCGCTACTTCCACAAATTCCTAGCCCATACCTTCTTTGGAAAAGAAGAAAATATTACCGGAGTCTCTAAGGATGAATTATTTATTATGTCATGTTTCAATACTGGACAGTGTGTTAATGGTGTCCCTTTCATGATGCAAACCTTCACCCGCATCCAAGATGAACCTGAATTACCTATAGTGGTAGGAGGCCTTGTAACCATGATTGCTGATGCCTTAGGACTTAGGTACCAACTGGACAGGTGTACCCGTCTGGGAACAGTACGCCTGATGAACCTTAAATTCTGCTTCAATAGACATATTATAAGGAATTTAGGACGCCCACCTTTTGAGTACCTGATCCGGAACACAGTAGTCACCCTGTTCACACTGCCCAATCATGCAAAAGTAGGTGTTCATAATAAGGATAATTGGCTTTATGAGTTAAACCCACCTGTTTATCCAGCCACTCCTGAAACACCTCGGTCTCACAGGATAACAGATGATGTAATGACCGCTGTTGAAACCGACCCCGAGACACCTCCTGGATACTATGACATTGACCCAACTGACAAAGATCATGAAACCCCTGGAGCGAATCACGGAGAGTACGCTAACAACTTGCAGAACATCATGCACACTCTCAATGCCTATCAAGCTGACATTAATCTATTCAGAGAAGACATTAAGAGTATGCGATTGGACATCGTGGGATTGACTGACATGGCATGCGAACAGTTCTATCATCTGGACTCCGCCATCGAAGATCTGAAGAAACGCCTTTGAACCGGCTATCAGTGATTTAGTTTATCAATTTTTTCTCATTACTCTTTATCGTTATTTTCAATTCCAGTTGAATTTATTTTTCGCAACGATTTCTTACCATAATTTGAGTTTATGTAATTTCAATTTTCTTACTACCATGCACTTTTTATTTTTAATTGATTCTTCATTTTAGCAGCTTAAATAATTTATTTTATACACTATATTACCGTATACTGTATGACTGCAATATTCTATCTCAGATTCGTGTACTACTGTTTTAAAATTGCTGTATATCATGGTGTGTTACTATAGTGGATAAATAAAATACATTATTATTAATTAAAAACAAAAAAATAAAAACACGAGGCAAGGTGCTTTTCTGAAAATATTCAACGCTACATAGTCTCACGGTCGTCACGCCCCCTTACGATCGTGACGTGCCCATTTAGCGCGTCACGACCGTCACGATCTAGCCACGACCGTGACTACCTCTATACCAGAGGTCGTGAGAAACAGAACTGTTTCTTCATCGTGTCCACCCCTCTTCTCCCTCCATAACCTATCTTACATTTCCCCCACTCATTCCCAAACCGTCAAAACCTTTCCACTACCCCCATTAATCCACCACTACCAGTGACTGTTCCAACTCCACTGTCCCGTATTTAATCCGAACAACAACTCCCTCATTCTACCACTCCTCTTCCAAAAACTTCACAGAAAAAAATCCTTCCACCCTCTCCCTTCACATTTGCATGTTATGGATTCTATCGTCTTCAGAGAAGGAGAAGCAGGAGAAACCCAGCGAGACCGTTTCGTCCGCTTCGAGAACCGCGGTCTGCAGCCCACCCGGTACATTTCTACCGACTGTCTGCAAGAGCTCGGTATGCTGCCCAGCGTCCAAAACCTATTGCAGACGGTTGGCCTGTGGGACCTCTGTCACCAGCCACAGCCTACCTTCGAACTCCTGACGCTGGAGTTCCTCAGTTCCTACTGCTACATCACCCCTCATGGTTCGCAAAGCCAGCTTACCGGCAACGTATCATTCAGACTGCTTGGCCGGGAGTTCAACCTCACACAAAACAGGATTGCAGAGCTGTTAGGCTTCCACCACGGCACCGAAGCCCACCGTCGCGTGCCGGACAACTTCAGTGAACAAGTATTCACACTGTGGCGCGACCTCACCAACACCCAAGCGACCACTTTCCAGAGCCTCAACGCCACTCATATTCACAAACCGGCTATCCGCTACTTTCACCGGGTCCTCTGCAACACCATCTTTGCTCGGGAGAGCAACCACAAGCTCAACTCAAAGGAGCTCCTGTTTCTGTACTGTGCCCTGCATGATGAGCCAATCAATGCTGCCCCCTTTATGCTCTACCACATCCAGGCCATCGCGCACCGCGGCTCATCCCCGTTTTTCATTGGAGGCATTGTCACCACCCTCGCCATTCAGCTGGGGCTTGGTGACGCGCTCGCTGATCTGCCGCACCTCGCCCCCGATTTCCTGACCATGAGCTACTGCCGGTCCGCCCACCTGATCGCACAGCGGGAGGATGGCAGGTACAGCCCTGTCGTCAATGGCACCGTCTTCCACCACATCACTCTGCCGTCACGCACACGCATCGACCCAGCAAACCGAGCCAACTGGCTCTTTGCCTTACCAGCAGCCGCGGATCACGTGCCGGTACATGATGATCAGCCAAACGCCGCAGTAGACGAGATGCAGGACGCCATGGATGCGGCTGAGCATGCCCAGGACATCCCCGAGACCTCCACCCGACAGCAGGCAGCCCCCGCTGCCACACTAGAGGACGTCCTATTTGCGATCCACCAGCAGAACCTGATGAACGCAGAACTGGAGCGTCAGCAGAAGGCCCAGTACGACGCTCTGCTCGGCACTATTGCTGCCAACCATGCGGCCACTAACGAGCGGATTAGCGTACTCTTTGGCGAAGTCCGCGGCGATCTTGAGGCACTCCGCCTCAGCATTACTGCTACCTCCGGTACCGGCTCTGACCCCGACGCGACTCCCTCCAGACGCCGCGCTCGCACCAGAGGCCGAGCCCGCGATCACCAGCAGCAGTAGTTTGCTTTTATGTTGTTTTTCAGTTTTAGTCTTGTAACTGTATCTATACCGCTATTATATCAGAACATTGAGGACAATGTCTGATATAGTGTGGGAGAGGTACTTTCCATTTCATTTCATTTCAATGTACTTTCAATTCTGTTGTATTCCTTTTAGAAAATCAATGAAATGAGCAATTCTGTGCGTTATTTTGAATATCGAATTTTCCCTGATTATTAAGCCATACTAGAAAAATCCTTAAATTACTCGCATTACCCGACTGACCACCGAACGGTTCGTAATTACGAAGCCGGGAACGATTAAACAGGACCAATACAATCTTGACATCTTCGACCCCCTGCTTAAGAAATTCCATCCGATCACCATTGCGAATGCACCTTTAGTTTCAGTTCAAAAAGTAACCCCAGTAGTTTATACTAGCAGTCAGCACCGTCTGAACACAAACCACGTGGGGAGCCGATGAATATAAGCGTTTGATGCCTAATCAATAATGATCCTTCGTATCTCAATGCAAAATGAAAAGAGATTGCACCAAAGTACACGGTCGCAGACAATAAACGAGAAATATGAGAAGGACTCCGTTTCGGGTTGGTTCAGAGGTACTGGTTCTGAACTCGGTAGGGCGTGCCACGGCTCGATCCCCCACAACCTCCGCATCGGATAAAACATGAAGGGTTACCACACTCGTGTACCAGACCCCGTGCTAAAAAAGGATCAAAATCGCTAACCGGCTACTCCACTACGTGCGTGCGAAGGCAAAGGGCTTAATGTGACTGCGCCAGAACGAACCGGGTGAAATACGATCGAAAAACTCTAGGTGAAATCGCAATGTGATTGTCGATTGTTTCGCTTGACGGGAAGTAGACGACATAGCCTGTTGCTTATGTCATCAGTGTATCGGTAGTGTTCTATCAAAGTACCGGACTATCCGACAGAACGACCCACCGGACGGTTTGCTATGAGTATGCGCGAGTAAAATCTTGTCCGCCGATTTTCAACCGACTATTTGCTTGAGGACAAGCAAAGGTTTAAGTTTGGGGAAGTTTGATGACGAGAAAACGCATCGGTTATATCGCTAGATTTCATTGACTTTTACCGCGCATTCACCGTTTTAACGCTCGATTCCTCGAGTTTTCTTACTATTTTGCAGGTACATCGATATGTGAGGCCAAATCAAGAATTAAGAAGAAAAGAACAAAGAAACCACAAGAAATGAAGCAAGACAGAAGCCTGCATAAAACTCTGCATAATTTGTTACGACCACGGTCGTTACAAGGGAGTCACGACCGTGACACCTTGCTTTGGGACCTCACGACCGTGAGGAATGGGTGACGACCGTGACACTTGGAAACATAAGGCAACGAGCGTGAAGACCTTGTCACGCCCGTGACAAGGATATAACGTGATTCTTTTGACCCAGACTACGTCAAAGTCACCAGTGAAGCCACTCCTCCTAGTAATTCTCACGTGAGGGAAGTTTCTCCCACTTTCTGCTGCCACTTTCCAACATTTTCTCAACCACTTCAGCAAAGCCCAAGAAGCAAGAGATCCAGGACCAGCCCATGGGAACTCTATAAATAGGACCAGCTCAGAAGAATTTAGGGACAGACTTCAGTATCCAAATTTCCTGCGGAAGCTCTGCCGAATTACCTTACCATCATTTTATTATTCCAGCATTTTATTTTCTGCCTTATTTTATTCGTATCCAAACCAACCGTGTAACAATTTCCAACATTAGGGAATTGTTATACCTTTATTTGTTTCCAGCCTTCAGCATTTCGTTTTAAATTTTATTTCCGCCTACTCCAAGCTTTCCGGTCTGTGGAAGAAGGAGTCTACCCAGATATTGTTAATCAGGTTTTTTCAGTTATTACAATTTAATTTATTTAATTTATTTATAATGTCCAATTATTTCTCTGCCATTAGTAAGTTAATAAATAACTCTGAGTCTGATTTAACCTCGATGAGTAGCTAAATACCTTAGGGCGGTATGTAGTTATAACTAACTTAACCGGTAAGATATAACCATGGGCTAAAATAATTAATCGCTTAACATTCTGGCTGATACTTTTTAATTAAATTTGACCTTTTCGTTACGAGAGTAAGAAAAGGGTATTAGGTTGGGTCAAGACCACGAGAGTGTGAGATTTTAACCAGATAGCTAAAGTTAGGCATTTAAATTAAATACAGCGAGAGCGCTTTAAGATAAATTAGAATTATTTAGTTTCCAAAAATTATTTCTAAACACTTATGGGCTAGCGAGAGCAGGCATAGGGCTTTAGGGATAAGATCTGATTCAAGACCACGAGAGTGTGAGTTGAGGGTATTCAAACTAGTAATCTCTACCGAGTAGATTAAGTGAACATCTTTATAAGCCTAGGTTAGATTGACCCACCTAAGTTAGTATAATTACATACCGACCGTTTTAGTATTATTTTATTGAAAACTTAATTTTTATTCCGCCTTCAATAGTCTTAGGAAACCAACAAAAATCGTGACAACTATTCGCCTTAGCTAAACTAGAAGTTCATCTAGCACTACGTAACGATAGAATCCCTGTGGATCGATAATCTTAAATATTACTTCGATAGGCTGTGCACTTGCAGTAAGATACCGCTAGACGCATAAGTAGACACGTCTTTAGCCCATCAATGACCATGCTAGTTTTTACCCAAAATGAGCAAACATGAGCTCATGTTTTCAAGTTATTTTGAAATTTCATGCCTTATGAGGTAATCATTCAAAACCATACACAAACTCATTTCCTCTCCTTCTAACCATACAAATTGATTTCCTCACCTCCATCTGACCCAAAAGAACAACTTGAATGAGTAGCAAACCCCCCAAACCCGTGTGTGCATTATTTTGGCAAGTTTGTGAAATCAAGGGACTCACTCATCATGGGCCTGAGAAAACACCACAAAGCTCTCATATATAAGGTTTAAAGAAACCCTAACATGGAGAGAGAAACTGGTTGCTGCAGAGAGAACCAAAAATCACTCAAATTTCTTAAATATTCTCTCTCTTTGAATTGCATTTTTCTCTGGTTTTCTCTTCCATTTCTTGCTTGATTCTAACTCACTGAAGCTCAAGGAGTGGTCGGTAGCTTTGGATTCAAGCTTGCACTGCATTTGAAGGACCAACGAGGTTGCTCCGTTAGATAATTTTTCCTCATCTGGAACTCTCATTCTAAGCATGTAAACATGTTCATACTGGTTGCATCTGAAGCCCTACTATGTGTAGGCAATGTCTGTGTGTTTGTGGTGGCTGTTTGATCAAATTTCAGTTTGAGTGTTCAACTTTCGTGCCTTGATTTCATCATGTTAGAGTTACCTTTTTGAAAAACTAATGGTAGATTTGTGATCTACATGAAATTTCCTTCAAGAATGTACCCTGGGTTTCCATCTTTATCATATTTTTCAGTCACCACCGGTGAGGCTCACCAGAGAAGATGACCGGAGCTAGGGCTCCGGCGTCTGAGGTCAAAAGCTGAGGTGGGCAGTGATGTGTGCGTTGACTGGATGGTGTGGCACGTTGAAATGTGATGTGGCTTGCCACGTCCATTAATCAAACGATGCGTTTCATTTAGTCTGAGGTTTTTGCTGGATTGGGCTTAGTATTTTTACTATCCACACACCCCTTTTTGGGGCCCATGCGTGCATTGAACTGAGGTCAGTTCATCCAGTTTTACTACTGCACCCCCTTTGTATTTTTTTCTATTTTATTTTTTTTATTCTATTTTTGTTTTAATTTTATTTTTAATAGTTCAAATCATTTTAAAAATCAACAAAAATATGTTCATGTTCAATTGATGTGTCAAGATATTTTCCACAATTTTTATTTTATTTCTCATTTTATTTTATTGTTTTTAATCATTTAATTTTGTGAAGTGGTTTTCTTGCTTGTCCTTGTAATTTAGGCTTGATCTTTGACATCATTTGAATACCCCCTTTGACCAATTTTCCTCTCACACTTGGGTGTTTGATTGAGGATTATTTGAGGGCTGGTTTGATGCCTTGGTGATCATTTCTTGGTTGTTTTTCATTGGATTTTATTTGACCCTCGATGTATGCTCGATAAGTTGAGTACCTTGCCTTGTTTGATACAATTGGTGATGCTTTGATGCAATTCATGTTGTGATTTTTTACACACTGATTTTGGATGGACTTAACTTGAGTTTAGAATTTTTTTTGGACATGTTTCTATTTTTGGTTGATGCCTCAAAACCTTGTTGTTTTAACTATGTGTGTCTGTGTGCCTGTCTTGACCTAGTTTTGAGATGTGGTCTTATGTGATCCCATAAGTGCTTGTTGAGTCTTGTTTGCTTTTGATAACATGTTAGAGGTTCTGACTTGTATGATTAGGAGTCCTTTGAATGTTTGTTTCATCTCATGTGCTTTGTATGATCATTGTTTTTGACTTATGAGATGTTTGCATGATCTTTGGTGCTCCAATTTGAATGTGATCCTCTTTGACTTTGTTTGATAGTTTGAATTTGAACTTGATGCATAACACTTGAGTTTGATTCTGACCTTGATGAATGGATACTTGATCTTGATTTTTTGTGTGGCATGTGTCTTACTTTGAGAATGATGTGAATATTTGAACTTCTTTTGAGTTGTGTTTGGATGTTTTCTTTTGATTAATCATGAATGAATGTGTGACTTTGATAATCATGATATGGTTGTTTCCCAACTTTCTCTCTCCAATCATTTCTTTGTTTGTGATTTGATGTTTGACATCATTCTTATTAAGATGTTAAGGCATGTGATCTTGTATGGATACTTTGTTTGTCTTTGTGTTTTGATCTTGCATCTTGTTGACTTGGATATGGCATGTGTATGTCATTGATGTGTGTCTCATATTTGCATGATCATTGTTGTTGGTGTGTATGCTTCTCTCATCTCCTTTCATCTTTCATGACTTCTTTAAGTCTTTCTTTCTATTTTCATTTGTGATTGATTAATGTTGTGTTTACTTGTGTTTGCTCACATGATCCCTTAGGATTCTTAGTCCCTCTGTTTAAGATGGGAGTATGAGAGATATTAGGCTTTCAATCATTTGTATTATAACATTAGGTAGACCTTTATCTCAACTTTAGGACCATTTTGCATGACAACATTAGGGTTCTCAGCTCTCTTTAGTATCCTTGTGTCTTCTCTTCTTATCTTAAACTCCTCTAAGACCCTTAATAAAGAATGACAAGTGTTGTATGCTACGAGCCTTAAGTACATGAGAAATGATAAGCGGAGATGTCTCTCTTCAAATTGTCTAGAGTGTTTAGCGTATTCCCTTTGGGCGATATGCGACGCATTCGCTATTGTGTCATAGTCTTTAGTGCAATATGAGTTTCAAATCAATTCAATTCACTTCTTCTAAAATTCAAAAACAAAACTCAAACCTTTTCATCCTTCAGGATCGTTTCAAACCTCATTTTCAAAAAAGAGCATGTTACCTTTCCGTTCTGCCGCAAACAAGCATCGTCCCTAACTGTTGGAATGGAGATTTAACGTCGCTCGTAAAAAACACTTAACCAGCCTTTCATCCGTAGTTTCTCAAACTATGTTTGCTCTGGTTTCTCATACCAGATGAGGATACGTAGGCACAAGACGAGCAACCTCCCCCCATCACCCGTAGTTTTCTAAACTACGTTGACTATGACTTTTCCATTGCACGAGGGAATATGTAGGCATATGGCGGTGATGTCCTATCGAGTCTATTATTTCTCTCCACCCCTATTTAACAGTAGTTTTTAGATAGCTTTCACCCATAGATTAGACAACAAGCGTGAATCCCGTTGAGTTCAACGGACGTGAGGGGTGCTAATACCTTCCCCTTGCGTAACCGACTCCCGAACCCAAGATTTGATTGCGATAACCTTGTCTTTCCCGTTCTATTAGGTTTTCTTCGATCATTTCCTTTCCCTCTCTTTGGAATAAATAACATTCGGTGGCGACTTTTCTGTTTGTTTTCGCCAGCCCTTTTTCACAGTTGCGACACATATTCCTCTCACTTTCCTTTGTGATGCTTGCTATTGGCCCTTGGTGTATGTGCCACATGGGCAACCTAGAGCATTTTCCCCAAAGCCCTTGTTCGTGCTTGTTGGAACAAAAGTTTTTTTTTGTGTGGGCTTCTAGTCCGATCCCTACTTGAATAAAATGGGATGGTTGCGACGTGTGGCCGATATCTTCTCATTTTAGGTTACTCAAGTGTTCTGAAGAGTTCGACTCTAGATCATGATCGTTGGTGGCATTATCACACTTTCCAATGTTTGTTTAGTAGGTTGAACGATTTCTTGAATAATATAGTGAGGTTTCTTTGGCAAATATATCTCCATTCGTCATTTGTGATACTTTTGGATTATTCCTCTGTTTTCTGCAATGATCCATTTTTTCGTAAACAGTTTCCATCGGTTATCATTCTGACGAATCTTGCCATATGAGAATCATCAAACTCATTTATATCAAGGTAACGACCTAAAGCCCCTTCCTATTTTTTTCTTCTTATTTTCCCTTTATTTGGGTTTCTTGAGAAGGTTGTGATGGAAGATTTGAATGAAGCAACTGCGGCCAATGGTGGAGGGGTAGCTGATAGCCTCGTTCCTAGGGAGGTTGTTGGAGGTTTTTCCTTTCCTGCTTTGCCGTTGACATATTCCACTGATGTAAATGCTTTTAAGTAGGAACACAAGGCTCAAAATTATAGCAGAATGCATCACTGTGCTTTGGGTTATGAGCCCTAGATGAAGAAGTAAGGTGGTGATTGGAATCTCAATCTCGTGTTTATACTCATGGTCATTTTTTTAGTATGTTGCAAGTAACTCTAAGATGGACAACTCTACTCAGAATGTGACATAAGAAAATTGAGGTGTGTGTGTGGACTAAGAAACCTTGGATGTAATGTTAGCCTTTGTTGGTTAGCGTAGTATGATCATGCTTTCACTGAGGTGGCCCCCATTTGGAATGGAGAGTGTTTTCCTCCAAAGGAAAAAAAGAGTGTGTACCAAGTATGAGGAGTGTGTCATCCCTCTTCACTAATGTTTATTTTCTTTGATAGGTTTTTGTCTTCCATTCAACGACTTTGAGGTGAGTATTCTGAATCATCTAGTGACTGCCTCTCATAATTGCATATGATGAGCTGAGTTTACATCAAATTTTTCCAATATTGGTATAAGTACAAGAAAAATTTGCAGACCTTAACACTTTTTCACACCTATTTAATGATCAACTTTGTTTGGCTGACTCAACATGGGGTCAAGGCTTGCTCCCCTTTAGGCAATGCCAAAAGATGTTTGCGTTATACTCCGAAAGTGTGAAGAGTTTCAAAAACCGATATTACATGGTTACTCCTCTTATTGAGGTGACCCATGCTTCAACTTGGAGTGCCTTCCAAATGTACGAATAAGTTTCCAAAATTCTAGCGTTAAAGCCACTTCTTGACTGAGGCCGGGTATTACATCTACCTTCATGATGAATTATCTCACGAGGAGACCTACTTAAAGATGAAATTGGTATCCTTATGGGAATTTTTGAACTTTGTTGACGGTGCCACACCTTTTGGGATGGGGTCAAAGAAAAAAAAGTGGTACATAGAGATGAACTTGTTAGTGAAGGCCCTGATCGAGATGCGTGTTGTCATGGACGAATTACACCGTCATAACTACATGTTGGAAGACGACGTCCACAATATTATACAACGCTAATAAAACTCCAACCCTCCCGAGGAGATGGAATTGTGGGATTGCTAATCACTCTTCGATGAGATATGGAGGGAACTTATCCTAGAGGGTTTCAAATCTCGTTTCTTGGTCAAGTTTGATGGGTGCATTGATCGCACGAGCACATTACCTCCATAAATACGTAATTGGACATCATAGAAGCGCATGACTCCCTAAAATTAAAGCAGATACTTGGCACATTCATGGATGCCTCCATCAAATAGTATATGGGTTTACCCATTGCTTCCATCAACATCTACCAGGAACTGGTAAAAGAGCTGGTGCATTAGTTCTCTGCCAGCCATCACAAGAACTGTCCACCACCGTCCTGTTTAAAATATGCCAGGGTCCTTCGGAGTCACTTAGGAACTATCTTGCCAGTTTCAATGAGTTTTAGTTCATTTAATGGATTAAACTCGAAAAACTCTTAGGACATTTTATGCAAAATAATATAACAAAAAAATGTTTGTGCTTAGAACTTTGATGTTTGAAAATCGACAATTTGAACATAAACTCTAATTAGAACAATACATAATCTCTATGGAATCTAGAAATAAACAAAGAACGTAATAAAAATCATTTAAGTAAATGATTCAGATATACTAAATCACCACAAACCTTTTCAATATTCTTAACATTTTATACTTAGCAATCTCATACCTTTATAACACACTTTTATGTCAAAGTATTAAACCAAAATTCATAGAATAACACATCCAAAAGTCATAGATACATTTTGGTTAGTATTGATTATTTTACCGTGGAACGAGGTTATTCGTTTGATCAATGTTGATTAGGAAGCAATAGTTAACTTTATTCAAAATCACATCATTTACAGGTTTAGAATTCCTCAAACTTTAACCACTGATCAAGGTACAACTTTTACTCGTCGAAAGATGGCTGAGTTTGCTTCAGACTCAGGAATTAAACTTTTAAAGTCTACCCTCTGTTATGCTCTGGAAAATGGCAAAGTCGAAGCAACCAACAGAATTATAATATGCCTAATATAGATACATGCGGGTTAGAAGCCAAGAAATTGGCATAAGACTTTAGATCAAGTAATGTGAGCTGGTCAAAATTCCCATGGGGAGGAAACTAATTCTGCTACATTTCAACTAGCATTTGGTTAGCATGCAGTCTTGCCTGTCGAGTTTTATTTACAATCAAGTAGAATTTAAAGGCAAGTTGAAATTCCTTATGACCATTATTGGAAGATGATGTTAGATGAATTAGTCGATTTAGATGAATAAAGACTAACGGCCCTGAACGTTCTCATAAGAATGAAAGAATGAATAGCTAAGGTCTACAATAAGAAAGTTAAGTCAAAAGCGTTTACAATTGTTGATTATGTTTGGAAAGTTATTTTTCTTATGGATCGAAAGGACAAGAGTTTAGATAAATTATCACCAAATTGGGAAAGCCCGTTTCGAATTAGCTAGGTGTTTTCAAATAATGCTTATGAACTTGAAGTGTTGACTCTTGAAGGTCGAATTCTGAGAATAAATTGTAAGTACTTAAAAAAGTACAAGCCTATGCTCCAGGAAGTCTGAATAAAATGCCAAAATGGAATTACAATTGAAAAGTTCCAAAATGGAAAATTGTCATTCAAAATAGTTACATAGAAAATTTAAAGGGGAAATTCAACCTTAATATTTTCAAGATGTTTCTTTTCCAGTCTAATCTTTGTATCGTTCCTGGAGTCTTTTGACTTCAAGGTTTGAACTTCTTCGTCTAACACATAAATAACATAAGCATATTGAAGACCAATTTTGGCTTCCTGAACTAGTTTTTCTTTAATAGGATCCAGTTTCGAGGTTTCAATATCAGCTTTCTTTTGTTTCTCCTTTTTAATCTTTCATTGTAGTTCCTTCACATGTTTTGTCCAATTCGAAATGTTTTCAGTGCAAGTTGCCACCTAATATGTATCCTCCTTGGTTTGTGCCTCTAGCATATTAACTTAACCTTGAAATTAAGTAACTATGGTCCATTGCTAAGACATATCATCATTCTTTTGTTTGAGTTTGATGGTAGATTCTTTCTTAATTTAAATGTTCTGAGCGGTTGATCAAGAAATGGTTCAAACTCAAAGATAAAATCGAGGATGGAATCAGGTGAATCTGAATTGTTAAGTTGTTTCAACAAGGTATTGATAGCAGAGAAAAAAGCAGGGTTGTCTTCAATGGTTTGAAATAGATCAACATCGAAAACCTTTGCTTTCAGTCGTTGAACTAGCACAATAGAAGAGTTTCCATAAGACTCTGTACCTGAAGCAGTTGAAGAGCTTGGAGATTTTCAATTGAAATACCCTGACTGCTCATAAGCTTCTTCAAAGGTTCTACTAGGTTCTTCTCTATTATAGCCTTTACTTTTTGTCGACTGAGAGATGTGTATGAAGTTTTGGATGAGGAATCCTCAATTTAAGGATGAAAAATGACAGGTGTAGTCGAAAGACTTTTCTAGATAATTGCTGGTGAACCTTGAGAAATCTCAACAATCTATGATTGTTCCTTTCCTGTATTGAAAGTTTGAGATTCTTTTTGACCTTGATCTTCTTGTGTTCGACCAACATATTGGTTCTCTAGTGTGTGATCAACAAGAACTTGGCCTCCTAGCGTTAGATCATTGTTATTTTGTCCAATTGGTTGTTGTTTAGGGTCTTGATTATCTAGAACAGTTGAATGTTTCTCACAGGCTGGACTTTCTGGACTAAGTAGTTGTAGCTCACGATTGTAGAAATCAAACACCTAGTTGCTCGACAACTGTTTCCACGAATGGATCTTCAGTTGTTAGTTATTGTAAGAGCGAATTTTTTAGTTTGGTAGGATGTTGGCGCCTCGTGAGCATCTAATGGGTTGATTGTTAGAGGAGGAATGATAAAAAGAGGAATAAGACTTATGAGTTGAAGAATATTGTAAAATTGCATGGTGTAGATTGAAATGAAGATATGATTGAAACTAAAAATATCTCAGATGTCTTGAAACCACATATGCCTAAGTTTAATATAATAACTTAGAGTGCATATGACATTACTAAATATTCATTCTATTCAAAATCAAAGGATGATCGTAGTACCGTGCAAAATAGTAGGGTACTTATCTAGTTCGAAAGATAAGAATCTTGTACTGACATCTAGAGTGTACTTCGAGGTCATTGAGGAGATTATAGAAATTGATTATGTTACTTTTAAAGTGCCTTTATTTAAGTGCAAGTTGATTGACAGTAACAATGGTGAATAAACTGTTGAATTAGGATTCACACGGGTTGATCTTCGAAAGACGACTTATATGAACGAACCATTCATCATGGCACCCCAATAAAAACAATTTTTTTTGTCGTTGATCCTTCTAACACAAGTTGGTCAATTGTTCTTCAAGAAAAATATATTACTAATAGTGATGAAAATCAAGATTTTAATTTTGATAGCCCTCTTTTGCAACACATGTACGTCTCTTATTAAAAGAAAATGATCATGATATTGATGTGCATGTTATTCGTTATGATCATCAAGAGGGGTTATGGGAAAACTAGTAAGTAAATGTTTTATATCACTTAGTAATATATATTTACTCATTTAATGTTCTTGTTGTCGGTGATCTTAATTGGTTTCAAATGTGGTTCAAGTTATAGGTGCTTAACGACCGGTGACAAATCACAAAGAAAACTTTTGGACGACATACAGGACTTTACATTTTGTTTATTTCTTTTATTGGTTAATCATTTGTTTTAGTTTTAATTTGTTGTAAAATTATAAATGTGCCATTACGGCTTTGAAAATGGTGTAAACAATGAATATTTTCAAAAATGACCAAAATATGATTCTGTAATAATGTATCTGTTTTAGAAATGGCCAAAATATAGTTATGTAATATAGGTTCAAACCAAAATATAGAAGAAAAAACAAATAACAATGTTTCCCCCTCAGTTATTATTTTAAACTGAGGTAATAATGCTACTCTATTACCTCGATTTTTCAAATAACCGAGAGGAAATGTGGGAAGCGTCATCCAATTATGAAAAAAAATAAAAATGGAGAAGCTGGGGATCAAACCCACGCGAAGAATACTTTATCCCCTCAATTTTGCAATAACCAAGGGATAAAGTGGCAAGTTTTCATGACCCCTTTCGTTACCTTGCCTCTGTAATCAATGTTTAATCCCTTTCGGGTCCGAGGTAAAATGTAATATTTGTAGTAATGTAATGTCCTCCGTTGATAGAAACATTGATAATAATGGTTTTGTCAAGTCAATTTGAAGGCACGGTCTTGCATACTTACCGCTTTCTCGTGCGAATGTGTTTCTATCAACCTTGATTAACTTTCCAATGTGATTGCCAATGAATGATAGGAATATGTCATCTTAGTATTCAATAGGTAATCCAGAGATCCTAACCCTAACTGCTAGATGTTTAATGGCATTACTAGATGGGCAAAAATTGACATTCCGTTCTCTAACTAATAGATAATGATTATAATTTTACATGTTGATCCTCCTCACTAGTAGAAGTGACCAAGAAGTAATCTTGCCTCAAATCCAGAGAACATTTGCTCCTTAACCTCACAAACCATTCCAACAAAAAATCACAACAATCCTCCTCAAAGGAACAATGTATAATCAGCCAATTAAATACCCTTTTCCATACCAATCTTATTTTATGGCATCTACACAAAACATGGTTGAGGTCTTCTTCAATTTGAAAGCAGAACACACATACGAGATCGTGCGGGTTATGAATAATACCACGAGATGCCAAATTATTCCTTGTTGGCAATCTATCCAACAATACCCTCCAACCAAATACCTTCACTTTCATCAACATAGAAGTTTTCCACAATAATTTCAACGCCATCTTAAGTTCACTCCGTAGAACAATTCCACCGGCCAGAAATTGTAACCTTGTAAGTTAATGTTTTGATCAAGACATAAAGCATAAATATTCCATGACCAACGCACGCCTACCCAACTCCCCACCTCACTGATCGTAATTGATTTCCTACTTGCAGCAACAAACAGACCAGAAAAAATAAACATAAGAGAGTGATGGCCAATCCATCTACTCGTCCAAAATGGATTTGTTTCTCCGTTTCCAAGTCTACAAGTTAATGAGTCATTGAAGGATCCCTTATCCAAGTCATCCCCTAAAATCATTAAGTCACGCCACCAAAATGATTCTTTGGTTGTACCTTCCTGAACTTCATGATTTAAAATCCATCTTCCAATGTTCACGTATTTATGCTGAATAACCCCTCTCAGTAATGCTTCTTTATCAGTTAAAAATCTCCACAACCACTTTGCATTTAACACTCTATTGAACACACGAATATCTCTTATGCCAAGGCCCCCAAATCCTTTGGACTGCACACTAAACTTCAACTCACCTAAGCCACTAAATTCTTTTCATCAGATCCAGCCAATAAGAATTTTTGTTGTATGGACACTATCTCTTTCGAAACCATGACAAACACTTGGAAGAAAGAGAGATAATAAATTGGTAGACTCATTAAGACTGAGTTGATGAAAGTAACTCTCCCGCTATGGACAACATCTTACCTTTCTATGTTCAAAGCTTTGATTTGAAATAATTAATGATTGATCTCCAAAAGGAACCTGTTCTATGGTTCCCCCCCATTGTTAGTCCGAGGAACTTAAATGGAGTATCACCAATTCTACTAGCCAAAAATTATGATGCCTCCATGAATGCTTGATTTACCCTAGCACCTAATAAGTACTCATCCACGCATTAATCGTTAACCCCAACGCCATTTCAAAACCTCTAAGAATGGATTTAAGCCCCCAAAGATTAGACCAAATCGCATCACAAATCAATATTGTATCATCAACAAATTGAAGAAATTATAACACTTAACATTGTTTAAAGCCTAGCCTTTAAGAATACCCATATGATTCACCCTTCCAACTAATAATCCCAATCTTTTAACCAATAATGAGAAAAGGAATGGGGACAAAGGATCACCTTGTCTCAATCCCCTTGCTGCCCTAAAATCTTTTGTTGTACCACCACTAAGAAAAATAGAAAGATGACTAGTGAATACTCCACCCCTCATCCATTCCAACAATTCCTTCCCAAAACCCATATCTTTCATAACTCTCATAAGGTACTCCCAATCCACGTAGCCATAGGCCTGTTCAAAATCAATCTTGAACATAAGACAGCTACCTTTCTATCTCTTAACTAGGTCCAACAGCTCATTTGCAACTACTATGCCATCATGTATGTTTCTTCCCGGAATGAATGTTGTATGAATATTCGACACCAGTTTACCAATAACTCTTCTTAGACGAGCAGCCAACAACTTCAAAATGATTTTGAAAACACATCTAATGAGGCAAATAGGTTGGTATTCACCTAAGCCTTGAGGATTTTCCACTTTTGGGATCAAGGCAATGAAAGAAGATGTCATTAATTTAGGAAGTGTTAGTGAAGAACGAAATTCAACAATGCAGTTAATGACATCCTCCCCAACAATATCCCAACAATTCTTCAAAAAATCTAGATTGAAACCATCCGGCCTCAGGCTTATTGGTTCCATCACAATCAAATATTGCTTCTCGAGTTTCATTTGCCGTGAAAGCTTTTTCAAGTTCAACGCTTTCCTCCATGTTTAGCTTTGGTACACCATTTGCCTTCAAGATAGGCCTCAGTACCTCCACCTTTTTATAACGATTCTCAAAAAACTTGCGAATAACATCTTTAATATCATCCATTTCTTCTAACACCACATACCCCAATTTCACCATAAAAATAGTATTTCTTCTATTTCTTGACTTCATCACTATGTGAAAAAACCTTGTATTCATATCTCCTTCCCTCACCCAATTCATCCTCGCCTTCTGTTTAATTAAACTTTCTTGCAGTTTCAATTTATTCAATATATTATTATTTTGTTTTGTGTAACAAGGTCTATTTATTGAACTTTAGTTTATGTCAAAGTATATGACACAAACCTTAGTTTGAATTCATTTTCAAACTACACTACTTTTATAAGTCCACCTAATAGTTGACATGTTATTGATAGAGTATAATTGACATCAACTCATACAAGATCTTAAAAGCTTAATCTAAGTTGACTATTCTATACCAAATGAGTAACTATATATGAATGAAGTTTGATATTACAAAATAAATGAATTGTGTGAATGCACAGATTTTCAATAAAATTATGATATTTTAGATTTAAGGTCTTGTGCTAAGAATCTTCTTGGTCTCTAAGGGTATTTTTGTCTCTGCATAGAATTGGACGTTGATTTCTATCAATTTTAATTTATATCAGCATCCTTCATACTCCATGCATGAAGCGTCTCCACGTGAATCGGTTCAGTACCGTTGTTAAAAACAAACAAATGAGCTTGACTGGTGACTGCTAGCACAGGATAAACCCTAGACAAAATGTTTGTTTTCCCTCCTTCTCCAAAAGTTTCCACTACCGAATGATCAATCTATGAGAGTTCAAAAATCAACAAACATTAATCAATTGATATGACTATTATAATAAGTGATAGTAAATATTTTCACATACCAAACTCCTAAGAGAAAGCTTCTTAGTGGCTAAATCCACATCTACAAATCCAGCAAATGATGGTTTGTAAGTGTCACTCTTCAAGGAAGAACTGTTCAAAAATGAAAATAATTAAATAAAATATTTGATAAGAAAGTTAAAAATAAAATTATAATTATAATTTAAATTACGCATACCTGGATGCATCAGAGCATAAAAGAACTACATGTTTCTTTGGAGCTTTGAAGATTCTAAAAAACACAGGAGTAAACTCTTCTAGATTTTGTGAAGCCAGAGTCAAAAGACCAAAAGGTCCAACTCCACCTTCAACTTTTGAACCTTTTTTAGAACAAAGATCTTGTGCATTTTCCCAACTTGGATCATAAGCCTCAGCTTTATCTAAGTTTGAAAATGAGAAAGTAACCTCTACATCTGCCTGCAAGAATTATTAGATTGTGACTAATCTCAAGTCTGGCTGACCATTACGTCTACGAGATATTATTTGTTAAACTTGACTCACCTGAGCGGCAGTTATTCCGGTTACTTCAACATGATTACCCTTTTCAAGTTTTTGATTCTTCATAGTAACTTCTTTATCTCTAAGCATATCCAATTCTTTAACAGGCCATGTTAACAATTGTCTTTCACTAGAATCAAGCCACACGGTTCTTGGTATTGCCTGAAAAACTTGACATGTTCATTCATAAAATACACAACGTAACCAATATATAGACGTGTCTGTGTCGGTGTCTGCGCGTCACAGAGTAAAAAATTACCTGAATTCCAGCCCATCCTTTTTTAACATCATCTTCTTTGGTATCAGACTCATTAGCCCAACCCCAAAGGACCCTTCGATTCTTACTTGGATCAAAAAATGACTTTGAAGCATAGAAATTTCCATAGTCATATCTAAGTCCAGCCCAACTATCCTTTGAATTTTTACTTGGAATATACTTATCTTTTTCAGCATCATATGTGCCTAATGTATAGTACTCAAATCTAGTCATATCAAGACTATTTTTCAAGACATGTGTTACATGATTACCTTCAATTGATGTATCCAACCCATTTTTACCTTTCAATAAAACTGGATAAAAATCCGGACATTCCCACATACCCGTATCAGCGGAATGGATCGGTTTTTTGACCCGAGTCCATTTCATAAAATCCTTACTCTTATACAAATAAGCAATCCCTTTATCTTTATTTCTACTACCAACCAATAGTCTCCAATCTCCATCTTTACCCTTCCATGCAGTTGTTGGATCACGAAATGCGGTTTCGTTCACGTCTAAATCAGCGATCACAAACGGGTTGTTTTCATCGGGTTTCACCCATTTTGCAAGAAATGGGTCGTTTATATCTTCGGGCACAGCGTAACATTGGACTTGGGTGTTTTTTTCATCGATGATTCCGGTGTATTGGATCACGGGTCCTTTACCCGGAATTATTGTGGCTGACCCGGACCAACATCCATATTTATCAAAAGGTTTGGATGGATAAATAGCATGTTCAAGTGCTTTCCAGTTTATAAGATCCTTTGATACTGAATGTGCCCATACAATGTTTCCCCACACAGATCCATTAGGATTGTATTGGTAGAACAAGTGATAGTATCCATTGTAGTACATAGGTCCTACATTGTACATAATTCATTAGTTACTATATAAAAAATTATTGACAAATGAAGTAAAAAATTGTTGAAATGAATGTTTTATAGTCACCATTTGGATCTGCATGTGAGAGATGCGTCCATTACACCAATTATAGACACCATGAAAGAATCAGAAGAAAAAGTTAGTATCATTAAAAATGTCTTTTGTTTAGAAAAATTGAAATCAAAATGCTACGAACCGTTGATCCAGTTTCTAGGAGGTTGAAAATGGTAACCAGTTCTATGTGTTTCACTCACAGAAAGAGTTGAAACAGATTGAAGATGAGGATATATTTCATGAAATGCTTCAACACCATTGTTTATTAGCAGACAAATAACTGCTACAAAGATGGTGATAATAAGCTTTGAGAGAACCATTAGGAAAATAAAAACAAAAGTAACCAAATATGAAATCAAACGTGAAAGTATAAGTTAATATATATATGTAGAGAAAGAGATGTGAAAATAATGGAAGGGAGGAAGCTACGGCTATGATGGATAAAAAATAGGAACTATATATCTATTTTTAAAGAATACTAACAATATAACTTAATTGCCTTTGACATGAATTTCATTTTGCACTACAAAAAAGCTATTCCAATAAATTACAAAGTCCTAATTTTCTCTCAAGTTTCATACTTTCAAGTTTTTTGAAAAATGCTTTCAAAGTTTTAGTCTTTTTCGTATATCTTTTGTGCTTTACTTTTATCATCATTTTTGTATGTGTTTCTTTGCTTTGTTAACTCTTCAAGTTTTTCCTTCATACAATGTTTTAATCTTTAACTTTCAAATGCACTTCTACAAATTTGTTTCAGACAGTGTTCAAGGTTTCAAAGTTTTAGTATTTTTCATATATCTTATGTGCTTCACTTTTCTCATCATTTTGGTATGTGTTTGTTTTCTTTGTTAACTCTTCAAATTTTTCCTTCATACAATGTTTTAATCTTGAAATTTCAAATGTACTTCTGCAACTTTGTTTCAAACTATGTTCAAGGTTTCAACTTTTTCTCACAATGGTTTCAAACTTTTAGATTTTTCTTGCTATATCTTATTTTCTTCACTTTTCTCATATTTTTTGTTTGCTTTGTTAACTCTTCAGCTTTTTCCTTCATACAATGTTTCAATCTTAAAGTTTAAAGTGTATTTCTACAACTTTGCTTTGAACTCTCTTAAAAGTTTCATGTTTTTTGAACAATGATTTCAAAAAATGATTTTTTTACTTTTCTCATCATTATGGTATATTTGTTTGCTTTGTTAAGTCTTCAACTTATTCTTTCATACATGCGAGATTTTAGGTCGAACTCTACCTCTGCCGAGGAATAACTTTCATGTGTTTTGATAGGAGACAAGCATAAAGTCGAAACTGAGTCACATACTGATGTCGAAGGGTTACTTACTGTAGTCGAAACTACTTCTAGTATGTAATTTCGAAATATATTGTTGACTTATTATGGCGAATTGGACCTTGTATTAAGGATCCAATTGATTAGTTAGCTTGTAAGTTAGCTAGTTAATCTGTAAATAGGCTAGATCACTCAGGTTGTTGAGTGAGGAAAATTATTATTCATTTGTAATCATTTGTAAACCCTACATGAGAAAGTGAATAGTAAACAATTTGCCCTAATCCTTCTTCTTCTTTCTTCTTTCTCTCTCTCTCTCTCTCTCTCTCTCTCTCTCTCTCTCTCTCTCTCTCTCTCTCTCTCTCTCTCTCTCTCTCTCTCTCTCTCTCTCTCTTTGTTCTAACCATTTTATTATTCACCAAAGAACTTTGTTTCTCAATCTTTATTTGTTGAAAGGTATCATTTGTGATCACAACAAACTGGTACGGTGAGGATGAAGAAGATGTCGTCAACAAAGTTTGAAATTGAGAAGTTCACCGGAGTTTATGACTTCGGTTTATGGCGTTTGAAAATGTGAGCCCTTCTTGTTCAACAGAGTTTGCTAGAAGCGTTAAAGGAAAGAGATGCCATGGATGTTGTATTAACGGAGAAGGAAAAGACAACGATGATCGAGAAAGCCCACAGTGCAATTGTTCTGAGTCTTGGTGATAAGATTCTCAAACAGGTTTCGAAGGAGGTAACGACAGCTGGTGTTTGGCTAAAACTCGAAGTATTGTATATGAAAAAATCCTTGGTGAATCGTTTGTACTTGAAACAAATTTTGTATTCATTCAAGACGAATGAAGATAAAGCGTTGACGGAGCAGCTGGATGTGTTCAGCAACCTAATTCTTGATCTTGAAAATATTGATGTTACCATCAATGACGAAGATCAAGCATTGTTATTGTTGTGCTCTTTACCTAAGTCACATGCTCACTTAAAAGAAAACCTCTTGTATGGAAGAGAGTCTCTGATCTTTGAAGAAGTTCAAGCACCCTTGTATTCGAAGGATTTGAGCGAAAGAAAGGAGCAAAAACCATCATCATCAGTTGGCGAAGGGGTATCCGTGAAGGGGAAATCCTCGAAGAGAGATGGTAGATTTGTGAAGAAGAAAGGTAAAACTCGGAAGAAGTCTTATGGTGGTAATATTTTTGGGATTAAGTGTTATCACTGTAAGAAGGAGGGTCACACAAGAAAGATGTGTCCTGAGCGCCTGAATAATCATGGAAGTGTAGCACAATGGCAATGCAGCTATTGTGCAAGATGATTATGAATCATATGATGTCCTAGTGGTGTCGAGTAGAAACTCTTGTAAAGAGTGGATTGATGTACTTGACATATCACTCAAAACGAGGATGTGTTTGAAGAGTTATGTGATCAAGATGGTGGATCAGTGCTGCTGGGAAACAATAAAGCTTGCAAAATTGCAGGTATTGGATCTGTAAGATTCAAGCTCCATGATGAATTAATAAGGCTATTGACTAGAGTTAGGTATGTATCTGACCTTAAGAGTAATTTAATTTCTCTTGGTGAATTCGAAAAGAAAGGATATGTCTTCAAAGGAGAGAAAGGTTTCCGGAAAGTCTAGAAGGGGTCGAAAGAAGTCTTAAGAGGCATAGAGAAACAAGACTTGTATACCCTTAAGGATGAGGTTGTAAGTGGTTCAGCAGATTTTGCATCCACGAAACCAGTGTCGAAGATAGAATTATGGCACATGATATTGGGTCATGTCAGCAAAAGAGGCCTGATCGAATTGGAGAAACAGAACCTGCTAGGTGGTGATAAAGTTGAGAACACATGGATCCCTTGATTATATACATGCTGATCTTCGGGGGCCTTCAAAGAATCCTTCACATTCAGGTGCAAGGTATTTTCTATCTATAGTTGATGACTATTCCAGAAAATTATGGGTATTCATTCAGAAGACTAAGGATGAAACTTTTGAGAATTTCAAAAGTTGATAGGTTCTGGTCGAAACTCAAACTGACAGAAAGGTTAAGAGGTTGAGAGCTGACAATGGCCTTGAGTTCTGCAATGAGCTTTCGACAATTGTTATGTTGAGTCTGGGATTTCAAGGTATAAGACTGTAGCAGGTATTCCTCAACAAAATGGCCTAGCTAAGAGATTCAATCGAGCAATCCTTGAAAGGGTTAGATGCATGTTGGTTAGTGTTGGATTGAAGAAAGTGTTTTGGATGGAGGTTGTTTCGATAGTAGCTTATTTGATAAATAGATGTCCCTCGATTGCTTTGGGAATGAAGACACCTAAAGAATTTGGTCGGGTCAACCACCTGATCTTGACAAACTGGGAGTATTTGACTGTTTAGCCTATGCTCACATTAGGCAAGACAAGGTCGAATCTAGAGCTCTGAGATGCATGTTCCTTGGATATCCTGAGGGAAACAAAGGTTATAGGTTGTGGTGCCTAGAACCAGGTCACAGGAGATGTATCACGAATCATGATGTAGTTTTCAATGAAGTCGAAATGGCGTTCAAGAAAACTGGTAATGTTGGTCGAAGTGCAGAAATCTCTGAAGAGGAGCTGGAACAGGTAGAGATTCCTGTTGAGGTGGAGCATAGTGATGTTGAAGTGCATGACCCATATGAAATCGAAGAAGAAGATCAAGATGCTTAAGAGACTGCAGAAAAACATTATAAACAATGTCATAAGTTGTTGTCATAAGCTTTTTCCCCATAAGTTCTCTTTAACAAATAGTATCGTCAAACTTATGCTAATAGGTAAACTTGAATGAGACAATGAAAACAAACATTTAGTCTTAATGATCTTTTAATTTGTTAGTCTATTTAACATTAATTGAATTTCATATTTACAAACATTCAAATGAAGTAGGCTTTTAAATAGGCTAGTAGGTCAATCAGGCATTCGAAAAGGTCAGACTTAAGTCTAAAAACAAGCCTATAATAGGCTACAGGTCATGCTTAGGCTTTGAATTTTTTAGCAGGGCAGGCTCAGGCTTGGCAAAGCTTAGCTCGACCCAGCCTATTTCCACCCCTAATCGTTAGTATGAATAACGAAGCATGAGTGTTCATTTCTCCATCGAAGTTGCAGCAACAAATCAATCAAAAAATTTATAATCCAAAATTTTATAAATTCTAAAAAATTATATGAATTAATTGCGTATTTTTCCCCATCATAAATAATTATTTTCCTTTTTTTAAAAGTTTCAACCATTAATATTAATTCACAAATAAAGTATAAATCAAATTGAACTTAAAGATTGATATATCGTGTTAGGGTCTGCTGCAAAACATGAACAAGAATAAGATGAAAATGATAGGATGAAATTTGAACAAAATAAATTTTAAAGTGTATGTTCACACTAAGCTTTAGATTTGATTTTTTCCAACCAATTTAGTCAAATTGGATGCAAATGGATAAACGTGTAAACCTGTTTTAAGATACTTTAAAAATCTTAACATGAATCGTACTTTCACATTGAGCATATCAATAGATTATATTTTACAAAATAAAATTCTCTCATTTATTTTCGTTCATTAGAAAAATAAATAAATAACCTAAAAATGTCTCTATTTATAAAAGAAACTCATAACAATTGGTGAACAGGTACAAATCTTAGAAATGATGATTATATGAAGTGATATATACTTTTAGAGCTAAGAGGTATAACATAAGTTGCAATGGTTAAAAAAACCACCTAGGACTACATGCCTTTTTTACTCAAAAGGTTGGGAATTGGAATTCCTTGAATGTGCCTTTTTAATGTCAAATATTTACATTGATTATATTTTAATCATTATAAAATATATATTTTTTAAACTATATTCTAAAAAAATTCCACAAGAAAAACCTAGGTTTTTTCTCTAAAATTTAGTCTTAAAGTTATAATTTGGACAACTTAGCTCTCGAGTCAGTCCTAAATGTTATAAGTGTTGTTTTCCATTGAAAATGAAAAAGTATACTTGAGAGAACAATTTACAAAATGATTCCTAGTATTGACCACAGAATTTACAACAATTTACAACAATTTAGAGTTTTTTTTTATAAAAATCATAATAAAAATGATTCCTAGTATTGACCACAGAATTGACTCAACAATATTTATAAACTATATTTTATTGAGGCCTTACAAAATAACATAAGGCTTTTAAAAATAAGATCTGAAATAAAATTTGGAAATTTCTCAATTTTTCCAGAGCATATCAATATAGTCCTGCCTATTGTGTGTTTGTGTGTTTTACTCGGTTTAAAATTCTATTCCTTTAAATAATATTCTCAGGATTATTATTTTCTGAAATGTTAACATTTCAACTTATGTGTTTGGTAGAAATTTAGGTTTTCAAAAATAATTATAAAAATAATAATAAATATAGTGGAAAGTTATGGTTGGTTAAATTTATTTTCATAGAATGTTATACTCTAACTCTTTAAAAATTTGAATAAAAATAACAAATCGTGTGTAAATAAATTTCTTAGAATAAAAAATATTTTAAAATTATTTTTTAAAATTTGAATCAAATATAAAAATATTTTATTTCATAATTATATTTTCAAAAAAATATTTTTTTTAAACCTTAAAACAAACACAGCCTTAATCTTCGGATCCACATTCTTAGTTTAATGCTCAAATATTACAACAATAAACCATAACAAAGTTTCATCTTGACAACCTAATTGGTAATAAATTATTATGTCATATATTTTTAATTGTACTTATACCAAGTATAATAATATAGACCATGATCATGTCGAGGAAATACTAAGCAAGAGGTTTTAAGTATGTGATTTGTCAAAGTAAAGAGGATTAATTCGGAATTTTGATCAGTCCAACAAAAATAAAGAGTTAAATGGGGTTCGATCTGTTTTGCAACCCATAATATTTAATATTGATGGTATATGTGTTACATTATTACTCTCCTTTGCATACATTTGCTATAACTTAGGCATGCTTCATGCTCGGAATGCTAATTCGCATTAGAAAATATACTAAATATGAGAGTGAACCTGAATTTTGTGCATCTAGACACATTCTCAACTAAAGCTGAATTTAACATGTACATAGAATATGTTAAAGGGGATATATATTACTCACATTTATTATATTTAACATTTTTTTTAAATATGAGTCTATTCACAATACTCCCTTTTAAGCGGAAATTTCAACTGTATAACTGAACTTTTTGTTATGTGTTTTTTGCTCACCATCCTTATATTGCCGTTGATACTCTTTAACAGAACACCTCCTAACCACCATATGTAAAAAATATTTTCAATACAAGTGAGTCGGTCCTTCAATCGAACCAAAGACTCATGAAATAATAGTTATATCAATTTTAATTTATTGTGACATTAAATTATCTAAACAACTCGAATTTTTTATATAGTTTTTCAATCACTAAACCTAATACATAATCACTAGCTAAAGATTTGTTTTAATTATTCTATCTTAAATACGTTAATTACTTAGTATTTATATTGATTTAATATGAAATAATAGTTAAACACTATAAAATATAATTTTGGAGATATATTTCTTGAATGAATTCATTCATAAAATATGGGTTGAATTTAAAAATAAATAAAATATGTGTATTAGAGTGTGTCCGGAGATGTATTTTTAAAAATTATAACAAATATTAGTTTGTAATGGAATACTTTTCATTGATTCTTGATCTGATATATATACAAGTATAGGGTTGAATACAATATCTAATCATTCTAAATATAGTTGCCTAATATTAAATCATTTCCATATAAATTGAGGTTAAGAATAGTAAAATGAAGATATGTGCAGCTAATATCATAATGTGCTGTTATGACATTATCTTCCCATAATGTGCTGTTATGACAGCATCTTCATGATATTATTTTGGCAAGATATCAGTTGTCTAAGATCCCCCCTCAAGTTGGAGCATGCAAATTGTGGATGCCCAACTTGTTTAGAAAGTAATCAAATTGTTGTTTTCCCAATGCTTTAGTAAATATATCAGCAAGTTGAATATTTGTGGACACATGGTGAGTTGAAATGTTGTCGTTGAGGAGTTCATCGCGTAAAAAATGACAGTCAACTTCGATGTGTTTTGTGCGCTCATGAAAAACTGGATTGGCAGCTATATGCAATGCCGACTGACTATCACAATGTATCTTCATGGGGCGAGATTGAGAGATGCCAAGGGAGAGTAAAAGTGCTTTCAACCATTTGAGTTCACATGTCGTAGTAGCCATGGAACGATATTCTGCCTCAGCGGACGAACGAGAGACAACCTGTTGCTTTTTGGTTTTCCAAGAGATAGGTGAGTTCCCAAGAAAAACTATCCATCCAGTAAGAGACCGCCTTGTCAAAGGGCAGCCTGCCCAATCCGAGTCACACCAGGCGTTAATTTGAAGATCACAATCAGCTTGGAGAAGAATACCTTGGCCAGGATTTCCCATGAGATAACGAACAACACGAAGGGCTGCATTCCAGTGTTCTTCTAAGGGTTTTTGCATGAATTGAGCCAAAATATGAACCGAGTAAGAAAGTTCAGGTCTAGTGACGGTTAAGTAGACCAAACGACCTACTAGTCTTCGATAGCGATCCGGATTGGAAAGTGGAGTTCCAATGGCCAAGGGAAGATGGTGATTTTGATCTAAGGGAAAACCAACAGGCTTAGCACCTAACAATCCAGCTTCAGTGATGATGTCAAGTGTGTATTTTCGTTGGCACAAGAAAATTCCTTTGGAATTGCGAGCCACCTCAATGCCAAGAAAATATTTTAAAGGGCCAAGATCTTTCATATGAAAGCATGTGCTCAAGTAGGATTTGAATGACTCAATTGCTTTGTTGTTGTTTCCCGAAATGATAAGGTCATCCACGTAAACTAACACATACAACTCTACACAGTTACGATGTAGAGTAAAAAGAGAGTAATCAGAGTAGGACTGTGTGAAACCATACCGTTGAAGTGCGTTTTTTAGTTTGGCAAACCAACACCGAGGTGCCTGTTTCAAGCCGTATAGAGATTTCCGCAAGCGACATACCTGATTTGGAGTAGATGTCTTGAAACCGGGGGGTAATTTCATATACACTTCTTCGTCAAGCTCACCATGTAAAAAAGCGTTATGAACGTCCATTTGATGAAGTTCCTAATGTTTTGCAGCAGCAACAGCGAGAAACGTTCTCACAGTTACCATTTTCACAACTGGAGCAAAGGTTTCATGATAATTCAACCCCTCAACTTGGTTGTTCCCCATAATAACGAGTCTTGCCTTATAGCGTTCAATAGTTCCATCTGAGTGATATTTAATTCGATACACCCATTTACTGCCGATAGCCTTTTTGTTTGGAGGAAGTGTTTCTACTGTCCAAGTCCCATTATTTTCAAGAGCCTCAATTTCAAGCTGCATGGCATTTCGCCATCGGATATCTTTGACAGCTTCAGCAAAGCTTTGTGGTTCTATGGCTGCAGAAACAGCGGCTAAAAAATGCCTGTGCTGTGGTGAAAAGTTAGCATAATTCACATATTCGGATAAGGGATAGGGTGTACCTGAAGGACGTGACAGAGCGATGGAACAGTTTGAGGGGCATATCTTAGAGATGGTATTGGTCACAAAGTTTTGCAGCTTGGTAGAAGGAATCTTGACACGACGGCCACGTCCCAAATTTTCGACTGTATCAGTAGTAGGCGGTTCTTCATTGATTTCAACAGCTGGTGGTATGTCATGAGACTTAGGTGAAGAGGATTCAATATGAGATACAATTGGAACAGTTGGTGAATTGCCATTTGATTCATCATGATCATGTAACCTTGTAGTTTCAATTGCTGGAGCTGAAAGGACAGCAGGTATAGTAATAACATGCTAAAGGGGATCATCTTCAACAATATTTTTATTGAAAGAGACATCGGGCAAGGTGTGGTCATCTTTACATGCAAGCTGGTGCGGTATAATTTCTGCAGCAAACGGAAATTTATCTTCATAGAAAACCACATCTCTCGAGTTAAAGAAAACACCCAGCTCCAAGTCATACATACGCCATCCCTTGGTGCCATAAGGATATCCAACAAATGCACACTTGCGACTTCGACTAGCGAATTTGTCACCCTTATGATGTTGATTATGTGCATAAGCTAGGCAGCCAATGACACGAAGATGCTCAAGAGAAGGAGGCTTACCTTACAAGAGTTCAAATGGAGTTTTACCATCTAAATTTCGTGTAGGAGTTCGATTAATCAAGTAACATGCAGCAAGAGCACATTCCCCCCAAAATTCAATTGGAAATTGGGCTTGAAAGCGCAAAGCACGAGCAACATTAAGAATGTGTCTATGCTTACGTTCTACTCTTCCATTTTGCTGTGGTGTTCCAACACATGAAGTTTCATGAATAATACCACGATCACGAAAAGTTGGTTTCATACAAGTGAATCCAGTTCCATTATCGCTTCGAATTATCTTTACATGTGTACTAAATTGTCGTTCAACCATTGCTAAAAATTGATAAAGATATCTAGAGACTTCAGTTTTATCAACAAGAAGATAAATCCACACTGCTCTCGAGAAATCGTCAACAATAGTTAAAAAATATCTAGCACCGCAAAGAGTATCATTTCGATAAGGCCCCCATAAATCACAATGAATTAAATGAAAACGAGTGGCTGCTTTATTTTCACTAATAGGAAAATTGGCTCGTGACTGTTTTGCTCTAAGGCATATGTCACAAGTCTGAATATATAAATTATTTTTGCTACTGGGGCTAACATTTGGAAGCGTTTGCAGAACTTTCAAAGATGCATGTCCTAGTCTTTGATGCAACAAATCCAAAGAAACCTCTTTATTAGTCTTCATTGCAGCCGCCTTGACAATCCCTCTAAGATAGTATAGCCCCTCTCTTTGTTCACCCGCTCCAATCGGCGTCCTCAAAGTGGGGTCATGTAGAAGACATGACTTGTCAGTAAATAGGACAGTGTAATTAGAATTTTTCAGTAGTTGTGACACTGAAATAAGATTGCATTGCAAACTAGGCACATATAGGACATTTTTTAGTTGCAGCCTTTCATTGAGCACCACATTTCCTTCTTTGGTGGCCACTGTCTCTTCACCATTTGGGAGTCCAATAGAGCACTCAAAGATGTTGTGTATATTGGTTAGGCAGTCCAATTGACCAGTCATATGGTGTGAAACACCTGTATCAATAATCCATGGCAAGAAGGAACACTTACCATTGAGCTTCTCAGTTGAACTTAGTTTGACATTGTTTAAAAGGCTAGCTAGTGTTTGCAATTGATCACTAGTAAGGCCGAAATCAGCCTCTGGAACTTCAGTAGTGATCTCTTTTGTTGTCGCTTTTGCTTGTGCTATGTGAGCCTTAGCGGTACCTCCTCGATTTCTGTTATTAGATCGTTCTGGTTTCCCGCGTCCAGACCCCTTCATTGGTCCACGTGGTCGATCTCCCCACCATTCAGGATATCCTATGAGTTGAAAGCAACCTTCTGAATCATGCCCAGTTTGATTGCAGTGATTGCATAATCTTCCTTTCTCCTTGTGTTTGAAGTTTGAGTGTACTGCAAATGCCATTGCTTCACCACGTTCTTCTGTCACACGAGTTATTGTGCGTAGTCGTTCCTCTTGCACCAGTGTTGCGTACACTTTGTTTAGTGTAGGTAGAGGATCCTGGGCAAGAAGATTAGATCGGACTGTCCCGTAGAGAGTATCATCCAATCCCATGAGAAATTGGTGAACTTTCTCCTCCTCATGTTTCTTTGTAATTTTATTGCTGATATTGCACGTACACAGTCCGCACTTGCATGTCAGAATCTGATCATAGTTCACTAATTCTTCCCACAATTTTTTCAGTTTGCCATAGTATGTCACAATGGTCAAACCTTTCTGCTTGCATTCAACTAGTTAAGCTTTGAGCTGTTGAATACGTGGTCCATTCACAATGGAAAACCGCTCCTGGATGTCGTTCCAAAGATCCATAGCTACCTCCATGTGTGACATAGTCGATCGCAGCGAAGGTTCAATGGTATTCATGATCCAAGACACCAATAATGAGTTGTTTGTCCACCAATCTTCAAGATCTGAAGATCCGTCGTCGGGTTTGCCAATTGTTCCATCGACAAAACCGAATTTCTTTCGTGCTCGAAGAGCTGTTCTGAGTGAACGAGCCCATTCATCATAGTTTTCTCCCTTTAATTGCACATGAGTTATCAAACTTCCAGGATTGTCGTTGGAAGTGATATCATAAGGGGAGATGGTTTTTCTGATGACAACTCCATCGCCATTGTTGACTGTCTTTATGCTTTTGTTGTTTGCTGAAGCTGCAGAGTCTTCGGTATCCGACATGATTCAAACTAGCTTTGTTTCTATTATGTATTGCGGCTCTGATACCATAACAAATATTAGTTTGTAATGGAATACTTTTCATTGATTCTTGATCTGATATATATACAAGTATAGGGTTGAATACAATATCTAATCATTCTAAATATAGTTGCCTAATATTAAATCATTTCCATATAAACTGAGGTTAAGAATAGTAAAATGAAGATATGTGCAGCTAATATCATAATGTGCTGTTATGACATTATCTTCCCATAATGTGCTGTTATGACAGCATCTTCATGATATTATTTTGGCAAGATATCAGTTGTCTAAGAAATTATAAATATTTTTGAAACTTTGCATGATGTCTAAGAATCATAAAAGATGCAATAAGAAATGACCCTAATGAAACTCAATGTTAATTGATTTAGGCAACGGATTTTTAAAATTATCGTCACGGATTTGTTTACCCAAACTAACCATAATTAATTTCTATGATTTATATTATAAAAACTAGTATAATATATTTTACTTCAAAAATAAAAAATGAAGGTGAATACTCCAATACTTTGAAATTTAGTTGGTACCGGTATCCTCGTCCAATAAAAAAATCATATTCAATGTCATATTGTTTTTTATATATATTATTTAAAAATGCATTAATTTTTTTATTTAATTTACACTAAAAGTACCCGTACCCAACTACTTATTATTATGAATACTTAAGAATTTGCCAAAAATAAAACACTACTTATAATATTCACAATTTATGACAGAAAAAAATTAAAAATTTTATATTATTATAGAAAATTAATTAACGTGAATTACATATTTTTAAAAAATATTTTTGCATATTTAATTCTAACATATCCAATCAATCTAATCCAAACTAACCCCTTATTTTTCAATTTCATTCAGTTTGAATTTTATTACAAAAATGTGCAAATCCAAATTCATACCAATACATATATTTTTTCTGTTTGAGAATCAGATTGTTTCAAAACATTTCAAAACCGAAACAAACATCCCCACCTGAATCTACACAGAAAGTGACCTTTTGAAATTTCATTTTTGTTTAAACTTAATAGCTAATAGTAAGCATGTTACAGTACTTTTAGATAGATATTTAGATTGTAAAACAAGCATACTCAAAATCCTATGCACCAAGATGAAAAAAATAACATCCTTGGAAAAGATAAAATAATAAAAAATATATATGGCATCTGTTGCCAAAAATAACTATTATTTGAGCTATACTTCATCCCAAGATGGGATTTACAGACAACACTCTGCCTTAGAATATCACATTACATCCTACATAACCAGATTTGCATGCTTCAAAAATATTTAAACTGGTAACACAATGTCACGTTAGAAATAAAGATACAAATTTGATTCCACAACAGACAACCGAGTAAGTTGATTCCACTGCTATTAATTCAATTGGGTGAGAGGAGAACGTGGAATAAGTGACGGTTTCAACTCCTTTACATCAGAAGAAGATTCATATGAATTACTTTCCCGGAATTCATCCAAAAGAGTTTCGATTGGCAAGGTTCGAAGAGAGTCAATTGTACCCTTACTCGGAACCTCTGGCTCACATCTTATAGGTGTTGTACCACTAGGCTCATAGTCCTGCACAAGACATCAACGAAACAAATTTCATGTTAAACATTCCTGTAATCCTGTTTAATAATATTGATTATTTTAACATCAGACTTTAAAATAGCCTACCCTATACTCTTGCTGGAAAGTTTCACATGCTTTGTGTTCTATGGAAGCTGCTTGCCCAGCATGATTCTCTCTGAACATCTCAAGTGTATTTGCATGGCTTTTCACCACACTTACCACACTACATACAGACTCACGCTCTTCTGCAGACGTGGCTGGAAAATATACCCCAAGAAAAAGGATTACAGGAATGCAAAATACATATAGCAACACTTCAATTAAAAAGGGAGGAATGGTAGTGACATTCACTTCATAAATGTTATTTATAAAATATAATGTTGTATATATATACCACATTATAATGCAATACTAACCGTCAAACTGCTCGAGAAGATCATCACTGTTCTTTGCCACATCTTCCTCAGCTGCTGCTCGTGCAGAATTGACCTCAGCAACATGTTGCTCGCTGCTATCACGAGCATTCCTGCGCCAAAGTAATTGATATAACAATATAATACAATTCATTATAACAATATAGTACAATTCATTATAACAATCATATTGCACACCTGATAAGTGACTCTGTCGCTTGAATATGTTTGGTCCCTAAATCATTTACACCCTCATGTGTCCTCTTAACTTGTTCCAAAGCTGAATGAGCAGTGTTAACACTACAGGGATTAAAAAGGATTATTAGAATGTGAACAAGAGCATGAAGACCAAGAAAACTACATGACATAACACATACCTTTGCTGCAGGAGTACCTCCATGCGACAATGCTTAGCCGCAGAATAATCAGCAGTATCTTTTGCTTCTTTTTCTGCTTGTACACAAAAGGACTGCCATTTCCTTTTAGCATTAGTTGCAATATCACCCACAGATGACACATGTCCATCAAGGAATGACTTGTTCTTAACACCACTTTCTCTAAAATCAACAAGCTTTGAATCTACCTGTGAGACCAACCATTAGATGACAATCATTAAACTGATAAAAAAGACAGATTTCAACCAGCTCACAAGCATTACCCATTCAGGCCCATAAAAATTAATAAACAAGGAAAGTGCCAAAAACTGACAAGATCGATTTGACACCAAATGTGATAAAATGAAATAATAAACAAGAAAAGAAGGTCAAAAACTGACAAGATTGATTTGACGCCGAATGAGATCAGAAACCAAACTAGTCATATCAGCGATGAGTTTCTCCGACTCAAATTTTGATTGCTCCTGCACAGAATAGAATAAAATGTCGATATTAGATGATAGCAACCATAATTATCTTCCAAACCACACTTGTTAATATAACATTAATACCTCGTAAACTTTTTTAAACTCATCAATGCTTTCTGTTTGCATTTTGTCAGTCTGTGCTACAAAATTTTCAAGCTTTTTTGATTCTTCAAAAAGCTTTTCCACTAATTCTTCAGATCGCTCAGATATCTCCTTTATCTGTTCCACACTGAGATTGAATCTCTTTCATTCACAATAGACACAACAAAAACAAGAAAAGTAAAGAGTGTCAGTCAAAACAAATAAGAATGAATTAAAGGGAATTATACAAAATGGGAAAACGATTAACACAGGAAAACTTCAAGCACATACATTGCGTACTTCCCTAGCAAAAAGTGTCAATTCACCCTGTTGTGTTGAAAGACAGCTCTGAAGCTCATCAAATATTGAGCCAGCTTCCGTGACCGCAGTTGTAAGGAACTGATTCATCAGAAATAAATAACTTTCTTAGTATTGAAAAGAATGAAACTGAACAAAATAATTAGTAGTAAAAAGATTTAGAGTTGTTGTAGCATACTTCTTCAATTGAATGACCATGGGAAGATATGGCAGATGACAACTCCTCCAAGGATGCATCTGAGCCTGACTTATGCAAACGCACAACATTTTGCACTGCCTCAATATGAGACACGTACACTGCCCTCAAGTCTTTCACTTTCTCTTTCAAATCAATAACCGCCTACAGGCAAAATAAAGGGGGCTGAGAATTCAAAGTTAAAGATAAAGCGACAAATGTAAACCATGAGCTGGGATACCAAACAAAAAGCTCAAGTGAATCAAACAAGTACAAAAAAAAAACATTTAAGAGTGTCAACAACAAGAACAACTGCTTTGGATATGTGATGTGCGCACCTTATCATGAATGCCCAAAAAGGAACAACAGAGCTTCTCCACGCCTTGTAGATGTCCATTCTGTTCAGACAACGATTTTGCAACAGTGTTGGAAAGAGAACCAACCTGCTGGGCAAGTTCCGCTTGAAAATTGTTTACAACTGTTCTATTGTCTGTGTTCAGTTTATCTTCTCTACCTATACAATTACCGGAGACATATAAGAATAAATTATGAAATAATGGATACATTCTAGATTCTTAATCATCAAGACAAAAAAGAGACACCACCTACCAATTTTCAGAAATAGTGAAGCATTATCCTGAAGAGCTTTCTCTAAATCTGCTCGTAATACACAAGCCTGATGCGCTAGAGCATTTTCTGTAATGAATAGTTAACATTAACTTAGAGGAATATTACAGATTTAACATTACCCCACACAAAGGAAAGTTACAGTAGAAACAATAATAGAAACACAATCCTTAATACCTGCTTTCCTATGTTTAGATATGATGAATTCATTTTCCTTCAGGGTATGATGACACTTTCTTAATTCGTCCTCTCTATTGGCAAGCAACTTGCTTGTCTTGTTCAAGTTTTTCTGTATGATTCAGAATATTTCCCCTATAAGCAATTATGTAGAGCTTAACTTAATGACAGTCCAGAAGAAAAAAAAAACAATGATATCTGACCTCAGTGGTATCAAGCTTGTTGCTTAAATCAGAGCAGTGACGAACTTGGCCATCGTATTTGTTTCTCATATCCTCAAGTTGCTGGTTGAAACAAAAAAGAGTCAAGTATAAAAGAGACAACAGACAGGTCCTTGTCATCTAATATAAGACTATAGATAGACTATAGTTTTTTTTTAGAAAGACAAACCTTCTGATATGATTCTATTGTGATGCCCATCTGCTCAATCTGATCTCCCATAGCCTTAACAGAAGAAAAAAGTGCATCAACATAAGGGACTTAGAGTAGTGGTTTAATGACCAGATCATGCAAATTAAACATAAACTAAATTTATCTACCCATGAACCGGAAGTTTAAAAAAAGGATAAACAAGGTAGAAACAAGAAATGTTTCACAAATAAAAAACGTCAATAATTTCAGCATGTAATGATTACATGAAACAAAATTGTTGGTCTTGGTGAATTTGTTGAAATAATCATATTGCGAACACTGGAAAATTTTCAAACAAACCAAGACATAAGACTACCTTCTTTTCAATCTCTTCTTGATAGTATCTATCCTTTGGAATATAGACCCCATTTTTCTCGCGGGTAGCATAAACCTCTGATCAAAGTCGCAAATTTAAACATCAATACGGTAGTGTGGCTAGACATCTAAGGATTCACAGTAATTTTTACTTTATAACAACAAAATAACAAAGCAACTAACCTGACTTAAGGCGTTCAATTTCACCATAAAGATCCTTTATAAGTGTCGATTTCATCATTTTTTGGTTGATCTAAAACAAAAAATATATATAAAAGCAGGTGAAAAGCAATGACATGGGCATGACAATGAACCATATCACAACAATACTAAAAACATCTGCACATCTTATTCTAAAATGAAATATTAAATTGGAGCTAGCTTGTTGATAACCAGTCTATTAAAAACATAATGGCCCTTGAAGCACTCAGCATGTCCCGGCACAATTGAGTGTAATTCATTGGAAGAACTAATATTCTGGGGATTTCGGCAGCAAAAATAAATACAATTCATCCCAATAATGAACCAATTAGAGAAATCAACTCACTTCATCTGGTTTCTCATTTAAATTTTTGACAGTTATTCATTTCAACAAAATATTGGGAGGCTTTAGTACTAAAGTAACTCAATCCGCAACAAACCTCTGGCTTATTTTTAATATTCTTTGCCCTGTGTGCATAATCCAATGTGCTCAAAGTTTCTTCTAAGCAATGAACAGCAGGGGATACTGTAGCAATGATGCATGTCTTAGTTCTACCTCCAAGTGAATCACGAAGTAAGCGAGTCAACTTACTATCCCTAAACATCAACATATATCCATGTAAGCATACAACGAAAAGGATAATGTCAAAGAACCATTGAATGAAGCATTATCAGGAGTCCAAAATTTAAAACCTGTAAGGAATATGACCAAGGTGCTCCACAAGTGCGTTAATCACTCGCCCTAAAGTGAGCAAACTTTTATTAATTTCTCCAGCTTCTCTTGCACGACCCTAATAAATATTATAAAGCTCAAATTATCAAGTGAAAAAAAAAATTACTATGAAACCCCCATGATGTATAGTTTAAATGACTAAACAACTACTATATGCTCCTAATGAATTACCTCCCTAGCACCAGACCGAGATATATTTTCAGAGCCAGCAAGATCTACTAAATTCAGTTTACCACACTTAATTAGCTCTTCGCCTTCAGGGGTTGCTTCTTTGATGTGGATTGTAATTGAAAACAATGAATGCGAACGACTGAGTAGCAAAATTATGTGTTAATAACGTAAGTTTGAATATATATGATTTTGCAATCTGACAACTAAAGAAACAGTCACCTAGATTGCTTGTTTAACAAAGTTTCTGCAGTGCGCCTTTTGGAAGACCCTCTCTCGAGAAGAGTATAAATCTCACTCGCACACGTCACTATTTCTTCCTCCAACCCTCTTACAAGAACCCCGCCTTTGCCATCCTCCATCAGAGGAAGCTGCTTTTTTTGCTTCTCCTCTAAACTAACCTTTGAAAGCTCCTCCGGGGCAAGCAAATCAGTAATCTCCTCATTATACAATTCTAAAAAGGTTACTTTAACGCTATACTCAGCATTCTGGCCCTCAAGTGTGTCAAAAATCTGCTTAACAGCCCTAGGAATCACTCCTGCCTCTGGAGGCAACTCTCCATTGGGTCCACTCTGCAGTAAAAATGGTCAAATCAAGTCATTAACATGACTTAATGCTGTCATTCATTAATTAATTAACAACACTTCGATATTGTTTTTCCAGTACCATAGAGCAAAATCATACCTTGGATCTTTTGCATTCCCCTTCCATAGTAAATGTTTTTCCGGTACCAGTTTGCCCATAAGCAAATATAGTACAATTAAATCCCTCTAAAACTTCATGCACTATGGGAGTAACAGCTTGTTCATATAGTTCCCTTTGTTGTGCAGAAGGTCCAAACACCTAAACAAAAACTCAACAATTAATCTTAATAACACTAACTCATCATTTTAATATCAATAACTTAATTAATTTCTCAAAAAAAACCTAATTCATTTCTGTTACTTCAAGCTTAGCAAATATAACCTGATGAACCTAAAAAATATCGATACTCAAAAAAACGAAAAAATTAAAATAATAAGCTAGTTTTAACACAAATAAAAAGGTTTAGGGTTTAGAAATGAAGAACCTTATCGAAGGTGAAAACCCTATCAATGTGCTTTCCGGCGATATTCTGAGACACTGCAACTTCTCTACTGTAATCATTGCAAGTGACTACTTGCGGTGCATTGGTGCGTAACTCTTCATCACTAAACGGCCTATAAAGTATCAAAAAAGCTATAGTTAGAGTTTGAAATTCGGAAGAAAAACATTCGAAAAATTAATAGGAAAAAAAAAGGATTGAAATGGAAATACCTGCATCTGAGAAGAACTTGAACGTTTACGCCTTTCTCTTTACCGGACATTTTTGGTGATTTTCGGTGTGCGGTGGTGGTGGTAGATCTGGAAATTCGAATTTGCGGTGTTTTTTTTTTGTTGTGTGTGAAAGGGTGTGGAAATGAGAGCGGGGTAGGGGTTGTAGCGTTTGAGATTTGAATTTTGAAAGACGCTCTTCTTTTTTTGCCCTTTCTGATTGAGAGATCTACGATACGACTCGCGTTTTGGATTTTATAATCTAACGGTACTCCGAGTATTTTGTTTGCCTTGACGATTTTGCCATTGTCGTTTTGGGTTTTTTGTGGGTTTTTGAAGTGTGAATTGGAACTTTATTAGGGGTGGGAATAGATGGGAGTCCAGTTCGACTTTACTTTTGGCTTAGTTAAATTAAAAATAATTAATAGGCCAATAAATAATCAAACTTATGTGTTAAAAAAATGTAATTATTTTATATAAATAATGAGACTAATTACTTTATATTGTAAGTTCATCATCATCCATTGGTATTATTTTATTAATAATTAAAATAAAAGTCAAATTTTTTCTAATATCCATCGGTTATAAATAACTGACAATATAAAATCATTTTATACTGTCTGAATTTCAATTAAATCCACAAATAATCTTAATAAACTTTTTAAAGAGTATAAATATTGGAGAAAAATGAATATGCACTAATAGTATAAAATATTTTTACATTGTAAATCAATCCATTAATTTACAATGAAAAATATGTATTTTGTCAATTCACGTTTTTATTTTTAAAATATTGATATGGCATGGCAAATTTTATGAAATTTAATTGGTTATAATTGTACGTGTAATATTGTTTTACACTGTCTATTCAGTATTTTTAAATTTTAAATATAGTTGGTTTAAATTTTGTTAAAAGAGTATAAACCTAACTTTTTTTAATAAGTTAGTCAAATTGAATTGTGCTTTAATAAGGCATGTCATAGTCTCCTGTTGCACGGTCTAAAACTATAATTGTTTTCAAACTCGCTATCACATAAGCTTTTTAAGACGTTGGATAAGTTAAAAAGAGAGCATAAATGTGTCTGTTTATGGGGGAGATAGTTGTAGGCAAAAATGAAGACTGCAAAGTGTCTCTTTATAATGATTGAGATTCGAACGGGTAATGAAATGGTAATGGAAAAGACAATAAAATGAAAGATTTTGCAAAATTCACTCCATTAACAAAGAGACCTATAGACCTAGAAAGATCTTATAATGTGTATATGACTTCAATGTTTTCAAGTTGCCTTGACCAAGAGAGTCAAAGCTTGACGTATAGAAAAAGATATATTGTGATTACCACATGATACACGACCATTGGCCTCTCTAAGGATGATTGCCAAGGATTGAAAACACAATTTGAGTAATTGATTTGATAAAGGTAATTTACCAAAGTACGTGAAAAAAAGTTGACTTAGAGATTTAGACAAGTCTCTGTCCCAGAGGAATGGCTCCAAATTGCTTGAACCTCTAAGGAAGTCAATGAGTCAAAAAAGAAGACATGAAAAATATGATATGAGATGTAGAAGGTTAACACCACAACTTACAGAGTTAAGCATTAGATTAAGATGATTGCAGAAGGGTGACATTTGTGGTGCTAAAAAACACATTTGAGATGCACAATCAACATGTGCCTTGACACAATTTAGGAATGTCATACCACTAATCATACTTTTGGAAAAGGAATACAGAGGAATAGAAAGGTGAAAAAAACAATATAAGGGTTTTCTCGATGGGAATACTGAATCGTAGTGTGAATAGAAGTCTAACTAATCAAGGCAGTTCATGTAATATCATACTCAATGAAAATTATAATAAGTTATGTTTACTTGAGTTAATTCTCAAGCCTTACAAGTGTATGTTCATGGAATTCTCATGAGATAGCATATATAAGTTAGGGTTTATAAAAGTATGTATTACTTTTACAATAGATGTTGGGTCAAAGTCATTATAAACAAAGTTCTTAGTGGTCGAAGGCACGTCATCATACAACCTCATCATCAGGTGACTCCTACACAACACACTTGGGTTCATTATGCCAATATCTCACTTTGGAATGAAGTTCCTTCTATAGAAGGGTAAAATTGCCACGATGCACGTAAAATATCATGTAGCTAGACAGTGTAACGTCAACAATTCTGTTGGCTCCTAATTTCGATGTTTGATTGAAATTAAAAGTAACAAATAGAGTTCTTGAAGAAATTTAATTACTTCAACTGGAGCCATGCTTTGAAATGGGAGTCGAAGGCGTCCTTTCGCCAAGAGAATATATGTTATGAACTTAGAGATATTCCTCATCAGTTGGAAGACTCGATTCGACTGAAGCGTTGCTAAGGGTATTTCGACGAGTTTGTTTGAATTCAAATAAAAGAGGGAAAGTCTGTTTTTAAGAAAGACATGTGGAGCGCCCCTATGATTCGAAGGCATGCAGAAGCGACGCTTGTCTTGATTTCGTTTGTTAGCCATTAATGGCAGTTATGTTTGATTATTATAAATAGCAGGTCTTAGTGTTAAGATGTGTGTGTTCAATTGTGTACAAATTCTTCAGTATACTCAAAGTATTCGTGTGTTGAGAGAAACAAGTTTGTAAGAATGCACATTGACTAAACACCAGTTTTTTCATTTCAATACAATTTGATAATTCTCTTTCTTTAAGAATTTATTCTTTCTTTATGCAAGTTCTTATCTTCGTCATTTACCAGTATTTTGATTTCACTTACTGTCACTTAAATTCATTTACATTTGAAATAAGTTGCTTTATCCTGAACTATGTCGAAGTGTTAATAGTTTTTATAAATTTCATTTAAGATCAATTAGCACATGTCCTAGGATTTGTATGGTCGATCATGCAAGTGAAACAAATATTTTTTTCGATTTATAAGAACAGCGGTTGTTCAGCAATTTCCACGACGAACAAATTGGCACGCCCAGTGGGACAGTGCTAAGTGATCATAAAAATCGCTTCTAAATTCTCTTCAGAAAACATTTATTAGTTCCATGGTCTGCTTTTTCTTCGAAAAAACTTCGTTGCATGTTATTAAGAAGTGGTAAGGTAGCCACCTTTAATGAAGATAGAACAAAAAGGAGATATAGGAGGAGAATGGTGACAAATTTAAACCAGCCAAATATTCCTCAGGATGTCCCGAATAACAATATAGAACAACCCATATGAGCTTCAACAGGAGAACCAACGGTCTTAGCGCCTGTCTCTGAAGCAATACCGTCTATGGGAAGTTCGATGCCCACATATTCGATTTCCCATACGTAACCTATTCTGACTTATATTGGGCCAAGGGGTCCTCCGCAGACCCCACCATCGATAGGGACTTCGACATTTAGAGGCATCCCTACGCCTGGGTTTTCAATGCCTTTGCCTCGAGACCCGCCCTATGGAACCCATAATAACTTTGCCATTACAGGGATTTGGTTATGGGGTAAATATGGGTCGAAATAGTCAAAATTTAGGTATAGGGTATTCATCCCAGATGCCAAATTTGACAACCAATTTTGCATCCTATTTGAGACAACAAATGGACGAAAGTAACCATCAAATAGTTCAAATGATGTTCAGCCCCTCATTCATAATACTACATAAACTAACCAACAACTAGCAGCACAAATGACACGCCTTGTAGAATTCTTGGGTGTACCAAATCCCCCTCGACAACCACCGAAGGAGTATCTGATAGATAACCAAGGGGTATTCTTCGATGAAGACAACACCATTAACCAAATTCCACAAAACCTGGCCCAGGCAAATCAAAACAACTTGGGAATGACCGAACGGCCTAGAGTCGAACCCCCTAGGAACCAACCACAAGTTTCTAGAGAAGAAGAACCAAGGATAGTTTTGGTAAATAGAAACCAGGATGCTGAAAATGTCGTACAACAAGTTCGACGTAACAATCTAGCAGCAGACAATAATTTAGTTGCCATGGTCGAAATAATCATGGCACATAATGGAGTAAATTTTGGCCTTCGACGGCCAAATTATACATCACTATTATCAGAGTATATCCTCCAGACAGATTTACCCCCGAGAACAAAGGTTCCTAAGTTCACTAAGTTTTTGGGGATACCACTGAGTCTAATGTCGAACACGTGGCTAGATATTTGATAGAAGCGGGAGACATTTTGAATGATGAGAATCTCAGGGTCAAGTATTTCCCAAGTTCTCTTACAAAAAACGCTTTTACTTGGTTCACAACCCTACCTCCAAATTCGATTCATAATTGGGCCCAGTTAGAATGATTATTTCATGAACAATTCTACGTGGGACAAACGAAGATTAATTTGAAGGAATTGGCTAGTATAAAACGAAAGTTTACTGAGCCAATTGATGATTATTTGAATGAATTTCGACTTCTCAAAGCAATGTGTTTCACACAAATACCAGAACACGAGTTAGTCGAAATGGCTGCTGGTGGCCTAGATTATTCCATCAGAAAAAAGTTAGATACTCGATACCTGAGGGATATGGCCCAGTTGGCCGATAGAGTTTGATAGTTAGAATGTTTGAGAGAAGAAAAAGCGAGGGTAAATAAGAATAAAAGAATAGCCTGTGTCGAATTCAATGAAGACGACGAAAGGCCTTAGAATGAGTCTATAAGTTTCGATGAGAATAAAGTAGATCTCGCTGAATTGAAAAAGGGTTCACCCTATTCTTGCAATGTTTTAGCACCTTAGAATGGGAAGAACCATACTGAATCGGATAAGAATAATAGGTTTCTTAAGAGAACTTATACATTTGATGTCACAAAGTGTGATGAAATCTTCGACTTATTAGTTAAAGATGGGAAAATGATAATACCTCCTAGTGCTAAGATACCCCCTTTAGATCAAAGAAAGAAAAGAGGATTTTGCGAATACCATAATTTTTTGGGTCATAAAACCTCTCAATGTTTTCTTTTCAGGAATCTTGTGCAAAATGCTATCCTAGAGGGAAGGCTGAAATTCGGGGAGAAGCCCAAAAACCAGATGTCGTATCGCTGCCAAGAGGTGTCGGCAATGACAGAAGAGTCGCCACCGTTCGTTATTTTTCCCAAAGAGAGGGAAAAGAAACGATCAGAGAAAAACTACAAAAAGGGAATAAGACAGGTCATGTAAACCAAATCTTGGGTTCGGGAGTCAGTTACGCAAGGGGAAGGTATTAGCACCCCTCACGTCCGTCATACTTGACGGGATCCACGCTCGTTGTCTAGTCTATAAGGGTTCAACTCTATCTATGCTAAAGGTCTTGGGGACGAAAGAAAAGAAAAGAAACTCGATAGAGCATCGCCGCTTTATGCCTACGTATTCCCTCGTGTAATGGGAAAGTTAGAGTCAACGTAGTTCGGAAAACTACGGGTGAAAGTGGGGGAAGGTTGCTCGCAAAAACATCATCGTCTTGTGCCTACGTATCCTCGTCTGGTACGAGAAATCAGAGCAAACGTAGTTCAGGCTGACACGACCACGGGTTGGTTCAAGTATTTTAAACCGAGTAGGGTTAAACAGTGATTCCAGCAGTTAGGGACGATGCCTGTTTACGGTAGAACCAAAGCTTAACAAAACTCTTTCTGAAAATGGTTTTCCAATTAAGATCTCGAGGGATAAAAAGATTTGATGTTTTTGTTTTGGTGTTTTTTAAGACAAAAAGTTGATTGAGTTGTGGTTTGAAACTCATGTCGCACAAAAAGACTATGACTTGAGAGCGAATGCGTCACATATCGCCCAAAGGGCATACGCTAAACACTCTAGACAGTCGAGAGGAGGCCTCCCAACCATCATTCCTCGAGTACTTAAGGCTCGTAGCGTACAACATGAATTAATATTTATTAAGTGTTTTGGATTGTTTAGGAAATGAGAAGAGAAAGACACAGACTAAGGGGAAACTGGACCCTAAAGTTGTCATGCACAATGCTCCTAAAGTTGGGACGAGAGGGAAGAACTAACCTAATGTTATCATGCATAGGATTGAACACCTAATGTCTCTCCTACTCTCATCCTAAACGGAGGGACTATAAATCCTAGGGGGATCATGGCACAAAGCCAAGTAAACACTAAATAGCCCACTCACAAGTGAAATGAGAAAGAAAATAAATTTGTAGATTCAAAATAAAAATGATAAAATAAAATAAAAGGATGGAAAATAAAAATAACACATTAAAAAAAAAAAAAAAGATCTTTTTGGGTTTTAAAATATTTATAAAAAAAACTATTTTTTTTAAAATAAATAAAACAAAACAAGTAGAAAAGAATTAAAATAAAAGAAAATATAACAAACAAGTCATGAAAAATAGAAATGTCTACACAAGGAGTTGAACCCTTGACCTTGGGGTTCAAGGCTGAACATCAAACCACTCCAACCATTCATACACGCATGAAAAACAATGGAAAAGGAAAAAGAAAAGATAAAACATGAAAAATAAAAAAGAATAAAAGCAAAAACGCCCTAGCAGAGGTCGAACTTAGGACTGGAACATGGCATGGCAAGGTTTTAACCACTTGGGTGGCGATACGTCCATTTTATAACGCCACCCTAGCTCTACATATACCCAAAAACACGCGTAGATGTTGGGCAAGCCAAGGCAAATTCAAGGCAAAACAACCAAAATGCATTTTCGACACAACTCCCTCAATTCTTCATCATATTTAACAAACTTTTAGTCAAACTTGCATAGAATTTCATAAGGAACACAATGGTGTCAACAAAAGTTTCAAAAGATGCACACACACAAAAATTTGAATGCTCATGCAAGGGAAGCTTTTGAAATGCGTTTTGGAATTCAAAGGTTGAAACTGATGCATTTAAAGGTAAAAAATGATTTAAGCAAGTTCCAAATATGAAATGAAATGAGTTCTAACGGGAAGATTCGTTCAAAACACAATGGATCAAAAACCAGCATGTGAGGTGCAAGGGACATGGTAAAACAGAATGGATAAACCAATGGACCAAGTACATTCAAGCATGTTAAAGGAACACAATCAAACTAAATCCAATTCCTAAGAACTTCTTGACTAGCTGTTAGTAGAAGATTGCAATCCAGAGGGTTGTCCAGTCATGGCAGTAGAGGTTTACAACAGAATAAAAATGTCATGTTGACATAAGCATTCAAACCATTGACTTATAATGCTAACAAGCAAATCATGGAAAGTTTCAAACATGATAATGGTATCAAAGGACAGTCCCAATGTCTGATGACAGTTCTCACTTTTGATGCAAAATGAACCATACAAGCCAAACATCAACTTCAACAACCAATTCACACAACAGATTAGAAGCTTGCTTGAAAACAACAACAACAAACAGTTTTGTTATGCAAACATGAAAATAATCAGTTCAAAGTCATGCTCTTGACAGTCCTTATGAGTTGATAAACTCAAAAATGGCTCTGAAAGCAACTTCTCACAAAGTTAACCAACAATGCAATGTGTACTCCGACAGTAATATACATCCTCACTAGGATAGGTGCCCAATCAACAAAAACTTGACAACATCCAACTTAAGTTAATGACAACCCCCTGATGTTTTAACAGCAATAAAGAACTCCACCTAAACCATACTTAAAACCAGCCAACAGCTACCCAAAACAGAACTGCCTTTAAGGATCCAAACAGATGTGAGACACTCAACAATTTTAAATTCTCATGACAGCAAACAAACACAAGCTAACAAGCTTAGCCTCTAAAAACAGTCATAGAGGGACTCAAGACATCATGTCTTCACAAAAATGTGTTCTTGACAGCAAGCTAAATCTAGTCCAAAACTGCAAACAAACTATGATCCTACTCTTTATCTAGCATCTGCCACAAAATGGAATCCAACCAGGTTTTGATGGAAATCTAAATTTGTTTGCCTCTCAACAATTGAACAATAACCTGAGCATCAATGCACTGTCAATGAGGTTGAAACTCCGATCAGCTCAGAACCAAAACAGAAACCTCCCTCCCTCACCAGAGACAACTAGCAGAGAAAATTCTTGGAACCCTCATCCTAAACTCACAACACCCTAGCAGCAGACTCAACAGGCCACTAGTGGTTAACATGATTACAACAGCTAAACAAAAATGCAGCCCAAGGGAGTTGATAGGCCTGAACCCAAACCTGGCTTGACAGAATCAAAATAGGTTTAAGAACAAGTTTAAAACAGACCTATCCAAAATGGGGACTGAAAAACAATAGCCATTCAAAAGCTACATGACAGTGTTAAATGGTCTATGTCAAACCATACTCAGACACCAATCTCAAACTGCTACTAACTTGTAAAATAAAACTCAAACAACATACTGACCCCCCAATGCCTAAGCACATCTAAATGAATCATCCCAACATTGGACATAAGTTGGCAAACTCCACTCTTAAAACAGCTCTGAATAGCACATGATCAAGAAAATAAAAGTCACCACATCAATTCTCAAAGCTCCATATATTTCCAACAGACTATAACACAATCTGAGGTCAAATTAAAATGGTTATAAACAGAAAGGAGGTTAACTTGAGGAGAAGCCAAATAACAATATCCCAGCAGAAAAACTGGACAACATGTAGAGTGCCACACAAAAACTACACTATGTCCAATAAAAATAAATCCAACTTATCATGGACTCCAACAGCAATATGGTAGCAGTTATGACATGAGATTACCCTATATGAACTTTAAGAGGCCAATGCTTGAATCATCCAACAACTATTGCAAAACTTCACTCAAATGAGAATTTACAAGTTCATGACAGTAGGAGTCTAGTTCTTACAATACCAACAACAACTGAGATTCATTTTAGCAAGCAAACCAAAACTAATTTTCAGCACAAAAACAGTCCCTACATTTTATCATGATATTGCCAAGCACCATTTCATTATAGGTCTTATATGATAAACATAGACTCATGACAACAACCCTTCTTCAAAATAGTTCTGTTTAAAACAGAATGGAAATAAGATTTGTCATTACCAAGTTACTACCACCAAAAAAACATCACTTGCTAAGCACCAACCCAACTTAGTATCAACATCAACCTAAAACAGCCAACAACCCTGAGTTGACAACACTCAGGTTTCAAAAACAATTGGGAATCCTGACAACATTATGGACAGCAAGCACAACATTTAACCTCAAGTCAACAAAATCCAAACTACCATGCACTCAAACACCCACATAGCAAAAATCACAGCCTCAAGACAGCAAGACAGCAAACGTGAACAAAACACACTCAAAACCAAACACAAGACAGAGGCAACCCTAAACATGAAAATGTTGAGCAACAAACAAACAGTTCAACTCCAAAGTACATTCTTCATACAAACAACTTGCAAATCAAAATAGCAACATTATACATCGATAACAGTAGGCTTGACCAAAACCAAATTAATGCTTCAAATAAAGGTTAGCCAAACACCAAGAATACAAACACATTCAAACATGCTTTCATGTGACTATGCATATGAAAAAGAAAGTTTAGAAATAACTTACCTCTTGAAGACTTCCCAAAGAAAGCTATCCCTCTTTTGATGCAAGCCTCATAACAACCCCTCCACAAGTTGGTTCTTGGCCAAAATTTAAAGTCACCCTTTTTCTTGTAGCAGTAAGTGGTCTTGAGCAGCAAAAATTGTTTCTTTTGCAAAAACAGTAACTGAAAGGTGTTTTGGTGATGATGGAATGGAATGAAGTTTGTGAAAAGGCTCAATACTAAGGGAGACTCGAAGGAATTTCTTGGAGGATGCAAGATAAACTTCAGGTTTTTGACTCAAATGGTGGCTAGGGTTTCTTCTCTGCTGCTCTTCAGCTTATATATGATGGAAAAACGTGAAAATGAGAGTTTAATAGTGGTAAAATATGAATGGATGGGATGTTACATGTTCATGGTTGTTTTAATCAAATGGTGAATCAAAGAGTAGTACATGAGCATGTTGGCTTTCTTGTTGTTTTCTGGAGTGGAGGGAACAAGCTGGATGGTCTGCACACTGGGCAGAATGAGGGTGGCTGGTCTCTTCCTTTTTGGGGCAAGAAATTCAAAATAGTGTACAAATGGTACAAGCTTGGTTTCTCTTGTTTGGGTAATGTTTGGTACACATAGAATGCACAAAGAATACATATCATATATGTGTCTTGTATGCTGCAAAAAATGGTGGCAAAAAATGCTTCATGAATGGAACTTTGCAACAGCCCCAAGAGGCTTACTTCAAACCACCATAAGTGAATGAATACTCAAGTAAATGAAGTGATGTTTGAACAAAAAATGAAGATTGCATGTCCATGAACAACTTTCATGTTGAGATGAATTTGATACAAAGCCAAGAATGGTATGAAAAGTTTACTTAAAATATGTCCACAAAAGATATTCTCCATACTTAGTGAAATTTCACTAAGTTTCCACACTTGCCAACTTGAAAACCCTGTCTTGTGAAGACCATATCTCATGCTATGATGGATGAAAAATTGAGCTCTAACCATGATTGAAAAGCTTGAAATGAGGTCTACAACTTTTATGCTTGAGGAAAATTAAAATGGAGTTGGGAAAATCATGAAAAATAGGCATAAAAACCATGACATGAAAATCTGCCTAGAGGTAAATTAGAAAATTTCTAAGTTATGAATTTTGTACTATTTTCCCCCAACTTTGAACCTTCATAACTTGAGCTCCAAGTATCATATGGAAGACTTCTTGGACTTTTTGGAAAGCTTGAAATACAAGGAAAAACTTTGATTTTGTCCAAAGGTTCATTTGAAACCTTGATCATGAAGAAAAATAGCTTTGAAGATGGTTGTTCCAAACATAAAACTTTCCAAAAATAGAAAGTTTCTAAAACCCTAAATCCCAAAATAACAACTTTCAACAACTCTTGATTTTTCATGATTTCCTTGACTTTTCTTGATCAAATTCCACATATTTGTCATATTAAAATTAAGGATCATGATCTTGACCTCAAAAAGTTAGGAGTTGACTTTTTCACTGCACAATTGACTTTTCTTCAAATCTCCCGATTTTCAATCAACTGATCAATTGAAGCTCTTCTGATTAAAATTGATGGTCGATCTCCCATCCCCAAACACCTTAGGACATATGGAAGACCATGGGAACAAATTTTACTGCAAAAGAGAAATTTTATCCTGATTAAAAATGAAACCCTAATTTCTTCTTTTTTGCCTAGGCATTGTTTAGATGAACTGAGCGACCATTTCCACTCCACCATGACCTCTGAGGTATTCAACAAACTTCTACCTCATGTTCACACCAGTGATAAAACCTTATGGACCCCTTGACAACCTTCTGATGGTTTGTACCAGTGCCTTTGCTTGAGCTTGAAACCAATAAAAGACTTTCCTCTTGGATGATACTTAAGCACAATCACTTGATCCCCTGTAAGAACTATGCTATACAAATGCAAGATGCTAAAATGCAATGAAACATAAGCCAAATATTAAGAAAAAGGTTGGTCAAATTTTGGGGTGCAACAACTGCCCCTATTCAAGCGTCTTGGACATGAAGGGATGAAAAGCGAACAACTTTCAAACATTCAAGGTAAAAGACGGTTGAATACCAAAGAACCCAGAAATTTGACAACCGCAAAAAGAAACAGTAACAAAATAAACTTATTCACTAGAATAAAGTCCCCAGAAATAACTGTATCTGATGGTTGTAAGGACAATGAGTTAACTCATTACCAAATAGGAAACATCGATGTTAAGTCGATAAGATAATCTAACCTCGCCATCAGTCATCAACATCAAGTTGGTAAAAGCATCTGACTTCGCCGTCACGCCTCGACATCTAGTCAGTAAAAAGCATCTGACCTCGTCGTCAATCCTCGATTTCAAACCGATAAAATCATCTGACATCACCGCCAGGCCTCGACATCAAGTCGGTAAAAAGATCTGACCTCGCCGTCAGTCCTCGATTTCAAATCGGTAAAAGCATCTGACATCACCGTCAGGCCTCGACATCAAGTCGATAAAAAGATCTGACCTCGCCGTCAGTCCTTGATTTCAAATCGGTAAGAGCATCTGACATCACCCTCAGGCCTCGACATCAAGTCGATAAAAATATCTGACCTCGCCGTCAGTCCTCGATTTCAAATCGGTAAGAGCATTTGACATCACCGTCAGGCCTCAACATCAAGTCGGTAAAAAAAATATGACCTCGCCGTCAATCCTCAATTTCAAATCGGTAAAAGCATCTGACATCACCATCAGGCCTCAACATCAAGTCGGTAAAAAGATCTGACCTCGCCGTCAATCTTCGATATCAAATCGGTAAAAGCATCTGACATCACCGTCAGGCCTCGACATCAAGTCAGTAAAAAGATCTGACCTCACTGTCAGTCATCGATTTCAAATCGATAAAAGCATCTGATATCACCGTCAGGCCTCGACATCAAGCCGGTAAAAAGATCTGACCTCGCCATCAGTCCTCGATTTCAAATCGGTAAAAGCATTTGACATCACCGTCAGGCCTCGACATCAAGTCGGTAAAAAGATCTGACCTCGCTGTCAATCCTCAATTTCAAATCGGTAAAAGCATCTGACATCACCGTCAGGCCTCGACATCAAGTCGGTAAAAAGATCTGACCTCGCCGTCAATCTTCGATATTAAATCGATAAAAGCATCTGACATCACCGTCAGGCCTCGACATCAAGTTGGTAAAAAGATCTGACCTCGCCGTCAGTCCTCGATTTCAAATCGGTAAAAGTATCTAACATCACCGTCAATCGGTAAAAGCATCTGACTTCGCCGTCAGGCCTCGACATCAAGTCGGTGAAAAGATCTGACCTCGCTGTCAGTCCTTGATTTCGAATCGATAAAAGCATCTGACTTTGCCGTCAGGCCTCGACATCAAGTCGGTAAAAAGATCTGACCTCGCCGTCAGTCCTCGATTTCGAATTGGTAAAAGCATATGACTTCGTCGTCAGGCCTCGACATCAAGTCGGTGAAAGGATCTGACCTCGCCGTCAGTCCTCGATATCACATCGGTAAAAGCATCTGACATCACTGTCAGGCCTCGATATCAAGTCGGTAAAAAGATCTGACCTCGCCGTCAGTCCTTGATTTCGAATCGGTAAAAGCATCTGACTTCACCGTCAGGCCTCGACATCAAGTCGGTAAAAAGATCTGACCTCGCCATCAGTCCTCGATTTCGAATCGGTAAAAGCATCTGACTTCGCCGTCAGGCCTCGACATCAAGTCGGTGAAAAGATCTGACCTCGCCGTCAGTCCTCGATATCACATCGGTAAAAGCATCTAACATCACCGTCAGACCTCGACATCAAGTCGGTAAAAAGATTTGACCTCGCCGTCAATACTCAACATCATCTGACTTTGCCGTCATCATCTGACTTCGCTGTCAGTTCTTAAAATCAACTGACTTCACCGTCAGTTCTCAAAATCATCTGACTTCACCGTCAGTTCTCAAAATCATCTGACTTTGCCGTCATTCATTCACTAAATAAAAGCGAGCATCGAACCCAAAGGCCGACTCAACCCTAAGTTGAGAAGAACATCCGTCGATTCACCATTTGGGTGAAGAAATTCGTTAGGGAAATATGAACTTGAATAAATAGACTCTATTGTAGAGAATGATAAGATGAACACATCTGTCAATGATCTTGCTGGAGGCCTGGATACCACACAGGCTTGAGAAATATACTGATAATTGCTGGAGATACACCTGAAAATAAATAGGTAACAACCTGGCTTATGTTTCATATGCATATGTTTGAATATGGCGTAATGCTCCATACGAAATGGAAATGCTACGCGTTTGGGAGGATGCTATGCACGATGCAAATGCAAAGGAACCACTTCAGCAAAATAAATGCTGAAGAGAGGAAAACAACTCCGCTAGGGAAAGACTAGGCACGCCTAGTGCAAACAGACTCGTGCTGGGGAATAAAAGCCTTGAATGGCCTCCGAGAAAACTTCCGGGTAAAGCTGCTCTGCTAAGCACAAATCCACTCCGCTGGGAATCAAAATCAAACTCTGCTGAGGAAAACGTCCCAGATGGCCTACCAGAATACAACTCTTCTAGGGAACTAACAACTCGGCTGGAGACAAATAACTCCACTCTGCCTGGGAATCAACCCTGGATGGTCTACCAGAATATAACATTCTGGGGAACAGACAACTTTGCTGGGAATCAAGGCAGACTGCTGAAGGATGGCTTTATTCTATCAGAGATTCCGCTCTGCTGAAGATTTAATCCGCTATCTGTTAGGGATTATGAATAAGATCTAATGGGGAATCGTCTCAAGCTCTCTCTCTGCTGAGGATGGAGAATAAACAATCTCGGGGAAGAAAACTACTCCACGGACTTGGCTGGGGATTAGGTAAGGAGGGAAACAACGTCGACCTTTGCTTGGGGAAAATGAGAAATAAACTCAACAATAACAACTTTCGCTTGGGGAATGAGTCAATGACCTAGACTTTGAGGGGAAAAGAGCTAGTCATTCAGACTCTGTGGGGAAAACAAAATTCCGAATTTGTTCCACTGCTGGGGATAATCCCACGCCTACTTGCTGGAGACGATCCTACTCTGCTAAAGGTATCAATCTCGACTTGATGAGGATAACTTTAACCGTACGAGGTTCCAACCTGTTGGGGATGTGAACACGCTTAGCTTGCACACTTTCTTCAGATGAGGGACTTCTGGAAAAGTCTCGAGGATGAGCGTCCTGCAAATGACAAATAAACAAACATGTTTTGTGCAACAAACGTCATTTTACTTATCACCTGTGACATTTGTCGCTACTGCGAAAATCGGCGCCGGCAATACAGGAGAGTCGCCACCGTGCGTTATTTATCCCAAAGGAGGGAAAGGAAACGCTTGAAGTAAACCTCGCAAAACGGGGAAAAGAATGGTCATTACAACCAAATCCTGGATTCGGGAGTCGGTTACGCAAGGGGAAGGTATTAGCACCCCTCACGTCCGTCGTACTCGACGGGATCCACGCTTGCTTGGTTTGTACGGATTACACTTCTATCTAAACTAAAGGATGATGGCTGAAAAGAAAAGAAAACATGACTCGATAAAGCATCGCACCTTATGCCTACGTATTCCCGTCTGGAACGAGAAATCAGAGTCAACGTAGTTCGCCTAACTACGGGTGAAGGTGGGGAAGGTTGCTCGCTAGGATATCGCATCCTATGCCTACGTACTTCCACACAGCATGGAAGATCAGAGCAAACGTAGTTCGGGCTACGCACGACACAAGCTGTTCAAGTGTCTTTTATGAAAAATATCACCTTAAACAAGGGTTTTCTTATTGCAAAAAGGTTTGTGTTTGTTCAAATCTTTTGACGGAAGAAATGAATTGATTTTGCTATAACCTTTATTAATGTTTTTCTGTTGTTTTGAAGAAAGAAGAGATGACACTCTAAAATCCTAGGGTTAAAAAGGGAATAAAATCTACCCTAATGTTATCATACATGGGTTAGCTCCTAATGTCTATCACATCCTCCCTTGAACAAGGAAGAATGGAAGTCCTACGGGAAAGGAAAACGAAAGGAAGAAACGGAAATACAAGTAATAACCGCATACAAGTGAACATGAATATAACAATGGTAAATGCAATGCAAAGGAGGGAGGACGGTCCGTCTCAACCTCAAGCCCATTCATGGATGGAATAAGAAAATATCAAATGATCATATGCAAAGAATCGAGTGAAAACTCCGAATGAAACGCGTAATCCACTATTTGGAATCGCAATGTGCTATCATGCAAACAAGTCGATAATTGGGCAAGCTACACATACAAACAACACCCACCTAAGGGGTCTTCAAATACCTCTAACCTATCTATAATAAGAAATATAAACCACGGCGTTCACCACGCAAACACAAATCGGCCGTTGGAGCCTTAAAAAAATAAAGTCCGTTCGGAAGTCCAAATTACAAGTTCGAATACAAAACATAAGAAAAATAGCAAAAGGTGCTAAAAAATTCAAATAAAAATCTCCAATGCCCTACATCAAGCCACAAACCAGGGGTGAGAGATACCACAAAAATATCCAAAGATAAATGGTCAAACAAGATGAAAACATTGCAAGATATCTCATGTATACCAAAGGAAAGATTAAAGTGGAACATGTTAAAGAAAGCATCCAAAACCAATTAAAATGGTATAATAAAATTCCCACAAAAATATATCACAATAACTCAACGTGTGTATGACATCCCTGCAAAAGGATTGACATTTAAATTGTGTTTTGATAGGTCAAAGAAATTCAACAAAATGATAGCACCAGCATTGGCCTTTTTATGACGACCCAAATGTAAAAACTCCAAAGAAAATGTCAAAAAATGGTAAAATTATAATTCCAGTTTTATTAAATCCTAGACGTCTTAAAGATTCAGCACAAAAAAATGGGAATCAAAAAGACTAATTTTCCTATTTTTTATGATTATTTGAAGTCAGCATATAAAACAGAAAAAATAAAAGAAACATGGCAATAGGAAAATAAAAGAAAATAACATGAATAAATAAAAGTGGCATGAGGCTTATGTGGCCGATTGCGTGGCGCAGTGAGAGGCGTTGGATGAATGGAAGAAAACTTGACTTGGAAATGCATCCGACGGTGTTAACACCTTCTTCTCCAAATCAAAATTTTCAACTTTGTGAATAGTAACCCGCAGCTCCATGAACATGAGTTTTTTGCCACTTTGAAGCACCATAACTCTATCAATAATTATCCGTTTTGCACAAAATTTTGGTCAAACTTGAAGGGAAAAAATCAAGGAATCCAAATATGGTCTTAGATTTTCTTGAAACTCTCTCTAACTCTCAAAACGTGGCACCTCAAAAAAAACTCAAGAACCAAAAATTGTCATAAAACCCATCTTTTTTGTACTAGAATCCATGTAGGATATGAGAGCAATGTAATGCAACAACAATAATGCAAGAAAGACTCATAAATTATGAGTTATGTCGAATTCTTTATACCTCCGAAAAATGGCTTATGGAGCTTCACTCGATCACCAATTCTTTGAGAAAATGATGTGGACACGTCCTATAATTGATGAGGAAGGTGTTTGGATGGAAAGAAATGAGTGAATTGATGGAAAACAAAAAATCAATTTTCACTTGGAGCTCACTTTAATGGAGTTGTGTAGCTTGGTTCATGCATCAATTATGGCAAAAAAAAGTGTTGAATCAATTGTAAGAATGATAAGGAATGGATTTGCAATGGTGGAATGAACCAAAAGTTGGAGAAAAATGGAATTGAAAATTTGAGTTTTCAAGTGTAGAAAAATGTGGGGAAAATGGAAAAATGGTGAAGAGAAAAATGAAGATTCAATATGATTTGCAAATGGAGAAAATGGATTCAACATCAACTATCACCCACCTTTACTCTTAATGATCTCAATCCAATATATAGGAGAGCATGGAAAGATCTAGAGTCTTCTAGATCAATCTAGGATGATTCTAGAAACTTCATGAATTTCTCATGATATGGTATTTTGATGTCTCATGATATCTCACTTCAATCCACTAACAGCCCCTTAACCACCTTTTAAAATCTCTTTTCATGACAAATTGGAGTGATATGAGTGAAAAACAAGAGATTCCTTTGTCTTATGTTGAGTTTCTCACATGTACCTTATTATGCAAGTAATGGAATTACAAAGCAAGTCCATTTTTTAACCCTCAAATCAAAATTGTGGCTGAACCAAAGTCTTTAAAATATTCCTTAGACTCAATTTGATATATTACATGACCCATTTTGGATTTATAGATTGCCCAAACCAATTTTCCATTTGAACTTTTTCAACTTATGTCCATTTTTTAAGTCATTTTTACCAACTTTTATCAATTCTTGCTACAAGATTTTCCAACATGCCATGACCTATTTTTTAGACTTAAAATGCCATTTTGAGCAACTTTGATGTTGTGAAGTTTTTCATTTAAAGCTTCCTTGTATGAGTTTTAGGCATAGGCTAAGAATGACCTATAATTTCACTTTCCCAAAATACCCCTGACTTGCACAAACTACAACTTGAGCTTCACATATCAGATGAAGGCATACCATACCTTTTTAGAAAGGGGAGATCATGAGGAACAACTCTTATGTTTGCCAAGAATTCATTTGAAAACTCCTTGAAGGTCAAAAGTTGCTTGGAAGACAGACAACTTTCACAGACAAATTCTAGTGTCCTCAGATGACCTGTAACTTGCAAGAACTATAACTTGAGTTCTATAAATCACCTTGATGACTTCCACCACTCAAATTAAAGATATGAAGATACTCTACAAGTTTCATGTGGACCAGAAATTCATATGAAGCTTGCATCTTGAGTTACACTGCTTTGAAGTTGGACCCAAATCAGGGGATTTTACACTGAAACCCTAATTTGGTAACTCCTCTTCTCCTTGACTCCTGTTGATTTTTCTTTGGCACAACACCACATCCACATCCACATATCAAATAATGAATCCCACATTCTTCAAATGAGCCTTAATGCCTTTCAAATCAAGCCCTTGACCTAGGATTGACCTAGATGAAACCCTAGTTGACTGTCTTCAGCTGAGGCTCTTGTAATCATTCCAATGACCTGGCTCTTCTTCAAAATGATCATCTAGGTTCTTCATAACATCCATACACACCTCATGCTCTTGGCTCATAGCTCACACTTCCTCTGATGATCCCCAAATAACCTCAAGATAGGAGAGAATTCAATGATTGATCTGAGTAATCTTGAATATGAATGAAACCCCTTGAACATACCTCTTGAGACAAGAATAGCACTTGATCCCCTGATTAAGATATCTTGCTTATGCTATGCAATGCAGATGAATACACTATGTACGTGATGACAATGCAAATGATTATGCAATTGAAACATAAACCTAGGTTAGAAAAGGTTGGGCAAATTTTGGGGTGCAACAGCTGCCCCTATTCAAGCGGCTTGGACCCGACGGGATGAAGGGCGCGCAGCCTTCAGACATTCGAGGTACGAGACGGTTGAATACGAAAGAACCCGGAAATTTTCCATCCGCAAAATAAATTGCGTATACGGCTACTGCTTGGGGAAAATATCATTCAGAAAACCGAATCCGGTTGTAACGGCAACAACTGATCAATTATCTGATAAGAATTGACTTGATTTCATCCTCAACCACCTGCGTGACGCCACAGGCCTTGAATCCACAATTAATTCCAAATTTTGCTACAATAAGCATGCATCGAGCCAAAGGACCACGTCGAAAACACAAAAGTCTTGACCTTCGTTTGTAGAGAAACAAACAAAATGCTACGTAAAGCGCGAATCAGGCATCCGGTGACTTGAACAAGTTACTCTGTGGGATACATCTCCGACGACACAGATACTTGAACAAATAATTCCGCAGGGAGCCACTCCGTTAGCACGGGTAATGATTCTGCCAACACCGATAATAATTCCTTTGACAAAAGGTAACAACTCCATCGACCAAGATAACGAACTGCCTCAAACAAGGCATAATAACTCCTCAAACCAGGGTGTAACTCCATCACCCAGGGTGACAACTCCCTCAACCAGGGTAATAACTCCTTCAACCAGGGTAATAACTCCTTCAACCAGGGTATAACTCCTTCAACCAGGGTATAACTCCTTCAACCAGGGTGACAACTCCCTCGACCAGGGTAACAACTCCCTCAACCAGGGTAATAACTCCTTCAACCAGGGTATAACTCCTTCAACCAGGGTAATAACTCCTTCAACCAGGGCAATAACTCCTTCAACCAGGGTAATAACTCCTTCAACCAGGGTATAACTCCTTCAACCAGAGTAATAACTCCTTCAACCAGGGCAATAACTCCTTCAACCAGGGTATAACTCCTTCAACCAGGGTATAACTCCTTCAACTAGGGTAATAACTCCTTCAACCAGGGCAATAACTCCTTCAACCAGGGTAATAACTCCTTCAACCAGGGTATAACTCCTTCAACCAGGGTAATAACTCCTTCAACCAGGGTATAACTCCTTCAACCAGGGTAATAACTCCTTCAACCAGGGTAATAACTCCTTCAACCGGGGTATAACTCCTTCAACCAGGGTATAACTCATTCAACCGGGGTATAACTCCTTCAACCAGGGTATAACTCCTTCAACCAGGGTACAACTCCTTCAACCGGGGTATAACTCCTTCAACCAGGGTACAACTCCTTCAACTAGGGTACAACTCCTTCAACCAGGGTACAACTCCTTCAACCAGGGTATAACTCCTTCAACCGGGGTATAACTCCTTCAACCAGGGTATAACTCCTTCAACCAGGGTACAACTCCGAAGGTTTAATCCACAAGATTCTTGTAACAACAATCCGAAGAAAACTCTACTGGGGTAATTCTGACGACAGCCGTCAAACACCTACTTCGACGGCAGGTAGTAAGTTCAAGATTTTCAATACTGACGTGACAACAGTCTGAAGAAAACTTCGCTGGGGAAGAAGAGAAGCTTAACCAAGCAACTCGGATGGGGAAGAAAACTCTACTGGGGAAATCACGACGATAACTCCAAAAAATCTGAACTATGAAATCTTGTAATGCCGACATAACAGCGATCTGAGAAGGACTCAGTTGGGGAAAAGAGAAACTCAACCAAGCAACTCTGCTAGGGGTCCACATGATAGGACGAACACGATCACTGCTCGCCTTGCGCCCCAAATCCGACTATCCGAACATCTTCCTGAATCATAATCTCAATTATCTGCAGGGAAAACAAACATCTGAAACCAATGGGGTAACCAACCTGGTTTATGTTTCTGAATACGTATGTTCGATAATGACGTAATGTTTCCATATAGCATGGAAATGCTACGTATTTGGGTTAGATGCAAGTATGATGATACATGCAAATGCAATGAGGCGCTCCAGCAAAATAAATGCTGAAGACAAAGCTAACTCCGCCGAGGATAACCGGATATCACAGAATTATTCCAGCCAAAATAAATGCTGAAAAGTGAAACCAACTCCGCTGGGGAATAACATATATGCAAAGTATGATTGGACTCCTCTGGGGAAAATAGACGGAGTCTTCCTGCGTACTAATGAAGATTGGATTTGAAACTGACGCGCCAACACGGACGGGCCTTACAGTGATTGCCAATACATTTTTCTGGTTGAAGAATCGGAAGACAGTAACATGACTTCCCGACATTCGTCTCACACTTTAAGATTGACTGAATCTGCTCGAATAGCTCTGAGTAGCTCTGATGATACGGAGAAGAACAATTCCTTCGCTTCTGATATGCCCCGGCATGTGGGACCTCTATGGGGATAGTCCTCAAAAGGGAATCTGAACATTCGTACCCCGTTGGTCTGATATGAACTGCCCCAGCATTCTGAACTTCGAAGAAATACTTCACACCAAATGCCCCCCGAGTAAAGAATAACTTCTGCGCTCTTAAGATGGCCTGCCCCTGATTGCAATGACTTTGCCCTTGATTAGCTGATTTAGAGCAGTACCTCCGATTACGAGAGATTTACCGAATGTCGACCTGATTGCCCCAGAATAACTGACTTCGAATGGCTGACCTGACTGGGGAGCACTTAATGGCTTGCCCCGGCTTGCGGAGCATTCGGACGCTCTGCATTCTATCCTGACCATACTTTCCACTGTAGGAAACTTTTCTGCTGTCAAGCGCTTACTCGTAAGTAAAACAAGTTGTTCTGCGTAAAAGACGTATTAATGCAACACATATGATAGTTTTGACATCCAATCTGTTCACTGGGAAAAGGGAAAAACAGTTTATAGCATATAATGCACAAAACATTTATCAACATCAGTACCAACATGGTAAGAGGAACCCTTTCAGGAGTCAGAATCGACGTGACCTTTACCGAAGTATGCTTTCGAAACAACCTGCTTCAATTAGGACTTTTGAAGGTTATAACGTGGTCTGGTTCACGGTTTTGAAGGAAAGGATAAAGGCTCAAAGTTTATTTTAACCCACCCATTCTCCTTGATGTTCTCCGATCCTATGTTCAGCTAATTCGACCTTAGCACTCACCTCTCAGAGGCTGAAAGATAGGAGTGATAGTTCGAGAAATTATGATTGTTGGGAGTGACAGCCACTCACCTTTCGTCTTTGACACTTGAGGTCACACGACTCGTATTTCATTTGAGGACTTTTCCATCCTTTCATCTTTTTTTCTTTTCATATCCCTAACTTTTGCTTGGACTGACTCTTTTGAGTTCTTTTGGTTTTTTTTGTCCAGCGGGATGCCCTCATTTTTGCCTAAGTCAACTGTTTTCTTTTCTTGACTTAGCGGGCTTTTGATTTTTTTTCTCTTTTTTCTTTCGAACAAGTCGTGTGACGCTGGTTGTCTGACTCTTTGGGGACTGATGTGACTGTTTCACTCCTAATGCTGAACCATTGTGGTTTCTTAGGCACGACCTCTAGAGGTGTGACTGATCCTCGAACGGACACTCCTTTTGCAACTTGAACGCTCGGTCAAATTAGCTAACACCTACCCTGCCCCAGGTTAAGATTGAGGGTTTTTCATTCGCAGAAAGAACTCCTACTACTAGGCTCAAAGGGGTTGACAAGGGATTATCTTCCTTATATCTCCGGTGTTTAGGGATTTGAAACAATGCCTGTACATCATCAACAAGTTTTATTTCAAAAGCATACAATCGGAAGTTGCATGTCGTTCATTTTCGTCATCCCCCTCAGATTCCTCTTAACCAGGTGTTGGACATTTATAAAAACAATTAGTGAACACGAATGGATTTAATCAAAACATGCATATTTATTTCATTATCATCAATTGAATGAAAACAACAAGTTTTACGAACAAGATTGCAATTTAAATAGGAAAGAAACTACAAACGTAAAGAAATGACAAGATAAAACAAAGAAAAATGCTAGCTTCCGAGAACCGGGCTTTCACATCTGTCCTGCTGCTGAACCAACTATCTTCATAATCAGTTATTAGAGGCAGCCAGCCACTGTTATGATCTACTTTTAACGGCCCACCCGAACTATAGAACTCCTCTTTGTCCACCATACTCCAGCCTATTCATGGTTTGGCATTGGTTGTTGTGTAATATTGGGCCCTTCCGTACCAAAATTAATAGCAGTGCTATCAAGCAAATCTTGCACTTTATGCTTGAAAGCGTGGCAGTTTTCGATATTATGGTCGGGTGCCCCAGAGTGGAATTCACAATGCTCATTAGCGTTATAACTGGGTGGGGGTATCCCTGTCGGAGGAGCCATCGTTCTTTTCTCGACCAACTGTAACCGTAACAAATTCTGAAGAAGCTCAGTGTACGATACTAGCGGCGGATCAAATACCCTTTTCGGCTTCCCGTTCTGAATTCTTTGCTGAGCCGGATGTTGTTGCCCCTGCTGCTGCGGCTGTTGCTGATGTTGCGCGGGGATTGTCATACTCGCAACTTGTTGCGGTTGGTATTGCCTCCATCCCCTATTTCTTCCCCGAGAGCTACATACCGAATTGGCATCTTCCTGTTTTCTACCCCCGAAAGCTTTCTTATTGCTTCCAGATGAAGCAGGCTCTCCCGCCTGAATCTTACCGATTTTTATCCCGTTTTCTATACGCTCCCCATCATGATCAACTCGGAGAAGGTACTCATTGAGAAGTTGAGCAGCCGGTCATAGTACATTCCTGAGAATGTCCCTACGAACAAGTCCATCATTTCACGCTCCACCATAGGAGGTTGTACCCTAGCAGCCAGATCTCGCCATCTCTGGGCGTATTCTTTGAAGCTTTCACTGGGCTTCTGAGAGAGGCTTTGCAGCTGAACCCGGTTAGGGGCGAGATCGCTGTTGTATTGGTAATGCTTCACGAAAGCTTCCGCTAGCTCTTTCCAGCTTTTTATCTGTGTTGGCTCTAGGCTCATATACCATTCCAGCGACGGCCCTGACAAGCTGTCCTGGAAGAAATGCATGAGCATCTTTTCGTCGTCCGAATACGCGGACATCCTCCTGTAAAATGAACGAACATGTACCCTCGGGCACGTGTCCCCTTTATATTTATCAAAAGATGGCGCTTTGAATTTCAGAGGTACCCTCAACCCTGGTATCAATCCCATATTGGACATATCCAGCCCCACAGCATTTTGGCTAGCCAAACCATCTACCTTCTCTTCCAGCAATCTCATTCGGAGGTTGTCTCCTGCGGGTCTCCCATAACCTTCGTTCTGACCAGAGAAGACATCTTCTTGACGATCCTCCCAGCGAGGTACTGCATCGTATCCAACATAATCTGCATCGCGGCCCGGACCCGTTTGGAAGTACCTGGGGTCATACCTCAGATTGCCCATCTCTTGAGTGTTGTATGCACCAGTTCCATATCCAAGATTACCATAACCATAACCACCAAACCCAGCCTTGGCGCCAGCAATGCTGCCATACCCCACGTTCACACCATTGAAGCCCTGATTACCATTATTACCATTCATTCCGACATCCTCAACGCCCCCATTGAAACCCTGGTTGACATTACCTACAAATACCCCAGCAGTATCTGCATTGGCATTCATATTACCGGTGTTCCCACCTCCACCTACAGGACCAGTTTCTCCAGCATTCAAACCGGTTACGGGAACAGCATCAGCACTTTGACGATTCTCAATTCGGGGTGAAGCAGCAATATTTTCACCATGCGGTGTCCCGTTGTTTTCAGCCCGTGCGACTATCGGTTGAACCAGATTCTGCAGCTGCTATTGTCCTTTGGCGATGGTCTCCATGGTTTGCATGAACAGGGCCATCCTGTCACGCATCTCTTGCATTTCACTCTGCACGTTGTCCATGATCTTCTTGTGATTATTTCTGGTAGAGTAACGGTGGACCCGCTTTTCTGCAATCCTGAAAATACCTGCAATGGATGCAGGAGATAAGATACACGGATCACAAACCTGTAATGCAAATATGAGTATGTATGCAAAATGCAATATGTGCCTGTGCATTGGGGAATATTACTCCCCCCATTCTAGTGCTAATACATTTGATACAGGGCAGCGCCGTGAACGTTAATGAATTGCAATGATAAATGGTTATGCCAACAATGCAATGCAAGCAGCTGCAACAGGGGATCAAGTGCCCTGACTGAGAAGCCCAAATCACACCAAGAACAGGTCTCAGACAGACCCTCCAATACTCCTCACACAATGGTCTCAGACAGACCTCATAAAGAACTCCAGCCTGGTCTCGGATAGACCCAATAATATAACCCACACCTGGTCTCTGACAGACCTGATAACAACCCATAAAATATCCACAATCCTGTATCTCATGAGAAATAAACCGGTAGTCTGAAGGTCAAGTTACCTGCATGCCCCAATTCCATCTCACAAGTAGATGTCCCTATAACTGGCACAAGGTACGGCATCCTATGCGGTCGTCGGCGTCACAGACTTTCAGGGTTGATGATACGATACCCAGAAGGTGTGGCATCATCAAATCCTGAAGAGGCCTCACTTAGCCAACTTCCAAATGATCGGTCCCCGGAGTTGACAATCCAACTAACCAACAGCCCACTGCACCCAAAGGGTGAAACAGGAAGTCAACCAGAAGGACCTCGTCCGAGCGTAGATTTCGCGGGAAGCTAGTACATGCAAAGCATGCACACCCCCACTAATCTCTACTCTAATTCTAGGTGCACTCAAGCCCAGGTTCGGCTTATCTCTCAATCATAGAACCCCCATCAAACCCACAATACAGCAATAATAATGATAATAAAATGCTGAAATGTAAATACAGAAATGTAAATCCATACAAAGCCCACGACGGGAAAACAAGCGCTAGGATTGACTCGCGTAGGGAACCGTTGGAGTCCCCAGCAGAGTCGCCAGCTGCTGGGGATGACCCAGACAGCTAGGAAGAAAACCTAAGGCGAGACTCGCATAGGGAACCATCGCAGTCCCCAGCAGAGTCGCCAGCTGTCGCTACTGCGAAAATCGGCGCCGGCAATACAGGAGAGTCGCCACCGTGCGTTATTTATCCCAAAGGAGGGCTCGAAGTAAACCTCGCAAAACGGGGAAAGGAATGATCATCGCAACCAAATCCTGGATTCGGGAGTCGGTTACGCAAGGAGAAGGTATTAGCACCCCTCACGTCCGTCGTACTCGACGAGATCCACGCTTGCTTGGTTTGTACGGATTACACTTCTATCTAAACTAAAGGATGAGGGCTGAAAAGAAAAGAAAACATGACTCGGTAAAGCATCGCACCTTATGCCTACGTATTCCCGTCTGGAACGAGAAATCAGAGTCAACGTAGTTCGCCTAACTACGGGTGAAGGTGGGGAAGGTTGCTCGCTAGGATATCGCATCCTATGCCTACGTACTTCCACACAGCATGGAAGATCAGAGCAAACGTAGTTCGGGCTACGCATGACACAAGTTGTTCAAGTGTCTTTTATGAAAAATATCACCTTAAACAAGGGTTTTCTTATTGCAAAAAGGTTTGTGTTTGTTCAAATCTTTTGACGGAAGAAATGGATTGATTTTGCTATAACCTTTATTAATGTTTTTCTGTTGTTTTGAAGAAAGAAGAGATGACACTCTAAAATCCTAGGGTTAAAAAGGGAATAAAATCTACCCTAATGTTATCATACATGGGTTAGCTCCTAATGTCTATCACATCCTCCCTTGAACAAGGAAGAATGGAAGTCCTACGGGAAAGGAAAACGAAAGGAAGAAACGGAAATACAAGTAATAACCGCATACAAGTGAACATGAACATAGCAATGGTAAATGCAATGCAAAGGAGGGAGGAAGTTTCATCTCAACCTCAAGCCCATTCATGGATGGAATAAGAAAATATCAAGTGATCATATGCAAAGAATCGAGTGAAAACTCCGAATGAAACGCGTAATCCACTATTTGGAATCGCAACGTGCTATCATGCAAACAAGTCGATAATTGGGCAAGCTACACATACAAATAACACCCACCTAAGGGGTCTTCAAATACCTCTAACCTATCTATAATAAGAAATATAAACCACGGCGTTCACCACGCAAACACAAATTGGCCGTTGGAGCCTTAACAAAAATAAAGTCCGTTCGGAAGTCCAAATTACAAGTTCGAATACAAAACATAAGAAAAATAGCAAAAGGTGCTAAAAAATTCAAATAAAAATCTCCAATGCCCTACATCAAGCCACAAACCAGGGGTGAGAGATACCACAAAAATATCCAAAGATAAATGGTCAAACAAGATGAAAACATTGCAAGATATCTCATGTATACCAAAGGAAAGATTAAAGTGGAGCATGTTAAAGAAAGCATCCAAAACCAATTAAAATGGTACAATAAAATTCCCACAAAAATATATCACAATACCTCAACGTGTGTATGAGATCCCTGCAAAAGGATTGACATTTAAATTGTGTTTTGATAGGTCAAAGAAATTCAACAAAATGATAGCACCAGCATTGGCCTTTTTATGATGACCCAAATGTAAAAAATCCAAAGAAAATGTCAAAATATGGTAAAATTATAATTACAGTTTTATTAAATCCTAGACATCTTAAAGATTCAGCACAAAAAAATGGGGATCAAAAAGACTAATTTTCCTATTTTTTATGATTATTTGAAGTCAGCATATAAAACAGAAAAAATAAAAGAAACATGGCAATAGGAAAATAAAAGAAAATAACATGAATAAATAAAAGTGGCATGAGGCTTATGTGGCCGATTGCGTGGGGCAGTGAGAGGCGTTGGATGAATGGAAGAAACCTTGACTTGGAAATGCATCCGACGGTGTTAACACCTTCTTCTCCAAATCAAATTTTTCAACTTTGTGAATAGTAACCCGCAGCTCCATGAACATGAGTTTTTTGCTACTTTGAAGCACCATAACTCCATCAATAATTATCCGTTTCGCACAAAATTTTGGTCAAACTTGAAGAAAAAAAATCAAGGAATCTAAATATGGTCTTAGATTTTCTTGAAACTCTCTCTAACTCTCAAAACGTGGCACCTCAAGAAAAACTCAAGAACCAAAAATTGTCATAAAACCCATCTTTTTTGTACTAGAATCCATGTAGGAGATGAGAGCAATGTAATGCAACAACAATAATGCAAGAAAGACTCATAAATCATGAGTTATGTCGAATTCTTTATACCTCCGAAAAATGGCTTATGGAGCTTCACTCGATCACCAATTCTTTGAGAAAATGATGTGGACACGTCCTATAATTGATGAGGAAGGTGTTTGGATGGAAAGAAAGGAGTGAATTGATGGAAAACAAAAAATCAATTTTCACTTGGAGCTCACTTTAATGGAGTTGTGTAGCTTGGTTCATGCATCAATTATGGCAAAAAAAGTGTTGAATCAATTGTAAGAATGATAAGGAATGGATTTGCAATGGTGGAATGAACCAAAAGTGGGAGAAAAATGGAATTGAAAATTTGAGTTTTCAAGTGTAGAAAAATGTGAGAAAAATGGAAAAATGGTGAAGAGAAAAATGAAGATTCAATATGATTTGCAAATGGAGAAAATGGATTCAACATCAACTATCACCCACCTTTACTCTTAATGATCTCAATCCAATATATAGGAGAGCATGGAAAGATCTAGAGTCTTCTAGATCAATCTAAGATGATTCTAGAAACTTCATGAATTTCTCATGATATGGTATTTTGATGTCTCATGATATCTCACTTCAATCCACTAACAGCCCCTTAACCACCTTTTAAAATCTCTTTTCATGACAAATTGGAGTTATATGAGTGAAAAACAAGGGATTTCTTTGCCTTATGTTGAGTTTCTCACATGTACCTTATTATGCAAGTAATGGAATTACAAAGCAAGTCCATTTTTTAACCCTCAAATCAAAATTGTGGCTGAACCAAAGTCTTTAAAATATTCCTTAGACTCAATTTGATATATTACATGACCCATTTTGAATTTATAGATTGCCCAAACCAATTTTCCATTTGAACTTTTTCAACTTATGTCCATTTTTTAAGTCATTTTTACCAACTTTTATCAATTCTTGCTACAAGCTTTTCCAACATGCCATGACCTCTTTTTTAGACTTAAAATGCCATTTTGAGAAACTTTGATGTTGTGAAGTTTTTCATTTGAAGCTTCCTTGTATGAGTTTTAGGCATAGGCTAAGAATGACCTATAATTTCACTTTCCCAAAATACCCCTGACTTGCACAAACTACAACTTGAGCTTCACATATCAGATGAAGGCATACCATACCTTTTTGGAAAGGGGAGATCATGAGGAACAACTATTATGTTTTCCAAGAATTCATTTGAAAACTCCTTGAAGGTCAAAAGTTGCTTGGAAGACAGACAACTTTCACAGACAAATTCTAGTGTCCTCAAATGACCTGTAACTTGCAAGAACTATAACTTGAGTTATATAAATCACCTTGATGACTTCCACCACTCAAATTAAAGCTATGAAGATACTCTACAAGTTTCATGTGGACCAGAAATTCATATGAAGCTTGCATCTTGAGTTACACTGCTTTGAAGTTGGACCCAAATCAGGGGATTTTACACTGAAACCCCTATTTGGTAACTCCTCTTCTCCTTGACTCCTGTTGATTTTTCTTTGGCACAACACCACATCCACATCCATATATCAAATAATGAATCCCACATTCTTCAAATGAGCCTTAATACCTTTCAAATCACGCCCTTGACCTAGGATTGACCTAGATGAAACCCTAGTTGACTGTCTTCAACTGAGGCTCTTGTAATCATTCCAATGATCTGGCTCTTCTTCAAAATGATCATCTAGGTTCTTCATAACATCCATACACACCTCATGCTCTTGGCTCATAGCTCACACTTCCTCTGATGATCCCCAAATAACCTCAAGATAGGAGAGAATCCAATGATTGATCTGAGTAATCTTGAATATGAATGAAACCCCTTGAACATACCTCTTGAGACAAGAATATCACTTGATCCCCTGATTAAGATATCTTGCTTATGCTATGCAATGCAGATGAATGCACTATGTATGTGATGACAATGCAAATGAGTATGCAATTGAAACATAAACCTAGGTTAGAAAAGGTTGGGCAAATTTTGGGGTGCAACAACATTATTCAAGCAAAAGAATTGTTTCGATCATAGTTGGCAGAGCCCACAAAATTATGTATGCAAAGTTTTATCAAAAACATCAGGCGTCTTTTGCAAACAAAACGGTAAAAGATGAATCAAAAACAAAAGTTTTCTGAATAGTATATTTTATTGATAAATAACATGTAAATAGGCAAATTTACAAATGACCCAACTCCTGAAATGAGAAAGTTGCGTAAGAAGAATATAGAAATGCACAAGAATATACAAAAATGTCGGCAATGATGCATAGACAACCACCATAGAACGACTCAACTATAACTCGCGTGACTTCGACGCCTTTCCGATGCTTCATCTTCTGAAGAGATTGATCTGGGTGGATGACTATCGAGTTTTCCCATAATCCACTATGCTTGAAAGATCTACGCGCGGACCGCAATCATTTACTTTTCAAATCCCTAACTTTTGCCTGAATCGCCCTTGCGGGTTTTCGATTCACCGGGATACCCATTTTTGCCAAAGTCGCCCTTTCAAGTTTTCAACTTTGCGAGTTTACACTTTTCCTTTTTATCCCTAACTTTTGCCCGAACCTATCCTTTTATGGTTCACCGGGATACCCCATTCTTACTTGGATTTTCTTTTTCTTTCCAGCGAGTCTATTTTTAAAGCAAAGTATCTTTTGTCTGCGTCTGCATTCACAGAGGACGTGAAATCTTCACCGTCCATGGTTGAAAGTAGTAAGGCTCCTCCAGAGAAGACTTTCCTCACAACATACGGACCTTCAGAATTGGGAGTCCATTTGCCCCTGTGATCGTTCTGTGGTGGGAGAATCCGTTTCAACACCAAATCACCTGCCTGATAGCTTCGAGGACGCATCTTCTTATCATAGGCTTTCTTTATCCTGCTCTGATACAGACGACCGTACGCAATTGACGCCAACCTCTTCTCATCCATCAAACTGAGTTGATTTAGCTTGTTCTTCACCCATTCTGCCTCATCTAGTTTAACGTCAGGCAAAACTCTTAAAGAAGGGACCTCGACCTCTAATGGCAGGACAACTTCCATACCATATACCAACGAGAAAGAAGTTGCCCCAGTTGAAGTACACACAGAGGTACGATATCCATGTAGAGCAAAAGGCAACATCTCGTGCCAATCCTTATAGGTCACCACCATCTTCTGCACTATCTTCTTTATGTTTTTGTTGGCCGCTTCCACAATGCCATTCATCTTCGGATGATAGGGAGACGGATTGTAATGCTCAATCTTGAAGCTCTGGCACAACTCCTTCATCATCTTGTTATTCAGATTGGAACCATTATCGGTAATGATCCTCTCAGGTATCCCATAGCGGCAGATGATGCCCCTTTTGATGAACCGGGCTACAACTTGCTTGGTGACATTAGCATAAGAGGCGACTTCGGCCCATTTGGTGAAATAGTCAATAGCTACTAAGATGAAACGATGCCCATTGGATGCAGTCAGCTCAATCTTGCCAATCATATCAATGCCCCACATGGAGAAATGCCACGGGGATGACATGACATTCAAAGGACACGGCGGCACATGAATCTTGTCGGCATAAATCTGACATTTGTGGCATTTCTTGGTGTACTTGAAGCAATCAGACTCCATAGTTAACCAATAATACCCTGCTCTCAACAGCTTTCGAGACATGGCATGCCCCCTGCATGTGTTCCAAAGGCTCCTTCGTGGACCTCTTCCATAAGCAGATTCACTTCTTTTTCGTCCACACATCTTAGCAGCACCAAGTCAAAGTTCCTTCGATAGAGTACACCGTCTGGATTCAGATAAAAGTTACCAGATAACCTCCTCAAGGTCTTCTTATCCCAGGCTGATGCCCCAGTCGGATACTCTTGATTCTTGAGAAAGTTCTGGATGTCGTAATACCATGGCTTGCTATCAGAAGCTTCTTCTATTGCGAAAATGAATGTCAGCCTATCGAGGCGTGAGATAACAATTCTTGGTGCATCGTTCCAGAAGTTCACTTTGTACATTGAAGATAAAGTAGCCAAGGTATCTGCCATCTGATTTTCTGCTCTCAGCACATGGTGAAACTCTACACAATCGAAGAAAGGTAGCAATCTTCTCGCGTAGTTCATATAAGGGATTAGATTTGGTTGGAGAGTCTCCCACCCTCCTTTGATCTGGTTGACCACTAAAGTTGAATCACCGTAGATATCAAGGTTCTTGATTCTTAAATCGATTGCTTCCTCGATACCCATGATACACGCTTCATATTCGGCCTCGTTGTTTATACAGGGAAATGTCAACCTGTAAGTGAAGGGTATATGCGTCCCATGGGGGGTTGTAATGATCGCCCTAATTCCACTGCCGTAGGAGTTAACAGCACAGTCAAAGATCAATTTCCACTGGGAACCTAACTCAGGACCTTCGTCCGGCAACGGCTCATCACAATCTTTCATCTTCAAGTAAATAATGTCTTCGTCGGGAAAATCAAACTTCATCGGCTGGTAGTCGTCAATCGGTTGCTCTGCGAGATACTCTAACAGAACACTCCCTTTAATAGCTTTCTGAGACACGTACTGAATGTCGTATTCTGTCAGAACCATCTGCCATCTAGCAATCCTTCCTGACAGTGCTTGCTTTTCGAATACGTACTTAATCAGATCCATCTTCGAAATTAACATGGTTGTATGGTTTAGCATATACTGCCTTAGGCGTTTGGCGGCCCAAGCCAGTACGCAACAAGTTTTCTCCAACATTGAGTATCTGGACTTGCAGTCTGTGAATTTCTTACTCAAGTAGTAAATTGCATGCTCTTTTCTTCCAGTCTCGCCGTGATGACCGAGAACACAACCCATGGAATTCTCAAGAACCGTTAAGTACATTATCAACGGTCTTTCAGCCACTTGGGGCATCAGTATTGGAGGTTCCTGCATATACTCTTTTATCTTCTCAAACGCCCTCTGGCAATTTTCGTTCCAGACGACTGCCTGATCCTTCTTCAATAGTTTAAACATTGGTTCACATGTGGCCATGAGATGAGATATGAACCTCGCAATGTAGTTCAATCTACCCAGGAAGCCACGAACTTCCTTCTTAGTCTTTGGCGCTGGCATTTCTTGAATCGCCTTGATCTTTGCAGGATCAACCTCAATACCTTTCTCGCTGACAATGAAACCCAACAGCTTCCCTGACCGTACACCGAAAGTACACTTGTTTGGGTTCAACCTTAGTTTGAACTTCCTTAATCTTTCAAACAACTTTAGAAGATTCACCAAATGCCCCTCCTCCGTTTGGGACTTTGCAATCATATCATTGACATAAACCTCAATCTCATAATGCATCATGTCGTGAAAAAGGGTCACCATAGCCCGCTGATAAGTTGCCCCTGTGTTCTTCAAACCAAAAGGCATCACTTTATAGCAGAACATCCCCCGTGGTGTAATAAAAATTGTTTTCTCCATATCCTCCGGTGCCATCTTGATCTGATTGTAGCCCGAAAAATCGTCCATGAAAAAAAACACTGAGTATTATGCGGTGTTATCAACAAGCACGTCAATATGGGGGAGCGAGAAATCATCCTTTGGGCTCGCTCTATTCAGGTCCCTATAGTCAACACACATCCTGACTTTTCCGTCCTTCTTAGGCACGGGCACGATGTTTGCGACCCACAGAGGGTAAGTTGTCAGAGCAAGAAATCCATCGTCCAATTGCTTATGGACTTCTTCTTTGACCTTCACTGCCATATCTGGCCTGATTCTTCTAAGCTTTTGTTTGACGAGAGGGCATTCTTCTCGAAGAGGCAGGCGATGAACTACAATATATGTGTCGAGTCCAAGCATGTCTTCGTATGACCAAGCCAAGACATCCTTATACTCTTGGAGCAATTCAACCAATATTTGCTTGACATCACTTTGCAGAGCGGCCCCTATTTTGACTTCCTTCTTATCCTCCTTTGTTCCCAGGTTGACGACTTCAACTTCCTCCTGATGAGGCAGGATGACCTTCTCCTCTTGTCTTAACAATCTGGCGAGCTCTTCGGGCAGGTCTTCGTCTTCTTCGATCTTTTCTTCCGCTTGAAAGACCGGATTGTCAAAGTCACACCGAGTCATATGCGAGTCTGAGTCGGTGGTATCTGAAATGTGTAACCTGCAATGATGATGATTTTATGCTTAAATGATATGCAAACAAACAAACACAAACCACATTGCCATTTTATTGTTAGGATAATAGAAACAAGAAAAACAAGGATCACAAATTTTGAATGAAAAGACGCCTTTTTGATTGATGATAAAAAGAGATTGTTCACACACATAACATATAGAGCCTTACAAAATAAAGACTATTATGCTCCGGGCAGAGCATAGGGCAATACATTAATCAAAACAAAGCAATTACTCTTCGTAGGTCACAAAGATAACTTCTTCCACGGTCCAATTCTTCAAACCCTGGCCAGGGATACATGGCTTGATCCACGCATCCATGTCGCAGTCGTTGTCTCCCTCCTCGTCTGATACGACATTAATCCTTTCGAATATCACCCCACCGCTAGTGAACTGGACAGGTCCTTTGTAGCGCAGAGCGCTTTATGAAGATGATGCATATGGGTTGTAACCTAGTCCAAACTTATCCTGTTTTTTTGGGACGCTTACCACCTGCCCCCACCCCTGCGCTGATTCGGACTTCACGATGGCTTGTGCTTCCTTATAGGATGACATAGAAACTTCTGGAGTTTTGACCTCAACCGGTGCTTTCTCCTTGACTTGAACACCCTCAAAGGCTTGACATAGCGTTTCATGGATTTCACCATCGACCTCCACATATTTGAATGAAGACAGATGGCTCACCATGATGTCCTCCTCTCCGCAAACAGTCACAATATTGCCGCCCACCATGTACTTTAATTTTTGGTGCAAGGTTGATGTCACAACTCCCGTTGAATGTATCCAAGGCTGACCCAAAAGACAGCTATATGTCGGCTGGATATCCATTATATAGAACACCGCATCAAAAATCTCAGGACCGACCTGAATTAGTAACGTCAACTCCCCAAAAATGGACCTCCTCGTCCCATCAAAAGCTCTAACCACCAAGTCGCTCAAAGTACATATTATCCCTTGAGTGTCTAGCTTCATGAGGGCTTTCTTGGGTAGCATGTTTAGTGACGACCCAATATCTACCAATACATGAGACAAAACAAACCCTCTACACTCAATGGATATGTGCAGCGCCGAGTTGTGATTCATTCCTTTTGGTGTTAAGTTGATATCAGTGAACCCTAGTCCATTTCCAGCGTTAACATGCGCGACCACTCCTTCTAGCTGATTAACTGAAATCTCTTGTGGCACGTAGGTTGTGTTCAAGATCCTAAGAAGTGCATTTTGGTGTGCCTCGGAGCATAACAACAAATACAGGATTGAGATATTGGAAGGTGTCTGCTATAAGTGATCTACGATTTTGTAGTCACTCTTTCTGATCAAGCGCATGAATTCTTCTGCGTCCTTCACCAGAGCTTCTTTCTCTCCCTGTCGTGGATCCTCTTCAATCACCATTTTCCCTTCCCCTTGTCAGTTCTTCCAACACTAACCTCTGGAGGCGCGAACACTCTTCCACTCCTCGTCACCCCACTGTTTATGACCAGATTGTTGACCGACTCGCAAGGCGAATTCTTCAATTCTTGTTTTTTCCCGTTACAGAACACCTCTGCCCCATAATTCCAGGGGATCGCTTTAGTGCTCTCGTAAGGCATCGGTCCTACCTTTGTAATCATAATTGTTGGTGGCCTCGATGGTGCAGAAATGTTGATAGTCTTATACGGGATAGAGATCATGGACACTTCATCTTCCTTTTCATTAATCTTCGTCTCGTCATCCTCCTTACGGATTCTGTCAAATTTTAAAAACCCTTCATCCATCTATTTTGAATACAACTTCTCAAACGTGAACATCCTTCTGGATTAACCAAACAACCTTCACAATTGCTCCCACAACCTAGGAACACCCCACCAGCTAACAACTTACTTTTTACAAAACTCAGTGGAGTTTTCAAATCTTCAACACTGGATACCAAGTCCAGATTGTCTTTGATAACATCATTCACTCCAGTAGCTCCATGGTTCGGCATGGGATTTTGGACGACGTTGGGTACATCATGAGTAAAGTTAATAGCCTTACTATCAATAAGATCTTGAACCTTGTGCTTAAAGGCTTTGCAGTTATCAATATTGTGGTCGGGTGCCCCTGAATGAAAATCACATCGAGCATTGGCGTTATATCCTGGAGGAGGTACACCGGTCAATGGTGCCAATGTTCTCTTCTGGATGAGTTGTAATTGAAGTAAGTGTTGCAACAACTGAGAATAAGGCATTGGAGGCGCGTCAAAGTGCCTATTCATCATTTTCCCACGGTCTTGAAACCGCCTTTGTGCGTAGTTCTGTTGCTGCTGTTGTTGTTGATGTTGCTGACGTGGTTGTTGTTGTTGTTGAGGTTGCACTGTCGGGATAGCAATACTAGCCACTTGTGGTGGTTGTTGATAATACAGTTGTTGTTGACGTTGATTCTGATTCTAATTCCAATTCCGATTCTTAAAACCTGACACTGCGTTTGCCTCATTTTCCCTTTTCCTGTTACTGAAAACTTTCTTCCCACCTCCAGACGAGGTCCCTTCTCCACTTTGTATCTTTCCCAACTTTATCCCATTCTCTACTCTTCCCCCAGTTATAATCAAATCTGAAAAACTCCCTGACATATTTCCGATTAACTTCTCGTAATATATTCCTGGCAAGGTCGCCACGAACATATCAGTCAATTCCCGCTCCACCATTTGCGGCTGAACTCTAGCCGCTAGTTCACGCCACCTCTGGGCATACTCTTTAAAACACTCGTTGTTACTTTGTGATAGATTTTGCAACTGCACTCTGTTTGGTGCCAAGTCTCTATTGTATTGGTAGTGCCTTACGAAGGCCTCTGTTAGATCCCTCCAACATTTGACTTGAGCTGGCTCTAACCCCATGTACCACTCCAATGAAGGACCAGATAAGCTATCCTGAAAGAAGTGCATAAGCAACTTCTCGTCATCTAAATATACCAACATCTTCCTAAAGTAAGACCGGAGGTGTACTCTGGGACAAGTCATCCATTTATACTTTTCGAAGTCCGACACCTTAAACTTCGGAGGAATTCTAAGTCCCGGAATCAGTCCCAGATTGGACATGTCGAGACCCATAGCATTCTGGTTTTCAAGGCTCCTCATTTTGTCTTCTATTGCCTTGAACCTTTGATCGGAGTCAGATTGTAATCCTGCTCCAAGGTCTCCCATGGAGAAGATATCGTCTTGTTCGTCGTGTTCCCACTAGGGACCATTGTTACCCTGCACAGCGCCTATCGGGACTGGGATAGGAATTCTAGTCTGGTTTCCTCCGCCCGGAGGGATAACCATTGTTGGGACGACATTTGCTTGTGGCATGCTGTTGTCAGCTGGAGGAGGTACAACAGTAGTTCCACCATGTAAAACCCCATTTCCATCAACCCTTGATACCAAAGGCTGGACCAGCGTCCTTAACTGTTCTTGGTCATTGGCTACGCCCTGCATCATGTCCATGAATTGCACCATCCTTTCGAGAAATTCCTGAAGCTCGAGCTGAACTTGATCCATAATTCTTTGTTGGTTTCCTCGTGTAGAATAACAGTGAATTGGCTGTCCTTCAATCCTGAAACAAACTCTGGAGAACCACAGGAAGAGGTAAGGTTAACAGAAACACCTGCAATGCAAATGAAGAATAATGTAAAAATGTAGAATGCAGACATGTAAATATGTTTCAGGGACACTCTCCCCTTGATTCTAGTTCCACGAGCATGGTGAGAGAATGAAAAACCACAGAGATAGCTAAGGAAAACTTCTCATAAATAAAATGAGTCATAGAGTATCATCATACATCATCAAAGGAATACAAAAAGAAAGTCATCATGACCTTATCCGACAACCTTGGTGATGGTCAGAATACAAATAGAAACAAATAAGATAAAAAACGTCAGAAGAGGTGTCGGGTCCAGAACTCTTCTAGCAATTCCTTTGTGTTCGGATGATCGGGCCTGTCAATCAATCCTTGAATGAGTGAGTCCGTCTTCTTGATAGTATCTTGCAGACTCTGAACAAGGTCTTCCCAAGCATCCTCTCCAAAAGCATCCTCTAATCTAGGCTTCTTCAAGTCGATCCTCAATTTGTATTCCTCCAACGTTGCAAGAGCTTCATGGAGTTTGCGGTTGCTTTCTAGTAGACTCATGTGTTCACCCGGAGCTTTTGCAATGCTGTCTCGAAGCCGAGCTCTCAAACTATCAACCTGTTGACGGAGTTTGTCTTCTCTTTCTTTGTTGTTGGTTAAAAGAGCATTCCATTGAGCTTCAAACTTGGATATGCTCAGATGAGCTTTCTCCAATTCCTTCTTTTTGCTTGAGAGGACATCGCTGACGCTTTTCAAAGCTTTACCTATTCATTCTCGGCTGCTGATCTCCTTTGTCAATTATGTACCCATCTTGTTTACCAACTCCGTTTGCTTCCTGGATGACTGGACAACTTCACTCCTCTCGATCCTAAGTTGGACAATTTCCTTCTCTAACTCTTCATTGGCCCTATGCAGTTCTTCCTTCTCGGCCCATAGTCGATTGTATTTCTGCATCTCGACTGTCGTAGGCTCTACAATTACTGTGGGATACAAAGGTTCTCTTATTGGGAAGGGTAGCAATAGTCTCCTGACTCTCTCGTGAATCCATCTTATGTAAGGTTCGTAGGCTTTAGAGTTGCTCTTGCCCAAATACAGTTTTCCTCTATGGTGAATGTTGTTCCAAGCCTGCTGCAAACTAGTCAAAGTAGTGGCATCAACTAAGCCTGTGAAGTATATAGATTCCCACACTTCTTCCTCCTTAGGGGGGTCTCTTAAAGCGTAGCCAAACTGCCTGACGACGAGAGCTGGGTTGTAATTTATACCTCATTTCCTCCCAATCAGGGGAACATTGGAAAAAACTCCGCAACTGTAGACAATATCCTTACCCAAGAGGTCTCTATCAAACCAGACAACATTCTCTGCTCTCAATCCCATGAGTCTTTCTGGGCAACCAACAGTACTGGCAAGGTCAGTAAAAGGTCCGGACTTCGGCAGATGTGAGGCAAACCACTTGTACAACAATGAGGTACAACAAGAAACAGTTTTCCCTATCAGGTTCTCGTTCTTGTTGTGGGTGGAATGATAGACATCACCCAAGAGAGTCGGCACTGGATTTTTTGAGGCGAAAATACAGCAATCATCCCAATCTACAAAGTCAGGCAGGTTATGGAACAAGACTATCCCATAGATACAGAGTGCCAAGAATGCATTAAAAACAGACCAACACCCTTCCTTGGCAAAATACTGAGCCTTACTCACTAAGAATGGTAATGGAAACCCGGACACTCCACTTCTCCTTACCAGCTTTCCATCTATTTCGGAAACAACGATGTGTAGAGAATAAGCTAGTTTAGCCAAATTTTGGGATCTTCTTCAGAATGCACAAAGGGCATCCCCACAAACATTGGAACTCATAATAACTGAGCAAACTCTTCCAAGGTAGGTAACAGGACGTACCCAGGGAAAGTGAAACAACGTAACTTAGGGTCGTAAAACTGTAGCAGTGCGTGGAGACCCTCCAACTCATACTTTGAAACTCTACGGACAAAACCTAAGATCTTCCCATACTTCTACTTGAAGTCCTCCATAACTCCATGATTCACTCCAGAAATGAGACCAACCAAAGACTTCACATCTGGTATCGAGAACTTGTAAATGACTGCTTTCTTGAGACCAAGCTCCATGGCAACAGTGGATTGAGATGACTAGAATCAAGGTGAGAGTACACACCTGAAACACAGATACATGTTAATGTCAAAATGCAAATGAGTATGCAAATGCAACAGAGGATCAAGTTGTTGTGTTGTTGACGGAGATAGACCAGCGCTTCACTTTGATAGCAATACAACACTAGCATAAGGATCCCACTGTAACTGTTCATACTGACGAGATAAACAGGTAGGCTGAAGGTCAAGGTTCCCTGTAAACCCAATCCCTCTCACAGGTATGGACCTAATCTGACAAGGTTCGGCATCCTATGCGGTCGTCAGCGTCACAGACTTTCGAGAAACGATGATACGTTCACCATTCATAATACTACACAAACTAACCAACAACTAGCAGCGCAAATGACGCGCCTTATAGAATTCTTGGGTGTACCAAATCCCCCTCGACAACCACCAAAGGAGTATCTGATAGAAAACCAAGGGGTATTCTTCGATGAAGACAACACCATTAACCAAATTCCACAAAACTTGGCCCAGGCAAATCAAAACAACCTGGGAATGAACGAATGACCTAGAGTCGAACCCCTTAGGAACCAACCATAAATTTCTAGAGAAGAAGAACCAAGGATAGTTTTGGTAAATAGAAACCAGGATGCTGAAAATGTCGTACAACAAGTTCGACGTAACAATCTAGCAGCAAACAATAATTTAGTTGCCATGGTCGAAATAATCATGGCACGTAACAGAGTAAATTTTGGCCTTCGACGGCCAAATTATACATCACTATTATTAGAGTATATCCTCCAGGCAGATTTACCCCCGAGAACAAAGGTTCCTAAGTTCACTAAGTTTTTGGGGATACCACTGAGTCTACTGTCGAACACGTGGCTAGGTATTTGATAGAAGCGGGAGACATTTTGAATGATGAGAATCTAAGGGTCAAGTATTTCCCAAGTTCTCTTACAAAAAACGCTTTTACTTGGTTCACAATCCTACCTCCAAATTCGATTCATAATTGGGTCCAGTTAGAATGTTTATTTCATAAACAATTCTACGTGGGACAAACGAAAATTAATTTGAAGGAATTGGCTAGTATAAAACGAAAGTTTACTGAGCCAATTGCTGATTATTTGAATAAATTTCGACTTCTCAAAGCAAGGTGTTTCACACAAATACCAGAACACAAGTTAGTCAAAATGGCTGCTGGTGGCCTAGATTATTCCATCAGAAAGAAGTTAGATACTCAATACCTGAGGGATATGGCCCAGTTGGCCGATAGAGTTTGATAGTTAGAATGTTTGAGAGAAGAAAAAGCGAGGGTAAATAAGAATAAAAGAATAGCCTATGTCAAATTCAATGAAGACGATGAAAGGCCTTATAATGAGTCTATAAGTTTTGATGAGAATGAAGTAGATCTCGCTGAATTGAAAAAGGGTTCACCCTATTCTTGCAATGTTTTAGCACCTTCGAATGGGAAGAACCATACTGAATCAGATAAGAATGATAGGTTTCTTAAGAGAACTTATACATTTGATGTCACAAAGTGTGATGAAATCTTCGACTTATTAGTTAAAGATGGGAAAATGATAATACCTCCTAGTACTAAGATACCCCCTTTAGATCAAAGAAAGAAAAGAGAATTTTGCAAATACCATAATTTTTTGGGTCATAAAACCTCTTAATGTTTTCTTTTCAGGGATCTTGTGCAAAATGCTATCCTAGAGGGAAGGCTGGAAGTTTTAGTTTTATTTGAAAAAAAGTTTTAGTTTTATTTGAAAAAAATGTTTTAGTTTTATATAAAAAAAATGTTTTAAATTTTAATTATAGAAAGTTTTAAATTTTAAATTTTAAATCATGAAATTATTCTTTTAATTTTAGTGTTCTAATTTTTGAAAAAAACACTTTAAGTTTAAATTATGAAAAGAAATTTAAATGTTAACGTACAAAAGAGTTTCTTGAGCGTCTAAAAGATTTTTTTTTTAGCTTTATTAAAGAAAAAATTTGGTTTAAACAAGACAAATAATAAATGACACTAAATAAAATAAAACAATAAAACAAAAACAAATAATATAACAAGGTAAAGTTGGGGGAGAGGGTTCGATTCATTTGCTTATAGGGTTTTGTTTGAACAAAGTTCCTCATCTTCTTCCTTAAGCATTTGTGGCGGCCATGTTTGCTTCATTGGAGCTCTCAGGAGTTGTCCTCTCCTTTGCATGTTGTATTTCTTCTTTCTGTTCCACCTGAAAAAACGTGAAGAAAAAACAAAGAAAAGAACGGCGCGAAATCCTTACCGATTGCATTTGCGGCAGTTTGTGGTCGGTCGGGGTGCCGACTTAGGGACGGTGACGACGGATCCGTCCGTTTGAGTTCGATGGTCACGTTAGCAATTCGCGGTTCCGAAAGCTTCTTCCTCTTCTTTCGTTTGATCGGACGATAACGATGAAGCCCTTTGCGGTTCGTCCGAGTCCGCCGGATGGCGATGATGAAGGTGTCCCTCTGAGCCTCGGTTTGTACCGCCGCTGTCGTGTTCTTTAGGGTTTTTCCGAATTTTGTTCGGGTTCCCTCTTCCCGTGATCATGATGATAAACCTGTGTGGTTTATCTGAATCCGGGTTCTTGCGTCGTTTTGGGGTTTTTTTCCTGGTGATTTTCAGATGAACTTTTTTATATCCCTTTGTTTTATTGGTTTCTAGGCTCTTGTTTTGCAGATTCGCGAACTTGTTGCCTCGAGTTTAGACGGTTTTCTTGCAGATTTTTTTGCAGATGGCTTTGTTGAGTTTGCAGGTTCTATCGCAGGATTCTCCAGATTTGGGCTTGACCTGACTTTGCTGTACTTTTTGTGGTTCGAAGTATTTGTTGTTTGCTGCGAACTTGTTTTACTGGGGCTTTGTCGCATGTTTGAACGAGTTTGTTGGCGTTTTTCCGGAAAGTTTGTTACGACTTCGGTTTGGTGAACTTGTTCGCCAAACTTGTTTGTTGAACTGGCTTGATCCGTGTGAGCCGCATGTTTTCTGGAAAAGTGTTTTAGGCTGTTTGACTGAAAAGCAATTTGGTGAAATAAGCGCTTTTCAAATAAGCGCTTTTCCCAAACCGACTTTTCCAAATAAGCACTAAAACTTTTTTATCTCCCTCTCTCAGTTGCCTCAGAATCATTAGAATATAATTATTACCGATTTTAGCTTTTTGGTCGCGAACAACGTCGGGAGTCGGAGACGGAGAAATCTGTTACCCTCCTGACACGCCCGATGATGACACTGTTCTGAGGGCATCGGAAAATACTAACCGATTATTTTTGCTTGTTTGTTTTGCAGGTTCGGAAGGAATAATCGGACGAGTCGGAAAGTCGGAGAAATCAGAAGAAAAATTAGGACTTTAGGATTTTTATATTTTTTGATATTTTGTAATTTATTAATTTTTTTATAACTTTTATTGTTATCAATAAAATTCTTACTTTGTCATTTTATATCTTTTGTAAGACTTTAACTTTTATATAATAATCTTATCCAAAATAATTCAAATAATATTATTATAAAAAGAAATGAAAACAAATTTAAAAAAGAAATAATTTGACTTGAAAAATGGAAAGAAAAATAAAGTTTAAAAAATGAAATAAAGTATTAAAAAAAATGAAATGAAGACACAATAAAATAAAATTAATTTGAAATAGAAATCATATCTAAAAAATGAAATAGAATATATATATTCTTTTTTTTTAAAATGAAATGAAAAATTTATTATTTTTAAGAAAAGAAACAAAATTTAATTATAAATGAATTGAAAGCAAGAATTAGAAAATGAAATGAATATGATTCAAAAATGAAATGGAATAGGAACTAAAAGACGAAATAAACCTGTTTTTATCATTGTTGACTTACAAATATAAACCACCCACAAAATTTCTATATTTTTTATTAATTCAAAATTCACCTAATTTATCCGATTGGTCCGCTTCCGACACCATTTCTGATTAAAACCTCTCAACCAGATCAAACAACTCAAAATTCCTGATTACAGCTCGAAATTCAACTTGACGGCCGACTGCGAACAAATGACTGTTTTGCCCTTTGTGAACCAGAAAGTGTGTCACCTGGTATTTTCCTGCAGAAATCAACCAACTGCACAACCTGTTAGTGGTTAGTTTAAACGCAATGCAAAATGAAATGAGATGCAAGATGATTCGACTAAATCTTAGGGCAAAATTTGGGGTATTACAGCTGCGAAGAGGTGCCGACAATGACAGAAGAGTCGCCACCGTTCGTTATTTATCCCAAAGAGAGGGAAAAAAATGATCAGAGAAAACCTACGAAAAGGGAATAAGACAGGTCATCGCAACCAAATCTCGAGTTTGGGAGTCGGTTACGCAAGGGGAAGGTATTAGCACTCCTCACGTCCATCGTACTTGACGTGATCCACGCTCGTTGTCTAGTCTATAAGGGTGTAAATCTATCTATGCTAAAGATATTGGGGACGAAAGAAAAGAAAAGAGACTCGATAGAGCATCGCCGCTCTATGCCTACGTATTCCCTCGTGCAATGGGAAAGTCAGAGTCAATGTAGTTCGGAAAATTACGGGTGAAAGTAGGAGAAGGTTGCTCGCCAAGACATCTTCGTCTTGTGCCTACTGTCGTACCTCGAAAAATACGATCCTCGCGATGGACGCGGAAAATACTGTTCGAAACAGAGTCGCCACCGAACTTTATTCATTCCAAGGATGGAATAGGAAAATATCGATAAAACCTTTGAGGAGATAAGAACATGGTCATCGCAACCAATATTCTAGGTTCGGGAGTCGGTTACATGAGGGGAAGGTATTAGCACCCCTCATGTCCGTTGTACTCAACGGGAACCTCTTGATTCGATTCGTGAGAGAAAGTGGATACGCTTGTTTATCTTCTAAAGGAATTGCTTGCTAAAGGGGAAATGGATGGTTTTAAGATATGGTGCTCGCCAAGGATTAGGGCCCTTGTGCCTACGTATCTTCACTTGTAAGAAGTGGAAAATCAGAGCATTCGTAGTTCATGGGACTATGGGAAAAAGAGGGGATTGTGCTTGCCAAGATCATCGCAATCTTGTGCCTACGTATCTTACATTCAGAAGAGAATGAAGAATCAGAGCAGCCGTAGTTCGGCCTAAATTTTGCTAAAAGGTTTGTGCTTGGAATGAACGAGAGTTTAGGTCGCATTCTAACTGCCAAACATTGGCTTGTCTGCTCGCTAGGGGAGGCTGAAGCACGAGTTTGTTATGCGCGGAAGAAGGGACTAAACAATGTTCTTGGTAAAAGGTGGGTTGCACGAGGGCGTGGAATAGAGTTTGATTTGTTAAGTATTTTTGGTTTAGAAAAGATGGTAGATTTGAATAGGTTGTTAAGGTTATGGTCGCACGGGGGCGAGAAAACGAGGTTTAATGTATTGGATGTTTAGCTAGAGGTGACGATTACCTGAAGCTTAAGAAAGACTTCTCGGACCCAGGTAATCAGGAGAGTGAACCAAAGACTTGGAGCTCTCTCTTTTTCAACCCAAAGAGTGAAAGGATAAGATGTAGGTATGGTACGAATAAGTGGATCGAATGACGATTACTCGAAGCTTAAGAAATACTTCTCGGACCCAAGTAATCGGGAGAGTGAACCAAAGACTTGAAGCTCTCTCTTTTTCATCTAGAAAGAAAGGAAATGGGTACGGTTCAAGTAAGTGGATCGGATGACGATTACTCGAAGCTTAAGAAAGACTTCTCGGACCCAAGTAATCGGGAGAGTGAACCAAAGACTTGGAGCTCTCTCTTTTTAATCTAGAAAGAAAGGAAATGGGTACGGTTCGAGTAAGTGGATCGGATGACGATTACTCGAAGCTTAAGAAAGACTTCTCGGACCCAAGTAATCGGGAGAGTGAACCAAAGACTTGGAGCTCTCTCTTTTTCATCTAGAAAGAAAAGAAATGGGTACAGTTCGAGTAAGTGGATCGGATGACGATTACTCGAAGCTTAAGAAAGACTTCTCGGACCCAAGTAATCGGGAGAGTGAACCAAAGACTTGGAACTCTCTCTTTTTCATCTATGTGTTTAAGAAATAAGTTTGAATAAGTTTATCGTTTTTTAGAAGACAATTGTTCGAGCTTAAGAAAGACTTCTCGGACCCAAACAATTGGGAGAGTGAACCAAAGACTTCGAACTCTCTCTTTTTCATCTTTATCGAAATTGTATTTGAATAGTTATTAAGTGTTTTAGTTTGGTTTGAAGAAGTTTTTTGATGTGAATCAAGGTTTGAAATAAAAAAAACGGAATTAGGATGAGAATACCTAATTTAGATTGACACAATTGGCATGGATCCAAGATTTTACTTATAGAAAAGTATTTGTTTAGCTATTTACTGATTAATTAGAACTTCAATTAATCTAACTAGAATTTTAAATTGATTAATTAAGGTAATAAAAGAAATATCAAAATTAATTGATAAAATAAAGTAAAAACAATTATATTTACATCCACCTAACTAAGTTAATTATATTTAGTTAATAAAATTAAGTAAATGAAATCAAAAAGAAATAAATTATAACTAGAAACATATGTATGATACACTCTTGACTCCACCGTTCTAATCATGCATTTGGTAATTGAAAATCCAACGATTTTAACAGTAGAATAAAAATATAGCAGATAGTTTGAAGTTAGAAATAATATAACATGCTTCAACTCAAATTAAAAACAATATAACAAATTGAAAACCAAACCGACACCGCCGCATACCAAACATCCTAAAACAAACTGTATTAAACTTTCACACAAAATTTCATGATATTCAAACCACAACCGATTTTAAACGTCGGTCATTAACATAGCTAAACCGCAACAAAAAAGAATGCTAAGAGATGAATTTTCATGCCATTCAAACTGAAGTAGCACCCATATATATTTACACAGCTCACTCACGAAAACAGCACAGCAGTAACACAAACAAGTGGTGAAATTGCAGCAACATCAAAAACAAATATTCAGAGGAAATTGAATCGCAAAACAAAATATCTGGTATCCAACGACATTAATCATAATAACTTAAAGCTGCAACATTCATCTAAAACCAAAACACAAATGCGATGCACGAAAATATGAAAACAGAACGTGAAGACTCGGTATACCATAATTGAAACTAACTACTCGGAGCGAATCAAATCGTATTATCGACCAACGTTGACACACAATCAACTAGAAAGAAAAAGTAGCTGTAGCAACATTCAAACTGAAATCGAGTGTGAACCGATACAAACTAAAATTCTAGCATCAACACGGACTAATAATACTCAAAGTTCAACTTGAACATAACACTTAAATCCCTCACATAATTTAAGCAATTTGAAACATCACTATATTTTGCATTAATCTCAAAACATTATCAGGCAAAATAATATCAACACAATTCAATCATATCAACAGTAGCAACTAATATTCACCACAACACATTTGATTTTGATATCGTGAACAAAAACGGCAACAACACAGTATGATATTCCCAGCTCAACATGCCTATAGTCAGACACATATACCAAATTCAAATGTGCGGATTCGCAAGATTATAATTAAACACATACGAACAATCAACAATCGAAACCGAACTAAATTGCATTTCCAGCATTATGACACAAAACCAAAGCTATAATCTAAGCATTTGAATCACTAATGTTTCTTTATAGTTATCTATCAGTTTAACGTAACTCACATACACAATCCAGGTCTGCAACAGACTCAAATGAAGAATTCACATCCCATGGTGCAGTAATTCGAGAAGAGGTTTATATGACTGACATTCAATATTAAAAGCAAAGCAACATCAAATTGTGAATCGATTTGGGTTATTACCGATGTCGGACTTATGGTCAAAAGGGATGTTGTAACGTGGTCGCGTACTTTTGTTCAGCATTAATAACATCGACTTCTCGAAGGCAGGAGACCGACATCCATCTCTTTAATACGAAAAAAAGCTGCAACAATAACCAAACTTGAGTCTGGATCTCGGATTCAACTTCACACCTGCATAATAGCCAAGTCACAGACAAAAACAGTGAGCTCCTCGCGAAACTGAAATAGGAAAACGAGCTGGGTTATCAAAATCATTGTGGTTGTGGTGGCGTCGTGGTCACTGAGTCGTTATTGCAAGCTAAAAACCATTGAGCTAAAGGTCGGTGGCTAAACATTGGGTAGCTCGCTCGAAGCTCGTCGTTGTTTTCATCATGGTTTCTCCCCTGTTGTTGTTGTTGTTGTTGTCATTTCACTTAAACCAGAGGTAAAATGGTAATGCGGCAATGTGAAAGAGGGTTGAAGACAACGATGGTGGCGTTCGGATTGAGGAGAAACGAGGAAGGTGATGGGTTGGTGGCTTTTCGCGGCTAGAGTTCGAATTTGATGGTGGTAGTGTTTGGAGAAGGGAGTCGTGATTTCACGGGAAAATGAAGGTGGTGATGTGAGGAAGTTTTGTGAATTTAATAGTTGTTTGAAGAGGGAAGTGAAAGGGTTGAGATTGAAGTGGAGATGAAGGGCACACTGATTTTGAGGGAGAAGATGAAAATCAACAGTCAAATGGATTTAGGGTTTCTCAGAAAGGGGGCGGTCGTTTTTCATGATAATGAATAGTAATTCGATTTAGGGTTTTCTTCTTAATCTGAAGATACTCTCTCCTTATATGCTGCGAAATCCAAACCTAACGGGTCCCAAACATGGGCCTGATTCAAACCCAAACTTCTTTTTTTTTAATTTTTTCAACAGTTTAATTAAAACTAAAAACAAATAAGATAACTAATATATACACAAAATATTACTAAATTAAAACAAAAATATTACTATTTATTTATTATTAACAAATAAACAATAATTTTCTTAAATCCTAAAGATTAATATTATTAACTACATAATAAAACTCATATTTACAAAACTTTAAAATAAACAAAACTAATATTATGTACTTATATATTTAAAACATGAGCTAAAATATTGCTAATTATAAAAATTTTGGAAAAGAAGAAATTACGAAAACACAAATAGAATAAAAAACTCAAAGACAATTTTAAGCCACGTGTCAAACTCTTATTAGACAAAAATGGATAAAATTTTATAAATCAACCAATTGCAAGCGGACACGTGTCTAAATAACCAGAAATTAAACAAATAATGCAAAAAAATGAAATAAGAGCAAAAATGCAAAAAATATTCTAAAGTGGGTAGGACAAATTTAGAGTATGACAGATGCCCCTATCTAATTGCCTTAAACCTGAAAAAATGGACTGATGTATGACGTTCATTTTAAGGTGGAAGTCAATTAGATACAAGAAGACCCCGAAATTTGTCCGACAAGTAAGTAAAAATGCAAAGAGATAGAATATACCAGAACGGGGTGGCATGATACAAAAGATGAACGAGATAACCTGATATTCTCTGGATGGTCGAAGCAGTCCCTTATCCAATAAGGTTCCTCGCGATACCAAAGCAGTATCTCTGAACACAAACGAGATTTCTTCGGGTGGTCGAAGCAGTCCCTTATCCGATAAGGTTCTTCGCGATACCAAAGCAGTATCTCAGATGATAAGTTTGCTGGGGAATAGTTGAGCAAAATTCCTGTCAGAGGAAAAGTGTTGTCCAAACTCTGTAGGGGAAAAGCCTCCGAGAAACTTTTTAGGGTAACCTCTACTTGGGGAGCCATAAGAGCAACAACTGCTGGGGGTCATCATCATCAACTGCATGGTTGAAAAAATGACTTGTTGGGGAGTAAAATTCCTTGAACTCGTGGGGTATTAACTCTTTTCAGAGCCATACTATCAACTTTGATGGAAGACTGGCCAAGATGCTTGTGAACCGATCCTGGATCCTGCTGTCCTGCTAGGCTATGTTGCTGGAGACAACAATGCTATGCACTATGATGCACAAATATGCAAATAATGCAACTGTAGGGAAATAATATGCATATGAGAATGCAAATGATTGAAATGCAATGCGCATGAGAATGCAACCGGGTAACCGAATTTTGGTAAGGCTTTATTTCTGGTTTTAAACGAGGGATTATTTAGGATTAGATGAAGCAAGGTGAAAAGATTTATGGGGTATATTGGTTTATCAACTCAGGGGTTGAGAAAAACAAATATATTGTCGACTCGGGGATATATCATAACAACAAGTCAACTCAGGGGTTGAAGAAAGGTAAATATCGACTCGGGGGTCAAGGAAAGGTAAATATCGACTCGGGGGTCGAGAAACAACCAAACATATCAACGCGGGGGTTGAAAAAGATGTAAAGTAAATATCGACTCAGGGGTCGAGAACAAATAAAAATATCAACGCGGGGGTGTCGCTTGCGCGAAAATAAGGTGCCGGCATGACAGAAGAGTCGCCACCTTTCGTTATTTATCCCTCAGAGCGGGAAAGGAAACGATCGGAAAAACCTGACGAAAAAGGGTAAGACAAGGTCGTCGCAACCATTGTCTGGGTTCGGGAGTCGGTTACGCAAGGGGAAGGTATTAGCACCCCTCACGTCCGTCGTACTCGACGGGATCCTCGCTTGTTTGTTTACTTGGACGGGTTGGTTATAATCTATCTACCTATCAAGGCTGGCTGAAAAAGAAAAGAAAAATGACTCGGCAAAGCGTCGCACTTTATGCCTACGTATTCTCATCAGAGAATGAGAAATCAGAGTCAACGTAGTTCGGCTAACTACAGGGGAAGATGGCGAAGGTTGCTCGCTAGGACATCGCGTCCTATGCCTACGTACTTTCATCTGGTATGAAAGATCAGAGCAAACGTAGTTCGGGACTACGGGCTATCTCCCGAAAGAAGTGTTTTTTATTGTGTTTGCGATTTCAACCGCACTAGAGACTATGACCTGAGAGGGAATGCGTCCTTTCTCAGATAACTTAAGGCTCGTAACGTACGAAGGAAATCATTCATGATTACTGTATTTTAAGCTGCTTCGAGATGAGAAGAGAACGGGCCCAATTAGGAGGGAGACTATCCAGTCCTACTGTTATCATGCCATGGATTCATCCTATGGTTGAGGTTTGAAACAGGGAACTCCTAGAAGTTATCATGCATGGGTTTCAACCTAAAAGTCTATCATCAAATCCTTATCAAAGGAAATGAGAGTCCTAAGGGATCATGTCAATGATACACCAAAACAGACAAAAGCATCAGCTTTAACAGTAAAATGCATGCAATGCAAGTGAGGGAGGAAATGTGTGTGGGGCTTCAGCCTCCACAAGCTCGTCTCGACCTCAAGCCAGTCATGAAATAACAGTAATCATACTGAAGGGTAAACAACATGCTATCAAGCAATAACAGATAAAAGAAATGAAGTGCCATCAGGCAAACAAAACACATGCTTGAGAAAGAATCATCTATTCTCTAATCCTAACCTTAACACAGAATCTGAATCAAATCTAAGCAAAGCCCTAAAGCAAAACCTAACCAAAAGAAAACAATCCCAGTCTTCCAGCTTCAAAACAAGCTTACCAAAGAAAGGGAGCTAAGTAAGCAGACTCATAGTGTCTTCCTCAGGAAAGCACTAGGAGGTGTATACTCAGGAGTCATACCCTATGTGGCTCAACCACTGTGATCAGTTTACATTCCTCCTCAGGAGAAATTAAACTCACAAGCAGGCTTCAACATCACTGGATATTTAGGAAATCCTATCTGAACTAGTGGAACTAAGTGAATAGACTCATAGGACCTTCCTCAGGAAAGTACTAGGAGGCTTCCACTTAGGAGTTGTATCCCATGTGGCTCAACAACAGGTGATCAGCTTACATTTCTCCTCAGGAGAAACTAAACTCACAAGTTGGCTCCAACATCATTGGATACTTAAGAAATCCTAGATACACTAATGGAGCTAAGTGAATAGACCCATAGGACCTTCCTCAGGAAAGTACTAGGAGGCTTCCACTTAGGAATTGTATCCCATGTGGCTCAACAACATGTGATTAGTTTACATTCCTCCTCAGGAGAAATTAAACTCACAAGTTGGCTCCAACATCATTGGATACTTAAGAAAGAGGTGAGAAGAAAGAATGAAAGTCATTCATAGTGCCTTCCTCAGGAAAGTACCATGAACTTCCTTCAAACTTCAGGATCTCAAACCTCACAGACAGGGAACAAGCCAAGCTCTGGGTCTCTGAGTCTTGATCTACAATCCTCTCTTCATCATGCTCTCCAACAAGATCTTCAAGTCAACACAAGCCCCACAACAAATTCCCCACATAAAACCCCAGAGATGAACAGATAACCACAGGGCAGACAAAATCACCAGGCAACTTCAGAAAATACCTAAAAATACTAAACCAAGGGGGAAAAATCTGACAATTATTCACAAGGGTCTACAACATCTACCCATAACATCCACGTATGCCCCTACCAAAAAATCAAGACAAAACTATTTAAAGAAAATGAATTTCCTTACCTATGCACAACCTAAACCTAATTAGGATACCCTAATGCTACCCTAATTAAACTAATCAAATTTAATCTAAAAATCAAGAATTAAATCCTATGGGGAACTATGATTCAATATCTAATTACACAAAAAAGAATGGGTTAAAAAGACTAAAGGAAGGTCCTAAAACAAATTCTACAAAATCATGATATCAAACTAAACATTATAAAAGCTATTTAAAAGAAAAGTCTATTAAAAATATGAAAAGAAAATAAAATGGACATTTTATTTATTTAGAATTTTCTAGACAGATTTTTTAACATATAGAAAAAAGAAGAATTAAAAAATATTTGATTTTCTATTTTTTATGGATTTTTAAAGAACAAGAAAACATTAAAGGAATTAAAAAAATAAAAGAAAACAATTAAAGGGGAGGGGGTGAAAATAGCAGGACACGCTAGTTGATTATTAGATGGGCTGGATCATGGGGGGTGCGGATAGGAGAGAACATGCTAAGCCCAGACGGACTCACTAATTGAAACGGCAGCGTTTCAATTTTTGAATTTTCCCTCCGTTATTTCAATGAATCTGGGCCGTAGATTGAGGTGATTAAGTCAACTTTCCAAAACGGATCAACGGGTGCGATTATGTCTTCTACCTTGGCCCTGCTAGGGTTTCACGAAACAACCTCCATGCGCAAATCTTCCATCCTCCATAGCTCTCTCATCTCGCAACCATTTCCCTCGATGCAAAGACCAAATTCACTCCTCTCCTTGCCCTCTACAAGACTATGGTCATGGATTTTCTTAATACTCACTCTAGAAAAACATATGAAGCGTGGAAGTCTTGGGCACCATTACTTTCCTCTGGTTTGCATGATCATGACCTTGGCTGAAACTAACCTAGAATGATCTACACTTCATGGTGATTATTCTAAGCCACAAAACTAAGGTTATAGTACATTAAGGCACGAGTTCTTGAACTCAAAACAGAAATGGCCATGTTGTCAACTCCCATATAATGCTCTCAAACTCATCATGATTCATCCTATATTGGTCTCTATCACATTTCTCCTAACCACATAACTTAACTATGCATAAATAATGAGATTCAAAAGAAAACGCATACCTTGCAAGTGGTGATGGCTATGGTGTTTCTCCTTTAATCCACGCCTTGGTGCTTTCTTTGGATGATCTCCAATGACTCTATATGCTTCTGTTTGCAGTAATTCTTGCTTACACTTCTTGAATCAACCTAGCCAATCCTTCATGCAACTTGGAGTGATCACTTGGAATACATGAGCCAACCACGAATTCTCCTCAATCTTTCTTGCCAAATGCTTTATGATGATGGTAGATGATGATGATAACCAGAATTGTGATGATGGGTGAAGTTTCAATAGAGTTTGAAATGAAAATGCATTTTGGAGTGAAAGAATCAAAACGTGGTATGCAAGCTCTAAAAATCTCTAACCAATGCATGGAGCCACTCTAGGGCTTATATAGATGAGAATAGAAGCCTCTAGAACTTTGGAGAACCCTCCATGAAGTTTCTAGAACTTCTCATGCAATGATAATTTGAATTTGTCATCTTGAGTGAATCTCATGCAATCTCATGATACACCATGCAATCTCACTTAATTTCTCCTCAAATGATATGGTAAAATGAAAACAAAGCCTTACAAGTCCTTATGTAGCATTTTCCCATCTTTCCTTTTGATGCCTTAAAGTGCAAGTAACAAATTTACAAAGCAACTCCAATTTTTAAGCCTAAACTCAAAAATGTGGCTAAACCATTGTTTTTAAAATGATGTTTCCAATCAAAATGATATATTGGATGACCTATTTTGGATTTGTAGATCTTCCAAACCAATTTTCCATTTCAACTTTTTCAACTTATAAGCCATTTACAAGCCATTTGAACCACTTTTAAAAATCCCTGCTCTAGGCCTTTTCAACAATTCATGACCTTCTTTCTAGACTTAAAATCCCATTTTGAACAACTTTCATGTTTTGAGTTTTTCCATTTGAGGCTTGGAAATAGGAGATATGGCCTTTGCTTAAAAATGACCTATAACTGACAAATGACCAAAATACCCCTGCCTTGTTCAAACCATAAGTTGAGTTCCATAAATCCTATCAAGGACTTCTACCACTCAAATTAAAACTAAGAAGATTCCCTTCAACATTCATGTTGACCAAGAAATCATAGGAATCATCCTACTAGGGCAAAAGTTGTCTGCAAGTTGGGTGACTTTCAAGGACCCAGATTCACACACCTCAGCTGACCTGTAATTTGTCAAAACCATAACTTGAGCTCTGTAACTCCTATCAAGGACTTCCACCACTCAAATTAAAGCTAAGAACAATCTCTAAAACATTAATGTTATGGGGAAGATGATATATCAATCACATCTAGAGCTAAAACTGCCTGGAAGATAGGGATCAAATTAGGGTTTTTTCACTGACAATCCTTGGAAACCCTGACTTGAAACTTCTCAAACTCCTCAATCATGATGAGTTGGTCTAGGAATCATCTTTATAACATCTCTATGCATCATTCCATGATCTCATGGCCCTTGGATTGGGTCTCAACCTTCTCCAAATCTTCAGTTATCCTAGGGCTGACCCAGTCAAAACCCTAATTCTACCATTCATGGTTGAATCCTCTGAACTCTTGCACAATGACTTCTTTGGGCTTCATGATGGCTATCAAGACATCTCATATACTTTCTCAAAGCTTCAAGTCCATTCTAAAAAAGTCTCAGAATCATCTGAGGAGCACCCACAACTCTCAAGCTATGAAGCACACAACCCTGGTTTCAACCAATTCCTCTGAGGACCTTTTGAACTGTCTGATGAAGGTATCAACTTTCAAACACTCAATGAATAAATAACTGTTGGTCAAATTTTGGGGTGCAACAGCTGCCCCTATTCAAACGGCTTGAACCTGACTGGGTGAGAAGCGAACGACTCTCAACCAATCAAGGTGCGAGACGATTGAATATCGGTAAACCCGAAAATTTGCCAACTGCGCGAGCACACGGTACTCCGCGGGGAACAAATCTTCAAATATTGCAATGCTAGCTGCACGACAACTAGCTGGGGAAATACTGATCTGACATCGCCGTCAGTTATCCATGTTAAATTCTTCTGATATTGCCCTCAGACAACCACAACACCCAACATCGCCGCTGGAAGATTAAACCTGATGTCGCCTTTGAACAATCAAAATACCCCGCATCGCCGCTGGAGAATTAAATCTGATTGAATACCCCACATTGCCGCTGGAGAACTAAATCTGTCAAAATACCCCGCATCGCCGCTGGAGAAGCACATCTGACAGAATACCCCGCATCGCCGCTGGAGAAAATAAATCTGTCAAAATACCCTGCATCGCCGCTGGAGAACTAAATCTGCATCACCTAACATCGCCATCAGAAGACTGGATCAACTTGACATGCCCAACATCGCCGCTGGAAAACTGAATTTGACATCGCCGTCGGAAACAAACATCCTCTTAGAGACACTCGACATCGCCGTCGTATAAACATCATCTCTACTGGGGATTTAAAGAGTCTGACCTCGCCGTCAAACAATCATTCAACCTCGTCGTCGAACAAACATCCAACCTCGCCGCTGAACAAACATCCAACCTCGCCGCCGGACAAATGATGATCTGACCTCGCCGTCAAATCCAAACGTTCAACCTCGCCGCTGAACAAACATCCAACCTCGCCGCCGGACAAAATATGATCTGACCTCGCCGTCAAATCCAAACGTTCAACCTCGCCGCCGAACAAAATATGATCTGACCTCGCCGTTAAATCCAAACGTTCAACCTCGCCGTCGAACAAACATCCAACCTCGCCGCTGGACAAATGATGATCTGACCTCGCCGTCAAATCCAAACGTTCAACCTCGCCGCTGATCAAACATCCAACCTCGCCGCCGGACAAAATATGATCTGACCTCGCCGTCAAATCCAAACGTTCAACCTCTCCGCCGAACAAACATCCAACCTCGCCGCTGGACAAATGATGATCTGACCTCGCCGTCAAATCCAAACGTTCAACCTCGCCGTCGAACAAACATCCAACCTCGCCGCCGGACACATGATGATCTGACCTCGCCGTCAAATCCAAATGTTCAACCTCGCCGCCGAACAAATGATGATCTGACCTCGCCGTCAAATCCAAACGTTCAACCTCGCCGTCGAACAAACATCCAACCTCGCCGCCGGACAAATGATGATCTGACCTCGCCGTCAAATCCAAACGTTCAACCTCGCCGCCGAACAAAATATGATCTGACCTCGCCGTCAAATCCAAACGTTCAACCTCGCCGTCGAACAAACATCCAACCTCGCCGCCGGACAAATGATGATCTGACCTCGCCGTCAAATCCAAACGTTCAACCTCGCCGTCGAACAAACATCCAACCTCGCCGCCGGACACATGATGATCTGACCTCGCCGTCAAATCCAAACGTTCAACCTCGCCGTCGAACAAACATCCAACCTCGCCGCCGGACACATGATGATCTGACCTCGCCGTCAAATCCAAACGTTCAACCTCGCCGTCGAACAAACATCCAACCTCGCTGCCGGACACATGATGATCTGACCTCGCCGTCAAATCCAAACGTTCAACCTCGCCGTCGAACAAAATATGATCTGACCTCGCCGTCAAATCCAAACGTTCAACCTCGCCGCCGAACAAACATCCAACCTCGCCGCTGGACAAATGATGATCTGACCTCGTCGTCAAATCCAAACGTTCAACCTCGCCGTCGAACAAACATCCAACCTCGCCGCCGGACACATGATGATCTGACCTCGCCGTCAAATCCAAATGTTCAACCTCGCCGCCGAACAAATGATGATCTGACCTCGCCGTCAAATCCAAACGTTCAACCTCGCCGTCGAACAAACATCCAACCTCGCCGCCGGACAAATGATGATCTGACCTCGCCGTCAAATCCAAACGTTCAACCTCGCCGCCGAACAAAATATGATCTGACCTCGCCGTCAAATCCAAACGTTCAACCTCGCCGTCGAACAAACATCCAACCTCGCCGCCGGACAAATGATGATCTGACCTCGCCGTCAAATCCAAACGTTCAACCTCGCCGTCGAACAAACATCCAACCTCGCCGCCGGACACATGATGATCTGACCTCGCCATCAAATCCAAACGTTCAACCTCGCCGTCGAACAAAATATGATCTGACCTCGCCGTCAAATCCAAACGTTCAACCTCGCCGTCGAACAAAATATGATCTGACCTCGCCGTCAAATCCAAACGTTCAACCTCGCCGCCGAACAAACATCAAACCTCGCCGCCGGATAAAATACAACCCTGCACCACTCTGACCTGGGGTTCACCCCTGGTAAATGGAACAAAAGGTACACTTGCGTATTTGAAACTACTCCGCTGGGAATGAGAGACTTAACCGAGCACACTTTGATCTGGGGTTCACCCTCAGAACCATAACGAACATCGGAATACTGCTGCACACTGCCCGCCGTAGAACTTCAACATTAAAGATATATGAAACCCTGGCCCCTGGCCATTTCTAGCTTCAGCTAGAAAAAATATTCAAGTATTTCTGAATATGAATGAAACCCTGGCCCCTGGCCACTCCAGATCCGCTGGAGAATCTTCAAGTTTTTCTGAAGAAAGATGAAACCCTGCCCGTCGGCTATTCCAGCTTCAGCTAGAAACAACATCCTTGGCCTTCAAGGATGTAAACTTTGCCCGTCGGCAACTCTGCAGGAGGCATCTCCGACTTCAGTCTAAAGAAATGGTCCTTGGCCTTCAAGGATACATGGATCTGCCTTTAGGCAACTCCACCTCTGCTATAGAGCATCCGTGACTTCAGTCAGGGATATATTTCGGCCTTCAGTCCGAAAAATGAATCCTAGGTCATTCATGACCTTGGGGATAACCTTGCCCTTAGGCACCTTCGCTTCAGCTTAGGAGATCTGTGACTTCAGTCAGAGAAATGGTATCCAGAGCCATTCATGACCCTACGGGGATTCAAACACTTTGCCTTCAGGCAAAACTCCGCTTCAGCTGGAGAAACATCTTTGACTTCAGTCAGAAGAAAAGCTATCCACTTGATCGCAATCAATCATCTCCTCAGGGCAACTGACTTGGTCTTCAGACCAACATGGATCATCTTGAATACAAAATTTGGAACCTTGTCCTCAGCCACACGTTGATTCATCAACAAGGACATCTGAGCTCACAGGAACCTTCTGATATCGCCCTCAGGCGTTTACGAAGTCAATCTTCAGATTAGACATCACTGTTGGAGCAGACATATCACGCTGCTAAGGACTTCAAGAATCATCTTGAACAAACGACTCCGTCGGGCACCTTCAAGAATCATCCTGAACCGATAACCTTTATGGAGACTTTATTCTGCTGGGGATCTCAAAAATCATCTTGAGCGAGCGACTGTGGGAGTTACACCGGGGTCCTAAGAATCATCTTAAGAAAGCGACCTTGTTGGAGAGAATGTCAGGACTCGTCCTGAGCAACTGGTCTCTTGGTGGTACACCTGTACAACAAGGATGATAATGACCTAGATCATGCTTATGATGCATATGCTTCTGCGCTATGCCCCACACGGTGGGAATGATATGCGTTTATGCTAAATGTCGTGCAATCATGCACAATGCTATGCAGCGTTAAATGCTGTGCAGTGTTAAATGCTATGCAGTCATGCACAATGTTATGCAATCATGCACAATGATGCGATCCCGTCAGCAAAATAAACGCTGAGAGGAGGAAACCCTTTTGTCAAGGAGACAAGAACTACTCAGGTAGAGGAATCATCCTGCTGAGGAGAACATGGACACGCCAATATCAATCAGGCTCTGTCTGGGGAAACGATCTTCTGGTTGACTGCTGCAGGGCAAACAACTTCAGTTGATTTCTGCAGGGGGACGAAGCTCTCCGAGAACTTGGACTTGCTGATATCAATCGCGAGAATGAACTGCGCGGCCGTCTCGGCTACTCTTCTGGTGATGACAACTCTGTGGGGAAACAACTTCAGCTGCTCCACACTCCGCTGGGGAAAGGCCAATCATGGTCTGATCACCTCCCAAGGATTCGGCTCTCTTGGACATCTGCAAACTCGGCTAGGGAAGGAGAAATCATTCTGCTTCGCTGGAGAGAGTGCGACTCTGGGGAGATACAGCATCAGCTGTTCCAACATTCTACTGGGGAAGAGGGAATCATCCAACTTCCGGAGAGAACATGACTCTGGTGGGGGAACCTCAATTCCGCGGGAGACTTCAGTCCGACACCATCAGTTACTGCATCCTTCGGCATACGAACAGCTTCCTACAAGACTTGCACTTGTGACCCGGTGCTGGGGAAGACACCTGCTTCGGTGACTTTACTGGGGGAAACACGAGCTTCGGCACCCGAACACCTCTATGAAATCTGCACTTGTGACCCGGTGCTGGGGGAAAGACGACATCATTCTTCGATGCTTGGGTCAGCTGATGGGGGTGACGCTCCTTCAGGATGCGTCTGCTTGGGGAAGAGAATCGTCTCTGCCCGGGGAGACATATCAATGCTCACTATCTTGCGTTCAGATTCTGCGGAGGAGAGACGACTGAACTCTGCCGGAGAAGGAGGACTCGCTCCGCTTCGGGGATGCGCACGACACATCTTCTGGAAGGTGCTACACCTGCAACAACACAAACAAACCGACAAGATACCCTCCTCAAAGGGGTCTATCCAGGTTATTATCTCGTGACAATATTCAGTTAATTAATTGTTTCAACAATCAATGGGCCTAGGCCCGCAAGTTTATGTATGCGCATTTTATCAAAAAACATCGGCGTTTTCATTCGCAAACAAAACAGATAAATGCTAAACAGACAAGCAGAATTGCTGAATAATGTGCATTTTATTGATAGTGAACCCCTGAATGGGCAAAAATGTTTTACAACAGAGGCAAGCTCCTGGAATGAGGAAGCTGCGCAAAAATAAAACATAAATATACATCAGTATATACAAATGTCGGCAACGAGGCGTAGACGAACACCATGAGTTGATCCCTCTAAGACCCACTCGACTTCGATACTTCTTCGATGCTTCAGCTTCGGACGAGATTGATTCAGATAAACGGCCCTCAGGTCCTCCAAACCACTAAACAATGAAGGTCCATACGCGGAACGCAGTCATTTGCTTATTCAAATCCCTAACTTTTGCGTGAACCGCCCTTTACGGGTTTTCAGTTCACCGGGATACCCTTTTTTGCCGAAGCCGCCCAGTGTAGGTTTTCGACTTCGCGGGTGTACATTTTTTCAATATATCCCTAATTTTGCCCGAACCTTTTATTCTGTTTTTGGTTCGCCGGGATGCCCCTTTTTTGCCTGGACTCTTTCTTTTTTGTCCAGCGGGTCTCTTTCAAGCAAAGTATTTTTTAACTGCGTCCGTGTTCACCGGGGATGCAAAATCTTCACCATCCATCGTGGATAACAACAAAGCTCCTCCTGAGAAGACCTTGCTGACGACATACGGCCCTTCGTAATTCGGAGTCCATTTGCCCCGGTGATCGGAGTGTGGCGGAAGAATCTTCTTCAGGACGAGATCACTCGTCTGAAAGCTTCTAGGACGCACCCTCTTATCATAAGCTTTCTTCATTCGGCTTTGGTACAGGCGACCAAATGCAATCGATGCCAACCTCTTCTCGTCCATCAGGCTGAGTTGGTTCAAACGATTCGTAATCCATTCTGCCTCGTCGAGTTTCACATCAACCAAAACTCGCAAAGAAGGAATCTCCACTTCTAGCGGTAGGACAGCTTCCATACCATACACCAAGGAGAAAGGAGTTGCCCCGGTGGACGTACGCACCGTCGTACGATAACCGTGCAAGGCAAACGGCAATATCTCGTGCCAATCTTTATACGTCACCACCATCTTCTGAACAATCTTCTTGATGTTCTTGTTGGCCGCTTCAACAGCGCCATTCATCTTCGGCCGGTAAGGAGATGAGTTGTGGTGTTCAATCTTGAAGCTCTGGCACAGCTCCTTCATCATCTTGTTATTCAAATTCGAACCATTATCAGTAATGATCCGCTCGGGAATTCCGTAGCGACAGATGATGTCCTTCTTTATGAATTTAGCTACCACCTGCTTGGTCACATTAGCGTACGAGGCTGCCTCCACCCATTTGGTGAAGTAGTCGATAGCTACCAGAATGAAACGATGACCATTGGATGCGGTGGGCTCGATCTTGCCTATCATGTCGATGCCCCACATGGAGAAAGGCCACGGGGAGGACATGACATTTAATGGGCACGGCGACACATGAACTTTATCAGCATAAATCTGGCATTTGTGACATTTCTTCGCGAATCTGAAGCAATCCGACTCCATAGTCAGCCAGTAATACCCTGCTCTCAGGATCTTTCTCGTCATGGCATGCCCGCCGGCGTGCGTACCAAATGTGCCCTCATGGACTTCTTCCATGAGCATACTTGCTTCTTTCTCATCTACACATCTGAGTAGCACGAGATCGTGGTTTCTCTTATACAACACTCCATCAGGATTGAGATAAAAGTTTCCAAACAGCCTCCTTAGAGTCTTCTTATCCTGGGTCGACGCACCCGCCGGATACTCCTTGGTCATAAAGAAGGTCTGGATGTCGTGGAACCATGGCTTGCCGTCGATGGCATCCTCGATTGCAAAGACGAATGTCGGTCTATCAAGACGCGAAAGTACAATTCTTGGAGCCTCATTCCAATAATTGACCTTATACATTGAAGCCAACGTGGCTAAGGCATCAGCCATCTGATTTTCAGCCCTGGGTACATGATGAAGTTCCACTCGGTCGAAGAACGGAAGCAGCCTCCTGGCATAATTCATGTACGGCACTAAATTCGCTTGACGAGTTTCCCACTCCCCCTTAATCTGATTGATTACAAGCACTGAGTCACCATATATGTCTAGATTCTTGATTCTCAAATCAATTGCCTCTTCTAGACCCATAATACATGCTTCATACTCGGCTTCATTATTGGTAACTGGAAACGTCAGTCTCGCAGTAAACGGGATGTGGGATCCATGAGGAGTCGTGATAATAGCCCCGATACCACTTCCATAGGAATTAACCGCTCCGTCGAATATCAACTTCCACTGAGACTTCCTATCTGGCCCTTCATCGGGCAACGGCTCATCGCAATCCTTCGCTTTGAGAAACATAATGTCCTCGTCAGGGAATTCGAACTTCATTGGCTGGTAGTCTTCGATTGGCTGTTCAGCAAGGTAATCAGACAATACGCTTCCCTTAATGGCTTTCTGGGAGACGTACTGAATATCATATTCTGTTAACACCATTTGCCATCTGGCAATCCTGCCCGAAAGAGCCTGCTTTTCGAAGACGTACTTGATCGGATCCATCTTCGAAATTAGCATAGTGGTGTGATTGAGCATATACTGTCGTAGACGCTTGGCAGCCCAAGCTAATGCACAACACGTCTTCTCCAGCATCGAGTATCGAGATTCACACTCAGTGAACTTTTTACTCAAGTAATAAATGGCATGCTCCTTTCTGCCCGTCTCGTCGTGCTGACCGAGAACACACCCCATACTATTCTCCAGAACCGTCAGGTACATGATTAATGGTCGTCCAGCCACTGGGGGTATCAAGATTGGAGGTTCTTGAAGATACTGCTTTATTTTGTCGAATGCCTTCTGGCAATCCTCATTCCAAGTAATCGCCTGATTTTTCTTTAAAAGCTTGAACATCGGTTCACAAGTGGCCGTGAGCTGAGAGATAAACCTTGCAATGTAGTTTATTCGGCCCAGGAAACCACGAACTTCTTTCTCTGTTTTCGGCGCTGGCATTTCTTGGATAGCTTTTATTTTTGCAGGATCAACTTTAATACCTCGTTCACTAACGATAAACCCCAATAACTTTCCGGACCGCACTCCGAAAGTGCACTTGTTAGGATTCAGCCTCAGCCTGAACTTCCTAAGCCTTTCAAACAGCTTCAACAAATTGACCAGATGCTCCTCCTCCGTTTGGGACTTTGCAATCATGTCATCAACATAGACCTCGATCTCATGATGAATCATATCATGAAACAAAGTTACCATTGCTCGCTGGTAAGTGGCCCCTGCGTTCTTCAGACCGAAGGGCATTACCTTGTAGCAAAATGTTCCCCAGGGGGTGATGAACGTCGTTTTCTCCATGTCTTCCGGTGCCATCTTAATCTGATTGTAACCGGAGAAGCCATCCATGAACGAAAACACGAAAAACTGGGCTGTGTTGTCGACCAACACATCGATATGAGGCAACGGGAAATCATCCTTAGGGCTTGCCCTATTCAAATCCCGATAATCGACGCACATGCGTACCTTACCGTCCTTCTTCGGTACAGGCACTATGTTGGCGACCCACGGAGGGTAAGTGGTAACGGCTAGAAATCCTGCGTCCAACTGCTTCTGGACCTCTTCCTTGATTTTTACAGCCATGTCTGGCCTCGTCCTCCTGAGCTTCTGCTTGACTGGAGGGCAATCTTCTCGCAACGGCAAGCGATGAACCACGATATCAGTGTCAAGTCTGGGCATATCCTCATATGACCAAGCAAAGACGTCACTATACTCTCGAAGCATCTCGACCAGTCTATGCTTGACATCATTCTGCAGCGCAGCCCCTACTCTGACATTTCTGACGAGCTCCTCAGAACCCAGATTTATGATCTCAATATCCTCCTCGTGAGGCAGAATAACCTTCTCCTCTTGTCTCAACAAGCGGGCCAACTCTTCCGGAAGGTCTTCGTCTTCATCAATCTCATCCTCGACTTGATAGATCGGGCAATCAAAGTCGTAGTGAGCCGTAGAGGGTCCAGAGTCGATGTCGTCTGTTACGTGGATCCTGCAATAACAAGGGTTAAGTTTAAAGCAAGAATATGCAGGTTAGCACAAACCTCGTTGCCATTTTACTGTTTTTCGAAAATAAACATAAAACAGGAATAACAGAGAACACAATATTTGATTACGAAGAAAACGCCTTTTATTTATTAACAAAATGCATACACATAATCCAACAAGGCCCTGACAGTAAAACCACTATGCCCCGGGCAGGACATAGGGTTGTACAAAGATTGTAAAAAGCAAATCATTACTCTTCATTTGTCAGCTTGATAATCTCCTTGATGGTCCAATTGCGGAGGCGTTCGCCCGACTTGCTTGGTTGAATCCAGGCGTCAAGATCACAATCACTGTCCCCGCTGTCCTCTGACGTAGCGTTGACGCTCTCGAAAATTACTCCCCCCTTGGTGAATAGGATTGGCCCTTTCCCACGAGACGAACTGCCAGAGGAAGATGAAGCTTCAGCTTCAGGAGAATATCCCAATCCAAACCTATCCTGCTTGATTGGTATATCCAAGACATGCCCCCAGCCTGGGGTGGAGCCGACTTCGACAACGACCCGAGCTTCCTTAAACGAGGAGAGGTTCAACTCTTGCTTCTCTGCGACGACGGGAGCTACCTTCTTCACCTTGACGGTTTCAAATGCTTGGCAAAGCGTTTCATGGATCTCGCCATCCATTTCAACGTATTTAAAGGACGACAGGTGGCTCACCATGATGTCCTCCTCACCACAGACGGTTACTATGCTGCCCCCGACAGCATATTTAAGCTTCTGATGCAGCGTGGACGTCACGACACCAGCGGAATGGATCCATGGCCGACCTAAGAGGCAACTATAGGCGGGCATGATATCCATGATATAGAAAACCGTATTGAACGTCTCTGGACCAACTTGAATCGGTAGGGTCAATTCTCCGAAGACGTGGCGCTTGGTTCCGTCAAAGGCTTTCACGACCAGATCACTGGGCGTGCACAGCAGTCCACGGGTATCCAACTTCATCAGTGCTTTTTTCGGAAGCACGTTAAGCGAGGAACCCGTATCCACCAGGACATGTGACATAATCGTGCCTCTGCACTCTATTGAGACGTGCAAGGCGCTGTTGTGATCTCTTCCTTTGGGAGTCAGCTCTAGATCTGTAAATCCCAGCCCATTACCAGCATTAACATGGGCTACTACCTCCTCGAGTTGATTTACTGATATCTCTTGCGGCACGTATGCAGCATTCAATACCTTCAGTAATGCATTGCGGTGCGCCTCAGAGCACAGCAACAAGTTAAGAATCGAGATCTTTGACGGAGTCTGATGAAGATGATCTACAATTTTGTAGTCACTTTTCTTGATTAGTCGCATGAACTCTTCAGCATCTTTAACCAGCAAGTCCTTCTCTGCCCCTGCAGGGACCTCCTCAACAGCTTTACCTTTACCCTTATCCACAGCGTCAGCTCAGACCACTTTCTCTGCTGCAACCTCTGCTGGTGCAAATACTCTACCGCTTCGAGTGATACCGCTGACTTCGGCAAGATTCTGCACAGTCGATCCGAATGGTTCAAGCTCTATCTTCTGACCATTACAATAAACTTCGGCGCCATAATGCCATGGAACGACATTAGTGCTCTCGAATGGGATTGGTCCGGCCCTGGTGATAGTAATAGTAGGCGGACGGGGTGCCGAAATAGTGATAGGGTGACGAGGAATGGTAATGGTAGCAACTTCGTCTGCCTGCTTTAGCACGACCTCCCCTGATGCACTTTCAACGCTCCGGCTGAACTGTAAAATACCCTCAGACATCAGACTCTGGATACCTTTGATCAGCTGCTCACACCCATCAGGAAGTGTAGTACAAGCCATACATAATTCTCCACATCCAGGAAAGAAGCCCTTCTTCAGCAACTTAGCCTTGACAAAACTCAACGGCGTCTTCAAATCTTTGACATCGGTCAGCAAGTCCGCACTCTCCTCAGTGATAACAGCATTCACTTCGCCCCCTTATGATGAGGCATCGGGTTTTTGGTGACGTTGGGCACGTTGTCAGAAAAATTGATAACCTTGGCGTCCACCAAGTCCTGGACTTTGTGCTTGAAAGCTTTACAGTTCTCAATCGTATGGCCTGGTGCCCCAGTATGGAATTCACAAGTAGCATTGGCGTCGTACCCCGGTGGTGGTGCCCCTATTAAGGGAGCCAACGTCCTCTTTTGAACCAATTGGAGCTGAAGCAACGTTTGCAAAAGTTGTGCATACGACATAGGTGGAGTATCAAAATGACGGCTTGCCATAGGAGCCCGATTCTGATATCTTTTATACCCCTGCTGATTCTGCTGCTGAGGCTGCTGCTGCGGCTGCGGGGGAGCAGCTGGGATATTTATGCTAGCAATCTGAGGCTGAGGGCCCTTGCCCTTTCTCCGAGCATTAGTGACGACACTGGCATCTCCCTCTCGACGCTTGCCAGTATAGGGTTTCTTGCTAGCTCCTCCAACTGAGGATGATTCGCCCTGAATTTTTCCAATCTTTATACCGTTCTCAACATGCTCGCCCAAAGTGATGAGAGCCGAGAATGTTCCAGACATGCCACTGACCAGCTTTTCATAATAGATTCCAGGAAGGGTAGCCACGAACATTTGCACCAGCTCACGCTCAACCATCGGCGGTTGAACCCGAGCAGCCAGCTCACGCCACCGCTGGGCGTATTCTTTGAAGCTTTCATTGTTCCGCTGTGAGAGATTCTGAAGCTGAACTCGGTTGGGAGCCAAGTCGCTATTGTATTGATAGTGGAGAACAAACGCTTCTGCAAGATCTCTCCAGGTGCGCACAGTAGCGGGCTCCAAACCCATATACCATTCGAGCGATGGACCAGAAAGACTATCCTGAAAGAAGTGCATCAGCAGCTTCTCATCGTCAGAATAAGCGGACATCTTTCTATAATAAGATCGGAGGTGAACACGGGGGCAGGTAGTACCCTTATACTTCTCAAAGGTAGGCACCTTGAACTTGTGAGGTACTTTAAAGTCAGCAATCAACCCGAGTTTGGACATGTCAACGCCCAATGTGTTCTGATTTTCTATGTCTCTTATCTTGTCTTCCAGCGCCTTGAACCTGAGTCGAGCTTCAACATTCAACTCTGCTTCTACACCTCTCTGAGAGAATATGTCATCCTGATGGTCCTCCAGCCACTGTTGAGGCACCAACAGATTTCCTGCACCAGCATTGCCGTTGACCGGCCCTATGTTAACATTGGCTCCCAGACTACCATTGCCGACGCCTGCCGCATTGAGCCCGATATTAGTCATCAGATTGCCGTTAGCACTACCGTTGCCCCCGGCAACAGGAACAACGTTCTGTGGAGCATCCACTGGAGGAGGAGTAGGTACGGCCCCGCCGTGAAGTATGCCATTACTGTCAACCCTGGAGATCAGAGGTTGAACCAAAGTACGAAGCTGGTCTTGACCGTTAGCGACCACCTGCATCAGTTCCATAAAACGATCCATCCGTTCACGGAGCTCTTGAACATCTGACTGCACCTGGTCCATAATCCTTGTCTGATTAGCGCGAGTTGAGTAGCGGTGGATGAGTCTTTGATCAATCCTGGAGATCGAAAGCAGCTCGGAACCTGTGTACCTGAAAAACCTTGCAACATTAAAGGTTAAGAAAAGCAACAAAATGTATGTCATGCAAAATGCTTCATGCAGATGCATGCGTGTGTCTGTGCGCTTGAGAGATTTCCCCCCGATCCTGGCGTCCTAGTACCAGTGCTGACAATAATAAGGAGAGGAATTTGGGTCCAATCATGGAAACAGCAATCTCACATATACATAGTACCAGTGATAGCCAACTTCGACACATCAGGGATCGAGAACTCGTACGCAACAATCTTTCTGAGAGAGGCTGTAGTAACATAATAAGAGGCGAGAGATCCTGGATCGGGGAACGGTACCTGTCACGTACACACGCCAATGGAATGCGAATGATTATGCAAACTAATGCAAAATGCAGGCATGCAACAATATATCCAGGTGGCTGCTGTGGAGATTCGGTATCAACAGTCACTGATGAGAAGGAAACCCCGGTGTAAAGCCACTGATTTGATCTGCTGAGAATAACCATCTGATAGGACCGAGATCAAAATTCTGTTCTGACAAGAGTAAGTGACTGATAATAAGGACCCCGGGTGTAAGATCAAGGAACATCTGCTGAAGTCTTCAGACCCCAAATCAAAATCTGCCCTATCAAGAACAAACACACGGCTGCTGATGAGATCTTCAGACCTCACTCAAAATCTGCTCCATCCAGAACAAACCACTAATGATGATACACTGATCAAAGCCCGCTCTATCAAGAACAGACAAACACCCGACGGTAAGATCCTCTGATCAAAACCCTTGCTCTATCAAGAACATGTCTGCAACTGAGAACCCAACATAACTGATTCACTGTCAAGAAAACCAGGTAGTCTGGAGGTCAAAGTTTCCTGCAATATCCCAACCCCGCTCACGGGTATGGACCTAATCCACGGACAAAGGTACGACATCCTATGCGGTCGTCAGCGTCACAGACTTTCATGAGCGACGATACGATTCCCAGAAGGAGTGGCATCATCAAGTCATGAAGAGGCCTCACTTAGCTGACTTCCAAATGATCGGTCCCCAGAGTCGACAATCCTCACGTCTGGACTCCCCTCAGATCCTCAGGACCGGAAAGGAGCACCTCTGCAAGAATCTCGTCTGAGCGCAGATTTTCGTAGGGAACTGTGCCTGCTCAGCAGACAGGTTCGTCTACTACTTCTCCGCAACTATATCTAGGTGTGTACTCAAAGCCCAGGTCCGGCTTTTCACTCACAGTAACATCCCTCTCCCACAGCAGCACAGATAATCATATCAAACTGGAAATAAAATGCGGGAAATAAAAATGCGGGAAGTAAAAATGCGATAAATAAACGCAACCCAACAAGCAAACACACAAACGATAGGATTGACTCTCATAGGGAACCGGAGAACCAGAGATTCTGGGTTCGTTCCCCAGCAGAGTCGCCAGCTGTCGCTTGCGCGAAAATAAGGTGCCGGCATGACAGAAGAGTCGCCACCTTTCGTTATTTATCCCTCAGAGCGGGAAAGGAAACGATCGGAAAAACCTGACGAAAAAGGGTAAGACAAGGTCGTCGCAACCATTGTCTGGGTTCGGGAGTCGGTTACGCAAGGGGAAGGTATTAGCACCTCTCACGTCCGTCGTACTCGACGGGATCCTCGCTTGTTTGTTTACTTGGACGAGTTGGTTATAATCTATCTACCTATCAAGGCTGGCTGAAAAAGAAAAGAAAAATGACTCGGCAAAGCGTCGCACTTTATGCCTACGTATTCTCATCAGAGAATGAGAAATCAAAGTCAACGTAGTTCGGCTAACTACGGGGGAAGATGGGGAAGGTTGCTCGCTAGGACATCGTGTCCTATGCCTACGTACTTTCATCTGGTATGAAAGATCAGAGCAAACGTAGTTCGGGACTACGGGCTATCTCCCGAAAGAAGTGTTTTTTATTGTGTTTGCGATTTCAACCGCACTAGAGACTATGACCTGAGAGGGAATGCGTCCTTTCTCAGATAACTTAAGGCTCGTAACGTACGAAGGAAATCATTCATGATTACTGTATTTTAAGCTGCTTCGAGATGAGAAGAGAACGGGCCCAATTAGGAGGGAGACTATCCAGTCCTACTGTTATCATGCCATGGATTCATCCTATGGTTGAGGTTTGAAACAGGGAACTCCTAGAAGTTATCATGCATGGGTTTCAACCTAAAAGTCTATCATCAAATCCTTATCAAAGGAAATGAGAGTCCTAAGGGATCATGTCAATGATACACCAAAACAGACAAAAGCATCAGCTTTAACAGTAAAATGCATGCAATGCAAGTGAGGGAGGAAATGTGTGTGGGGCTTCAGCCTCCACAAGCTCGTCTCGACCTCAAGCCAGTCATGAAATAACAGTAATCATACTGAAGGGTAAACAACATGCTATCAAGCAATAACATATAAAAGAAATGAAGTGCCATCAGGCAAACAAAACACATGCTTGAGAAAGAATCATCTATTCTCTAATCCTAACCTTAACACAGAATCTGAATCAAATCTAAGCAAAGCCCTAAAGCAAAACCTAACCAAAAGAAAACAATCCCAGTCTTCCAGCTTCAAAACAAGCTTACCAAAGAAAGGGAGCTAAGTAAGCAGACTCATAGTGTCTTCCTCAGGAAAGCACTAGGAGGTGTATACTCAAGAGTCATACCCTATGTGGCTCAACCACTGTGATCAGTTTACATTCCTCCTCAGGAGAAATTAAACTTACAAGCAGGCTCCAACATCACTGGATATTTAGGAAATCCTATCTGAACTAGTGGAACTAAGTGAATAGACTCATAGGACCTTCCTCAGGAAAGTACTAGGAGGCTTCCACTTAGGAGTTGTATCCCATGTGGCTCAACAACAGGTGATCAGTTTACATTTCTCCTCAGGAGAAACTAAACTCACAAGTTGGCTCCAACATCATTGGATACTTAAGAAATCCTAGATACACTAATGGAGCTAAGTGAATAGACCCATAGGACCTTCCTCAGGAAAGTACTAGGAGGCTTCCACTTAGGAATTGTATCCCATGTGGCTCAACAACATGTGATCAGTTTACATTCCTCCTCAGGAGAAATTAAACTCACAAGTTGGCTCCAACATCATTGGATACTTAAGAAAGAGGTGAGAAGAAAGAATGAAAGTCATTCATAGTGCCTTCCTCAGGAAAGTACCATGAACTTCCTTCAAACTTCAGGATCTCAAACCTCACAGACAGGGAACAAGCCAAGCTCTGGGTCTCTGAGTCTTGATCTACAATCCTCTCTTCATCATGCTCTCCAACAAGATCTTCAAGTCAACACAAGCCCCACAACAAATTCCCCACATAAAACCCCAGAGATGAACAGATAACCACAGGGCAGACAAAATCACCAGGCAACTTCAGAAAATACCTAAAAATACTAAACCAAGGGGGGAAAATCTGACAATTATTAACAAGGGTCTACAACATTTACCCATAACATCCACGTATGCCCCTACCAAAAAATCAAGACAAAACTATTTAAAGAAAATGAATTTCCTTACCTATGCACAACCTAAACCTAATTAGGATACCCTAATGCTACCCTAATTAAACTAATCAAATTTAATCTAAAAATCAAGAATTAAATCCTATGGGGAACTATGATTCAATATCTAATTACACAAAAAATAATGGGTTAAAAAGACTAAAGGAAGGTCCTAAAACAAATTCTACAAAATCATGATATCAAACTAAACATTATAAAAGCTATTTAAAAGAAAAATCTATTAAAAATATGAAAAGAAAATAAAATGGACATTTTATTTATTTAGAATTTTCTAGAAAGATTTTTTAACATATAGAAAAAAGAAGAATTAAAAAATATTTGATTTTCTATTTTTTATGGATTATTAAAGAACAAGAAAACATTAAAGGAATTAAAAAAATAAAAGAAAACAATTAAAGGGGAGGGGGGGTGAAAATAGCAGGACACGCTAGTTGATTATTAGATGGGCTGGATCATGGGGGGTGCGGATAGGAGAGAACATGCTAAGCCCAGACGGACTCACTAATTGAAACGGCAGCATTTCAATTTTTGAATTTTCCCTCCGTTATTTCAATGAATCTGGGCCGTAGATTGAGGTGATTAAGTCAACTTTCCAAAACGGATCAACGGGTGCGATTATGTCTTCTACCTTGGCTCTGCTAGGGTTTCACGAAACAACCTCCATGCGCAAATCTTCCATCCTCCATAGCTCTCTCATCTCGCAACCATTTCCCTCGATGCAAAGACCAAATTCACTCCTCTCCTTGCCCTCTACAAGACTATGGTCATGGATTTTCTTAATACTCACTCTAGAAAAACATATGAAGCGTGGAAGTCTTGGGCACCATTACTTTCCTCTGGTTTGCATGATCATGACCTTGGTTGAAACTAACCTAGAATGATCTACACTTCATGGTGATTATTCTAAGCCACAAAACTAAGGTTATAGTACATTAAGGCACGAGTTCTTGAACTCAAAACAGAAATGGCCATGTTGTCAACTCCCATATAATGCTCTCAAACTCATCATGATTCATCCTATATTGGTCTCTGTCACATTTCTCCTAACCACATAACTTAACTATGCATAAATAATGAGATTCAAAAGAAAACGCATACCTTGCAAGTGGTGATGGCTATGGTGTTTCTCCTTTAATCCACGCCTTGGTGCTTTCTTTGGATGATCTCCAATGACTCTATATGCTTCTGTTTGCAGTAATTCTTGCTTACACTTCTTGAATCAACCTAGCCAATCCTTCATGCAACTTGGAGTGATCACTTGGAATACATGAGCCAGCCACGAATTCTCCTCAATCTTTCTTGCCAAATGCTTTATGATGATGGTAGATGATGATGATAACCAGAATTGTGATGATGGGTGAAGTTTCAATAGAGTTTGAAATGAAAATGCATTTTGGAGTGAAAGAATCAAAATGTGGTATGCAAGCTCTAAGAATCTCTAACCAATGCATGGAGCCACTCTAGGGCTTATATAGATGAGAATAGAAGCCTCTAGAACTTTGGAGAACCCTCCATGAAGTTTCTAGAACTTCTCATGCAATGATAATTTGAATTTGTCATCTTGAGTGAATCTCATGCAATCTCATGATACACCATGCAATCTCACTTAATTTCTCCTCAAATGATATGGTAAAATGAAAACAAAGCCTTACAAGTCCTTATGTAGCATTTTCCCATCTTTCCTTTTGATGCCTTAAAGTGCAAGTAACAAATTTACAAAGCAACTCCAATTTTTAAGCCTAAACTCAAAAATGTGGCTAAACCATTGTTTTTAAAATGATGTTTCCAATCAAAATGATATATTGTATGACCTATTTTGGATTTGTAGATCTTCCAAACCAATTTTCCATTTCAACTTTTTCAACTTATAAGCCATTTACAAGCCATTTGAACCACTTTTAAAAATCCCTGCTCTAGGCCTTTTCAACAATTCATGACCTTCTTTCTAGACTTAAAATCCCATTTTGAACAACTTTCATGTTTTGAGTTTTTCCATTTGAGGCTTGGAAATAGGAGATATGGCCTTTGCTTAAAAATGACCTATAACTGACAAATGACCAAAATACCCCTGCCTTGTTCAAACCATAAGTTGAGTTCCACAAATCCTATCAAGGACTTCTACCACTCAAATTAAATCTAAGAAGATGCCCTTCAACATTCATGTTGACCAAGAAATCATAGGAATCATCCTACTAGGGCAAAAGTTGTCTGCAAGTTGGGTGACTTTCAAGGACCCAGATTCACACACCTCAGCTGACCTGTAATTTGTCAAAACCATAACTTGAGCTCTGTAACTCCTATCAAGTACTTCCACCACTCAAATTAAAGCTAAGAACTATATCTACAACATTCATGTTATGGGGAAGATGAGATATCAATCACATCTAGAGCTAAAACTGCCTGGAAGATAGGGATCAAATTAGGGTTTTTTCACTGACAATCCTTGGAAACCCTGACTTGAAACTTCTCAAACTCCTCAATCATGATGAGTTGGTCTAGGAATCATCTTTATAACATCTATATGCATCATTCCATGATCTCATGGCCCTTGGATTGGGTCTCAACCTTCTCCAAATCTTCAGTTATCCTAGGGCTGACCCAGTCAAAACCCTAATTCTACCATTCATGGTTGAATCCTCTGAACTCTTGCACAATGACTTCTTTGGGCTTCATGATGGCTATCAAGACATCTCATATACTTTCTCAAAGCTTCAAGTCCATTCTAAAAAAGTCTCAGAATCATCTGAGGAGCACCCACAACTCTCAAGCTATGAAGCACACAACCCTGGTTTCAACCAATTCCTCTGAGGACCTTTTGAACTGTCTGATGAAGGTATCAACTTTCAAACACTCAATGAATAAATAACTGTTGGTCAAATTTTGGGGTGCAACAGGGGGTTGAAGAAGGGTAAAGGCAAATATCGACTCGGGGGTCGAGAAAGAAGATGTAATGAAAATATCGACTCGGGGGTCAAGAAAAAACAAGACAATATCGACTCGGGGGTCGAGAAAAACAAAACAATATCGACTCGGGGGCCGAAAGTTAAAGTAAGATATCAACGCAGGGGTTGAGGAAAGTAAATGAAGATGTCGACTCGGGGGTCGAGAAAAGCAAATAACATATCAACGCGGGGGTTGAAGGAAAGGTAAATATTGACTCGGGGGTCGAGAAAATAAAGTCAAGGTTGACTCAGGGGTCAAAAGTTATAGAAAAGTATCAACTCAGGGGTTGAGAAAGAGAAATGATTATGCTATGTATGCATATGGTACATGTTAATTATATGATGCATATGCGAATGCAAGCAAATGATTGGTTTTATGAAGGTGCCAACAAGGGTGGGCTTTGGTAGTTGCCAATAAAGGATTGGACTTTAAGAGATGCCAAACGGGGTTGGACTTTTAATGGTTGCCAATACAAATTGGACTTTAGGAAATGCCAAGCGGGGACTTTTGGTGACTGCCAAGATAAATTGGACTTTTGGGTTTTGTAGGATGCCAACAGAAGTGGACTTTAGGAGAGGTGCTAAGTAGGGTTGGACTTTTATGTAGTTGCCAATAAAGGATTGGACTTTTGGGTTTTACGGGATGCCAACAGAAGTGGACTTTATTTGGTGAAAGTATTTGACTTCCCGACACTCAATATCTGATAATGTTATGCTCAGAAGACAAATGTGGATGTTCTCGGTGCCCCGAGTTAGATCCTTGCAGAAGTTGGTTGCTTGTTCCTGAGAGAACATTAACTTCTAGCCCATGTGCCATGACGACTTACAAATGTCGAGCGTAGCGACGTAACCAAAGCATGCTGAATGTGCGAGCGTAGCGACTTAACCAATGCTTGTTGATCGTGCTTTTGCTCTGCCCCAAGGCTTTTGACGCTTGTTGTGAACTCAATAGTTACTAGCGTCTGGCACGGTCTGCTTGACCAACTTGGATGCAAGAAGGGAATTGCCCCTGTTCAATCTAGTCTGCCCCAGTCTGTAGGGTATTTGAAGATTTTTCCTTGAAAGGTTTATGCCATGACATAGTCTGAGATGATTTGCCCCAATGTCTGGATTTTGCAACAGTATGCCCCTGTTTGAGCCTCGAAAAAAACATGCCCCAGATTCAATTGGTTATGAGAAAGTCTTGATTTAGGTCAGTATCAATGAATGATCAAGTTCTTCTTGGACTTCTCTTTGTTGGGATTTCCATTATGTCAAGTACTAATTTGCAGTTTAAAATTGTTCATTCAAAAATGGTAATTTTAATGTAACATTCATGCAAGTTTTGAAAATATTATTTATTGGAATGATGTGAAAGTGTATGACGAGTGGACTATTAGTCCAAACGTAGTGCTGATTTACTGGTGTGTGAAATATATAGCAAGAATACGACACCAATACAGATGATTAGCAAATATGTAGGAGTCAGTTTACACAACCTTGCTGTAGTATGCTTTCAGAATAAACTCCACCTCAATTAGGTCTTTTGAGGGTTGTAACGTAGTCTGGTTCACGGATATGGAAACAAAGGATATAAGGCTCAAAACTATATTTGTACCCACCCATTCTTCGTAATGATCTCCAGTCCTACGTTCAGTTAATTTTGCACCTGTTTGACGGTATAAGCTTGATGATTTAAGGTATGCTTGAAATGGAAGTCACCCTTATTTTTCTTTTTTGATGGATGTCAGTGACTCTTTTGGTTCTTGATATGGTGGCCACTGATCTTATTTGTTTTTCTTGAGGATTTGAGGACGTCTTTTGATTTTTCTTTTGATCCCTAATTTTTGCATGGACTAATTTCGTTCTTCAAGTCCATCGGGATTGCCTTGACTTTTGCCTAAGTCTCCTTTTAAGGTGTTCGACTTAGCAGACTTTTTATTATATATTTTTTGAAGGGTTTGTGACTGCCAAGTCATTGGTCTTTGATGAAATACCGTCATATCTTGGATTTTGTCTCATGATTTGAGTGCGTAATCAGGTTACTGAACACTACCCTGCCCCAGGTTAAGTATAAGGGTTTAGAAATCCGAAGGAAACTTCTACTTCTAGACTCGAAGTGGTTAACTAGGGACTAACTCCTTATCTCTCTAGTGTTTGGGGATTGAAACAATGCATATACATCATCAGCGAGATTTTATCCAAAAGCATACTTATCAGCAATTATGGGTATTTCGTTTTCGTCATCCTCCCTCAAATCTTTGATAAACAGCAGTGCGGTAAAGGAACTGGAGTATTTTTTGTGATTTTTGCAATAAATGAGAAAATGTGAGTGAATACGAATTGATTTGATCAAAAACATGCATAATTATCACATTAACAATACCATTAATAAGAAACAATGTCTAAAAGCAAGTAGCACTATAACAGAAAAGAAACTACAAATGCGTAAAAACAATATGGAAATTGCCAGTATTGAGGAACTGGGCTTTTCTCTCTTGCCTCACAGATGAGCTACCCTTCTTGCTCATCGAGACCAGTATGATAACCTTCTTCATATCTACTCTCTGCAGCTTCTTCCATGTCATGGACTGATGGACCCGCTTGATCATATGAATGATTGATGTTGATATGAAGCCCTTGAGGTGTGAACGAGATTAGCTTGGACTCAATCAGATCTTGAACCTTATTTTTGAGTTGTTTGCAATCGTCTGTTGAATGCCCCATTGTGCCAGCATGGTAGCCACAACGTGCATTAGCGTCAAAGCCTGGTGGGTATGGAGGAACCACAGGATCCAAGCCATTTGGCACTATTAGTCCACTACTGATCAAACGTGGTAACACGTGATTGTATGGCATGGGCAGCGAATCAAAATGCCTTTTTGGCCTGTGATTATAGTAGCGTCGTTGTGGAGCATTCTGTTGTGTAACCTGTTGTTGATAAAGGAGACCTTTATTGACAGGAGAATGTTGACCATGTGGAGAGACCGGACCCACACAAGTAGACCCATAGGATTGCTGGCTTTTGACAGTTGATATGCTTGGGTACGGAGGATAAGGTACCGAGGATGGAACTTGTGGAGCGTCCCAGACTGTATTGATCTCATCCTCTTCTTCCTCTTAGGAGCTGACAACTGATTCACTTTCACTAGTCGGGATGTTTGAGGCGTCGTGAAGCTTTCCACTCTTGAGATGGCTCTCAATGCGTTATCCTACTAGAACCAAGTCAACAAAATTCAATGTCCCATTACCCATCATCTTTTCCAGGTAAGGGTCTTGTAAGGAATCTATGAACATGTCAGCCAATTCTCTATCTAAGAGCGGTGGTTGAACGTGAGCAGCTACCGCTCTCCATCTCTGAGCATACCCTCTGAAGGACTCGTTTTCATCTTGAGATAAGCCTTGCAACTGTATGCGATTGGGAGCCACATCAAGATTGTATTGGTATTGCTTCACAAAGGCGTTGGCTAAGTCCAACCACGACTGGATGTGGTTACTCTCTAGCTGTATGTACCAACTCAAAGATGCTCCACTCAAATTGTCTTGAAAACAGTGAATCATAAGTTTGTCATTGTGAGCATAGGAGGTCATCTTTCTGCAAAACATTACCAAATGTTGCTTTGGACAACTATCTCCTTTGTATTTCTCGAAATTTGGCATCTTGAAGTTCAGAGGTATTACAAGTTTGAGTACCAAACACATATTCAAAGCATTCAAATTAGAAGTATCACGCCACATCGGGGTTTCAATTCTCTCTTCCAACACGCGACATCTTTCAGCAAATTCAACATCTTGAGGTCGTTTAGCATTCCCCACCAGGCTTGTCCCTTGGTAATTCGGCGTAGTGAATGAAAAGTTATGGTATTCAACATCATCATGAAATGAGGTATGCTCATCTTGAACAGTGTGACGTTCTTGTATAACCTGGTCTTCAACAGGAATCTGCAGAGGCTGAGGTATGACGTTCTCAGTGACCACAGGCCGTTGAGGGTTATTCTCTTTCCTTGCCAAGGCTAACATGGCTTCCACAAGCTGGTCCAACTGAGTCTTCATCAAATCAACATCTGCTTTTGACGCGAACTGGTTCTTCTCTTCTGAACTCATGATTCTTCCAGAAGTTACTTCAAGTCTGATATAGATGTCAGGAAATCAACTGCGGATTATGGACAAAGGACAGATAAGATTTACTAGTTAAGAGAGTGATATGCAATGCAAATGAAATGCAAATGCAATGGTATGTGAATGTAATGCAAGCACAAACAGGATCACAGGCTCAATCACATTCTGAGATCGGACAGAAGAACGGGTAAATAACAGATATCTCTGATCAAAGGAACCCCATAGGTAGGCTCTAAACGGGTAGGTGCCTAGAGTCATGGATCTTTTCAAAGATATTATTACCATGACGAAGATTCATCCGATAATAGTACCCTCTGTCGCACCTCGAAAAATCACGGAGACATTTCGGAAATACGACCCTCGCGCGAAAGGGCGCGGAAATGCGGTTCGACAGAGTCGCCACCGAACTTTATTTTTCCCGAATAAACGGGAGAGGAAAATATCGAGAAAACCTCTTAAGAACGAAAGGATAGGAACAGGGCTGTCGCAACCAAGTTCCGGGTTCGGGAGTCGGTTACGTGAGGGGAAGGTATTAGCACCCCTCACGTCCGTCGTACTCGACGGGAACCTCTTAAGGTAAATGTGGGGAGTGTTGTTTAAGGTTTACTTGTTTTCTTCTCAATGATAAAGGTAGAATTTGTAGGGTAAAAGGTTAAGGACGTTAAGGAGAGATGGATGGTTAGAAGATGGGGTGCTCGCCAAGGATTGGGGCCCTTGTGCCTACGTATGCTCATTCGGACGAGAATGAGAAATCAGAGCGTCGTAGTTCGACTACGGGAAAGGATGGGGGGAGACAGAAGATGGATAGAAGTGTGCTCGCCAAGATCATCGCAATCTTGTGCCTACGTATCTTATATTCAAAAATGAATAAAGAATCAGAGCGTCCGTAGTTCGTGGTAACAACCACGAAAGGATGAGGTTTGAATTGGTTTGACGTTGAGTTGAGAGAAAAGACGAAAGAGTGACTGACAAACAACCTAAGGGCGTGCCTCAAGAGCTTGTCATTCAAGAATTCAAGGAATGCGAGATCCCAAGAACTCAGTTCTTTCGGAAATTGAGTTGAGTGAGTTGAAGATAAGAGTTGGATATTTTGAAAACGAAAGAATGAACTAATAACAACTCGGGGGCGTGCCCAAGAGTTACTCGTTCGAATATTCAAAGAATGCTAGATTCTAAGAACATCCCTCTTTCGTAAGTTTGCGAAAGGATTGAATCGAAGAATGGCATGCGAGGCCAAAGGAAGTTAGTTTGAAAATGGCTCGACGATGTGTCGAGGAATTGATTGAAGATGGAACCGGCTTGACGATGTGTCAAAGGTTAAGGTTGTGAGAAACGATATTAGTCCCTGAGGGCGCTCCTAATATCGAGACCACGAGGAATTTGTGAAAGAAATGGGTTGCGAATGCGGACGAGCAATCGACTTAGGAGAATATAGAGAACGGTTGAGTTTGAAAAAGGTCGAAAGGTTGAGTGAATAACAACCCAAAGGGCGTGCTTCGAGAGCTATTCACTCGAAAATTCAAGGAATGCTAGACTCCAAGAACCTCCTTCTTTCGAAGTGTGAATCGGAAAGAAAATAGTTTGGAAAATGATTTGAAGCGAAATGAGGTCTAAAAATAATTTGTGAACGTGCGAGAGGTGAGAACGCGAGATTGAATTTAAAAATGACAATTATTTAGTAAACGAGACGTCGGCCTCACAACTAATTAATTGGGGTATCATCGTGATGCTAGATCTCGACAACACCTTTTTCATTTGAAAAATGTTTGAATGAACAAAAGAAATATCACAAAGAATGCTAAATTCTCATGACATTTCTTTGTTAGGAAAATATTATTTTTGAAAATGAGAGGTCGAATAATACACTACTTAAGGTGTACACCTTAGTAATGACTATCCAAAAAATTCAAGAAGTGCTAGACTTCAAGAACTTAGTTTCTCACGATTTGATTAGAAAATAATTTGAATGAAGATTTAGGAAAATTATTTTTTGAGGATGGTTTTGATTTAATTTAAGAAACATTGTTTGAATAAACCATGAATATATTACACCGAGTGCTAGACTCCTATAATATATTTTTGCTCGAATAATTAAAAGCGTAACGAAAAACGAACAAATATTATCCAAGGCGTACGCCCCAACAATAATTATTCAAAAACTCAAGAGGTGCTAGACCTTAAGAGTTTAATTTTCGTTATGGATTAAGAGAAGGATTTGTGTGTTAAAAACATAGTTGAAATAGGATTAAGAAACAAAATTATATTTTGAAAGTGATTTAATTAAGAGAAAAGTTTGTATTAAAAAATGGATTTAAGGTTTACCTTTAAAAATGATTTATTTTAAGAAAATAATAACAAATATAAAGTAAACCATAATATTCCCTGTACTGGGTACCGGCATTAACCGTGATGCTTGCTCACTTCACCTACTGCGCTAACATAACATGAACCAAGGTTTAAGCATTAGAAACATAACATAATAACATAATGAATTTGTTAATCAAGACTAAATCATTTAAAATTATAACAACATGCATTTGCTAATCTGTTAACCTTCTAAAATCAAAACAGAATGAATTTAAATCCTAAATTTCTAGCAATAAGATCAAAATATTGTGAAAACAACACAGACAGTAGATTACCACAGCAAGATAACAACAACAACCGTACTCGAACAGAGTTAAAACTCGCGCATCACGAACTATTAATCGCAACAAAGTTGTATCGCAACAAATTCACATTGCGATGTTCAAATACACATACTGCACAACGTATGTGATAAACTTGAAATGCAGAGCAGCAGATATGTTCGAAAATAAAGCGGAGCAGCAGATAAACTTGAAATGATCACGATAAATAACGACAACGTATAATATCCGTAATGTTAAACAGTTTCAAAAAAAGAACAACATGAATATAGGAAGCTTTCAAATGAATATGGCGTTTGTATTGGAAAGACATCTGAGATATTACCACCGGCGGATCACTGTTATAGTTATTCAACAACTATGGATATGCGTTGACATGTTCTTCAACCTATCTCCTCTGCTGCAGAGTCGGTCATCATGAAGTTGGTGCTGGAGAAGATCTTTGATGGTGACAGGTCTACCAGCTTGCGTTTCGCTTCTCTTTGTTCGAACCCATTTGAGGTAGGAGACTCGAAGCAGTGAATTGGGAAAGTGGTGATTCAAGTCGAAAACTCATAGCAGGCCGCTGACAGGTTGTGTTGAGACCGCTGTTGTCATGTTGTGGTCGAGCTTACGTTGTTGTCAAACTGGGTAAGAATCTGAAGTCATGGCTGCTGTACTTAATATGTCGCGGCTGCTTAAATCTGTTGCGGCTTGGAGAGTTTGACGCACCCCCGTTGTCGAAAACAATGAAAAACAGCATTTACTGAAACTGTGTATTGCCTAGTGTTATTGTCACTGTCATTCGAGTCGTGTTGCCGTGCTGGTTTTGTTGTTGCATGCCACTCGACAAGGTCGCGACCTGCACAGAAAACCAACAACAGACAACACAATCTATACTGCAATATAAAAAGAACACAATAACAGTGCAAAGCCATTGGGTACACATTTAAGCAAAATCCCACAATCGAAAAAAACACACAAAAGCAATGCAGCATTCCCAGCAAAACAAGGTACTGCTGCAAATATTTAGCGAATGCTTGCTGTCGTGGGGGTGTCTCGGAGCTGCGACTAGATTGCTGTGAAGACGAGATGGGAGCTCTTTGATATGAAAACACGGTAATCACCACTCTCGAGTCTGAATCTCGGATTCAGCCTTAAATCTGCATAACAAGTCAGTTGCAAACAATAACACAAGTCAACTCGTGTGAAAGCAATAACACCCACTAAACAGATCGAACTATGCTTAATGAACGATGACCGTTGTGCCTTAGACCAATGTCACTCGGTTCCTGTCTTGAATGTTGCAGGGATCGACCGTTGCAACCTACACATCCATACACTATACAAATATCTCTACATGAAACAGCAGACCAAACTTAACCAGAGTTACATTAGCAAATTCCTTATGACAGGAACACAACAATCCCTGCGACCACTACCATAATAGCATATAAACCCAAACAGAATTAATCACAGAAATTAACATGAACTAAAGCAGAGTAACAAACAAAACCCTGCAACTTGTCAATTCCTTTTTTCTTTGCCCATTCGAAACCTGCATAATGCACACTAAAAAACAGACCAAATCAGAACATCCTGTGTCAAATGGTTGGAAATATCAAACCTGGTCTCCTAACCATCAACAACTGTACTAATCAACAGAGAAATAACACAAAAAAACAAACATGATGTACACTTAAGCCATAACAAATGGAATGTGAAATGAAAACATGAGAAAGTGGCAAATATGATTTCAACAGTATGGATGCAAGCTCTTAACAATTTGAAACATAGGCCAACCAAAAATGACAGACAATCATTATCGCGGAACCACGGCAATGTCAATCGCAGTTTCAACAACTTTCAGAACGTATAACATAATCAGCAAGTTAAAGATCAAATGGAAGCATAGTTGTAATAAAATAAAAAAAAAAAAAAAACCCAACCAAAATGGACTTGAACTGTAACTTCTGTCGCGGTTGCAAGCTGGGATACCGCTCACACTTTGTTGAAGTATCGCCGCTGCTAATGTTGTTGTTGACTCCGCTGCAGTTGGAAAGAAAAGACCTCGAGGCTACGACTTCGTCAGCTAGATGTGTTGAACGGTATTGAAGCTGAGCTAACACACGATGAATTCCCCAAAAAAAGTCGAACGAAACTGCAACTGAACAGAGCAAAAGGTGAGCGATTTTGTTCGTTATTACTTGAAACACTCTGGTGTTTGCCGTTTTGTGGCCTTTGGCGAGTTGCGGCGTTATCCTTTGCAAGCGGAAACCAGTAATATCGAAAGTCGTTGCCGAAAGGTTGAGGGAAGAGGGTTTTAATCCGGATCAAATTTATTTCGAAACAGGGCAATATTGGCTGATGACAGTGAGTTCGGTGAGGGATGATTGCTGAGGGCGGCGGTGTTTTAAGGTCTTTTAGGGTTTGGGGCTTCGGCGGAAAGAAAGTTGGGGGGTGAGGGCGGATCGACGTGAATCGAAAATGGGGGGTGTTTCGCTGAGAGAGGAGAAGTGAAGGTTGGATTGAGGGACGATGGAACAGGGAAAAGGGGCGGTTGTGCTTTCACAGAAAAGAAGGGTAGCGGCCGTTTTGTGTTCTTCGGAGGTGATAGTGAACAGTGAAATCTCCCTTGGGCGGCCGTTTTTAGGGTTTCTTCTGAGGGGAGATGAACAATGTCTCTTTTTAAAGCCAAACTAAAAGGGCCTCCCCAACATTGGGCCTCTCGTTCCCTTCTTTTTCTTTTCTCTTTTTTATTTTTCTTGTTAACTAAATAATAGTAAGAAACAAATAACTAAAAATATAAACTAATATTAATCATATTTAATTAATACATAAAAAATTAACAATAATCATTAAATAGATTAAATAAATATTTAAGAATATATAAAAACAAACTAAAGTTTATAAAAAACGAAAAAAAAAAATTGCTAAAAGAAATATTATTAATAATATTTAAAAGAAAAGTTTTAAAAAAATAATATTCACAAAATGTTTTTAGGCCGCGTGTCACATCTTAATTGGTCAAAATAATAAAAGTTGGAAAATCTTCCAATGGCAAGCGGACACGTGTCTAAATAACGTGAAACAATAAATGCGAAAATATTTACAAAAGGGTAGGACAAATTTAGGGTATGACAGATGCCCCTATCTAATGGGCTTAAACCTAGGAAAATGAACTGCATTGGCGTTCACATTCCTGAGGTAGAAGTCTATTAGATATAAAAAGACCCTGAATTTGTCCGAAAGAAAGAGAGATGCTTGAGAGTTGAAAATGCCGGACGAGGTAAACCTCTGAGTAAACTGTACATAATAGGCAAAAGGGGTCCACATCACCAAAAGGATGATGGGACAAAACACACACGGCTACTGCCATCAAAAGGGTGACAGAGCAAAACACATTCGCAAAATCTGACATTAATGACTATGACAGACCCCTTATCAAAAGGATGACGGAGCGAAGCTCAAACAAAATATCGCACAATCTATCATTAATGACCATGATAGACCCCCCACCAAAAGGATGACGGAGAAAAACACAAAACAAATCGCACAATCTATCATTAATGACCATGATAGACCCAACACCAAAAGGGTGATGGGGCGAAACACAAAATAAATCGCACAATCTATCATTAATGACCATGATAGACCCAACACCAAAAGGATGATGGGGCGAAACACAAAATAAGCACAATCTATCACTAATGACCATGATAGACCCCTCCATCAAAAGGATGACGGAGCGAGACACACGCCAAACAATATCGCACATTCTATCATTAATGACCATGATAGACCCAACACCAAAAGGATGATGGAGCGAAACACAAATAAACGCAATCTATCACTAATGACCATGATAGACCCCTCCATCAAAAGGATGACGGAGCGAAATACAAAACAAAATGCACAATCTATCACTAATGACCATGATAGACCTCTCCATCAAAAGGATGATGGAGCGAAATACAAAACAAAATGCACAATCTATCACTAATGACCATGATAGACCTCTCCATCAAAAGGATGATGGAGCGAAACACAAAACAAATCGTACAATCTATCATTAATGACCATGATAGACCCAACACCAAACGGATGATGGAGCGACACACACGCCAAACAATCTATCACTAATGACCATGATAGACCCCTCCATCAAAAGGAAGACGGAGTGGGACACAACGCAAACACAATCTATCACTAATGACCATGATAGACCCCTCCATCAAAAGGATGATGGGACAACACAGATTTGAAGTTTACCAACAACAAAAGAATGCAGGCTGGATTGAACTGACGAAGTTCGACTATCACCGAAAGGATGATAGTAAGGCAATTGACAACGGTCACGCTTGCTGGGTACAACTCATTGGGGAATCCCTGAGAGGAAGATCGGATTTGAAATGAGTTGACGGGGTACGCCCACCGTCTTTGCTTGGAGATCATAATTTGCTGAAATAATTTCATGGTTACGCCCATGAATCCTGAAGAGGATGCCCCTGACTGGGCTGAATTTGTCTGGATGTCTTGGTTTGCTCAACAAAAGGTTGAACAACTTCATGAGGAACGCTCATGATTTTGCTGAAGATGCCCCTGTTCGGGCTGGATCTTGCACTGAACTTCTTGGGTTTGCCCAACAAAAGGTTGAACAACCTTGTGAGGAACGCTCACGGTCTTGAATGGTATGCCCCTGGCTGGGCTGAATGTTGGTTTGCATATTTGATCAACCACGAGGTTGAAATTCGTCACGGGAGACGCCCATGGTCTTGAAAAAGATGCCCCTGACTGGGCTGAGTCTTGCTTTGAATAACTTCAAATTTTGTGGGAGAAACCCACAATTGCAGAGGGTTGCCCCTGACTGGGCTTGATGATTGCTTTGAAGCTCTTGAAAATCGTGGGGTAAACCCACCACCTTGTGGAAGATGCACCTGACTGGGCGATTAATGGTCTTGGAAATCTTCGAGATTGATCCTGGACCTTGACTTGCATATATGAATGCTGGATGATAAATGACATTCCATATGAGTGGACGTGCAAATGCAAATGCTGACGAGCGGAGATGTAAGAGCTGGGGAAGCATGGTATGATTGGAGTATGCATATGATGTAGGATACTTATGATATCGAATGCTATGCGTATAATGCGCATGATTGCAGACAGGTGATTGGAAATGCAGGTGGGAACACCAGCGTGGTGGATTTTGGGTAGTTGCCAATGCGGATTGGACTTCGGGTGGTGGGAGGAGTTGACTTCCTCGACACGCAGTTTGTTGAAGACGCCATGATTGAAGCGGAAGATGCTCTGGATGTCCCAAGTCTGGGATATTTGGATGACTGTGAATTTGCTTCAGAGAAGGTTGCAACTCTGCTTGATGGTCAGGACGACCTGGTCTTGCCCCAGTTTGAACATGGTAGTGGCCTGCCCCAGCTTAGCCAGTTCTGACATATGGAGGTTGAACTCGGATGACTTGCCCCTGCTCGGGCTGTTGAATGCTTTGCCCCAACCTGTGGGTTCTGAAATTATCTTGCTCCGTGTACGCCAATGAAAGTCAAGTTTCTCCCTGATTGCCTCTTGCTGGAGTTTCTTTGAATACCTAGCACTGATTTGCAATTAAAATTGTACATTCATAAATGGTAATAATTAATGCAAAGTTCGATGCAAGTTTGAAAAAGTATTGTTTATTTGGAAGTGTCGTGATAGTGAGACAAATGGACTACTAGCCCAGATGCCGTGCTAATTTGATTGGTATGAAAGATATATCAAGAGAAATGCCACCAATGCTAATGATTAGAAATCATGTGAGGAGTCAGGTTACGCAACCTTGCGATGATATGCTTTCAGAATGAACCTCGTCTCAATTAGGTCTTTCAAGGGTTGCAACGTGGTCTGGTTCACGGTTATGAAACAAAGGTTATTAGGCTCAAAGTATGATTTGTACCCACCCCTTCTTCATAATGACCTCCAGTCCTACGCTCAGTTAATCCTACACTTGCCTGGACGATGTAAACTTGCAGGTTCAAGGTTTGCTTGACGTGGCAGTCACCTTATTTTGATGGATGTCAGTGCCCCTTTGACTTGGGTGGCCACTGAATCCTATTTTGTTTTTGTTTTTTATTGAGGGTTTCGGGGTCCTCTTTTTCTTTGTTTTGATCCCTAACTTTTGCATGGATTGACTTCGTTTGTCAGATCCATCGGGATTGCCTTGATTTTGCCTAAGTCCCCTCTAAGGTGTCTGACTTAGCAGGCTTTTGATTTTTTTGAATTTTGTTGTGACTGCCATAGCATGGGTCATTGATGAACGACCGTCTTCGGGGATTTTGCTTGTTGATTCGAGTGTGGAATTGGATTAACTGAACACTACCCTGCCCCAGGTTGAGTGTAAGGGTTTGAATATCCGAAGGAAACTGCTACTTCTAGGCTCGAAGTGGTTTACTAGGGATTAACTCCTTATATCTCCGGTGTTTGGGGAATTGAAGCAATGCCTGTACATCATTGACGAGATTCGGTCTGAAAGCATACGATTTGCAATTATGGGTATCTCGTTTTCATCATCCTCCCTCAAATCATGCTAAACAACAGTGAATAGAGTGGAGTAAATAAATGTGTCGGTGATAAATGAAAAAGAGAGTGAATACGACATAATTAATTCAAAAACGGGCATAAACGATACATTAATGAAAACCAAATACGAATGGCAATTGTTCAAAGCATACAATATTTAAATAAACAAAAACATAAGAAACTGCGAATAATGAAATGGCAACATGACTGCCTTCTTCGAGGAATGAACTTGACTGGAATCGATCTGACGTTGGCGTTAGTTGACTGGTGGCATTGGATTGTTGATGATATTTGGAGGCTTCCCATTAAAGTTGATAGCATCCCTGTCGATCATGTCTTGAATTATGTGCTTGAAAGCCCTGCAGTCCTCAATGGTGTGACCTGGAGCGCCCTTATGAAACTCACAATGAGCATTTGCATCGTAATCGGCAGGAAGGACGGTTGGAGGAGCTAAATCTCTCGGAACGATAGCTTTCTTCTCCATCAACTGGGCAAGGATTTTGGCATATGGCATTGGTAGACGATCAAAGACTCTATCTGGCCTCCATGTTCTCTGCGGACGTTGTGGGCGAGCACCTTGTCGTTGCTGAGTTGCTTGCATCTGCTGTTGCTGAGGAGGATACTGATATCCTTGCTGGTTGTAGGCTTGTTGCTGAGGAGCCTGTTGCCGTGGCATCTGAGCTTGCGCTGCATGAACAGCTGGCTGATAAGGCATTGGCGCATATTGCGCAGCAGCAACATATGGATACTGATAGTAGGGAACTTGATAAGGCATAGGAGGAGCTTGTTGAGAAGCTTGCCCTTTCTGCACAAAGATGGCATTTGTTTCGCCCTCCTTCTTCTTGTATCCATTAAAAGGCCTCTTGGCATTAGCCTGACTGTTAGAACCTCCTGGGATCTTCCCACTCTTCAACCCTTCTTCAATTCTCTCACCGACGATCACCAAGTCAGAGAATCCGGCGGAGACGCTACCGATCAGTTTTTCGTAGTACTGGCCTTGCAAGGTACCCATGAAGATGTCAATCAATTCACGGTCAACAAGAGGTGGATGCACCCTTGCAGCTAGCTCTCTCCATCGTTGCGCGTACTCCTTGAAGGATTCGTTGTCCTTCTGAGCCATACTCTGAAGCTGAGTACGGTTAGGAGCAAGGTCGGTATTGTATTTGTACTGCTTGACAAATGCATCAGCTAGCTCGGCCCAAGTGCGCACACTATTACGCTCCAGCTGCATATACCATTCGAGTGATGCCCCAGATAAGCTGTCTTGGAAGCAATGGATCATGAGCTTCTCGTCTCTAGCATAGGCAGCCATCTTGCGACAGTACATCTTCAGATGAATGTTTGGGCAGCTGAGACCTTTATACTTCGAAAATTCGGGAACTTTGAACTTGGGAGGAATGACAACATCAGGCACCAAGCATAATTCTAAAGCACTGAAAGAATTTGAGTTATGCCCTTCCATGGCTCGGAGTTTCTCGGCTAGATCTCGGCACATCTTCATGGCTTCAGAATCCTGAGCGGCAACAGGACTGGCAATGGGGATAGCAGCATGATAGTTCTGAACGTCGTCATATTGATCCATCAAAGTATCTTCGATATGAGGAGCTGGGATTTGTACAGCAGCAGGCTGGGCGTGCGGGATAACTCCAACAGTAACTCCAGGCGCTGGGATTGGCTGAGAAGTATTTCCTTCGACTGCGTTGTTGAAGTTCAGCGGCATCCCATGAGAACTTGGAATTTGAACCAAAGGGATGGCAGTAGACCCTTGTCCATTGTGGTTGACGACAGCGGCGGCTTCACGCTGTTCTTCCTCTCTCCTGGCTGTGAGGATGGCTTCGAGGATCTGGTCGATCTTTCCTTTCATGGAATCCAACTCTTCCCTGAAGGCGACTTGCTCCTGTTGAATCTGCTCCATCACTCGTCTGGTATTGGCTCTAGTTGCGTATTGGTGTCGAGGAATCAGCTTGATTTACTGGAAGAGAAGGAACGGAGACATAAGATTCTGTTGGAGGACTGGAGATGCAAAATGCATAACATATGAAATGCAATGCGAATGATATGCAAGATGCAATGCAAGATACAAGATCCAGGATCACAGGATCACAACTCCAACGACTCCTGATGCTGGTAACTGTAATAGATAAGTAACCATAGTTCCTGCTCAAAGAAAAGTGACAGGTACAACCTATACGGGAAGGTCTAAACATTCTACCCATAAACCCTCTCACGGGATGGTTTCTATGTTTGGTTCCCAGGATCACGGACACTAGTCGTATTAGCGTCACGCAACAGGCTGGCTGTATTACGACGATAATGACGATAAGGTCTCTCCTGAGCGGGGTCCTCGTGCTAAGCACACAAGGAGCGAGTCCTTGGAGACTAACACTACACGACCACCAATATCGGAACTGGTGCTAACAAAAGGTTCCCAGAATCACGGACCCTTCATTAATCAAGTCGTGCGACAGGCTAGCTGTGTTACAACAAGATCTACGAATAGGTCTCCTCTGGAGGAGCTTTCATGCTAGGCCCACAAGGAGCGAGTCCTCGGAGACTAACACTACTCGACTACCAATTCTAAACTATGTGTTCTCTCTGCTTTTACCAAAGCTCGGGTGTAGAGCTTTACTCATGATGTCATCCCAAAAACCAACAGGCCCAGATAACAAGCACAAATAAAATCTACAAGAGAACAAATACAAAAAGAAAACAAATAAAAAGCAAACACTCCTCACAAACCAAAAGATAGGCTCGACTCTCTCTTTGCATGGAGCAATGCGTCCCCAGCAGAGTCGCCACCTGTCGCACCTCGAAAAATCACGGAGACATTTCGGAAATACGACCCTCGCGCGAAAGGGCGCGGAAATGCGGTTCGACAGAGTCGCCACCGAACTTTATTTTTCCCGAATAAACGGGAGAGGAAAATATCGAGAAAACCTCTTAAGAACGAAAGGATAGGAACAGGGCTGTCGCAACCAAGTTCCGGGTTCGGGAGTCGGTTACGTGAGGGGAAGGTATTAGCACCCCTCACGTCCGTCGTACTCGACGGGAACCTCTTAAGGTAAATGTGGGGAGTGTTGTTTAAGGTTTACTTGTTTTCTTCTCAATGATAAAGGTAGAATTTGTAGGGTAAAAGGTTAAGGACGTTAAGGAGAGATGGATGGTTAGAAGATGGGGTGCTCGCCAAGGATTGGGGCCCTTGTGCCTACGTATGCTCATTCGGACGAGAATGAGAAATCAGAGCGTCGTAGTTCGACTACGGGAAAGGATGGGGGGAGACGGAAGATGGATAGAAGTGTGCTCGCCAAGATCATCGCAATCTTGTGCCTACGTATCTTATATTCAAAAATGAATAAAGAATCAGAGCGTCCGTAGTTCGTGGTAACAACCACGAAAGGATGAGGTTTGAATTGGTTTGACGTTGAGTTGAGAGAAAAGACGAAAGAGTGACTGACAAACAACCTAAGGGCGTGCCTCAAGAGCTTGTCATTCAAGAATTCAAGGAATGCGAGATCCCAAGAACTCAGTTCTTTCGGAAATTGAGTTGAGTGAGTTGAAGATAAGAGTTGGATATTTTGAAAGCGAAAGAATGAACTAATAACAACTCGGGGGCGTGCCCAAGAGTTACTCGTTCGAATATTCAAAGAATGCTAGATTCTAAGAACATCCCTCTTTCGTAAGTTTGCGAAAGGATTGAATCGAAGAATGGCATGCGAGGCCAAAGGAAGTTAGTTTGAAAATGGCTCGACGATGTGTCGAGGAATTGATTGAAGATGGAACCGGCTTGACGACGTGTCAAAGGTTAAGGTTGTGAGAAACGATATTAGTCCCTGAGGGCGCTCCTAATATCGAGACCACGAGGAATTTGTGAAAGAAATGGGTTGCGAATGCGGACGAGCAATCGACTTAGGAGAATATAGAGAACGGTTGAGTTTGAAAAAGGTCGAAAGGTTGAGTGAATAACAACCCAAAGGGCGTGCTTCGAGAGCTATTCACTCGAAAATTCAAGGAATGCTAGACTCCAAGAACCTCCTTCTTTCGAAGTGTGAATCGGAAAGAAAATAGTTTGGAAAATGATTTGAAGCGAAATGAGGTCTAAAAATAATTTGTGAACGTGCGAGAGGTGAGAACGCGAGATTGAATTTAAAAATGACAATTATTTAGTAAACGAGACGTCGGCCTCACAACTAATTAATTGGGGTATCATCGTGATGCTAGATCTCGACAACACCTTTTTCATTTGAAAAATGTTTGAATGAACAAAAGAAATATCACAAAGAATGCTAAATTCTCATGACATTTCTTTGTTAGGAAAATATTATTTTTGAAAATGAGAGGTCGAATAATACACTACTTAAGGTGTACACCTTAGTAATGACTATCCAAAAAATTCAAGAAGTGCTAGACTTCAAGAACTTAGTTTCTCACGATTTGATTAGAAAATAATTTGAATGAAGATTTAGGAAAATTATTTTTTGAGGATGGTTTTGATTTAATTTAAGAAACATTGTTTGAATAAACCATGAATATATTACACCGAGTGCTAGACTCCTATAATATATTTTTGCTCGAATAATTAAAAGCGTAACGAAAAACGAACAAATATTATCCAAGGCGTACGCCCCAACAATAATTATTCAAAAACTCAAGAGGTGCTAGACCTTAAGAGTTTAATTTTCGTTATGGATTAAGAGAAGGATTTGTGTGTTAAAAACATAGTTGAAATAGGATTAAGAAACAAAATTATATTTTGAAAGTGATTTAATTAAGAGAAAAGTTTGTATTAAAAAATGGATTTAAGGTTTACCTTTAAAAATGATTTATTTTAAGAAAATAATAACAAATATAAAGTAAACCATAATATTCCCTGTACTGGGTACCGGCATTAACCGTGATGCTTGCTCACTTCACCTACTGCGCTAACATAACATGAACCAAGGTTTAAGCATTAGAAACATAACATAATAACATAATGAATTTGTTAATCAAGACTAAATCATTTAAAATTATAACAACATGCATTTGCTAATCTGTTAACCTTCTAAAATCAAAACAGAATGAATTTAAATCCTAAATTTCTAGCAATAAGATCAAAATATTGTGAAAACAACACAGACAGTAGATTACCACAGCAAGATAACAACAACAACCGTACTCGAACAGAGTTAAAACTCGCGCATCACGAACTATTAATCGCAACAAAGTTGTATCGCAACAAATTCACATTGCGATGTTCAAATACACATACTGCACAACGTATGTGATAAACTTGAAATGCAGAGCAGCAGATATGTTCGAAAATAAAGCGGAGCAGCAGATAAACTTGAAATGATCACGATAAATAACGACAACGTATAATATCCGTAATGTTAAACAGTTTCAAAAAAAGAACAACATGAATATAGGAAGCTTTCAAATGAATATGGCGTTTGTATTGGAAAGACATCTGAGATATTACCACCGGCGGATCACTGTTATAGTTATTCAACAACTATGGATATGCGTTGACATGTTCTTCAACCTATCTCCTCTGCTGCAGAGTCGGTCATCATGAAGTTGGTGCTGGAGAAGATCTTTGATGGTGACAGGTCTACCAGCTTGCGTTTCGCTTCTCTTTGTTCGAACCCATTTGAGGTAGGAGACTCGAAGCAGTGAATTGGGAAAGTGGTGATTCAAGTCGAAAACTCATAGCAGGCCGCTGACAGGTTGTGTTGAGACCGCTGTTGTCATGTTGTGGTCGAGCTTACGTTGTTGTCAAACTGGGTAAGAATCTGAAGTCATGGCTGCTGTACTTAATATGTCGCGGTTGCTTAAATCTGTTGCGGCTTGGAGAGTTTGACGCACCCCCGTTGTCGAAAACAATGAAAAACAGCATTTACTGAAACTGTGTATTGCCTAGTGTTATTGTCACTGTCATTCAAGTCGTGTTGCCGTGCTGGTTTTGTTGTTGCATGCCACTCGACAAGGTCGCGACCTGCACAGAAAACCAACAACAGACAACACAATCTATACTGCAATATAAAAAGAACACAATAACAGTGCAAAGCCATTGGGTACACATTTAAGCAAAATCCCACAATCGAAAAAAACACACAAAAGCAATGCAGCATTCCCAGCAAAACAAGGTACTGCTGCAAATATTTAGCGAATGCTTGCTGTCGTGGGGGTGTCTCGGAGCTGCGACTAGATTGCTGTGAAGACGAGATGGGAGCTCTTTGATATGAAAACACGGTAATCACCACTCTCGAGTCTGAATCTCGGATTCAGCCTTAAATCTGCATAACAAGTCAGTTGCAAACAATAACACAAGTCAACTCGTGTGAAAGCAATAACACCCACTAAACAGATCGAACTATGCTTAATGAACGATGACCGTTGTGCCTTAGACCAATGTCACTCAGTTCCTGTCTTGAATGTTGCAGGGATCGACCGTTGCAACCTACACATCCATACACTATACAAATATCTCTACATGAAACAGCAGACCAAACTTAACCAGAGTTACATTAGCAAATTCCTTATGACAGGAACACAACAATCCCTGCGACCACTACCATAATAGCATATAAACCCAAACAGAATTAATCACAGAAATTAACATGAACTAAAGCAGAGTAACAAACAAAACCCTGCAACTTGTCAATTCCTTTTTTCTTTGCCCATTCGAAACCTGCATAATGCACACTAAAAAACAGACCAAATCAGAACATCCTGTGTCAAATGGTTGGAAATATCAAACCTGGTCTCCTAACCATCAACAACTGTACTAATCAACAGAGAAATAACACAAAAAAACAAACATGATGTACACTTAAGCCATAACAAATGGAATGTGAAATGAAAACATGAGAAAGTGGCAAATATGATTTCAACAGTATGGATGCAAGCTCTTAACAATTTGAAACATAGGCCAACCAAAAATGACAGACAATCATTATCGCGGAACCACGGCAATGTCAATCGCAGTTTCAACAACTTTCAGAACGTATAACATAATCAGCAAGTTAAAGATCAAATGGAAGCATAGTTGTAATAAAATAAAATAAAAAAAAAACCCAACCAAAATGGACTTGAACTGTAACTTCTGTCGCGGTTGCAAGCTGGGATACCGCTCACACTTTGTTGAAGTATCGCCGCTGCTAATGTTGTTGTTGACTCCGCTGCAGTTGGAAATAAAAGACCTCGAGGCTACGACTTCGTCAGCTAGATGTGTTGAACGGTATTGAAGCTGAGCTAACACACGATGAATTCCCCAAAAAAAGTCGAACGAAACTGCAACTGAACAGAGCAAAAGGTGAGCGATTTTGTTCGTTATTACTTGAAACACTCTGGTGTTTGCCGTTTTGTGGCCTTTGGCGAGTTGCGGCGTTATCCTTTGCAAGCGGAAACCAGTAATATCGAAAGTCGTTGCCGAAAGGTTGAGGGAAGAGGGTTTTAATCCGGATCAAATTTATTTCGAAACAGGGCAATATTGGCTGATGACAGTGAGTTCGGTGAGGGATGATTGCTGAGGGCGGCGGTGTTTTAAGGTCTTTTAGGGTTTGGGGCTTCGGCGGAAAGAAAGTTGGGGGGTGAGGGCGGATCGACGTGAATCGAAAATGGGGGGTGTTTCGCTGAGAGAGGAGAAGTGAAGGTTGGATTGAGGGACGATGGAACAGGGAAAAGGGGCGGTTGTGCTTTCACAGAAAAGAAGGGTAGCGGCCGTTTTGTGTTCTTCGGAGGTGATAGTGAACAGTGAAATCTCCCTTGGGCGGCCGTTTTTAGGGTTTCTTCTGAGGGGAGATGAACAGTGTCTCTTTTTAAAGCCAAACTAAAAGGGCCTCCCCAACATTGGGCCTCTCGTTCCCTTCTTTTTCTTTTCTCTTTTTTATTTTTCTTGTTAACTAAATAATAGTAAGAAACAAATAACTAAAAATATAAACTAATATTAATCATATTTAATTAATACATAAAAAATTAACAATAATCATTAAATAGATTAAATAAATATTTAAGAATATATAAAAACAAACTAAAGTTTATAAAAAACGAAAAAAAAAAAATTGCTAAAAGAAATATTATTAATAATATTTAAAAGAAAAGTTTTAAAAAAATAATATTCACAAAATGTTTTTAGGCCGCGTGTCACATCTTAATTGGTCAAAATAATAAAAGTTGGAAAATCTTCCAATGGCAAGCGGACACGTGTCTAAATAACGTGAAACAATAAATGCGAAAATATTTACAAAAGGGTAGGACAAATTTAGGGTATGACACCCTCAAAGGATCTCTTCTAGGTGAGGTTTTCGTGTCGTCCCACGAGAAAGACTCCTCGCGAGTCTCAACTACACAACCATCGAATCCAAGGTTTCTTAAAGGGACCTCAGATTCATAGATCGAGATTGAAAATATCATTGTCAGAATAACGATACGTTCAAGGGATCTCATCTGATTGGGGCGTTCATATCAACCCAACAAGGAGTGATCCTCATGAGTTAACACTACCGACCACCATAGATAAAGGGTAAAAGGTCCTTAGAGTTATAGATTCTAGCTCAAAAACATTATTGCCATGGCAAAGACTCACCACAATAATAACATCCTTAAGGGATCAACTCTAAGCGGGGCTTTCGCTTCCTCCCAACGAGAAAGACTCCTCGCAGGATTCCATTACACAACCACCATTCTAAATCTATGTTTTTTCTCGGACTCGGGTGTAGAGCCACCTCACAAAGTTCTAACAACCAGAGAACCCCAACAATGTCACAAGAAACAACAATAAGATATAATAAAGATAACCAGGCAAGTAAATAATTAATCGAGCAAGCAATAAAAGAACATAAACAAACAGGCTAATCTAACTCTTACGAATCGAGTCAAGTTAGGTTTGACTCTCTCTAGCATAGGGCTATGCAAGTCCCTAGCAGAGTCGCCATCTGTCGTACCTCGAAAAATACGATCCTCGCGATGGACGCGAAAAATACTGTTTGAAACAGAGTCGCCACCGAACTTTATTCATTCCAAGGATGGAATAGGAAAATATCGATAAAACCTTTGAGGAGATAAGAACATGGTCATCGCAACCAATATTCTAGGTTCGGGAGTCGGTTACATGAGGGGAAGGTATTAGCACCCCTCATGTCCGTTGTACTCAACGGGAACCTCTTGATTCAATTCGTGAGAGAAAGTGGATACGCTTGTTTATCTTCTAAAGGAATTGCTTGCTAAATGGGAAATTGGTGGTTTTAAGATAGGGTGCTCGTCAAGGATTAGGGCCCTTGTGCCTACGTATCTTCACTTGTAAGAAGTGGAAAATTAGAGCATTCGTAGTTCATGGGACTACGGGAAAAAGAGGGGATTGTGCTCGCCAAGATCATCGCAATCTTGTGCCTACGTATCTTACATTCAGAAGAGAATAAAGAATCAAAGCAGCCGTAGTTCGGCCTACAGTTTGCTAAAAGGTTTGTGCTTGGAATGAACGAGAGTTTAGGTTGCATTCTAACTGCCAAACGTTAGCTTGTCTGCTTGCTAGGGGAGGCTGAAGCACGAGTTTGTTATGCACGGAAGAAGGGACTAAACAATGTTCTTGGTAAAAGGTGGGTCGCACGAGGGCGAGGAATAGAGTTTGATTTGTTAAGTATTTTTGGTTTGGAAAAGAGGGTAGATTTGAATAGGTTGTTAAGGTTATGGTCGTACGGGGGCGAGAAAACGAGGTTTGATGTATTGGATGTTTAGCTAGAGGTGACGATTACCTGAAGCTTAAGAAAGACTTCTCGGACCCAGGTAATCGGGAGAGTGAACCAAAGACTTGGAGCTCTCTCTTTTCCAACCCAAAGAGTGAAAGGATAGGATGTAGGTATGGTTCGAATAAGTGGATCGGATGACGATTACTCGAAGCTTAAGAAAGACTTCTCGGACCCAAGTAATTGGGAGAGTGAACCAAAGACTTGGAGCTCTCTCTTTTTCATCTAGAAAGAAAGGAAATGGGTACGGTTTGAGTAAGTGGATCAGATGACAATTACTCGAAGCTTAAGAAAGACTTCTCGGACCCAAGTAATCGGGAGAGTGAACCAAAGACTTGGAGCTCTCTCTTTTTCATCTAGAAAGACAGTAAATGGGTACGGTTCGAGTAAGTGGATCAGATGACGATTACTCGAAGCTTAAGAAAGACTTCTCGGACCCAAGTAATCGGGAGAGTGAACCAAAGACTTGGAGCTCTCTCTTTTTCATCTAGAAAGAAAGGAAATGGGTACGGTTCGAGTAAGTGGATCGGATGACGATTACTCGAAGCTTAAGAAAGACTTCTCGGACCCAAGTAATCGGGAGAGTGAACCAAAGACTTGGAACTCTCTCTTTTTCATCTATGTGTTTAAGAAAATAAGTTTGAATAAGTTTATCGTTTTTTAGAAGACAATTGTTCGAGCTTAAGAAAGACTTCTCGGACCCAAACAATTGGGAGAGTGAACCAAAGACTTGGAACTCTCTCTTTTTCATCTTTATCGAAATTGTATTTGAATAGTTATTAAGTGTTTTAGTTTGGTTTGAAGAAAACTTTTGATGTGAATCAAGGTTTGAAATAATAAAAACGGAATTAGGATGAGAATACCTAATTTAGATTGACACAATTGGAATGGATCCAAGATTTTACTTATAGAAAAGTATTTGTTTAGCTATTTCCTGATTAATTAGAACTTCAATTAATCTAACTAGAATTTAAATTGATTAATTAAGGTAATAAAAGAAATATCAATATTAATTGATAAAATAAAGTAAAAACAATTATATTTACATCCACCTAACTAAGTTAATTATATTTAGTTAATAAAATTAAGTAAATGAAATCAAAAAGAAATAAATTATAACTAGAAACATCTGTATGATACACTCTTGACTCCACCGTTCTAATCATGCATTTGGTAATTGAAAATCCAACGATTTTAACAGTAGAATACAAATATAGCAGATAGTTTGAAGTTAGAAATAATATAACATGCTTCAACTCAAATTAAAAACAATATAACAAATTGAAAACCAAATCGACACCGCTGCATATCAAACATCATAAAACAAACTGTATTAAACTTTCACACAAAATTTCATGATATTCAAACCACAACCGATTTTAAACGTCGATCATCAACATAGCTAAACCGCAACAAAAAAGAATGCTAAGAGATGACTTTTCATGCCATTCAAACTGAAGTAGCACCCATATATATTTACACAGCTCACTCACGAAAACAGCACAGCAGTAACACAAACAAGTGGTGAAATTGCAGCAACATCAGAAACAAATATTCAGAGGAAATTGAATCGCAAAACAAAATATCTTGTATCCAACGACATTAATCATAATAACTTAAAGCTGCAACATTCATCTAAAACCAAAACACAAATGCGATGCACGAAAATATGAAAACAGAATGTGAAGACTCGGTATACCGTAATTGAAACTAACTACTCAGAGCGAATCAAATCGTATTATCGACCAACGTTGACACGCAATCAACTAGAAAGAAAAAGTAGCTGTAGCAACATTCAAACTGAAATCGAGTGTGAACCGATACAAACTAAAATTCTAGCATCAACACGGACTAATAATACTCAGAATTCAACATGAACATAACACTTAAATCCCTCACATAATTGAAGCAATTTGAAACATCACTATATTTTGCATTAATCTCAAAACATTATCAGGCAAAATAATATCAACACAATTCAATCATAACAACAGTAACAACTAATATTCACCACAACACATTTGATTTCGATATCGTGAACAAAAACGGAAACAACACAGTATGATATTCTCAGCTCAAACATGCCTATAGTCAGACACATATACCAGATTCAAATGTGCGGATTCGCAAGATTATAATCAAACACATACGAACAATCAACAATCGAAACCGAACTAAATTGCATTTCCAGCATTATGACACAAAACCAAAGCTATAATCTAAGCATTTGAATCACTAATGTTTCTTTATAGTTATCTATCAGTTTAACGTAACTCACATACACAATCCAGATCTGCAACAGACTCAAATGAAGAATTCACATCCCATGGTGCAGTAATTCGAGAAGAGGTTTATATGACTGAAATTCAATATTAAAAGCAAAGCAACATCAAATTGTGAATCGATTTGGGTTATTACCGATGTCGGACTTATGGTCAAAAGGGATGTTGTAACGTGGCCGCGTACTTTTGTTCAGCATTAATAACGTCGACTTCTCGAAGGCAGGAGACCGACATCCATCTCTTCAATACGAAAAAAAGCTGCAATAATAACCAAACTTGAGTCTGGATCTCGGATTCAACTTCACATCTGCATAATAGCCAAGTCACAGACAAAAATAGTGAACTCCTCGCGAAACTGAAATAGGAAAACGAGCTGGGTTATCAAAATCATTGTGGCTGTGGTGGCGTCATGGTCACTGAGTCGTTATCGCAAGCTAAAAACCATTTAGCTGAAGGTCGGTGGCTAAACATTGGGTAGCTCGCTCGAAGCTCGTCGTTGTTTTCATCATGTCGTCTCCCCTGTTGTTGTTGTTGTTGTCATTTCGCTTAAACCAGAGGTAAAATGGTAATGCGGCGATGCGAAAGAGGGTTGAAGACAACGATGGTGGCGTTCGGATTGAGGAGAAACGAGGAAGGTGATGGGTTGGTGGCTTTTCGCGGCTAGAGTTCGGATTTGATGGTGCTAGTGTTTGGAGAAGGGAGTCGTGATTACACGGGAAAACGAAGGTGCTGATGTGAGGAAGTTTTGTGAATTTGATAGTTGTTTGAAGAGGGAAGTGAAAGGGTTGAGATTGAAGTGGAGATGAAGGGCGCACTGAGTTTGAGGGAGAAGAGGAAAATCAACAGTTAAATGGATTTAGGGTTTCTCAGAAAGGGGGCGGCCGTTTTTCATGATAATGAACAATAATTCGATTTAGGGTTTTCTTCTTAATCTGAAGATACTCTCTCCTTATATGCTGCGAAATCCAAACCTAACGGGTCCCAAACATGGGCCTGATTCAAACCCAAACTTCTTTTTTTTTAATTTTTTCAACAGTTTAATTAAAACCAAAAACAAAAAAGATAACTAATATATACACAAAATATTACTAAATTAAAACAAAAATATTACTATTTATTTATTATTGACAAATAAACAATAATTTTCTTAAATCCTAAAGATTAATATTATTAACAACATTATAAAACTCATATTTACAAAACTTTAAAATAAACAAAATTAATATTATGTACTTATATATTTAAAACATGAGCTAAAATATTGCTAATTATAAAAATTTTGGAAAAGAAGAAATTACGAAAACACAAATAGAATAAAAAACTCAAAGACAATTTTAAGCCACGTGTCACACTCTTATTAGACAAAAATGGATAAAATTTTATAAATCAACCAATTACAAGCGGACACGTGTCTAAATAACCAGAAATCAAACAAATAATGCAAAAAAATGAAATAAGAGCAAAAATGCAAAAAATATTCTAAAATGGGTAGGACAAATTTAGGGTATGACATCTACGTATCCTCGTCTGGTACGAGAAATCAGAGCAAACATAGTTCGGGATGACACGACCACAGGTTGGTTCAAGTGTTTTAAACCGAGTAGGGTTAAACAGTGGTTCCAACAGTTAGGGATGATGTCTGTTTGCGGTAGAACCAAAGCTTAACAAAACTCTTTCTGAAAATGGTTTTCCAATTAAGATCCCGAGGGATAAAAAGATTTGATGTTTTTGTTTTGGTATTTTTTAAGACAAGAAGTGGATTGAGTTATGGTTTGAAACTCATATCGCACTAAAGACTATGACTTGAGAGCGAATGCGTCGCATATCGCCCAAAGGGCATACACTAAACACTCTAGACAGTCGAGAGGAGGCCCCCCAACCATCATTCCTCGAGTACTTAAGGCTCGTAGCATACAACACAAATTGATCTTTATTAAGTGTTTTGGATTGTTTAGGAAATGAGAAGAGAAAGACACAGACTAAGGGGAAACTGGACCCTAAAGTTGTCATGCACAATGCTCCTAAAGCTGGGACGAGAGGGAAGAACTAACCTAATGTTATCATGCATAAGATTGAACACCTAATGTCTCTCCTACTACCATCCTAAACGGAGGGACTAGGAATCCTAGGGGGATCATGGCACAAAGCCAAGTAAACACTAAATATCCCACTCACAAGTGAAATGAGAAAGAAAATAAATTTGTAGATTCAAAATAAAAATGATAAAATAAAATGGAAAATAAAATAAAAGGATGGAAAATAAAAATAACACATTAAAAAAATTTAAAAAAAAAGAAGATTTTTTTGGGTTTTAAAATATTTTAAAAAAACTATTTTTCTTTTTAAAATAAATAAAACAAAACAAGTAGAAAAGAATTAAAATAAAAGAAAATATAACAAACAAGTCATGAAAAATAGAAATGTCTACACAAGGAGTTGAACCCTTGACCTTAGGGTTCAAGGCTGAACATCAAACCACTCCAACTATTCATACACGCGTGAAAAACAATGGAAAAGGAAAAAGAAAAGGTAAAACGTGAAAAATAAAAAAGAATAAAAGCAAAAACGCCCCAGCAGGGGTCGAACTTAGGACTGGAACATGGCATGGCAAGATTTTAACCATTGGGGTGGCGATACATCCATTGTATAACGCCACCCCAGCTCTACATATACCCAAAAACACGCGTAGATGTTGGGCAAGCCAAGGCAAATTCAAGGCAAAACAACCAAAATGCATTTTCGACACAACTCCTTGAATTCTTCATCATATTTAACAAACTTTTTGTCAAACTTGCCTAGAATTTCATAAGGAACACAATGGTGTCAACAAAAGCTTCAAAAGATGCACACACACAAAAATTCGAATGCTCATGCAAGAGAAGCTTTTAAAATGCGTTTTGGAATTCAAAGGTTGAAACGGATGTATTTAAAGGTAAAAAATGATTTGAGCAAGTTCCAAATATGAAATGAAATGAGTTCTAACGGGAAGATTCATTCAAAACACAATGGATCAAAAACCAGCATGTGAGGTGTAAGGGACATGGTAAAATAGAATGGATAAACCAATGAACCAAGTACATTCAAGCATGTTAAAGGAACACAATCAAACTAAATCCAATTCCTAAGAACTTCTTGACCAGCTGTCTGTAGAAGATTGCAATCCAGAGGGCTGTCCAGTCATGGCAGTAGAAGTTTACACAAAATAAAAATGACATGTTGACATAAGCATTCAAACCATTGACTTATAATGCTAACAAGCAAATCATGGAAAGTTTCAAACATGATAATGGTATCAAAGGACAATCCCAAAATCTGATGACAGTTCTCACTTTTGATGCAAAATGAACCATACAAGCCAAACATCAACTTCAACAACCAATTCACACAACAGATTAGAAGCTTGCTTGAAAACAGTAGCAACAAACAATTTTGTTATGCAAACATGAAAATAATCAGTTCAAAGTCATGCTCTTGACAGTCCTTATGAGTTGATAAACTCAAAAATGGCTCTGAAAGCAACTTCTCACAAAGTTGACCAACAATGCAATGTGTACTCCGACAGTAATATACATCCTCACTAGGATAGGTGCCTAATCAGCAAAAACTTGACAACATCCAACTTAAGTCAATGACACCCCCCTGATGTTTTAACAACAATAAAGAACTCCACCTAAACCATACTTAAAACCAGCCAACAACTACCCAAAATAGAACTGCCTTTAAGGATCCAAACTGATGTGAGACACTCAACAATTTTAAATTCTCATGACAGCAAACAAACACAAGCTAACAAGCTTAGCCTCTAAAAACAGTCATAGAGGGACTCAAGACACGATGTCTTTACAAAAATGCGTTCTTGACAACAAGCTAAATCTAGTCCAAAACTGCAAACAAACTATGATCCTACTCTTCATCTAGCATCTGCCACAAAATGGAATCCAACCAGGTTTTGATGGAAATCTAAATTTGTTTGCCTCTCAACAATTGAACAATAATCTGAGCATCAATGCACTGTCAATGAGGTTGAAACTCCGATCAGCTCAGAACCAAAACAGAAACCTCCCTCCCTCACCAGAGCCAACTAGCAGAGAAAATTCTTGGAACCCTCATCCTAAACTCACAACACCCTAGCAGCAAACTCAACAGGCCACTAATGGTTAACTTGATTACAACAGCTAAACAAAAATGCAGCCCAAGGAAGTTGATAGGCCTGAACCCAAACCTAGCTTGACAGAATCAAAATAGGTTTAAGAACAAGTTCAAAACAGACCTATCCAAAATGGGGACTGAAAAACAATAGCCATTCAAAAGCTACATGACAGTGCTAAATGGTCTATGTCAAACCATACTCAGACACCAATCTCAAACTGCTACCAACTTGTAAAATAAAACTCAAACAACACACTGACCCCCTAATGCCTAAGCACATCTAAATGAATCATCCCAACATTGGACATAAGTTGGCAAACTCCACTCTTAAAACAACTCTGAATAGCACATGATAAAGAAAATAAAAGTCACCACATCAATTCTCAATGCTCCATATATTTCCAACAGCCTATAACACAACCTGAGGTTAAATTAAAATGGTTATAAACAGAAAGGAGGTTAACTTGAGGAGAAGCCAAATAACAATATCCTAGCAGAAAAACTGGACAATATGTAGAATGCCACACAAAAACTACACTATGTCCAATAAAAATAAATCCAACTTGTCATGGACTCCAACAACAATATGGTAGAAATTATGACATGAGATTACCCTATATGAACTCTAAGAGGTTAATGCTCGAATCATCCAACAACTATTCCAAAACTTCACTCAAATGAGAATTTACAAGTTCATGACAGTAGGAGTCTAGTTCTTACAATACCAACAACAACTGAGATTCATTTCAGCAAGCAAACCAAAACTAATTTTCAGCACAAAAACATTCCCTACATTTTATCATGATATTGCCAAGCACCATTTCATTATAGGTCTTATGTGATAAACATAGACTCATGACAGCAACCCTTCTTCAAAACAATTGTGTTTAAAACAGAATGGAAATAAGATTTGTCATTACCAAGTTACTACCACAAAAAAAAAACATCACTTGCTAAGCACCAACCCAACTTAGTATGAACATCAACCTAAAACAGCCAGCAGCCCTGAGTTGACAACACTCAGGTTTCAAAAACAATTGGGAATCCTAACAACATTATAGACAGCAAGCACAACATCTAACCTCAAGTTAACAAAATCCAAACTATCATGCACTCAAACACCCACATAGCAAAAATCACAGCCTCAAGACAGCAAGACAGCAAACGTGAACAAAACACACTCAAAACCAAACACAAGACAGAGGCACCCTAAACATGAAATGTTGAGTAACAAACAAACAGTTCAACTCCAAAGTACATTCTTCATACAAACAACTTGCAAATCAAAATAGCAACATTATACATTGATAACAGTAGGCTTGACCAAAACCAAATCAATGCTTCAAATAAAGGTCAACCAAACACCAAGAATACAAACACATTCAAACATGCTTTCATGATGACTATGCATATGAAAAAGAAAGTTTAGAAATAACTTACCTCTTGAAGACTTCCCAAAGCAAGCTATCCCTTTTTTGATGCAAGCCTCAGAACAGCCCCTCCACAAGTTGGTTCTTGGCCAAAATTTAAAGTCACCCTTTTTCTTGTAGCAGTAAGTGGTCTTGAGCAGCAAAAATTGTTTCTTTTGCAAAAACAGTAACTGAAAGGTGTTTAGGTGATGATGGAATGGAATGAAGTTTGTGAAAAGGTTCAATACTAAGGGAGTCTCGAAGGAATTTCTTGGAGGATGCAAGATAAACTTCAGGTTTTTGACTCAAATGGTGGCTAGGGTTTCTTCTCTGCTGCTCTTCAGCTTATATATGATGGAAAAACGTGAAAATGAGGGTTTAACAATGGTAAAAGATGGATGGATCAGATGCTACATGTTCATGGTTGTTTTAATCAAATGGTGAATCAAAGAGTAGTACATGAGCATGCTGGCTTTCTTGTTGTTTTATGGAGTGGAGGGAACAAGCTGGATGGTCTGCACAGTGGGCAGAATGAGTGTGGCTAGTCTCTTCCTTTTTGGGGCAAGAAATTCAAAATAGTGTACAAACGGTACAAGCTTGGTTTCTCTTATTTGGGTAATGTTTGGTACACAAAGAATGCACAAAGAATACATATCATATGTGTGGCTTGTATGCTGCAAGAAATGGTGGCAAAAAATGCTTCATGAATGGCACTTTGCAACAACTTGAAAACCTTATCTTGTGAAGACCATATCTCATGCTATGATGGATGAAAAATTGAGCTCTAACCATGATTGAAAAGCTTGAAATGAGGTATACAACTTTCATGCTTGAGGAAAATTAAAATGGAGTTGGGAAGATCATGAAAATAGGCATAAAAACCATGACATGAAAATCTGCCTAGAGGTAACTTAGAAAAATTCTAAGTTATGAATTTTGGACTATTTTTTCCCCAACTTTGAACCTCCATAACTTGAGCTCCAAGTATCATATGGAAGACTTCTTGGACTTTTTGGAAAGCTTGAAATACAAGGAAAAACTTTGATGTTGGCCAAAGGTTCATTTGAAACCTTGATCATGAAGAAAAATGGCTTTGAAGATGGCTGTTCCAAACATAAAACTTTCCAAAAATAAAAAGTTTCTAAAACCCTAAATCCCAAAATAGCAACTTTCAACAACTCTTGATTTTTCATGATTTCCTTGACTTTTCTTGATCAAATTCCACCTATTGGTCATATTGAAATTAAGGATCATGATCTTGACCTCAAAAAGTCAGGAGTTGACTTTTTCACTGCATAATTGACTTTTTTCCAAATCTCCCGATTTTCAATCAACTGATCAATTGAAGCTCTTCTGATTAAAATTGATGGTCGATCTCCCATCCCCAAACACCTTAGGAAATATGGAAGACAATGGGAACAAATTTTACTTCAAAAAAGAAATTTTATCCTGATTAAAAATGAAACCCTAATTTCTCCTTTTTTGCCTAGGCATTGTTTAGATGAACTGAGTGACCATTTCCACTCCACCATGACCTCTGAGGTATTCAAAAAACTTCTACCTCATGTTCATACCAGTTATAAAACCTTATGGACCCCTTGAAAACCTTCTAATGGTTTGTACTAGTGCCTTTGCTTGAGCTTGAAACCAATAAAAGACTTTCCTCTTGGATGATGCTTAAGCACAACCACTTGATCCCCTGTAAGAACTATGCTATGCAGATGCAAGATGCTAAAATGCAATGAAACATAAGCCAAATATTAAGAAAAAGGTTGGTCAAATTTTGGGGTGCAACATTAGACGAAGGTTGATGTCGAGCCTCTACAAACTGTTGATGCTCACTATACTGAGCCTGAAGAGGTTAAGATGGTCGAAGTTGCTGAAAGTTTCGACAACGCTATCAACATGGTTGAAGTCACTGAGGACTTTATTAATAAATTTGTTTTAGTTCAAGTTACTGAAGAGCTTGGCCAGAAATTTATGACAAAATTTGTTCGAGAAGCAACTGAAGGCTTCACCTAGGAAACTTCTGACAATTTTGACAGCGAAGTTACTAATGACTTCGCCAAAGAAGTTGCTGAGGACTCCAACCGTATGATAATAACGAAGGAAACCACTAATGGTTTCATTCGAATGGATAAGACTATTTATGGCCTTCAAATACAGTTATGCAAGTTAGACATTGTTGATGATGTTAACATGGACATTAACATGGTGGAAGCCTCACAAGGAACTCCCATGGAAGTCGACCGGGAGTGTCAACAAGAGGAATATAACAAAGTGGCGTACCCAAAAAAGGAGGAAAGCCTCATTGACTTTCTTCACAGGTGCCAAAACAAAAAATCTGAAGTTATGTTATACCCCAGGTGCAGTGTTGTGTTCGATAAAAAAGCGACATGCAACATAGAGGGAGTAAGAAAGGCAAAAGAGAAGCGCAAGCAAAGGGCCTCTTATGGGTAATAGGGTTTCGACCCACGAAGATCTGCTTACAAGCAAGATGAAACCAAACAAAGGGTGTCGGGGGTTAAGTCATCCACATTCAAACTAACAGTGGAGGCTTCCAAAGGAAGTTGGATGAGGTCAGCTGAGGGAAAACAGCAGGGACAACAAAAATGGCAAAAATTCAACATCGACAGAGGCTCATCAATAGCCTACCGTAAGGAGTTCGAGGCGTCGAAGAAAATGGCCTATATTTCAGAAAACTACAAGGGAAAGAATCCAATGTATCGATCTCAATGGAGAAGGGAACATCACAGAAGAAAAGCTCAAAGAGATACTGAAGTTAAGCCTAAAACTAGCACCAACCTACCTGCTATGAAAGAGAAAGAAGAGGAACTGAAGCCTTTCGACAAATTGTCCGTGGGGAGAAAATTATTTGCTTCCCAGGGAAAGGAGGCTAAGGAGAAGCATGATCGAGAAATTGAAGAAGACAAAATGCTTACAGATAATTTTGACTATGGGTCAGAAGGTTCTTTAGATATCATAGTAAATGTGGTATCAGTTATGCCCATAGAGTTCGACAAAATCACCAAGGTCGAAGATTTGGATATGTATACAGAAGCAGAAATGGTGGCACACAAACCAGTGTACTACTATGTCATGAATAATGGTTGTGTCGAATAGTAGAATGCATTCTTCGAATGACCAGATGAGGTGATGAAGAGTCATCTTAAGCCTTTGTTTATCACTGGAAAGGTGGAGAATGTCGCAGTCAACAAAATTCTAGTGGACTGTAACGCTACGGTGAATCTAATGTCGCACTTCATACTGAGAAGAATCGGCAAGTACGACACAGATGCCAAGCCTCATAACATGGTACTCTTAAATTATGAGGGAAAGGTGAGCACCACTATGGGTGTTATACAAGTTGATTTGACGGAGGGGACTGTTACAAGGCCTACTGTTTTTATGGTTATCGAAACGAAGGCCAACTACAACTTGTTGCTGGGTCGAGAGTGGATACATGAAGTTAGGGTTGTGCAATCTTCCAGGCACCATAAAATCACGATATGGAGACCATATGGCATCGTTGAAAATATTAAGGCATATCAAGGCTATTTTAAAGCCCCAATCAACCATGTCGACAGACGCAGTTTCGACAAACACTTAGCCAACATTGCTCCATGCAATCCGACCAATTTTGCTTTCACCCTAGACGATGATGTTCATTGTTCGTTGTATCTGTATCCCGTATAGGGCTTTTGATGGGACAGAGAAGTGGTAGGAGATAACAACCTGCCATACCTTGATGTATCTGTGATAACCCCAACAGGTTGGGGAAGCGAATTCGGTGATGATGACTGAATTCGAGGTGCTAAAAAATATTTCGTCTTACATAGCCGAAAATAAGTTACAAACGACCTTAAAGGCTGAAATGGAAAATATGGCTGTAGAAGCCAACCAAGATTCACATAAAGAAGGTCCTGGTAAGGACTTAGATCCAGAACCTCCTGATAGGGTTCAGGAAAAACAACAAGGCCAGAGGCTCGATATAATCTATGATGACGAGCCTTTAGGTTTCGAGAAGGATCCATTGGCAGCCAACATCAAGATGCTAGCGCAAGATCCAATTCAAGAAATTGATCTAGGAGATGGGGCAACGAAGATGCCAACATATATAAGTGCCAACATCAGCCAACGACTCAAGGTCGAAGTAATCCAACTACTGAAGGAGTTTAAAGACTGTTTCGCATGGGATTACGACAAGATGCCTGGTTTAAGAAGGGATTTGGTCGAACTAAAGTTGTCAATCAAGTCTGGAAAGAAGCCTATCGAGCAGAATCCAAGGCGGTTTGCACCGGCAGTTCTCTCGAAGACCAAATAGGAGGTCGAAAGGCTTATCTGATGTAAGTTCATTCGCACATCCAGGTATGTCAAATGGTTAGAAAATATTATGCATGTTATTAAAAAGAATGGTTCTTTAAGAGTATGTATATATTTTAGAGATTTAAATGCTGCAACTCCAAAAGACGAATATTCAATGCTTGTGGTGGAAATGTTAGTCGATTTGCCGCAGGCCGCGAATACCTTAGTATGCTTGATGGGTATTTCAGATATAATCAAATATTTATTGCTGAAGAGGATGTCTCGAAGCCGCAAAAAGAGTGATCCTACGTGGCCTGAAACAAAGACTGGGCGACGCCAAAAAGAGGTAGGTAGAGGAGCTACATAACGTGCTCTAGGCCTATAGGACGACCCCACACTCGACAATCGGGGATACCCCATTCCAACTGACCTACGGAACTAAGGCAGTAATTCTGGTGGAAATAAGGGAACCCTCCAGGAAGACCAAATTTCCCCTCGACGAGGAGACAAATGATGAGGCCCTAAGGGAAGAACTCGACCTGGTCGAAGAAATTCGGTCGGGGGCATCCCTTTATGAAGCCTCTCTCAAGTAAAATATAACTTTGTGACATGATAGAAAAGTCATCAAATGCGAATTCTAGGTAGGCAGCCTAGTTCTATGAAGAAACTAGAAAGATTCACGCGAGGGCAAACTCGTCGCAAACTGGGAAGGTCCCTATCGCGTCTTCGCAAGAACAGAAAACGGGGCCTACTACCTCGAGAATCTACACGGGAAGGAACTTGCTCGACCATGGAATGCTGAAAAGCTTAAACAATACTATAATTAAACACTGCCTGTGACGTACTCGATTTGACTGTGACAAGGTACGTCACGACCACGGGGGCACGCTAGGGTACAAACGCAAACATAATATTGCATATTCACGAGAAAAGAAGTATTTGACATACAACAACACACACACAAAATACGAGCATACCAAATAATAAGACAACATGCATTGAGACGATTAAAACCCATTGTTCAAATGTTACAAGCCAAGCCGCACAGGCCAAGCAATATCAAACCCCATGGCACGCAGGCCATGCAAAGTCAAGTTATAAATCACGACACGCAGGTCAGATAAAACAACAGTTAAAATGTCGCACATGCCAAACAGCTAAAAAGAATCAAACAACGGTTTTCTCCCCGGGCTGAGGCTCTTCGTCGCTGTGATAAGCTCCATCGTCGGGCACCTCGGAGGCAACTATTTGGTCGTCGACCACCCGGTGGAATGCACCAATCCCCTTGGTGACGAGCTGGAGTCCAGGGTTGACAATTTGAAGTTGCTCCACCGCCATGTTAAAACCCACCTCAAGGGTCCCTAGGAAATCTTGCTCGAGCAGTCGAATCCGAGAAACTAGGTCGCCCCGAGTCGCCAAGAGCTTTTCTTCGGCACTTTCATCCTCGATAGGGGGAGCAGCAGCCTCCAAACCAGCAATTTTAACTCGTAGTTGGTCCCTTTCTTCCTCGGTCTTCCTCAGTTATTGTTGCAACACATTCATATCCTTGAGGAGGCATACATGGGCCTCAAACATCGAGTGATAGTCAAGAAGGTCGGTTTCCACCTTGTCCTTCTCCACCTCCAGAAGCGCATTCTCCTCCTGTAGCTTCTTCTGCTTAGAGGAGAGGTTAGTTTCATTGTTAAGTATCTGGGTCGTCTCAAAGATCCTCATCATGGTCGCCATATCCTCGTGTAGGGTTTTCCTCATGCTTGTCTTATCGACCCTCATAATTGCTTTGGACTCCGCCAAAGGTACGATCATAGATTTATTCCAGTCGAAGAACTCCCGATGGAAGTGGCAGAGAGGTAACACAAATATCTCCTCGACAGCACCTTCCAGGAGGTCGACGGGGCCGGACTTCTCAAGACGTGGCTTCTTGGTCGGGGGGTCCTGAGAGAACGGGGACTGGCTTCCTCGAGGAGAGGAAGAACCATCAGACTGCTGGTTAGCATGAGCCAACCCTTGGACTTGGGCAATGCGACTTTTGGTTGTTTTCTTGGCGCCTTTGGTCGCTACAAGCTTTAACACGCGCTCTTGGATGCCCGATACCTGGCCTACAATAGAGAAAAAGGAAAATAAGTCAATATAGCGAAGTAAAACGTGCGGGCACGTGAGCAAAGAAAACACCCACGACATAAGAACCTTCCTCATCGGACCCGCACTCGATGAGAGCCTTGGTGTTGATTAAATGAGGCTCACAACGAACCTCCCTGCGCTCGTTATGAATAAAACTCCAGTCCTTATTGAGACATTTAGCGGTAGTGAAACCAGAGACAAAATCGACTATCTTCTCGTAAGAGAACCGATCCTCGGTGTTCAGAGAGTTGGGCTTGACGATGTAGCTGTTCGTACCTCTGTTAAAGTGGCCCTCCTTCCACTCAAGAGGTAACTTCGACTCTAAAGACTCCACCCATTATCCATCCTCTTCCTTGACCACAAGGTCATATTAAGAGTCGACGACCACATGCGATACAAGCTTTACGACAAAGAATCTGTCCATAAAGGTACGGACAAAATCCTGGTATGCTCGAAACAACTTCCTCGGTTGCTTTAGGGATACCTAACTATGCCGACTCTGGAAGGATTGTCGTTGTAGGTGAAAAGTGTGGAAGAACAAGGGGAGTGTGGCTTCAATGTAAAGGTGTTGACACACGAGCTTGAACACTCACACAGACGCAATCGTATTAGGGTGAAGTTACGAAGGAGCCAAGTGTAGCCATTGGAACACCCCCTTCTGGTAGTCACTAAAGGGTAGACGAAGCCCCGCGTCCTGAAAAGCGAACTCGTACATCGGGAACCTCACCCCTTTGAACCTCTAGCAAATGAGATGCTTCTCTTTGATGGCAAAGGCGTCCGAGTCATCAATGGAGAAGCGCGATGCAGAGCTGAGGGGTTCCTATCCAATCCAACCTTCTGATTGCGGGCTCGCTCGACCCCGACTTGCTCGACGGAGGTGTCAGACTCAAATTTCTCATAGATTACAATGACACCATTGGTACGTGCAGCCATTTTACCTGAAAAGCAGAGGAAAATGGTGAGTTTGACATCTAAGATCAAATTCACCCTTCCACCGCAAATCAAGTGATATGGCGAAAAGAGGAGCGAGGAGCCGCTTGACAAACTTCCTCAAACATAACACCCGCCGAGGAAAAATCATTCACGAAGAGACTCTCATCGACATAGAACATCGAGCCTCCCTTATCGGTAGAAAGACTCATACACGAGGAGACTCTCCTCGATGCAAAACAACAAGCCTCCCTCCTCGACACAAAACAATGAGCCTCCCTCCTCGTCAGAAAGGCTCCTCAACACGTAAGATCTCTCCAATTGAACACGGGAAGCCTCCTCGACAAGAGACTTCCTCACGATGCTCAAACGTTCACAGGGAGAAAGGCTCCCCGAGGCCTTCACCGTAGGCTCCCGAGGCCTTCATCGTAAACTTCATGCAGTTTCCCAAAATCCTCACGAGCTTCCCGACGTCTTCATTAGAAACTTTATAGTTCCACCGGAAACTTCATGAAAGTTGCCGAAAACTTCATGAGTTCCCCCGGGAACTTCATAGGCTCCCTGGAGAAGTCACCGTAAAATGCATAAATCATCAGAAAATTCATGGAATTTGGAAAAAAGGTCCAGGGACTTACTTGAAGGAAGAAAATTCTGGACGACGGAAGAAGGCTGACGGTGGTTGCGACGACGAATGTACTTTGGGAGTAAAGAGAACTTTGAGAGATTTGGGAGAAAATCCTGAGTAGAATTGAGGGAGGCGTGCAAATGAAGCAGACTTCTCCCCTATTTATAAACCCTAGCACAGGAAGCGAGGAATCCCTAGGAACTCATGTACCCCTTATTCATAGCCTCCCTAAGCATTTATTACTCTTAACATGTGGCCCTAGAAAACACCACACATGTCCCTTAAAATCATTTTCCTGCTCGGGGCCAGACGTGCTTGTTCCCTTATATTTTCTTCACATCGCCGATCATAATGCCCGACCTTTATGCTGTCGGGAACGCTGACGAACATGTCTCCCCACGAGCACCTGTCTTGTCAAATAACTCATACTCTTGGCCATATGCATTGACCTGCGAGCTCAGTGCTTCGAGAAGGTCCTCGATGCTAGAACTAATGCTTAAGTCATTACTCCTCTACTTCGGAGCAACAACTTGGGGGGCTATTGTTCTGGACTAGGCCATAGGCTGCCCCACTGTCGGGCACAACCCAATTCATCTCCCCGTCTAAGAGGGACTAGTTTATCACATCCCACGGGGAGAAAGTATGCGCCTCTCTCACGGTCTCCACGTGCTCCCCATGTGGGGCACGTCATCAGGAAACTACCCGCATCTGAAAGAACAGGTCACCCACCTTATGGATATCACAGGACAGTTGACCTAGGGCAAAAACCATGTGCTGGTCTTCCCTACGCCATGTAGACCCTATTAGTTACTCGTATTGGGCCTAGTGATCTAATCCAATGCAAAGTAACCGTTGGTCCAGCGCTGGGGACATATTATAAATACCCTCTTTCACTAAAGAGTCAAATATTTTATTCTCTCACCTTCTTTATGTACTTGCCTTCTCTATCTTGCTGAAACTGACTTTAGCATCAGAGTGCCTTGCAGGTACACCCCCTTCTCTTTTCCACCACCGGTGACTTCAGAAGCTTATGACGTGGTGCTAGCTGCTGATCCTTTTTCGATCCGGTAAGATCAAAATCTAATCATGTATTATTTTTAAAGTGATAAAAAATAATTTGTGTATTAAAGTGTTTTTAAAATGTGTAGTAAAAGTATTAAAAAAACAAGAAAGTACAAAGATTAATTAATAATTTAAATCGATTCTGCATGAGGTATGAATCTGAATCAAGGAGTGTAATTAGTAAGGGAGTTGTGCCAAATTGAAGGCCCATAGTTTCTTTGATTAAGTTCAGACAGAGGGGTTTGGATAGTGCATTAGGAATGTGGCAAGTAAATCTATGGGCTTATGTCTTGGCAAAGCCCAACACGAAATTCCAAGGGGAATGGGGACTTCAGGTTCAATTCATTCATGCCTTAGCTTGTGAGAATTTCTTACCCCACCCCTTGGGGTTATTAGGCCCCATGTGCACTTCTAAAAATACCCCCTGCTTCTGAAAATGTATCTCTGGGCACACTTTTTTTTTACTAAACGTTGGTTTTTTTCAAAGCTAAATCTACAGAATGTTTCCGTTTATATAGCTCTAGAGCATATTGGAATACATTCGCGCCAGAGTCCCTTCTCCTTCCTCATTCTTCATTTTTCATCTTCTTCACTCTCAAACTCTCCAAACTCTCTTAATCCTCAAAAAATCAATTTTCACCAAACATAATTTTTTTTCAATCGAGTTCGACAAGGAGCATTCATTTCAACGATCAAGACACTCCAAATCATTCAAAGCTCGATATAATCGGTAAGTTTTCGAGGTATTTTTGAGTATTTCCCGTAAACGAGTTAGAATATAGTTTTAGGGGTAAAAATCCTTACATAGTTTTAGAAATATAGTTTAGAGACAATGTAAGTATTATTTGTTGGCTAAAATGCACAACCAGGGCTTCAAAAAATCAATTTTCATGGGTAAGGGACGTCATTGTCGTGAGTGATGGAGTTGCCGAAAGTTCTGGAGTTACATCTATGGAACAAATTAACATTAGGGTAATTTCGTAGATGCAGCTCCGGAACGAATCAAACATTGTGAATTTTGGGTACTTCCATAAATACATCTATGGAAGTTTTCTGTGTGTACATATCCGGAAGTAAAAAAATGTTTTTTTTTTTAAATTTATTTGTATCTAATTATTTTTTCTTGGTTGTACCTTACAGACATTATGGAAGACAGAGGCGATAAATTTCGACTTGGATGAGTTTTACAACATGCATCTGTCAGACGGGGGCAGAGCCAAGCCATTACCGAGGTCGATACATCTGTTCCAGCAGAGCCTACAGCTGAGGCACAACCTACTGCACAACCTTCTTCATTACATGCCCAGGATACTCCTGTTCCTCCTCCTGCCGATGATGTTGATCTGGTGCCACCTCTAGAGGGTGATGACCCACCACCAAAATTGTTTTCATACAACGACTACCTTGTTATTACTAAAACTTAGAGATAAACAGCAAAACCCAATCTTTTTCTAACAAAAAGTTCCTCACAAATTGAACCATCAAGATTTGTTGGTCTATTGACCTCCTTACCATCAATACGTAAATCGAGTAACTTGTACACATCCTCTAACGTCACAATATATTCATCGGTTGGAAAAAAAACGTGTGTGTCTTTAGGCGCCAAACTTTGTGGAATCCATGAACAGGGTTTTCAAAGGAATTAGAAACCTTCCAACCACCGCTTTGGCGAGATCAACCTATTATAGGTTGACATCACTTTTTGCAACAAGAGGCGAAAGATGGAGTGCAATGTTAATGTCAGGTCAAATATTCAGTGAAAGTATAATGAAAGTGATGAAAGAGGATATTATCAAAGCCAACACACATGCAGTTACAGTCTTTGACCGTCATAGGAAAACTTTAAGTGTACAAGAAACAATGAACCATAATGAGAGGAGGCCCAATTTATCTTATGCTGTCGGACTAAACAGATGTTGGTGTGATTGTGGCAAATACCAGACCTTCCGTGTACCTTGCTCACATGTCATTGCGGCATGTGCAGATGCTCGTCAGGATGCTTATAGCTATCTATCTGATGTTTACAAGGCGATTAATGTTATGAATGTCTACAACGAAGGCTTCACAGTGCTACCAATGGAGGAATATTGGCCTCCATAACAATGGTCCATAATTTGGCACAACGATGAGATGCAGAGAAAGAAAAAAGGACGCTCAAACAGCAAGCGTATAAGAACCGAAATAGATATGGCTGATAAAATGATAAGATTATGCAGTATATGTCGTCAGCCTAGACACAAATATCCTAATGTCGGAGCAATATCTGCATCATTATTTAGCTTATCCTTTCAATTGTTGTAACCTAATTTTTTCATATATTAATGATTGTTACAACAATGTTAACAACAAATAACACATACCGCGAACTAACAACAGACAACACATACGACACATAAAACAGATAACGAAAAAGAAACATAAAACATTTCTAACTAATTACAACAATGAAACTAATGTCATTCGGTTCAAACATGACTTCCCTCGCATCCTTGTCAGTCTTAACGCGAACCCATCCATGCAGGCGATCAAGTCTCTCGATACTTTGAATTTTTTCCCCTTCACCAATCTCATTCTAACCACCGATTCAGCTGCCTCTTAAGTTGATTGTAATTTTGAATGTTCCAAAGCATCATGTCCATCAAAGGCTTCTCTCTCAAATAAGTGACTTTTCTCCACCGACGACGATACATGTTATTAGTGGAACAAAGATATGAGATGAGTTGTGGAACTGAATGATCAAAACACCTCTATTTATAGAAAAAATTTCACTTTCAAGGCTGTCTCCATCTCAAATGGCGTCACCCTTGTAAGTATTAGACCCATTCGTCAATTGGATTAGAAACACCATGAGGTGTTTCCAATCCAATTGGCGACACCACTCATGCCCTTGCGAAGGGTCGCCAATTCACATAGTGCTACCATGCAATCAGTACTCCAAAGTGGTACTTTGAAAAATAATTTGAAATGTGGAGTATTTTAAATTTTAAAAAGAAACTGAGTTATTTTGGTAAAAATTCTCAACCGTAGGTAAATTAGGTGCAACACTATTCAGAATGGAGAATTCAGAAATATTTTACTGTAGAGATAAAATAATAATTTATCATATTTTAAAAATATACTTTAAATTTGTATAAAATACATTATTTTATAAACAAATTTTTCATTTATTCTATAATATTTAGCTCGATATTTCATTTTCGAAATATAATTTATTTTGTGTATAATTTTATATGTTTAAAATCAAATAAACAATTAAAATTAGAATGCTAGTTATCTATATCTATAACTATATATAGAGGGGATACAAATTTTTGGTGTGGCTTATTTTTGTTACAAAATTACCCTTCATCTTTTTTATCAATAAAAATATAATTTAATTTGAAAACATTAGTGATTAATAACTTTTGTTAGTTAACAATTGAAAAAGTAACTTCCATCTCTTACCAAAAAAAATCTCACACCTATAACTTCCATTAACTATTGAGTAAACTTCTGACACTATAACTTCTTTTTGAACTTACACTGTCAGTACATATCAATTAAACTCTTTTTTTTCAATGATACAGTCAATATTCAATCAACTTTTTTTTTCTCAATAGAGTTTTTGTAAACAAATCTTTCAATTATCTATGACAATAACAATTTTTTCAATCACCTTGCAGAAACAATTTGAGAAAATCTTTTTCTTTTCTTTTCATTGCCGACAATGAATTTTCATTTGCTGCATGTGGTAGAAATAAAATTTTTTAATTAATATAATATTAATGTTTTAATTAATATTCATGGTATTCAAAAATATATATATATATATATATATATATATATATATATATATATATATATATTTATATATATATATATATATATATATATATATATATATATATATATATATATATATATATATATATATATATATATATATATATATATATATATATATATATATATATATATATATATATATATATATATATATATATATATATATATATATATATATATATATATATATCTTTATTTTTTTTATGGTGGTTTAAGAAAGATTTACACGAATACATAAGGGAGTAAATAGTTATTGTCCTTTTAAAGGTTTTTTTTTATTATACTAACATGTGTTTTTTTGTTGTACTTGTTATATAGAAGAAGTAGTAAATTTTAATATTTGTGAATATTTTCATTTTAGAAATTGAACAAATTCAAAAAAAAAAACTTTATTAAAACGCACATATGTACAACTTCAGAGATTAAAACGAACAAATTTGTTCACATTTGCGGTAACTTCATTACTCAAAGAGCATAAAACTGACCGATTGTTCAAAGTGGAAAGAAGTTTACATATTTTATCTTTATTCTCTTCTCAAGATGTATGTCTCTCATTTTTATTCATTACATATTCTTCAAAATTTATGCAACAATATATAATAGTTATTGTCTTCTTAATGTAATTGTGATCATGCTTTATTTCAATAATTCTTATTTTAACCATTATATATACAATTATTTATTTTTTCTTATGTGTAATAATTGATCTGATATTTTTTATTGGGTTACTCATATTTACCATAGATTACAAATGTTTTACAATTTAGGTTTAACCGAAATTCCATTTTAATTAAAATTGCTTTATATTTTATTTTTATTTTCTATTCTTTTTTAATTATTTTTAATATTATTTATTCAATTGGGAGAGAGACAGAGAGGTTATCACTAAGTTTACACCAAAAAATATTAATTTATATATTGACCTGTGCGCGTACTAACAAAAGCGGACCTATTTTTATTTTAAATCTTAACTTTTTTTTCTAACAAAGAGTGGTTATGTGACAGCTTATAATCTTTTATAACATTATCTTTTACTATTATTTTATAAATAATCTATAACTATATATAAAAGGGATACAAGTTTTTGGCGTGACCTATTTTTCCCCCAAAATTGCCCTTTATCTTTTTTATAAACTAGCGTTCACACGGGCACTCCCGTGCCCGTCTGTCCGCTTTTTTTAATATGCACAATATAAAAAAATAAACGTGTGTATATTTTGTATGATGTTTTTATCATACTTAAAAATAATGTTTTTATCATATTTAATTGAATTCGACAAAAATTAAAATTTTATCAATCAAAATTAAACTACAAAAATAAAAATATAATTTATGTAGAATTTAAATTTTGAACTCGAAATTAACCGAATCCGATGGATGTCTAACTAATATAATTAATTAAGCATTTATTTTTTTATTTTGTTCAAAGTTTTGCGGATGAGTTTAAATTAACCGAATCTGATGGATGTCTAACAAAGTTTATTATTTTTATTTTTAATAATATTTTTATATTACTTTAAATTATTTTATATTTTAGTTAACTCATAATATTATCATTGAAGCTTTTTTCATTGATCAAAAGTAAATTTTCATCTTTTTATTAATTAGTACAATAATTATGTATACTATGAGTGTTAAAGAATATCATTTATTTAGTTCATTTTAGCACACACACTTGTGATATAAAATATGCATATAATAGTTATTAGATAAATTTATATACTATGAGTGTGCATTAATATTCTAGTAAATTATAGAGTAGTAAAATATAGTATATAATTATGATAAAATACGCTATTACTATGAGTGTGCATTAATACCAAATATGCGTGTGCACTAATTTATATTACAAATATGCATATAATACTCTTAACCTTAACCACTATTAAAATACGATATTAATGCACACAAATATTAGATAAAAAAACACTCTATTAATCCGATTCATTTTAGCATAATTATAACAATCTAATATTATGAGTGTAGCTTCAATGAAAATCTTTTTAAATTATGTATAAAAGTTCATTTTAGTACAATAATTATAACTTATTAATTTTGTACAATCCTTGGATAAAATTGTTACAGTTATTTAGCGTATATGCTAGCTCTCAATTGTTATAGTTTTTTTTTACTATGTTTCAGTTATTTCTAAATACTCTAGAGCATCTTTAGTGGGAGTATCTTAAGTGGGTAAACTAAGATATTTTTTGTAGGCCCAAAGTGATTTGTAGGATTTGAAAAATTTATAGTTGATTTGAGTTGTTTTTACTTTAATGATAGTTGCTTATAAAAAACTAAAACTTGACCCTATATTTTATATTTTTTAATTGTAATTATTTTTTTTATTGAAGTTACCATTAATTTAATTACAAGACTTTAATAATATAAATAGTAATATTATATGTTTCAAAATAAATAGCATACGTTAGCTATATAATTGCCGGAAACTAAAAGTTAGTGAATTAAATGTCATGTCATAGTCATTCCAATGCAAATTCTTTATAATTATCGTTATAAAAAATTTAACTATTAAAAACCTGCATTAAAGATGCTCTAGTATGTTACAGTTATTTAGAAATAACGTTCTCTCTTAAAATTGTTACAGTTATTTCTTACTCTAAAATTGTTACAGTTACAGATGAATTTATTTAGTATGTCACAATTATTTCTAAATACTCTCTTAAATGAATTTTTTCAAAACTACAGTTATTTAGCGTATATGCTAACTCTCAATTTCTAAATAACAATTTTATTTTTTTTTCCTAACACTTGGATAAATAATATACAACCAACTGTTTACTCAACTGAAGATTAAAAAAAATGTTGATGAATAGTTCACATAAATTAAAAATCAATGGCTAGCAGTTACAAAAGCATCATACCCGACAAATACATCAAACATTCTAAAAAAATTAACTGCAATAGGAAATAGAAAAAAAATTTGATAATCAAAGCCACTTAAATTATAACTCCTGCATCTCGTTGATATAAATATAAATAAACTTTTCTATAGCAATTTAATGTTTACCTAGCAATTATAAGAGGTTGGTGTATAAATAACTTATAAGAAATTATATAGCGTATTTGGGTTTACATAACTTAAGGCGTGATAACCAAACTAATCATAAAACAAAAGAAAAACCTCTGTTTCTCTTAATCCATAAACACACTCTCTTAATTTTTATATTAACTTTTCTTCAGCATTTCTATTGGATTTCCTTCTCTCTTTTTTTAATGTTTATGTTGGAATAAATTCATTCAATTATATTTTAAAAAAATACCTGGCAAAAAATGAATTCTCTTGATAATGAAGTAATGTACCACTCCTTTCACTACAATAATGGAGTTACTTAAGCCTTCGCAAAGTAAGAGAGAAAGAGAAATAATTAATTTGAAAGTAACTTGGCAAAGTGAATGTGAAATATTTGTGAGTGGCTCAGAGAGATTGGTTTTGCAAGCGAGAGTAGGTAGTATGAACGTAAATAATATGGAAAGGACGGTTGGATTGAAATTGGTGGGAAGTTATTTTTGTACAGTTATCATGTAGTGTTATTAAATAAATGGTTTTGTGAGAATTTTAAACAATATGTAAGAGCAACTTTAACGCATGGTTGTTAAACCAAAATTCTTTATAGCTTACGTTAGTAATAAGAAATTTGCATTACAGGAGAGCTGACATGGCATCCAAGTGAACTAAAATTTAGTTCACATCATCTATATAGTTAACGTTAACTATGTGAAACCTATTATAATATTATTTAATATTAATAAAATATTCCAACAACATTAAAGTAAGGGTATGATATTTGAAAATAGTAACGGACATATTATCATTTTTTACCTTTTATTAATTCTATAGAAATTTTAATTTTTTTTACACACAGTTTTACTTTTAAATTTTTTTCTTTCAATTTCCAATCTTATTTATTTATCAAATGGATCCCAACCAATCGAATCCTTATTATAATTATATTCCTATGAAAATGTAATTTTTTTTTATGTATTATTGTTGTGAATTTTGTATCATTTTTAATTTTATAATAAAATATATTTAATATTATTTTTAAGTTTTTAAGGTAAATTTTATTTAAAAAATTATATGTATTTTAATTAAAATAATTAAATTAATGGTAACTTGAATAAAAAATATAAAATGTGGGGTCAAGTTTTGGTTTCTTATAGACAACCACCATTAAAGTAAAAACTACTCAAATCAACTATAAATTTTTTAAATCCTACAAATCACTTTGGGCCCACAAAAAGTATCTTAGTTTACCCATTTAGTTTACTCCCACTAAAGATGCTCTAAGGGACAAATATGGAACAAAAATGAGAGTAATAGAATTGAATGAAATGCATTCTATCATGTTTCACTCTATTTATCCTCTTTTTTCCAATCCAAACAATAAAATATAATATTATTTCATTTCATTCTGCTCTATTCCGTCACATTCCGTCAATTCAAACATAACCGTAAGAAAGATGAATATAGTTAATTATCATTTGGGTATAATTTCGTTGCTAAAAATAAATACAATTTAATAGTAAATATATAAGAATTATAAATCAAACAAACAAATTTAAAGATGAAACTGTATAGTTTGTAGTAGAGCATTGGTTGTATAAAAAATGAGGCACCAATTTTTATTTATTATTGATTGAAACTGGCAAAATAGGATGTCAAATGGCATAGAAAATGTAGTTACCATATGAAAGATAAATGAGGGTCTTGATCTAAACCTATTCTTAACACAATTCATTAACACAGGCAAAGTAAAAAAAAATAATATCAGAATGAGTTTGTTGAGAGCCTTGACCTAGACTACTTAATACATTCATTCCATTGTATTTCAAACAAAGGTACCTGTGAAGATTGAGTTCTCTTAATAAATTATAGATAAAGTAATAGATCAATTATTTGCGCTCCAATAATGGAGGTATGCACGGTTTGACAAAGAAAGAGAGAGAGAGAGAGAGAGAGAGAGAGAGAGAGAGGGATATGATTAATTTGCAAATAGTTTGACAAATTGAGATAAATAGTTTGTAAATGGCTTGGAGAGAGACTCACTTTGCACAGAGGAGTTAGTATGAACGTTAATAATAGGAAGGACTATTGGAAATAGTGGGAAGTTATTTTTTACACTTATTATTTAGTATCTATAACTATATATAAAGAGGATACAAGTTTTTGGTGTGACCTATTTTTGTTCCAAAATTACCCTCCATTAATGCTGAATTTCATATTTTTATTCCATATTTACCCTTTACCTTAATGCTTAATTTCTCACATGATTTATTTAATAATACTAAATAATAACTGTAAAAAATAACTTCCCACTATTTCCAATAGTCCTTCCTATTATTAACGTTCATACTAACTCCTCTATGCAAAGTGAGTCTCTCTCCAAGCCATTTACAAACTATTTATCTCAATTTGTCAAACTATTTGCAAATTAATCATCTCTCTCTCTCTCTCTCTCTCTCTCTCTCTCTCTCTCTCTCTCTCTCTCTCTCTCTCTCTCTCTCTCTCTCTTTGTCAAACCGTGCATACCTCCATTATTGGAGCGCAAATAATTGATCTATTACTTTATCTATAATTTATTAAGAGAACTCAATCTTCACAGGTACCTTTGTTTGAAATACAATGGAATGAATGTATTAAGTAGTCTAGGTCAAGACTCTCAACAAACTCATTATGATATTATTTTTTTTTACTTTGCCTGTGTTAATAAATTGTGTTAAGAATAGGTTTAGATCAAGACCCTCATTTATCTTTCATATGGTAACTACATTTTCTATGCCATTTGACATCCTATTTTGCCAGTTTCAATCAATAATAAATAAAAATTGGTGCCTCATTTTTTATACAACCAATGCTCTACTACAAACCATACAATTTCATCTTTAAATTTGTTTGTTTGATTTATAATTCTTATATATTTACTATTAAATTGTATTTATTTTTAGCAACGGAATTATACCCAAATGATAATTAACTATATTCATCTTTCTTACGGTTATGTTTGAATTGACGGAATGTGACGGAATAGAGCAGAATGAAATGAAATAATATTATATTTTATTGTTTGGATTGGAAAAAAGAGGATAAATAGAGTGAAACATGATAGAATGCATTTCACTCAATTCTATTACTCTCATTTTTGTTCCATATTTGTCCCTTACATATTGTTTAAAATTCTCACAAAACCATTTATTTAATAACACTACATGATAACTGTACAAAAATAACTTCCCACCAATTTCAATCCAACCGTCCTTTCCATATTATTTACGTTCATACTACCTACTCTCGCTTGCAAAACCAATCTCTCTGAGCCACTCACAAATATTTCACATTCACTTTGCCAAGTTACTTTCAAATTCATTATTTCTCTTTCTCTCTTACTTTGCGAAGGCTTAAGTAATGTTGGAAATTCACCTCACACCCTATGAAGAATTTCCTTCAATCTTGATCTCAAGATTGATGAACAAACCCACAATATGATAATGATGGTAATAACAAGTAATTATCAAGAACAACAAAAGAGAAGAAGAATAACAAACAAGAAAGAGAAGAATGAGAGAAGAAGTATTTGGAGAGAATGTGTTACCCACAACTGTTGGATTTCTTATTGAACTTTCACTTGCTAACTGCAACTGTGAAATCTGTTCTGTTGTGATGTAGAATACAAAGCAAGGCACCCTATTTATAGTTTTAGGTTTACACTAGTCCAAAATATAAAAGGCCCAAAATATTCTAAATCAAATCTAATCATATGATATCAAATCTAATCATATGAAATCAAATCTAATCATATGATATCTAATCATATCATATCAAATTAATCATATGATATCAAATCTAATCATATGATATCAAATCTAATCTAATCATATGATATCAAATCATATCAAATCAAATCTGTTTACACAATGAATTATATTTAACACACCACCTAATTCATTGTGTCTAAACTGTCTACATTCATCATGGCCAACTTCACGTCCATCTGACATGTGTGTCAGTTGTTCATATTTGCTAGACCAACAACCAACCTGATTGTTTCGATTCTAGCAACAGGTGCGAATACTTCATCGAAGTCGATTCCTTCCTTCTAAAGAAATCCTTTCGCCACAAGTCTCGCTTTGTGTCGAGTTACTTCTCCTTACGGCAATTCGACAAGTGACCAGGTATCATTGACTTCGATGGACTCTAACTCTTCAATCATTGCTTTCACCCACTTCGAATCTTTCAATGCCTCAGCTGCATTGACTGGTTCGACATCCGCGTAGAAAGCATAATGTACCAGCTCACCCTCTTCATCGACCACATCATCTGATGTGATTGCACATTCTTGCAACCTTGCAGGCATGTGTCTTGTTCGTCGAGGTCTGCTTGAACCTGCTTCATCTGCAACTGGTTCCTGTCGAACTTCTATTTCGACTTCAGTGGCTGGTTCTTCACAAGATATTCTCACTGAATCCTTCTTGGCATTCTCGGTCCAATCCCATTCTTTAAGCTCATCTATGATCACGTCCCTGCTGATCACTACTTGCTTATTCACTGGGTCGAACATCTTGTAACCTCCTGTCGAAAGATATCCTATCAAGATCATCTGATTCGACTTATCATCAAGCTTCCTTCTCAACTGATCTGGCACATGTCTATGTGCTATAGATCCAAACACCTTTAAGTGACTGAGACTAGGCTTGACACCAGACCAACATTCTTTTGGTGTGATTCCTTCAAGCTTCTTCGTCGGACATCTGTTCAATATATATGTTGATGTCAAAACTGCTTCTCCCCATAATTCTTTGGGTAGATGCTTTCCATTCAACATACTTCTCACCATATTCATGATGGTTCTGTTCTTGCGTTCAGCAATCCCATTTTGCTGTGGAGTGTAGGGTGGCACCACCTCATGTATAATCCCTTCTTTTACACATAATGTATCAAACTCTTTCGACACATACTCTCCACCACCATCAGTCCTCAGAATTTTCAGCTTTCGACCACTCTGTCTTTCGTCCATGGACTTGAATCTGGAAAATACCTCAATCACATCACTTTTCTTCTTGATGAGGTAAGTCCACAAATTTCGACTGTAATCATCTATAAACGTGACAAAGTATCTATTGCCACCAATCGAATCCACTTGGATTGGACCACATACATCAGAGTATATGACTTCAAGTATTGCCTTCGACTTCCTTCCTGCATCCTTGCTGAAGTTATTCTTGTGTTGTTTCGACTGAACACACTCCTCACAGACTTCACTTGGAATGTCGATTTCTAGTAATCCTGAAACCATATTTCTTTTCTTTAGTTCTCTGATGTCATTAAAGTTGAGATGACCTAGTCGAAAATGCCATAACCACTCATCTCTGCTGGCTGCAGTTGCTAGACACTTATGCTCCATCACATTGAGTCCAATCTTGAAGGTCCTATTCTGAGACATTGGAGCCTTCAAGATTAATCTACCACCTGTGTCGAAAACTCTCATCATCTTGTCTTTGACAACTACCTTATAGTTCTTTTTGACAAGCTGCCTTATACTGAGCAAGTTACTCTTCATGCCTGGTATTACAACACATTGGAAATTGTTAACCTTTTGCCATCTTTCCTCATAATCAGAACATCACCAACACCTTCAGCTGCTAGAGTGTTGTCATTTGCAAACTTCACTGTGTTCTTCGACGAGGGCTTCATGTTGACAAACTAATCTTTCCTTCCAGTCATGTGTGATGAGCATCCTGAGTCCAAGTACCACTGATCTTGGAATCTTTCTTCATCTTTTGTTGTAACCATTAGCAACATTTCTTCTTCTTCATGTTTCGCCAGCTTTGCATCAGTCTCTTGATTTCTCTTCCTTTCTGGACAATCACTAGCATAATGACCATACTTCTGGCAATTGAAACATTGAATGTGGCTTTTGTCTGTCTTTCGACCACCACCTCTTCCTGCAGCACCACCTCTTTGGTTGCCTTGGTTCCAAGGTTTCTTTTGATTCGACTGGTTTCCTCCTTTACTGCCATTCCAGCTACCTTTGTCTTTTCTCTCCTTTTCCGTCTGTGCCTGCAAAGCCATATCTTTCGACTTTCCTGCAGCTCTCTCAGCCATCCTCTGTTCATGAGACTCAAGAGTCCCTTGAAGCTCTTCCTTCGTCAACACTGACAGATCTTTCGACTCTTCTATGGCAACTACCACGTGGTCGAACTTTGGAGCCAACGATCTCAAAATCTTTGAGAAAACTGCTTTCATCGTCAGCGCTTCTCCACATACTTTGATTTAATTCACCAACTTTGTAACTCTGGTGAAGAAATCTGTAATGCTTTCGTTGTCTTCCATCTGAAGCAACTCATAGGTTCTCTTGTGAGTTTGTAACCTCACCTCTTTCACCTTCTCTGCACCTCCAAACGACTTTTCAAGAATCTCCCATGCTTCTTTTACTGAATCAACATCACTAACCTTTTCAAAGTTATCAGGATCAACACACTGATGAATTATAAAGAGTGCTTTATAATCCTTCTTCTTCAATTCTTTGTGCGCAGCCTTTTCCGCCTCCGTTGCATTCTCCACAAGCGGTGTCACTCCGTCCTTCACAAGATCCCAAAGATCTTGATAACAGAAAATCACTTTAACCTGCTTGCACCAATTCTCATAATTGTCTTTCTTGAGAATTGGCAGGGTCGCCGGAAAATTGTCGTTCGGATAGTTCATCGCCATCACTATCTTCCTTCCTTGAATCTTTTAACCGGAGCTCTGATACCAGATGTTGGAAATTCACCTCACACCCTAGGAAGAATTCCCTTCAATCTTGATCTCAAGATTGATGAACAAACCCACAATATGATAATGATGGTAATAACAAATAATTATCAAGAACAACAAAAGAGAAGAAGAATAACAAACAAGAAAGAGAAGAATGAGAGAAGAAGTATTTGGAGAGAATGTGTTACCCACAACTGTGGGATTTCTTATTGAACTTTCACTTGCTAACCGCAACTGTGAAATCTGTTCTGTTGTGATGTAGAATACAAAGCAAGGCACCCTATTTATAGTTTTAGGTTTACACTAGCCCAAAACATAAAAGGCCCAAAATATTCTAAATCAAATCTAATCATATGATATTAAATCTAATCATATGAAATCAAATCTAATCATATGATATCTAATCATATCATATCAAATTAATCATATGATATCAAATCTAATCATATGATATCAAATCTAATCTAATCATATGACATCTAATCATATCAAATCAAATATGTTTACACAATGAATTATATTTAACAAGTAACTCCATTATTGTAGTGAAAGGAGTGGTACATTACTTCATTATCAAGAGAATTTATTTTTTGCCAGGTATTTTTTTAAAAATATAATTGAATGAATTTATTCCAGCATAAACATTAAAAAAAAGAGAAGGAAATCCAATAGAAATGCTGAAGAAAAGTTAATATAAAAATTAAGAGAGTGTGTTTATGGATTAAGAGAAACAGAGGTTTTTCTTTTGTTTTATGATTAGTTTGGTTATCACGCCTTAAGTTATGTAAACCCAAATACGCTATATAACTTCTTATAAGTTATTTATACACCAACCTCTTATAATTGCTAGGTAAACATTAAATTGCTATAGAAAAGTTCATTTATATTTATATCAACGAGATGCAGGAGTTATAATTTAAGTGACTTTGATTATCAAATTTTTTTTTCTATTTCCTATTGCAGTTAATTTTTTTAGAATGTTTGATGTATTTGTCAGGTATGATGCTTTTGTAACTGCTAGCCATTGGTTTTTAAATTATGTGAACTATTCATCAACATTTTTTTTTAATCTTCAGTTGAGTAAACAGTTGGTTGTATATTATTTATCCAAGTGTTAGGAAAAAAAATAAAATTGTTATTTAGAAATTGAGAGTTAGCATATACGCTAAATAACTGTAGCTTTGGAAAAATTTATTTAAAAGAGTATTTAGAAATAATTGTGACATACTAAATAAATTCATCTGTAACTGTAACAATTTTAGAGTAAGAAATAACTGTAACAATTTTAAGAGAGAATGTTATTTCTAAATAACTGTAACATACTAGAGCATCTTTAATGCAGATTTTTAATAGTTAAATTTTTTATAACGATGATTATAAAGAATTTGCATTGGAATGACTATGACATGGCATTTAATTCACTAACTTTTAGTTTCCGGCAATTATATAGCTAACGTATGCTATTTATTTTGAAACATATAATATTACTATTTATATTATTAAAGTCTTGTAATTAAATTAATGGTAACTTCAATAAAAAAATAATTACAATTAAAAAATATAAAATATAGGGTCAAGTTTTAGTTTTTTATAAGCAAATATCATTAAAGTAAAAACAACTCAAATCAACTATAAATTTTTTAAATCCTACAAATCACTTTGGGCCTACAAAAAATATCTTAGTTTACCCACTTAAGATACTCCCACTAAAGATGCTCTAGAGTATTTAGAAATAATTGTAACATAGTAAAAAAAACTATAACAATTGAGAGCTAGCATATACGCTAAATAAATGTAACAATTTTATCCAAGGATTGTACAAAATTAATAAGTTATAATTATTGTACTAAAATGAACTTTTATACATAATTTAAAAAGATTTTCATTGAAGCTACACTCATAATATTAGATTGTTACAATTATGCTAAAATGAATCGGATTAATAGAGTGTTTTTTTTTATCTAATATTGTGTGCATTAATATCATATTTTAATAGTGGTTAAGGTTAAGAGTATTATATGCATATTTGTAATATAAATTAGTGCACACGCATATTTGGTATTAATGCACACTCATAGTAATAACGTATTTTATCATAATTATATACTTTATTTTACTACTCTATAATTTACTAGAATATTAATGCGCACTCATAGTATATAAATTTATCTAATAACTATTATATGCATATTTTATATCACAAGTGTGCGTGCTAAAATAAACTAAATAAATGATATTCTTTAACACTCATAGTATACATAATTATTGTACTAATTAATAAAAAGATAAAAATTTACTTTTGATCAATGAAAAAAGCTTCAATGATAATATTATGAGTTAACTAAAATATAAAATAATTTAGAGTAATATAAAAATATTATTAAAAATAAAAATAATAAACTTTGTTAGACATCCATCAGATTCGGTTAATTTAAACTTATCCGCAAAACTTTGAACAAAATAAAAAAATAAATGCTTAATTAATTATATTAGTTAGACATCCATCGGATTCGGTTAATTTCGAGTTCAAAATTTAAATTCTACATAAATTATATTTTTATTTTTGTAGTTTAATTTTGATTGATAAAATTTTAATTTTTGTCGAATTCAATTAAATATGATAAAAACATTATTTTTAAGTATGATAAACACATCATACAAAATATACACACGTTTATTTTTTTATGTTGTGCATATTAAATAAATCATGTGAGAAATTAAGCATTAAGGTAAAGGGTAAATATGAAATAAAAATATGAAATTAAGCATTAATGAAAGGTAATTTTGGAACAAAAATAGGTCACACCAAAAACTTGTATCCTCTTTACATATAGTTATAGATAACTTGAGTAGTGGTAACTTTTGTTGGTTACCAATTGAATAGTTAACTTCTATCTCTAAAAAAAACTTATATCTATAACTTTCATTAACCGTCAATTGTGACACAAGTTAAGAAACATCTTCTATTTCTTTTTTTAAAATTCCACCTCTTTCTCAATCAACATACTATTTTAAAATTTTTTTTTCATTCTATAATTTCTTCATTTATTTAATTTTGATAAATGATCTTTTTATTCTTGAAGAGAGATGAAGCATATTTCCAATCAATCAACATACTATATTTTACAATTCAAAGAATTAGTTTAAGTAACTTCCACCTACAATAACCACCTAAAGGTTATTGTGGAAGAGATAGACATACAATAACTATATGAAAGTTATAAAAAAGAGAAAGATAAGAACATATAAATGTCATAAAGCAAAATAAAGATCCAATGGACAATTTTCTCTCTGGATTAAACATAACCAGTTTTTACAAATGAAAATTTATAAGAGCGCTTATATTGCAAAGGTTTATGGAACTTCCAATTCTTCTCACATCTCTTTTTTTTTTTTGTCTTCTATATTATGGTTGCAATCTCTATCATAACTTTCGTTATTCTTATGTCAGAGTATTTTAATTGATTGTTTTGATGTTGAAATTTGTATATGTTTGTTCCATTTAGTTTCGAATATGTCTTATGTTTTTGTACTTTTAATTTAATGACTGATTCTTTTTATTATGTATAATTTTTGTGACTGTGAATGCTATTCAAGTCGAGAGAGAAAGAGTCAAAAAGAAAGTTGTCTATGTAGAGAAATTGTTAAATATAATTCATTGTGATTTAATATGATTAGATTTGATATCATATGATTAATATCATATGATTAGATTTGATATCATATGATTAGATTTGATTTAGAATATTTTGGGCCTTTTATGTTTTGGGCTAGTGTAAACCTAAAACTATAAATAGGGTGCCTTGCTTTGTATTCTATATCACAACATAACATATTTCACAGTTGCAGTTAGCAAGTGAAAGTTCAATAAGAAATCTCACAGTTGTGGGTAACACATTCTCTCCAAATACTTCTTCTCTCATTCTTCTCTTTCTTGTTTGTTCTTCTTTTCTTTTCTGTTCTTGATAATTACTTGTTATTACCATTACTATCATATTGTGGGTTTGTTCATCAATCTTGAGATTAAGATTAAAGGGAAATCTTCATAGGGTGTGAGGTGAATTTCCAACATCTGGTATCTAGAGCTCCGGTTAAGAGATTCAAGGAAGGAAGATAGTGATGGCGATGAACTATCCAAACGGCAACTTTCCGGCGACCCTGCCAATTCTCAAGAAAGACAATTATGAGAATTGGTGCAAGCAGGTTAAGGTGATCTTCTGTTATCAAGATCTTTGGGATCTTGTGAAGGACGGAGTAACATCGCTGGTGGAGAACGCAACAGAGGCGGAAAAGGTTGCGCACAAAGAATTGAAGAAGAAGGATTATAAAGCACTCTTTATAATTCATCAGTGTGTTGATCCTGATAACTTTGAAAAGGTTAGTGATGTTGATTCAGTAAAAGAAGCATGGGAGATTCTTGAAAAGTCGTTTGGAGGCGCAGAGAAAGTGAAAGATGTGAGGTTACAAACTCACAAGAGAACCTATGAGTTGCTTCAGATGGAAGACAATGAAAGCATTACAGATTTCTTCACCAGAGTTATAAGGTTGGTGAATCAAATCAAAGTATGTGGAGAAACACTGACGACGAAAGCAGTTGTCTCAAAGATTTTGAGATCGTTGGCTCCAAAGTTCGACCACGTGGTAGTTGCCATAGAAGAGTCGAAAGATCTGTCAGTGTTGATGAAGGAAGAGCTTCAAGGGACTCTTGAGTTTCATGAACATAGGATGGCTGAGAGAGTTGCAGGAAAGTCGAAAGATATGGATTTGCAGGCACAGACGGAAAAGGAGAGAAAAGGCAAAGGTAGCTGGAATGGCAACAAAGGAGGAAACCAGTCGAATCAAAAGAAACCTTGGAACCAAGGCAACCAAAGAGGTGGTGCTGCAGGTAAAGGAAGAGGTGGTGATCGAAAGACAGACAAAAGCCACATTCAATGTTTCAATTGCCAGAAGTATGGTCATTATGCTAGTGATTGTCCAGAAAGGAAGAAAAATCAAGAGACTGATGCAAAGCTGGCGAAACATGAAGAAGAAGAAACATTGCTAATGGTCACAACAAAAGATGAAGAAAGATTCCATGATCAGTGGTACTTGGACTCAGGATGCTCATCACACATGACTGGAAGGAAAGATTGGTTTGTGAACATGAAGCCCTCGTCGAAGAACACAGTGAAGTTTGCAAATGACAACACTCTAGCAGCTGAAGGTGTTGGTGATGTTCTGATCATGAGGAAAGATGGCAAAAGGTCAACAATTTCCAATGTGTTGTACATACCAGGCATGAAGAGTAATTTGCTCAGTATAGGGCAGCTTGTCGAAAAGAACTACAATGTAGTTGTCGAAGACAAGACGATGAAAGTTCTCGACGCAAGTGGTAGATTAATCTTGAAGGCTCCAATGTCTCAGAATAGGACCTTCAAGATTGGACTCAATGTGATGGAGCACAAGTGTCTGGCAACTGCAGCCAGCAGAGATGAGTGGTTATGGCATTTTCGACTAGGTCATCTCAACTTTAATGACATCAAAGAACTGAAGAGAAGAAATATGGTTTCAGGATTACCAGAAATCGACATTCCAAGTGAAGTCTGTGAGGAGTGTGTTCAGTCGAAACAACACAAGAATAGCTTCAGCAAGGATGCATGAAGGAAGTCGAAGGCAATACTTGAAGTCATATACTCTGATGTATGTGGTTCAATCCAGGTGGATTCGATTGGTGGCAATAGATACTTTGTCACGTTTATAGATGATTACAGTCGAAAGCTGTGGACTTACCTCATCAAGAAGAAAAGTGATGTGATTGAGGTATTTTCCAGATTCAAGTCCATGGTCGAAAGACAAAGTGGTCGAAAGCTGCAAATTCTAAGGACTGATGGTGGTGGAGAGTATGTGTCGAAAGAGTTCGATACACTATGTGTAAAAGAAGGGATTGTGCATGAGGTGGTGCCACCTTACACTCCACAGCAAAATGGGATTGCAGAACGCAAGAACAGAACCATCATGAATATGATGAGAAGTATGTTGAATGGAAAGCATCTACCTAAAGAAATTATGGGGAGAAGCAGTTTCGACAACAACATATATATTGAACAGATGTCCGATGAAGAAGCTTGAAGGAATCACACCAGAAGAATGTTGGTCTGGTGTCAAGCCTAGTCTCAGTCACCTGAAGGTGTTTGGATCTATAGCACATAGACATGTGCCAGATCAGTTGAGAAGGAAACTTGATGATAAGTCAAATCAGATGATCTTGATAGGATATCATTCGACAGGAGGGTACAAGCTGTTCGACCTGGTGAATAAGCAGGTAGTGATCAGCAGGGACGTGATCATAGATGAGCTTAAAGAATGGGATTGGACTGAGAATTCCAAGAAGGATTCAGTGAGAATCTCTTGTGAAGAATCAGCCACTGAAGTCGAAATAGAAGTTCGACAGGAACCAGTTGCATATGAAGCAGGTTCAAGCAGACCTCGACGAACAAGACACATGTCTGCAAGGTTGCAAGAATGTGTAATTACATCAGATGATGTAGTCGATGAAGAGGTTGAGTTGGTACATTATGCTTTCTATGCAGATGTTGAACCAGTCAATGCAGCTGAGGCATTGAAAGATTCGAAGTGGATGAAAGCAATGATTGAAGAGTTGGAGTCCATCAAACCAGTCAATGCAGCTGAGCCCAGATTGCAACTGTCGAAGGATTCAAATGAAGATGATGTCGACCCAACCCAATACAGAAGACTTATTGGGTCACTTAGATACCTTTGTCACACAAGGCCTGACTTAGCATACAGTGTTGGTATGGTAAGTAGATTCATGCAGAAGCCAAAGGTATCACACCTAGCAACGGCGAAGAGGATACTGAGGTATCTGAAAGGAACTCTCGACTATAGTATTTTGTTTCCAGCAGCCGATGAAGGAAAATAATGCAAGTTAGTGGGATACACAGACTCCAGTTGGTGTAGTGATGCTGAGGATCGAAAATCCACAGTTGGTTATGTGTTTATGTTAGGTGGTGCACCAGTTGCTTGGAATTCGAGAAAGGAACCAGTGGTGGCATTATCATCATGCGAAGCAGAATATATAGCTGCTTCCCTTTGTGCATGTCAAGCAACTTGGATGGTGAACTTGGTCGAAGAAATCACAGGGAAGAACCATGGAGCAATTACCATGAAGATAGACAGCATGTCAGCTATCAACTTGGCAAAGAATCCAATAGCTCATGGTCGAAGCAAGCACATCGAAATGAGGTTCCATTATCTCCGAGAGTGGGTAGCAGAAGGGAAGATGAAGTTGGAACACTGCAGAACTGAGAATCAGATTGCAGATATCATGACGAAGGGAGTGCAGGTCGAAGCCTTCAGAAGACTAAGGGTCATGATGAATGTAGACAGTTTAGACACAATGAATTAGGTGGTGTGTTAAATATAATTCATTGTGATTTGATATGATTAGATTTGATATCATATGATTAGATTTGATATCATATGATTAATTTGATATGATATGATTATATATCATATGATTAGATTTGATATCATATGATTAGATTTGATATCATATGATTAGATTTGATTTAGAATATTTTGGGCCTTTTATGTTTTGGGCTAGTGTAAACCTAAAACTATAAATAGGGTGCCTTGCTTTGTATTCTACATCACAACATAACAGATTTCACAGTTGCAGTTAGCAAGTGAAAGTTCAATAAGAAATCTTACAGTTGTGGGTAACACATTCTCTCCAAATACTTATTTTCTCATTCTTCTCTTTCTTGTTTGTTCTTCTTTTCTTTTCTGTTCTTGATAATTACTTGTTATTACCATTACTATCATATTGTGGGTTTGTTCATCAATCTTGAGATCAAGATTGAAGGGAATTCTTCATAGGGTGTGAGGTGAATTTGCAACAGAAATTGCCTCAACAATCCTTTTTAAATTTGATTTTGTATCTTTTCAATTTTATTATTATTATTGATTTGTCATAAAGAGGAGAGAGGTTAAGGAAATGAGAGAAAAAGAATGAACTGTGATCAAATGTTGAAAATAGGGTGAAGATAAAAATGAGTTTAAATTTGTTTGGGTTGTAAGTAAAATGAAAAGTGTTATATAAGAAGGAAGTGAGGGAGCACATATATCCGAAATAATAATGGGAATGCTATCACATAGAAATGCTACCACGTAGACAAGCTAATGACACAATTCTGGAAAAGCCATGGTCATAAGATACTTTTCTAAATGTAGTGACATAATTTTTTAAGTTGGGTGAGACACTCACCCTAATACCAATTTGTTCATGTAAAATACTATTCAATTATTTATTTATCATATTTTTTGTTTGCTTTCATCTTTGTATATTCAAGAAAAATGATAGAGTTTAACAAAGATACATAACTGGCTAGGCGTTACAAATTATTTTGCCAAAAAATAATTGTAACGGAACACTTGACATTTTATTTCACTCCACAAATATATATATATATATATATATATATATATATATATATATATATATATATATATATATATATATATATATATATATATATATATATATATATATATATATATATATATATATATATATATATATATTGTTGGTGCAAAGATAGAATAAATGATGAAATAGGGAAATATTCTATTAAAGAGAATGACGGCAGAAGAAACAGGATTAAGAGTTACAATGATTGTCACCCTATTTATAAGCTAAAACTAGGGTTACTAGAATAAGATAAAATACTAAAATACCCTCTAACAAACTTATGGGCTTAAGAAAGTAATATAATAAAATATGAATTATTACTAATACCATCCCTTAATTCATATTCCATCAAAACTTGTAACACCAATTCCATCCCTTAATCTGAGAAATTGATCAGTCTTGATAGCTTTCGTCAGAACATCTGCCAACTGCTTCTGAGTGCTGCAGTGTACAACTTCTAACACTCCACTCTGAACTTGATGTCTCAGAAAATGATACTTGGTCTCAATATGTTTGCTTCTCCCATGCAGCACTGGGTTTCTGGCAAGGTTGATTGCAGACTTGTTGTCAATCATCAACTTCAGAGGTTTGCTTACTTTAATCTTCAGATCCTGCAACAGATTCAGAATCCACACAGTTTGGCATGCAGTAACAGCACCTGCAATGTATTCAGCTTCACAGGTTGACAACGCCACAACAGGTTGCTTCTTGGAACACCAAGAAATGGGACCTCCCAGAAATTTGAACAAGTACCCAGATGTACTTCTTCTGTCAACTCTGTCTCCACACCAATCAGAGTCTGAATAACTCAGAAGTTCTGACTCATTATTTCCTCCAGAGGGAAATAACACTCCATACTTCAGAGTTCCTTTGATATACCTCAGAATCCTGACAGCAGCTTGATAATGGGACCACTTAGGTTTACTCATAAACCTACTAACCATCCCAACTGAGTAGCAAATATCAGGTCTGGTATTGCACAGATACCTCAGAGAACCAACCAACTGTTTGAAGGTTGTAGCGTCCACATCCTTTCCTTCAGAGTCTGAATCCAGTTTCTGATTTGTATCAGAAGGTGTGACAGCCATCTTACAATTCTTCAGATCAAATCTCTTCAGAAGTTCTAATTCATACTTGAGTTGATGCAAAATGATACCTTTCTCAGAATATCTGAACTCCATCCCTAGAAAGTATGTCATTTTGCCTAGATCAGTCATTTCAAATTCATTCATCAGAACTTTCTTGAACTTGGCTATCTCCTGTTCAGAACTTCCAGTCAATAGTATATCATCAACATATAAACATACCAGAGTCATATTGCCTTCAGAAGTATGCTGAACATAGACACCGTACTCCATCTCACATTTCTGAAAGCCTTGCTTCTTGAAAAATGAATCAATCTTCTGATTCCAAGCTCTGGGCGCTTGTTTCAATCCATATAGAGCTTTGTATAATCTGTACACCATCCCTTCCTGATTCTTTTTCACAAATCCAGGAGGTTGTGACACGTAAACTTCTTCTTCTAATGGACCATTCAGAAATGCAGATTTTACATCTAAATGCATCAGAGGCCAATTCCTGTTAGCAGCTATTGCAATCACCATTCTGATTGTTTCATGTCTTGCTACAGGTGCAAACACTTCAGAGTAATCCAACCCAGGTTTCTGTAGAAATCCTCTGGCTACCAACCTTGCTTTATGTTTGCCAATTGAACCATCTGGCTTTAACTTCTTCTTGAAAACCCATCTGACGCTGATGGCTTTCTTGTCTTTTGGAAGTTCTGTCAGCTTCCAAGTCTTGTTTCTCTCTATAGCATCAAGTTCTTCTTTCATGGCCTTTAGCCAAAGATTCTGCTTAAGAGCCTCTTCTGTACTTATGGGTTCAGAGTCTACCATCATGGCACACTGAATAACTTCTCCTTCAGAGTTTACCTCAGTGTCTTGCAGCATGTCAAATTCTGCAAATCTTCTGGGAACGCTTCTGATTCTTTGTGGTCTCTGAACTTGTTCAGAGTCTTGAGCTTCAGAGTTTCCAGCTTCAGATGGTTGACTTCCAGAGCTTTGACCATCTTCAGAGTCTGGCATATCTCCAAAGTCTGAATTGCCACCAAGATCTGGATTGCCATCAGAGTCTGAATTATCAGAGTCTGGGTCATCAGAGTCACCTTCATCTTCTGAGTCATCTTCAGAGTTTGAATCAGTATCAGAGTCAGAGTCAACGTCAGGGTTTACTCCAACTTCAGAAATTCTTAACTCTGGCCTTTCTTCAGAGGTTCTAACATCAGAATCAGATTGAGACTTATCCCAATTCCAAATTTCTGATTCCTTCACAATCACATCTCTGCTGAACTCAATTTTATTGGTTTCTGGACAATAGAGCTTGTATGCACCTGTACTGTGGTACCCTATCAGAATCATCACTTTGCTTCTATCATCCAGCTTCTGTCTTCTGGCTTCTGGAACATGTTTATAGCAAACAGAACCAAACACCTTCAGATGACTAACACTTTGCTTGTCTCCAGTCCACTTCTGCATAGGAACTATTTCCTTCAACTTCTTCGTAGGACATCTGTTGAGTACATACGTTGCAGTGGCAACAACTTCTCCCCAGAGCTTCTGAGGAAGCTTCTTCTCCTTTAGCATGCTTCTCACCATATCAAGCAAAGTACGGTTTCTTCTTTCAGCAAGACCATTGTGTTGAGGGGTATAAGGAGCAGTAACCTCATGCTCAATTCCATTCTCCTCACAGAACTTCTGGAACTCTTTGGAGTTATACTCACCTCCACCATCAGTTCTAAGAATCTTCAACTTCTGACCACTCTGATTCTCAGCCTTCATTCTGAACTTCTTGAATTCATCAAACACCTCGTGTTTGAACTTAATAAGGGATACCCATGTCATTCTTGTGAATTCATCAACAAACAGCACAAAGTATTTATTCCCTCCAATTGATGCTACTGGAAATGGACCACACACATCAGAGTGTACAACTCCCAAGGCATGTTTTGCTCTTGGAGCAACTTCTGATGCAAATGGCAATCTTGGTTGTTTTCCTTCCATGCAAACTTTGCATGACTTTTCAGGCTTCTTAATTGCAGGAATTCCATGTACCAATTTCTTTGAATTCAGATGTTGTAAGCTTCTGAAATTCAAATGACCAAATCTTCTGTGCCACAGCTCACTCTCCTTCTCAGCACATGTTGCACTAAGACATTCTGAGTCTGCAGTTCTGACATTCACCTTGAATGTTCTATTCCTTCCCTGTTCTGACTCCATAATCAACTTCTGATTACAGTCATACAGCTTCAGAAGATTGTCCTTCATGGTAACTGAGAAACCTTTCTCAATTAATTGTCCCACACTCATCAGATTGCTTCTGATGCCAGGTACATACCACACATTCTGAATCAATGCTATTTTCCCATTGTTCAGAGTCACTCTGACATTTCCCATACCTTCTGCATTAAGATATTTGTCATCAGCACATCTGATCTTTGTCCTCTTTTCAGAGTCAAAGTCAACCAGCCATTTCTTGTTTCCAGTAAGATGATTTGAACAGCCAGTGTCCATATACCACTAGTCTGTCAGATCCACATTATCAGATTCAGAGGCCATCAATAGCACAGATTCGTCATCAGAACTTCTGGCTATATTTGCTTCTTCTGATTTCTTCTCCTTGTTTGACCAACAATCTCTAGCAAAGTGACCAAACTTCTTACAACAGTAACATTGGATCTTCTTCTTGTCATACTTCTTTTTTCCCTTCTGAGCATTCTTTTGTCTATCAGAGGTTGAGCTTTCTGACTTCTGACCACCATCAGATCTTCTCTTGGCTTCTGACTGCTTCTGATACCTCCTATCAGAAGTTGCTTTCAGAGCCTGCTGCTCTACTTCCCTTTCAGAAGTTCTCTCAGTCAAACGCAACTCTTGCGCTTCTAAACTGCTCTGCAGCTCATCAATTCTCATTGTGCTCAGATCTTTGGAATGTTCTATTGCTACCACAATGTAATCAAATTGAGGAGTAAGGGATCTCAATACTTTCTCCATGATTGTTTCTTCAGAAAGAGTTTCTCCACATGCCTTCATCTCATTAGTGATCAGAATCACTCTGGAGATGTATTCAGAAACTTTCTCATTATTCTTCATGTTGAGATTCTCATATTACTTTCTCAAGGACTGAAGCTTCACCTTCTTCACTGATGCGTCACCACCATAACATCTCACCAGAGTGTCCCATGCAGCCTTTGCTGTTGTAGAGTCTGCAATCTTCTCAAACACGTTTACATCCACACATTGATGAATGAAGAACAATGCTTTCTGATCTTTCTTCCTTACTTCCTTCTGCGCGTTTTTCTGTTCATCCGTTGCATCTGCTGCTACCGGAACATAACCATCAGTGACAAGATCTAAAACATCTTGAGCACCAAACAGTACACGCATTTGGATCATCCAACGATTCCAATTTTTACCGTCAAATACTGGAAGCTTGGTGTTCATGTTGCCGTTTCCGTTCATCTTCTACTTTGCATAATACACTCAGAGTTTTCTCACACAGTGTTTCCCAACCCACAGAATAAAATTCTGATCAGATTTTGTTCAAGATTCAACACGAATCTAAGAATCAAAATCAAACACACAAGACCTCACGTTCACTCGTGTTTCCCGTGTTTCCCAATGAATCTGAACCGGAGCTCTAGATACCAATTGTTGGTGCAAAGATAGAATAAATGATGAAATAGGGAAATATTCTATTAAAGAGAATGACGGCAGAAGAAACAGGATTAAGAGTTACAATGATTGTCACCCTATTTATAAGCTAAAACTAGGGTTACTAGAATAAGATAAAATACTAAAATACCCTCTAACAAACTTATGGGCTTAAGAAAGTAATATAATAAAATATGAATTATTACTAATATATATATATATATATATATATATATATATATATATATATATATATATATATATATATATATATATATATATATATATATATATATATATATATATATATATATATATATATATATATATATATATATATATATATATATATATATATATATATATATATATATATATATATATATATATATATATATATATATATATATATATATATATATATATATATATATATATTAATTTTAGTGGAGATTAATTGTGTACTTATTGGTCTACAAAATTTTAAAATTTGTTTTAAGGTGTTGATTTTCTTTCTAAGTTTCCACAATCATGTGTTTGCAATAATTATTCTTAATATATATATATATATATATATATATATATATATATATATATATATATATATATATATATATATATATATATATATATATATATATATATATATATATATATATATATATATATATATATATATATATATATAATTAATAGATTGTTTTTTGTTTTTTATTAAATAAATAAATATGACCTCCAATTCCATTTCAACTACCCATTAAAAATTAATTATAAAATTTAGTTATCGAATCAAAGTAAATCACTTATTTTAAATATTGGCTTGATGCTTATAGTTAGAATTTGTATGTTTGATGTCACCATTGCCTCTAATATGTTGAAAATGTGTTTATTTATTTTAATGATGTTCATGCTAATTTAAATCTGCATTATGAATATTCAAAATAATTATAAAATTTTCAACAAATAATTTTGATATCTTACACGTTTTAGAATAATAATAAAGTATATAGGCGATTTTTTTGATTGGAAAAAGTTATTAAAATTAAGCATACTTTGATTGATATAGGGCTAGGTTCACAAAATATTAGTCTTGTCACGAATTACCTCCTTAAAGCATATGACATTTGAAGAGCCGTAGTCTCAATCAAACAATAACGGATATTATGATCAGTCTCTAAAAATCATTTATCCTCAACTGATATTTTAAATGTATTAAACGAATTGTCATTATTTGTAAGAAGATATTTCCAATTAATTTGACCTTTGACATGAAATAACAATAATCAGAAGGAAAACTTCTCTCCCTTTGAAGGTTATACTATATAGACTCTTCCATAAAAGAGTGATTTGCCCCTAAAGTATGCGCACTAAAAAACATGTGCACATTTTAAGACTACGCGAGGATATCTAAAAATATTATTTTTAATTCTAAGTATGATAAAAACTTCATACAAAATATACACACATTTATTTTTCTATGTTGTGCGCATTAAAAAAAGCAGACAGAAGGGCACTCTGTACCGTCTGAACGCTAGTCTATATATAAAGACAAAACATTATTTTGGTATAGCCTTTTTTTCTTTCAAATATATCCTTTTTAATTTTTATTTTAAATCTTAATTTTTTTTCTAACAAAGAGTAGTTATGTGACGGTTTATTATCTTTTATAATATTATTTTTTACTATTATTTTATAAATAATAAAAATGAAAATTTCATTAGAAACATCTCTGGTCCATCCGTCAGTGGGTCACACATGGTAGCTGATATACACATTTACTAAGAAATGGCAGTGATAAGCTTTTTAGCTCATACTACAACAGAGTGAAAGTTACTTGTATTAAAGGCTCTCCATCTATATTCCACTTTCTAAATACTAGCTAGTTATTGAACGTGAACTCACATTCTGCGTTAGTTCCATTTTGAACAAATAAGATTGTAAGTAACTATAACTAGCCATGTCGTCGACGGTTGAAGCAAAAGGTCGAACAGTTGGTGGCACCGAATATAGCTGGTGCAAAGCGATCCGCGGTGGCACCGGCATTGCAGTTCTATCACTCCTCCTCACAAAACCCATCGACATTTCCCGTTTCCAAACCGCCCTCCACAAACTACAAAATTCCCATCCTATCCTCCGATCAAAACTCCACCATTCGAACACAACAGACACAGCATTCTCCTTCGTCACCTCTCCCACTCCCTTCATCAAAATCGAATCCCACAGCCTCACCGCCACCTCCGAGATTCTCAAAAACAACAAAAACGACACCATTTCCATTTCTCCGTTACAAAAAATCCTCGAACACGAACTCAACCGTAACACGTGGCAAGAGCAAGACTGTAGCACCACCGGCTCCGACATGCTGTTTGTGACCGTTTACGCTATGCCTGACGCGAAAACATGGGTGGTGGTTATGAGGCTTCATGTGGCAGCTTGTGATAGAACGACCGCGGTGTCGCTGTTGAGAGAGTTGCTTGTGTTGATGAAGAAAGATGAAAAAGAGACTAATGGTGTTGAGATTGAGAATGTTGTTCCTTTGGCGATTGAGGATCTTGTTCCTGGTCGGAAAGCGAAGAAGAATATTTGGGCGCGTGGGTTAGACGTGCTTAGTTATTCTGTTAATTCGTTTAGGTTTACTAATTTGAAATTTAGTGATACGAAAAATGCTAGGTTTTCACAAGTGGTTAGAATGCAACTGAATCAAAATGATACCAAGAGGGTTTTAGATGTAAGCATGCACTAAATATTTGATTAATTATTTAGTTTAATTATTTGATGATTGATGAAAGATTAATTAATTATTTCAGGGTTGTAAGCGGAGTAAGATTAAAGTGTGTGGAGCAATATCAGCAGCAGGATTAATGGCGGCACATAGTAACAAGAATAGTTGTAAGAAGTACGGGATTATTACCCTCACTGACTGCCGGTCCACGCTGGACCCGCCTCTCTCAAGTCACCATTTTGGTATGTTTTTTCTCAGTTTCATTTGGAACTTAGTCTTAATACGTAGCAATGTTAAATTTTCTTGAAAAATTACTTTACATTTCATTATCATTATCATTCTATCTGATTCGAGAGATTAGTTTTTTGTTATTGTCGATTTTTCTATAAAAATATAATAGTAAGTGATTGAGAGGACAAAGTTGATAAAACCATTAATGCGACATGGATATGGAAGTACTATACAACTGACTGTTCAACGTTAATTCCTCCCTTGTGAAAGGAAAGAAAGAGGAAAAACTGGCACTGTAGCTTGCAGCACGCCATTTGTAGTAAGCTGAACATTAATAAAGCCCAGAAGGTTCAACAAATTTGAATTTTTAATTGACGTACAACGATAAATGTTGCTTTAAAAACAACAAAAACTAATTTTATAAAAATTAAAATATTCATTTAATTATATTTGAATGTGTAGGGTTTTATCACGCTGCCATCCTGAGCAACCATGTGATGAAAGGTGGTGAAAGTCTTTGGGAACTAGCCAAGAGGACTTATGGAGCATTTTCCAGCTCTAAGAACAATGACAAGCATTTTTCAGATATGGCTGACATGAATTTTCTCATGTGCAAGGCCATAGAGAATCCTGGTTTGACATCTTCATCAAGAACATCGATAATGTCGGTGTTCGAGGATACGGTGTTTGACGACGGTGGCGAGATGCAACGAGAGGAAGGGGTTGATGACTACATGGGGTGTGCTTCGGTTCATGGTTTGGGACCGTCTATGGCTATTTTTGATACCATAAGAGATGGAAAGCTAGATTGTGTGTGCGTGTATCCAGCACCGTTGCATTCTAGGGAGCAAATGCAAGAGATTACAAACAAGATGAAGGCTATTCTCATTGAAGGTGGAAAAACATATGAGGAATGTTGAGGATGCATGTGTTTGGTGCTTTCACATGAATTAATTATGACTTCTGTTAAGTAGTTATACTAGTAGTTATTATAACCATGTTTGGTCAGTTTCTATTTCACTTTCGTTACCTTTTACTATGTAGTATAATTTGCAGAATTTACTATTATATTTGATCTTTTGAAAATGTTATGTCTATGATAATGAGAAAGCACATATATTGTTTATGTTATGGTTTCTTTAAGTATATCATAATAATCATTTTCTTCGTTTTTAAATATAATTTTTTTTAATAAAAGATATCAATTTATAAACGTTCTTTTTATGAATTGTATTAATGTGGACTTAACCTGATTTAAAAGATGGAGAAACATCACTGTCAAAAATAGTTATACTTTTTTTTTTAGTATAAATATGTTCGATCGGTTTCAGATTTAAAATTTAAATTAGATATAAATCACAGTTTTATTTTTATTGTTCAATTTTAATCGATAAAATTTTGGTTTTCGTCGAATTCAATTAAGTCAATTTGATAGTTTGACAGTTAAGTTGAGTCGGCTAATCGGTTCTAATATTTCATATTTATTAGAATAAACTAATAAAAATTACTATTTTTTTAAAAAAAAATTATAAAAAATATTAAAATTTTAGAATAGTTAAAAAATTATTTTTTTATTATTAAAAGAAAATTTATTATTGCATGATAATATTTTTCAATGTTATTTGACATTGATAATATTTTTTAATATTATTTGACATTAATTTTGATTATTATATTTTAAATTATTAATTAAATAATACTTAAAATTTTATATTACATGTCTTATAATTTTAAAAATATACAATATCACTATTAAATTATAAAAATGATAATATTCTGCAATATTATAAATTTTATTTTTCTAATAAAATCAGTCATATAGTAATAAAAATAAATTTTATATATATATATATATATATATATATATATATATATATATATATATATATATATATATATATATATATATATATATATATATATATATATATATATATATATATATATATATATATATATATATATATATATATATATATATATATATATATATATATATATATATATATATATATATATATATATATATATATATATATATATATATATATATATATATATATATATATATATATATATATATATATATATATGATCTGACCTGATCAGAAGGGGATCACTGGATGGCCCCGCTCCGTTAGGCTGCTTCCTGTTCACCGGTGGGGAGGATGAGGAGGGGGTGTACCTGCAAGGCACTCCGATGCCAAAGTGAGAAAATGGGCAGAGTGACAGCAAATACAGAAAGTTGGTAGAGAATTGAATTACCTGACCCTCTTGAGGAAGAGGGTATTTATAGAGAGACCTCAGCGCTGGGCCAACGGTCATTTGAGATGGGCTGGATGACCAGGCCCAACCCTAATGACTGCTAGGGCTTACGTGGCGTAGTGAAGACCAGGACGTGGTATTCGCCCTAGTCCAACTGCTCCTAGATCTCCGGAAAGTGGGTTTGACCTGCTCTTTCGGAGGTGGGCAGTTGGTTGATGACGTGTCCCCGCGGAGGGGAGCACGTGGAGAACGTGCGCCGGGCACGTTGTTCTCCCCGCGGAGGGGATGGGCATAGGTTCTGCCCACAGGATGAGCACCTGCCCGACGGGAGGAGGTTCTGCCCTGACGGGATGGGCACAGGTTCTGCCCGACAGGATGGGCACAGGTTCTGCCCACGGGATGGGCACCTGCCCGACGGGAGGAGGTTCTGCCCTGACGGGATGGGCACAGGTTCTGCCCGACAGGATGGGCACAGGTTCTGCCCACGGGATGGGCACCTGCCCGACGGGAGGAGGTTCTGCCCTGACGGGATGGGCACAGGTTCTGCCCGACAGGATGGGCACAGGTTCTGCCCACGGGATGGGCACCTTCCCGACGGGAGGAGGTTCTGCCTATGGGTCCCTGTTCATTAGTGTGGTCCAATTGGGCCCAACCTCAGTGGGATTTTGGGCCTTCTCGATTGTGGGATAAGCCTCGGCCCAGTCCAGAACAGGAGCCCTCCAAGTCGTAGTTCGCTGTCAGGAGAGCTATGACTTAAGTAGAGAATATCGTTGTGCGCGCTGATATGTCAGGCAGGATGCGAGAATGACGTCGATCGTATCGATCATCTGGGAAGGGCGAAATTGCAGTCGCTCGACATCCAAAAAATTCTGCTCGACACCTTCGATCGTTTCTGCTCGACATCCGGGGTCGTGCCCGTTTATTATAACGTTTTGACTTCTGGGCTTGTGCCCCTTTTATGGAATTCTTGTTTTCCTTTCTAAGTTTTGTGTGCGTGCATGATTGTTATGCTTTTTCGCTAAGTGTTGGCTCGTTTTGCCGAGCTCCATTATGATGTGAATGTTTATTGTTTTGTGGGGGACCTTTGCTCGGTGCGTGTTACCCGGTAGTGTGGGGAACTATCCGGATGCACGGGGTAGCTTCCTGGGCGGACAAGAGTTAGGTCACGGTTGTGATCTATCCTGTAGGCTTGAACATCCCATCGCGAGCTGGGCGTTCGGCCGATTATGATACTGCGGCGGCGACTCTCGATCGAGGGGGTGCCGTCGAGCGGGCTATTCTCTTTTTGTTCGGGGAGGTATAGTGCCCGCTAAGGTAAGGTCGGTGAGGTGTGGCCGTATCAGTCCACCCTCTTGTTCGCGCGGGTTGTCCCTCGCGGGCAGTGTTGTTTAACTGTAGTATTTTTTTAGCTTTTCAGCGTTCCATGGTCGAGCTATATGGTCCCGTGTAAGTTTTCGAGGTAGTAGGTTTTCGAAGGGAGGACAAGGCTGGATGGAAGCCAGGGTCCTGCCCGGCAGAGTCTTCTGCCCGACGAAAGAGAGGACAAAGACTGGCTGGTGGGCAGCCAGGGTCCTGCTCATCGGAGTCTTCTGCTCGGCGAAAGGAGGACAAAGACTGGCTGGTGGGCAGCCAGGGTCCTGCCCATCGGAGTCTTCTGCTCGACGAAAGGAGGACAAAGATTGGCTGGTGGGCAGCCAGGGTCCTGCCCATCAGAGTCTTCTGCTCGACGAAAGGAGGACAAAGATTGGCTGGTGGGCAGCCAGGGTCCTGCCCATCGGAGTCTTCTGCTCGACGAAAGGAGGACAAAGATTGGCTGGTGGGCAGCCAGGGTCCTGCCCATCGGAGTCTTCTGTTCGACAAAGGAGAGGACAAAGACTGGATGGTGGGCAGCCAGGTCCTGCCCATCGGAGTCTTCTGCTCGACGAAGGGAGGACAATTGTGAACAGTGTCGCCATGGCGGAGGGCACTCGTGATCTTGAAGTTTTGAGAGATGAAGCTTTGGTTCTCTTCTCGGAGGAACGGGGGAGCTTAGTTTCCCACAGACGGCGCCACTGATCTGACCTGATCAGAAGGGGATCACTGGATGGCCCCGCTCCGTTAGGCTGCTTCCTGTTCACCGGTGGGGAGGATGAGGAGGGGGTGTACCTGCAAGGCACTCCGATGCCAAAATGAGAAAATGGGCAGAGTGATAGCAAATACAGAAAGTTGGTAGAGAATTGAATTACCTGACCCTCTTGAGAAAGAAGGTATTTATAGAGAGACCCCAGCGCTGGGCCAACGGTCATTTGAGATGGGCTGGATGACCAGGCCCAACCCTAATGACTGCTAGGGCTTACGTGGCGTAGTGAAGACCAGGACGTGGTCTTCGCCCTAGTCCAACTGCTCCTAGATCTCCGGAAAGTGGGTTTGACCTGCTCTTCCGGAGGGGAGCACGTGGAGAACGTGCGCCGGGCACGTTGTTCTCCCCACGGAGGGGATGAGCACAGGTTCTGCCCACGGGATGGGCACCTGCCCGACGGGAGGAGGTTCTGCCCTGACGGGATGGGCACAGGTTCTGCCCGACAGGATGGGCACAGGTTCTGCCCACAGGATGGGCACCTGCCCGACGGGAGGAGGTTCTGCCCTGACAGGATGGGCACAGGTTCTGCCCGACAGGATGGGCACAGGTTCTGCCCACGGGATGGGCACCTGCCCGACGGGAGGAGGTTCTGCCCTGACGGGATGGGCACAGGTTCTGCCCGACAGGATGGGCACAGGTTCTGCCCACGGGATGGGCACCTGCCCGACGGGAGGAGGTTCTGCCTATGGGTCCCTGCTCATTAGTGTGGTCCAATTGGGCCCAACCTCAGTGGAATTTTGGGCCTTCTCGATTGTGGGCTAAGCCTCGGCCCAGTCCAGAACAATATATATATATATATATATATATATATATATATATATATATATATATATATATATATATATATATATATATATATATATATATATATATATATATATATATATATATATATATATATATATATATATATATATATATATATATATATATATATATATATATATATATATATATATATATATATATATATATATATAAAATTAAGTTTGGTTAATTTTAGTTTTCAACGGATCCAAAATAAATATTTGAGCTTGATGGAAACATTTTTATACTATTTAAATTAAAAATCGAATTAACCCAACACCCGACTCAACCGATTTATTTATTAAAAAAAAATAGATCAGTTAGTTTTATTTGGAAAGTTCAAATTTGTCCATCTTAATTAGTCTTTGAAAGTTTCTTAAGATTTGTCCAATCATTCTATTCACATCCAAAATATTCTTAATGTGAACAGTGTATTTCAAATCACCCAAAGTTATCTTCTTCATAAAGCATAAATATCACCGGTCTTCGCAATATTTCTACACAGTATTTAAAGCTCCTATGTCAGAAATTTAATTTGGATGTTTAATGAAAAAGATTGTTCCTATGAAAAATGTTATTTTTACACTCTTTCCTACATCCTACACCTAATTTATTGTTCACAAATACGTGAATAAATTTCTCAGAACATGGTTAATAGTATGTATTTTATTGGTTAATAAAGTAGTAAAAGTCACTATGCCAAAACAGACCTTTAGCAGCGCTTTTTTTGACCTTTAGCAGCGCTTTAAAGCGCTGCCTAAAGTGGCGCTGCTAAAGGTAAAGGCAGCGCTTTTTTTGTGGAAAAAGCGCTGCTAAAGACATCACCTTTAGCAGCGCTTTTTTACCCCTTTAGCAGCGCTTTTTAAAGCGCTGCCTAATCTCCCCCTCCCCCCCTTTAGCAGCGCTTTATTAAAGCGCTGTCTTAGACCCCCCTATAGCAGCGCTTTATGAAAGCGTTGTCTTAGACCCCTCTTTCCCACCTATAGCAGCGCTTTTTTAGCAGTTTCTCTGTCCCCTTTAGCAGCGCTTATACATAAAAGCGCTGTCTAATGTGCACATTTTGAAAAAAAATTTTTCCTGATTAATGACATTTTTTATATATTTTTCAATAAACCTGCTTATATTACAATACCTGCTTATATAATTTAGCCCTTTATTTCAGCACTTTGCCTTTATATGCACAATTCAACACTTTGGTATTATGTGCACAATTCAACACTTTGGCATTATATGCACAATTCAACATCACAAATTATATACAATTCCACTTTAATATATATAATTCAAAAGCTTCACAATTCAACATCACAAATTATATACAATTCTCAACTCGAAATTCAACATCACAAATTATACAATTCTACTTTAATTTCTTCCAATCTTCATTGCTGGCCATAATATACATGTAATTCAGGAAAACTAAAGTATCAAATGAATGACATTCAAATATGTAAATAAGAAATATATATATATATATATATATATATATATATATATATATATATATATATATATATATATATATATATATATATATATATATATATATATATATATATATATATATATATATATATATATATATATATATATATATATATATATATATATATATATATATATATATATATATATATATATATATATATATATATATATATATATACACACACACATAAGAAACGTATAAATAAGAAATAATATGTTATTTTATTGAATGAGACAATATGTAATTTTACAAGTACCTTTAACATCTTTTTCTTTTTTTAGTTCGAAGGTGCTTTACTTGTCTCTTAACAACACGGACGGATGGATTGATCCAAATTCCCTCGCTATGATCATTTATAATATATGATTCGTCTGCTATAATATTCTCATCTGGATCATCCCTAACATAAGATTCATTCTCAACATCAACCTCCCCCTTTTCTCCAATGTTATCATTGATTACTTTGTTGGAAAAAAGAACTATAAACCATTTCATACTTTTCGGATCAGTGACATAGAACACTTGTTTAGCTTGCGTGGCTAGAATAAAAGGCTCATCTTTGTACCCCACCTTATTAAGATCCACTTGCAAAAAACCTGACTTATCCATACGTATGCCACTATTACTTTCAACCCACTTGCATCCAAAGATAGGAATCTGAAACTTCTCATAATCAAACACCCAAATGCGCTCGATTACCCCAAAATACGAGGAAATGTGCATTGATTCGGCAAGCACAGTGACACCACTATTTTGCATTGTACTTTTATCATCTTGCTCCTTGGTATAAAATGTGTATCCATTAATTGCGTATGCGCTATAAGAAAACACATGCAAAGTTGGACCATATGCTAAACATCTCAACCTTTCTGTTATTGAAGCGGGATCAGAATAAAAATTTGAATAAATATGCTCTTTGAACCATGTTATAAAACTTCGATTGTGCTCACGTACTATCCAATTTTCATTTCTATTCAGATTTAAACCTCGGAGAACGTCCTTGTGCAATTTAACGTACTGCTCAACCTCAATGTCATTGTGCAGAACATATAAATGCACTTGCTCCCGTTCATCCCTTGAAACTGTCACAACTTTATTTCCAATTAACTGTTTACCTACTACTTTTTCAACAACATCAGATTTTGGGAGGCCAATGGATTGAACGTTGGACAAATATTCAGTACAAAACTCAATAGCTTCTTCAACAATGTATTGTTCAACAATACATCCCTCTGGTCGACTTCGGTTTTTCACATACCCTTTCAATATTTTCATATAACGTTCAACTGGATACATCCATCTCATATATGCAGGTCCACACAGTTGTGTCTCTTTCACAAGATGCACAACTAGATGTACCATTATGTCAAAGAATGACGGAGGAAAATACATTTCAAGCTCACACAAAGTAATAATTATATCTTTTTGCAATGTTGGTAAGATCGCAGGATCGATCACCTTACTACAAATAGATCTGAAAAAGAAACACAATTTTGTTATTGCGCCTCTCACTTTTTCTGGAAAAATAGAACGTATACCTATTGGTAGAAAGTGTTCCATAAGAACATGGAAATCATGTGTCTTTAAACTCTTTAACTTTAGGTCTTTCATAGAAACAAGTCTTCTAATATCTGAAGAGTATCCTTCTGGAACTTTAACTTCACTCAGAAACTTACACATTATCTTTTTCTCCTTTCTAGACAAAGTATATGCAGCAGGTGGTAGATAAGTGCGATTTCCTTTCTTCTGGGGTCCTAATTCATTTCTTATTCCCATTGCTACCAAGTCTTTTCTTGCTTTAATGCCATCCTTAGACTTTCCTTGTATATTGAGTAACGTACCAATAACACTTTCAAATATATTTTTTTCAATATGCATAACATCAAGAAAATGTCGTACATACAACGACTTCCAATACGGCAACTCAAACAAAATTGACCTCTTCTTCCACCCACGCGTGGTAAGCGTATGAGCAAAAGGCTTGCCAAACTGAGTACTCACATCTTTCACCTTTTTAGAAATTTGTTCGCCGGTCAATGTAGGTGGAACTCTACGTTGTTCTGAATTTCCATTAAATGTTTTTCTCCACCCACGGTAGTGATGATTAGAATTTAAGAATCTACGATGACCAAGAAAGACATTCTTATGACCAAATTCCAACCGCGTCCAATTTGTGTTTTCTTCACAGATAGGACACGCACATTGACCTTTAATGCTATACCCCGATAGATTTCTATATGCTGGAAAATCATTAATTGTGTCAAACAACATCGCCCTTAAATTGAAACTTTCTTTCCTATATCCATCATAAACCTCCACACCGTTCTCCCACAAACTTTTTAAGTCTTCGATTAAAGGTGTCAGGTATACGTCTATGTCGTTTCCTGGTTGTTTAGGGCCAGAAATTAACATAGATAACATCATGTACTTACACTTCATACATAGCCATGGAGGTAGGTTATAAATCATAAGAATTACAGGCCAGGTGGAATGGGAGATACTTTGCAGACCGTGCGGATTCATTCCATCAGTCGATAATGCCAAGCGAAGGTTTCTAGCTTCTTCTCCAAAATCAGGATAATCATTATCAATTTTCATCCACTGTGGTGAATCTGCCGGATGTCGATACTTCCCATCTATAATTCTATCATCTGCATGCCAAGTAAGGTGTTTCACATCTGTTTCACTACGAAACATGCGTCTGAATCTCAGAATTATAGGAAAATACCATAAGACTTTTGCTGGTGACAACTTTTTCTTATACCGAGATACACCGCATTTAGGACACTCGTTTAATGATGCATACTCATTTCGAAACAAAATGCAATCATTTGGACAAGCATGTATCTTATCATAGCTCATACCAATAGAGCATAACATTTTTTTAGCTTCATAGGTTCGATTGGGAAGAACATTATCCTCCGGAAGCATCTCTTGAAGTAGGGCTAACAACTCTGTGAAACTTTTATCCGACCATCCATTACCCGCCTTTAAGTTGTACAACTTTAATACCGCAGACAATCTTGTGAAAGTAGTGCAACCTTTATACAACGGCTTCTCTGCATCGCTTACCAACCTCTCAAACATCTTTGGACAATCTTGAAGATCTTCTTCAAGTGCTTCTGCAATATCTTCGACTCGATCTCAATCGTATGTATCCCTACCATTGTCTTTTGAAGTAGAGGTCGTATTGTTCTGGGGTTCAACATTCTCGTTACTTATCTCACCGTGTAATGTCCAACATGTGTAACTTCGATCAATTCCATGTCTCATTAAATGAGATTCCAACTGAATCGCGTCAATTCGACGCCCATAACAGCAACCTAAGCAAGGACATGTGATCCTATTGGGGTCTTTGGCGTGTTCAACAACAAACTTAACGAAGTTCGATACCCCATTCTCGTACTCTTTTGACAATCGATTAACAGACATCCAATTTTTATCCATAATAATTGAGTAGTCTAAGCAAAAACAGATAATACCTGTAAAGAAATCACTAACTTCTAAGAAAGCTATACAGTAGGATGCTTGGAAACAATCACAACCTTGCTCTTCACAGGTAACCCCTATAACAGACAAAATATAAATTTTATTAAAATCATATTAATAATTTACAAAACAAAAATACTAGATAATCCACCAAAATATATCATATTAAAAATACTAGATAATCCATCAACATATAAAACCATCAACATATAAAACCATATCAACATATAAAACCATCAACATATAAAACCATAACAACATATATATATATATATATATATATATATATATATATATATATATATATATATATATATATATATATATATATATATATATATATATATATATATATATATATATATATATATATATATAACATGAAGCACATTCCTTCTCTCTACAAACAGATTTGTTTCAATTTTAATACCAAAAGTTTCATCAACAAAAATATTTTCCAATAAATCTATCATATATTTTCCAATATTTTCCAATAAAGCGCAACAAATATTTTCCAATAAATCTATCATATATCATATATCAAGGTTCAAAGAAATATATAACAATGGTGAAAAGATCAATAAAAAAGAAAACCATAGTAAAACTACACATACCGTAACAATGTTGGAAATGCAATGGACGGAGGCACTTGAAAACGGACGGTGAACGGAAGACGGCGACGGCAACGGTCGGAGGGAGGGCGACGACAACGGTCGGAGGGAGGGCGACGGCAACGGAATGGTTCTGGAGGGTATATAGGGCAAAGTTCGTTCGCCAGAGCAGAGGAGAAAGAAAGAAAAAAAGAAACTCGCGACTTCTGTTTCTCTTAAAATTGTAGAGGGTATATAAAAATTATTATACTAATACCTTTAGCAGCGCTTTTTAAAGGCCTTTAGCAGCGCTTTAAAAAGCACTTTCATAGGGTGCCTTAGCAATGACATATAGCAGCGCTTTATAGAAAAAGCGCTCTCGTAGGGTCCCCCTTTAGCAGCGCTTTTAAAAAGCGCTTTCAAAGGGTCCTCCTTTAGCAGCGCTTTTTAAAAGCGCTTTCTTAGGGTCCCCTTTTAGCAGCGCATTTTAAAAACCGCTGTCTTAGGCTCCCCCTTTAGCAGCGCTTTTTTAAAAGCGCTGTCTTTGGTATGTAATTTTTTTTCTTTTTTTTTACTGACTATTTAGCAGCGCTTTGTTATAAAGCGCTGTCTTTTTATGCGCTGCTAAAAGTCAATTCTGGCGTAGTGAGTGGTGACGCTACTCGAAAAATGCGTCGCGCAACGACGGGGAGGCGAAAAGAATAGACAGAAGAGTCGCCACCGAACTTTATTTATCCCATGAGGGGAAAGGAAAATATCGAGAAAACCTTAGGAAAGAAATGGATAAGATGGTCTCACGACCAAGAACGGGTTCGGAAGCCGGTTATGCAAGGGGAAGGTATTAGCACCCCTCGCATCCATCGTACTCGATGGGAACCTTTCGTTTGTCGATGTGTGATTATATTTGCTTAAATATTATGCTATAAAGAGTCTTCCACAAGATAGAGAGAAAGGTTTAGAAACGGAGAAAGAGAAGTAACGAGGAAGAAAGGAGAGAGAACAGACTCGGTAGGACTTCGCAGTCCTATGCCTACGTATTCTCAATAGATGTGAGAAAGTCAGAGTCGACGTAGTTCGGGGAACTACAGATATAGGGGGAAAGTGCTCGGCAAGGATTGTGGCCCTTGTGCCTACGTATCTTTACTTGAACGAAGTAAAGAATCAGAGCAGCCGTAGTTCGGCCTACGGTGTGCGGGGAAGTCTTGGTAGACGCTGCTATCGTGCGCATTCTAGCAGTTAGGTGTATTGCTGCTCGCTCGTTGGAGACTTAGGCGTTACCTGTTTGCGGTAGAACGGACGTAGCATGCCTTTCTGGGAAAGGGTGGAAAAAGAAAAGGGTGCTCGCTAGGATATCGCAATCCTATGCCTACGTATTCTCAATATGCATGAGAAATCAGAGCAACGTAGTTCGTGCCTACGGTGCGGATAACCAGTGTGTTTTGTGGATGATGTTATCGTACGCGTTCTAGCAGTTTAGGTGTTTTGCTGCTCGCTCGTTTGGAGACTTATGCGTACCTGTTTGCGGTAGAACGGACGTAACATATCCTGTTTGAAAGGTTGGTTTTCGCCATGCGAGGCAAGGTGTCATGTTTGATTGGTAGAGAGTTGTTTTTTAGGGGCGAGATAAGTCCTCGGATAGTAACCCCTACGGGTAGTACCCAATTCTTTATCTCAAAGTTTTTGTTATAAAAGGGTGTGGCGAACGAGGCGTCTTCGTATTGAAAGACGAGTATCGAGACCACCCCCACTACAGTGAGCATCCCAACACTCGGAGAGGAAGAAGACTACACTTAATCCTCTCTCTTTAATTCAATGCAAAGAGAACTTCGTTCTCTTATTAAAGATGTTTTTGGTTTTGAATGGTAAGTGCTTTGCGACAGAGAACCCTACGGTAAACGTCAGCACTCGGGATAGGAGAAGGCCTACGCCTAACCACTCCACGACCATTCAAGTTTTTGTTATGAAAATAATTTGAAATGCACTCGGTGCAGGACCGAGGTTTTAGGTGTGAAAATTGTGGAAGGAAGTTGTGAAAGCGAGATGGTGGATAAAGTCGCGTCTTCGTATTGAAAGACGAGTATCGAGACCACCCTCACTACAGTGGGCATCCCAACATTCGAAGAGGAAGAGGTCTACACCCAATCCTCTCTCTTTAATTCAATACAAAGAGAAATGATTCCTAATTGGAGGGGTTTGAAAATGCGCTCGGTACGGGGCCGAGGTTTTAGGAGGAAAAGGGGTGGAAAAGTCACCCGGTGCGGGACCGAGGTTTTTAGGAGGAGAGAGAATGTCGTCTTCGTATTGAAAGACGAGTATTGAAACCACCCACACTACAGTGAGCATATCGACACTCGGAGAGGGAGAAGTCTACACTTAACCCTCTCTCTTTAATCCAATACAAAGGAAAGTTGATTCCTTATTGATGATGATTCGAGAACCTGCCAAAGAGATGGGAAATATACACAGGACATGGATAATATACAAGATATATAATCAACAGTCCGCCAATTAGGATTTTAAGGTTTCGATATTTTATTAAGTATTTTGAGAGAATGTACAAGTATTTGATATTTACAATATAATAATAATATATAGATATAATATGTACAAGAATATAAATGACTGAAAATAAAATCAGTTGTATATTTGACAAAATTAAAGCAGTGGTATATTGGTTAGTTGATCGAATCGGGACGCAAAGAATGGGATCTCGTCTTAACCGCAAAACAAAATGCCGATTAATCGAAGGTAGCCTATCGCGATCCCAAAGTAAGGAAGATGACCTCAATAGTCATCCCCCATAGATTTGAAATCGGGAAGGTTATCGACTTCGAAAATCTGACGCTTGCGGATAAAAAGCTTTCATCGATCCATAAGTCGAAATGAAATTTAAATAGAGAAGAGATGAGAAGAGAATGGGGTGGTCTCGGATCCAACGATACTTATCAATATATTGACTTAGTAATCGATTTATGGAAGCGTCGTCATCGACCCGAAAGGGCAAAAATGCCCAATAACAAATGCGAAAAATGAAATCCAACTTCTAATAATAAAATGAGTTTCAAAAAGAAATTAATAAAAACTCTAAAAAGTTTAAACTAAATTTAATATATCTACAAAGTTCTATAAAAACAATATATATATATATATATATATATATATATATATATATATTTAAATGCTAAAAGAAAATAAAACTCAAACTATAAAATATTCACATAGTGAAAAATAATAATGTACATACATAATATATAATATAAATAAAACAATAATAATATTTAATTAATATGTTAAAGAATAAGTTAAAGAAATGGAAAAAAAAAACAGGGAGGGGGTATGAAAGTCCAATGGGACTTGTAAACAAAACGACAGGCCAGAGGCCCATCAACAATCATTAAAAGAAAAAGAAAAAGAAATAAGAAAGAAAAAATAAAAAGAAATAAAAAAACAAGTAAAAGGCGACAAATCCTCTTCTCCCGTTGATCTCAACTCGCACGCTCACTCTCACTGCTCCAAATCAAATCAACAAAACTCTCTCAAACTCACTGTGTCTCTCTCTCGATCTTAAACTTTCTGTTCTCTATTTGTTGAAGATTTCTGGGCTGCGATTTACGGTGTGGTCGCGGTTCTGGTTTTGAAGTTTTTAGAAGGTTGTTAATAAAGGTTTTTGTGTGCAGATCTGGAGTTGGTTTTGGGGTTTTTGGAGTAATCATAGAAACGGGTTGGTGATAGAGAAATGGCAGCGGTTTGTGTGGTGTTTGAGGATATTCGATGATGATTAACGTTGATGATGGTGAAGGTTTTATTGTGGTTGTTTTGAAGTGAGGGTTTTAGGTCAAAGATTGTGTTGAAAGAGGAGTCAGGGTACAAATTTGTTTGAAGATTGGATTAAGGAGGAGAGGTTTGTGAGTCATTGTGTAGGTTTGGGCGAAACGATGACAGTTGTGAAGCTGTGTTGTGTTTAGATGAGTTTTAATGTTTGGTCGAATGAGATTTGCATCTGGGTTGGTGTTTATGGTTGAATATGTTTAAGTTTTTTTTTCCCTCGGCCGCGCAGTACGTACTTCTGTTTGGAGAGTCTGTTCCTTACTTAGCTAGGACTTTGAGTGACTAGAGTAGCCCCTCTGTATCCGAAGGCGCCTTTTTGTTTATGCACCTGAAACGGCTTCCGATTTTACTTACTTATAGTAAAGTGGATCGACCCCGTTCAGTAGAATTACGAAGAAAGAAGGCTAGGCTTCTTGAACCAGAGCTAATTCGATCTTCCCCTTTCGACAATGTGTTTGAATAGCAAGCAAAAGTACCACGACCGAACAATTCTATTCGGTTAACAAACAACTTCTAGAATGAACTACATCCATCAACCGGCATACCTTTCTTATCGTAACTACGATGTTATTAACCGATCGAAACTTTAATACAACCTTTTCTGATCCCGCAGGAGGGGGAGACCCCATATTATACCAGCATCTCTTTCGGTTCTTCGGTCATCCAGAGGTGTATATTCCAATTCTGCCTGGATCCGGTATCATAAGTCATATCGTTTCGACTTTTTCGGGAAAACCGGTCTTCGGGTATCTAGGCATGGTTTATGCCATGATCAGTATAGGTGTTCTTGGATTTCTTGTTTGGGCTCATCATATGTTTACTGTGGGCTTAGACGTTGATACCCGTGCCTACTGTTGCACCCCAAAATTTGACCAACATTTATTTGTTCATTGAGTGTTTGGAAGTTGATACCTTCATCAGAAAGTTCAAGAGATCCTCAGAGGGATGGGTTGAAACCAGGGTTGTGTGCTTCACAGTTTGAGAGTTGTGGGTGCTCCTCAGATGATTCTGAGACTTTGAGAATGAATTAAATGTTTTGAGAAAGCTTATGAGATGCTTTGATAGCCTTCATGAAGCCCAGAGAAGTCATTATGCAAGAATTCAGAAGATTCAACCATGAATGGTAGAATTAGGGTTTTGACTGGGTCAACCCTAGATCAACTGAAGATTTGGAGAAGGTTGAGACTTAATCCAAGGGCCATGAGATCATGGAATGATGCATAGAGATTATATAAAGATGATTCCTAGACCAACTCACCATGAATGAGGAGTTTGAGAAGTTTGAAGTTAGGGTTTCTGAGGATTGTCAGTGAAAAAACCCTAATTTGACCCCTATCTTCCAGGCAGTTTTAGCTATAGATGTGATTGAGATCTCATCTTCCCCACAACATGAATGTTGTAGAGCTTGTTCTAAGCTTTAATTTGAGTGGTGGAAGTCCCTGATAGGAGTTACAGAGCTCAAGTTATGGTTTTGACAAATTACAGGTCAGCAGAGGTGTGTGAATCTGGGTCCTTGAAAGTCACCCAACTTGCAGACAACTTTTGCCCTAGTAGGTTGATTCCTATGGTTTCTTGGTCAACATGAATGTTGAAGAGGATCTTCTTAGCTTTAATTTGAGTGGTAGAAGTCCTTGATTGGATTTGTGGAACTCAACTTATGGTTTGAACAAGGCAGGGGCATTTTGGTCATTTGTCAGTTATAGGTCATTTTATCCAATGCCTAAAACTCCTATTTCCAAGCCTCAAATGGAAAAACTCAAAACATGAAAGTTGCTCAAAATGTGATTTTAAGTCTAGAAAGAAGGTCACAAATTGTTGAAAAGGCTCATAGCACAAGATTCCATGATTGGTCAAAAATGAACTAAAAATGACTTATAACTTTGAAAAGTTGAAATTGAAAAGTGTTTTGGAAGATCTACAAATCCAAAATAGGTCATCCAATATATCATTTTGATTGGAAAAAACATTTTGAGAAGATTGGTTTAAGTAGAATTTTCATTTGAGGCTTAAAAGATGAGGTTCCTTTGGAAATTTGTTACTTAAGAAAGAAGGCAATGTTAGAAAACCCTACATAAGCAACAAATACACTTGTTTTTCACTCATCCTCATTCAATAACTCACATAAGGACATTTTGAGACCAAATTGAAGGCTTGAAGCATGGGAGATGAGATAACCAACTTCTCATTCAAGGAGAAATTCATGAAACTTCCACATCATTCTAGATGAATCTAGAGACTTCCATGGATTGTTATAAAAAGAGTGCATTATGGAGAGTCTAAGGTTGGTGAAAGTTGAGCTAAGTCAGAGGAGAGAGAAGGATACATAGCCATTGGAGGAGTTTCTTCAAGTTGAAGCAACTTGAGTTTTCTTTCACTTCAAGCCACCACCTTCACAACAAGTGCAAACAGAAGTTTCTTCACCATTGTAGGATCTCATTGAAGCCATTTCAAGACCTGCAACCACCTCCACGAGCCTCACCATCATCTTCTTGACAGGTTCCTTCTTCACCCTATATCTCTTAAATTATTGCAGTTTAATTAGTTTTATAGCCATAAGAATGATGTACTAGGCTAGAGGATCCATCCCTGAGAGTTATAGCATGTTCCATGAGGATCCATAACAGAACCAGAAATCTTTGAGTTGCAAGAACTATGTAGATTGTTAGTTTTAATCATCAAGAATTAGTGTGTATTAGTTAGGGTAACGTGTAGTGCATCTGTAGACTTTTAGTTTTGAGTTTGATGAAGTTTGATAGCAGTTGAATATGGTGGTGCCATGGTGTTGGTGCTTTCTGTTAGAACAATCTAGGGCAAATTGGTGAAAACTGTACGTAGGGTTGTGTAGGGCTTGAGAAGTAGATGATTTTTCATGTTTAGGTCGAGGGAAGCCGTGGCCTGTGGGGAGAGATAATGGAGCTCGAATGTATGAGTGCATGAGAGAGGGTTCTGCAAAACCCTAGTTCGTTTGAAGACGATGAGGGAGCGCCGTTGGATCAAATCCAATGTTTGACAAATTCACCTAATCTAACGGTCGCGCGCGTGTCTGAGTTTGGAGGGAAGATTTGAATCTAAATGAAACGCAGCCGTTTCATTAAAGACCGCTTCTGGGCCTATAGCGCTACTTGCACCCCCCTTTTTGTGTAGCCCAATTCATTTAACTAGTCTGATGTGCTAGTTGCGCCCCCCCCCTCCTTTAATTAATTCATTTCTTTTTAATTTTCTTTTAATTTTGTCTGTTTTGAATAATTCATTAAAAATAGTTAAAAAATGATTTTTAATTGCTTCTTTTTTCTATGAGTAGATTAAAATGAGTAGAAAATTATAAAAATAAAATTGAGATTTTATTTTTAGGTTCAATATTTTTAATAGATTTTCCAATTAAATAGCTTTTTAATTGTTTCATTTTGATATTTGATTTTGTAGGAATTATTTTAGGACATTCCCTTAGGGTTTTTTACCCATTCTTTTTTATGCAATTAGATGATGATTCATACTTCCCCATAGGATTTTTTCTAGATTTTTTAGAATTGATCTTGATTAGTTTAATTAGGGTTGACTTAGGATAGTCTAATTAGGGTTTAGAATTGTGCATAGGTGATGATTCCTTTCTTTGATTGAGTTTTATCTTGATTTTTAGGTAGAAACCTTTGTAGATGTTATGAGTAGGTGTTGAGGACCCTTATGAATATTTGTTAATTTTTTCCCCATTAGTTTAATATTTTTAGGTATTATCTGAAGATTGCCTGATGATTTGGTTTGTTCAGTGGGTTATCTGTTCATCTGTGGGGATCTTTCTGAGGGATTTGCTAAAGGGCTTGTGTTGCCTTGAGGATATTGATGGGGAGCATCATGAAGAGGAGCTTGTAGACCAAGATGCAGAGACCCAGAGCTTGTCTCATCTCCTGTCTGTGAGGTTTGAGAGTCTGAAGTTTGAAGGAAGTTCATGGTACTTTCCTGAGGAAGGCACTATGAATGACTTTCATTCTTCCTTCTCACCTCTTTCTTAAGTATCCAATGATGTTGGAGCCAACTTGTGAGTTTAATTTCTCCTGAGGAGGAATGTAAACTGATCACATGTTGTTGAGCCACATGGGGTACAACTCCTAAGTGGAAGCCTCCTAGTACTTTCCTGAGGAAGGTCCTATGGGTCTATTCACTTAGCTCCACTAGTTCATATAGGATTTTCTAAATATCCAGTGATGTTGGAGCCTGCTTGTGAGTTTAATCTCTCCTGAGGAGGGATGTAAACTGATCACAGTGGTTGAGCCACATAGGGTATGATTCCTGAGTATACACCTCCTAGTGCTTTCCTGAGGAAGACACTATGAGTCTGATTGCTTAGCTCCCTTTCTTTGGTAAGCTTATTTTGAAGCTTGAAGACTGGGAATGATTTCTCTTGTTTAGGTTTTTGCCTGAGGGCTTTGCTTAGATTTGATTAGGACTCTGTGATTGGGATTAGGATTAGAGAGTAGGTGATTCTTTCTCAAGTGTGTTTTGTTTGCCTGATGGTACTTCATTTCCTTTATCTGTATGATTGCAGTTTACTGTTTTGCTTGATAGCATGTTGATTATTTTCAGTATGATTACTGTTATTTCATGACTGGCTTGAGGTTGAGATGAGCTTGTGGAGGCTGAAACCCCACACACATTTCCTCCCTCACTTGCATTGCATGCATTTTACTGTTAAAGCTGATGTCTTTGTCTGTATTCTATGTATCATTGACATGATCCCTTAGGACTCTCATTTCCTTTGATAAGGATTTGATGATAGACTTTTAGGTTGAAACCTATGCATGACAACATCTAGGAGTTCCCTGTTCAAACCTCAACCATAGGATGAATCCATGGCATGATAACAGTAGGACTTGATAGTCTCCCTCCTAGTTGAGCTGTTTCCTGTAGTTTCCCGAACTACGTGAGCTCTGATCTTTCATACCAGATGAAAGTACGTAGGCATAGGATGCGATGTCCTAGCGAGCAACCTTCCCCAATCTTCCCCCGTAGTTAGCCGAACTACGTTGACTCTGATTTCTCATTCTCTGATGAGAATACGTAGGCATAAAGCGCGACGCTTTGCCGAGTCATTTTTATTTTCTTTTTCAGCCAGCCTTGATAGGTAGATAGATTATAACCAACCCGTCCAAGTAAACAAACAAGCGAGGATCCCGTCGAGTACGACGGACGTGAGGGGTGCTAATACCTTCCCCTTGCGTAACCGACTCCCGAACCCAGACAATGGTTGCGATGACCTTGTCTTACCCTTATTCGTCAGGTTTTTCCGATCGTTTCCTTTCCCGCTCTGAGGGATAAATAACGAAAGGTGGCGACTCTTCTGTCATGCCGGCACCTTATTTTCGCGCAAGCGACAGCTGGCGACTCTGCTGGGGACATAGCATCTAGGGACTTTTCCCATCCCTTATGCTGGGACCGTTTCCCATCCCCTACGCGAGTCAATCCTATCGTTTGTGTGTTTGCTTATTGGGTTGCGTTTATTTATCGCATTCTTTACTTCCCGCATTTTATTTCCCGCATTTTATTTCCAGTTTGATATGATTATCTGTGCTGCTGTGGGAGAGGGATGTTACTGTGAGTGAAAAGCCGGACCTGGGCTTGAGTACACACCTAGATATAGTTGCGGAGAAGTAGTAGACGAACCTGTCTGTTGAACAGGCACAGTTCCCTACGAAAATCTGCGCTCAGACGAGATTCTTGCAGAGGTGCTCCTTTCCGGTCCTGAGGATCTGAGGGGAGTCCAGACGTGAGGATTGTCGACTCTGGGGACCGATCATTTGGAAGTCAGCTAAGAGAGGCCTCTTCATGACTTGACGATGCCACTCCTTCTGGGAATCGTATTGTCACTCATGAATGTCTGTGACGCTGACGACCGCATAGGATGCCGTACCTTTGTCCGTGGATTAGGTCCATCATACCTGTGAGCGGGGTTGGGATATTGCAGGAAACTTTGACCTCCAGACTACCTGGTTTTCTTGACAGTGGATCAGTATGTTGAGTTCTCAGTTGCAGATATGTTCTTGATAGAGCAACGGTTTGATCAGAGGATCTTATCATCGGATGTTGGTCTGTTCTTGATAGAGCAGGCTTTGACCAGTGTATTATTATCAGAGGTTTGTTCTGGATGGAGCAGATTTTTGAGTGAGGTCTGAAGATCTCATCAGCAGTTGTTATTTGTTCTGGATGGAGCAGATTTTTGAGTGAGGTCTGAAGATCTCATCAGCAATTGTTATTTGTTCTTGATGGAGCAGATTTTGAAGGGGGTCTGAAGATCTCGCCAGCAGTTGTTATTTTGTTCTTGATAGGGCAGATTTTTGAGTAGGGTTTGAAGATCTCATCAGCAGCTGTGCATTTGTTCTTGAGAGGGCAGAGGGTCCGAAGACTTCTCCAACAGATATTCCTTGATCTTGCATCCAGGGTTTTCATCATCAGGCCTTCGTTCTTGTCAGAGCAGAATTTTGATCTTGATCCTACCAGATGGTTATTCACAACAGATCAAGATCAGTGGGTTTACACCGGGGTTTCCTTCTCAGCAGTGACTGTTGACATCGAATCTCCACAGCAGCCTTGGATATATATTGTTGCATGCCTGCATTTTGCATTAGCTTGCATAATCATTCCATTAGCGTGTGTCTGTGAGGTTACTGTTTCCATGATTGGGCCTGGATTCCTCTCCTTATTATCGTCAGCAGGTGCCAGGATCGGGGAAATCTCTCAAGCACACAGACTCACGCATGCATTTGCATGAAGCATTCTTGCATGACATACATTCTGTTGCTTTTCCTAACCTTTGATCTTGACAGGTTTTTCAGGTACTCAGGTTCCGAGCTGCTTTCAGGATTGATCAAAGATTCATCCACCGCTACTCGACTCGCGCCAATCAAACGAGAATCATGGACCAGGTACAATCAGATGTTCAGGAGCTTCGTGAAAGGATGGATCGTTTTATGGAGTTGATGCAAGTAGTTGCGAACGGGCAAGATCAGCTGCGTACTTTGGTTCAACCTCTCATCTCCAGGGTTGACAGCAATGGAATTCTTCACGGCGGGGCCGTACCCACTCCTCCTCCTCAAGGTGATACTCCTCAGAACGTTGTTCCTGCTGCCGGGGGCAACGGTAGTGCTAACGGCAATCTTATGAATAATCTCGGACTTAACGCGGCGGGCGCCGTCAATGGTGGTTTGGGAGCCAATGTTAATGTTGGTGCAGGAAATATGGTGGTGCCTCAACCGTGGTTGGAGGACCATCAGGACGACATTTTCTCTCAGAGAGGTGTAGAGGCTGAGTTGACTGCTGAAGCTAGACTCAGGTTCAAGGCACTGGAAGATAAAATGAGAGATATAGAAAATCAGAACACATTGGGCGTTGACATGTCCAAACTTGGGCTGATTGCTGACTTTAAAGTACCTCACAAGTTTAAGGTGCCTATCTTTGAGAAGTATAGAGGCACTACTTGTCCCCGTGTTCATCTCCGATCGTATTACAGAAAGATGTCCGCTTACTCCGATGATGAGAAGCTGCTGATGCACTTCTTTCAGGATAGTCTTTCTGGCCCATCGCTTGAATGGTATATGGGTTTGGAACCCGCTGCTGTGCGAACGTGGAAAGATCTCGCTGAAGCATTTGTTCTCCACTATCAGTATAATAGCGACTTGGCTCCCAACCGAGTTCAGCTTCAGAACCTCTCGCAGCGGAGCAATGAAAGCTTCAAGGAGTACGCCCAGCGGTGGCGTGAATTGGCTGCTCGGGTTCAACCGCCGATGGTTGAGCGTGAGTTGGTACAGATGTTCGTGGCTACTCTTCCCGGAGTCTATTATGAGAAGTTGGTTAGTGGCATGTCCGGGACATTCTCGGCCCTCATCACTTTGGGCGAGCATGTTGAAAATGGTATAAAGATCGGCAAGATTCAAGGCGAATCATCCTCATCTGGAGGAGCCAGCAAGAAACCTTATACTGGCAAACGCCGAGAGGGCGATGCCAGTGCTGTCTCTAATGCTAGGAGAAAGGGCAAGGGCCCTCAGTCTCAGATCGCTAGCATAAACATCCCAGTTGCTCCCCCACAGCCGCAGCAGCAGCCTCAGCAACAGAATAATCCGGGATATAAGAAATATCAGCATCGGGGTCCCCTCGCAAACCGTCATTTGGAAACTCCTCCCATGTCATATGCACAGCTTCTGCAGACGTTGCTTCAGCTCCAACTGGTTCAGAAAAGGACGCTAGCTCCCTTGACAGGGGCACCACCACCCGGGTACGATGCTAATGCTACATGTGAATTTCATTCTGGGGCACCTGGCCATACAATTGAGAACTGCAAAGCTTTTAAGCATAAGGTCCAGGACATGATCGACGCCAAGATAATAAATTTTTCTGACAACGTGCCCAACGTCACCAAGAATCCGATGCCTCACCATAGGGGGGCGGAGTAAATGCTATCATCTCTGAAGAGAATTCAGACTTGCTGACTGATGTCAGAGATTTGAAAACGCCGTTGAGCTTTGTTAAAGCTAAGCTGCTAAAGAAAGGTTTCTTTCCCGGATGTGGGGAATTTTGTATGGCATGTGCTACACTTCCTGACGGGTGTGAGCAGTTGAGTGAAGGTATCCAGAGTCTGATGACCGAGGGTATTTTGCAGTTTAGTCGAAGCATTGAGAATGCGTCGGGAGAAGTCGTGCTGAAGCAGGCGGACGAAGTTGCCACTATCACCATTCCTCGCCACCCTATCACTATTTCTGCACCTCGTCCGCCTACTATTACCATCACCAGGGCTGGACCAATCCCGTTCGAGAGTACCAATGCCGTTCCATGGCATTATGGCGCTGAAGTGTATTGTAATGGCCAGAAGGTAGAGATTGAGCCGCCCAGATCGACTGCGCAGAATCTTGCTGAAGCCAGTGGTATCACCAGAAGTGGCAGAGTGTTCGCGCCGGCAGAGGGTGCGGCAGAGAAGGTAGTCAGGGCTGATGCTGCTGACAAAGGCAAAGGTAAAGCCGTTGAAGAGGTTCCTGCAGGGGCAGAGAAAGACTTGTTGGTTAAAGACGCCGAAGAGTTCATGCGGCTGATCAGGAAAAGTGACTACAAGATTGTAGATCACCTTCACCAGACTCCGTCAAAGATCTCAATTCTCAACCTGTTGCTGTGTTCTGAAGCACACCGCAACGCGTTGCTGAAAGTGTTGAATGCTGCATACGTGCCGCAGGAGATATCCGTTAATCAACTAGAGGAAGTAGTAGCTCATGTCAACGCTGGTAATGGGCTGGGTTTTACAGATTTGGAGCTGACGCCCAAGGGAAGAGATCACAACCATGCCTTGCACATCTCGATAGAGTGCAGGGGCACGATTATGTCACATGTCCTAGTAGATACGGGCTCCTCGCTGAACGTGCTTCCGAAGAAAGCACTAATGAAGTTGGATACCCGGGGACTGCTGTGCACGCCCAGTGATCTGGTCGTAAAGGCTTTTGACGGAACCAAACGCCACGTCTTTGGAGAATTGACCCTGCCAATTCAGGTTGGACCAGAGACTTTTAATGCAGTGTTCTATATTATGGATATCATGCCCGCCTACAGTTGCCTCTTAGGTCGGCCGTGGATTCATTCTGCTGGTGCCGTGACGTCCACGTTGCATCAGAAGCTTAAATATGCTGTTGGGGGCAGCATAGTGACAGTTTGCGGAGAGGAGGACATCATGGTAAGCCACCTGTCGTCCTTCAAGTATGTCGAAATGGATGGCGAGATCCATGAGACTCTTTGCCAGGCGTTTGAGACCGTCAAGGTGAAGGAGGTAGCTCCCGTTGTTGCAGAGAAGCAAGAGGTGAACCTCTCTTCGTTTAAGGAAGCTAGGGCTGTTGTCGAAGCTGGTTCTACCCCAGGCTGGGGGCATGTCTTGGATATACCATTCAAACAGGATAAGTTTGGACTGGGATATTCTCCAGAAGCTGAAGCTTCAACTTCTTCTAGTAGCTCATCTCGTGGAAAGGGGCCGATCCTATTCACCAAGGGAGGAGTAATATTCGAAAGTGTCAACGCAGCGTCGGAGGACAGCGGAGACAGTGACTGTGATCTCGATGCCTGGATTCAACCGAGCAAGCCAGGCGAGCGCCTTCACAACTGGACCATCAAGGAGATTATCGAACTGACAAGTGAAGAGTAATGATTTGCTTTTTACAATCTTTGTACAACCCTATGTCCTGCCCGGGGCATAGTGGTTTTACTGTCAGGGCCTTGTTGGATTATGTGTATACATTTTATCAATAAATAAAAAGGCGTTTTCTTCGTAATCAAATATTGTGTTCTCTGTTATTCATATTTTATGCTTGTTTTGAAAAACAGCAAAAGGGCGACGAGGCTCGTGCTAACCTGCATATTCCTGCTTTAAACTTAACCCTTGTTATTGCAGGATCCACGTAACAGACGACATCGACTCTGGACCCTCTACGGCTCACTACGACTTTGATTGCCCGATCTATCAAGCCGAGGATGAGATTGATGAAGACGAGGACCTTCCGGAAGAATTGGCCCGCTTGTTGAAACAAGAGGAGAAGGTTATTCTGCCTCATGAGGAGGAGATTGAGATCATAAATCTGGGTTCTGAGGAGCTTATCAGGAATGTCAGAGTCGGGGCTGCGCTGCAGAACGATGTCAAGCATAGACTGGTCGAGATGCTTCGAGAGTATAGTGACGTCTTTGCTTGGTCATATGAGGATATGCCCGGACTTGACACAGATATCGTGGTTCATCGCTTGCCGTTGCGAGAAGATTGCCCTCCAGTCAAGCAGAAGCTCAGGAGGACGAGACCAGATATGGCTGTAAAAATCAAAGAAGAAGTCCAGAAGCAGTTGGACGCAGGATTTCTAGCCGTTACCACTTACCCTCCGTGGGTCGCCAACATAGTGCCTGTACCGAAGAAGGACGGTAAGGTACGTATGTGCGTCGATTATCGGGATTTGAATAGGGCGAGCCCTAAGGATGATTTCCCGTTGCCTCATATCGATGTGTTGGTCGACAATACAGCCCAGTTTTCCGTGTTTTCGTTCATGGATGGCTTCTCCGGTTACAATCAGATTAAGATGGCGCCGGAGGACATGGAGAAAACAACGTTTATTACCCCCTGGGGCACGTTTTGCTACAAGGTAATGCCCTTCGGTCTGAAGAACGCGGGGGCCACTTACCAGCGAGCAATGGTAACTTTGTTTCATGATATGATTCATCATGAGATCGAGGTCTATGTTGATGACATGATTGCAAAGTCCCAAACGGAGGAGGAGCATCTGGTCAATTTGCTGAAGCTGTTTGAAAGGCTTAGGAAGTTCAAGCTGAGGCTGAATCCTAACAAGTGCACTTTCGGGGTGCGGTCCGGAAAGTTATTGGGGTTTATCGTTAGCGAACGAGGTATTGAAGTTGATCCTGCGAAAATAAAAGCTATCCAAGAGATGCCAGCGCCGAAAACAGAAAAAGAAGTTCGTGGTTTCTTGGGCCGAATAAACTACATTGCGAGGTTTATCTCCCAGCTCACGGCCACTTGTGAACCGATGTTCAAGTTGTTAAAGAAAAATCAGGCGATTACTTGGAATGAAGATTGCCAGAAGGCATTCGATAAGATAAAGCAGTATCTTCAAGAACCTCCAATCTTGATACCCCCAGTGGCTGGACGACCATTAATCATGTACTTGACAGTTCTGGAGAATAGCATGGGGTGTGTTCTCGGTCAGCACGACGAGACGGGCAGAAAGGAGCATGCCATTTATTATTTGAGTAAAAAGTTCACTGAGTGTGAATCTCGATACTCGATGCTGGAGAAGACGTGTTGTGCATTAGCTTGGGCTGCCAAACGTCTACGACAGTATATGCTCAATCACACCACTATGCTGATTTCGAAGATGGATCCGATCAAGTACGTCTTCGAGAAGCAGGCTCTTTCGGGCAGGATTGCCAGATGGCAAATGGTGTTAACAGAATATGATATTCAGTACGTCTCTCAGAAAGCCATCAAAGGGAGCGTATTGTCTGATTACCTTGCCGAACAGCCAATCGAAGACTATCAGCCAATGAAGTTCGAGTTCCCTGACGAGGACATTATGTTTCTCAAAGCAAAGGATTGCGAAGAGCCATTGCCCGACGAGGGGCCGGATAGGAAGTCTCAGTGGAAGTTGATATTCGACGGAGCAGTCAATTCCTATGGAAGTGGTATCGGGGCTATCATCACGACTCCTCACGGATCCCACATCCCGTTTACTGCGAGACTGACGTTTCCAGTTACCAACAACGAGGCCGAGTATGAAGCGTGTATTATGGGTCTAGAAGAGGCAATTGATTTGAGAATCAAGAATCTAGACATATATGGTGACTCAGCGCTTGTAATCAATCAGATCAAAGGGGAGTGGGAAACTCGTCAACCGAATCTAGTGCCGTACATGAATTACGCCAGAAGGCTGCTTCCGTTCTTCGACCGAGTAGAACTTCATCATGTACCCCGGGCTGAAAATCAAATGGCTGATGCTTTAGCCACGTTGGCTTCTATGTATAAGGTCAATCTTTGGAATGAGGCTCCAAGCATTGTCCTTTCGCGTCTTGACAGACCAGCATATGTGTTCGCAATCGAGGATGCCACTGACGGCAAGCCATGGTTCCACGACATTCAGACCTTCCTTATGACTAAGGAGTATCCTGCGGGTGCGTCTACCCAGGATAAGAAGACTCTGAGGAGGCTATCTGGAAACTTTTACCTCAATCCTGATGGAGTGCTGTATAAGAGAAACCACGATCTCGTGCTACTCAGATGTGTAGATGAGAAAGAGGCCAGTATGCTCATGGAGGAAGTCCATGAGGGCACATTCGGTACGCACGCCGGCGGGCATGCCATGACGAGAAAGATCCTGAGAGCAGGATATTACTGGTTGACTATGGAGTCGGATTGCTTCAGATTCGCGAGGAAATGTCATAAATGCCAGATTTATGCTGATAGAGTTCATGTGCCGCCGTGCCCCTTGAATGTCATGTCCTCCCCTTGGCCGTTCTCCATGTGGGGCATTGACATGATAGGCAAGATCGAGCCCACCGCATCCAATGGTCATCGTTTTATTCTGGTAGCTATCGACTACTTCACCAAGTGGGTGGAGGCAGCCTCGTACGCTAATGTGACCAAGCAGGTGGTGGCTAAATTCATCAAGAGGGACATCATCTGTCGCTATGGAATTCCCGAGCGGATCATTACTGATAATGGTTCGAATTTGAATAACAAGATGATGAAGGAGCTGTGCCAGAGCTTCAAGATTGAACACCACAACTCATCTCCTTATCGGCCGAAGATGAACGGCGCCGTTGAAGCGGCCAACAAGAACATCAAGAGGATTGTTCAGAAGATGGTTGTGACGTATAAAGATTGGCACGAGATGCTGCCGTTTGCCTTGCACGGTTATCGTACGACGGTGCGTACGTCGACCAGGGCAACTCCTTTCTCCTTGGTGTACGGTATGGAAGTTGTCCTACCGCTAGAAGTGGAGATTCCCTCTTTGCGAGTTTTGGTTGATGTGAAACTTGATGAGGCAGAATGGGTGACGAATCGCCTGAACCAGCTCAGCCTGATGGACGAGAAGAGGTTAGCATCGATTGCATTTGGTCGCCTGTACCAAAGCCGAATGAAGAAAGCTTACGACAAGAAGGTGCGTCCTCGAAGCTTTCAGACGGGTGATCTCGTCCTGAAGAAGATTCTTCCGCCACACTCCGATCACCGGGGCAAGTGGACTCCGAATTACGAAGGGCCGTATGTCGTCAGCAAGGTCTTCTCGGGAGGAGCTTTGTTGTTATCCACGATGGATGGTGAAGATTTTGCATCCCCGGTGAACGCGGACGCAGTTAAAAAATACTTTGCTTGAAAGCGACCCGCTGGACAAAAAAAAAGAGAGAGTCCAGGCAAAAAAGGGGCATCCCGGCGAACCAAAAACAGAATAAAAGGTTCGGGCAAAAATTAGGGACATATTGAAAAATGTACACCCGCGAAGTCGAAAACCTACACTGGGCGGCTTCGGCAAAAAAGGGTATCCCGATGAACTGAAAACCCGAAAGGGCGGTTCACGCAAAAGTTAGGGATTCAAATAAGCAAATGACTGCGTTCCGCGTATGGACTTTCATTGTTTAGTGGTTCGGAAGACCTGAGGGCCGTTTATCTGAATCAATCTCTTCCAAAGCTGAAGCATCGGAGAAGTATCGAAGTCGAGTGGGTCTTAGAGGGATCAACTCATGGTGTTCGTCTACGCCTCGATTGCTGACATTTGTATATACTGATGTATATTTATGTTTTCTTTTTTTGCGCGGCTTCCTCATTTCAGGAGCTTGCCTCTATTGTAAAACATCTTTGCCCATTCAGGGGTTCACTATCAATAAAATGCACATTATTCAGCAATTCTACTTGTCTGTTTTGCATTTATCTGTTTTGTTTGCGAATAATAACGCCGATGTGTTTTTTTGATAAAATGCGCATACATAAACCTGCGGGCCTAAGCCCATTGATTGTTGAAACAATTAATTAATTGAACGTTGTCGCGAGATAATAACCCTGATAGGCCCCTTTGAGGAGGGTATCTTGTCTGTTTGTTTGTGTCGTTGCAGGTATAGCACCCGTCAGAAGATGTGTCGTGCGTATCCCCGAAGCAGGATGAGTCCTCCTTCTTCAGCAGAGTTCAGTGATCTCTCCTCCGCGGAATCAGAATCAGATAGTGAGCATTGATATGTCTTCCCCAGGTAGAGGTGATTCTCTTCCCCAAGCAGACGCGTCCTGAAGGAACGTCACCTCATCAGCTGAGTCAAGCACCGAAGAATGATTCCTCCTCCCCCAGCACCGGGTCACAAGTGCAGAGTTCATAGAAGTGTTCGGGAGCTGAAGCTCGTGTTTCCCCAGTAAAGTCACTAAAGCAGGATTTTCCCCCGCACCGGGTCACAAGTGCAGGTTTCGCAGGAAGCTAGTCGTATGCCGAAGTATGCAGTAACTGAGGGTGCCAGACTGAAGTCTCCAGCAGAATTGAGATTCCCCATCAGAGCCGTATTCTCTCCTGAAGTTGGACGATTCCTTCTTCCCCAGTAGAGTGTTGGAACAGCTGATGTTGTATTCCCCGGCAGAGTTGTACTCTCCCCCGAAGTCAGATGATTCTTTCTTCCCCAGCAGAATTGAAATTCCCCATCAGGGTCGTACTCTTCAGTGAAGTAGAATGATTTCTATCCCCGACCGAGTCCGCAGAAAAGCAGAATCCCCGGAAGTTGATCAGGTCATGATCAATTTTCCTCAGCAGAGCGTAGAGCAGCTGATGTTGTATTCCCCCAGAGTCGTACTCTATCCAGCGAAGCAGAACGATTTCTCCTTCCTCAGCCGAGTTTGCAGATGCCCAAGAGAGCCGAGTCCTTGGGAGTTGATCGGATCATGATTGGTTTTTCCCCGGTGGAGTGTTGAGCAGCTGAAGTTGGTTCCCCACAGAGGGGTCATCCCCAGAAGAGTAGCTGAGACGGCCGCACAGTTCATTCTCGCGATTGATATCAGCAGATCCAAGTTCTCGTAGAGCTTCGTCCCCTGCAGCAGTCAGCTGAAGTTGTTCCCCTGCAGCAGTTCGCGGAAGATCAGTTCCCCAGACAGAGCCTAATTGATATTGGCGTGTTCGCAATCTCCTCAGCAGGATGACTCCTCTACCTGATTGGTTCTTTCTCCTTGACAGGAGGATTTCCCCCTTCGGCATTTATTTTGCTGACGGGATCGCATTTTTGTGCATGATTGCATAGCATTGTGCATGACTGCATAGCATTTAAACGTTGCAATAACATTGTGCATGATTGCATGGCATCTAGCATAAATACATGTCATTCCCACTGTATGGGGCGTAGTGCAGAAGCATACGCAGCATAAGCATGACCTAGGTCATTATCATCCTTATGGTACAGGCGTACTACCAAAAGACCGGTTGCTTAGGACGATTCTTGATGTTCTCCCCAGCAAGGTTGTTTTCTTAGATGATTCTAAAGACCCCGGTGCCCCGCAGTCGCTCGCTCAAGATGATTTTTGAGATCCCCAGCGAAGTCTTCAGTTCGAGATGATTCTCAAACCCTTCAGCAGGGCCATTTGCTTAAGACGATTCTTAAGACCTCAGTGCAGCTTCCCGAGTGGTTCGCCTAGTATGATACTTGAGTTCCCCAATAGCGCCTCCAGCAGGAGTTGCCTAGGAAGATTCCTGGAATTCCCAACAGAATGTTTGCTCCAGAAAGGTTATTAGTTCAGGACGATTCTTGAAGACGCCCGATGGATCTGTTTGGTCAAGATGATTCTTGAAGACCAGAGCAGCGTGGTATGTCTGCTCCAACAACGATGTCTAATCTGAAGATGGATTTCGTAAGCGCCCGAAGGCGATATCAGAAGGTTCCGGTGAGTCCAGATTTCCGTGTTGAAGAATCAACAGGTAGCTGAAGACAAGGTTCCAGGGTTGTAGATACAACAGAGTGATTCGTGTGAGTCCGAAGACCAAGTCAGTTGTCCTGAGGTGATGATTGAGCGCGATCAAGTGAATGATACGTCTTCTGATTGAAGTCGAAGATGTTTCTCCAGCTGAAGCGGAGTTTTGCCTGTAGGCAAAGTGTTTGAATCCCCGTGGAGTCATGAATGGCTCAGGATACCATTTCTCTGACTAAAGTCACAGATTTCTTATGCTGAAGCAAAGGTGCCTAAGGGCAAGGTTATCCCCAAGGTTATGAATTACCTAGGATTCATTTTTCGGGCTGAAGGCCGAAGTATATCCCTGACTAAAGTCTCGGATACTCTATAGCAGAGGTGGAGTTGCCTGAAGGCAGATGCATATATCCTTGAGGGCCAAGGATCACTTTCTTCAGACTGAAGTCGAAGGATACCTCCTGCAGAGTTGCCATCCTTGGAGGCCAAGGATGCTTATCTTCATAAGTACTTGAAGATCTTTTCTAGCTGAAGCTAGAGGTGGCCAGGGGCCAGGGTTTCATATATCTTTAATGTTGAAGTTCTACGGCGGGCAGTGTGCAGCAGTATTCCGATGTTCGTTATGGTTCTGAGGGTGAACCCCGGATCAGAGTGTGCTCGGTTAAGTCTCTCCTTCCCAGCGGAGTAGCTTCAGGTATGCAAGTGTATTTTGTGTTCCATTTACCAGGGGTGAACCCCAGGTCAGATGTGTTTGAAATCATGTTTGTTTCCGGCGGCGAGGTTGGATGTTTGTTTGACGGCGAGGTCACACTCTTTAAATCCCCAGCAGAGATGATGTTTGTACGACGGCGATGTCGAGTGTCTCTCAGAATGATGTTTGTTTCTGGCGGCGATGTCAGATCAGTATCTCTCCAGCTAGTTGTTGAGCAGCTAGTGTTGCAGTATTCGAAGATTTGTTCCCCGCAGATGTACCGTGTGCTCGTGTAGTTGGCAAATTTTCGGGTTTACCGATATTCAACCGTCTCGTACCTTGATTGGTTGAGGGCCGTTTGCTTCTCACCCAGTCAGGTTCAAGCCGTTTGAATAGGGGCAGCTGTTGCACCCCAAAATTTGACCAACATTTATTTGTTCATTGAGTGTTTGGAAGTTGATACCTTCATCAGAAAGTTCAAGAGATCCTCAGAGGGATGGGTTGAAACCAGGGTTGTGTGCTTCACAGTTTGAGAGTTGTGGGTGCTCCTCAGATGATTCTGAGACTTTGAGAATGAATTAAATGTTTTGAGAAAGCTTATGAGATGCTTTGATAGCCTTCATGAAGCCCAGAGAAGTCATTATGCAAGAATTCAGAAGATTCAACCATGAATGGTAGAATTAGGGTTTTGACTGGGTCAACCCTAGATCAACTGAAGATTTGGAGAAGGTTGAGACTTAATCCAAGGGCCATGAGATCATGGAATGATGCATAGAGATTATATAAAGATGATTCCTAGACCAACTCACCATGAATGAGGAGTTTGAGAAGTTTGAAGTTAGGGTTTCTGAGGATTGTCAGTGAAAAAACCCTAATTTGACCCCTATCTTCCAGGCAGTTTTAGCTATAGATGTGATTGAGATCTCATCTTCCCCACAACATGAATGTTGTAGAGCTTGTTCTAAGCTTTAATTTGAGTGGTGGAAGTCCCTGATAGGAGTTACAGAGCTCAAGTTATGGTTTTGACAAATTACAGGTCAGCAGAGGTGTGTGAATCTGGGTCCTTGAAAGTCACCCAACTTGCAGACAACTTTTGCCCTAGTAGGTTGATTCCTATGGTTTCTTGGTCAACATGAATGTTGAAGAGGATCTTCTTAGCTTTAATTTGAGTGGTAGAAGTCCTTGATTGGATTTGTGGAACTCAACTTATGGTTTGAACAAGGCAGGGGCATTTTGGTCATTTGTCAGTTATAGGTCATTTTATCCAATGCCTAAAACTCCTATTTCCAAGCCTCAAATGGAAAAACTCAAAACATGAAAGTTGCTCAAAATGTGATTTTAAGTCTAGAAAGAAGGTCACAAATTGTTGAAAAGGCTCATAGCACAAGATTCCATGATTGGTCAAAAATGAACTAAAAATGACTTATAACTTTGAAAAGTTGAAATTGAAAAGTGTTTTGGAAGATCTACAAATCCAAAATAGGTCATCCAATATATCATTTTGATTGGAAAAAACATTTTGAGAAGATTGGTTTAAGTAGAATTTTCATTTGAGGCTTAAAAGATGAGGTTCCTTTGGAAATTTGTTACTTAAGAAAGAAGGCAATGTTAGAAAACCCTACATAAGCAACAAATACACTTGTTTTTCACTCATCCTCATTCAATAACTCACATAAGGACATTTTGAGACCAAATTGAAGGCTTGAAGCATGGGAGATGAGATAACCAACTTCTCATTCAAGGAGAAATTCATGAAACTTCCACATCATTCTAGATGAATCTAGAGACTTCCATGGATTGTTATAAAAAGAGTGCATTATGGAGAGTCTAAGGTTGGTGAAAGTTAAGCTAAGTCAGAGGAGAGAGAAGGATACATAGCCATTGGAGGAGTTTCTTCAAGTTGAAGCAACTTGAGTTTTCTTTCACTTCAAGCCACCACCTTCACAACAAGTGCAAACAGAAGTTTCTTCACCATTGTAGGATCTCATTGAAGCCATTTCAAGACCTGCAACCACCTCCACGAGCCTCACCATCATCTTCTTGACAGGTTCCTTCTTCACCCTATATCTCTTAAATTATTGCAGTTTAATTAGTTTTATAGCCATAAGAATGATGTACTAGGCTAGAGGATCCATCCCTGAGAGTTATAGCATGTTCCATGAGGATCCATAACAGAACCAGAAATCTTTGAGTTGCAAGAACTATGTAGATTGTTAGTTTTAATCATCAAGAATTAGTGTGTATTAGTTAGGGTAACGTGTAGTGCATCTGTAGACTTTTAGTTTTGAGTTTGATGAAGTTTGATAGCAGTTGAATATGGTGGTGCCATGGTGTTGGTGCTTTCTGTTAGAACAATCTAGGGCAAATTGGTGAAAACTGTACGTAGGGTTGTGTAGGGCTTGAGAAGTAGATGATTTTTCATGTTTAGGTCGAGGGAAGCCGTGGCCTGTGGGGAGAGATAATGGAGCTCGAATGTATGAGTGCATGAGAGAGGGTTCTGCAAAACCCTAGTTCGTTTGAAGACGATGAGGGAGCGCCGTTGGATCAAATCCAATGTTTGACAAATTCACCTAATCTAACGGTCGCGCGCGTGTCTGAGTTTGGAGGGAAGATTTGAATCTAAATGAAACGCAGCCGTTTCATTAAAGACCGCTTCTGGGCCTATAGCGCTACTTGCACCCCCCTTTTTGTGTAGCCCAATTCATTTAACTAGTCTGATGTGCTAGTTGCGCCCCCCCCCCCCCCTCCTTTAATTAATTCATTTCTTTTTAATTTTCTTTTAATTTTGTCTGTTTTGAATAATTCATTAAAAATAGTTAAAAAATGATTTTTAATTGCTTCTTTTTTCTATGAGTAGATTAAAATGAGTAGAAAATTATAAAAATAAAATTGAGATTTTATTTTTAGGTTCAATATTTTTAATAGATTTTCCAATTAAATAGCTTTTTAATTGTTTCATTTTGATATTTGATTTTGTAGGAATTATTTTAGGACATTCCCTTAGGGTTTTTTACCCATTCTTTTTTATGCAATTAGATGATGATTCATACTTCCCCATAGGATTTTTTCTAGATTTTTTAGAATTGATCTTGATTAGTTTAATTAGGGTTGACTTAGGATAGTCTAATTAGGGTTTAGAATTGTGCATAGGTGATGATTCCTTTCTTTGATTGAGTTTTATCTTGATTTTTAGGTAGAAACCTTTGTAGATGTTATGAGTAGGTGTTGAGGACCCTTATGAATATTTGTTAATTTTTTCCCCATTAGTTTAATATTTTTAGGTATTATCTGAAGATTGCCTGATGATTTGGTTTGTTCAGTGGGTTATCTGTTCATCTGTGGGGATCTTTCTGAGGGATTTGCTGAAGGGCTTGTGTTGCCTTGAGGATATTGATGGGGAGCATCATGAAGAGGAGCTTGTAGACCAAGATGCAGAGACCCAGAGCTTGTCTCATCTCCTGTCTGTGAGGTTTGAGAGTCTGAAGTTTGAAGGAAGTTCATGGTACTTTCCTGAGGAAGGCACTATGAATGACTTTCATTCTTCCTTCTCACCTCTTTCTTAAGTATCCAATGATGTTGGAGCCAACTTGTGAGTTTAATTTCTCCTGAGGAGGAATGTAAACTGATCACATGTTGTTGAGCCACATGGGGTACAACTCCTAAGTGGAAGCCTCCTAGTACTTTCCTGAGGAAGGTCCTATGGGTCTATTCACTTAGCTCCACTAGTTCATATAGGATTTTCTAAATATCCAGTGATGTTGGAGCCTGCTTGTGAGTTTAATCTCTCCTGAGGAGGGATGTAAACTGATCACAGTGGTTGAGCCACATAGGGTATGATTCCTGAGTATACACCTCCTAGTGCTTTCCTGAGGAAGACACTATGAGTCTGATTGCTTAGCTCCCTTTCTTTGGTAAGCTTATTTTGAAGCTTGAAGACTGGGAATGATTTCTCTTGTTTAGGTTTTTGCCTGAGGGCTTTGCTTAGATTTGATTAGGACTCTGTGATTGGGATTAGGATTAGAGAGTAGGTGATTCTTTCTCAAGTGTGTTTTGTTTGCCTGATGGTACTTCATTTCCTTTATCTGTATGATTGCAGTTTACTGTTTTGCTTGATAGCATGTTGATTATTTTCAGTATGATTACTGTTATTTCATGACTGGCTTGAGGTTGAGATGAGCTTGTGGAGGCTGAAACCCCACACACATTTCCTCCCTCACTTGCATTGCATGCATTTTACTGTTAAAGCTGATGTCTTTGTCTGTATTCTATGTATCATTGACATGATCCCTTAGGACTCTCATTTCCTTTGATAAGGATTTGATGATAGACTTTTAGGTTGAAACCTATGCATGACAACATCTAGGAGTTCCCTGTTCAAACCTCAACCATAGGATGAATCCATGGCATGATAATAGTAGGACTTGATAGTCTCCCTCCTAGTTGAGCTGTTTCCTGTAGTTTCCCGAACTACGTGAGCTCTGATCTTTCATACCAGATGAAAGTACGTAGGCATAGGATGCGATGTCCTAGCGAGCAACCTTCCCCAATCTTCCCCCGTAGTTAGCCGAACTACGTTGACTCTGATTTCTCATTCTCTGATGAGAATACGTAGGCATAAAGCGCGACGCTTTGCCGAGTCATTTTTATTTTCTTTTTCAGCCAGCCTTGATAGGTAGATAGATTATAACCAACCCGTCCAAGTAAACAAACAAGCGAGGATCCCGTCGAGTACGACGGACGTGAGGGGTGCTAATACCTTCCCCTTGCGTAACCGACTCCCGAACCCAGACAATGGTTGCGATGACCTTGTCTTACCCTTATTCGTCAGGTTTTTCCGATCGTTTCCTTTCCCGCTCTGAGGGATAAATAACGAAAGGTGGCGACTCTTCTGTCATGCCGGCACCTTATTTTCGCGCAAGCGACACCTACTTCACCGCTGCTACCATGATCATAGCTGTCCCCACTGGAATTAAAATATTTAGTTGGATCGCTACCATGTGGGGGGGGGTTCGATACAATACAAAACACCCATGTTATTTGCTGTAGGGTTCATCTTTTTGTTCACCATAGGAGGACTCACTGGAATAGTCCCGGCAAATTCAGGGCTAGACATTGCTCTACATGATACTTATTATGTGGTTGCACATTTCCATTATGTACTTTCTATGGGAGCCGTTTTTGCTTTATTTGCAGGATTTCACTATTGGGTGGGTAAAATCTTTGGTCGGACATACCCTGAAACTTTAGGTCAAATCCATTTTTGGATCACTTTTTTCGGGGTTAATCTGACCCTCTTTCCCATGCATTTCTTAGGGCTTTCGGGTATGCCACGTCGCATTCCAGATTATCCAGATGCTTACGCTGGATGGAATGCCCTTAGCAGTTTTGGCTCTTATATATCCGTAGTTGGGATTCGTCGTTTCTTCGTGGTCGTAACAATCACTTCAAGCAGTGGAAATAACATAACAAGGGCGAACATTCCTTGGGCTGTTGAACAAAATTCAACCACACTGGAATGGCTGGTACAAAGTCCTCCAGCTTTTCATACTTTTGGAGAACTTCCAGCTATCAAGGAGACGAAAAGCTATGTGATTTGCTGATGAAACTAGAAGAAGAACAAGGCAGTACGGTTAAGGTGAGGAGGTTTTGATAGTTTCTGGTTTACGGGTTTCTCGATGGTTATTGCAGAAGAGGATTTTAGTTGAATATCGGTTGTTGAAGAACTTTTCCCAATCCTTTGTCTTCCCGTTGAAGTTTTGTTTGAAAATGATGAAGATATGAGGGAACTGATGAGTGGCGACTGCTAGGGTTGATGGTTGAGAGCCCTTGTTTAGGGTTTGAAGGCTGAAGGGTTGTGTCCTGGGTGGGAATCGAACCCCCCATCCTTTATACACACTTCATCCGCTGGGACAGATTTTCTTTTGTCAACAAAATGCACAAACGAAATATATATTACATAATATAATAAAACGGAAAAAAATCAATAAAAAGCTAAAGCTAGGATTCGAACCCCCAACCTTCAGTATAATAGACACAAACCTAACCGCTAAGACATATATACATTCATTAATTCTCACGCACAAACAAATATATATTACGTAAACATTAAAAAAATCAAAATTAATTAATAAAAACTATTTTAAACTAATAAAATAATAATAAAATCTAATAAAATATTCTATACTAAAACTAAATTTACTATAATAAAATGAGAATAACTTTAAAAAGAAAATTCTAACAAAACTATTAAATAAAATTAATTACAAATGAATCCTAATATTAAAAAAACCTATTTAATATATAACTCTAAACAACTTATAAACAAAAATATTTAAAAACTATTAAAACAAAATAAAATAATTTCTATATGAAAATAAAAATCTATTCAAAACTATTTAATATTCTAAAAAATATTTAAATCCTAAAATATCTCTAACAATACTAATTTAATTCTAAAATCCTAAAATGAATCTAAAAACAAATTAATTCTATGCTATAAAAATAATCTATTTCTATTCTAAATAAATAAAAGACTATTTCTAATAAAAAATTCTAACTAAATTAAAAAATCTATATAAAAACTTATAAAAATAAAATCTATTCTAAAGAAATAAATAACTATTCTAAATGATTAAATAAAGCAAAAAATAATAAATAAATGCAAAATGCCATGGGAAAATGGGCGAGCATCGAAATGTGCTGATATTATCAGCATGGATTGAATTATCAAGAGGAGAGCGACTTTCGCTCGATTTTGACACTGAGCTTTTCGTTTGAATTAATTTGATTCGCCTGAAACGCGAGCAAAGCGGCTAAAATCCTGACAAATTCAATTCGGCTGATAATACGGGCAAAATGCGAAAATGATATGCAGATGAAGAACGAAGCAAAAGCCAGTCAAAGTCGAAAAACCGGTGGGCAAATTTTGGGGTGCAACAAGTGGTTAATAAATTATAGGTAAAATAATTGGCTAATGATGTAGATTTTTGTGGTTAATACAACTGTGAAGTTGGTTAATGCGCAATCTTATATTTGTGTTATAAAATAAATTTTAAAAATAAATATTTTTTTTAAAAATTAACATTTTAAAAAAATATATTATTTTAATAAAAAAAACACTGTTCATCGTATAAATACGGTGAATAGTGCATACGGTGTAGATATTTGGGTGTACGAAAGGGTGTAAACATAGCAAACCTGTTGTTCCTATATACACACATTTTTTAATTGGAGAACGCTTCTTTTAAGTGTCCCCAACTAACTATTTATTTATCAGCAATGCTATTCATACATCAATTTTCTACATCAATACTTACACCAGTAATGCTATTCATACATCAATTTTTTACACCAATACTTATACCATATGCACTGTTCACCGTATAAATACGGTGAACAATGTATTTTTTAATAAAATAATATATTTATGAACAATGTTATGAACAGTACCATGAACAGTGACTCGTGAACAGTGTTTGTGAATAGTTCCTTAAATTATGAAACAAAGTTGGTTAAAGAAGTATAAAAAGTTGGTTACGCCAGAATTGACTTTTAGCAGCGCATACAAAGACAACGCTTTTAGAAAAAGCGCTGCTAAAGAGTCATTAAAAAAAAAGAAAAAAAAAACAGTATACCTAAGACAACGCTTTTTGAAAAGCGCTGCTAAAGGAGGACCCTAAGAAAGCGCTTTATTTAAAGCGCTGCTAAATGTATGGCATAAGAAAGCGCTTTTGTAAAGCGATGCTATAGGGGGGCCCTAAGAAAGCGCTTTATTTAAAGCGCTGCTAAATGTATGGCATAAGAAATCGCTTTTGTAAAGCGCTGCTATAGAGGCCCCTAAGAAAGCGCTTTTGTAAAGCGCTGCTGTAGGTGTAACCTACGAAAGCGCTTTCTTTATAAGCGTTGTTATATGTTGTAGGAAAGAAAGCGCTTTTATAAGCGTTGCTATATGTCATTAAGAAGCGCTGCTATAAGTGTAATTAGAATTAATTTAAAATACCCACCAGAATTTTTAAAAGAAATAGAACAGTCGTACGCACATGCATCTTCTTTCCTTCTTTCTCCTCTGGCGAACGTGTCCTATTCACCACGACCGATTCCGTCGATTCCCTCCGTCCGACAGCCGCCGACCGTCACCCTCCTCCGTTCATTTAGTCTGTATTGCATTTCTCCGCCATTTGTCCGTCCATTTTCGACAGCCTCCGTCCGTTTATTCTGTAGCGCATTTCCGCCATTGTTACGGTATTTGAAGTTTTTCATTTTGCATTTTTTTGGATTTTTGTCTTAGTATTTCATTTTTATGGATTATTGTTTGATATGATGTTAGTGTTACTTCTTTTCTGAGTTATTGACTTGTTTTTGTTGATACCGTTGATGAGAATTACTCTTTTGATATTGGCTTGAGTTTTGTAAACAAAGTGTTTGTTGAAATGCCACAATGAGTTTACTTATGTTAACTTTGAGTATATCTCAGTTCATAATGATTGTAACACGTTTGCAAAAGATATTGTTTGTTGTGAGAAATGTTTATATTTTCAAATCAAAATATATATTTGGAGAAATGTTTGTATTTTCAAATCACAATATATATTTGGACGAATTATATTTCATTGTTTATATAATCTCTATGCTTAATGTTTTTTATCATTTCAATATCTTTTAATTGATTTACGGTTTACAATTGTAAATGAGGGTGAAATTTATAAATGTTTGAGGTTATTAGATATTTATTGCCATTTGTAACCTTGAAATCTATAAAATTTTAGATAAATATAAACTCAACCATAATTTTAAATTTACTAAAATATTTGGGGTTATCTTAAGATTAAATATTTTATTGCTAAGAGATAAGAATTTTACAATTTTGAAAATTGGTAACAATATGAAGAATTAGTTTAGTATGTAGAATCTTATTTAATAATGAAAAATTAGTATCCAAGTAATATTCATTCATGACCTCTTTAGCCATATAAATTGCAAATTAATTAATTTTATTGCAAGTTTTATCAACAATTGATGTTCCAAGAATTATTTAATGTTGATGATGTTATTAATGTTGTCTATTATAGGGGTTACCTGTGAAGAGCAAGGTTGTGATTGTTTTCAAGCATCCTACTGTGTAGCTTTCTTAGAAGTTATTGATTTCTTTACAGGTATTCTCTGTTTTTGTTTAACTTTCTTAGTTTAGTTTAGACTACTCAATTAGTATGGATAAAAAATGAATGTCTTCTAATCGATTGTCTAAAGAGTACGAGAATGGGGTATCGAAATTCATTAAGTTTGCAGTTTAACACGCCAAAGACCCCAGTAGGATCACATGTCCTTGCTTAGGTTGCTGTTATGGGCGTCGAATTGACGTCGTTCAGTTGGAATCTCATTTAATGAGACATGGAATTGATCGAAGTTATACATATTGGACATTACATGGTGAGATAAGTAACGAGAATGTCGAACCCGGGGATAATACGACCTATGCTTCAAAGGACAATGGCAGAGATACATATGATTGCGATCGAGTCGAAGAGATTGCAGAAGCACTTGAAGAAGATCTTCAAGATTGTCCCAAGATGTTTGAGAGGTTGGTAAGCGATGTAGAGAAACCGTTGTATAAAGGTTGCACTACTTTCACAATATTGTCTATGGTATTAAAGTTGTACAACTTAAAGGCGGGTAATGGATGGTCGGATAAAAGTTTCACAAAGTTGTTAGCCCTACTTCAAGAGATGCTTCCGGAGGATAATATTCTTCCCAATCAAACCTATGAAGCTAAAAAAATGTTATGCTCTATTGGCATGAGCTATGATAAGATACATGCTTGTCCATATGATTGCATTTTGTTTCAAAATGAATATGCATCATTAAACGAGTGTCCTAAACGCGGTGTATCTCGGTATAAGAAAAAGTTGTCACCAGCAAAAGTCTTATGGTATTTTCCTATAATTCCGAGATTTAGACGCATGTTTCGTAGTGAAACAAATGCAAAACACCTGACTTGGCATGCAGATGATTGAATTATAGATGGGAAGTATCAACATCCAGCAGATTCACCACAGTGGATGAAAATTGATAATGAGTATCCTGATTTTGGAGAAGAAGCTAGAAACTTTCGTTTGGCATTATCGACTGATGGAATGAATCAGCATGGTCTGCAAAGTATCTCACATTCCACCTGGCCTATAATTATTATGATTTATAACCTACCTCCATGGCTATGTATGAAGCGTAAGTACATGATGTTATCTATGTTAATTTCTGGCCTTAAACAACCAGGGAATGACCTAGACGTATACTTGACACCTTTAATCAAAGACTTAAAGAGTTTGTGGGAGAACGGTGTGGAGGTTTATGATGGATATAAGAAAGAAAGTTTCAATTTGAGGGCGATGTTGTTTGACACAATTAATGATTTTCCAGCATATAGAAATCTATCGGGGTATAGCATTAAAGGTCAATGTGCATGTCCTATCTGTGAAGAAAACACAAATTGGACGCGGTTGGAATTTGGTCATAAGAATGTCTTTCTTGGTCATCGTAGATTCTTAAATTCTAATCATCACTACCGTGGGTGGAGAAAAACATTTAATGGAAATTCAGAACAACGTAGAGTTCCACCTACATTGACCGACGAACAAATTTTTAAAAAGGTGAAAGATGTGAGTACTCAGTTTGGCAAGCCTTTTGCTCATACGCTTGTCACGCGTGGGTGGAAGAAGAGGTCAATTTTGTTTGAGTTGTCGTATTGGAAGTCGTTGTATGTAAGACATTTTCTTGATGTTATGAATATTGAAAAAAATGTATTTGAAAGTGTTATTGGTATGTTACTCAATATACAAGGAAAGTCTAAGGATGGCCTTAAAGCAAGAAAGGACTTGGTAGCAATGGGAATAAGAAATGAATTAGGACCCTTGAAGAAAGGAAATCGCACATATCTACCACCTGCTGCTTATACTTTATCTAGAAAGGAGAAAAAGATATTGTGTAAGTTTCTGAGTGAAGTTAAAGTTCCAGAAGGATACTCTTCAGATATTAGAAGACTTGTTTCTATGAAAGACCTCAAGTTAAAGAGTTTAAAGACACATGATTGCCATGTTATAATGGAACACTTTCTACCAATAGGTATACGTTCTATTTTGTCAGAAAAAGTGAGAAGCGCAATAACTAAATTGTGTTTTTTCTTCAGGTCAATTTGTAGTAAGGTGATCGATCCTGCGATCTTACCAACATTGCAAAAAGAAATAGTTATTACTTTGTGTGAGCTTGAAATGTATTTTCCTCCATCATTTTTTGACATAATGGTACATCTAGTTGTCCATCTTGTGAAAGAGACAATTGTGTGGACCAACTTATATGAGATGGATGTACCCTGTTGAATGTTATATGAAAATATTGAAAGGGTATGTGAAAAACCGAAGTCGACCAGAGGGATGTATTGTTGAACGATACATTGTTGAAGAAGCTATTGAGTTTTGTACTGAATATTGAAAGGGTACTGAATATTTCTTATTTACATATTTGCATGTCATTCATTTGATACTTTGGTTTTTCTTAATTACAGGTATTATGGCCACCAATGAGGAAACATCACATGATGGAAACGAAACAACAAAAGACATGGAAGGCGATATCAAAAGAGTAATAACAATTATGAAAAAAATCATCCGTGCGAGAGATAAGGGTGTTAAGTATGATGTGCATTGGAATGAAAGAGATCAATTAGTTGAGCCTAACGTGCGATGCTGACAAGTTACATTGGAACACTTGTATGTTCGCAAATTCCGATTACTTGCAATAATTGGAGAATTCCCTCGCTACAACCGGCTAAAGACAAAATTTGGAGCGAGATACAGGTATGATATTTGATTATTTTTAATTATGTTGACGATTACATCTTTAAATAATTATACTAACATGTTATATGTATGTGTATTTGTTTGCAGAGATCTTTTAATATTGATGATTGCAGAAGAAAATATTGTCTTCAATTGGCCGGAAAATGACTGAAGGGATTTAGAGCGTTTTTAACGAACAAGTTTCTTAAAGATTCTGATGGAAACTTTGTCGACTCGGAACGTCCAAAGAAGTACACTGATCTGATTTCAGAAGAAGAATGGCATATGTTCCTCGATTTAGGTTGTGCCTTGAAACATATGTAGGAACAACAGATGTGACTGAGGGTGGCATCCGTCAAATACCTATGGAGTAAGGTATTTTTGGTTTTGAATATACCGAAACAATTGCTAAGGAGGATTTGGACCAGGTTTTCCAACATTCTGAATTGGGCGTCGGTGTTATGCATTCCTACGTCAGGTACTCCGATCCATTTTAATTAAATAATTGAACATTTTAAAATTTGCTCATTTAACTGAATATTCTAATGTTGATTATGTTTTTCTTTTAGGCTCTTGTATGACAAGTTATTGGTCCCACATGATTTGACTTCAATATTCACATTCTTATCTGCTAGCTGTATCAACTCACGGACAATAGATCACACACCAGATGTAGTCAAAGATTACATAGTCCAAAGATTTATGGCCGCGACTACAGAGAAGTTGTTCTTGTTGCCATATAATACTCGCCATGGGTATGACTTCATTCTAAATTCATTTATTATAATTATTTGATTTTTGTCATTCTATATAACATTTCCATCTAAACTGTTGTCTTATTTTATAGTGGACACTGGTTGTTGGTCGCGATTAATCCGTTGAAAGAAATAGTGTATTATCTGGATTTATTAGATGACGATCAAACAAAATATCCTGATATGAAGAATATGATTCATACGTAAGTGATGAGATATATTGTTCAGAATAATTATATATCTTTATTTATTATGTGACATTGTTCTAAATATGTGTTTATATTATGTTAGAGCTATACAAATATTCAGAGCACAAAGACAAGCAATAGTGCCAAAAAGCAAGGCTAACAACATTAGCTGGATCAGAGTGCAGGTATATTTTTCCATTTTTGACTGTTATAGTGGTCCTATTTGATAAAACTATGTAAACTATATATCCTGATAAATGTTCGTTTGTTTTTTCCATTTAGAATGTCCTCGTCAGCGCAATGGGATTGATTGCGGATACTTTGTATTGCGCTTTATGAAGGAAATTATTCATTCTGGTCAAATAGAGATTCCAATCATGGTATGGATCAATTCATAAGTTATATGATTCATTTTGATAATTAACCGATGTTTCATCTGAGTAATTAGTTTTAAAACTAAATCGTGCATGTTCTGTTATATTATGTAGTACTTTGATGAATTCAAGTGCGGTACTTACTCGAAAGCAGGATTGAAAGAAATAAAGGAGGAATGATGTCAATTTATTCTTGAGTTGAGAATTGTATAAGGTATATGTATCATCCAATATTGATGCGGGATAATAATATTTCTGGAAGTCGTATCTATTTGTAAAGTTAACGGATTTGTAATTATATGTAAATTGACTGTATTTGTGATGTTATAATTCTGAGGATCGGATTGTGTTGTAATATATTTAAGCAGGTTTATGTGTATTAAAATGATTATGGGCAAAGTGATGAATTACAATGTATACTTAAAGGCCAAAGTGTTGAATTGTATATATAAGGGCAAAGTGTTGAAATAAAGGCCTGAATTATAAGCAAGGAATGTAATATAAGCAGGTTTATCAAAAAATATATAAAAAGTGTGATTATTTTTTTTAAAAAATTAAATACAAAAAAGCGCTGCTATAGGGGACAAAGAGAGCGCTACAAAAGCGCTGCTATAGATGGGGAAAGGAGGTCTAAGAAAGCGCTTTATAAAAGCGCTGCTAAAGGGGGGGGTGTCTAAGAAAGCGCTTTAAAAAAGCGCTGCTAAAGGGGGGGGGGGGGAGGGGGAATAGGCAGCGCTTTTATAAGCGCTGCTAAAGGGGTAAAAAAGCACTGCCTTTACCTTTAGCAGCGCCACTTTATGCAGCGCTTTTAAGCGCTGTTAAAGTTCTTTTTTGGCATAGTTAATGAAGTGATAAAATTGGTTAATATACGCCAAGATATTAAAAATATTTTTTAGTAGTAAAACAAAATTGGTCAGTAAGCAAAGTTGATTAATAACATGTAAAATGTTGGTTAAGAAAGTTATGAAGTTGGTTAATCACACAATTTCATATCAGTATTATATAATTTTAAAATAAAAAAAATATTTTTTTAATGTTTTTTAAAAGAAATATATTTAATATTATAATATTTCACTGTTCACCGTATTGGTGAACAGTAAAATACAGTGTAGATGTAGAAAATAGTGTAAGAATATCATTTCTCTTTATTTATTTATGTAAATATTTAATCATTGACAATAGATATGGGATGCTACAACAACAAGAAAGTGTAATATTGAGAGATTTAATGGAACTCGTTTTAAAGTTTTTAATGAATCCTATGAATATTTAAAAAAAATAATTAAATTGTTTAAATAATTTAAAAATATAATATGATATAAAAAATGATTTGAGTCGATTAAAGAACTCAAATAAAAATGATAGATATGAGTGTTCTTAACAACTATATTAATTCAATTGATTGACTCATATTTTAAGATTATGCTTTTCGATAAAATATAGAAATAACTTTCTTGGAATGGTTAAAATCTTAACATCAATATAAACTTGCAAAAATATATAGTACTATCAAATGCTCATCTAGTTCCTATGCCTGGCCAATTTAGTTAAGGCACACTAGTCACTTGTCCAGGTAGAGCTACATTCATAGGAGCTGCATATAAGTATGTATCTCCTTTCATAAGAATTGTTGATATGCATCCAACAATTAGAAAACACGGAGACCATTATAACCTCCCATCCTATATATATATATATATATATATATATATATATATATATATATATATATATATATATATATATATATATATATATATATATATATATATATATATATATATATATATATATATATATATATATATATATATATATATATATATATATGTGTGTGTGTGTGTGTGTGTGTGACTGTCAACTCATATTTATAAGTTATTGAAGAACTCTATACGTGAAGTCTCTAACCTATCACAAATCCTCTCTTTAAATATGGAATATTAGCGCCATCACCAAGAATCATTTTTTATCTTGAATTCTTATAACTCTCACATTTTTTTAGTTGCACCATGACAATCATTTTTCAATTACATCTTCGAATAATCTTTTGGACAAGTGACTTCAAGTACAAGGGTACTACAAAAAACGCCTTTTACCTCGGTTGAAAAAGAGGTCTTACCTCAGTTTCACAGGCGAGGTAACGAAGGACGTAATGAAAAATGCATATTTTACCTCTCGATTTTAAAAAATTCGATGGACATGTCTAAAGGTCATGAGTTTGATTCAGTTGGCCTGTATCACCTTGAGCAACTCTAGGTTGTGAATCCTGAGGTCTAGCTTGTCCTCAAGGGGATTGGTCCGTATCACCGGGTGGTGGATGGTCAGGAGGTTGCTCCCGAGATGCATGACGATGAAGTTGGTCAAAGCGACGAAGGACCTCGACCCGATGAGGAAGCTACTGTTTAGTTCTTTTTAGTTGTTCAGCCTGTGTTCCAGTTGAAGTCGTGTTTAGTCCGACCTGCGTGCTGTAGTTTTATTTTGACTTTTCCTGGTATGCATGCCATTGGGCTTTGATTTGTAATGTTCAGACAAGAGGCTTTGCTCGTTATAATGCATGGTGCCTTATCATTTGATATATTCGTGTGTGTTGTTGTATGTTAAATATATGTTTTCTTTGTATTGTATTTTTACTAAGTGATTAGGGCTATTGCTCGACGTAGTTGATCCTCGGTCGCGCGGAGAATTGGCTGAGTGTTCGGAGTTGGGTTCCGACCGTCGACGAAGCTAAGAGCTCGATCGAGGTTTTTGCCTCGTGGCGTGGACTTCCCATCGCGAGCTGGGTGTCCTGCCTAATTGGTACGACAACGGTGGAGCTCGATTGAGGTGTCCCCGTCGGATCAAGAGTTTGCTCGTACACGCAAGGGTGGCATCTCGTCTTTTTGTCTCGAATTTAAGAGTCACACTTGTACCCTAGAGTCCTTCCTTAGGGCCTCATCGTTCGTCTCTTCATCAAGAGGAAATTCGATCCTCCTGGAAGGTTCCCTAATTTCCACCGATATTACTGCCTCGGTTCCGTAGGTCAGTCAGAATAGGATCTCCCCGGTTGTCGAGTGTGGGGTCGTCCTATAGGCCCAGAGCGCGTTGTGTAGCTCCTCGATGCACCTCTTTTTGGCATCGCCTAGTCTTCGCTTCAAGTCGCGCAGGATCACTCTATTCGCGGCTTCCGCCTGCCCGTTCGCTTGCGGGTGCTCGATAGATGTGAAGTGTTGCTTCGTGCTCAGAATGGTGACGAAATTCTGGAAGTTCTTGTCAGTGAACTGTGTCCCGTTGTTGGTGACTATTGCTTGGGGTATGCCGAACGGGGCAAGCATGTTCCATTTGTAGAAACGGAGTATGTTGTGCATTTTGATTTTGGCGAGGGATTCATCCTTGATCCACTTCGTAAAATAGTCGACACCAACTAACAAATATTTGTTCTGGTACAATCCTATAGTGAAAGGTCCGAGGATATCCATCCCCCACCATGCAAAGAGCCACGGGGACAATAGTGTTTTGAGCTCGTTGGGTGGAGCCAGGTACATGTCCCTGTGTTGTTGGCACTTGTCATACTTCTTGACGTGTTCCTTAGCATCTTGTTGCATGGTAGGCCAATAGTATCCTGCCCGAAGAGCTTTACGGGCGAGGGATCTTTTGCTAAGGTGCTGAGTGGTGATCCCTTCGTGGATCTCTTAGAGTATGTTAGGGATTTTAAACTCATCGACGCATTTGAGGAGGGGAATGGAGAATCCCCGCCAGTATAAGTTATCCTCAATCAAGACGTATGAGCAAGCTCGACGTTTGACCATGCTCGCCTTCTTGAGGTCGTCGGGTAGTTTGCCCGCTCTGAGTTACACATACATTGGGGTCATCCAATAGTTACTGTCATCGATGATGTTCACGTTGACGGTCAAAGTGGGCTTCTCGATACTCGGTCTAGAGACCACTTCTTGGATGACAGAATTGTTCCCGCCTTTCTTCTTCGTGGTTGCCAGCATCGAAAGGATGTTTGCCCTAGTGTTGTGCTCTCGAGAAACATGTTTCACTTCTGCATAGTCAAATTTTTTCATCATCTCTTTGACCGAGGCGAGGTACTCGACGAGGTTGTCGTTCTTGGCTTGGTATTCCCCCCGTACTTGAGAGGCTACGAGTTAGGAGTCGGTAAATATCTTTATCTCCTTTGCGCCAAGGTCCTCCGCCAGGAGATGTCCTGAGAGGAAGGCCTCATACTCGGCTTGGTTATTTGACTCCATGAAGGCTAGGGCAAGGGAGACCTCTATTAGGATACCCTTTTTGTTCTCTAGAATTATGCATGCTCCGCTTCTTGTCGAGCTGGAGGCCTCGTCGACGAAGATGGTCTACTTGTGGGCTCCTAGTGTTAGGCAAAACGCGGCAGTCATCTCCACGATGAAATTGGCCAGGGCTTGAGCTTTAGGGCCTTTCTGCTCTCATATTGGATGTCTAACTCAGAGAGTTCGAGCAACCATCTGAGCATCCTGCCCGCCATGTTTGGGTGTTCGAGTAGCTATTTTATAGGCTGCTATGTCCTGACAATGATCGTGTGAGGCAGAAAGTAGTGTCGTAGCCTTCTGGCCGTGTTGATGAGGGCTAAAGCCACCTTCTCGATCTGCTGGTACCTGTGCTCGGGGCCCTGCAGGGATTTGCTGGTGAAGTAGATCGACTTCTTCCCCTCGGGGGTTTCACAGATGAGGGTCGTGCTGATAACTTCAGCTGCGACGACGAGGTACAAATAGAGAGTCTCCCCATTCTCAGGTCGCGATAGAACTAGGGGTTATGAGAGGATTTATTTGAGGTGGAGGAGGGCTTGTTCGCACTCTTCGTTCCATTCAAATGTGGCCTCATTACGTAGAAGCTTGAAAATAGGAGAGCGTGTTGGGCAGACTTGGCCGTGAAGCGAGATAGTGAGGTGAGTATCCCATTGAGGGATTTGATCGACTTCTTTGAGTTTGGCGTTGGGAACTCAGAGAAGGCCCTGCATTTGTCAGGGTTCGCCTCTATTCCTCATTCCGTTAAGTAGAAACCGAGGAATTTTCCTGCTCGGACGCCGAATGTGCACTTCACCGGTTTGAACCTTATTTTACATCTCCTCGACGTATTGAAGACCCTTCTGAGATGGGCAGTGTGGTCAATTTCTTCTCATGATTTCACGATCATGTCGTCCATGTAGACCTTGAACGTGTCTCTGATCTCATCTCAGAAGACTTTGTTCATCATTCACCGATAGGTTGCACCGACGTTTTTCAAACCGAAGGGCATTACGTTGTAGTAATAATTGATCGACTCAGTCATGAAGTGCTGGTGACAAGTCATGTCGGGGTCAAGCCCCGACATCTCTATGGAACTCCATGCGAAGAGGCCATCATTCTCCCAGAGGCAGGCCTTCAGTTGCTTCCGCACCAGGTCGGGGAACCCAGTTCCAATCTTCAGGCTCCTGTCGGGGTCGTCACCGAACATGATGAGCTCGAACTCGCCATCTGGAATGGGCACATTGGATGGAGTGTGTGCCCGTTGTTTGTTGGAGGTACGTCTTCTGGTACTTCGTTGTGCTACTGCTTGTTGGGGAAGCGGTTGTCGAGGTCGACGAAGTTAACACGGGACAGCGGCTTCTGCTCCTCAGTCTGGGCTGGCTTGTCGGCATTCTTGGGCGTGATGTTGATTGAGTTGAGTCCCTTGATGAACTCTTCAAAACATCTTCTTATCTCTTTGATGTCTCCGTGGAGGGTGACTACGCAACCCCTGGTCATGTAGTACTTCATCTTTAGGTGCACTATGGACGACACCGTGGTCAGCTCGGCCAGAGTCGGCCTCCCCATAATGCATTTGATATAAGGAAGGGCATTCTATCACCAAGAAGCGGACCTTGACCTGCCTCGCAGTCTCTTTGCATCTGAAGGTGACGAGGAGATCCATGTACCCCCATGGCCTCGTGGTGGTACCGTTGAAGCATTGTAGGTAAGAGCCGACATATGGCGTCAGATGGCTCTTGTCGAGCTAGAGATAGGTGAAAAGGTGGGCGTACATTATGTCCATCGAGCTTCCTTGGTCGACCAGAATGCGGCGAACATCAAAGTTAGCTATCTGATCCCTGATCAGCAGGGGAATGCTGGAGTTGAGGGTGCCGCCCGATAACTCCTCGAGGTAGAGGGTTCGAGTTCCCCTTGAAATTTTCGAGGGTGGCGTTCTGCTTTGAACTCTTGTTGATCAACTCCTCAATTTTCCTCTTGACCAACCCTACTGAGAATTTGTTGGGTCCCCCGCCGAATATGATCATCACAGCTGAGAAGTTCTCCCAAGGGCTACGAGCGGATAGCGCCGTGTCGGGTTCGTAGGGGAGGAAGAAGTCCTCTGGTTGGGAGATGCACAAGGCAACTTGCAGCCCGGTCTCATTAGAAGGTGGTGGCACCTCCTCAACCCTCTTCGCCTTGCGAGTTTCGTGTCGAGGAGCCTTGTTCCTCCTAGTGTATTGTTTCAGGTGCCCTTCCTTAATTAGGATTTCGATGGCATCCTTAAAGCGGATGCAATCTTCCGTGACATGTCCATGGCTCCGGTGGAACCGGATGTACTTGGACTTGTCGATGTTGGACTTAGGGGGCGTTGGCTTCGAGAAGCGGACACCACCTCTTTGGAACTCCAAGTTTATGTATTCAGCCAGAATGCGCTCGTGGGGAGCTGTGAGTAGCGTGTACTCAGTGAATCGGCCAACTAGTCCCCTATGCTCCCGGGAGTCCCAGGGCCGATCTTATCTCCTTCTTTCGCCACCTCGTCGGGGCGCAGTGAAGTCTTCATGCCTAAAATTTCTGGCCTTCTCCTGGTTCCACGAGTCGCGGGGGAAATTGGCGGCCTCCTTTTCCTCGTACTGGATGTATGATTGGGCCTTGTGAAGGAGTGTGTCCAGCGTGTTAGGCCTCTCGATCCCGACGACCTTGGCAAACTCAGTACGAGGTCGTAGTCCTCGTTCAATCAGATACCTCTTCATATCCTCCGAGGTAGACACTTGTACAGCTTCTCAGTTGAATATATATATATATATATATATATATAGTCCCAGAGAGATTCTTCTTTCCCCTGGATGATGGCCTCCAGAGATGCTTTCGCCTTTGAGTGTCACCGGGAAGCGGTGAAGTTTCTGGAGAACTGCTTCTTCAGCTCTCTCCAGGAGGTGATGGACTCGGACTCAAGGCTTTTATACCATGCCATCGCGCCCTTCCTTAAGGTTATGGGAAAGAGGTTGCACTTGATGGCTCCCTGGACGTTCTTGTAGTTGAGCATCGCATCGATGCTTTCAATATGTTCGTCTGGATCGGTTGTACCATCGTAGATAGCCAGTGTCAGGGGATTTTCCATCCCGGCGGGGAGATGAGTCTCCATGATAGCCCTGGACAGCAAAGTACAGGGGTTGTCCTTGTCGCTTCTGATGGGTGACTGTGAGGAGGAAATGTCGTATCGAGGGCTCCTACAGCGTGGAGGGCTCCTCGAGCGACTCTTCATCTTCTTAGCCTTCCCGTAAGCTATGTTTCTCCTGGGATCTGGGGAACATCGCTCCTTCAGGGGAAGCAAACGATCACGCTTCTGGGCGGCCACGAGTTGTGGCCTTTATATTCGCGGGAAACACCCGACTTGTCGTGGAGAGGGACTCCGAGACTCATCATGTCGTGGCCTCTGCGAGGGACGTGAAAGACGGGTTTCTCTTCGTCGTGAGGACAGGCTGCGAGAAATTGGACGACAATGTCTCCGCGGGGGAGAGCGTGACTGTCAGTCCTTTTCCAACATTCCGATCCGCTCGTTCTGTTGGAAGATCATCAGGTTTATCTGATTGATTTCTGTGAATAGAGCCACCATGGTCGGGTCGGCGTTGGATGGCATAGAGATTGGTTGGAAAACATCTGGGATATCAAATTGTCGGGCGGTGTTGTAGGCCGCATCGTCGAGGAAAGGTAAGACGGTATGCTCGTCCCTGGTGTCACCTTCCTCAAAGTGAGCGGTCACGTTAGAATCGTGATCATCGCCGTTGGTGAATGGGGTGAAGGTGGTTTCACGGATGTTATCGTATTTGCGTGGGTTGGCCATGATCAGTGGAGGTTGATGTATGCTTTGGTTTTTGGATTTCTTTCAAAAGGAAGAATGAGGAAGCAAGATTCCCATAGGCGATGTCATTGATCTTACCGAATATGAAAAGGATCAGTAGCTAGCAACACGCCGTGAGCTAATTAATCCACCAGTGGTAGAGAAGAGGAGGGAGTGTACCTGCAAGGTACTCTGATTCCAAAGTAAAAGACGGAGTAAACAAAGCAAGTACAGAGAAAGTGTGTAGAGAATTGAATATTTGACCCTCTAGTGAAAGAGAGTATTTATAATGTGCCCATAGCGCTGCGCCAACGGTTACTTTGTACTGGGTTAGATTGGAAGGCCCAATATGAGTAACTGTCAGTGCTTACATGGCCTAGGGAAGACCAGCACGTGGTCTACGCCCTAGGTCAACTGCCCCGTGATCTTCGGAAGGTGGGTAGTTTCCTGATGACGCGTCCCCCATGGGGGGCACGTGGAGACCGTGGAGGAGATGTGTGAGAGCTCTCCGTATGCATTGATGGATTGGGCCTTCATCGGGCCTTTTCGATAAGAAGTTGGATTGGGTTGTGCCTGACGGTGGGCCAACCTCTGGCCCAGTCCAGAACAGGAGCCCCCTAAGTCGTTTCTCAGAAGTTGACGAGTAATGATTTAAGAGTCAGTTCAAATGTCGAGGACCTACCAGGAGGAATATTATACGTGTCTAAAACACTGAACTTGGTGTCGAAGCGTGTGGCCAGAAGTGAGAACTGCTCGACAAGTAAGGAGCTTGCGGGTAGGCCTGTCTATCAGACGTAGTCCTAGGTTTTTTCCTGTTTCCCTGGGGATGTGTCCCCGATGGGTGATATGGCCGACAATGCGTAGAAAGTGGAAGGGAACATGCATCCCTTGTCACGAGTAGGAGAAGGAGTTTAAAGGACGTGTGTGGTGTCTTCTAGGGCCATTTGTCAAGAGCAATAAATGCCTAGGGTGGCTACGAGTAGGGGCATTTGAGTGCCTAGTGATGCTTCGTTTCTCGTGCTAGGGTTATAAATAGGGGGAAACCTACTTCATTTGCATGCTCCCCTTCATTTCGCTCTGGAATTCTCCCAAGTCTCTCAAAGCTATCTCTGCTATCTGAGGAACGCCCTTCGTCGTCCATAATCTTCATTCTTCAAGTAAGTCTCTGGTCTTTTCTTCAGATTTTATGAATTTTCCGAAAATTTATGCATTTTCCGGCTATTTCTTCAGGGAGCTCATGAAGTTCCCGGGGAACGCATGAATATTTTGGCGGCATTCATGAAGTTTCTAGCAAACTCATGAAGTTTCTGGGGCTCCTATGAAGTTTCAGATGAAGGCGTCGAGAAGTTCATGAGGATTCTGGGAAACTCTATGAAGTTTCGATGAAGGCCTCGGGGATCTACGATGGAGGTCCCAGGGAGCCTTACTTCCCTTGAATGTGTGAACATTGAGAGAAAGCGTCTCGTTGGGGAGGTTCGAGGAGGCTCCCTATGTTCCACTAGAGAGATCTCACACGCCGAGAAGCCTTTCCGTCGGGAAGAAAGGATCGCTGTCTTGCGTCGAGGAAAGGCACCTTGTAGACGAGACTTTCTGTCGAGAATAGAGGCCTGCTGTCTCGCATCAGGGAGATTCTCCTTGTAGACGAGCCTTTCTGCCGAGGAGGGAGGCTCACTGTCTCGCGTTAGGAGGATTTTCCTCTCAGAAGCGCCTTTTTATGGAGGAGGGAGGCTCGCTTCTTTGCTTCAGGGAGAGTTTGTCAAGCGGCTCCTCGCCTCTCTATTCACCCTTTCACTTGATTTACGGTGGAAGGGTGGATTTGATCTTAGATGTCGAATTTACCGTTTTCCTCTGCTTTTCAGGTAAAATGGCCACGAGGATAGAAGGTGTTATTGTGATCGATGACAGATCCGAGTCCGATACCCCAGTCGAGCAAGTTAGAGCTGAGCAAGCTCGCATGCCCAAAGATTAGGCCGGGCAGGAACCCCTCGGCATCTTGTCGTGTTTCGCCGTCGACGGCATTGACGCATTCGCCATTGTCGAGGACCGCGCCGAGGGATCATCCCTAAATTGAATGGTCTATAAGCCTAAAGAGAAGCACCACATCCGCTCTAATTTCAAGGGGACGAGGTTCCCTATGTATGAGTTCGTGCTTTAGGAAGCGGGGATTCGTTTGCCCTTCAGTGACTTCCAGAAATGAGTGTTTCAGTGGTTGCATCTGTCGCCTTCGCAGCTTCACCCCAACGTAATCGCGTTTGTACGAGCATTCAAACTAGTGTGCTAACACCTTTATATTGGATCCACGCTCCCCTTATTCTTTCTTACTTTTCATCTGCAACGACAAACTTTCCAAGACCGACATAGCTGGGTGTCCCTGAAGCAGCCGAGAAAGCTGTTTCGAGCATATATGGATTATGTCCGTTCCTTTAAGGACATGTACTTCGTCATAAAGCCCATGTTGTACATGGTAGTTGACTTCCTATACGACCTCGTGGTCAAAGAGGAGGACATGCAATGATAGGAGTCATTGGAGTCGAAGTTTCCCCTTGAGTGGGAGGAGGACCACTTCAAGCAGGGCACAAACAGCTACATCGCCAAGCATGTCGACTTGGATGTCGATGATCGGCTTTCTTATGAAAAGATAGTTGAGTTTGTCTCTGGTTTTATTCTCACCAAATGCGTCAACAAGGATGGCAATTTTATTCTGGATGAGGGCGAAGAGGTTCGTCGTGAGCCTCGATTGATTAAAAATAAAGCCCTTCTCAAGTGTGGGTCTAACGAGGCGACTTTGAGGTTCCTAGGTAGTGGGCATTTTCTTTGGTTTCTCTTTTTCGTTTTTCTTCGTCATATTTGTTGCATCGCTGCGAAGAGGGGCTGACAAAGACAGAAGAGTCGCCACCCTTCGTTATTTATCCTAAAGAAAGGGAAAGGAAGCGATCAGAGAAAACCTACGAAAAAGGGAAAAGACAGGTCATCGCAACCCAATCTTGGGTTCGGGAGTCGGTTACGCACAAGGAATGTATGAGCACCCCTCAAGTCCTTTGTACTCAATGGGATCCACTCTTGTTGTCTAATCTAAGGGTGAAAACAAACTATCTAAAGGCTGCTACTGCTAACGGGAGGAACGGAAAGAACTGACTCGATAGGATATCATCGTCCTATGTCTACGTATTTCCTCGTGCAATGGGAAAGTCAGAGTCAACGTAGTTCGAGAAACTATGGGGGAGGTTGCTCGCCTAGACATCGCGTCTTGTGCCTACGTATTCTCATCTGGTATGAGAAATCAGAGCAAAATGTAGTTCAGGCTAACTACGAGAAAAGATCTTGATCGCACTGGGGAGAGAGAAGAGGTTCGGAAACAGACTAGTCTCAATTGCACGGGGGAAAGAGAAGGGGAGATTAGTTGTTAGCGGGAAGGTCTCGATCGCACGGGGGCGAGAGAAGAGAGAAATTAGTTGTTAGTGTGCTCACCAAGACATCGCGTCTTGTGCCTACATATTCTCATTTGGCATGAGAAATCAGAGCAGCTGTAGTTCAATTAACTATAGGGATAACAGTCTCGATTGCACGGGGGCGAGAGAAAAGGGGTCTCGATCGCACGGGGGCAAGAGAAAAGGGGATCTCGATCTCACGGGGGCGAGAGAAAAGGGGATCTCGATCGCACGGGGGCGAGAGAAAAGGTTCGGAACGGGACGCACACGCTAAATCCTAAGACGTAGGAGCAAATGTGTCGCATATTGCCCAAAGGGTATACGCTAAACACTCTAGATGAAGTGAGAAGAGGCTCCCCACTCATCATTTCCTACGTATCTAACGCTAACGGCTCACAACACTCGACGGTTGATTAAAAGATTGAATTAGGGAAATTTACTGAACGGAGTAGTTCTGTTGACCCTTGAAATTGCATGCAAGCTTTATTTCCAAACTTCCAATCTCCTCTTTGATCCTTGATGATGATGTTTCGAAATACGGCTCGAAAGGGTCAAAGTGAATTGAATCGGGTCCAATGTGATGCTAAACCATCGTAGCTCGACTTATGAATGAAATTCAAACTATAGGAGGTTGCATATTGATATCCGTGCTATAGACAAGATAGAGAAATGATATTGATATCCGTGCTAACAATCCCCTTTTCTACTAAAATATAAAATTAAACATATATATATATATATATATATATATATATATATATATATATATATATATATATATATATATATATATATATATATATATATATATATATATATATATATATATATATATATATATATATATATATATATATATATATATATATATATATATATAATCCAAGAAAAAGTTGCTATAAAATTTACTATAAAAACTGGTTTATATTACATATAATAAAAATAATATATTACCATTAATTTTACAAAGAAAGAAAGAAAATTTTATGTGAAAAAAAAACAGAAGGGTGCCCAAATGACGGGAGTAAGGTGTCAAACTTTATGGGATTAGAAAGCCCAAGTCAACTGAATGAAAAATTAAAAACAGTGAAGAAACAAAACAGGGACATCTCCATTGTCTATTCATCTTGAGAATGTAGCAAAAACAACAATGTGAGCAGGTCCAAACGAAACCAACGAGGCAAACCGTTTCTCGACCTTGGATCTTGTCTTACAAACCTTATTCCTCTGTTCTCTGTCTCTGGTTTGGGTGTGTGGGTTAAATGGGTTACAGTCGAAGGTTTCGGCTGGGGTTTTGAGTTGAATGTGCTTTGGAAATGGGTTGGGTTTGTCGCGGTTGTGGAAAAGATGTTTCTGGGTTGTGAGTTCTTCGAAGGTGAAGGAAGGACGGATGATTTGGACGATAGATGGTGAAAAGGGTTTGGTATTCGAAAATGGGTTTCACCGGGTTGTTGTTGGTTTATTGAAGAAGATTGGAAATGGGTTTTCCAGCAGTGTTGGTTTAATGGCGGTGAAGTTGAGATTTGAGTGATGATGGCTTGAAGAAGGTTGGTGTGGAGTTGATTGAAATGGTGGATTTTCGGATGGATATTGAGGGTGCGGATCTGGGTTTGATTCAGAGGAGGGTTTCGAAGGCTTCCGTCGGTTTGTTGAAGAAAGATGAACAGAGGTTTTGGAGGTAGAAGGAAGCAGGTTCTGAATCTGGGCTTTGAGTTGGAGTGGTTGACTTTTAGAGGTTGAAACTCAAAGAAGATGAAGATGGGAATTTCTGGGTTTGCGCATGAAATGGGTTGAAGTTGAAGGTGGTGGTTCGGATTTCTGAGCTTGTTTGAAGATTTGGAGTGAGTGCTGGAGGAAGGAGACGATGTGTTATTGTGTGTATTTGGTTGTTTTTTCGGAAGAGGTTAATCGATGGTGGAAATGAAGTGGATTTCAAAAGTTGAAGGATGTGAACAGTAATGGGATTTTAATGGTGTTTGAAAGGTTGAAGAAGCAGGTCTGGGTTGCTTCGAAGGTTGATGAAGAAGAGGAAGAACGTGATGCGATGAAGATGATGAAGTTGGAGACTCAACTAGGGTTTCCGTGTGCTCAGAGGAAGAAGGAAATGAACAGTGGGTTATATACCCACTGTTTGACACATGGCAGCTGTTTTAACTGTTAATCCTAGTTAAATTAATTAATTACATACTAATGTTTGACTAATGTTAATTAAACGAAAAACTGATTAATTAATCTATTAACTATAATTCTGCATAAAATCTTACACTATTCTTAATGAAATTAAATATTCTAAACTAAAAAACTTAATTAATAAACCAAATCCTAATTTAATACCTAATAACCAAAACTAACTAATAAACTTAATTAATAAAAATCTAGTTTCTAAAACTATGTTAATTTCAAGTCTAAAACAAATAATTAAATCTATTTCTAAATGCTAATAATTCTAAAATAACTCTTAAACTTAATTGAAAAACTATTTCTAACTAGAAAATCTATTTAATTCAAAATTTCTAATTAAAGCTAATTAAAGTTATATTCTAAAAGCAAATTCTAGCCGAAGATATTCTAAATTCTAATATATAAATTTCTAACTAAAAAACTATTTTCTAAAAACTCTATTATTCTATTCTAAAAACTAAATATCTAATTCTAGAAACTATTAAAATAAAAAATATATATTTCTAATTCCAATCTAATAATCTATTCAAAATAAAACCTATTTAAAAACTAAATTCTAATATTCTAACCAAAATCTAAAGAAAAAGAGCTATTTAAAAAAAACTATTCTAAATAATTAAATATAAAGTAAAAATGACAATAAAATCACAAAATGCCATGGAAAAAAAGAAACGGAAAAATGGGCGAACACCGAAATGCGCCGAAACTATCAGCACGGACTGAATCACCAGGAAGAGAGCAACTTTCGCTCGATTTCGACATGGAACTTCTCATTTGAATTGTTTTAAAACGCCTAAAATGCGAGTAAAGCGACTGAAATCCTGATAAACTCAATCCGGCTGATAACAATGGCAGTATGCAATAAATGATCTACCTAAATGATATGCAAATGAAAGCGAAGCAAAAGCCGATCAAAGTTAGAAAACGAGTGGACAAATTTTAAGGTGCAATAGTATTGACTTGCTTTCTTTTTTCTCTGTTGTAGGTCAGATGTCGAACATCCAGGAGCGTGCGTTGAAGCTCGCAGTAACCAAGGGCGCGAAGAAGGCTGCTAAGAGCAGAGTCTCTCAGGTCCAGCAGAAGCTGAAGCTCGACCAACCAGCTGGTGGTTCTCCTCCCCACAATGTAGCTAGTCTCCTACTTCACAGGAAAATTCGTCCAAAAGGCGGTGCACCGAGGACTTTGTACCTGTCAACCATTCTGAGAACGTACTCAGGAGAAGTTCGTGCTGCCTCCTAGCTACCTCAATCTAGATTACTTCTGCAGGGACAATTTTCTAACAGTGGTTGAGGCAAATACCAAGGCAATCATGGGGCTCGACAGGAAAGCCAGGAGGAAAGCTTTATCGAAGGACATGGTTGCTATGATGAGGATCTTTGAGATGGCCTTGGTCCCCAATGGATGCTTCGTGCCCAGATTGGTGACGAAGTCCTGGAAGTTCTTTTTGATGAACTGTGTCGCATTGTCGGTGACGGTTGCTTAGAGTACGTCGAATTGGGCAAGGATGTCCCATTTGTAGAAACGGAGTATGTCGCGTTTGTAAAATAGTCGATGCCGACTATCAAATATTTGTCCTAGTACGACCCTATGGTGAAGGGTCCGAGGATATCCATCCGCCACCACGCGAAGGGCCACGGGGACGAGAGCGTTTCGAGCTTGTTGCATGGTACCAGGTGCATGTCCCCGTGTCATTGGAACTTGTCGCACTTCTTGACATGTTCCTTGGTGTCTTGTTGCATGGTGGGCCAACAGTATCCTGCCTGGAGAGGTTTACGGGTGAGGAATCTTCCGCTGAGGTGCTGAGAGTTGATCCCTTCGTAGATCTCTTGGAGTATGTTAGGGATTTTAGACTCCTCGACGCATTTGAGGAGGGGAATGGAGAATCCTCGCTGGTATAATTTATCCTTGACCAAGACGTACGAGCAAGCTCAGTGTCTGACCATGCCCGCCTTCTTGGGGTCGTCGGGCAGTTCTCCCGTCCTGAGGTACGCATACACCAGGGTCATCCAGCAGTTGCTGTCGCCGATGGCGTTCACGTCGATGGTCGAAGTGGGCTTCTCGATACTCGGTCTAGATAGCACTTCTTGGATGACATACTTGTTCCCGTCTTTCTTCTTTGTGCTTGCCAACTTCGAGAGGATATATGCCCTAGTGTTATGTTCTCGAGGAATGTGTTTCACTTCTGCAGAGTCAAATTTTTTCATCCTCTCTTTGACTAGGGCGAGGTACTCGGCGAGGTTGTCATTCTTGGCCTAGTATTCTCCCCGTACTTGAGAGGTTACGAGCTAAAAGTCAGTAAATATCTTTATCTCCTTCGCACCAAGGTCCTCCGCCAAGCGAAGTCCTGCAAGGAAGGTCTCATACTCGGCTTGGTTGTTTGACGTTGTAAAGTCTAAGGCGAGGGAGACCTCTATTAGGATACCCTATTTGTTCTCTAGGATGATGCTTGCTCCGCTTCCTGTTGAGATGGAGGCCCCGTCGACGAAGATGTTCCACTTGTGGGCTCCTAGTGTTGGGGAAAACGCGGCAGTCATCTCTGAGACGAAATCGGCTAGGGCTTAAGCTTTAAGGGCCTTTCTGCTCTCATATTAGATTTCAAAATCGGAGAGTTCGAGCAACCATTTGAGCATCCTGCCCGCCATGTCTGGGCGTCCGAGTAGCTATTTTATAGGCTGATTTGTCCTGACCATGATCATGTGGGCCTACAAGTAGTGTTGTATCCTTCTGGCCGCATTGATCTGGGCCAAAGTCACCTTTTCAATCTGCTGGTACCTGAGCTCGAGGCCCTGTAGGGCTTTGCTGGTGAAGTAGACTTGCTTCTGACCCTCGGGGGTTTCACGGATGAGGGTCACGCTGACAGCTTCAACTGCGAGGGCGAGGTACAAATAGAGAGTCTCCCCGTCCTCAGGTCGCGATAGAACTAGGGGTTCTGTGAGGGTTTGTTTGAGGTGGAGGAGGGCTTGTTCGCACTCCTTGGTCCACTCAAACATGGCCTTCTTGCGTAGAAGCTTGAAAAATAGGAGAGCATGTTGGACAGACTTGGCCACGAAGCGAGATAGTGAGGTGAGCATCCCGTTGAGGGATTGGATCGACTTCTTCAAGTTCGACATTGGGAACTCGGAGAAGGCCCTGCACTACATGGTATTTCAAAAGTGACCTTGTATTGCAAGGCACTACATGGAGATTTTCTGATGCAATGTTGTTTATGTGAATGATATGTGTCTTTGACCTTCTCTTATATAGTGGGTAACCTTTTGCATCAAGTGTTATATCCTTCATGTACTTATTTGGGAAATATTTAGAGCATTTTGTATTTTTCATACAAGGTGATGCCATTCGTGACAGACCACATGGTTCATGCAACATGTGTGTCTTTACTAAGTTATATAATGTTGGATAAACTTCAGGGTCAAGGATCTCAGCATAAATGATTTTGTCTATATTAGAAGGTGTTAGGTATTTGTTTTGAGGATGGGAGAAAATCAGGATGTGAGCATGCGGTAAGCCTCGATTCTGAAATTCAATTGCGTACATAATTGAAATTCAAAGACATTTGTAAGTTACACCATGAATAAGAACACAATTGTATGAAAATCTAACATAAAATTGAATGCATAGGACTTACATGCCAACACTTTTTCGAGGACATGATGTCGCTACACGAAAAATGACACAGAGTTGCCACCAGATTTTATTTATCCCCAAGGAGGGAAAGGGAAATAGCGATAAAACCTTTGGGAGAAGAGCGTGGTCATCGCAACCAAGTTTTAGGGTTCGGGAGTCGGTTATGCGAGGGGAAGGTGTTAGCACCCCCTCGCATCCATCGTACTCGATGGAAACCTCCTAGGTTGTTTAGCGTGAATTGGTGTTTTTATTAAGAGTTTGCTTGCTTAAGAAAAAGAGGGGTTGGTTTATTTATTTTAATGCTCGCCAAGGATTGTGGCCCTTGTGCCTACGTATCCTCACTTAAAAGAAGTGAAGAATCAGAGCTCCGTAGTTCGGAGGCTTACGAAATAGTTGTTTGTTGGTTGATTTTATACCTTGAAAAAGGGTTTTTTGATTGATGCCCTAAGGTGAAAAATAGTTTGATGAGTTGATGTTATTTTTAGGTTTTTCTTAGGGAAGAATCTATTCTTGACTAGGATTATACAAAAGACTTTGTATAGAGATGAATGTCTCGAATAACCAAGTCGAGCGCCTTGTATTCAAAACATTCGGAACGAGTGTAGGAGGATTCCATTCTCATTCCTTCTCTACCACTTTAAAGCTCATGGTGCATAATTCTAATCGTATATTTTATTGTGTTTTGTATTTTTTACAAGAAAAGGATCACTTGATATTGGATCAAGGTTTATTGTTTGTAAAGATATATTTGAAGCGATACGGACAAGGTCGATGGCGGTACACAAGGCAACCGACTTACAAGGTTAAAAATGGCTCGACAAAATCGAGAGTTTGTTTTTGAAAATGGTTTTTGGAATCAAAAGTCAACAAGGACAATAGCAATATTCACACTAAAATCATGCAAACATATGGGGTTAGTCGGCTAAAAAAAATCGAGACATGCAAAAAAAACGGCGAACTCCTTGAGAAAATTTTTTTTGGAGGTAAAATATCAAAAAAAGTGAGAAAACAGTGGTGTAGCACGGGTGGTCGTGTTGTGTGACATGGCCCGTGTCAGGAGGGGCTTGCAATAAGGAGTCTTGAGGCATGACAGAGGTGTGACACGGGTGACCGTGTTGTATGACACGGCCCGTGTCAGGAGGGGCTTGCAACAAGGAGTTTTGAGGCGTGACAGAGGTGTGACACGGGTGGCTGTGTTGTGTGACACGGCCCGTGTCATAGGGTCTGGGATAAAACAAGTTTTTTAGGCCAAACAGGGGTGTGACACGGGTGGTCGTGTTGTGTGACATGGCCCGTGTCATAAGTCCTGGGTATTTTACACGTTGAAAACTCAAACAGAGGTGCAAAACGGTCGGCCGTGTTGTGTGACACGGCCCGTGTCAGGCTACCAGGGTGAAAAAACCTAACTTTTTCCTTTGTTCTCTTTCGTTTTTATGGTTCTTAAAAATGATTTCTTGGTCCCCTTGGAACCTTACATGATATACACAGCACAACAATACTTAAAAGAAGAAATAAATGAATACAAAAAGCAAAATATAAAGAGAGAAAGGTTTGAAGGAATGGATACCCAAGAGATTTCTATCCTTTTGCAAGTCCTCCTTGGTTTTGGTTGAATGTGCTTCACACTTCACTCTATGTTGTGAAGGCTCTGCTCTTTAAGGATGCTCTTGTGTTTCTATGTGACTCTCTTTTTTCTGGTTTTTTCTCCCTTCTATTTTTCTGGTTTTTTTAGGGTTTCTCTTGCTCTCCCTATTTTTCTAGTTTGCAATGTGTGTAGAATGGATGTTGAATGAATTAAGAGTCCTCTCCTTTTGTTTACAACCCCCTCCTTTTATCTCAGCTCCTCTAGGGTTTTCTCTTCTCCCCACATATCAGATTTTTCATGGAGTGGTGTCTCTTACCACCTTTTCTCATGCCACTCTCTTTCTTTCCATTTCCATGCAAGAGCTATGTTGCATTTTTGCTGTTGCACTTTGCCTATGTTGTTTTTTTGCAGCACTTTGTGCCTTGCACCCATTTTGTTGGCTTGTGCTTGGACAACTCTTGTGGTCAATGTTACCACCTTTGACATCATTTTGAAAATTCTGATATGTAGAAGCATTGTCACATGTTATTCCCTTGGTCTTGTGACATGAAGAAATTTGTCACCTCTTGCATGGGACTGCTTTTGCCATGATTAAACATGCATAATCTTGGTCTTAAAACATTCCAATCTTGATTTAATTCTTGCATATTTCTTGGATGTTTGTAAGCACAATGTGGACTTGGTGTGGCATTACCATAACATGAATTTGATTATAAACTTGAATGAAGATTAGAAACAAATTAATTTCTAAACATTACTTAGAGTTGGGAATCTTGCAACAAATGACATTCTTGTAATGTCATAAAATTTCTCTTGGTAATATTCTTGCCTCTAATTCATGAATTCATGATGGATTTCCCTAGAACCATCAAACTTGAAATGGATGAAATCTTGAATTATGGACTTGTGATCTTGACTCATGCTTTGCAAATTTGGACTCCACTTGATCAAGAATTTGAAACAAAATTGGATGAAGCAATCTTGAATTTGGCCTTGAATTTCATGTTCATTAGGAATATATTTTGAATATCCTAATATTTTGTCAAGTAACTTCTCCTTGAGGAAATCTAGATCAATAGATTTTCAAACTTAGATCAAACCTTAGGTGATGAACCTTTTCCTCCATGTAGTCCAAGATAGACAAGTTATCTCATTTGAAATGGAAAATGACAAACCGACCCAATCCATACCCACATGCTCGATATGCAATAAAATGATGTATGATATGGCGAATGTAGGGTATAAAGGCTAAAGGCGAAAATGAGGGTGTGACACATGACATTTAGTTATATCGGCTATGAGTTCATCAAATTTGATTTTGAAAACCTTTGTAATGATATTTGGCCTGTCATGTGGCTTTAAGCCAGTGTTTAACAGCATACATATAATTTTAGGCCAAGCAGGATTGCAAGTAAACGTTACAAACAAATCAGGAAAATCCAACTTACTTGAAATCGTCATACCATCAAAATATAGTTGGTCCAAGTATCTTCTACTGCCAACAAAAGATAACGGCAAGACAATACGTTTTCCTCTTTTTGGAGGTTCGGTTTGGCGACTATTTCCACATCCATCATTTAATTGTTTGTATTTTCTAACTCTCAACTTAGATTGTTTTTTCTCAACCAACTCAGTCGTTCGGACTCCATCATTGCATACCCGTCCACCAAAAACTATTGAAAAAGTCTTCTTGAATGTAGTAGAGTATTTTCTTCTTTCTTTCGGTGCTGCAAGCGGAATTAGAGCCAATTATTAGAGGGTATTGATACGCTAAGTAAGTAGGATAAAACTCATCAATTCGTTACAAGTCCCCATCCCGTGCTTGGATGATAATATCTCTCTGAGATGCAGAATCAATGTCACCAACAATTAAAGCAGCAACTTCTGAAACAATAGGACGATTTTGCACTCGTCCGTCCTTCGGTCTATCAGATATCAGCTTTAACTTTAAGTCTAAGAAACTATTTATTTTCAAAAGATGCCTTGCCATCGTGAAAGTCTTTGCATGCACGTTGTACTCATCTAATATAATCTTTAACTTGTTGGCGGTTTCTCGTACTATATGTTTATTGTCCATGTGAAGAGCGTTATACAAAATAATCAATAAATAACATATATTTTGTTACATATACAATTAATTGACCAAATTAAGATACCTGAAACAATCAACTTTATTGTCAATTTCATTGTTAGTGTCAAATACATAGAGTTGTTCATACTATGGACGATTTCTAATTTCCGGTAGCAAACTTTCAATTCGATTACAGGTTTGGCTGTGTAGCCTTAAAATAGGTGGCCCTCCTCCTTTACATAGGCTATTGTCAAACTTCATTCCCGGTGATGTAAAGGAAAACATAGCGCTGTACGTTCTTACGTTGTTTTTTTAGTTCTTACTCTTAGGACATGTTGCATTATGAAGTATGTGTTGCAATAGAAGAGGTGGTTCTTCAAGGAAAGGTAGGATAATATTTTCACCTCTGCAGCAACTTTGAAACTTAGGAACAATAATATGCCTGGATTTTCCTTTGCTTTGTTGATACCTCATACATGCTTGACAAAATGGACATTCCCATACAGGGTCTCCTATATCAGAATACTCTGCAATAGCAGAAACATTAATAATAAACAGGTGAGAATATAATTTTAGTAATTGTAATGTAGAGAGTGTAACTTACGTTGATCATGCAAGTCAGTATATGGTTCATCGATATACTCGTCCTCTGCATCAGAACTATTAGCCAAACTATCATCGTCATTAAAAACTGAGTTTTCCTCATCTGAAGAATGAGTGGCCGTATTGAAATTAGCATTTGACGTGTGAGTTTCAATTGGAGGAATATAATGAGTGTTGCGGTGGAAATAGGATATCAAACTATTAATTAGTTTGAATCACAATTCTTAATTCACAACCGCTCTTTGATTTATCCGAAGGAAAAGGTCAAAAGAGGGAAAACCTATTTTTGCATTGTAAACACAATGCGGGGAGAGACCAAGGTAAGGGGTTGGTTAAGCTTAGGGAAGGTACTAGCACCCTAAACTTATGTAGTACTCTACATGAACCTTTTGTTTATTATATGCTTTTTTATTTTTATTTATTATATGCTTTAATATATATTGAGCTAAGGGATAGAGTGACCTAAAGACCTAAGGGTTAGTCCTAAGTTTACTCGGCAAGACGTCGCATCTTGTGCCTACGTATCCTGGATAGAGAATGGAATCAGAGTAATTGTAGTTCCCCTTGAAAGGGAGGTTAGAAACGTCTTGATTGTGGTCAAGGTTTCAAGGGGAGTAAGCGTATCTAAAGGACACGCTTACGTGGAGTATTTGAAACTCCTATTTCTATGTTGAATTTGTTAATTGAAAATTAGGGTTGAAATTAGGTGTTCCACAGCGGGAAACCCTAAAACAGAGTACGACGACTCTTTGACCTAATGCTAGGGTAAAGGGTATTTTCGTCCACGGCGGGACACCTAAGCTATTAGGGTTTTGGAATAGTCAAAAATTAGGGTTATTGACTCGGCGGTCAAACGGCTAAACCTAATTCCTTCGGAGGGAAAATAACGGTAAAACATGCAAACATGACAAGATATTATATGGCAGAAATTAAAATGCAGAAAGTAAAGAAAGCGTCGCGACGATCACTCGCGTAAATTACAAATCCCCAAAAAATGCAAAATAAAATAAACCGCGACCATGGCCTCGCGTAAATTACATCCATGGAACAAAATAAACTGAATAAATATTAATCGGAATTTAAGGATAATCTTTCGGCCGATTGACGGTGATGAAATTTGATGGAGGTATTGATGCTCGTCCTCTAGCGATGATGAAGTTATCTTCCCTCTTCTGATAAATCGTGAGAACAGCCGCCATTTTTCTCTTTTTGTCTCCTTCCCCCTTTCTCAAACACAACTTATGTTTATATAGGTAACAAATTATGGTTAACTCTAACCTAATGGCCACTTTAAAGTCCAACTTAAATAATTAGTCAAAACTAAATACAATTTAAACAAATTAAAACAAACTTAAAACCCTATTTATTTACTAAACATTAAAAATATTATAAAAAGAATAAAATCTTTTCTAATATTTTTAATTTTATGATTTTTGGATGTTTTTATGAATAATATGGAAAAAGTGAAAAAATAATATTTTTTAAAAAATAATTTAAATAAAATACGAAAATAAAAATTAAATAATAAAAAAAACTATTTTTGTTAGTTTTTTTATGAAAATAGAAAAGTTAGAAAGAAAAAAAAAAGAAACAAAACAAAAAGTGAAGAAGGTGGGATTCGAACTCTCAACCTTTCACACTCACAACTCCTTACACACAATCTCTTGCCAATTGTGCTATTTTATTCATTCAAAATAAAGTGGCACTAGAAACCCTGTAAACTAAAAGAGCGTGCCACATGATATTTTCCTGCAACAATCAACCAACTGCACAACCCGTTAGTGGTTAGTTTAAACGCAATGCAAAATGAAATGGGATGCAAGATGAAACGACTAATCTTAGGGCAAAATTTGGGGTATTACAATGAGATACTGATGTTGTTGAAGACACATGCTGGAGACTTTCATTGAAACATGTCAGTAAATTATTTTCAGCTACTCCATTCAATCTAAATTTTTTATGTGACGGATTGTGTTACCGATGCCTCTGAGATGGTGCAGTGGATGATGCAATGTTTGGAAAGTTAGAAATATAAGTAGAAAGCAGCGTACACGTAACTGAAAATGGATATTGAAAGTGTGATGTCCCATGATGTTGTTGGATGTCGTCGTTTTTTCCTTGTTGGGATGGTAACATGAGTTTTGCTTTGTGTGTTAATACATCTCTCCTCCTCTTTCTAACAATTGAAGCATCTGAACTTTCTAAGGTAATGTTAGGAGCAGGTGTTGTATGATGTTCATTAAGAATTGAATGATGTTGTACAATTTGATGTAATATATGCGGAATTTGGTATAATACATTAGGATCTCCATTATTGACAGAACCACAAAAGTTAGAACCCATACGTGATTAGAGTTGATCCTCATTCGAGCAATGGTTGCAGCAGCATCATTGTAAGAAAATGGAGTTGGATCCATGTATGTAATATTAAAGTTGATAGGTGAGAATGGGAACTAAAGGCATGATTATTTATGTACCGTAACAAACAAATTGCAGCATTAGAAGTAAGTTGTAAACGGTAAAAAGGAAATCATTTATATGGAGAAAGTATGTAAGAAGGAGTTGTAATAGAAGGGTAGTGATGAAATGCAAATGTTCAAATATTTAAATGTGTTCAAAAGTGATTGTAGAAATAACAACCTTAAGTTTTGGAGGGTTAAAGAAATGGTATTTGAATGTATAAAGGTTTAAAAGCGTAAATTTGGTGTACATTAAAAAAGGTGGAGAAAAAATTGAATATAAGTCGAATATGTTTGACATGGCAGATATATTATAGGAAATAGAGTATGTATGCCATGATGATGTACTTTCGTAGATACATTAGTCATAGACTGGGTGACTGATTAGTGTGAAGCAGTGTAGAAAACACAAAATAATAATAAGATATTATTTTGAGAAGATATAAACATCTTGTCATGAGCAGCTGAGAAAAATGGTGGGTCAATATGTACCATCATACACAATAGTAGGGGCCAATGGAAATATCATTAAGAGTATACATATATAATATTTTATTGATAGAGATATAAAGAATATGAGTATGATATAAAAACAGAATTGAAAAAATCAGATAAGTTGTCAAAAAATAAATTTAAAAGAAGCAGGATAAAAATCAGATATATTATAGGAAATAGAGTATGTATGCCATGATGATGTACTTTCGTAGATACATTAGTCATAGACTGGGTGACTGATTAGTGTGAAGCAGTGTAGAAAACACAAAATAATAATAAGATATTCTTTTGAGTAGATATAAACATCTTGTCATGAGCAGCTGAGAAAAATGGTGGGTCAATATGTACCATCATACACAATAGTAGGGGCCAATGGGAATATCATTAAGAGTATACATATATAATATTTTATTGATAAAGATATAAAGAATATGAGTATGATATAAAAACAGAATTGAAAATATCAGATAAGTTGTCAAAAAATAAATCTAAAAGAAGCAGGATAAAAATCAGATATATTATAGGAAATAGAGTATGTATGCCATGATGATGTACTTTCGTAGATACATTAGTCATTGACTGTGTGACTAGTTAGTGTGAAGCAGTGTAGAAAACACAAAATAATAATAAGATATTCTTTTGAGTAGATATAAACATCTTGTCATGAGCAGCTGAGAAAAATGGTGGGTCAATACGTACCATCATACACAATAGTAGGGGCCAATGGGAATATCATTAAGAGTATACATATATAATATTTTATTGATAGAGATATGAAGAATATGAGTATGATATAAAAACAGAATTGAAAAAATCAGATAAGTTGTCAAAAAATAAATCTAAAAGAAGCAGGATAAAAATCATGTAAAAGAACATATAAAAATGTGATGTCATATAATGGATACTTAAATTAGATAATACATTTTGTTATTTATATTGATATTAAATTTTCTATATGGAGAACTTTTATGAAAATATAAATTAGATATATATCAACTCCGTATATAAGTGATAGTAAAAAGATAAATCAAAATATGGCTTGAGACACACAGACAAAGGCTTTTTAATGAAGTTATGATATCCATCTGGGGTATACAAACTTTGCAGGTACGATTAATACATGTCCAAAGCGCATTTAATGTAACAACCATAGGAATAAGATGGACAAATCAAACTTGTTAAAGTAAAATACAAAATAGTTAGAGTTACGACATGTATAACATGTCGACATATTGTTGGGGCGAAACTGTCGTTGTAGCATAATAGATGTACACAAAATAGACAAACATAAGAAATGTCATACAATACATGAAAAACAAAGTAGGGAAATATTATTGTTCAACTATTTATTCTTTTCCAGTTTGATAATCTTCTTAAGCTTCGTTGAGGAAAGCTCCCCATCACACAAGCTGATCAATGTAGTAGATTCGCTCGAACCGTCCAGTAGATTTCTCCTTGAAGTTGGAGTTACTGGTTCTAGGTTATGCTTCAAAGTAATTTCAAGATCCTGATATTTAAAAATTTGCGAACTATCAATATATGTTTCAGTTACAACAAAGAAAGAAGCATAACGTGAAAATCAAAATAATGTGACATTTGCAAGGTAGATACCGTAACAATCTCAGTTGCATCAGCAACATCAAACTTTGCTTCATCAACACTCTCTTTTATCTTAACAACATTAAAAGGAAAATGAGAAACATCATAACGTAACATTACAATAATGACTTTCAACAAATATAAAATATGAACGAACCTGCACCAATTGTGGTGTTAGGGTTACCTCGGATGTTATAACCTTGATGTCATAACAAAATAAGCATTATAACAAAGGCCAAAGAAAAATATTCATAAATTATGACTGACTATGGGAAAAATATACCTTGATTTGCTCCCATGGAGCCATAAGTTGTTTGATAAAAGGTTTATCCCTAACAATCATGACAACAGAACAGCTCTCCCACCGGGGTTGCCACTTGACTTTAAAAGCAATCTCTAAATCTAATAAAACATCCAGTGCTAATGGGAATTCCAAGGGGTCATCAATTCCGGCCTAAAAAATATTGGTGACAGTATCAGGAACGTATCAATGTCATTGAGTAAGTTAGTAAATCTACCATATTGCAAAGACATTGAACATATTTAAGTTATAAACCTTAAGCATTGTACCGCGCATCTGTGCAGCAGATACACCCAATAGTTGAACACATTCTCTGTGCCAGAAAACAAACTTACAACATTTGGCAGCATAAACGACTTCAATCTCAATTTTATACCTAACACATGATGATTACTTGTGGTGAGAGGGTGGTACTGCTAAATAGGAATATAACTTAAATAAGATTTATTTAAGTAAGAAACCAACCTAAAAATTTATGCCTCCGTTGAATGACCAACCTCACACATAAAAGGAGCCTTATCACCGCGAGTAACTTTAGGGCACTTATTATAAGCCTAGTAATACCACATAAATGGAGAAGCAATGAGTTTTTTGGTGTTGGGAACCGTGGCACAAAAAATAATCTGCAACAAAATGTTAAACGATGGTAAGTGTGATTGTTGAAAATAAATGAATTATTAGCAAGGTTGTTTAATGAAGGAGGTTTAATAATATCCCTCACGAAGTTTAACAATTTCATTAAGGGGAATAACAACAGCTTTTGAAAGTAATTTTTGGATAGGGGATTATTGAGAGTTTTCAGAGCTTTGTGAATACATATGAGATTGAGAGCTCAGTTATGCTGAAACGCTAACCAATGAGTCCTTTGGGATCCTACAAGCAAATACAAAAAAAATGAGTCGTAAACTTCGAATTCAAGGAGTTGAGAGCAGGTAGTAATCAAGTAATAACAATTTGAAGGAGCCTTTCTATAAATTCCTTGATACTCGGTATATCAACATTGATGTACAGTTTGGTTGCATTGTATGTATTTGTAACAACAAGTAGATATTTCCTAGGATGTAAAATATATAGTTAAGAATTAAAATAAAACATAGTAATAGTCTATTAGGGATGTATGTTAGTAGCAATATAAGTAGGTTAACCTTCTTCCTTAACCATTGTGTACTAAAGCAAAACCACCATTGAGGCAACACTGTTGACTCGTTCCTGGTTGAATTTCATAATTGGGTGGCATAGGACTCCCAAAGAGTATAGTTTATGGTGTTGTTTCTGATATTTGAATGAATGTGCAAGGTTTATTTACATTAAATATGAAGTAAAAGGTAGTTTAGAAAATATTGTTATAAGTAGGAACAAAACTTACCCAATGTCTCTAAGGATGAAGTTCACTTGCTATTTGTTTCCACCTGATTAGCCATGGCAGAAACCTATGCTATCAACCATTCCGATTACGTCTGAAAAAACAAAGCTTGAATGCGTAAATGGTAAAAAGAAAAAAAGGATAACAATAAACGAATATAATCAGCATGGGTCACCTAACAATAGATCCTTTCTAAATTGTCCAGTCATAATATCTGAAAAACTTATGAAGTTGTCCGATTTTGGTGAGATTTCATGTTTGTCCACGCCATTAACGGAAGCCCCTCCAATGAACTTCACCATATAGCAGTGGCTTGAAGGTTTGAAGACAAGATCATTTGTATGAACCTTGAAGTTTGAGATGGTGTATGTGTAGCCTACCATTAGTCTGTCACTAAAAACCTCCATAAATATTGTTGGAACAACAACCTGAATATCATTCCCCTGTCAAAGTAAATAAAGAGATCAAATATGGTTTAATAACTAATGACAGAAAAACAAAAACTTAACAAACGTACAACCAAGGAATACAAACACCTTACAAACACATGGGTTAACAACTCACAGGCAAGGAAAAACAAATACCTAACAAACATATGTTGAAATGCATAAATGTCAAAAACATTCAGTTCTTTACCACTCCAATAACAAAAATCAACCAACCAAAGGGGCAATCACAAGTATATAGGAAAGTGATAAAACAAAGTTACGAACTAAAATAGGTTCAGATTTGAAACTTACATGTGCATCTACGACGGTCATATCTATGTGTTGCTTGTTGTTGGATATAATCAACCATTTATGGTGTACCCTCACAACGACCTTCCATAGTTCCTTCGATTCGTTGATGTCTGCAATTTTCTCGAAGGGTCTTGCCATCCTCTAGTTACCAGAGATTTGAAAATAGTGTGTGTTGATATGAGTATGTGTTTTTAGAAAGCGGAAGAAATTATACAATGCAGTTGAAGAAGTGATGAGCATTTGAGATAAAGGAGTGGGATGGCGGAAATAAGGCATGTTTTTTTTTGTTCATGACATTTAAAAGTCAAGCTAAAAAGACGTTGGTGATTTGAAAGAAGGTAACATAGCAGTGGATAGAAGAAAAAGATGGCATAGCTTGACTGAATTGCATTTAATGTTTACAATGGTGCATAGGAAAAGGAAGTAAATATATTGTATTTTATTAACCCTGTTGGCAAAAGTAGTGTTCGATTTTGAGAAAAGCGAGATTGTGAACCATGTCGTGTAGCTGTGAAAGGAGAAAAGAAGTAATGTATTGCATGAAGCCATGTGGTTGAGTGTGAGGCCAGCAGGGCAATTGGGTAATATCCAGAGCAATATATTTTCTTATATGGTAGATAAAAGTTCATTCTATTCTTTCTTTTTTTTTAATTTCTTGAATACTTTGTATTTAGACAATGATTATGTTTATGTTCATTTAACATATATTCACAAGGTCAATAAAAAAAATGTTTACCTTGATTAGAGAAATAAGACCTCAACCCAAATTTCATTATACATTTTTTTCACTTAATTATTATATCCGTGAACTAAAGAATTAAAATAGGCTTAAATAGTCTATTGATCCCTATATATTATTAGATAATGGGAAGGAGGACTGAATCCAAAAATAAAATGATTTTGTAATTTGAACTTCTTCTTTTTCTTCCTCTCCTTTAATATGTATTCTTCTTCTTCCTTTAAACCTTCATCCATGACTACGTATTGAGTTGATAACTTTACTCCGTTTCAAATTCTCATTTGATAATTTTAATCTGTTTTATTTAATTTAGTTGTTGTTTCTAATGATGGGAGATGGGTTTGCAAGCTTCATCACCTAAATAATTTTTGTTGTGAGAAATTATTTTTATGAAAAGGGAAAATAAGGAATATACAAGGAATAATGTTGAGTTTAAAAAAATTCAAGATTTGTATGATGGTTAGGGATGAAGATATGAACACAAATCCAAAATTTTGGATTAAATATTCTTTTTCGTCCCTATAAATAGGCGCATTTTTTGATTTAATCCTTGTAACCTTTTTTTTTTCTTTTTTTAGTCCCTAATTATGGGTTTGAATTAATATCATGAATTAAATCTATGAGACTAATTAGATCTATTTTACACTATCCCAAAAATTAAAACTAATTTATATACATGAACTCAACTATTGTGATACAAGACAAAGAAGAACATATTTAACAAATTTAACATACACAACAACACCATCAATCATTACTCATAAACCAATTTGAAACCTCATCAAATCACTAATCTATAAGGTCAGATAAATTAATTGAAAACAATATCAATCTATGTGTATGATATATCATATATGTTATCTACTTATGAAGATATAAGTGTGATATATGCCCTTACTTCAAATCAACTCATCGAAAATATTTGCCATGTCAAACTTACAATTCTTACATTCAATAGCATTAACTATCTCATGAAATGCTGAAACACTGCATGGAACTACCAAACCATTTCTCTCTTGAAACCCAAACTCATTGTATGCTTTCTCCAACAACATCTTGAATAATGGATGTCGAAGGTAACTAATGGGAACCACGTATCTCTTTCGTTCTTCCCCAACATATAGTGCAAAAACACCTCTTTTTTTGGACTTTTTTTTCTTTGCTTTTGCCTTTTTTTTCTCCTCATATTCCTTCAATTTCTTATGAGCAGGGTCATGGTCAACTCTACCTACAACCTTCACCTTTTTGATTAGTTTCTTAAGTGATACCATCTTTTTTCCTAACATCTTGTTCAATCTAAATACTTCAATTCAAAGAGATGACAATGATATGTAGAAGAATTGGCTATTGTGCATGAAGTGATAATGACTTATAACAGTATCATGACATAAAAATAATAATTAAGGAGTCAGTTTCTAGAACACTCTTTGATTAAAAAAAATACATATTTTCAAAGACACTAAGAAAGTTAGTCAATGTTACAGTAATAATATATTAATTATAAGTCTTTGGGTCAAATCACAATATTAAATTTTTTTATAGTAATATTGTTAAATTTGTTAATAATTAGTGTAATATTATTTTTATTAGTTTATTTTTTAAGAAAGAGACAATATTTATTGTTGATTCATTGAGTGTGAAAAAAGTAAAATAAATAAAATATATATTGATTTTTTTCACTAGTGAAATTCACAAAAATAATTAATGGATTAAATGAATAATTTAGATGTAGTAATAAAGAGTGAGAACATATCATTCACGTGTATTTTTTTTAATAAGATAGTTGTTAGAATTTTCTTACTATTGGTTAAATTGACTTTAAGACCCGTAAGCATTTCGAAACCACTTAGAATAGTTAGAAGTTGCATCTAATTTAAGACTCTGATTTCAAAAGGTTCAATTCATTGGATGATACTAGTAGCTCTGGTGTTTTCTCTTGACTCTTTGAATTTTCCTTTCTATTATTCTTAACCTCAGACAATGGTCTATGAGTTACAAGATCATTGTGACATAGAAGTTAAAAGACATAATAAGTTAGTTGATTCATCTTACTATGTCTTTAGTTTCTTGTAAGTACAATATCTAAGATTTTTTGTTTTGTTAAAAAAGCAATGGATTAAGAGAAAAAGCGAGTACAATGGGTACTCGAATCCTCACAGAAACATTACAAATTCTTAAGACAATCAGAGATGATAATAACTTGTTTCACTTTATTGGTGTAAAAATTAAATGTTTTAATTTTTAAAAAATTTGTGTGTAATCTAAAATTTTATTGATTCTTTGGTCCTAACAGATTGATTATTATTCTTTAACTAACTATAACCAAACTTATTATTCTTTAATTAACTATAACCAAACTCGTTAGTTTTATTATGAGCTATTTTACAAATATAAATGAGACATTGTACTCTCCGAAAATAAATAATGAGAAATACTTAATCACTTTATCTTTAACCTTTCATTCTCCCACTCTCTATCATATCTTATTGTTACGGTATCCAATGGTTATGTGAGATTCTTACATTCTCTTTATATATATTTATTTATATATAAAGTAACCCTTAACATGCATCAAACACTCATCAATTAACAATGGCTTCTAGTGGTTGTAAATCACTTTGTTCAAAAGTCAAGGTTTTTCATGGTTGATTCTTCATTCAAGGTGGTTTAAATTCCTAGTTTTTAGATTAAGGACCTACTTGGATTGAGTCAACCATGGGTGAGCCTTCTAATGAGTGGCAACATGTAAAGAGGAGGGGTTGAAAAGCTACAGGTTTTCACAAAAACAAGCCGAACTTGAGCTTCAATAGGAGGAGGTCTGAAAATGCTCAAAATACGCGTACCAGTTTATTTTTCGCCATGTTTCCATATACTCATGGTGCTAAGGAGATGTACGACATCTTCAAGGCATATGGTGACATTGATAAAGTGATGATTCCATCAAGGCGTGACAAGAATGGTAGGAGATACGACTTCGTAAGGTTTTTCAATGTCTCTGAAATGAGAACCTTGGTCGTGAAGTTGGATAATATATTTCTCAACAACATGAAACTCTTTGCTAATGTCCCAAGATTTCAAAGGAATAAACAAGCTTTTAAAAAAGATGAAAACAAGGGAAGAGGGACAATAAGAGAAACACTTTCAACCATAACAACAATGTTAAGAAATTTGAAGGGGCTTCCAAAACGTACACTAAGGTGGTGAATGATGGAAATTTGGATAAAGGCAACACAAGGCAGTGGAAATAAAGACATCATATGCATGAGAAAAAACCGGTGTTTTCTCACTTACAATTCAATACCAAGGAAGAAAAAAACACTAGATTCCACAAAGCCTATGTTGGGGTCATGGCAAATCCATGGATGACGTACAATATTCAGGAATCCTTTCACTTGGAGGGATATTTCTCGATTAAGATCACTCACATGGGTGCAAACATATATTTAATTAAGGAAATGGAGGAAGGGGAACTAAAAGCTTTGGCAGAGGACGCTAGTGATTGGTTAGCTCAATGGTTCATAGAAGTAAGGTCGTGGTCACCAGGTGACATTGATAATGAAAGATTAACATGGATCTCGTGTTTTGGTATTCCATGTCATGCACGGTGTCCCGAGTTTTTTTTTTATTTTCTCACTTCTTTTGTGGAGAAATACATATGTGTTGATGATGAAACAAGGCTTCATAAGAACTTTGATATGGCTAGAATACTAGTTAGAACAAAGTATTTGTTGGTCCTTAATCAAACTATCAATGTGGATATATATGACAATGTCTATCGTGTAAGAATGGTGGAAGGATTGCATGGTCCCAAGAAAATAGTCATACCCAAAGATCATGAAATTTCTTCAAAGGATTCTGAGAACTCTTCCTCTGACGAAGGCAACAGTGTTTGGGAAAATAATGGAGATGGGAAAGATGATGATAATGATGTCCCTGTCATCGGTATTTCACCCTCCAAGACAAAGCTGGTGGATGACACGACTGATGTGGTGGTCGTGCAGTAGAATACTTAACAAACTAACACAAAGATCACAGTTAATGTAACAAGCTGTCCAAATGAAGCCCTAGAAGTTTGCAGCACCGCAGAGCAAAGTGAAAAGGTTGCAAAGAGTGGGCTCCTTGAAACAACGGTTCTGAGGAAAACGAAGGGTAGGAAAAAGTCAACTTTGGCCTATGGGAAAATGACCAAACAATATTTTTTGGCTAATGGCTCTTGTTAGATACCCAAGATTTGTGGAAAGAAAAATAAAAAATCAACTAAAACACAAGGTGATTTGCTTGTGGAGGAACCATCAGACCTCATCTCAAGAAGCATGAATGGGCCATTGTCAAAGGCATCTGTTATTGATAGGCCCGAGAAATTTAAGAAGAAAAAACTTATGGTGGATGTATTGGGCAAAGTTGTGAGCCTTGAAACAAACAATTTTGAACCCTTGAACTTCTTCATACCACTCATTACGCTCTTCTCTTTTCAGCCCTCAATTTCTATTAATGAATCCACAAATTTCTTGGGTGACTCCATTTTGTGTTGTGACTCCATCTCAACGGGAGACATCAAGCAAGGCAACATTGAAGCATGCAAAAATTTGGATCATGATGTTGCATCCAAGGTGTGGATGGCTATTAAATCACTTGGGATCATATAGGACACATCAAATGATGTCTTTGAGGATATCATCAGGGATATGGCGGCTAGGGATCTCAAAGGTGCCATTATGAGGAAAGAGAATTCAAATAGTCCATCATGAATATTACATCTATCAACAATCGAGGGTGTGACACGACCATTAAAAGAAAAAGAATAAGGTAGCTGGTGGAGAAAGGCAATGTTGACTTAATATTCATTCAGGAGACAAAAAAACAACTGTATGACTGAAGCTATTATAAGAGACATGTGGGGGCCGGTGGAAGTGTCATGGTCAGCCTTAGATGCAAGTGGCCACTCATGAGGGATAATTACTATTTGGAAATGTGGGACCATTAATCCAATATTGAGCTACAAAGGCAATGGCTTCATAGGAATCCAAGCTTTTCATAGAGGCAATACTCTTTACTTTTTGAACATCTATTTACCCTACCTACTGACTGAGAAGAGAAGAATGTGGAGTGAGATTGTTGAATGGAAGGGAAAATTAAGGGTTGGGGAGTGGATAATTGGGGGAGACTTTAACTCAGTTAAACATTGTGGTGAGAGGGTGGGAAGCAGTAATAGAAGCAATAGAGTTGAGATGGAAGATTTTGCTTCTTTAATTGATTTAATGGAAGTGGTTGATCTACCAACCATAGGAAACCAATTCACTTGGTTCAACTCAGATGGGAAAGCAAAGATCATGCTTGATCATTTCCTTGTACCTAAAGGCATCTTAGGTTCATGGAAACTTGTTGCATAAGAAATTGGGTGTATGGATGTCTCAGATCACTGTCCAATATGGATTAAAGGAAGTCACTTGAACTGGGGTATCATTCCTTTTAGATCAAAAAATTATTGGTTTGATAACAAAAAGTTCTTAACTTTTGTGGAAGAGTAATGGACTTCTTTTCATGTTTCAGGCAAGAGAGCTTACACATTGAAAGAAGTGGAACAAGGAGGTCTTTGGAATCATTGACCCCAAGATTGAGAAAGTTATGGATGACCTCAACAACTTGGACAACATCATTAGTTCACAGTCTTCCATTGACATAGTAGAGGAAAGGAAGAAGGCACAACATCTTATTTGGATCAAACTACACCTAAAAGAAAGCTTGTTTAAACAAAAGTCTAGGAAAAAATGGATTAAGGAGGGTGACCTTAACACAAGATTCTTTCACAGTATGATAACTTTAAGAAGAAATAAGAATCACATTGTTTCCCTAGTCATTGATAGAGTAAGGGTGGAAGATGTGAATATGATAAAATTTGCTGCTAAAAAACATTTCCATCTCAGATTCATTGAACAAGGTGGATGCAGACCAACATTGGGTGGGTGAACTTTAATTGTTTGACAGAGGCTGACAGACATTGCCTTGAAGTGGAATTTTCTAGGGAGGAGATCAAGGGTGTCATTTGGGATTGTGATGAGGACAAAATCCCTAGACCAGATGGGTTTAACATCACATTCTTAAAAAACTACTAGGACTTCTTGGGAGAGGAAATCATAGGTTCCATCCAAGAATTTCACAAAACTGACATCCTTCCTAAAGCCATAATTGCCTCCTTCTTGACACTCATTCCAAAAATCCAAAACCCTCAAATGATGGATGATTTTAGACCAATCTCTCTAATTGGCCGTGTATACAGAATTGTGGCAAAATTATTGGCTAATAGAACCAAGAAAACCATTAGTAGTTTAGTCTCCAAATCTCAAACTAGGTTCGTTCCAGGAAGGAAAATTCTTGATGGTGTATTGGTCACTAATGAAGTTATAGATTATGCCAAGAGGAGGAAAAAAGATTTCTTATTGTTCAAGGTTGACTTTGCTCATGCCTATGACAATGTTAGTTTGGATTTTTTTAGATATATGTTATGCAAGATGGGATTTGGAAACAAATGGCTAAGTTGGATGGAAGGTGGAGTCTTTAACACCAGCATGTCCATTCTAATCAATGGGAGTCCAACTTCAGATTTTAAGGTTTCTAAGGGATTGAGGCAGGGTGATCCACTTTCACCATTTTTATTTGCCATTGTTGTTGATGGTTTGGCTGGAATCATGAAGAATGCTGTGGACACCAACTTTTTCAGAGAATTTAGGATGGATGTTGAAATTGGAGAAACTTCTTTCAGTCTTTTACAGTTTGTTGATGACACTATCATGATTGGAGATGAATCTTGGAGTAATTTGTGGGTCATTAAATTGATTTTAAGAGCATTTGAGATGTTATCTGGCTTAAGGATCAACATGAATAAAAGCAAATTGTATGACATTAGTTTGTCTCCCCTTTTTTTGTTGGTTGCTTCTAATTTTATTTTTCGTAGCAATGATAAGATTCCCTTTAAATTTTTAGAAATCAAGGTTGGAGCCAATCCTAGGAGAATAGAAGCTTGGAATCACATCATCACTATCTTGAAGAGCAAGCTTTCTAAGTGGAAGGGCAGATTCTTGTCATTAGGTGGCAGAATGACCCTTTTGAATTCTATTATGAATAATTTTCCAATTCATCACATTTCTTTTTACAAGATGCCCGAAACTGTAAAGAAGGAAATCATTAGAATCCAAAGACATTTCCTTTGGCATGGATTGAAATTTGGAAAGGGTTTTAATTGGATCAGTTGGCAAACCGTTTTCAAAAGCAAGGCAGATCGTGGTCTTGGTGTGAAGGGAATTGGCACTATCAATGAAGCCTTGTTGTGCAAATGGATTTGGAGATTTTTCAATGAAAGAGATGTCATTGGAGTGTAATTGTGTCTCATAGATATGGAGGAATCATAAGGAGCCTGTGGTTGGATAGTGACAAATGTTATTCCCCTTTACAATATTTATGGAGGATGGATATTATGCTTATTGGAAAGAATTTAAAGGGTTGTGTGGAGGAAAATATTGGATTAAGATATGTGGAAAAATTCAGAATTGGCAATGGGGTTTCAATTCCATTTTGGAAAGGTATTTGGATTGGCCCCTCCTCTTTGGAAGAAGTTTTTCCTGTTCTATTTAGTCATGCAGTTGACAAATTCGCTATGGTTTATGATTGTGGAATTTGAAATGATGGTGTTTGGCAATGGAGGATATATGAGTCTAGATCTTCTAAGGATCCAAATCATGCAGCAGAACTCCAATACCTGAAGTTGATATTGGCTGAGATCACTTCTAACATGTTGGAACTTGATCAAGTCATATGGGAGGCTGCTCCACATCAGACTTTCTCTGTCAAAAATTGTTATAACAACCTATTGGTTCTTAAACTGAAGCAGGATATTCACGATCAGTTGAGCACAATTTAGAGGAAATTATGGAAGATGAAAGTACCATCTAAGGTGAAGGATTTTTGTTGGAGATTATTTCACAATAGGCTCCCTACAAGACAACAACTCTTTAGATGATACATCATCCATGATATCTCTTTGGCCAATTGAACCTTTTGCAATGAAGAGCTAGAATCTATTGATCATTTGATGATCCACTGTCCGGCCACAAAATTGGTTTGGAAGCATGTTTGGAATTAGATTGGTTTTCCTAGACCATTGTTAATACATTGTATCTTGTGTGTTAAGCTTGTGTTGGATGCTTTTAAAGGGAAGGTTGGGAAACATTATGAAGGAGTTTTGTGAATGATCACTTGTTGGTGCATTTGAAACAAGTGAAACACCGTGATTTTTAATGAAGATAGTTGTCATGCAAGGGATATAGAGTTTAACGTCAAATTCATCTCTTGGCTTTGGCTTGGTCTTCACAAAAAATCATACTCATATAGCTTCTTTGATTGGTGCAATGCACCATTAGGCTTCATTATGTAATTTTTGTTGGCTTGTGGTGTCATCCTCACCGTTGTAATGACTCCTCTTGTATGTTGGCTTGAGTATCTCTTATACTCTCTTGAATGAATTTATTTGCTTATAAAAAATTCCTAATTCTGATCATGGCCCCAAAATATTTATTTCATCCAATTTTCTTTGGTGTCCATTCTGGCAATTCTATCATTCCACCAAAATTTTAGTATATAAAACATCACATTGTTTTAACTTTTTTTTAAGGCTTACCTAGCTTGGGAACAACAATATCAACTACTTCTATCATTTTCATATTCTAAAAAAATGTTCAATTCATAGTTGTTCTTCATGTTGCTTACGTAGAGAATTTCAAACATATGTACTTATGACATCCACGTTATTTTCATAATAAAAATTACAAACAAGTAAACTCAATTTTTTTTAATACAATTGTTGTTAAAGAGCATAAAAACATTTACATAAATTAAATACCTAGTATATATAATAAACTAGAAGATGGGTCAAAATGAAATTGAGTTTATATTAGTTGCCGATCACCAATCAAAAATGCATCTCAAATTAACTACAAGTCATAGGTAAGTATGTACTTTGTTATATATGATTGGAGAAGAAAAATCTTATGAGAAGTAAGAAAATTCTACCAACCATCTTTAAAAAATACATGTGAGTGATCTTACATGTTTTCACTTTTATTTTATTAGATCTCAATCATTTATTTAATTTATTTATTGTTTTTTGGGGTTTCACCAACGAGGGAATTAATTAAGCAGGAATAAGAAGGAAAAAAATATGACAAGTTAGAAAATAGTCTCAAAGGAATGATCATATACAATAAATTACAATTCAACATAATCAAGTATATAAAGAGAGCATACCAAAATTTTACCTAATGCAACAAAATAAAAAAAGATAACATATCACTAAGAAACACAATAATAAGGAATCACAACTTGCAGTATAGTCTCAAGAGCAAGGATTTTTAGGGAATTTTAATAAGACACGACAATAAAATGGTAATGAAGCCTGGCATGAAATGGAGGATAAGAAAAAACAAGAGACTTAGAATGCACGCCCATAGAAATAGGCAGACATCACACCAACCAAAGCATCTAAACACAATCCCATTAATCAATTTGGCTAGGAAAAACAAGCAACACATGAGGGCTACAAATCTGACTAGTTCTTATTTAATTGTTACGGATAACATTTCTTAATTATTATTTGTTGTGTTTATGTTTTGATATCAGTGTTGGTTATACGAGCTTCTCTCCACCATCTATGATAGAAGGGTGCATCATTTCCCCACCATCGATGACGTGTCGCCGCCACCACCAGCTTCAGTTGATACAAATGACCAGCAGCGCCTCCAGATGATTATAGTTATTATGGATAATCTCATGGATTTGGTAAACACAAATGATGAGATTTTTACTGGATTATCTTGGGCTGCACATATAGCCTGTAGGGGACCTATTTATACATTATTTTTATTTTTATGTATTATTTGTATATTACATGTAACATTACTCTAACATCTTTGTCAGAACTTTTTATTAGATAATATTTATCTTCTATTGACGCAATATGAACATAAATTAATATTTGACAATAGACTACATGACTTAAGAAAATGATAAAAATAGAAAATCTAGACACTACTAAATGATTATGGATGTTTCATCATCTTAATTATGTTGTCGACAAACCTTGAAATCTTTGCATCTAACTAGATCAGCCCCTTTATTAACCTACGGCGAAATGATCTTCACATATCCTTCACATTTTCGTGGGTCTTCAACTCAATAAGGTTGTCTTTCACCCTTCCATAAGTATCAATCCGATCTTCATGAACCTCAATCTTTATCACCTTTTTGTTATCAGTATCAGGCAAAAACTCATTCAACTTAGATGTTAAGGCAGCGAGAGATGTTGTGTCATTTGAAGGCCAAAACTCTACAGGAGGTGAAGCTCCGTTGAAGTACACTTTTGCCTTGATAAAAAATTAAGGAAGAGACATTTTGAGATGTTTTTATCAAACAAAAGGTGACCCTTATTTATACAACTTTGCATTTATTTTTGACTAGACAAAAATGTCGGTGCAATCAGAGTCGTCCAAAACTGTTGGCAAAATTCTGACCATTTAAAATTTCAAACAAATTAAATTACCGAAAATTCCGCTTTGGTTGAAATTTTCGGTATAACATGGTACTTTTAACATTTTCGGTAATATGCAAATTCACAGAAATTTAAGAATTTTTGGTACACCAGAAATTATAAATACACTATAAAAAATTTAGTTTGTACAGAAAATTTTTATTTGTCTAACAGAAATTTTGTACGAAAATGTGTTTCAAATTATTGTCAGAAACAGGTATGGAATTATAAAACTATGGGGGTGTCAGGTACAAGTGTGGGGGTGACAAGTTAAAACCTTAAACTATTTCAGTGTTTAGTAGATGAACTTTCAATTTATTGGATTATAGCCATAGTTTTTTTTCTCTTTAAAAACTTAACAACAAATTTCACAAACACTTTAGTGGTATTGGTATAGATTCCAATTCTTTGGCTCAATAGATCAAATTTCACTATAATATTTTATCATCTGAGCTATGAGACTATAACTAGAGATGTCGAAATGGGCTCGGCCCCTTTGGCCGATCCATCATCCCTATATTTTACAGTGGGTTGAGCTGGAAAAAAAACCTTTAAAACACAACTCTATCTTTTTAATCCATCTAATCGGGCCTATGTTTTTCATGGGTCGGGCTGGTCAAAAGGGACTTTAGACTGTCCCATTAAAAATAAACTTATAAGATAATTTTAGTTAATTTTTAGAAAAAAATATTAAGGTAAGATATTATTGCATAACTAACTGTGTTTTCATGTGAAAAGAAAAGTTAAAAAGAATGAGGATTTGTTTTTAAGATGATTTGATCAAAAAATTGATTGGGAAATGAGTATTGGAGATAATATTTAGTTAATCTCTATTTAGTGTGGTATTCATATATGAATGTTGATTTGATTAATATTTTAAGTATCAATTAATTAAGTTTATGATTTCTCTCTATTTATAATAGTCCATTAAGTAATTCAACTAATTCACTTTAGCCCATTTATATATTTTGCCTCCCCAAACATAGGTTTGGTTGGACCGGCCCATTTGACAAATCTAACTATAACTAGTAATATTTTACATAGACACGTAATTTATAACTAATTCATAATCGTAAAAACTTCATCAAATTATATATTAATCTAACAAATCAATTACAATTCATTTGTAACAACAGCTCAATCAAATTGAAAGCTATCAAGAACACTTGGATGAGATGGTAAGAATCTCTTCCAACTTAACTAGAGTTCTAAATTCAAATTCAGCCATAAACATGTCGCCATATTAAATTATCTTCGTGTTAAAGATATTTTGTATCTATCGGAAAAAAATCAAATTGAAAGCTAGCTCTATTAAACTTGGAAATATGTATGCATTACAACATCTATATCTATCTATGATACAAGCACATACTTCAAATCAATTCATCACAAATATTTGCCATGTCAAACTTACAATTGTTACATTCTATAGCATTAACCACTTCATGAAAAGCTGAAACACTACATGGAACAACCAAACCATTCCTTTGTTGAAATCCAAATTCATTGTATGCTTTCTCCAACAACATCTTGAATAAGGGATGACAAAGGTAACCGGTTGGAACCACATATCTCTCTCGTTCCTCCCCAACATATAGTGCAAAAACACCACTTTTTTTGGACCCAATATTTTTACCAATTGGGTGTTTTTCTTCTTCTTCATTTTCCTTCAACAACTCGTATTGAGCAAGTTCAGAGTCAACTCTACCTACAAGTTTCACCTTTTTGGCTAGTTTCTTGATTGATACAATCTTTTTCCCTAGCATCTTGTTGATTTTCAATCAATATCACCTTCAAAGAAATTTTAGTTTTAGGGAGATATGAATGAGAGATATAGATAAATGTTGTGTAGAGGAATTGACTATTATTGTGCAAGGTGAAGTGATAATGACCTGTAGCATTATCTTTGGGTAAGATAATTGAATGACAAAAAAAATTAAAGAGTCACTTTCTTAGTTCTGAATACATGACTAGGGAGTTATTTAATTCATTTCAAGTATACAATGAAACATTAATCTTATTTTTTAATAACAACTAGGTTTTGACTGTTTTGGTACTTCTAGAGTACATTTGTTTTTGGTGGAAAAAAACTAACAAATGAGTATCTTCACAGAAACAAAGAAAGTGATTCGATGTTATAGTTATTATTATTATATATTTGTGATTTGTAAAATCGACATCCGTAACATGTGGCTCACTTTAATAATCTATACACATATTGGCATAACAATGTAGTATCTGTGGGTTTCATTTTAACGTCATTTTTGTTAACAGAATTGATATTTATACATTCGCCAATTCGACATCTTACAGTGTCCTTTGTAATTTTTGGTGTATGAGTATACTTGTAAGATTTATAAAAATATATATTACTAGAAAGTAGTAAAAAGATAGAGAGAGAAATATACGGTGTCCTTATAGTGTTAGAAATTTTTTGGTGTCCATGTATCATAACTCATTTGTTAACTAGAAGTAGTTTTGGTGGCTAAAAAAAAAACTTAAATGGTGATTTGGTTGGTTAAGAATCCAAAATTTAATATTGTTGATAGTGATATTTAATTACATCTTTTAACTATTTCGTATTAGTATAGAGTAAGTTTAAAGGCAAAAGATAAAAATAGAAAGGGTTTTGTATTGGAATAAGAAATTATGGATATAAAGATTTGAAGTCGATTAGAATGACAGAATGTTTTTCATGATTTTAGGAACTTTTATCACAATCTCAGATCTATTTTAGTGAGAACCTTATGTGAAAAGCAATTAGAATTTTTCTGTCATTAGAACCTTACGCAGACTATTTAAAATCACATCATACCTTTCTGCATTCACACATAGCATGACATTACATTTCATAAAAATCTTCTTTACATATTAAAAAATCAAAAATTTCATGCATATGCATTTATCAACTATTAAGTGCAAATTTTGACTTAAATTGAACCATCTTTCTTGACATTTTTCAACTCAATTATCATGTTTTAATAGATTTATTTCTTGTTCTTGTGTGATTCTTCAACATTTTGTAAATACCTTTGAATTCTTTGATGTGTGTGTTATTGTGCAGGATATATGCATAAAACATCAATGATTAAGACACATGTGAAGTGGATAAGGAAGCAAAAAAAAGAAGAGGAATCAACATGTTCGTTGTGCGTACACCAGCGAGGGGAAATCGGATGCTCGTTGTGCGAGGTCCTGGCGAAACCCCAACGAACCAGCCCAGACTATAGGTGGTAGGAAAAGGACCCAAAGTTCGTTTGGCGAGTCTGTAGCGAAGCAGTTCGATGTGCGAAGAAATACTCGCACGACGAACTCAAATATTTTCCAAGAGCGGTTTAACTGTTCCTGAGACACTTCAAGTGCCCAAAAATGGTCTTCGCTGGACGAATAGGACGTTTGCTAGGCGAACATGACAGATTTTGTTTTTACTATATATGTACTTTTCTCACTTTTTAGAAATAACTTTTGTATAACTCTTGTACAACTTTTATAACTTATATCAGAACTTTATCTCTCTTCATTTTTGTTGTTGCATATTCTAGAGAGAGAAACACAACCCTTAAGAGGGTGAAGGTAAGAGCTTCGATTTCTTGTTGGGTTTGGATGTAATCTTTTAATACCTTATGTATTTCATATAATATATGTTTGTGAACTACTTTTGATTCAATATTGATGTTGTCTTTGATTTCTTATTTGTGGGTCTTGACAAAACCTTTTTCAAATCTTAGATCTTAGATATTCATCTAACAATGCGCAAACTTTTGACATAGTCTTGTAAGTTGATGTTCACTTGTATCTTTTATTTTACTGTGTTGATTAGTAGCATGAGTTGTAATACCCCAATTTTTAGTAATTATTTATATATATTATATTAATTAATTAATTATGTGATTTTGTGCGTAATTGATTTATTTGGATTATTTTATTTGGTGGAAATTATATAATAATAATAGAAATAAGATAATTGGGCCTATTAGATGAGAATGTGAAGAGTAAATGTGTGGGTATGATTAGTAAGTCCATTAGTTACTAGAATTAGTTGTTATAAGGGTTTTATATATAAAGAGAAAAATAGAGTTAAAAGGAGAAAAAGAAGAAAAGAAGCTAACATAGAGAAAAGGAAAAGGGAAAAAGAGGAGAAGAAAACCTAAGGAGAAAACTCAAGAGTTCATAAAAAAAACCAATGTAAGGATGGGTCTTTACATGGTTATGATAGTGTATGATAGGTAATATCATATTTAGGATAAAAACCCCTAATTTCCATGGTTTTAAAATTGATAATTACATGATGTGTGATGGTAGGATCCTTAAATATGTCTTGTGGGTTGTTATAATTGTCATATAATGGTAGTATTTCGAATTCTGGAACTGAAGCATTTTACAGAATCGAAATCGGAGGTCCGAAAAGCCTCCAACACGCAGCAGTGAAAATGAGTTTTTCTGGGCTATGACACGACCCGTGTCATCTGACATGGGTGGCCGTGTCAGCCCCTCTGTTTTGAAGTACAAAAACGCGATTTTCTGATTTTGAAGTGCCATGGGTCGTATCCCCTGACACGGGCGGTTGTGTTAGCTCGCTAGATTTCATACCCGAAATTCTCTCGATCATAACTTTTGATCCGTAAGTCCGTTTTGGTCCCCGTTCGAAGCGTCGTAAAGCTAATGAATAGATATATAATATAGTATATATGATATAATTGTTTGCCTAATATTTGTATATCTAATATGTTTGGAAGGTCAATTGTGTATATGTTCTATTAATGAATTGTTGCATTGTTTCCTACCGGTTGTAAAATTATTTGTGGATAATTTATCAAATATTTATGTGTGTGATTGTATAAGTATATTTTGGTGTGTGACAACATGAAATGCATGATATTTATTGCTTGTTGTAATGATAATATAGTTGTGATTCTATTGTAAAATGTGTTATATACCATTTGAAAGTAAATTGTGTGTTGACGATTCATAAATATGTGCAAGTATGAGTAATTGTATGGTAACTCAATTACGATGAATTATTGAAGATACGCATGGATGTTAAGATTGAGGGATGCTCTTTGTAACACCCCAAATTTATTGGAATTTTTATTTAATTTATTTAAATAAGAATATTCGCATTTTGGTAATTTTCGGTGGTTGTTGTGAAATATTGAGAGTTATGGATTTTAAGTTGTTTATTTAAATAATAGTATATAATATGAATATATTGGTATTATTATTAATTTAAATAAATATAAGTTAACTAAAGACAAATTGGACAATTGAGGAGGAGTTAGTGAGGATAATATTGGAAAGCCCAATTTTAAGGCTCAAGGTTAGGTTTAACAAAAAGGGAATTGTGATGGGATTAAGATTCATTTTGTTAGACCGTGAAAAGAATTAAGGTCAGAGCTCTGAGGAGGAGGTTTGAGGCAAAAGCTTCGAAAGGTTTTCTGAAATATTTGAGAAGGCTTAGAGTCGGCAATTAAGGTATGAGGAGTATTGCCTTCATTGTTTTTAATGTGTAATTTCAATGTATTTAAGGCCGATTTAAGGGTTTAAAGAGTTTGAGGCTGATTATAGGATAAAGGGAATTTGGCCTTCGTGGCCTAAATCTATTATTGAGATTTTAACCATAGGGATTTATTTGGGTTAAAGGGAATTAGGTCTTCGTGGCCAAAGCTCTGATTTGACATTTGTCTAACCCTGTAGGGAAATTTGATAATGAGGAACTCTAATGGTTGTGGTGTAGTTGTAAGGACTTATGGAATTAGAGCATGAATATGATACGGGATTGACCTAATAAGTCGTATATTTCGTGTCTTTATCCCTGTAAGACCTTAGGGATGATTTAGGGATGTTTTTGGATTATTTGGGAAGTGAATCATGGGACTTTTGGGTTGATTTTAGGTTCTGGTGCGTAACAGTGTTTTGCTGTCATCGCGTGTTCGTACAGCGAACGAAGCTCGTCCCAGACTCGCACTGCGAAGAATCCTTCGCACAATGAAGAAACTCGCCCCAGAATCGTACAGCGAACTTGCTAGCAAACGTAGCAGAGTTTCTCGAATTCTGATTTTGTGCAGCGGTGCCTTGATGTTTTGATGCTGTGATTTCTTTGACGAATGAATATGAGTATGACTGTGAATTCTATGTGATTTGTACATGATTATATGATGATTCCTATGATGTAATGATTGATGAACTATGGTGATATTTCCATGAGTTTTGATGATTCTATGATGACATGATTTTTGATGGTGATGATTATGATGAATGATGATGCACCTATGATGTTATTATGAGAATGATTATTGGCGTGTGCAGCATGTATTCATGTGCATCCGGACTTCAGTTCAGGACCTTGATTTTTTTGGCTTCAATCCCATTGTGCGGATGTGGGGTATTTTGATGTGCTCCGGTTCTTGAGTAGAATCAATCCTATTGATGGGGATCTATGGAGGGTTGATGGCCCAGTGTCCATCGAGCTGTGATGATTGGTACCACATGCATTGAGTCTTGTTACATTTGCATTTATGAGATGATCTTGAGTAAATTATGATGTTGTGGCTTTTGATGTCCCTTGATGAATATGATGATGTTGAATATGAAAATGACGCTAGTTTATATGTTGATTTCCTACATTGATTATCATGAATCGTTTTACTCACCCTGCCTGTTTGAATGTTACCTCCACGTGGGTAACATGCAGATGAGCAGGTTTAGCCGTGTATGCCGTCGAGGGCTTTTGAAGTTCTGGGTCATTGGCCATGGTGGTTGACTTAGAGGGTCATGCTCTGATAGTGTAACATCGAGTTGGGGTCTTTGAGTCAAACCTTATTTTATTTAATTTGGTTATTTTGCTTATGTTCCAGTATAAGGAAAACTTTGGATTATGCCTTTTTGAGTTCCGCTGCAATTTTTGATATCTTTTGAGAAAACCCATTGTTTACGGAGCTTTGACTTATATTTAATTTATTAGGAAATGTACGCCCTTTGAGGTGATTTTTATTGAATTTAATATCTTACTCTGATAAATGTGAATACTTTTCCTTTTATTTTGTGGGGTAGAAAAGGGTGTTACATTAGTGGTATCAGAGCAAGTTGGTCCGTCTGGCGAAGTTTTATGTCGTTAGTCCCTTGTCAGTCAATGGTGTGAGAACACTATTGAACGAGTTGTTTTCTTCTAACCCTATTGGTGGTTGCAGATGGCTGGAATAAATGATTGTGCTATTGCTGATGCGCTGGAATCACTTGCCCAAGTGATGGCCCAGAATGGTGGACCTCCAGATGAGTTTCATGCTTTGGGAAAGTTTCAGAGGAACAATCCGCCGACTTTTGTGGGCACTCATGATCCTGATGGTGCGCAGAAGTGGCTGAAGGTGATTGAGAAGATTTTCCGAGTTATGACGTGCATTGATGCTCAGCAGGTGCAGTTTGGTATGCATATGCTAGTAGAGGAAGCTGAGGACTGGTGGGATAACACTCGTCAGAGATTGGGAGGTGCTGGCATTGCAATAACTTGGGTTGTGTTTAAGGAAGAATTTTTGAGAAAGTATTTTCCTGAAGATGTCCGGGGCAAGAAAGAGGTGGAATTCCTTGAGCTAAAACAAGGGAATATGACTGTGGCTGAGTATGCGGCAAAGTTTGAGTCTTCAGTAAAGTTTTGTCCGTATTACAATCGTGTCGACGCAGAGATGTCAAAGTGTCTCAAATTTGATAATGGATTGAGACCAAAGATTAAGCAAGGAATTGGGGTACCAGCAGATTTATCGGTTTGCGGAACTGGTGGACAAGAGCAGAATTTATGATGAGGATAGCCGAGCTCGATCTACTCACTACAAGCAGCTGAGTGTGAAGAAAGAGAAAGGTCATTATATAAGGAAACCATATGTGACTTCTGGTGATAAATGGAAGCAGAAGGTTTCAGATGGGAAAAAGTCAAGTGGGGGAGCAGCTACTGCTCCAGGAAAGTGTATAAGTGTGGCGAGCAAGGTCACTGTGCTGAGGTTTGTAAGGTGCTGAGACGTCATCGTTGTGGCAAGAGAGGTTATAAAGCTACTGACTGTAAAAACGAAGCTCTGAATTGCTTCAACTGTGGGGAGAAGGGTCATATCAGTACCCAATGTCAGCAGCCAAAGAAGACTGCTACTGCTTCTCAAACAAATGGCAGAGTGTTTGCTTTGAGCGTTGCAGGAGAATCCAAGACAGATAACTTGATTAGAGGTACTTGCTTTATTAATGATGTTGAATTGATTGCTATGATTGATAATGGTGCTACTCATTCATTTATTTCGCTTGAATATGCTAAGAGGTTGAATTTGAAATTATCTTCTATGATTGGGAGTATGGTTGTCGATACCCCAGCTAACGGTTCTGTGACCACTGCATTAGTCTGTTTGAGCTGCCCTTTGACCATTTATGATAAGAATTTTGTGATGGACTTGGTCTGTCTACCTTTGCATCAAATCGATGTTATTCTTGGAATAAACTGGTTGGAGTACAACTATGTTCATATCGATTGCTACAGCAAGACTGTGAGGTTTCCAGAGTTTGGTGATGGTGGAGAGTTGATGTATGTATCTGCCAAGAAAGTAGAAGAACTCTTGGAAGATGAGGCTCAGATGTTTGCATTATTTTCATCACTTCAAGTTGATTATGAAGCAGTGAGCGTAGAGCTACCAATTATTCGGAAATTTCCAGAAGTGTTTCCAGACAACATGAGTGACTTACCTCTTGAGCGTGAGGTGGAGTTTACTGTTGATGTGATATCGGGAACTAGTCATGTGTCGATGGCTCCTTATCGGATGTCTGCATATGAGTTAGGGGAATTGAAGAAACAGCTGGAAGAGCTACTTGAAAAGAAGTTTATTCGACCGAGTGTTTCTCCGTGGGGTGCTCCTGTGCTGTTGGTGAAGAAGAAAGATGGTAGCATGAGATTGTGTGTGGATTATCGACAATTGAATAAAGTAACAATCAAGAATAAGTATCCACTTCCGAGGATTAATGATTTGATGGATCAATTGGTGGGTGCTTGTGTGTTTAACAAGATTGATTTGAGGTCTGGTTATCATCAGATTCGCGTTAAGCCTGATGATATTTCGAAGACATCTTTCAGGACGAGGTATGGACACTATGAATATACTGTGATGTCGTTTGGTGCATCTAATGAACCTGGTGTATTCATGGAGTATATGAATAGGATTTTTCACCCTTATTTGGATTAGTTTGTGGTAGTGTTCATTGACGACATATTGATATATTCTAAGTCCGAGGAAGAGCATGTGCAACATCTAAGAGTGGTATTGCAGGTTTTGAGAGACAAGAAGCTTTATGCCAAGTTGTCCAAGTGTGAGTTTTGGTTGAAGGAAGTGAGTTTCCTTGGCCATGTGATTTCTAGTGGAGGAATTCCGGTTGATCCGTCGAAAGTTAATGTTGTGTTGTAGTGGGAGACTCCAAAGTCTGCTACTAAGATTCGAAGTTTCCTTGGATTGGCTGGTTATTATCGCAGGTTTATTGAAGGCTTTTCAAATTTGGCACTTCCATTGACTCAGTTGACTCGAAAGGGTCAAGCTTATGTGTGGGATGTTGCTTGTGAAAGGAGTTTTGTAGAACTCAAGAAGAAGTTGACGACTGCTCTAGTGTTGATTTTGTCAAATCTGAGTGAGTCTTTTGTAGTGTATTGTGATGCATCGAAGATGGGTCTTTGAGGCGTATTGATGCAGAATGGTCAGGTCGTTGCTTACACTTCCAGACAACTAAAGGTTCGTGAAAGGAATTATCCTACGCATGACTTAGAGTTGGTCGCCGTGGTGTTTGTGTTGAAAATTTGGAGACATTATCTTTTTGGGTCTAGGCTCGAAGTGTTCAGAGATCACAAGAGCCTGAAGTATTTGTTTGATCAGAAAGAGTTGAACATGAGGCAGAGAAGATGGCTTGAACTTCTGAAGGATTATGATTATGAATTGAGTTACCATCCCGGTAAGGCTAATGTTGTGGCTGATGCGTTAAGTAGGAATTCCTTACATATGTCGATGCTTATGGTTCGAGAGTTAGGACTGATTGAGCAATTCAGAGATATGAGTTTGGTTTATGAAGAGACTCCTAACAGTGTGAAGTTGGGTATGCTGAAGTTGACTAGTGGTATTCTCCAACAAATTAGAGAAGGTCAAAAATCTAATTTCGGTTTAGTGGATCGTCTCACGTTAATTAATCAAGGTAATGGGGGTGATTTTCAGATCGATGAGAATGCTGTGATGAGGTTCATAGATAGAGTATGTGTTCTTGATGTGCCAGAAATCAAGAAGAGCATTCTTGAGGAAGGTCACAGAAGCGGGTTGAGTATTCATCCTGGTGCCACAAAGATGTATTAAGATTTGAAGGAGTTTTTTTGGTGGCCAGGTATGAAGAAGGGAATTGCAGAGTTTGTGTATGCTTGTTTGACTTGTCAGAAGTTAAAGATTGAACATCAGAGACTGTTAGGTCTGATGCAACCGTTGAATATTTCGGAATGGAAATGGGATAACATTTCTATGGATTTTGTGACAGGGTTACCAAAGACTTTGAAGGGGTGTGATTCGATTTGGGTGATTGTTGATAAATTGACCAAATCGGCTCATTTTATACCGATAAGGATCAATTATTTGTTGCAGAAGCTTGCCGAATTATATATTGATCAGATTGTGAAACTGCATGGTATTCCTTCAAGTATTATGTCTGATAGAGATCCGAGATTTACATCGAGGTTCTGGGAAAGTTTGCAAACAGATTTGGGTACTAAGTTGAGGTTGAGTTCTGCCTATCATCCGCAGACGGATAGGCAGACAAAGAGAACTATCTAGTCTTTAGAGGATTTGTTGAGAGCTTGTGTGTTGGATCAAGGTGGATCATGGGATAGCCATTTGCCGTTGATTGAGTTTACCTACAATAACAGTTATCATTCTAGTATCGAAATGACACCGTATGAGGCTTTGTATGGTAGGAGGTGTAGGACTCCTTTGTGTTGGTATGAGTCAGACGAGAGTGTTGTACTCGGACCTGAGATTGTGCAAGAGACGACTGAAAAGATCAAGATGATTCAAGAAAAGATGAAAGCGTCGCAAATTCGTCAGAAAAGTTACCATGATAAGAGGAGGAAAGCACTTGAATTCCAAGAGGGAGATCATGTGTTTTTGAGAGTTACGTCAGTAACTGGTGTTGGCCGAGCTTTGAAGTATCGAAAGCTCACATCGCATTTTATTGGTCCGTATCATATTTCGTAAAGAGTGAGGGAAGTAGCATATCATATTGCTTTACTGCCATCGCTTGCGAATTTACATGATGTGTTTCATGTGTCTCAGTTGAGGAAGTACATTTCAGATCTGTCGCATGTGATTCAGATGGATGATGTACAAGTGAGAGATGACTTAACTGTTGAGGCATTGCTAGTTAGGATTGATGAACGAGAAGTGAATCAGCTGCGAGGTAAAGAGATTGCCTTGGTGAAGGTAGTTTGGGAAGGACCAGCTAGAGAAAGTTGGACTTGGGAGCGTGAGGATCAGATGAGGGAGTCGTATCCTACTCTGTTTCCTTGAGGTAATTTTCGAGGGCGAAAATTCTTTTAAGTGAGGGAGAGTTGTAACACCCCAAATTTATTGGAATATTTATTTAATTTATTTAAATAAGAATATTCGTATTTTGGTAATTTTCAGTGGTTGTTGTGAAATATTGAGAATTATGGATTTTAAGTTATTTATTTAAATAATAGTATATAATATGAATATATTGGTATTATTATTAATTTAAATAAATATAAGTTAACTAAGGGCAAATTGGACAATTGAGGAGGAGTTAGTGAGGGTAATATTGGAAAGTCCAATTTTAAGGCCCAAGGTTAGGTTTAACAAAAAGGGAATTATGATGGGATTAGGATTCATTTTGTTAGACCGTGAAAAGAATTGAGGCCAGAGCTCTGAGGAGGAGGTTTGAGGCAAAAGCTTCGAAAGGTTTTCTGAAAGATTTGAGAAGGCTTAGAGTCGGCAATTAAGGTATGGGGAGTATTGCCTTCATTGTTTTCAATGTGTAATTACAATGTATTTAAGGCCGATTTAAGGGTTTAAAGGGTTTAAGGCTGATTATGGGATAAAGGGAATTTGGCCTTCGTGGCCTAAATCTATTATTGAGATTTTAACCGTAGGGATTTATTTGGGTTAAAGGGAATTAGCCATTCGTTGGCAAAGCTCTGATTTGACATTTGTCTAACCCTGTAGGAAAATTTGATAATAAGGAACTCTAATGATTGTGGTGTAGTTGTAAGGATTTATTGGAATTAGAGCATAAATATGATACATGATTGGCCTAATAAGTCGTAGATTTTGTGTCTTTATCGTCGTAAGACCTTAGGGATGATTTAGGGATGTTTTTAGGTTATTGGGGAAGTGAATCGTGGAACTTTTTGGTTGATTTTAGGTTCTGGTGCATAACAGCGTTTTGTTGTCATCGCGTGTTCGCACGCGAAGAATCCTTCGCACAGCGAACGAAGCTCGTCCCAGACTCGCACTACGAAGAAACTCGTCAGGGAACTTGCTAGCGAATGTAGCAGAGTTTCTCGAATTCTAATTTTGTGCAGCGATGCCTTGATGTTTTGATGCTGTGATTTCTTTGACGAATGAATATGAGTATGACTGTGAATTCTATGTGATTTGTACATGATTATATGATGATTCCTATGATGTAATGATTGATGAACTATGATGATGTTTCCATGAGTTTTGATGATTCTATGATGACATGATTTTTGATGATGATGATTAGGATGAATGATGATGTAACTATGATGTTATTATGAGGATTATTATTGGCGTGTGCAGCATGCATTCATGTGCATCCGGACTTCAGTTCAGGACCTTGATTTCTTTGGCTTCAATCCCATTGTGCGGATGTGGGGTATTTTAATGTGCTCTAGTTCTCGAGTAGAATCAATCCTATTGATGGGATCTATGAAGGGTTGATTGCCCAGTGTCCATCGAGATGTGATGATTGGTACCACATGCATTGAGTCTTGTTGCATTTGCATTTATGAGATGATCTTGAGTAAATTATGATGTTGTGGCCTTTGATGCCCCTTGATGAATATGGTGATGTTGAATATGAAAATGACGCTAGTTTATATGTTGATTTCCTACATTGATTATCATGAATCGTTTTACTCACCCTGCCTGTTTGAATGTTTCCTCCACGTGGGTAACATGCAGATGACCAGGTTTAGCCGTGTATGCCGTCGAGGGCTTTTGAAGTTTTGGGTCATTGGCCATGGTGGTTGACTTAGAGGGTCATGCTCTGATAGTGTAACATCGGGTTGGGGTCTTTGAGTCAAACCTTATTTTATTTAATTTGGTTATTTTACTTATGTTCCAGTATAAGGAAAACTTTGGATTATGCCTTTTTTTAGTTCCGCTGCAATTTTTGATATCTTTTGAGAAAACCCATTGTTTACGGAGCTTTGACTTATATTTGATTTATTGGGAAATGTACGCCCTTTGAGGTGATTTTTATTGAATTTAATATTTTACTCTGATAAATGTGAATACTTTGCCTTTTATTTTATGGGGTAGAAAAGGGTGTTACACTCTTAATTGCATATGGTTGTTGAACTTGCACATGCATCATTGTAGTCAAGAGGCCATGCTTGTTAGTTTCGTGGAAACTAGTGACTTGTCCCAAACCTAGAGAGGGGATTGAAGCTTAGAGGCTTTTCTGTGTTATTGGTCTAGAGGACGGACCCAGTTTAATGTAAAAACCGAAAAATAATAATAGGGATTGGTACTCCATGCATGAGTACGGCATTTGAGTCTTGCATTGAGTCATATTGTGTTAATGATTTCAATATGAGATTATGTGCATTATGTGAATTTGATGAATTGGTGAAATTATGGATTTGTGAGTATGTACTTATAAATACTATGGTTGCTTTAGTGATGTTATGTTTATAAAGCATTCGAAGTGTGAAAATAATTATGTTTTGCATGTATGATATGTATTATATAGTATTATATGATTTTGATAATTATATGAATTCTCACCCTTCTGTTGGAATGATGTTTTATACGACATCGCTCTGGTACTGGAGAGTAGAGTTGCTTCTAGCACAGGAGTAGCTGTTGGAGTTGCTTACTTTATTTTCCTTATTTATTTTAGTTCGAGTCATGCTTAGGTCATGTAACACTGGGAATATTTTGATTCGTGTTTTGAGAGATACTTTATGTACTCTATTTGATTTTGCTATCGTTGTTGCATCCTAAAATTTGCCCTCATTTTTTAGACCATAACTGGCTTTTACTTCGCGTTCATCTGCATCTCTTTAGTCTATAGTTCATGATTATACTTTGCATTGACCTTCTAAGACGTGGGATCGAAGGATTTTTTCTCTTTATTGGTATTTAATCTTTTCAGAGGTGATCTAGTTGGTTTTTATCTCAGTCAAGCGGGAGCAAGGGGGTGAATTCTGCACATTTGTCATGTTTATCTTCCCCAAGATTTCTCAAGAAGCATCAGATTTTTGGGATGTCATATGTGAGTTAATCAAGAAGGTTTATGGACCAGGGTTTCCTCGTTCGTCGTTGGATTTGTGGATAGATACCAGTTAAGGGTCGGGGGATCAGGGTTTCATGTTGAGATCAGTGGTCATCAAAATGAGGCATCTGTGAAATGTTTGCGACATTGGGTCAGGATCAATTTGGTTTACTGGTTGAATTTTGGGGTCCATAGAGATTGAAAGTTTGATTTGAATGGGGAATTTCGTGTTTCAATTTGTGAGCTTCATTTCAAGATTTTGTTGATGCTATCATGATCCATGTTAAAAAACAATCAGTTTAGGCTTAAATTTTGTTAAAATTGGAGCTGTTTTGGTCAAGTTTGATTGCTTCACGTTTTTGGTTTGGTGACTTGCTTTTGGCCCAGAATTCTCACCATATTTTAGTGTTATCTATTTATGGGGGTGGCTAAATACACAGATGTATAGCCACCCCAGTGGTAAGCAACTTGCGCGTCTTTGTACTTTTCACTTGCCAGTCCTGAGTTCGATCCTTGGTGATCAACTCTTTTGGGCATTTTTATTTTCAAGTGTAATTGATTTATTTTGTGTTATGCTTTCCATTTCCTCATGTGCGCGCGCATTATGTCTCAGTGGTTTGTGTGTTGTGTTTGTAAACACAAGGGCATGGGTTCAATCCCTACCCATGCCATTTATCTTTTATGTGCTTGTTTCATTTGTTTATTTTATTTTCATAAAACCTTTGAAACTTCAATAAATCATAACTTGTTCATTCTTCATTATTTTTAACCCGTTCTTTTTGCAAATGATTCATTGTAATGTCTATTTTTATTTAATGAATTAAAATCTCAACTTGTTTGTTTTTACATTTCCCTTTTGCCTACTTGTTAGATGGTTCATTCTCAGGTTGTTATTTCACGTCTTGATGGCATTTCTTTCATACTATACTTGACTTATCTTATGAGATTTATTGGTATTTGATTTCTTTATGTTTGTTAACATGTTGAGACTTCATTTCCTGTTGGTGGTTACCATGAAATTATTGTCCTCATCCTAAAATCTTGAATTTAACCGTTGTGAATATTTCTTGCATATTTGATTGTCATCAATGCCTAAATGTTGTCACATTTGTTACATTTGAACTTATAACATGATCATTTTAAGTTGTAACTTACTTATATGATTGATGTGTTTCATATTTGATAATATGGCTCTAGGGTTGTTACCTTCATCTTTGTTAAGATATATGATTCTCGGTTGTAACCATTTATCTCAGTTTAACCCCTACTTATTGTAATATGCATGCTTGCTTAGTTGTAACCACATATCTTATTCTTCTTGTTTACTTGTTGATTGCTTTGTTAAGTGTTTTTCCCCAAGGTAATGGAACTCTTTATTTCTCATCCCAGTTGCCTCCTCTTTTCCCTTCCAAAGGAAAGTCTCTCTATTGACCCTTGGATCATAGATAGCTCAACACAATCATAGGTTTGGATAGAACCTTCTCCCCCTTTTGGTCTGGATAGAACCAATAGGATTTTAAATCACAGGTCTGGATAGAACCTCCCCCTCCTTTTGGTCTGGATAGAACCAATAGGATTTAAACTCATAGGTCTGGATAGAACCTTCCCCCTCTTTTGGTATGGAAAGAACCAATAGATCCTTATTCTGTAGTTCGTGCCCGAACAACGACCGCTCTGATTTCTCATTGGACAATGAGAATACGTAGGCACAAGATGCGATATCTTGACGAGCAACCTTTTCCTTTCTCCCACCTTTTGGTCTGGATAGAACCAATTGGTCTCACAACCTAGAACCCTAGGATAGAGTTTGTAAACTCTATGTAAGAATCATAGTAATGATTACTTACTCCCCTCTTGAGTGTTGTAACATAGATCTAGAGAGTTTTGTTAAACTCTATACAAACATTGTTATGTTTGTTCCCATTTGAACTTTGATCATAATCAAATGTTCTTCAACCCTAGTGAGGTGAACTACGATTGTTCTGATTCTATCCTAGTTAGGATACGTAGGCAGAGGACGCGACGTCTTTGCGAGCAAACTTAGAAACTACCTTTAGGTTTCATCCTACACCCTTTACCCAACCCCAAACCTTAGCATACATTTACCAACTTAGCATGCAAACAAACAAAAGGTTCCTGTAGAGTACTACAGATGTTTAGGATGTGAAATACCTACCCTAGGCATAACCAACCCCCGATCCCCGAATCTCTTAGCGTTGTCGTTACATCGCGAAAAGGGTTCTTTCTTTCTTTAGACCTTTCCTTTGGATAAATTAAAGACCAGTTGTGAATTTAAGAATTCAAGATTCAAGTTAATCAATAGCTTGGTATCATGATTCTCACCGCAACAGGTGGGATCCTTAAATATGTTTTGTGGGATTTTATAATTGTCATATAATGGTAATATTTTGAATTTTGAAACTGGAACTTTTTACGGAATCGAAATCGGAGGTCTGTAAGGCCTCCAACAATGAAAATGGGTTTTTCTGGGCTCTGACACGGGTCGTGTCACCTGACACGGGTGGCCGTGTCAGCCCCTGTTTTGAAATGCAAAAATGCGATTTCCTAACTTTAGAGTGCCACGGACCGTGTCAGCTCGCTAGATTTCATACCTAAAATTATCTTGATCATAACTTTTGATCCGTAAGTCCGTTTTGGTCCCTGTTCGAAGCGTCGGAAAGCTAATGAATAAAGCTATAATATAGTCTAGATAATAGAATTGTTTTCCCAATATTTTTATATTTTATATGTTTGGGAAGCCAATTGTGTATATCTATTAATAAATTGTTGCACTGTTTGCTGCCGGTTGTGAAATTATTTGTGGATAATTTATTAAATACCTGTATATGTGCTTGTATAAGTATATTTTGGTGTGTAAAAACATGAAATTCATGATAGTTATTGCTTTTTTGTAATGATAATACAATTGTGATTCTATTTTAAAATGTGTTGTATACCATTTGAAAGTGAGTTGTGTGTGGATGATTCATAAACATGTGCAAGTATGTGCAATTGTGTGGTAACTCAATTACGATGAATTATTAAAGATATGCATGGATGTTAATATTGATGGATGATCTTAATTGCATATGGATTTTGAACTTGCACATGCATCATTGTAGTCAAGAGGCAATGCTTGTTAGTTTCGTGGGAACTAATGACTTGTCCCAAACCTAGAGAGGGGTTTGAAGCTTAGAGGATGTGCTTTTGTGTGTTATTGGTCTAGAGGACGGACTCGGTTTAATGTAAAAACCGAAAAATAATAACAGTGATTGGTACCACATGCATGAGTATTGCATTTGAGTCTTGCGTTGAGTCATATTGTGTCTTTGATTGCAATATGAGATTATGTGCATTATGTGAATTTGATGAATTAGTGAAATTGTAGATTTGTGAGTATGTACTTATGAATAGTATGGTTGCTTGAGTGATGCTATGTTTATAAAGCATTTGAAGTGTGAAAATAATTATGATATGCATGTATGCTATGTATTATATATTATTATATGATTTCGATAATTATGTGAATTCTCACTCTTCTGTTGGAATGATGTTTTATACGATATCGCTCAGGTACTGAAGATTAGAGTTGCTTCCAGCACGAGGGTAGCTGTTGGAGTTGCTTACTTTATTTTCCTTATTTATTTTGGTTCGAGTTATGCTCTGGTCATGTAACACTGGGAACATTTTGGTTCATGTTTTGTGAGATATTTTATGTACTCTATTTCATTTTGCTATCGTTATTTGAATTATATGGAGTTTTAGCTTCCATGCCTAAGTGGTGATATGAATGAGTTATTTATGAGACTGTTTATTATATTAGCTATGAATGAAAGTGATTTCGCTGCTACATGCTATGTGAAAGTGTATGAAAATCATGAATTTAGTTTAAGTGTTATCGAGCATGACATGTGTATGTGTGATGTTTGAATTATATGTGACACCCTTATTTAATATGCATGTTATCTTACTCTGATTTATGGCGTATTATTCTTTGGGGTTTAAAAGGGTGTTACATGAGTAGCATGAGTAAGATCAATATGTTATTATGGGAATGCATGATAATATAGATGAAGATTTATGTTCACTTTTTTTTGGCAAATTAGTTGAATGCGTGTAAAAAGGGTTAAGCATATGTACATATTCTGATAATGGATTTTTATATGAATCAATCATGAAGCTTATATGAATGGCATCTTTATTTACCTGTTTATATTTGATTTGAATCGTTATAGAAATATACTTTTCAGATCTGAATCTAGGATGATTATGTGTTAGGTTCTAGACTCTAGACATATATTTAGGCTTAACATTTGCTTGAGTATCAGTTCTTAATGCTCTGTGTTGTTAAGTTGTGTGAGACATTACCAATGAGACAATATAGTTGTTCTCTCGATGTTGCGTTAGACATAACCTCTGTTGTGGGTGATACGTGATGATATTAGACGAATGATTGATTTGTGTTTAATTGGTTAGAAGAATGCATGTGTTATCAATTGATGAGATCAAATCCTAATAAGGTTTCGTTTATATTTTAAGTCTTTACTTTATATTTTCAGTCTTTATATTTTCTACTTTTATCTATTGTACCTTGAATCTTTCAACCATTTTGTAAACATAAGCTTAGAAATGTAGAGGTCGTTCAACGACGTTCTTTCCCTTGCACTGATCCCTGTGGAGATGATATAAAACACGAAGGGAATCCTTCCAAATCTAAATTTTTGCTTCTTTCCGCTTTAATGCAGTTCGAACATCAACATGCATGACCATTTTCCAAATCAAGAAACTCATTACTTTCTTTCTCCTTAAAAACAAAAGAAAAATCACCTTTTGTCCATAATCGCGAGCTGATTTCCCAGAACTCAAGCCGAACTCGAAGCAGTTCTTGAAAAATTATGGACAAGTTAGAATAAAGAAGAGACATTGATCAATCAAAATATAAAGTGGATGGGGTTTTTATAGCCTTATAATCTCTAATGAAAAGGAGAAAATCAAGAACATGCGGCTGCAAGTGTGAGGCACCATAACGTCATTCCTCAACCACAAAATCTTAACCATCATTCCCTTTATTATCGTCAAGGGGAAATGAGTCTGAGCAAGATTTGACCAACTGAACCTTATAGAAAAGAAGTGAAGCTTTAATTCTTACAATGATGGATGGAGATAAGTTGCCACTCCCTTGAACTCTGACGCGGTAAAGAAAAAGTAAAAACCTGCTAAGTCGAAAACCCAAAAGGAATGGGATGTCTTCTTTCAACTAATGCTTATCTTATTATGTGTTTGTTGCTTATGGCTTACTCAAAAGGAATAAGATATTGGTTTGACTCTTGCCAAGTACTGACTAGATCCTGGTTAGTTCACTTGTACACACTTCCACTTTATTACTTTTCTTAGGATAGTCTCTTCATCTCCTTCCCTTCTTAAATTTTCAAAATCTTCTCCCTTTTTCAAAACCTTATTATTTTTAAACTTGAACCACTTTCTCAATAAAACTTGACTTTGATAAGTGATTTTCAAATCTTTTTCTTAAATAAATGCTAAGACATGTTAAGAATATCAAAACAATTTCAAAAGACTTAAAAAAACACAAAACTCATTTAAATATTTTGTGTCTTTGTGCACCTTTTCCCTTTTAAACCTTTTCTTAAGGATGGTCATTAGTTGTGTTCTTGGAGTGATGCAACTCGTATACTTCTATAATAATGTAGTGATCTGTTGACATTTTCCACTTAGATGTTGAGTAATAGTCTTGTTAATTTCAATCCAATCAAAAGTCTTCCATCTTAATGTGATGCAAATTCCCATTCCTCATTAATTTTGGGTAGTAAGTTGAGTTTCTACTCAAATATGACGAACTATCTATTCATTTAAAATCAATCAAAACAGACACTTTTTGTTATTTTTACCACGAACTACAAGGTTTTGATCCTCCATTGAACTTTGCGGTTACGTAAGCACGAAGTTCAAGAAGTCTTGTCAAACAAAAAATCTTTAAAAACATTTCTCTTCTCATTTCCCCAATCTTTTTTGCAAACGATCCCTTTTAAGTCAAACACATATTTTCAAGAGGTTTATATAGATTACTATAGATGTTTTAGATGCTAACACCTTCCCATTGCATAACCAACCCCCGTACCCTTATCTCTTTGCTTTATTAGTTTTGTTTTAAAACTTTTGTGGGTTTTATTCATTCTTTTCTCATTCCTTTGGAAATAATAAAGACGGTGGTGACTCTTGCTTTTGTAAGTTAAGTTGACTAATAACTTAATATCCAATTTTTCACCGCTACATGTGGTTAGAAGAATCAAGGGCCTTACTAAGAATCTTCAGAACTACAGTCTTCAGAGTCTTGACACTGTTCATTAGAACCTGGTCTTCAGAATCTTCAGCACTTCATTCTTCAAAATCTTCAGCTTGAGCTTAAAGTTTTGAAGAGAGTCAGTACTTCAGAGGCTATTTACTCAGAGTTAGAGTTAAAAGTTTGAGCACGAACGTTCTTCAAAATCGTTGTCTAAGAGTTTTCTCTAACTTGACATAGTCTTGTGAATACTTGTACTTTCTCAGGGTTTGAATGTGTTGATTCAAGAATCTGATGATGTCACACGTCAGAGCTTCAAAGTCAAAACCTGTTAAGCAACAACTACACACTTGAAAAAAATCATTAGTGTACAAAATTGTTTCATATCAATCTATGTATTGTCATCATCAAAACTCGAGGGTAGACGCAGAACCAAAACATACTCTCACAATCTCCCCATTTTCTATGATGATAAAACCATGTATTTTGATGAACTATTTTACACGATTTAACCACATAAAAATTATAGAGGGAGGTTTGTAAGCTCCCCCTGATTTTTAAATAGTACAAAGATATCAAAGTGAGGTTTGTAAGCCCACATGAAATTTATATTGTTAAACACTTATTTTTAATCTTAGAATGTCAGAGTTAGGTTTGCAAGCTCCCCCTAAATTCCAGACTTAAAATAATTTTAACACATATAAATTCTTATAAATCAGCATGAAAGAAATAACTTTCTTTGTGGCAAAAGCCAGATTGTTACAACTTTCATTTTAGACAGAAGTATGTTCACTATCTTCCATTATGGAAGCAACCAGGTTGTAGTGACTTAGAGAATGTCTCAGATTACATCGACTTGAGACCAGAAGCATTCTTTTAGAATTTTGGTTGAGTGTTAAATCATGCTTAATCATAGCTTGCTTTCTCTGAGCTTCTATGTTGAGTGGTATCAGAATAAGGTCATGCGTATTAGAGCATTTGATGAGCTTGTTCAGATCCTTGAATTTAGAATCTAGTAAAGTCTTGATCAAAACTGTATATACTTAGAACCTGAAACACTTGGTTAGAAAGATGAACTTTTTCAAAGTTCTCGAAAAAAATTCCAAGTTCAAAATGTTAGAAACATGTTTGGGTTATCATTATGGGAAATTAGGTATATCAAAATCACATTCTCTTTCTCATCCTTTGTCATCAATAAAAAAAAATAATAAGACAAAGATAAAATAGACCAAACAAAATACTAATTGTCATTAATCAGAATGATGAGTACATAAAAGAGGAAAGCATAAGAACAAAACAAAGATAACACATAGTTCAAACAAAAACTAAGGTTTATAGTATTTTTCAGGAAGTCTAGACAAAATCTCTGCAAGCACCCCTTTAATATTTGATGTTCTTTCCTTCACTTCTCAATTCTCTGCAGCCAGAAATTCCAACTTATTTAGAACCTAATCATCAGCATTTGAAGTCTTCTTGGTACCAGAACCATTTGTTTCTTCATGAGCATTCTCAACAGAAACTAAGGAAGTTTGAACAGGAGGAGGAGGAATCACTCTTGGTGCGGGGAGCAAAAGAGTAGCAGGAACCTTCTAAAGTATAGGTTTCATAATACCATAGTGTATAGAATTGAGGTTCCTCTTAGCTTCTTTCATAAAGGCAATTCTTACCTCTTTAGAACCAGCATAGAGCCATCTTCTTAAGGTCTCAGTTAGAGCACATACTTCAAAGAAGTTTTCGTTGCCTCTGTGATAACGAGAAATCGTATCGTATTTGTAGGCTTATTGATAACACGAAATCGTATATATATTTTGATGCATAATTCGACTAAAGTTTAACTGTTTTCGATCCGATTTCGGGTTACTTCCGTGTTGTTTGTCTGATGTTTTGCAGGTATTTGATGAACACGTCTAAACAAGGCATTATGAAGAAAAGAAGCAATCTCAGATGAAATATGGACGAAAAAAGAGTGAAAACATCATGAAAAGCGCAGAAGGCTGTTTTTGCTGCTGTGACGACCGTCACAGCTCCATGACGATCGTCACACGGGTGACGACCGTCACACCTTGTGACGACCGTCATGCAGGCAAAAACGCCCCACTTCAATTGCACGTTAAAGAAGCAGTTCCAAGTCCCAAATAGTGGACCACTACTCCCTGATTTTTCTGCCTCAAAGTCCACCCTCTCCAATTATAACCGTTAGAATTCCATTTCTATAAAAGGGGAAGAAGGGGACCTCAGAAAGGGGCCGCATTCATACAACGAAGTGCTGCCAAATTTATTTCCAGAGCAACCTTTCCAGTTTAATATTCTTATTTATTTCTCTTTACTTTTTCTGCATTATTTTCATTCTTCTATAATTTCTACTTCTATTGTACGACCAAATTGGCATAAAGACCAGAATCCTGCCAACATCTGTGGAGGATCTGCCCAAAGGCCAATTGGAATATTTACAGGTTTCTCATTTCAATCGTAATTCCAGTTTTATTATAATGCATATTATTATTTATTGTTTTTATTTATGTTTCATCTTTCCCAAATCCATGTCTAGCTAAATTTAAGTAATCGATATGTAGTAATAATTCGAAAGGGATTTGATAATAACTGGTTGAAAATTGTCTTTTCAAAAGTACTTTATGGTCTGAGTGTTTAAAATAAATTTACTGAATAAACTTCGTCGCGAAAGCGAGAACTTGTTTAAAAGTAGTTTTGCCACGAAAGTGGGAAATTAATTAAGATACGAACCAACAAGCGAAAGTTGCGGTAAGATCAGATAGTAAACACGAGTCATTCATTTTAATAACAGCGAAAGCACTTTAAAATGAATTAGAACTTAGAGATTTCCAAAAAATAATTTTAACCCCGAATGGGATACGAAAGTACGTTTGGCCCTTAGAATTATGATTAGCGTCAATAACCATCGTGAGGCGAGAGTCTTCAAATCACCATTTTCTGCTTAAATAAACTTTGAAAATTATTTCATACACCGGTAACTTGTCAAATCCCTGAAGAACACAATTACTGCATATCGATTCAATCAATTATAATCTAAGTAACCGTCTTAGTTTCCCTTTTAGTGACAATCTTATTCCCTTAAACATATTCTACCTAGCTAAACATAGTAACTCCCGAGAACACTAGTTTGATTACGAGTCCCTGTGGGATCGATATCTATTATTACTACGCGATAGACTGTGCACTTGCAGTTAGGTTGTATTAGACATAGAAAGTCGCGATCAAGTTTTTGGCGCCGTTGCCGGGGACCCGTTTAGTCAATAGTGTAACCTTCTGTTACGCCGTATAGACTAGGTTAACAATTTTCATTTTCCTTTACTAGTGTTGTCGATTGTATGCCAAGTAATCGCTCACAAGGCGATATCTTGAAACCTTCAGTCGCAGAACTAGAACGCTTCTTACATCTAAGAAGCCGAATCATTGAGTACCAACTCAAATATAACATTCCCGATCCTCTCACTCCCATTCCCAAATCCGAAGAAGAATCAAACATGGCTGAAGGACCTCCAAACAAACCGCTGAAGGCATACACTACACCCTCTCAGATGGAGCCTAGAAGTAGCATTGCTGCCCCAGCTATTACCCGAAATGATTTTGAGCTGAAACCTTCATTGCTGTCAGCTGTACAGCAAAACCAATTCTCAGGAAACGCAACTGAGGATCCGAACGAACATTTAACGAAGTTTGTACAATACGCAGACACAGTGAAAGCAAATGGAGTAACTCCAGACGCGATAAGATTTCGTCTTTTCCCATTCTCTCTTAGAGACAGAGCATGGACATGGTTACAATCTTTACCATCCAACTCCGTTACGACGTGGGAACAATTGAAAAACGTCTTCTTAGCGAGATATTTTCCGCCAAGCAAAACTGATATGCTTAGAGCTCAAATCAACGGATTTCGACAAAAAGATACTGAATCTCTTTACGAAGCATGGGAACGATTCAAAGATATGATGAGAACATGTCCTCACCACGGTCTAGAAGACTGGGTGACAATCCATACTTTCTATAATGGGCTTCTATACAATACTAGATTGACAATAGACGCTGCCGCGGGCGGTGCACTTATGGATAAGCCATACGACGAAGCCTATCAATTAATCGAAAACATGTCTCAAAACCATTGCCAATGGGGAGGTGAACACACTCCAATAGAGAAAACCACAGCGAAAGGTGGGATGTACGAGATCAGCAGCCTTGAAAAGTTCAACGCTAAGGTAGATGCTCTAGCACAGAAGATTGATAGTCTGACCGTTAACCCCACTGCAACCGTCGCTGCCGTAACTCCAAAATGCGAGTTATGCGGAAGCACCACTCATAATGCGCCCGAATGCCCATTGCTAGCCGGAATCCCACCAGACCAGGTAAATTATGCTCAAGGAAATCCTTACGCAAATACCTATAACCCAGGTTGGCGAAATCATCCAAACTTTTCTTACAAAAGCGAAAATGCATTGCAAATGCCTACTGCTCCGCCAGGATATCAGAAACCAGATGCTGCTCAGACTGCACCTATGAAATCAAACCTCGAGTTGATGATGGAAAAATTCATAGCTACTCAAGCTCAAACAAACAAAGAATTCCTGAATCAAAACATACACACTAGCGAGCAAATTAAACAGTTGACCGGAAAAATAGACGCTTTAGCCACCCACAACAAAATGCTAGAAACACAGATATCACAAGTGGCTCAACAACAAGCCTCTGCTGCCGCACCTGCTGGCACATTTCCTGGACAACCCGAACAGAATCCAAAGGGCCAAGCAAATGCTGTAATACTAAGAAGCGAAAAAGAATTGGACGAATCGATCGATCCGAGGACCGAAAACTCAGCCATGCAACAAAAACCAACGGAACAAGCAGAAAAGGAATCTGAGTTAGAGAAGAAGGAAGACAACGAGAAGGAGGATACCGCAAGTGAAAAAACTCAAGCACCTCTAGCGCCATATAAACCACCTATTCCTTATCCTCAAAGACTAATAAACTCCAAAACTTCAGGACAGTTTAAGAAATTTGTAGAGCTCCTTAAACAGCTGAATATTAATATTCCTTTTACAGAAGCGATAACTCAAATGCCGTCATACGCTAAATTTCTCAAAGAAATCCTGTCGAATAAGAGAAAGATCGAGGATAACGAAACAGTTACACTTACTGCAGAGTGTAGCGCTATTATTCAAAACCGCATGCCTCCTAAATTAAAAGACCCAGGTAGTTTCTCCATACCCTGCGTCATAGGAAAGTTCGTAATAGACAAAGCTCTATGCGATTTAGGAGCCAGTATCAGTGTTATGCCTTTATCTATATGCAAAAAGCTGAATATGGGAGACCTCAGACCAACCAAAATGTTCGTTCAATTAGCTGACCGATCAGTAAAATACCCCGTCGGAATACTGGAAAACGTTCCAGTACGCATAGGACAATTCTACATTCCAACCGACTTCATAATCATGGACATCAAGGAGGAAACTGTTACCCCGATTATCCTAGGAAGACCATTCCTAGCTACAGCCGGAGCTATTATAGATGTGAAGAAAGGAAGGCTAACATTCGAAGTAGGAGAAGAAAAGATAGAGTTCATTCTCACCAAGTTCTTACAAGCACCAGCCATAGACGATACCTGCTATTTAGTAGACGAAATTGACGAATGCATAAGAGAACTTGAAAATGAAGAGACCACGTATTCAGAAATAATAAAGATTCAAATACTTTATATTTCTGAAGACGACGATTGGCGTAAACCGTATAAAGACGACAGCCTAAGCGAAAGCTTAGCATTGACCCCAAACCACATGCCAGGTCCGAAGAACCCATCTTTAGAACTTAAAACACTACCCAAAAACCTTAGATATGAATTTCTAGACGATGAACTAAAAAGACCAGTGACAGTCAACGTCGACTTAGGACAACCAGAAACTGAAAAGCTACTAGAAGTCCTAAAGAAGTACCCCACCGTGTTAGGCTATAACATAAGTGATCTAAAAGGTATAAGCCCTTCGATCTGTATGCATCGAATTACAATAGAGGAAGACTCTAAAACCTCTAGAGAGCATCAGAGGAGACTAAACCCCATCCTGAGCACTGTAGTCAGAGATGAAGTAAAGAAATTGCTAGATGCAGGAATCATCTATCCGATCTCCGATAGTGAATGGGTCAGCCCAGTTCATGTCGTACCGAAGAAAAGAGGAGTCACAATAGTTAAAAACGAAAAAGGCAAATCAATAACAAAAAGAGTCGTGACTGGCAGCAGGATGTGTATTGATTATAGGAAGCTTAACAAAGCCACACGCAAAGATCATTTCCCGTTACCCTTCATAGACCAAATGTTGGAAAGATTAGCCAAACATTCATATTTCTGCTATCAAGATGGTTATTCAGGATTCTTCCAAATTCCCATTCACCCTGATGACCAAGAAAAGACTACATTCACCTGTCCTTATGGTACTTTTGCTTACCGCCGAATGCCGTTCGGACTTTGTAATGCTCCAGCAACCTTCCAAAGATACATGATGGCAATCTTTGCAGATTTCATAGACAACATCATGGAAGTATTTATGGACGATTTCTCAGTATGTGGACAAAGTTTCGAAGGATGCCTACAAAACTTAGAAATGGTATTAGAACGTTGCGTAAAAGTGAACCTCGTCCTAAATTGGGAAAAATGCCATTTTATGGTCCGATAAGGAATAGTTCTAGGACACGTCATATCAGATAAAGGAATTGAGGTAGACAAAGCTAAAATAGAGATTATAAAAGATCTCCAACCTCCAAAATTCGTACGAGAAATACGGAGTTTTCTAGGACATGCCGGTTTCTACAGAAGATTTATAAAAGATTTTTCGAAAATCACAAAACCTCTGACCGGCCTGTTGATGAAAGATGTTGAGTTCGTCTTCAACGAAGACTGTCTAAAAGCATTCGAAACATTAAAATCAGCCCTTATCACCGCACCAATCATGCAACCACCCGATTGGCGACTACCGTTCGAAATCATGTGCGATGCGAGTGATTATGCCGTAGGCGCAGTTCTAGGACAAAGGAAGGACAAGAAACTCCATGCCATCTACTATGCCAGTAGAACCTTAGATCCTTCCCAAATGAACTACGCTACCACAGAAAAGGAACTTCTAGCAGTTATATTTGCGCTTGACAAATTCCGTTCTTACTTAATAGGAGCAAAAATTATCATATACACAGACCACGCTGTCATAAGGTACCTAATAAGCAAAAAGGATGCCAAACCAAGACTATTGAGATGGATCCTGTTATTACAAGAGTTTGACTTAGAAATCAAAGATAAGAAAGGAACCGAGAACGTTATTGCAGATCACTTATCCCGAATAGAAGGCATCAGACACGAACCAGTACCGATAAACGACGATTTCTCGTACGAACGTCTGATAGCCAAATTAGAAAGTGACATATCCAACTCAATCTCGGAAGATCCAGAATTCGAAAAAGCCGTAGAAGCCGTCTATGCCCAAGTCACATTACCTTAGTATGCTGACATCGTTAATTACCTCGCTGCGGGCGTGCTTCCACCGGATCTCACTTATCAGCAAAAGAAGAAATTCTTCCACGATCTGAAACACTACTATTGGGACGAACCTCTACTTTTCAAGAGAGGGACCGACAACATATACCGTCGCTGTGTCCCAGAGGAAGAAATAGAAAATATTATTTCCCAATGCCATTCAGCAACGTATGGTGGTCATGCTAGTACATCCAAGACGCGCGCTAAGATTCTCCAAGCCGGCTTATTCTGGCCTAACCTCTGGAAAGACGTTCACATCGCTGTACTAAAATGTGATCGATGCCAACGAACTGGCAACATCTCACGACGCGATGAAATGCCTCAGAAAGGAATCTTAGAGGTAGAAATCTTTGACGTATGGGGAATAGATTTCATGGGACCATTCCCACCTTCTTTTGGTAATAACTACATACTCGTCACTGTAGACTACGTGTCTAAATGGATAGAAGCCATTGCTGCTCCAACAAACGACACACGAGTAGTAATCAAACTCTTCAAAAACACAATCTTTCCTAGATTCGGTGTACCCAAACTCGTCATTAGTGACGGCGGATCTCACTTCATATCGCAAATATTTGATAAACTTCTCTCTAAATATGGAGTCCGACACCGGGTAGCTACACCTTATCATCCGCAAACTAGCGGACAAGTAGAGGTCTCGAACAGAGAAATAAAACAGATATTGGAAAAGACTGTCGCTACCTCAAGGAAAGATTGGTCGTCAAAGCTACAAGAAGCTTTATGGGCTTATAGGACCGCTTTTAAGACACCAATAGGCACTACACCCTACAAATTAGTTTACGGTAAATCCTGCCATCTCCCTGTAGAACTAGAGCACAAGGCCTTCTGGGCCATTAAGACACTCAATTTCAACTACACCGAGGCAGGAGAAAAGCGAATCTTGAACTTACACGAATTGGAAGAACTTCGATTAGACGCTTACGAAAATGCCCGTATCTACAAAGAACGAACTAAAAAGTGGCATGATAAACATTCAGTCAAGAAACAATTCAGTGTGGAAGACATCGTATTGCTATTTAATTCAAGATTAAAACTCTTCCCAGGTAAACTAAAATCTAGGTGGTCTGGACCTTATGAAGTAACTAAAGTACTTCAGAGTGGAGCTGTTGAAATTACCGATAAGACGAATGCACCGTTTATCGTAAACGGGCAACGTCTAAAACATTAAAATACGAACAAAACCAGCCCTCAAGTCTGCCGTATAACACTGCTTGAGCTTCCAGCTCAAACACCCGAATAGCTTCTCACCAAGCTATCGTCAGGCTTTAGACGTTAAAAACAACGCTTACTGGGAGGCAACCCAATTTCCCTCGTTATTGTATTTCATTTTTCTTTAAAATTTTACTTTGAAAATTTAACAAAAATTCTAAACTTATAATTACTACTACTTTCTACTTTCGTTTGTTTTCATATTTTTATTTTTATTTTATTTTTCTCTTTTGTCTTTTGTTTCTACCGCTTTTTGTTTTTAAAAAAATCCTGACTTCAAACTCCTGTTTTAAACTTTTCAGGACTTTTAAAAATCTTCAAAACATTCCTCCTGTTTTCTCCGACTTACCTGCGAGCATGGCCGAGTACGACTTCACAAAGGTTCAATTTCGAGGACTAGCTCAAAAGACAAGATTTGCAGCACTAACTGAAAGAGACATAGCCTTAACGCTGTATTATGATAAGTCTACCATGGATAAACTAGGAATCACGGATAGCATTCAATACCTGTTCAATCAACTGGGTTGGGAGACCACTGCTTTGAAAATACGTTTTGCTACCTATAAGGATCTTACCTATGAATTCCTTAGTTCTTTCAGATACCTACCCAACTATGGTTTTGGATCCAACACAGAGCTGATTACCTTTCGAATGTTTGGAATGGACCAAACCCATAGCCGGATGTCACTAGCTACCCTCCTAGGATTTCCTAGCGGACCGCATGTGTTCATCAGTGCAGAAGATGACGATATTGATCTTCAACTCGACCAATTCTGGGGTAGAATCACAGGCGACTATCACCCTGCACCAGACAAAATGTATAATGATGATATTCATAACCCAGCTTTCAGATACTTCCATAAGATACTAGCTCACACCCTTTTCGGGAAAGAAGAAAATATTACCACGGTATCTAAAGAGGAGTTATTCATCATGTTCTGTGCTTCCCAGGGACGTACAGTAAATGCAGTACCTTTCATGATGAGATCTTTCAGACGCCTCACTCAGGAACCACAGTCACCTATTCTTATAAGAGGCCTCGTGACAATGATTGCCCACGAGCTTGGCCTTAGATTCCACTTAAATGCAAGCACTCGTTTTGGCACCATTCGACCCATGAATATTCAGTTCTGCTTTAACAGGCGCATTTTAGGAACTATGGGACCTGGACCTTATGAGTACCTCATCAACGAAAAACCTGTCCAGCTATTCACACTGCCTGACCATCAGATGACAAGTATCCACAACAAGGACAACTGACTTTATGAATTGGACGAGCCTATGGGACCTCCTTCACCTCAGTCAACACCACAAAACTATATGTATGACAGTGACCACATCTCTGAGGCACACGACTATATGTACTATGAGGACGCTGTATCAGAAGCTGAAGTAGACCCTACGACTCCTCCGCACTACAACACCTATCCCGAGCCTATCCCTGAGGAGACCACCGATAAAATAGATACCGTTCTACTCCGATTGGACAACGTTGATGCAACTCTGACTACTGTAAAAGATGACATCGCAGGCATACACAGCAAACTGGTAGTCTTCATGGACTTAGTCTATGACCAGCTCGACTACTACGCACGGAAGTTCGATGAGTTGAAGTCACGAAAAGACTAGATACTAGTTTTAGAATCACATTTAGTTTAGTTTGGTTTAGTTTCGTTTAGTTTAATCATTTGGATTTTCGCATTGTTAATTTCTTTATGTACTACATACAATCATTTCAATTTCATGTTATTTCAATTATAGTCTTTATTCAATTATTCTGTTTTTACGTTACTCTTTGTTTGTTGGCTGCTATATTACATTGCCGTATAAATACTAGGCCTAAAAGTCACTGCAAGAACGCCCTCAGAGCAAAATTTTGCGTTCTGCAGATTTTGCTGCTGTGACGACCGTCACAGGACCCTGACGAGCGTCACGCGGGTGACGACCGTCACACATACGTGACGACCGTCACACATACGTGACGACCGTCACGAACCCAAAACTGCTATCTGATATAATAGGGGTTGCGCTTTCTCTCCCACTACCCTCATTTCAACTTCCAATCATCAACACTCCTACCCCACTACAAATTTTCGTTCTCCCCACATTGCACCATATATTTCAACTCCAATCTCAACTTCCAACCACACTTCTGTCAATTTTTCCCACTTTGCAGAACAGCCCCAATCCTCAGAACCCGCTCAAATCTTCCAGCAATGGCGAGAAATACCGAAACCCCAGATATCAGTAACATTGTCTTCAGCGAAGGTGACTCTGGTGAGAGACAGCGGGCAAACTACATTGCATTCCATCAACGGTCGCTCCAGCCGACTCATTATCCACACATTCCATCGCTCACGGAGCTCGGACTCCTTGAAGGCGTCACTTGGATGCTCCAAAGTGCCGGCCTCTGGAACCTATGCACCAATCCACTGCCGACATACGAATAACTCACTCTCGAGTTCCTGAGTTCGTTTACCTACCTCACTTCCAGCGGCGACCTCAGCCAACACACCGGTGTCGCATGCTTCAGGATGTTCGGCACTAACTATCAGGTGAACCAGAACCAGATTGCCGAAATCCTACAATTCTCTCGAGGCGACAATGCTCACCGCCGCCTCACCGTTCAGTTCCAGCACGAAGCTTTCGCGCTCTGGTACTAGTTGACCGGCATCAACGCTGATGGTTGGGACTCACTGCACGTAACACATATCCATAACCCGACCATCCGGTACTTCCACCGCGCACTGAGCAACACAATCTTCGCCAGGGACAACAACCATAAGGTGAACTCGAAAGAGCTCTTCTTCCTCCATTGCGTCTTCAACAACGAGCCTGTCACCGCCGCCCTGTTCCTCTGGCTCACATTCAGGCCAACTACAACCGTGGCTCGAAGCCATTTTACTTTGGCGGGATTGTCACTGCCATCGCACTTGGGCTGAACTTAGGCGACCGCCTCCAGCACCTCCATTCCATCCCCTCGGTGTTCCTTGACACCGACCACTGCAGAGCCTCTCACCTTATCCGCTCCAGAGCTGACGGCAAATACCACCCGGTAGTGCGTGGCAAAACCGTCCGAAGCATCATCCTTCCATCACGCACCCGCACACACCCAGAGGATCGTACCAACTGGTTATTTAACCTCACTGCCCCTCCTGCTGCCGCTGTTCCTACTTAGGACCACACCCAAGGTTCTGACGATGAAATCCAAGCTGAGTTGGAGAGGTCCGAGCAACCAGAGGCACCGCAACCTCCTCCCTCCGAAGGTACATCCTCTCACCGCCGCCGCCATCATCCAGTGCCCGACTACACAGAAGAGGACCTCCGCCGCTCTCTCGACCAGCAGGCCCAGATACTCGTTATGCTGCAGCAGCAGAATCAGCGAGCAGACCAGTTCGAAGCTTGGCACCGGACTCAAATGCAACAACTTCAAACCGGCCAAGCTACCATTACTGAGAACCTGGCGAATCTGACTTTGCAGGTCGAAGGACTCCGGGACACCGTCTACCACACAAGAGCTATGAGTTCTGAGGACCGAGTAGCCCTTGCCAGAGCCAGAGGACGCCAGCATGGACGTGACCGAGGCAGCGGACGTGATTAGTCATCCATCTTTCCTTATTTGTTTACTATATTTCCAGTTTATTTGTACTTTCATTTCAGTTGTATCTCCCTCTCGCATGCTTCAAAATCAGTGGGGACACTGATTGAGATAGTGTGGGAGCGGAGTCTTTATTTCCATTCCACTGTACTTTGAATTTCGTAATTTCTATTTAAACATTTTCTATTTTTAGCAAATAAAGCTCGTTTATATATCCTTTTTCCGTTACGCAAACATCCCCACATTATTCAACGTAAACAAAAATTTTCGTTCGTTCCTCAAAAGCAAAAGCACCACGAGAATGCACCCGAGTTCAAAACAAGTTTTGAAACTCCGAGGAAACGACAGTTCTAACAAAACCAGTACCGTCCTGACACCTTAGATCTCCGGTTTATGCGAGTCGGTTTCACTACCTACATGTACCAAAGTCTCAAGCGTATACGCAAACTCAACCCCAAGTAGTTTATACTAGCAGTCAGCACCATCCTAAAACACTTCTAAGCAAGCGACCGATGCAGATAAGTGTATGCTCTCCAAAAAGATGAAAAATCATGAAAAGAGAGCTAAATAGCCCAAAAATATAAGACACGTTTCCTTCTAAGTTAGGTGCTCCTCACCCGAGCATTTAGCCCAACGGCACGAAAACTCATTGAAAAATCAATGACATAAGCTTATGATCAATGAAGAAGATCAAAAACAGAAATGAGATCATATTCACTAACAGGTCGACTTGCCATGAAAGTGTACGGACAACGGGCTTAATGTGATTGCGCTAGAACAAACAGGGTGAACTTGCCGCGAGAACCTTGACACCAAGCTACAGTAGCATGACTGGGACCGATTTTCATAAAAAGGAGACCTCCGAAGACTTGTAGTCCAGTGTCGTCATGATACTCGTCTTGTTCTTACCAAGAATCCCGGTTTTTCCCAACTCTGCGAACGAAGAAGCTGCCTCGTGCTTGCCGACTTTTTCACGTTTTACTTGAGGACAAGCAAAGATTCAAGCTTAGGGGAGTTTGATAACACGAAATCGTATATATATTTTGATGCATAATTCGACTAAAGTTTAACTGTTTTCGATCCGATTTCGGGTTATTTCCGTGTTGTTTGTCTGATGTTTTGCAGGTATTTGATGAACACATCTAAACAAGGCATTATGAAGAAAAGAAGCAATCTCAGATGAAATATGGACGAAAAAAGAGTGAAAACATCATGAAAAGCGCAGAAGGCTGTTTTTGCTGCTGTGACGACCGTCACAGCTCCATGACGACCGTCACACGGGTGACGACCGTCACACCTTGTGACGACCGTCATGCAGGCAAAAACGCCCCTCTTTAATTGTACGTTAAAGAAGCAGTTCCAAGTCCCAAATAGTGGACCACTACTCCCTGATTTTTCTGCCTCAAAGTCCACCCTCTCCAATTATAACTGTTAGAATTTCATTTCTATAAAAGGGGAAGAAGGGGACCTCAGAAAGGGGCCGCATTCATACAACGAAGTGCTGCCAAATTTATTTCCATAACAACCTTTCCAGTTTAATATTCTTATTTATTTCTCTTTACTTTTTCTGCATTATTTTCATTCTTCTATAATTTCTACTTCTATTGTACGACCAAATTGGCATAAAGACCAGAATCCTGCCAACATCTGTGGAGGATCTGCCCAAAGGCCAATTGGAATATTTACAGGTTTCTCATTTCAATCGTAATTCCAGTTTTATTATAATGCATATTATTATTTATTGTTTTTATTTATGTTTCATCTTTCCCAAATCCATGTCTAGCTAAATTTAAGTAATTGATATGTAGTAATAATTCGAAAGAGATTTGATAATAACTGGTTGAAAATTGTCTTTTCAAAAGTACTTTATGGTATGAGTGTTTAAAATAAATTTACTGAATAAACTTCGTCGCGAAAGCGAGAACTTGTTTAAAAGTAGTTTTGCCACGAAAGTGGGAAATTAATTAAGATACGAACCAACAAGCGAAAGCTGCGGTAAGATCAGATAGTAAACACGAGTCATTCATTTTAATAACAGCGAAAGCACTTTAAAATGAATTAGAACTTAGAGATTTCCAAAAAATAATTTTAACCCCGAATGGGATACGAAAGTGTACGTTTGGCCCTTAGAATTATGATTAGCGTCAATAACCATCATGAGGCGAGAGTCTTCAAATCACCATTTTCTGCTTAAATAAACTTTGAAAAATATTTCATACACCGGTAACTTGTCAAATCCCTGAAGAACACAATTACTGCATATCGATTCAATCAATTATAATCTAAGTAACCGTCTTAGTTTCCCTTTTAGTGACAATCTTATTCCCTTAAACATATTCTACCTAGCTAAACATAGTAACTCCCGAGAACACTAGTTTGATTATGAGTCCCTGTGGGATCGATATCTATTATTACTACGCGATAGACTGTGCACTTGCAGTTAGGTTGTATTAGACATAGAAAGTCGCGATCACTTATTGTGCATGTTATTTATCTGTCTTTTATTGCGTTTCGTTTGCATTTTACTTTGTTTTATGTGTTTTGCAGTTAATAGTTTCATCTATTGCAGAATCAGGAGAGAAGCGGAAAAGGAGTGAAAGAAGAGATAATACAGCAAGAAATATGAATATTCTGCCTCTTTTGTTGATATGGTGTTCACCATGTTCATATGGTGTTTGCCATAGTCCGCTTGCCACGTCAATTAATGATTCAAGGCCATGACGTTCGCCATGACCTAATGGTGTTCGCCATGGCAGCGCAGTTGCAGAATTTCAATTATGCAAATCATTTTCTGGCAGTTGCATTTTTACCACTCTTTCCTCCCACGACCAAAACAATTGGGAAGTCTCTTTCTCTATATATAGGCTGCCCTGATCAGTTCCAGATACGAAGATCTTTAACCCGCGGAAGCTCTGTAGAAATCCTTCTAGTTCTTATGCATATATTTACTTTTCAAAGCGGCAATTGCTCACATCGAGTAATTGTCGCACTTTGTATTTTTTTTCTTTTACTTTGCTGTAATTTAGAACCGGAACAAGCCTGCCGATATAATTCTATTAATTCCAGTCGTATTTCATCTTACAGGTTATTTCTTATTTTTATTACCACATTATTGTTATTGTTGTATTTATGCCATGTTAAATTCAAGTATGATTCTTGTTACTATGTTTGTTGTGACTTATACCATGTCTTGCTAATTTTTTTTGAGTTCGGCGTATGAGGATCGTTGTCACCGACGGGACTCCGTAGAAAATATAGGTGGGGAATTATGAATTGCATGTTAGTTTTGGTTTTAGTTTCTATTCTTCGCATTTTATTATTTTGTCACGAGAGTGAGAAATATACTAAGTTCCGACCGGTAGTGCGAGAGTGTGGGGAAATAACGGATAATGGAAACAAGGCATCGAACCTAAAAACAGCGAGAGCGCTTTAGGTGTCGTTTAGAATTTCATTAACTTTCAAAATACGCTTTCTAATTGAAATGGGTGAGCGATAGCAAAATCCTGTGGTTGGAAGGTGTGGTTCTTGTCGATAGCGCGAGAGTGCGAGACTGAATCTTTAAGTTAGTACTTTCTATGAAATTGCATTCAGTTGTAATTAGCACCCGATTTCTACAAGTCCTTTAGGTACGCGGAATCCATATTCCGGACTCGGTTCTATCTTAATTTTAAAAACCCTCTAGAATTAGAAATTCTTTATTCCCGTATTAAATCTGTAATCTTTAGCCTTAGCTTTGCACTGCAATATTTAGATTGCATTAGTTTGATTATCGCTTCCCTGTGGGTTCGACAACTTTTTTTAAAACTATGTGAACAACTGTATACTTGTAGTCTTCTTCCGAGGGACTATTCAGTGTCTTACTCGAATCACACGATCACTCTGCAAACTCCAATGAGAGCATTGATTCTATCAACAACATCCTCTTCAAACTGAGTGAATAAGTCATCCAAGGGAGTAGGATGAATTTTAGTTTTTAAGGGTGTTTGGTTGAAGAACTATTGAGATTGTCTGTCTAGATAGACAATGAGTTCAATTTTTGACTCATCGTCAGACATGATGGGTGGTTGAAAAGTGTGGTTTTCCGAAGGAGATGTGTTTGGTGGTGGTGGAATAATTTGGGTTTGGGGTGAGAGAGTCCATGTTTATAAAGTTTGTCTCTTTAAGATATGGTCAAGAGAAATGGTGGAAAAGTTAAGAGTTTAGCTACAGATGAGGGTATAATGATAGGAATATATAGGTTGGTGTAACCCGGTGAACTGACTTTAAACAATGTTGCGGATAGCAAGAGTCGCCACCGACTTTTATTTTATCCATAAGGAAAGGTTATAAAAGAACAGGAAAGACCTTAGAGAATATTTTGGGTCCGGGGGGTAGGTTATGAAAAGGGAAGGTATTAGCATCCTTTTCATCCATGGTTATCCATGGGCTCTTAGGTACTTAAGCTCACTTTTGAATTGTTTTGAAATTGTAGTGTGTGAATAGAAAATTTTCAGAATAGTTAATAAATAATCCATGTAAGGATGTGTTAAGAACTTGTTTGAAAACTTGTCGAAAATTTGTTTAAGTGCGAAACAATTTTGAAGTGAGCAAGCACCTAGGAGTAACCTACCCTAATGTTTAAAGGTCTTTCTTATTCTTCATTCTTTCCTTTAGTAAGACTATCCCTACTATAATGGAGTAGGTAGTCCTTACTTTGGATGTTAAGGGGTATGTGAGGGCAAATTTTGGGGTGCAACAGCTGCCCCTGTTCAATTTTCTGAAACCTGAGGGGTTAGATTGGTATATTTGCCAGTCGTAACCTGGAAGGTTGAAGGGGATTGAACACAAAAGCCCAAAAATTTGCACTCACCAGTGCATGGAGTGATATTGATGGTTGGTTGAACATGATTGAGTGGGCTTAAAGATGCCACTAGTGGAAAGTTCTTCGGTAGTATAATGAGAACTGTCAGGAGTCTGGAGTAATACTGATGTAACAGCATGTCTTCATGAGGATAGAGCAATCAATAATGATAACCCTAAAGCAGTCTTGAAGTGATAAATCTGACCTCAGGAGGATAGAGCAATCAATAGCTCTAAAGCAGTCTTGAAGTAATAATGGCTTCAGTAGGATAGAGCAATCAACAGCTCTAAAGCAGTCTTGAAATAATAATGTGATATGTCTTCAGGAGGATAGAGCAATCAATAGCTCTAAAGCAGTCTTGAAGTAATGATTTCAGGAGGATAGAGCAATGGATAGCTCTAAAGCAGTCTTGAAATAATAATGTGATATGTCTTCAGGAGGATAGAGCAATCAATAGCTCTAAAGCAGTCTTGAAATAATAATGTGATATGTCTTCAGGAGGATAGAGCAATCAATAGCTCTAAAGCGGTCTTGAAGTAATGATTTCAGGAGGATAGAGCAATGGATAGCTCTAAAGCAGTCTTGAAATAATAATGTGATATGTCTTCAGGAGGATAGAGCAATCAATAGCTCTAAAGCAGTCTTGAAATAATAATGTAATTTCAGGAGGATAGAGCAATGGATAACTCTAAAGCAGTCTTGAAATAATTAGATGGCTTCAGGAGGATAGAGCAATGAATAGCTCTAAAGCAGTCTTGAAATAATAATGTGATATGTCTTCAGGAGGATAGAGCAATCAATAGCTCTAAAGCAGTCTTGAAGTAATGATTTCAGGAGGATAGAGCAATGGATAGCTCTAAAGCAGTCTTGAAATAATAATGTGATATGTCTTCAGGAGGATAGAGCAATCAATAGCTCTAAAGCAGTCTTGAAGTAATGATTTCAGGAGGATAGAGCAATGGATAGCTCTAAAGCAGTCTTGAAATAATAATGTGATATGTCTTCAGGAGGATAGAGCAATCAATAGCTCTAAAGCAGTCTTGAAGTAATGATTTCAGGAGGATAGAGCAATGGATAGCTCTAAAGCAGTCTTGAAATAATAATGTGATATGTCTTCAGGAGGATAGAGCAATCAATAGCTCTAAAGCAGTCTTGAAGTAATGATTTCAGGAGGATAGAGCAATGGATAGCTCTAAAGCAGTCTTGAAATAATAATGTGATATGTCTTCAGGAGGATAGAGCAATCAATAGCTCTAAAGCAGTCTTGAAATAATAATGTGATATGTCTTCAGGAGGATAGAGCAATCAATAGCTCTAAAGCGGTCTTGAAGTAATGATTTCAGGAGGATAGAGCAATGGATAGCTCTAAAGCAGTCTTGAAATAATAATGTGATATGTCTTCAGGAGGATAGAGCAATCAATAGCTCTAAAGCAGTCTTGAAATAATAATGTAATTTCAGGAGGATAGAGCAATGGATAACTCTAAAGCAGTCTTGAAATAATTAGATGGCTTCAGGAGGATAGAGCAATGAATAGCTCTAAAGCAGTCTTGAAATAATAATGTGATATGTCTTCAGGAGGATAGAGCAATCAATAGCTCTAAAGTAGTCTTGAAGTAATGATTTCAGGAGGATAGAGCAATGGATAGCTCTAAAGCAGTCTTGAAATAATAATGTGATATGTCTTCAGGAGGATAGAGCAATCAATAGCTCTAAAGCAGTCTTGAAGTAATGATTTCAGGAGGATAGAGCAATGGATAGCTCTAAAGCAGTCTTGAAATAATAATGTGATATGTCTTCAGGAGGATAGAGCAATCAATAGCTCTAAAGCAGTCTTGAAGTAATAATTTCAGGAGGATAGAGCAATGGATAGCTCTAAAGCAGTCTTGAAATAATATTGTGATATGTCTTCAGGAGGATAGAGCAATCAATAGCTCTAAAGCAGTCTTGAAGTAATGATTTCAGGAGGATAGAGCAATGGATAGCTCTAAAGCAGTCTTGAAATAATTAGATGGCTTCAGGAGGATAGAGCAATGAATAGCTCTAAAGCAGTCTTGAAGTAGTGATTTCAGGAGGATAGAGCAATGGATAGCTCTAAAGCAGTCTTGAAATAATTAGATGGCTTCAGGAGGATAGAGCAATGAATAGCTCTAAAGCAGTCTTGAAGTCATGAGAGGCTATCAGGAGGATAAAATAACCCTGAGGTTACAATAAAGCAGTCCCAAAGTAATAAGAAGCTCATCAGGAGGATAAAGTAGCCCTGAGGTTACAATAAAGCAGTCCCAAAGTAATAAGAAGCTCATCAGGAGGATAAAGTAACCCTGAGGTTACAATAAAGCAGTCCCAAAGTAATAAGAAGCTCATCAGGAGGATAAAGTAACCCTGAGGTTACAATAAAGCAGTCCCAAAGTAATAAGAAGCTCATCAGGAGGATAAAGTAACCCTGAGGTTACAATAAAGCAGTCCCAAAGATCATAAGATTGTTTGTTGGATAATTAACCTGAAAACAAGGTAGCATTCTGTATAACAACATTAGTTTATGCTTTATGTATGCATGTATGACATGATACACTTAGGTAATGTACTATAGACATATATGTTATGGTATGATGTAAATGATGTATGTATGCTATGACACTGCTGGAAGTGTCTGGATATCCTTGTATAACAACTGCTGGCCAAGAAAAATAAATCCCGATTCGTTGTTGAAGAATATATAACCCTCCGTCTGCTGGGGATAACAAGGTATAGATAACCTCCCGTTGTTGGGGATAACAAGGTATAGATAACCTCCCGTTGTTGGGGATAGTAGGGTATAGATAACCTCCCGTTGTTGGGGATAACAAAGTATAGATAACCTCCCGTTGTTGGGGATAGTAGGGTGTAGATAACCTTCGTTTTCGTTTGATAGTAGGATAAGTATAACATCCCGTCTTCGTTCATCGTGCCCTTATTGGAAAGTAATTTCCCGTATATCTGTATGAGGATAAAAGAGATGGATATAAATTCCAGGGGAGATTAGACTTTGTGAAAATGGATTAGTCCTACTGATGGTTTGTAACTGCCTTGTAAAGATGAACCGGCGAAGCTTCGTTGAAATCCTTCCCTCGTTCGTCCTTAGTAAATACTATTACTGCATTTTCATGCATTTCTGGTAAACATCAATCATATTAAAAGCATACATGCATTTCTGGTAAACATCAATCATATTCAAAGGCATACATACATTCAAACACAACCAATGGACGTTTCGCTTATGTAAATAGGGTAAAAGTAAATCTGGATTCAGAAGATGGAATTTATTTATATCAAAAGTGACCCATACACGGGTAAGTTTGTACAAGGAGACATAAACCCTAGTAAGAGAATTTTGTCATGAAGTTTTACAAAAAGAATCAGCTATGTGGGAAATAATCCTATTGAGTTTCAATTCTACTATTGCCACTCAAGTATCTCATCTTCTTGCTGTTGAGACGGAAACGATTGGATTGAGCTTTATCTGTTTGAGCTTGAGTAAGTAGTACAACTGGTTGCAGTTTCATGAGTGATCCAAACGAGACATAGTTATACGCTTTAATCCCTAACTTTTGCCTGGATTGCCCTTTCAGGTTTTCAATCCACCGGGATACCCTTTTTTGCCCAAGCCGCCTTTTCAGGTTTTCGACTTGCCGGGTGTACATCTTTTTATATATATATCCCTAATTTTTGCCCAAACCCTTTTGGTTTGCCGGGATGCCCTTATTTTTGCCTAGGCCTGTCAACCTAGCGGGTCTCTTTTTATGCGTAGTATTTTTTGACTATGTCTGCGTTTACAGGTTGTGGGAAGTCTTCACCATCCATTGTAGTCAGTATCATGGCACCTCCTGAGAACACTGTCTTGACTACAAATGGTCCCTCATATGTTGGAGTCCACTTGCCCCTAGGATCACCCTGTGGTAATATGATACGCTTGATTACCAAGTCACCAGCCTGATATACCTTTGGCTTAACTTTCTTGTTAAAAGCTTTGATCATCCGTTTCTGGTACATCTGGCCATGACAAACTGCTGCTAACCTTTTCTCATCAATCAAATTTATCTGGTCAAGTCGAGTCTGAATCCACTCATCTTCATCCAAGCCTGCATCCTTCATAATTCTCAAGGAGGGGATCTGAACTTCAATAGGCAGAACTGCTTCCATACCATAGGCTAAAGAGAATGGGGTTGCCCCTGTTGAAGTACGTATTGTAGTACGATAACCATGCAGAGCAAATGGTAACATCTCGTGCCAATCCTTGTAAGTAACAGTCATCTTCTGTACAATCTTCTTAATGTTCTTATTAGCAGCTTCAACTGCCCCATTCATCTTTGGATGATATGGAGAAGAGTTGTGATGCTTAATCTTGAACTGCATCTTCGAAATCAACAAGGTAGTATGGGTCAACATATACTGTCTTAGTCGGCGAGCAGCCCATGCCAAAGCGCAGCAAGTTTTCTCGAGCAGTGAGTATCTTGTTTCACAGTCGGTAAACTTTTTGCTAAGGTAGTATATTGCCTGCTCTTTTCGACCAAACTCGTCATGTTGCCCCAATACACACCCCATTGAGTTGTCTAATACTGTTAAATACATAATCAAGGGTCTTCCATCAACTGGTGGCATTAAAATTGGGGGTTCTAGCAAATATCTCTTGATTTCATCAAAGGCAGTCTGGCACTCATCATTCCATTCCATCACCTGATCTTTCTTCAACAACTTGAAGATTGGCTCACAGATGGTAGTTAATTGGGAAATAAATCTTGCAATGTAGTTCAATCGTCCCAAGAAACCTCTAACCTCCTTCTCAGTACGGGGAGCTGGCATCTCTCGTATAGCTTTCACTTTTGCAGGATCCACTTCAATACCTTTTCCACTGACAATGAAACCCAAGAGTTTTCCAAATCTAACTCCAAAAGTACACTTGTTTGGGTTTAATCTCAACCTGTATTTCTTCAACCTCTCAAACAACTTGTGCAGATGATCAAGATGTTTTTCTTCATTCTGAGACCTGGCTATCATATCATCCACATATACCTCTATCTCATGATGAATCATATCATGAAACAAAGCCACCATAGCACGCTGATATGTTGCCCCTATCTTGACCTCTTTTCTGTTTTCTTCAGTTCCCAGATTCACAACTTCGACTGGCTCTTCATGTGGCTGTATAGCTTTCTCTTCTTGTTGTAACAACCTAGCAAGCTCTACAGGTATTTCACAATCGTCCTCGTCTCCGTCTTCAGTTTGATAGATCGGATTCTCGAAATTGTAATTGGCAATAGTAGAACTGTTATCAACTGGATCCAGAGTGGATGAGGATCGGCATTTTAGTAACGTGGGTGTGTGTAAGAACACATAGCTGATAAAGCAAAAATAAAAGAAAAAGAAAGACAAGGAACACAATATTTACGAAAACGAAACGTCCACTGATTTTAATGAATGAAGTATGCAAATGAAATGACAACCCGTAACAAGCACACCATTGTGCCCCGGGTAAGGCACATGGCTTGAAAGTTTTAATTGTTCCAGAAATTATAAATTTAAAAACATAACACAGTAGTAGTATTTACTCCTGACTAAAGGAGATAGGGATAACATCTTCAGCTGTCCAATTATTGAGTCTAGCACCCACAGTAGGAAAAATCCATGCCTCCAGGTTGTAGTCTTCATCTTGATCTCCCACAGCATTGATAATCCCTTGATTGGTGATACGAACAGCACGGGCACGACAGACAGCCTTCTGGGACTCTGTAGTGAAACCCAAACCAAACTTGTCAGACTTGTATGGAATATCAGGAAGCTGACCCCAAATAGTACAACCACCTTCTTCCACCATAGCTTTTGCATCATTGAGGGAGGCCATTGCCATTGTTGGAGGGTTTCTGATGACCACAGGAACCTTCTTCACAGCAGGAGGAGTCACACAATCCTTAACAGCCCAGGGAACCACTTCAAATGACTGACATGGAGTTTCAATGTATTCACCTTCTACTTCCAGATACTTGAAAGTGTTTACATGGCTGACAAAGTATTCTTCCTCTCCAAAGACAGTAACAACTTTTCCATTCACCGGATATCTCAACTTTTGATGTAATGTGGAGGTCACAGCACCTGCCCCATGGATCCAGGGACGACCAAGCAGACATGAGTACGAAGGACGAATATCCATCACATAGAATGTAGCAGTAAACACCTGAGAGCCAACCTTGATTGGAAGATCAATTTCCCCATGTACTACTCTTCTAGAACCATCAAAAGCCTTTACCACAATATTACTGGGCTTCAATACCGTATCTTCAGGACTCAGCTTGTTCAGGACTTCCTTAGGCAACACATTCAGAGAGGAACCATTGTCTATCAGCACATGAGACAGGGTAGTGCCCCTGCATTCAATTGAAATATGCAAGGCCCTGTTATGATCCCTCTTGGCAGGGGTCAAGTCAGCATCAGAAAATCCTAACCCGTTGTCATAGGTCAGGTGAGCAACACAATTCTCAAACTGGTCCACAGAAATTGCACTGGGTACATGAGCCATCTTTAGAAACTTGATCAATGACTTGGCATGAGCCTCAGAACATAATAACAGGGAGAGCATAGAAATCTTTGAGGGAGTATGCCCCAGCTGATCAACAATATCATAATCACTCTTGCGAATGATTTTCAATACTTCTTCCATCTGCTTAGAGAGGTCATCAGCAGCTGGCACATCAGTAGATACAGGCTCAATAACAGGACCCTTGCCCCGAGCATCAGTGGTGGAAGTAACAGCAGGAGTAACTGCACTCTTAGAAGCAACTGGAGGAGAGAAGACTCTTCCACTACGAGTGATCTTGCTAGATCCAGCAATATTATCAATGTCAACAGGCATATCAGGTAAAGGCTCCTGCTTGACACCATGGATGTAAACATCAGACCTATAGTGCCAAGGCACAGCTTTGTCAGATGTATAAGGAATAGGACCAGGAGTGGTAATGATCAGAGGAGCTACTCTGGCTTCAGCAACAACTTTCACAGGACCTTCAGCAATAATCTTGATTGGGCCCTGATGAGTGATTTTAATGGGACCCTTTGAAGTGATTCTTAGTGGTACTTTGTCAACCATGTCAACCTCTTCAATCTTCTTACCCTGAGTCAGATGATCCACCATACTTTCTACAGATGCTGGTCTTCTTTCAAACACTATAGTATATTTATCCATGAGACGTTGAATCCCATCTCTCAAAATGAAGCAACTATCCGGCTTATAGGTACAATATAGACAATCTTCATGACAACCTGGAAAGATCCCAGCTTGTACTAACCTCTTTTTGATAACAGACAATGGTGTGCTCAACTCCATAACTGAATAGACATGCAGATCTTCATCAATATCTTCATCAATGGCGTTGACAGTCTTCTCGTGATTTGGCATTGGAGCTGTAATCACATTTGGAGTACCTGGTGGATCAAACTCAATTTCTCCAGCATCAATCATATCCTGAATTTTGTTCTTCAAGACCCAGCAGTTATTAGTATCATGTCCTGGACAGTTTGAATGATATGCACATCGTGCATTGGGATTGTACTTGGGAGAGGTAACATTGGGATTCTGAGGAGCCTCCCTCAGGGTAATAAGTTCAGCCTTCAACAAGTGTTGCAATGCCTGAGCCATTGACATGTTGATCTTCGTGAACTGTCTTCTAGCCCTCTGTTGGTTGCCTTGAGGCTGCTCTGTTGTTGCAGGAGTTGGATTTGAAATATGAACTGCACTAACAGACTGATGCCTTCTGTTACGATCAGGCTGACCATACACAGCATTAGATTCTTTCTTCCCAGTGGGAGGCTTCTTTGCAGCACCTGATGAAGAAGTGCCCACTTGGATCTTACCACTCTTGATACCATTCTCTACTCGCTCTCCTGTCATGATCAACTCAGTGAAGCCAGATGATGAGCTTCCAATGAGATGACTGTAAAACGGACCATTCAGCGTACACATGAACATATCAACCAACTCCCTATCAGTCAAAGGGGGTTGAACTCTTCCAGCTAAGTCTCTCCACTTCTGAGCATACTCCTTAAAGCTTTCTTTGGCACCCATAGACATGCTTTGAAGCTGCATGCGAGTGGGGGCTAAGTCAGCATTGTATTGATACTGCTTGTAGAAAGCTTCAGCAAGGTCATTCCAATCTCTGATGTTGACACTCTCCAACTGATAATACCACTCTAGCTGAGCTCCAGATAAACTCTCTTGAAAGAAATGGACCCACAACTTTTTATCAGCAGTGTGGGGTTGAATTCTTCTGACATAAGACCTCAGATGCAATTTGAGACAAGAGACCCCATCATAGACAACAAATGTAGGAACTTTGAACCCAATGGGTATGACCACCCCAGATATCAAACTCAAATCCTCAAAATCCAACCCCGATGATTTCTGTAATTCCATAGCATCCATTCTATCCACCAGCATCTTGAATTTGTCTTCGTTAGGCTCATGGTAGTAGTTAGCCTCAGAATCAGAGTCCCCCATAGTGTTGTGGAGACTGCCTCTCTCCTGCTCAGATTCTTCAGATTCATAGTCTTCAACATGTTCCTTGGTCTTGACAGGACCTTTGAACCTTCTTCCCATGTTGAGCAACCCAGCAGACCTTCTAGCCTTCTTAGTCTTCTTGGCCAGCAGTGTCTTCAATTCATCCTGCCCCTTGGATAGGTTCAGGATCAGCTCTTGGAACTGTGCATTCTGTGCCTGGAGATCCTTAACTGATTGTTCAAGAGCCATTGCTGAAATAAACAGCGAGGAGATGAGAAACCTGTGCACAATTATAAACCTGTGATGCAATGATATGGGAATGCATATGCAATGTTTTCAAGGACCGCAGGATTTAAATTTGCTTAAACAAACAAGAAAGTAACTTTTTATTAGTAATAACTTGTTTTGCCTTTTAGGCTTACAAAAAATGAAAACGAAATAAGTACAAAAGATGGGGTTTTAAGTCTCCCATGGACGTTTCCTCTTTGTGTTGAGGTATGAGTTGAGGTTTCGTTCCTCATGAAGTAGCTTTGTTAGCTCTAGGATCCTTGCTTGGCTTGCTTTGTAATGAGCCTCGAAAGTATCCCTTTGCTCTTTCAGTTGGATCCATGATCTCTGCAAGTCTTCCATATCAGTAGGCATGTCTGGGTGAAGGATGGTATAAGCTGTGTCTCCTTCAGCAACAGGTTCCATGGTAACTGGTAGGATGGCAGGATATGGCATCATGAGTGTCTGAGCACGAAATCGTACCCATCTGAGATAAGCCTCCATAGGAATGGTGTACTTAGGCTCCAGTGTCTTGCTGTCAATCCTGTTTACCTTTCCCCAAGCTCGTATGAATCTCTGACGGTAACCCTGAAGATCGTTGTCGTAGTCAAACACAATGCCCTGAATCAACATGTCATGTGGACCATCGCTCCGGGCGTAACCAAACTGTCGTAAAGCTAGAGATGGGTTGTAGGTGATGCCTCCTCTTATGCCTAGAAGTGGCACATTAGGAAACTCCCCACAACGGTCAATGATGGTGACATTCTCCATAGATCTGGAGCACCAATGGATGTCTGAGTGAGAAAGTGACATGATCCTCTTGGACCATCTGAACCCTTGCTCATTCTTCATTACTGAGCGAGGAAGGTGAGAAATAAACCACCTAGAAAGTAAAGGTATGCAGCACATCAAAGTTCCTCTCGCCCTTGTAGTACGGGTGTGAAGAGAATGTAGGATGTCTCCAAGTAAGGTAGGCACTGGATTGTGACTCAGGAATATGTTGATGGCATGAACGTCTATGAACTGATCAGGATTGGGGAACAACATTAAGCCATAAATTAATAAGGCTAAGATCTCCTCAAAAGCATCGTAGCTCATAGCCTTCAAGAACATTTGAGCTTTATCCACTAATACCTTGGCAAGAATACCTTTAACTCCACTTCTCGTCTCTAGAACAATGTCAGACTTCTTCAGATGTAGAGCTGCAGCAATAACTTCTGGTTTAAGCTCCTTCTCTAAGCCTGTGAATGGCTTCTGATCAAGAACAGGTATACCCAGAAGTTTAGAGAACTCCTCCATGGTTGGAACCAGCTGATAATCAGGAAATGTAAAGCAATGGTGCTTAGGGTCAAAGAACTGAAACAGCACACTCATCATGTCTTCACTGAACCCTGAAGTAACTAGATCCAATAAGTGACCATGTCTCTTGTTGAACTGGGAAGGATCAGGCACTAGGGAAACCAACTCCTTGAGCTTAGCAGGTATCCCTACAAAGTTGATCCTGATGGTGTTTCTACGAGCAGAAGCCATGACCTGCAACAAAGAACAAAGATAAATCCTTTGGTCCTTGAAATGGTTAGGGAAAATGATATGCTTATGATGCATGATGATGTCATGATGTCATGCTCAATCACAAACATGTGGCACACACAAACAAGTCACACCATAGCCCTAGGTTTAAAGGCTTGCATGAGGTTCAAAGGCAAGTACCCTCCCCTGAAGTTAGATGGTTCATCCTGTCCTACAAAAGTAACCAGGTTCTAAGGGATCTCAATATCATTGATCCTTCACAAGGGTGGTTGTTCAGAAGGCAACTTACTTGCCAACCAAAACCCTCCAAGTTTAAGATCTCAATGAGCGTAGTATCGAGTGTCAACCAACTTCAGTCTGCACCAAAGCCGGTTACCTCACTACTTTCTAAAGGCCAAGATGAGTTAACTAGGGTTCTAAAAGTCAGTTAGTGCATTGACAACATATGGCAGCCTCAATATTATCCTCAACTTGACTTAAGGAATATAAGCACCAACCAAGAAGTCGCACTAACTATGGCCACCAGATCAACCGTATCGATATACGTCGTACAGTTTCCTTGGTCTATTGCCATTTACCTAAGGTACACTAGATCCGGGTTAGGACCTTTCACACATAAGAGCACCCCAACAATATAATAATAAAGCAAACAAGGCAAACAATTTAAAGTGATCTTAATTCCTAAGGGTACCCCTCTTAAATAGATCCCTAGCAGAGTCGCCAGTTCTGTAACCCGGTGAACTGACTTTAAACAATGTTGCGGATAGCAAGAGTCGCCACCGACTTTTATTTTATCCATAAGGAAAGGTTATAAAAGAACAGGAAAGACCTTAGAGAATATTTTGGGTCCGGGGGGTAGGTTATGAAAAGGGAAGGTATTAGCATCCTTTTCATCCATGGTTATCCATGGGCTCTTAGGTACTTAAGCTCACTTTTGAATTGTTTTGAAATTGTAGTGTGTGAATAGAAAATTTTCAGAATAGTTAATAAATAATCCATGTAAGGATGTGTTAAGAACTTGTTTGAAAACTTGTCGAAAATTTGTTTAAGTGCGAAACAATTTTGAAGTGAGCAAGCACCTAGGAGTAACCTACCCTAATGTTTAAAGGTCTTTCTTATTCTTCATTCTTTCCTTTAGTAAGACTATCCCTACTATAATGGAGTAGGTAGTCCTTACTTTGGATGTTAAGGGGTATGTGAGGGCAAATTTTGGGGTGCAACAGTTGGAAATAGAGTTATCAAAATTTGAATTTATGGTTTGGGAAGTAGAGGAAGTGATGGGTTCTAGAAGAATGGAATGGAATAGGTTATAGTGGATGAGGGAATGGATGATGTATTAACATTGGAAGGTTGAGGGGCAACATAAGTAGTAGCTACTTTAGAAGAGCTAGTAGCAACAGTAACAACAGCATCAACAACAACAACAACAGTTGTTGCATCAGAAGATGTCACCTTAGGTCAAAGAGTTATTAGCCTTAAGTGGCAAGAAAAAACTTTAAATTCCTTTATTTCATCAGTAATCTTAACAAGTTCAATAGCTGGCTTCTCCCCCACAATTGGCAAGTTAGTTTCTTGCACAATAGTCATTAGAGTAATTTAAAGATCCTTGATTTTCCCAAAAACATCTCCATCAGTGAAGATCATTTGTTCCATCTCAATTGTATCCTTCCTTCTTTCTCTCATAAGCTCACACAAGAGACCACTTCTATCGTGGCCTATGAGTTTTGCAATGATTCTTTCCATGATGACAATTTTTTTACCAAAAACAAAAGATATTATTTGATGTTGAGATGTTTTTTGCATGAATCCGAAAATCCTTTCCAACCTTGGGTGAAAACGGTAGGAAGAATGTCAAAACCATGAGCCTTTAGGCTTACAAAATCAACAATAGGTTCACAAACAATTTCCAGGTCTTTAACAGGGGTGGAAAAAATGACCTCAGGAGTGTCATAAACATCTTCAGTGTATACCATCATTTTGGGATGAACAGTTGATGATGACTTGTGTGATTGGAGAAGAAGTGAAATAAACTCAGGCGGTTGGTACACCATAGCTTTGCGAACTACCTTTCGGAAATTTGCCTCATGTTTTTCTTCAGTTGTGAGTTGATGTTGTGAAAGTTGTTGTTGTTGTTGAGACGGAGATGAAGCCATTGTTGCAGAGAAATTTTTTGTTTGGGTTTTGAGATATTTTAGGTTTGAAAAAGATAAAGTGTGGGGAGTGAAAGTAGCGTAAGTGTGTGAGGTGAGTGAAGTGAGTTTTAAATAGGAAATAAAGTAATCATGACGATAATAAGCAATAATGACATTTAATAGCATTTAAGCATAATTAGAACGATTAACTAACAGAGGGAGTAAGGAGAAAAGATTTAACTTCATCCCAAAAATCATGATTATACCCATGTGTCGCGCAATCATAAATAATTGGTTCAGTTTTCTAAGACAACAGTCTTTAAAACATAAAATCAAAACAAATCTTAGAGTCATATTTTATCATTCTGAGAGATTATCATTATGAGATAATCATCAGATTCATTCAGGGCATAAGTTCATTTTTAAGTTTTTTCAGAATGAACACAAATCTATCTTCAATAAGGGGTTTTGTGAAGACATCAACCCATTGATGGTCTGTATCAATAGATTTTAAATCTAAAATACCCTTCTGAACATAGTTACATATAAAGTGATGCTTTATCTCAATATGTTTTGCTCTAGAATACAAAATAGGATTCTTACATAAACAAATAGAAGAAGTATTATCACAAAGGATTGAAATGTTACTCTCATATATCTGGAAGTCTTTTGGCTGACTCTTCACCTAGAGCATCTGAGTGATGCATCCAAAGGCTGCAATATATTCAACTTCTGCAGTTGACAGTGTTATTATTGATTTCCTCTTGCTAGACCACAAGATTAGATTGTCTCCCAAAAATTGACAGCTTCCAGAAGTGCTTTTCCTTTCGAGTTTATCTCCAACATAGTCAACATCACAGTAACCTGCTAGCTTGTAATCTTTGGATTTTCTATAACACAATCCAAAGTTAATAGTACCTTTCAAATACCTGAAGATCATTTTAACAGCAGTTAAATGGGATTCTCTAGGATATGATTGGAAGCCAGCGCATAAACATACACTAAATAATACATCAGGTATAGAAGCAGTCAGATACAGAAGATAGCCAATCATACATTTGTATAGCTTCTGATCTACCTTATCGCTTACCTCATCCATCTTAAGGATGCATATGAGTCTTAGGAATATTGCATTTTTACATGTCAAACTTCTTCAGAAGTTCTTTGGTGTACTTGCTCTAATGGATGTGCGTCTCTTCTGGGCTCTGATTAATTTGAATTCTTAGAAAGAACTTGAGTTCTCCCATTAGACTCATATCAAACTCTGTCTGCATAGACTTAGAAAACTCTTTTCACAAAAAAGCATTAGCATAACTAAAAACAATATCATCAACGTAAATCTATATAACAAGAATATCATTTTTGAATGATTTACAGAAAAGAGTTGTGTCAACTTTCCCTCTAGTGAAATCATTTTTAAGAAGATATCTGCTTAGTCTCCCATACCATGCTCTGGGAGCTTGTTTCAGATCGTACATTGACTTCTTAAGCTTGAAAACAAAATCTGGATTTTTAGAGTTTTCAAAGTCAGGGGGTTGGTGTACATACACTTCCTTAGTAATGTAACCATTTAGAAATGCACTCTTAACATCCATCTGATACAAGATGGTATTGTGATTTACAACAAATGAAATTAAGAGATGAATAGACTATAACTTTGCAATTAATGCAAAGGTTTATGTATAGTCAGTCCCTTCTTGCTGACTATAGCCTTGTGCAACTAGTCGAGCCTTGTTTCTTACCACTTCTCCTTGTTCATTCAACTTGCTTCTGAAGACCCACTTAGTTCCAATAACATGAGTACCTTTGGATCTTGGAACGAGATCCCATACGTCATTTCTGAAGAATTGATTGAGTTCCTCTTGCATAGCTAGAATCTATTATGAATCTTGAAGAGCTTCGCCGATAGATGTAGGCTCTATTAGAAACACCTAACCCATAATAGTTTCCTCAGAGGGCTTGAAAGAGGATCTTGTTCTGACAGGTTCAATCTTGTCTCCCATAATTAATTATGTAGAGTGTAAAGATACTTGTTTGTGCCTTCTTAGAGGTGTAAGAGCTTCAACGGCTTCTGGTTAAGGAGCTTCGAAGTCGCTGGCCTCTGCTTCTTTTGCTTATGGAGTCTTTTCTTCAGAACCTGAATAAGTTATCTGCAAATTTCTTAACTAGCTTTGACTTTTCAAAGTCAGACTTACCATCGAATCTGACATGGATTGATTCTTCAACAATCTTTATCTTAGTGGTATACACTCTGTAGCCTTTTGAGTGTTCAGAGTATCCTAACATGATGCACTTTTGTACCTTAAAATCAAACTAGCCCAGATTCTCTTTAATGTTCAATATAAAGCAAGCACATCTAAACGAATAAAAATAAGAAATGTTGGGTTTCCTATTCTTCCACAATTCATAGGGAGTCTTACCCAAAATAGGTCTTATAGAGATTTTGTTCTAAATGTAACACGTTGTGTTAACTGCCTATGCCTATAAGTGCTTAGCCACATTAGTCTCGTTGATCATGGTCCTTGACATTTCTTGCAAAGTCATATTCTTCCTTTCTACAACTCCATTATGTTGCGGAGTTCTAAGGCAGAAGAGATCATGGTAAATTCCATTCTCATGAAAGAGTTTCTCAAATTTTCTATTTTCGGATTCACCATCATGATTGCTTTTGACTTTTACGATTCTGAGATCTTTCTCATTTTGTACTTGGGAGCAGAAGGTATAAAACACAGAATGCGACTCATCCTTGTGTCTAAGAAAGTTCACCCATGTCCATATGTTATAGTCATCAACAATGACTAATTTACACTTTTTACCGTTGACAAAAGCAGTTTTCACTAGTCCAAATAGGTCAATATGAAGAAGCTATAATGGTCTGAAGGTAGAAATAACATTCTTAGCTTTGAAAGATGTTTTAGAAATTTTTCCTTTCTAACATGCTTTACAAAGAGTATGTGAAGCAAACTTCAAATTTGGCAAGCCTCTGACTAAATTGAGCTTGTTAAGCTGAGAAATCCTCCTCATGTTAACATGACCCAATCGTCTATGCCATGTTTATTGCTCTTCGTTAACAGACAGAAGGCATTTGACATTCTGATTCTTCAAATTAGAGAGTCTGGTCTTATAGATGGTGTTCTTCCTCTTTCCACTGAAAAAAACTGAGCCATCCTTTTTACTAGCAGTTTTACAAGACTTTTGATTGAAAATAATATTATAATCATTGTCACTTAATTGACTTATGGCCTGGAGGTTATGCATTAATCCTTCAACAAGAAGAACATTAGTAATGGAAGGGAGATTATTGTTACCTACTGTTCTGAAGCCAGTGATTCTCCCTTTCTAATAAACTCTGAAACCTACAAAGCCTCCAAGCTTAAGTTCCAGACCTTGGAACATATAATTTCCTCTCGTCATGTGTCGTGAGCATCCAAAGTCCAAGTACCATGATTTGTGTCTTAACTCCGCTGCTAAGGATATCTGCAACATAGATTATTTTGTCCTTAGGTGCCTACATCTTTCTGGATCCTTTAGGGTTAGTTTTTCCATAGTCTTTTTATAGCTTTGGGTTTTTATTCAGGATATCTATACATGAATGCATGATTAGAACAGGCGTGAGTTTTTTCTTTATCCTATGGTTTAGGCGAATCAGATTCTTCATCAGAATTATAGCCAATACCCCTTGTTTTGTTCTTGCTGACGCCATAAATCATGGAAGTCATTAAGCTTCTATTCAGACTTCTAGGAAGAAACTTCTGAAAAGATTAATCATACTTATGTATGATGTCACCAGAACTTGTAGGAGCTTTAGAAATGATTTTCTCGAGTTGACTCTTGCTTGAAGGCATAGAGTTATTTTTCAAAGTAAGGTTTTCTTCACTTAACCTTGAGAAATCTTTCTGAAGCTTACAGAGGGATTCTAATTCAGATACATGAATCTTCTTCAGATCCTTGTATTTGTCTAGAAGGTTCTGGTATTTTTCTAGAACTTCAGATAAACTGGACTCAAGTTCAGAACGAGAAAGTTTAGAAAACACCTCTTCAGAATCTGACTCAAATTCTGATTCTAATTGGCTGGTTCCAGCATGAGCTTTTGTACATGCCATCAGAGCCACATTAACTTGCTCCTATTCAAAATCATCTTCAGAAGACTCTAAATTATCCCAGGTACCTTTCTTCTTTCCTCACAATTCTTTCTTCTTGGGCCTGTCATTCTTCAGCTCGGGGAAATCATTCTTATAATGATCTGGCTCCTTGCATTTGTAGCATATGACATCTTAGTTTCCTCTAGCTTTCTTGAATCTGGAAGTAGACTCAGAATGACCACATGTTTTTCTTTATCCTCTGAACTTGCCTTGCTTTTTCTTCTATAGTTACTTCACGCGTCTGGAAAGGAGAAACAATTTAAAACTTAGTTACGTTGGTCTATACTTGGGGGACTATTGTTCTAGTCTGGGGAAAGACCCACTCCATATAAAATTAGGTCACTTAAGTCTCATAAATCAATATGGATTAGGAAATAGACACAACTTTGAGGCACATAAGATCCTAGTTGAACAAACTTCCACCATCCATTGGATGGGAAAGACCATACGGTCTCAAAACATCTTTCTTATATGACAGTTGTCCCAAAGAAGGTTCAAGAGATTTTAGACCCTAAAACCTAACTATAAAGTCTAATGAAGGACTCAAACTCATGTACACGCTATTTTAAAACCCTAAATCTCACATTTACGACTATGACTAATTTTATCGTAAGAGTATTTGTAGATAGACCTCCATCACTGGATGTATTACAAAGATCGTTGTACCAGAGTTCATCATCAACAAATAATTGAATAGAAGATCTTATCCTATTGAGTTTAAAGTGAATGAAAGTGACAAAATGTATTTATTATAAGTTTGAAATGACATATGTGTTAGTATAAGCTTCTATATAAATGACTTACTTATATTTAGTTCGAGTACTCGTATTGTAAATGATGTGAAATCATTCCTGTGTAACGATCTTTGTGGTATTTGGATCGAACTCTAACTTCGACAAGGTTAGCTTCACGGTTCGACAGTAGTCGAAGATGTGCATGCTGTAGTTGAAGTTTGTTCTTGCTTGCAAAATTATGTTAGCTTGTTGTTTAAGTTAGCATGTTAAATTGAGTCTTACTTGTAAGCCCAACTGTTAAGTTAGCTTGTAACTTAAGTTAGCTTAATAGTCTATAAATAGATTAGTTCTTTTAGGTTGTTGAAAAATGTTAATTTTTTTTATTCACTTGTAATCTTTGAACTCTTATTGAGTAAGTGAATGGTAAAACAGTTTTAATCAATCTTAATTCTTTTTCTTTCTCTTTCGTAAAATCTAATAGGGTTTCCTGTGTTTGTTCAAGAAATTCAATATTTCTCATATTTTAATTTGTTCTTGATGACATCGATTCCCAACTATTTTAATATTAAAGATTAAGAAAAAAAACAAATATGCAATCCTTAAAATTAAGATTAATATGTGATAAAATTATAGCTAGATTAAAAATATGTTCTAACCCCCTAAAAAATGAAAGATTATCAGTATATTCTATCATACATTCACTTAAATCAAATCAATTCATCAAAAACATTTTCCATGCTAAACTTACAATTATTACATTCTATAGCATTAACCACTTCTTGAAAAGCTAAAACACTACATGGAACAACCAAACCATTCCTTTGTTGAAACCCAAATTCATTGTATGCTTTCTCCAACAACATCTTGAATAAAGGATGACAAAGATAATCAACTGGAACAACGTATCTCTGTCGTTCCTCTCCAACATATAGTGCAAAAACACCACTTTTTTTGGCAATTGGATGTTTTTCTTCTTCTTCTTTTTCATATTCCTTCAATAACTTATTATGAGCAGTGTCGTGGTGAATTCTACCTACAACCTTCACCTTTTTTACTAGTTTCTTAAGTGACACAATCTTTTTCCCTAACATCTTGTTTGATTCCCAATCTAAGTCACCCTCAAAGGAGTTTGAACTTTAAGAAGATATGAGTGAGGATATGGATGTATTAAGAGCATTATATAGATTGAAACATTAATCATATTTTTTTTATTACAACTAGGAACATGCGGTATTTTAGCACTTTAAAATGATAGTATAATAATAATAATAGTGGTGATAAACTAACTATATTGTAGTTGGTGTGATGTGAGTGTCATTGTAGAGTCACATTTGTTGACTACAATATGTTATTAACTGCCAATGAAATGGCGCAAACTGATTGGTAGTTGATGTATTGTTAAGAGTGGCATCTAAATATACGTATGATCTTCACACTACTGCAGGCGTATTATTCAATCACCATTGCACCAATTAAAATTTGAATACTGTATAATCTACGTACTGCTACTATATTTTTTTAGTATTAAAATTAAAACTGCAAATGGTATATACTTTTGAATGTAAATTCTATATTCTCGTGACTATTTCCTTGACGCGCTCTTCCTAATTAATCTCAATTACTCAATGGAAGGAAAGTTTCATGTTAATGGCTATTCAACTAATCGAATGGTTTATTGATAAGATTTATTAGTTTCTTTTGTACAAGAAGACAAAAATAATTATTTCTTATTCATTTGTAATAAAAAAAGAAAAAGACTAAAGTTAACACAAAAGCTAAAAACTTAAATAATAATAATAATAATAATAATAATAATAATAATAAAACAAGAATAACGACTTCATGTCGATTTTTAGTAAAGAAAAATACTTTACATTATTTTAAAAGATAAGAAAAATAAGACTTTATTTTAGAAAACAAGACTTAATTAAAAAATAAGCAATAAAAAAGGAATATGTTTTATTTTATTGAAAGAGTTTTATTTTAAATAATGTTAGTTTATTGGTCCAAGATGTTGGGTTAGAATAAATGTACAGGTTCATTACTCATTATCATAAACTAACTCTAATGATCTTTTCTCTTTTTTTTCAATCAGCCGCCTCACATTATCTTCTCTCTTTTTACTCTGTTTCTGATTTTCTGTTTCTTTATTTTCCCTTGAATCACAACATACTTTCTTATTGTAATGAGCTTTCCAACACTATAATTTAGAGCATTTCATCACAGTTTTTCACCATTCTCTTCATTATTTCACTTTAGTTTTTATATGATTGAGCCCTATATTTAAGAAAAAAAATTAAAAATTGAGGGGTGTCATTGCACCCTCCTGTCTCTAATAGATTTGTCATGTTTCTTGTGATATAATATAAGTTAATTAGTTATTTGATTAGTATGTTTGTTTGTTATAATTAATTACTCCAGTTACAAGTAATTTAATATATATATATATATATATATATATATATATATATATATATATATATATATATATATATATATATATATATATATATATATATATATATATATATATATATGTTAAGTATTAACAAGTGAGTAGAGTAGTGGATAGAAATGTGGTGACTTGAACATTTATAAGTAAGAGAATCCATACACCTATCACCTTAAGGTTTTGCGTGAGTATGTGGTGTGTCTCTCACAAAGGTTGCTCTAGAAAAAAGTCTCACTATGTTCAATGCTCCCTAGTTGAAAGTCCAACAGTGGTATCGGAGTCTTTGGTTCGAATAAAGGGAACGACTTACTTGTATCGAAAGTATTCCCATAGGTCGTGGGTTGAGTGTCTCGTTGAAGAATGTCAACGACGGTACAAGAGTGCAGTTGCACAGTTAAAGTTTCCGCTTAAGGGAGAGCATTGGGATAGACTCACACTTGAGGGAGAGTGTTAAGTATTAACAAGTGTGAGTAGGGTATTGGATAGAAATGTGGTGACTTGAGCATTTATAAGTGAGAGAACTCATACACCTATCACCTTAAGGTTTTGGGTGAGTATGTGGTGTGTCTCTCACAAAGGTTGCTCTAAAAAAAAGTCTCACTATGTTCAATGCTCCCTAGTTGAAAGTTCAACAATATATATATATATATATATATATATATATATATATATATATATATATATATATATATATATATATATATATATATATATATATATATTGACGGTTGATCAGAACTTAAAGTGGGTCAGAAACTTTGTCGATAATGCTGAGTTGCAAGGATGAGGAGGGGGTGTACCTACAAAGCACTCCGATGATAAAATAAGAATCGGAAGAATAGAATGCAAGTACAAAAAATGTATGTCTTAGGGTGATTTGGAATAATTTAGAATATCTGACCCTCTCAAGTGAAAGAGATTTTATAATGACCTCATCGCTTGGCCGTTGGTCCCTATTTTCAGGGCAAAATATTCGCTCTCAAAGAATAGGTAACTGCTAGAGACTAGTCGTTGGGACGAGCAGAGGTGCTCAAAACTAGTCGTTGTCACGGGCAAAGGCGTGGTCACGGGCACAGGCTTCGTGACTGTTTCTGGATGCTGAAACCGTGCGTGAAGGGTGATCAGCACATCTTCATACACATTCTTCCATTGTTATACTTAGGCATTCCTACAATTTATTTGAGTATTTTTACTATTTTAATGTGTTTTTATATTTAACTTTGTTTTCACCTTTATTTTATTTTCGCAGCTTATTTTCAGCTTTAGCGGTTATTTGATATTTGTCCACTGTTTGAATCATAATTGGAGCCGCGATAATCAAATTTGCGCGTTCTAATAGGCGTTGGAAAGTTAAGACAGAGAGCTACAACTTTTATGCTTGAGGAAGAGGATGATTCACAGTGTAGCAGGTCCAGATAATTCGTTGAAGTCAGGACCCAAAATCTTCCGTTTGAAATATTTAGTTTTGGACCGGGTTTTTTATGTTTTCGACCCAGTTGGGTTAAAACCAAAAGTGTTGATACTTTCTTATACCTAGCAGCCGTACTACTGTCACTTTACCTTCTTTTTCACGAATTTCACTTTTTGTTTTGTATGATTTTCATGGAAAACTAATTCCCAAGGCAAATCATACTACTTACGGGTTTCATCACTTTGAGGTTATTATAATACAATTTAATTTGATTTATGTTCAATTCTTTTCTATAAAATCATTTGCTTAATTTGATTGCAATCGTTTGCTTAATTTGATTGTGTTCATAGAATATAATTGATTAAATTCGATTGTATGCATGTTTCTAAATTTAATTGCGTGTTATCGTTTTGCTTAAATCGTTAACTCGTCATATTTTTAATCGTTTGCTTAATTCGGTAACAGGAACATGATTTGTATGATTTTGATAAGCGTTTGTCTGATTAATATCATAATCAAATATGATTGAAGCCGCTTAGGGGTTGGTGTTATAATATCCGATGATAAGTCAGAATCCGAATCAGTAGGATTAGCCGTTTTACCTTTAATTGATAATCACTTATTTTAATCACTTTTTCTCTTGTTTTATAAATCAAAATTTAAAACCCCTCATAAACCTTTTCTTTATTTGGTTGAAATAATACAAGAATCCTTGTGATACGACATCTCAGTGTCGCTTCTCTTTACTACTTTTTCAAAAAATACTCGTTTTTGATCCGTGCGTGACAACGGATCAACGGGAAGAAATATGACGAGGGGTAGCTAATCCCGAGGGTCAGCTGGTCAGTCTTCCTCGACATAGGGGCAGAGGAAAGAAAGTTTCACTTTGCCCTTAGCTGGCAGGACTAAGGCTATTAGGTCGTTCTGAGTGCAGAAGCGGATTGGGTCATGCTTAGCCATTAGACCAGTCCGGAACAGGAGCCCCTAAGTCGTTGCTCCTGAGCATGGAATTTATGACTTAAGAGCAACCCACAGTCCGAGGAAGAGTGGGCGTGATCGACACTTGTTACTGAGATGAGGTCGCTTCGTAGTGCTCGAAGGCGCCCGTGTCTAGAGAATCTAGAACGTTGTTTTGAGTGTCTGATCGACGGGGAGCCCATCGGTTGATGAGACTTGAAGGGATGGAGTGCCACGTGTACATCGAGTCACGCGCTGCATTTAATGTGTAATGATGGATATGCTAGGGTTATGATGATGCCATACGCCGCACATGCTCGTGCGCGTGCCCCTGCTCTGCCTATAAATAAGGGAAAGAAGCGGTCATTTTCACTTTTCGTTTCTCTCTCCTCTATTGCTGCTTGTCTTGGATTCCGTCGTCTGCCGCCGACCAACCTCTTTCTTCTTTGACCTTGTAAGTTTTTTTCATCCTTTCCGTTTTATATGTTTTAATCTTCGTTTTACTTAGATCGCATGTGGTTAGGATGAAACTGGGTAGAGTAGGGGTGGTTTTTGGTGAATGTTGATGATATTTTAAGGGTAAAAAGATAAATTAGTTTTAAAACTCATTTCCTTCCCCTGTGAACCAAACATATATTTGATTAAAATTTCTCCCTCCCCTCCCTTCCTTCGCTTATGAACCAAACATACGTTGAATTAAAGGAAATTTTACCCCATACCCCTACAATTATACTCATACCCCTACATTAATTTTTTTTGGACCAAAATACCCTCGTATAAAAAGTTATAATTTTTTTTTACCGGAAGACTTTTGGTTCACATTTTTTTCGTTTGTTTACCGGAAGACTAAGTCTTCCGGTTCATGTTTTTTTCGTTTTCCGGTTCATATTTTTTTTGGACTTTTTGAAAGTCTTCCGGTTCATATTTTTTTTTATAATTTTTTTTAATATTCAAATTACAAATATATTTATTCTATTTACTTTATTTATTCTATTTACTCTATTTTAGTTAATTAATATATTTATTCTATTTACTCTATTTATTCTGTAATTTATTATATTTATTCTATTTATTTATTTAATAATAATTATTTTATTAATTTGATTTTTTTATTAATTTACTATATTTATTTACTTAATAATAATTATTCTACTAATTTGGTATTATTTTTTTTAATCAATAAAAGTAAAAGTTGTTAATTAATTTATATATTGATTGTGTTCTTTAAAAAAATAAAAATAAAAAATAAAAGTTGTTAATTAATTTTGTATGTCACAATTAATAGTTCAAATCATGTGTTTCAAATGTATTTTAGCCTTCATAAATTTATCATTGAAGTAACACATTTTTTCTTCAGACATATCACATGATTTTGTCCTTTTAATAAATAAAATATATTGAGTATTTCTATGACAAGGTAAAATAAAGAAATATTTCTTTTGAAAAACTTATAACAACAAAAATATAAGAAGTAATATTTAATAACTTAAATTTTAAAAATATTAGAAGAATATATATATATATATATATATATATATATATATATATATATATATATATATATATATATATATATATATATATATATATATATATATATATATATATATATATATATATATATATATATATATATATATATATATATATATATATATATAATTAAATAAATAAAATAAATGGGTCTTCTAATTAAATTTATAAATACAATACAGAAATATTTTTTCCTAACTTATATTCATAACTTTGAAATTCCCATCATCCTACATTTATCTTATATCAAGTTATGCCTTTTCTTTTTAGTTTTTAATTTTCAATCTCTTTATTGACACCTACATTAAAAAAATCATTCAAATAAGTGAAAATATAGATATGACTTACAAAATTATTTAATAAAAGTTGTTAACTAATTTATATATTGATAAGAGAAAATAATTTAGTTAATAAAATTAGTATTGTTATCAACTTAGTTGAGAAAATTAGTATTGTTTTATTTTTCTTTCTTTTAAAAGTTAATTTTTTTTCTTTAAAAAACATAATCAATATATAAATTAGTTAATAATTTTTATTTTTATTGATTAAAAAAAACAATCCTAAATTAATGGAGTAATTATTATTAAGTAAATAAATATAGTAAATTAATAAAAAATCAAATTAATAAAATAATTATTATTAAATAAATAAATAGAATAAATATAAAAAATTCATAATAAATAGAGTAAATAGAATAAATATATTAATTAACTAAAATAAAGTAAATAAAATAAATATATTTGTAATTTAAATATTAAAAAAATAAAAAATTAAAAAAAACATGAACCGGAAGACTTTCAAAAAGTCTTCCGGTAAACAAACCAAAAAAAATATGAACAACATGAACAGGAAGACTTCCAAAAAGTCTTCCGATATAACTTTTTATACCAGGATATTTTGGTCCAAAAATTTTTAAGGTAGGGGTATGAGTATAATTGTACGGGTATAAGATAAAATTTCCTGAATTAAAATACATCCCTTCCTCTTTATTAAAATATCTACTCTCCTCTTCCCTCTGTTAAACCAAATAGACCCTAAAATTTATTAGAATCTATTAGTTGGCCTATTTATGTGTAATGATGTGTATTATATTCATTTATTTATAAACTAAATATACATAATTATTTTTATATAAAATCTTAACTTATATTTATAAATACATTAAGTATATTACAAAAAGTGGAAGAAAAAAAAAGATGTATAGCCTCTAAAAAAGATTGTTAGTCTAAAAAAGTTGAATAACCAAATTCTACAAAATATATTTTTTAAACAAACTAATAAATTAAGTAGGTTTTAAAAAAAGTTAGATGAAACTCAAAATAGATTTAAACTTAATTTTTTAATTTAATCGGACATACTTAAGTAAAGTTTATTTTGGTCCAACTTTTTTCCGCTCCTAACTAGAATTTTTCAAAAAACTGTGAGTCAAACTAAATTGTTGAATCGAATCGAATTGAAGTTAAAATAATTAAATTGTTATGTTTAATTAGAGAATCAAACCATATAATACCAACAATTCTAGAATTAAAATATATGCTAAATAAATTGAATCGAAATTAAATATTAAAAATATTAAAAATATTAAAAATAAATAAAAAATTTTCAAATATTTTAACAGTTCAGTAATGTTCAAAATTTTAAAACAGTATAATAAACCAATAGTTTTAATTCATTTCAATTCTAAGTATATTATAATAGTTTTAATTCATTTCGAGTAAATTTTTACTATATTTTAATTCGATTTGGTTTGATTTTTTAAAAAAAATTGTACCATAAGCAATCATACCCCTCTACCCTTAATAACACACCTTCCCAATTGTTGAAGAAGTAAGTAATAGCTATGACTGAGTTTTTTTACGAGATAATCTGGGTCTTGATGGGCTTTAGTTTCGTTGGGCTAATACGTTTCTTGAACCGGGCCCAACATATCACTCTTCAGCAAAACCCTCGAAATTTAGGGTTTTGTGGTGAAGAACACTGCGGTTCAGCCCCTTCAAATCATCGTCTTCCTTCTGCATCCTCACATATCCACTCTTCACCATGAGCAGGTCAGGCCAGCCACCGGATTTGAAGAAGTAAGTCTTGTTTTTTCTTTTAATTCACTTCAATCCATCATTACAATTTTCGCTACATTTGATCGAAATTAATATGCATTTTTTGGGTTTTTTTTTGTTTTTTTTTACAGATACATGGACAAACAGCTTCAAAGTAAGTTTCTTTCTGCTAATTGTCAGCATCTTCTTTGTTTGGCATCAAATTGGATTTTTATAGTTTATGTGTAGATGGAGGATTTTGTAGAATAGGTGTTATATTATTCGTTAACTTTGATTTAGAGGTTCAGAGGTTTCTATTTCTCTTCTCATGCTAGATACACAAAATTTTCATATTTCTCTTCTTGGATTCAAACCATGTTTCCGGTTCCATTAGTTCTCTGTTCAGTATTTCTTTTGAATTCGGTAAATGTTGTTGCAATAGCTTTAATAAATGAGTGTCTTTTATTTCACGTTAATTTGCGTATCAATTTTGTAGTTATATTTTAATGAGAAAATTAAAAGATTGCAGTCAATTTTTTTGTTTCTGTATAAAAGGAACTAACTTAAATTAAGGGGGAGGTTTGTACCGAGTGAGAAAATAGAGGGGTGTTAGATTACATTTACCCATACCCAATACCTCAGAGTTGGTCAGGTTGAGAGACTTCCGCTTTGTGATGCTTTACTCAACTCATATTCATATTCATATTGGCTGATTCTGTATTCGGGAATTGACTCAAACGGCGCCCTTTTAACTCAGCGGTAGAGTAACGCCATGGTAAGGCGTAAGTCATCGGGTTGATATGCATATAAATCTTATTCATAGCTCATTGCGATAAATTAGTTCTTTTCTCTATTTAAGTTTTGATGTTTTCTTAGTCAAGTACATCTTTGTTTATCACTAGTGAATTTTGCTCTTGCCTGTTTGTTCTTGATATGAATCTATGCACGTGTAGTTTAAACACGTGTATCTATGGGTTTTGGTGCTTCTTTGCGGAAAACTAGTTTTACAATTTTGTGAGGATTTTTACTGAAGTATGTGTTATTATATTGCAGTCAAGCTGAATGCAAATCGCATGATTGTTGGAACTCTTAGGGGCTTCGACCAGTTTATGAATTTGGTTGTTGACAATACTGTGGAGGTGAATGGCAATGAGAAAAATGACATAGGGATGGTGGTAAGTCCTCAAATTATACATTTCCAATTTTATTTTAGTAGTTTAGGTGTAGCAGGCATATAAAAATTGAACATGGTTATATTCGCTGTTAATTTCACTCCCATTCTGTAGGTAATCAGAGGAAATAGTGTGGTAACTGTAGAGGCACTTGAACCGGTGAACAGGAGCATCTGATTTATGTTTCTTGTAAACATTTATAAGTAAATTGTAAGGTTTAAAGTTTCAACAGATACCGGTTACTGCTGGGTGTAAAATGAAATTGGGAATCTTAGTATTGTCATTCTAGCAACTAATATGAGGTTATGTCTCTGGTTTATTGTCAATCCAGGCTACCCTTCAGTGTTTCAGTGGATGGTATTGGTTTAACTAAAATGATCTATAAGTCTTTTTCAGTTGAATTCATAGTTTTCTATTGCATATAACATTTTGGCAATTCTCACTTTCTTTCTGTTCTCTTTAATCTAAAATATTGGTTGTTGAACCAGCGATTACAGTTTTCACTTCTCTTTTATTTTTCAGGAATTACAGTTTTACACTTAACTTTTTGTTTTAAAGGAATTGCAGTTTTCATTTCTCTCTTTTATTTGAATTTAGTTGAAATATACCGACCGTAAATCATAGTCGGTGAGATTATGTATTAAAATTGCAAATTAAATTTTTTAAAATCTAGAATATGACTTTCAACTAATGATGCAGTTTAGCTGACATATATGAAGAAATTTTTAATAATTATACGACATTAATGTGAAGCAAAAAGAAGGAGTGTGGTAACTTTTGTTTTTCATTGATATATGAAGCAAAAAGAAGGAATGTGGTAACTATTGTTCTTCATTGATATATGATGTACTAGTAATGCTGTCACTGGTGAGAATTTTTTTTTAGATATTTGACATTTTTTTAATCATATAAAAAATATTATTTGTGAATTTTATCAATAAATTTCAGTCTTGTGTATTATCTTTAGTTTTGTAATTAATTAATTTAGCCCTTCATCTGAGTATTTGAATGAATAAAAGCTAATATTTAAGCGGATAAGTTACAAATTTGTCAAAGTAAAGGAGGTAAGAGCTCAAAAATTGGATTTTCTTTAATAACTATTTTTTCAAACTAAAAAATACAATAATTATTTTTCCCACAATTAATCAAAACACTCATGTTTAAAAAAAATGATAGAGTACATAGGCCTCTATCTCACTAGCGTATGCATTGTCAATGTGCCAATAGAGCTGACAGATGCATGGTTAGCTAAAGAGGAGGTGTTAGTTGCACTGAGGTCCATGTGTATTAGATTTTTTTTTTACTTTTAAATTAAATTTACAATTAACTAAAAAAATTGTGAAATAAAAAAATAAAATACTAATACTATTTAATTTAATAGAATTAAATGGGGAAAATTTGTAAACATATTTTAACTACCCGCTTGATTCTAACGGTCACCGATTCCTTATCCTGGCGTTGCCTTTTGTTATTGAAGCCTCCCACAATTTCTTTGAATTGTTTGGTGCCTCCTAGGATTCACCTGAGGTGGTTGGTGCGATGTCCTTAGAATATTAGTGTTATCCATGAAAGCTAGTATCTCTTATCAGAAGTCGTCGTAATTGACTGCCCATGTCGTCATAGTTTGGTTGTGTAGGTTGGATTACGGGCTGACGGGTTGATCAGTTGAATTGGAACATTTATTTGTTTTGGAAACGAAGCAGTAGTTATCATGGTGTTTGGTAGGCATGTGTTGGTTAGGTGTTTTGGTTGTGTGATGTTTGGTTGCTTTGGTGGTGTAATGTTTGGGTGTATGTTGGTTGGGTGGTGGTATCATATGTCTCATCAGTGTTATGGTATGATGTGATGGTAACATATATTTGTTGGTGCCTTAGTGGTATGAGTCATGTTCTTAGTTTTGTTTTGGGTGTGTGACATGAATTGGTCATGGATTTAGGTGTATATGATTTGGTATCATGTTTGGCCGATTGTTGGGTGTATGTGGTTTGATAATGTTGTTAGGTTGGTTGTTGTTATAGGTGTGTTGGTAATCATCTTTGGTTGATTGTTTGGTGTAGGTGGGTTGACAATTTTGTTAGGTATAGGTGTGTTGGTAATCATGTTGGGTGTTTGATGACGAAGCTCGTAGGCGTGGATCGATCAAATAGCTCGGGTCAAATACCTCGAGTTAGACACAAACTGAGTTGTATGATATGACAACCTCATTTATTAACCATTGATGACAGTGCTTTCACTAATGACACGCATCCTTAGCAAAGTCTCTTCAATCGGTAAAATTTCATTGTCCCAAACATGTCGAGGAATGTGAGATTTGTTGATGCATGCCAAACTGCAATTTAACAGGATCACTATAGTGCATCTCCGTGGTAGTTAACATACAAGCGTTCCCCTTTGACTAATAATGCATGCGTCAGCCTTATTAGTGCATTAGCAATGCATGCGCCAGTGATAAGCGCCTATGTTTTATTTTGAGTGCATGCGCCATTATCAGTGATGCCTCCTCTTTGCTATCAAATTTTTACATTTAAAATAAAAAATTCATCTCTTAATTAAAGATAATTGTTGGTTAAAATAAAATAGATATTATCTTGATAGTCACTCGTGAAATGCAAGTGTGCACCATTATTGAGTGATATTCATTTTGATATAATATGAAATATTTTTAGATACACATGTCAATTTATAATGTATTACTTAATTGTAAAATGAAACAATGATCATATAAACTCAATTGTATTAAATAATCATATAAAAAAAATCCGTGAGACAGAGGAAGAAAAAAAAATCACATTTGAAAATAAAAAATTTGTCTCTCTAATAAAGACAATTGTTGATTAAAATAAAATAGATATTGTCATGATAGTGACCCATAAAAGGGAAAGTTAATTGTGTGCATTGTTATTGAGTGTTATTCAATTTGATACAATATAAAATATATTTAGATACACATGTCAATTTCAAGAGTTGCTTAATTATAAAACAAACAATAATCATATAAATTATAAATATTTTTTATATATAATAATTATAAACTGATTATGTTTTTATTTTAGATAAATTTTGTGTTCTAAAAATTCAACATTTTTCTGTGTTCTTCATTATATTAAAAAGATGTTCAAATTTTGTGATTTATACTTAAAAAATAAAATAGAAAAAAGAAAATGGAGAGGAAAAAAATTAAAATGAAAGTGAAAAAGTGTGAAAAAAGAAATGTAGAAGAAATTTGAAATTTGAATTAAGATAAGAAAAAGAAAAATGAGAAAGTTAAAAAGTAAAAAATAGGAAATGAATGAGGTGACAAAAGGAGGTGGTTTCAATTTTTATCAGACCCAAATTATTGAGTGATATTTCATTGATGTTTATTTCAAATGATTATATATATTAATTGTGTCATATTTATCGCATATTTTTTGAAAAATTTATATAAAATTAAGATCAAAATTAATATCAAATAATTTATTACATAAATAATTTAAATTAAGACCAAAATTAAGTAAAAACTACGTTTATATTTTGTTGGACGTGTACATTGAAGAAAAAGCGGATAAACGGGCACGATAGTATAAAGTTAGCATTATTCTTAAATATTTTATATCTTTGGGCTGATAGATTTGTGTTCCCAAAATACCCTTTATTATCGATTTAAATAAATAACACAATATAATTAAAACAAAATTGTGTGGTTGGGAACTTCCATCCGTCACAAATTAGAATGGATTATGTGGTTAGTAATCTTTCTCCATGGCAGTTTCATACCTTTCTTCATAGCATTTTTATAAAATTAACTGTACACGCTTAACTAACTATACTTTTTGCAGTGATTAATTTTTTATATATTCTTTTTTTTTCAAATTAAAATGTTACTAGTGGGATATCCGTGTGTTTGCATGAGTACTGGTGTGCTACGTGTTGGAAATTTAACCACAACCTATGGAGAATTCTACTCAATCAATCTTGATCTCAAGATTGTTTCAACTCACGTCATGACAATGAAAGAAAAGTTTAGAAAGAAAGAAAGTAAAAGTTGGAGAAGAAGAATAGGAACAATTTTCTGCAGAGAACTCTCTGCCCACAAACCGTGGAAATTTTGTCATTTCACTTGCAACTGCAAACTGTGAATTACAAAATATGATGAGATGAGATGTTTACAAAATAAGGGTTTCTCCCTATTTATAGATTTAGGATAGCTTGCACCCCAAGCCAAAGCCCAAACTATAAAAGCCCAAAAATATCTAATCTAATATTTCTAAATCAAATCTGATCTTTCTAAATTAAATCTAATCTTTCTAAAACATCAAATTACATATTTAATACACCACCTAACTCATTGTGTCTAAACTATCTACATTCATAATATACACTAGTTTCTTGAACACTTTGACTGTCACTCCCTTCGTCATGATGTCTGCAATCTGATTCTCAGTTCTGTGGTATTCCAAGTTCATATTCTCTTCTGGTACCTGTTTCCAAAGATAATGGAACCTCATTTTGATGTGTTTGCTTCGACTGTGTGCTATTGGATTCTTCACCAAGTTGATAGCTAACATGTTGTCGATCTTCATGGTAATTGCTCCATGACTCTTTGTTGTGATCTCTTCAACCAGGTTCACCATCCAGGTTGCTTGACATGCACAAAGAGAAGTAGCTATATATTCTGCTTATATTATGACAATGCTAATACTGACTCTTTTCTCAAACTCCAAGCAACTGGTGCACCACCTAGTATAAACACATAGCCAGCTGTGGATTTTCTATCCTTAGCATCACTACACCAATTAGAGTCGGTGTATTCCATTAACTTGTATTTTTTTCCTTTACCAACTGCAGGAAATAAAATGCCATAGTCGAGAGTCCTTTTCAGATACCTCAATATCCTATTCGCCGCTACTAGGTGTGATACCTTTAACTTCTACATGGATCTACTTACCATACCTACATTGTATGCTAAGTTAGGCCTTGTGTGACAAAAGTATCGAAGTGACCCAATAAGTCCTCTATATTGGGTTGGATCGACATCATCTTCATATGAATCCTTTGACAGTTGCAATCTAGTCTCAGCTGCATTGACTAGTTCGACATCTACGTAAAAACCATAGTGTACCAGCTCACCTTCTTCATCGACCATATCATCTGATGTAATCACACATTCTTGCAACCTTTTAGACATGTGTCTTATTCGTCGAGGTCTTCTTGGGTCAGCTTCATCTCTGACTTGTTCCTGTCGAACTTCACTTTCAACTTCAGTGGCTGGTTCTTCACAAGAGATTCTCACCGAATCCTTCTTGACATTTTCAGTCCAATCCCATTCTTTAAGCTTATTTATGATCATATATCTGCTAATCACTACCTACTTATTCACTGGGTCGAACAACTTATAACCTCCATCCGAATGATATCCTATCAAGATCATCTGATTTGACTTATCATCAAGCTTCCTTCTCAACTGACCTGCCACATGTCTATGTGCTATAGATTCAAACACCTTCAAGTGACTGAGGCTAGGCTTGACACCAAACCAACATTCTTCTGGTGTGATTCCTTCAAGCTTCTTCGTCGGACATCTGTTTAATATGTATGTTGCTATCGAAACTGCTTCTTCCCATGATTCTTTGGGTAGATGCTTTCCATTCAACATACTTCTCACCATGTTCATGATGGTTCTGTTCTTTCTTTCTGCAATTCCGTTTTGTTGTGGAGTGTAGGGTGACACCATCTTATGCACAATCCTTTCTTTTTCACATAATGCATCAAACTCTTTTGACACATACTCTCTACCACCATCATTCCTCAAATTTTTCAGCTTTTGACCACTCTGTCTTTCGCCATAGATCTGAATCTGGCGAATACCTCAATCACATCACTTTTCTTCTTGATGAGGTAAGTCCATAGCTTTAGACTATAATCATTTATGAACATGAAAAAGTATTTATTGCCTGCAATCTAATCCACCTGAATTAGACCATATACATCAGAGTATATGACTTCCAGAATTGCCTTTGACTTTCTTCATGCATCCTTGTTGAAGCTACTCTTGTGTTGTTTCGACTGAACACACTCTTCACAAACTTCACTTGGAATGTCGATTTCAGGTAACCTTGAAGCCATATTTCTCCTCTTTATCTCTTTGATGTCATTGAAGTTGAGATGGCCAATTCGAAAATGTCATAACCATTCATCACTGATGGTTGTAGTTGTTAGGAACTTATGCTTCATCACATTGAGTTTGATCTTGAAGGTCCTATTCTGAGACATTTGAGCCTTCAAGATCAACCTACCACCTGCGTCGAGAACTCTCATCATCTTGTCTTTGATCGACACCTTGTAGTTCTTTTCAACTAGATATCCTATATTGAGCAAATTACTCTTCATGCCTGATATGTACAACACATTGGAAATTGTTAACCTCTTGTCATCTTTCCTCATAATCAAAACATCGTCAATACCTTTAGCTGCTAGAGTATTGTCATTTGCAAATTTCACTATGTTCTTCGACGATGGCTTCATATTGATAAACCAATTTTTCCTTCCAGTCATGTGTGATAAGCATCTTAAGTCCAAGTACCAATGGTTCTGGAATCTCTCTTCGTCTCTTGTTGTGACCATTAGCAACATCTCTTCTTCTTCATGCTTCCCCATCTTTGCATCAGTTTCTTGATTATTCTTCTTTTCTCGACATTCACTAAAATAATGACCATACTTCTAATAATTGAAACACTGAATGTGAATTTTGTCAGACTTTTATCCACCACCTTTTCCTCTACTTGCACCACCACCTCTTTGGTTGATTTTATTCCAGGGTTTTCTTTGATTCGGCTAGTTTCCTTCCTGCTGATTTCGATCAGTCGAATTATTGTATCCTCCTCTACCTTTGTTGCCATTCCAGATTCCTTTGCCTTTCCTTTTCTTTTCTAACTGCGATTGCAATGCCATATCACTCTTCGATTTTTCTGCATCTCTTTCAGCCATCCTTTGTCATGAGACTCAGGGGTCCCTTGAAGCTCTTCCTTCTTCAATGTTGACAACTCTTTCGACTCTTCTATGACTACTACCACGTTGTCAAACTTTGAAGCCAACAACCTCAAGATCTTTACAACAACTGATCTTGATGTCAACACTTCTCCATATACCTTGATTTGATTCACCAACTTTGTAACTCTTGTGAAGAAATCTGCTATACTTTCACTTTCTTCCATCTGAAGTAATTCATAGGTTCTCTTGTGAGTTTGTAACCTCACCTCTTTCACCTTTTCTGCACCTCCAAACGTCTTTTCAAGAATCTCCTACGCTTCCTTCGCCGATTCTACATCACTAACCTTTTCAAAATTATATGGATCTACACATTGATGGATTATAAATAGAGCTTTATAATCTTTATTCTTCAATTCTTTGAGTGCAACCTTTTCTTGATCCGTCACGTTTTCTACAAGCGGTGCTACTCCTTCCTTCACAAGATCCCAAAGATCTTGATAATAGAAAATCACTTTAATCTTCCTGCACCAATTATCATAATTATCTTTATTGAGAATTGGAAGGTTTGCCGGAAAGTGACCGTTTGGATGATTCATCGCCATCAGGATTTTCCTTCCTTGAATCGTAACCGAAGCTATAGATACTAGATGTTGGAAATTCAACCATAACCTATGGAGAATTCCACTCAATCAATCTTAATCTCAAGATTGTTTCAACTCATGTTATGACAATAAAATAAAAGTTTAGAAAGAAAGAAAGAAAGTAAACGTTGGAGAAGAAGAAGACAAACAATTTTCTGCAGAGAACTCTTTGCCCACAAACTGTGAAAATTCTGTTATTTCACTTGCAACTGTAAACTGTGAATTAAAAAATATGATGTGATGAGATGTTTACAAAATAATGGTTTCTCCTTATTTATATATTTAGGTTAGCTTGCACCCCATGCCAAAGCGCAAACTATAAAAGTCCAAAAATATCTAATCTAATCTTTCTAAATCAAATATAATCTTTCTAAAACAATGAATTACATATTTAACAGTACGCACATTTGTTTTCAAAATATAATAAAAATAAAAATAAAATAAAAAAGACAAAATTATTTAACTAAAAGAAATTATTATTTTTTAAAAAACATACATGCAGAAGATGAAATGTAAGTAGAACAACAATTTTTTCCTGCGTATAAATATTATTTTTAAAAAATATAAATGTAGAATTTATAATTTTTTTCGCATATACATTTTTTTGGATCAACATAATATTTTTTCCCGTATATAAATATTATTTTAAAATAAAATATAAATTTGAATTTATAATTTTTTTCGTATAATTTATTTGTATCAACATAGTATTTTTCTCCGTATATAAATATTATTTTTGTTTTGGTATTATTTACAAAAATATTTGTATTAATAGTAAAAAAAAATTCGTTTATAAAAATAACTATGTTTATAAAAACATTTGCAGCATAATATTTTTTACACGTATAAAGATATACGTATCAACAATATATTTATTATTGTATTTGTAATTATACGTTATATGTTATTTTTTATTATAAAAAAAACATAAAATGCATACATTAAAATTTTTCCATAGCTAACGATTCTGCAACAAAATCAAAACAAAATCATACATCGTATAAGAGATAGAGATCCTCGCAAGTGTGAAAAAAAAAACAGATTTTAGTGGAAAACTACAAATCGAATAAAATATATCATGGTGCACCTTAACTCCGATCTTCCACAGTTCTTTCGTGTCGTTGATGTCGATAATCGTCTCAAAAAGTCGAGCCATGAAGAATAGAAGGAAGAGACAAAAAACAGAGAAACAGCTGAGTAGAAAGGGGTTTGCCAAAAAAGGATGGAGAAAATCGAGTAACATTGAAGCCGATCATAGGTTAGTAGACATAGTTGCTGAAAAAAGCTTCAAAAATCATTCAAAATAATATAATTAGATTGATGTAGAGCTTTAAATAATGAAAAAGGAATATATATATATATATATATATATATATATATATATATATATATATATATATATATATATATATATATATATATATATATATATATATATATATATATATATATATATATATATATATATATATATATATATATATATATATATATATATATATATATATATATATATATATAGGCTGCATACCATCTACTTTGCATCGGGTAAAGTATTATTTCATGGTAAATATCAAAACAGTAGTTGAGGAAATAGTTAGAAGTTGAGTAGAAAAAAATTGAAGAAATGTTTCTTGACAGCATTAGGAAGCAAAAAGGACATTTTTGTAATTTACAGAGCGTAGACTTTTCTTATATGATAGATTATAAAACACATGAAGTGCAAAAATCATCATGCTTAAAAGTGGCGAAGAAATTTTAGGAATTTTAAGGCATAATTAGTCCCTAGGTCCCTTAAGTTTGAGCGAGGTTTCACTTTAATCCCCAAACGAAAAAACATTACATGATATTCATTAACTTCACTTCCGTTAAACCATTTGGTCCATATCGTTAGTTTGTGTGAAAAAACGTTAACTATAGGCGAGGTGGCATGCCAGGTAAGCAAAAGGGTATATTGAACATTCAGTACATGGTTATAAACAGTCTAGGGTTCTTGGGTTCCATCATCTTCCATTTACAGTGTTCATCCATATTTCTTCTTCTTCCATTTTCTTCTCCAAATTAGGTTTAAATCACCATCTTCTTTCTTCCATCTTCCATCTTCCATTTTCTTTTCCAAATTAGGGTTCAATGTCAAAGATTGCAAGAAATTTTTCAATGTCATACAACTAAAGCTATGGTACATCTGGGTATGTGCTTCGTAGAAACAAGAGAATGAAGTATTTTTGCCAAGATGAAAGTATCCTTATAACAATGAATGATGTGAGTAATGTCAACTATGGGAGAAAATTACGGGGTTGTAGAAATTACAGAAATCACATGGATAAGGGTTGTAATTTCTTCAAGTGGTTAGGTGATGAGTTTGTTGATGAAAACAATTTGAAGCTTGAGAGACAAAATAAGAAAATTAACAAATTGAAGAATGAGGTTATCTATACTAGAGGATGACTAAAAATGTCCATTGTGGTTGGGATGTTGAGCTTAGGGTTCAACCTTGATTTTGTAACAATGTATTTCAATTAGAATTAGAGTAGTCCAATGTTATATTTTCACATTTTCAATGTATTCTTAAGTTGGTTTAATGAATAATGTTAGTGTCTATTTCAACACATTTGTCTCAACACATCTGTGATACATAACTGGTATAAATTTGTCTCAAAATTTAACCTGTTAAAAATGCAGCTTAAGGACCTTATTGGGAGGAATCAAAATAAGAAATAGACCAATTTGCAAAAAATTATAAAATTAAGGGACTTTATGGGAAGCATGTAGTAAGATAATTTGGCATTATAAGTCATTTCAACTTTTATTAACATATCTGAAGCCTGATACATAACTGGTTCAATAACAAAATGCCATTATAAGACATTAATATAACATTCTAAAATGTGGTACAAATACAAAACAGATGGGTCGTTGTAAATAAGCCAAAATGTGCCTTACAAAAACAAAACAGATAGGCCATTAAAAGGCATAATAAAATGAGATTACAAAATGTGAATGGACATCATAACAGACATCAAGGTTGACTTGAAACAGGCTTGCCACCCTTATGAAGTTTTTTTTTAGTTTTGGGTGGTGGCTGACTTGTAACAATAGGTGGTGGTGGCTCACTTGTAACAATTGGCGGTGGTGGCTGAGTTGTTCCTTCCTGTACCTGACTTGAAACATTTGTTGGTGGTGGCTCATTTGTTCCTTCTTTTACCTGACTTGGAGGAGCTTTTGGTTGTGGTAGTTTATAGGTGGCCTTGTTGTGACCATCCTTGTGGAAATAGCTACACTTGATACCATGTTTTTCCCTTTTCATGTGTTTCCCATCCCTCACCATTTCTCCAACTTCCCTATTCCTTTTTTTTCTTTGGCCTTCCAGGCTACCTCTTTATTAGTGGTGGCTGAAGATCAACAACACTAGTTTTTGCCCACAAGGCTTCCCCATTACATGGATAAATAACACATGCTTAGCAAGCTGAATATTGTTCCTACTTGTAACAGTCAGGTACAAAGTCATCAATATGTAAATGTTGATCCTTCATGCAAGACATTGCATGACATCATAGAAGTCCAATCAGAATCCATATTCTACATGATCATTCTTTCTTGTAAAGGTTGAAAACATATTTCTCTCCATTGAGTGAAATATGCCTTACCTCATAGTCACACTCACCTGCGCGCTTGTAAAAAAGTAGCCATTTTAATGTTAGCCAATGTAATATTCAACATATGCATTTAGTAGAGCAAAAGAACAACAAATCATCCATGTTACCTCATAATGCAATGATTGGTTTTCTGTGACTCCCTTTCCATCCTCTTCTTGATGTTTGGTAGTATGATGCCCTCATATTTAGAAATCTTTTGCCTCTTGGATTCTCATCTCTGCATTAGATACACTCTAATTTCTTCAAGCATTGTCACAATAGGCTTGGATCTAGCAGCTACAAACACAGAGTTGAAGGCCTCAGACATATTATTAACTAAAGTGTCACATCCTGTACTTGGCACGAACCTTGATTATCTCCAGAATCTTAGTGGAGTTTTGATGAGATGTTTGAATGCCTCTTCATTAACTCCCTTGATTTCAAGCATTATTTTCTCCCAAGCATTTACATAACTTGCACATGCAGCCTTCCACGTCAATTCCTTCAATTTTAGGCCAGGGAACTTCTTCCTGAAATTGCTATATAAACGTCTAGAATGCACATTGTATGTAAGTAGTCTTAAATTAAATCCTATGCAACATATAAGTAAACAAAATATCTAAAATCCTATGCACTATTTAAGTAAACAGAATATCTAAAATCATACAATGCACAGTTTAAGCAAACAGACCTAACACATAATCTTTGGTCAACATTACCAAGTAATTCATCAATAGCTGGCAGAAGGCCTTGCATTCAAAAATAATTAAGATTGATGGTGATATTTAAACAATTGGCCAAAAGGTAAAATTTAAAGTGAGAGTTAACCTTTTGTTGATCACTAATGAAGGTATAGGTTTTGCACAATCTGAATCCTCCTAAATCAGGTACCAATAATTCTAAAAACCAGCTTCATGAGTCTTTAGTTTCACCCTCAACAACAACATATGCAATTGGTAGCATTTGGTCATTTGTGTCCCTCCCAATAGCAGCTAGTATTTGTCCACCACAATATCCGTTTAGGAAACAACCATCTAATCCTATAATAAGTCTACACTTACAAAAATTGTCCTTACAAGCTTTGAGACATACATACATCCTCTGAAAGTGAGGATTCATTTGACCTGGGTCTTCATTGCTTTCCCCTTGAACTGGTTGACTAGTAATCTTGACAGTTGATCCGGGGTTTACCCTTAAGAGTTCATGGCCATAATCATGGATTCTTATATACTACTCTCTAAAAGAATCATCCATAATATCAACAGGTAGTGTCTTTGCTCTATATGCCAATGTCTTGTTAATCCCAACATTCCACTTTTCATGTGTCTTCTATATAATATCAATCAACTTCAAATTTGAATTCTCTCTAACACTTGTTTGAATCTTCTTGTCCAACCATTTTGAATTGAGGAACCTAATCTTATAATCCATACTACATGTATGCTTGTCCATAATTGTCCTCAACTGCCAAGTCTTTTCACCTTTTATATTTGCACAGTAAGCCTCCCACGGACAACTTGCCTTGCATTTTACTCTTATCCTTGCTTTATCATTTTTTAAAGATTTCAGGTTCCTTCCTGAATGTATAACATATGTTCTTATTTCCTCTTGAAATACATCCTTTGTAGAAAAATGTGTATCAAGTTCCTATTTGTAGTCTTCCATTCTTTTTGGAAGCTTAAATGTTACAAAATCATCCTTTACAACCTCATCATTCCCACTGTCATACTCATTAGACAATTGATCACTGTCATACTCCTCAGTGTCACTTAAACCTCTCAAATTTTCCAAATTGACTTCACCATTATTATCAATACCTTCATTCATAACAATGGCCTTTTCCTTACCTTTCCCCTTGCCTTTTTCCTTACCTTTTTCCTTTCCCCTTACCTTTTGCCTTACTTTTTCCTTTCCTCTTACTTTTTGTATTCACTTCATCCTTATCAATTGCTATCTCTCCATCAATACGTATATCATTTTTTGAGTCTTCAAAATTGACACTCAAAGCACTACCTTGACTTCCATCTTCTGCCACATCTCATTGACCAGAGAGATCGATGGGTTGCCACGCGTCTGAGCTGTTGAACTGTTGACTTGACGAACAGAGAGGGGGGGAGGGGTGTACCTGAAACACACTCTGATGCCAAAGTAAGCGACGAACAGAGTAATAACAAGTATAGAGAGAATAGTGAGAAATTAGGTTACCTGACCCTCTAGTGGAAGATGGTATTTATAATGAGCCCTCAACGCAGGGCTAACGGTTACTCTGCGTTGGGCTGGGCTGCCAGGCCCGACGTAGGTAACTGCTAGGGCTGACGTGGCGTCGTGAAGTCCAGCACGTGGTCTTCACCCTAGTGTAACTGTTCCGTGCTATCCGGGAGGTGGAGGACCGACTCATCAGGACACAGGTAATTACTTGATGACGTGTCTCCGCGTAGGGGATACATAGAGAACGCGGGGGGATGTCTGAGGAGCTCCCCGGGATGGCTGGGCTCTGCCCGGCCGAGGGGGAGAAGGAGGTCAGCCAGGCAGCTGCGATGGTCCTGCCCGACGGCTGTTGGCTTGTGTCCGACGGGAAAAGGTGTTGTGCCCGACGGATCTTCTGCCCGTCGATGAGGTCTTATTAGGCCCAAATCCAGTGGGGTTTGGGGCTTGCTCAATTGTGGGCTAAGCATCGGCCCAATCCAGAACAGGTTACAATTAACTACCCCATCTTCTTGTTGGTTACAATTCAGTCCTTCATTAATTCCCTCTACTTTAACATTCATTCTTTGACCCACATTATCCTCGCTGACATAGTTGGTCCCCACATTATCCTTATTAATACAGTTTGTCTCCTCTTGACCCACATTCTCCTCAATTTCATAATTGGTCTCACATTCTCCTCATTTTCCTTAATTCTAACATTCTCTCAAGCTTCCTCAATTGTTGTCCCCTCTTCCACCACATCTTCACCCATTATGGTCCCACCTTGATTATTTCTCATATCAGTTACTTCACCCACCACATCTTCAACCATTGTGGTCACATCTTGATTATTTACCATTTCAGGCCCTTCACCAACCACATTTTCACCCAATGTGGTCCTATCTGGTAGTGAGAGTATAGACTCCTCAATAACATCAGGTTCAGATACACGATGTGTAACATACAAATTACATTCCTCGGTTATCACTACAATTGTTCTCATCCTATCAGTCCCTTTGTCATTTTCTATCAGAACTATATCATTAGCGTACATGTCATCATAATACCAAAGCCTATCTATAGTATGGTAACCTAACTCTTTTAGCTTGTCCAATATTTCAAAGCAACTCAAATAATCGGGGTCAACATTCCAAATTTCCTTTAACCCTAGATAACCTGACTTGGTACAATTGACAAACTTCCTAGAAAATCACCGGAATGATGAACATTACATGAAACTTACTCTCCATGACCTAATCAATTTACATATGGTATCAGAAGTACTAAGCAAATTGGGTAAAGAAGGAAGTTAACATTTTTAGTAACTTATTGCTGCAAGTTCGTACCTTAGGATTGCTTCTTCAAACGATTGATGAGTGCAGTTCGTCTTCAATGGAGGGTTGTGAACAGTATCGCTATTGTCTTCAATGGAACCTGCGTGTACACCGTCTTGATTGTTTATTCTCTCAAGCTGTGCTTTCACCAAGAATGTCAATATGCCCTAATACCTTTCAGCCTCTTCAATTGACACTTATTTGTAATATTTTAATCAATATAAAATAAATACATATTCCACCTCAACTAAGTTTCTATTTGTTAATTAATTTATTATCTCTATTTGTTTACATTCATTTTAATTTGACATTTTTCTAAATAACACAGCTACTTAATGCTATGAGAAAAAAATATAAATAAAAACTTCACAATGAAAGAAAGATACTCATGAACCAACTATACATTTACCTCTTTATCCGTTTGTCTATTTTTTTAATATGCAATTGTATCAAATTATAAATATTTTTTTTCATTTAACAAATATTAATTTAAATTATTTATATAATAAATTTTATGATATAATAAATTTTATTATATAATAAATATGTGGTAAATATAACTAAATTAATACATAATCGTATAAAATATAACACCAATACAATCAATCAAAATAATAAATTAATACACGTTTATTTATACAAAGATTTGTCTCTCAAATCTTTGTGTTGATTATGAATCAACACCGATTCGAAAGAGAAATTGTACTTATTAATTTGAGATTTAAGATTTAAGTTAAAAATTAAAGATTTAAGATTTAAGTTAAAAATTTAAAAAAAAAACGTTATTTTATAATTTATTGCATGTGTGGCCTAAAAAACAGATAAATAAATATGAGAAAATAAAATATACATTAAAAGTATCTGTTTATATTTTAACATACGTGCCTATTAAAAAAAATGACTGAATATTTGTTTGAACATTAATTTTATATAAAAAATATAAAAAATTAAAAAATAATATTAACTATACACTAGTCATTGCATTATACCTTTACTATCGTAAACAAAATACTAAAAATAGGCCAACTTAATAATTAAGTATAACAAAAATAGGCTGCCCAAAAATAACTCTAAGAATAATGCTAATTTTACACAAATTATTGCGTATTTAAGAATAATGCTAACTTTACACTAATCATTGGGTCTCTTAAATTTTTCTTTTCTTTTTAATTTTTTTTAATTTCAATTCGATGCTATTTTTTTTCTTAGTTTAATATCATTGTATGTATTTATTGTTGATTAAAAAAATGTCATAAATAAGTTAAATTAAAATCAAAAATAAATAAAAAAATATCTTTTATATATTGATCCGTGAATTCATTAAGAAAAAAAGAAAAAGCGGACAAGTGTGAAAAATAGAACGAGGGAGAGTGAGTAAATTGGTAGATTCTTGAAATAAAAAGGCGCGCTTTCTCCCTCTCTGGTTTCGTGTTCTTGAAATAAATAGAACGCAGGTATGATCGCATATTTTGACGCAAATATATAGAGTTGGTTGAGTCAGGTATGATCGCAACAAAGAGAAGATAATTTATTGTATAGCTTTCCCAATACCTGCGTCAAAATCTAATCCAGCTAACTCTATATATGTAAACACAAACAACTAATAAGAATAATGTAATGTAATACTAAAATAAAATAGATTTTAAAATTCAAACATATAATTCATACCTGACTCAACCTTTTCCAATTCAACCAACTCTTTTTCTAAATCAATGACCTTAGGAGATTTGATCCAATTTTGAGTACAAATCAAAGCTTCAACGGTAGAGGGATTCAAGGAACTACGAAATGAATCAAGGACACGACCTCCTGTACTAAAAGCGGATTCAAAAGATACAGTGGATACAGGGATAGCCAATATATCTCTAGCTATGCGGGAAAGCACATGATATTTATTTGTTTTTCCTTTCCACCAAGTGAGAATATTAAATGTAGGAGAATCATCTTCAACACCATCCTCCAAATACCTTTCCAACTCATTTTTTTGCACTTCACATTGTTTTTTCTTCATATTCATTCTAAACAAATTGTCCCAATCTTCATCATCTTCACCATTTTCAATTCTAGAATGAGAGGCAATGTTTGAAGATGAGGCATTGGAACCACCATCATGAGAAACAGGATACAAAAATAAATAGTGCTCAAACAATTTAGCAATGAGAGATTTCAATTTCTTTAACATATCCTCTGACAATTTTTTACCATACATCCGAGTAAAACAAAATTCAATATAGTCAAGCTTATAACGAGGATCAAGATAAATAGCAACAAAGAGAAGATAATTTATTGTATTGCTTTCCCAATACTTGTTGTACTTCAATTGCATATTTGCTGTCATGGTTTTCAAAATTGGATCACTAACATTGTGCCTCCATTTATTCAACGTTTTTTTAATATCCATCAACTGTTTGAAAAAAGAGTTAGCAGTAACATGCAATGACCCAGAAAAAGAAAGTGTGGCATCATAAAAAGTTTTCAAAAACTTCACAAAAATATGAGCTCGTTCCCAATCATCTCGATTAGGACATCCTTTCGACTCAATACGGAGATTAGTTAAAAATGCAACATCAGCATGTTCTAAGCGGTAAAATGCATGTTCATACTTTTCAGCGATGTTCAACATTAAATAAGTAGAGTTCCATCTGGTTTCTACATCTAGTGTTACCAATGCTTTAGAACATACACCAACAGCTTCTGCACACTTCTTGAAAGTAGCCAACCTACTAGGAGAAGCCTTGACAAACTTACATGCAGCCCTAATTCTTTTAACAGATTCATCAATATCCTTTATTCCTTCTTTGACAATCAAGTTTAATATGTGAGCACTATATCTCATATGCAAGTACTCCCCATTAAACAAAGTACGACCATTCCAAAAACTCATGCCTCGATTTAAATAATCAATTGCCAAATTGTTAGCACTTGCATTATCAACAGTCACACAACATATAGACTTGATACCCCATTCCTTCATGCAATTCTCTAATGTTATCCCTATAGTTTCACCTTTATGGTCAGCAATTATGCCAAAGCTTAATATACTCTTCTTTAAATTTCACTCGTCATCAATATAGTGAGCTGTAACACACATATAATTCATATTCTGAATCGATGTCCAAGTATCAGTGGTAAGAGACACCATTTGTTTATTAGCAGACAACATAGGTTTCAATTTTTCTTTCTCATCGAAGTACAAGCATAAACAATCTCTGACAACAGTGACACGAGATGGAATTTTAAATCTTGGTTGAGCCTCTTTCATGAACATATTAAATCCTTCATTTTCAACATATTTAAAAGGGAGCTCATTAATGATTATCATCTTTGCAAGTGTTAATCTAGTCCTCTCTTGATTAAAATCAACAAGTTTCAAGCTAACACTATTAGGATCATCCTCACTTTCTTTTCCAATAGCTATAGTTTTTTGTTTCTTATCAACTACCCTATTTGGATTTTTCAGGCACACTTTCAAATGTTTATGCATGTTAGTAGTGCCATGACTACCACTATCTGCAGCATATTGTTTCCCACAATACTTACATATAGCCTTATCATTAACCCTTTTAAAATCTTTCCAAACTGTAGAAGGTTTTCTAGAGGGTTTTCTTTTGCTTACCTCTATTAGTGCACTTGGTGGCAATGATGACAACCCTTCTCCTTGTATTTGTTGAACTTCTTGCTCTTGTTCAAGTGGATGAGCAACATCTTCACTGACAATTTGTGATTGTTCCACTTCCATTTTCTATAAAAAAAACAATTTTTAATATAAATTATTATTAAAACAACATTAAACAAAATATATTTAAATTAATAATATGAAACAGAACTGGACTTTGCATCAAAATATATTTTCATCATATGAAACAAAATAGTATTTTGCATCATATGAAACAAAATAGTACATTACATTGAACCTATCATCATATTTTGCATTGATATAAAACTATTGAAGTACATACTGTAAAAACAATATATTGCATTGAAATAAATATATTGTAGAACTATAAAAAGTATAAAACCTTATTCAATATGGAGACGAAACTATGAGAGAGTCAAAGTATAGACTGTGGATTTTCGAAAGCAAGATGGAATTGGAATGTGAGAGAGTAAAATGAAAAAAAAAATCGTGAGAGAAAGAGGAGTGGTGACGTTTGAGATTTGCCGTAGTAAAAAAATAGGGTTAGGTTAAGTGGTATTGTCTTTAGTTTAGTAAGTTTCTAATATATACTTAATTATTATTAGTTAATAAAGATTCATTAAAAAAATAAAAAGGCAGTAAAGTGTAAACTAGAAGTGCATAAGTCAAGCAAACATGATTAATATTAATAATACTGTTTAATTATAATAATAATAATAATTTAATGTGTGATTGGAAACTGGAAGGAAAGTGCAAAAGATCTTTGTGTACGTTACAATGTACAAAGTTATAGCAACTTTAAAATTTATAAATAATAATATAATAATAATAATAATAATAATAATAAATTATGCCACGTCAACGGGTTGGGTCAACGGGTTCATGGGTTTAGAAGCTAAAACCCAATACCCGAACCAAATCTATACGGGTTGGGTCGGGTATACCCGTAAATGAATGGGTCCGGGTAATTAGTGGGTTGGTTCGGTTTGGGTAGGCGGATTTGCGGGTCGACCCGCACCCATGAACACCCCTACTTTGCATCATATGAAACAAAATAGTACATTACATTGAACCTATCATCATATTTTGCATTGATATAAAACTATTGAAGTACATACTGTAAAAACAATATATTGCATTGAAATAAATATATTGTAGAACTATAAAAAGTATAAAACCTTATTCAATATGGAGACGAAACTATGAGAGAGTCAAAGTATAGACTGTGGATTTTCGAAAGCAAGATGGAATTGGAATGTGAGAGAGTAAAATGAAAAAAAAATCGTGAGAGAAAGAGGAGTGGTGACGTTTGAGATTTGCCGTAGTAAAAAAATAGGGTTAGGTTAAGTGGTATTGTCTTTAGTTTAGTAAGTTTCTAATATATACTTAATTATTATTAGTTAATAAAGATTCATTAAAAAAATAAAAAGGCAGTACAGTGTAAACTAGAAGTGCATAAGTCAAGCAAGCATGATTAATATTAATAATAATGTTTAATTATAATAATAATAATAATTTAATGTGTGATTGGAAACTGGAAGGAAAGTGCAAAAGATCTTTGTGTACGTTACAATGTACAAAGTTATAGCAACTTTAAAATTTATAAATAATAATAATATAATAATAATAATAATAAATTATGCCACGTCAACGGGTTCATGGGTTTAGAAGCTAAAACCCAATACCCGAACCAAATCTATACGGGTTGTTACGGGTTGGGTCGGGTATACCCGTAAATGAATGGGTCCGGGTAATTAGTGGGTTGGTTCGGTTTGGGTAGGCGGATTTGCGGGTCGACCCGCACCCATGAACACCCCTACTTTGCATCATATGAAACAAAATAGTACATTACATTGAACCTATCATCATATTTTGCATTGATATAAAACTATTGAAGTACATACTGTAAAAACAATATATTGCATTGAAATAAATATATTGTAGAACTATAAAAAGTATAAAACCTTATTCAATATGGAGACGAAACTATGAGAGAGTCAAAGTATAGACTGTGGATTTTCGAAAGCAAGATGGAATTGGAATGTGAGAGAGTAAAATGAAAAAAAAATCGTGAGAGAAAGAGGAGTGGTGACGTTTGAGATTTGCCGTAGTAAAAAAATAGGGTTAGGTTAAGTGGTATTGTCTTTAGTTTAGTAAGTTTCTAATATATACTTAATTATTATTAGTTAATAAAGATTCATTAAAAAAATAAAAAGGCAGTACAGTGTAAACTAGAAGTGCATAAGTCAAGCAAGCATGATTAATATTAATAATAATGTTTAATTATAATAATAATAATAATTTAATGTGTGATTGGAAACTGGAAGGAAAGTGCAAAAAATCTTTGTGTACGTTACAATGTACAAAGTTATAACAACTTTAAAATTTATAAATAATAATATAATAATAATAATAATAATAATAAATTATGCCACGTCAACGGGTTGGGTCAACGGGTTCATGGGTTTAGAAGCTAAAACCCAATACCCGAACCAAATCTATACGGGTTGTTACGGGTTGGGTCGGGTATACCCGTAAATGAATGGGTCCGGGTAATTAGTGGGTTGGTTCGGTTTGGGTAGGCGGATTTGCGGGTCGACCCGCACCCATGAACACCCCTACTTTGCATCATATGAAACAAAATAGTACATTACATTGAACCTATCATCATATTTTGCATTGATATAAAACTATTGAAGTACATACTGTAAAAACAATATATTGCATTGAAATAAATATATTGTAGAACTATAAAAAGTATAAAACCTTATTCAATATGGAGACGAAACTATGAGAGAGTCAAAGTATAGACTGTGGATTTTCGAAAGCAAGATGGAATTGGAATGTGAGAGAGTAAAATGAAAAAAAAAATCGTGAGAGAAAGAGGAGTGGTGACGTTTGAGATTTGCCGTAGTAAAAAAATAGGGTTAGGTTAAGTGGTATTGTCTTTAGTTTAGTAAGTTTCTAATATATACTTAATTATTATTAGTTAATAAAGATTCATTAAAAAAATAAAAAGGCAGTAAAGTGTAAACTAGAAGTGCATAAGTCAAGCAATCATGATTAATATTAATAATAATGTTTAATTATAATAATAATAATAATTTAATGTGTGATTGGAAACTGGAAGGAAAGTGCAAAAGATCTTTGTGTACGTTACAATTTACAAAGTTATAGCAACTTTAAAATTTATAAATAATAATATAATAATAATAATAATAATTAATTATGCCACGTCAATGGGTTGGGTCAACGGGTTCATGGGTTTAGAAGCTAAAACCCAATACCCGAACCAAATCTATACGGGTTGTTACGGGTTGGATCGGGTATACCCGTAAATGAATGGGTCCGGGTAATTAGTGGGTTGGTTCGGTTTGGGTAGGCGGGTTTGCGGGTCGACCCGCACCCATGAACACCCCTAATGAACACCATACTCTTTCCGTTTTAAAATAAAACATTCTATACATTTATAACAATATATAACAACCAATAGTAATTAAGGACACTTTTATAAAATTGTTATATTTATCTATTCAAATTTTTTTTAAAATTTATATGTAACAATTTTAAAAGACTTTTATTTTAAGTTGGAAATAGTATATCATAGATTCTCCTTTAGCCATACATGCTTAATTGAGTCACTCTAATCATCTTAAACTTTCAAAGTTGACATCTAACTTTTCTAAATTACTAGGCATGCGTTGTCAGTCGTGAGTTATGTCAATTAAGAAAACTCACTTTAGTCATTTTCATACTTGAGTCAATAAATGAGCTTCACTCTATTTTGTTTTAGTTCATTTGATCTTTGGAGCCTTTTAAGTGCTATCGACATATTTGAGTCCACGTGGTTTTTATTCTCTTACTTTGAGAGAAGATTTTTATGTTTAAAATTTGGTGTTTTTGTTATTTAACTTTTTTGTTATTATTATTTTGCTCAAGAATTGGTTATGCTGATTGTCTGTTTAAATTTCACAGGTTTGGGAAAGTATTTCGTTTGAGAAAACATTATGATTATTTGACAATTTTCTAACAAAGTGACATCTAGAGCTTTAATACCACTTGTTAGAAAGTCCGGGGAGCAAGGTCCGAAAGTGTCAATGGACTAAATGTTCGAGATTCAAGAGACTTTGACGTCACATATCCACCAAAATCCTTAAGGCAATGGAGGGTATGAGTCACTTCTCTTATAAACTCAAAATTTCCTTCATTCTTAGTCGATATGAGACTTTACCACTTTCAATTTGAAACCCAACATAAAGAAGTGAGGAAGATGAAGAAGACAACCAAATTGCTGATTGAAGTAAGTCAGGAGGGTATTAGAAAGGATGTGAGTAGATATGTCGATAACATTGAAGATGTAACTAAGCAGTTTGAGGTGACAACTAATAAGGATGTCACTGATGATGTTAATAAAAATAATGAAAACATGTTGGAAACAAATGTGTCTGTTGCTACTTATCAGAATGGTATGGAGAAGAATATCAATGAAAATTTTGAAGGTCCAATTGAATTTGAAGAATATGTAAGTGGTTATGATTAGAATAATGTAAGTCTTGATGTCAAAGACAATGTCATTGATGATCTTAAAGAAGATATCTCTGCTATTGAGGAAGTTATGACTGTTTAGAAGAATCTTAAAAAGACCAAGAGATCAGTCGTGAAGCAAATGTCTGGTTTAAAGCCCAAAAAGACCACCACCACCAAGAAGTTTGTTTTCTCAAGCAAAAAGAAAAAAGTACCAAGAAAAGTTCAGAAGTTTTAAAAAAAATAAGAAATTCATTGAAAACTGAAAAAAGACTGCAGACAAGAAACATGCCGCTACAAAAAGAAGATTGTTGCAGCAAAGAGAAATAAAGATCTTGAAAAACATGTTGTCGAGGAGGTCCTTACAAACATTCTATATGACATTTTGAAATCTGCTACTAAAAGAAGTAAGAAAGTAATAGGTGGAAAGAAGCTACCGCAAAATGTTGTGTTGTTCCACTAGAAAAAGTTTCCTTTCATTTTGAGGAGAGTGTTCTAAAATGGAAGCATGCCTTTCATAGATGAGTATTCCATGAAAAAGAGTTATCTGAAGAAGCTAATAAGTGTTCTGAAATAATGGAGCTGCTTAATGAGGAACAGGTCCTAAAGTATGTGGTCAGTGTTGGTGTCTTATTTCAAAGACTAGTGAAAGAGTTCCTGGTAAACCTTCTTAAAGGTTTCAATGATGTCATAAGTATTTAGTAGATAAAAGTTTATGTTCGTGGATATTGCTTTTATTTTTCTCTTTCCATCATTAACGAATACCTAAGAAGAAGAAAAATAATTATTGTTGGTCGTGTTCCTCCATTAAAGATCATTGCTCAAGAGATTACTGTATTGTGAAAAACCCAAGTCCCACTTGGTTAAATATATAACTCATAAAAAGTTTATATAGAGTGACACCCCTCACCTTACAAGTCGGTTTTGCAAGGCCGAGTTAGGCCAAACTCTAATTCTATATTGGTATCACGAGCCTATCGATTTGGGCCACCCACCATTTATATATATGCACTAAGAGGTGTATTAAAAAAATCAAGTCCCTCATATCGATAATTCGGGCAACCTACCATTTATATTCATGCACCAAGTTCAATAGTGTTGGACGTGAGGGGGTGTATTAGGAAAAACCCAAGTACGACATTAGTTAAAGATAAAACCACAAATGGTTGATATAGAGTGACACGCCTCACCTTATAATCTAGTTTTGTAAGGTTGAATTAAGACAAACTCGAAAACTATCAAACTGAAAACATCCATGACAATTGGTCATCCAAAGGTTTAATAACAACCTCAAACTTAAGCGTCAAATATGTTATTGTATAAGATAGGTGTTTCCAACTAGGAACTCTCTAATCATGATTCAAGTATTACCCATACTCTTGCTAGCTTGATGTATCAAATAATAATCAGGGTTGCATTTGACTTTGGGGAGTATGTATTTGAGCAAGTGGTTAAGCATGTTAAGTCATATGCTATTAAACTTCCAATTGGTTTTCCTTCCTTGATCCGCGATATTTTGATTAATAAAAAACATGATATTCTGTCTGTTGAAGATGAAATAGTAGTCCCTTCTAGTTTGTTGAATTTTAGTTATAAGTTATTTGCTGAGAAACATATCCCAGACATTGTTCTTCCTAATATTCCATATTTTGATGAGTCTGTTATGACTATTGATTAAATGTTCTTGATGTCCCGCCCATGTTTGGGAATGTTAGAAGTCACATTCTTAGAGTTCTTATGCAGGAATTTAAAGCTATCTCAACTACTAAAAAATGGGTGGTTGAAGGGCTTATTCAAATAATGAATCCAAAAGTTGTTGGTGCATCATCCTCTCAAGTTGTAGTGCAAGATGCTGGGAAATATGTTTGTCCATTAAGTGTGAATGAAGACCTAGAAAGTAGTGATGGTGAAAAAAAAGGTTGAGTACAAGACTGGTGACTCCTTCCAACGATATGTAAGAAATATTTTCTTTGTTCTTTTGGTGATTCATTTTAATGTTTTTATGATGTGTTTTATATGTATGGTTAGATAATTTGTTATGTTTTTTTACCCTATGTGGGTTGGATTCATGTTTTTTGGTGATGCTTAATTCCCCTGTATGGGTCGAATATTCTGTTTTGTATGCCCTTAAGGGTCTGACAAGTATTCCCATTATGTACCTTTGAGGCAAATAAGGGGAGTAAGCACATTCCTTTAGTTATTCTATGAAAGTTAGTTTTTCATATCTGTTGTGATCTAATTAACATGACTGCATGTTTCTTTTTGCTCTGTTGTGATCTTATATAAGTTGCTAAAACATGCTCTATGTGTTATCTTTGAAGTTATTGTGACCAAGAAAACTAATATGATAGATTGGTTGTAAGGATGTGCATAACATCTTGCACGTTGTTAATTTACCTAAAAATTGGTTAAATGAGGAGTTTGTTATTACGTGTAATTTACAAAATTTTGTAACCAACATGTTAAGCAAAACGTTCTGACATTATACGAGACACTCTGTCTCAAGGTTCTTAATAGCGCAACTGTTGTAAAAGACATGTTAAATAAGATGCTCTATCATTCTACGAGACATCTTGTCTCGAGTTGCTTACTTAGCGCACAAGTTTTAATGGGTTGAATTTCGTGTTTTCAGGATTTATTTCCTTTTTTGCTCAATAAAAGATTTGACTTTAAAGTGCATTCTCATTAGTAAAATATTTATTTTGAATCCTTTTCTTGCAAGATTGGAATTCTTATTCATATCAATTTCAGGTATAATTAGATTTATTTTAACCAAGAATCATAATCACCATTACGAAGATTGATACTTTATGTGCTTTTTGGAATTGTTGCATTTCTGTTGCGGTGAGAATTGTGATACCAAGCTATTGATTAACTTGAATATTTAATTTTTAGATTACAACCGGACTTTAATTTATCCAAAGGAAAGATCTAAAGAAAGAAAAACCCTTTTGCGGGATGTAACAACAACGCTAAGAGATTCAGAGATCGGGGGTTGGTTATGCATAGGGTAGGTATTTCACATCCTAAACATCTGTAGTACTCTACAGAAACCTTTTGTTTATTTGCATGCTAAGTCGGTAAATGTTTGCTAAGGTTTAGAATTGGGTAAAAGGTGTAGGTTAAAACCTAAAGATAGTTTCTAAGTTTGCTCGCAAAGACGTCGCATCTTCTGCCTACGTATCCTAACTAGGATAGAATCAGAGCAATCGTAGTTCACCTCATTAGGGTTGAAGAACACTTGATTATGATCAAGGTTCAAAGGGGAACAAACATAACAATGTTTGTATAGAGTTTCACAAAACTCTCTAGATCTATGTTATAACACTCAAGAGGGGAGTAAGTAATCATATCCATGATTCTTACATAGAGTTTAAAAACTCTATCCTAGATTCTAGTTGAAGAGACACTCCTAGTGTAGGTGGGTATTCTAGACTTAAAGCAAAGTCTAAGGCTTACATGTTCTAACTTAACTAAGCTAGGGTTAGGATGACTTCATAAAGTCAAGGGAGGGGTAAATGAGCTATCAAATGACACAAGGGTCAAGGGAGAGACTTTTCCTTTGGAAGGAAAGAAAGAGGCAACTTGGATGATAACTAAAAAGTTCCATCATTTCAGGGAAAGTAAACTTAACAAAGCATAAACATTCACACATGATGAATATAAGGGATATGGTTACAACCAATAATAAACAAGCATATTAAAATAAGCAAGAATTTCAATCAAGATAAATGGTTACAACCAAAACAAACATTAAGATATTACGATATCAATGATTCCAATCAAGATAAATGGTTACGACCAAAGCAAACATTAAGATATTACAATATCAATGATTTCAATCAAGATAAATGGTTATGACCAAAGCAAACATTAAGATATTACAATATCAATGAGTTCAATCAAGATAAATGGTTATGGCCAAAACAAACATTTAAGATGTTACAATATCAAGCAATAATTTCAATCAAGATAAATGGTTACGACCAAAGCAAGTATCAAGATATTATAATATCATGAAATGGGGAAATTCTTACAAGACTAAACACAAAGGGTGAAAACCACAGACATATCTTGATAAAGAATGTGGTACATCTTAATAAAGATGGAAGGGGATCTTAACAAAGATGAGGCTTCAATAGGGCTTACAAGATGACATGTATACTTACAGGCATCATGCCTAATCAAATAATGTCACAACAAATGTAAGTGAGAAGTTCAAAACTTCATGGGAGAAAACTTTCAAGTTTTAATGATGATTACACACAAATGCTTACAAGCAAGAGTTTTAGTCAAACTCAAGTACACAATGATGCTAACAAGCCAAAATCATAACTTTAAAATAAAACTCAAAAGATAATGAAATTAAAGTTTTGAAATGAATAAATGAGAGATAGGATGGTGAAAACCCTAAAAACATTCATGGTAGCATGTGAAATGCAAGTAGAAAGTTCACATTTATGAGTTTTAGGTTTACCTCTTGAAGCAAGATTAAGCAATAAGAAAACCAAAGATATTGAGAGCTCTTACAAGGTCTTCAAATGTTCCTAGGTTGATGAATAGATGCTCCAAACAACCTCCAAGCAAGCTAGTGGACGAAATGCCTTGTAAATGAAGGAAAAACTCTAAAATCCAAAAATTTCAAAGACCAACTCACTCAAACCTTGTTACATAAGTGTGGAAGTGATTTTGATAGCTTCAATACATCATATTTGATGTGTTTGAAGTGTTTCTTGAGTTGGAAAAGTTTGGAAATGGTTTTGGAATGTGTTTTGCAAAAATAGATTTTGAGGGATTTTTGAGACTTAGTGAGATTTTGCAAGAATTTGGTGATTGTGTAAGGGAGAGAGTTCTAGATGGTTTATAGAATGGAACTGGTGTATTTTTGATTTAGGAAGTGAATTCTATCTATATCCAAAGGCCTTGGATCAAGGTATGAGCAAAAGTGAAGCAAATTGCCAATTTTAACCTTCCATCATGAAAATCTTTGAGTTTTCCAATGCAATCTTCATACTTGTCTTTAAGCCACTCTACTAAGATATTCTCTATGCCCTGTATATTTTTTTCATCATGCTTGATAGGTTAGGAGGTGACTTGTTGAAGTAAAGTTGATGATTTGACAAGGGTAGCCACCTTTTTTCTCTTTCTTCACTATTCACTTTTGCAACTTGCATTAAATAATGATTTCCTTTGATCTTTGTGCCATTTTCATGGTAATTGATATTAAAAATGTTCATTATCAATTAAAGCATCATAAATGAGGTTTAGTCTTTGATTAGCATCGATTTAGAGAGGTTTTGGAATAAAAAAACTCATGCTGACCTAGTTTTGCGAATGTGAGTTTTTGCCAACTTGTGGGTCTTGGTTCTCTCTAACCAGAAAGAGTTATGGAATCCACTTGTACTTTTTAAAAATCCCCAATTAGGTACTACAATATTTATGCTTGTGTTAGGAACTCATTCCCCTTGAAACTAGTTCAAAAACCCTTGTGTGGTTAAGGAGTTATGGCTTTGCCCTTTTCAAAACCTTAATTTCCCAACTTTTTGATTACTTATCAATTCTTGATCCAATGGTCACCAAACTTCATGAATAGATGTTATATACCATTAGGAACATAATTTCCTTCAATTTTGGGTCAAAAACATGTTGGTCAATGAGTTAACTTTTCAGTCAGACGAACCGATTGATTGAAGAACTCTGAATCGACTGTTGGTGTTCTGGGTCCTCTGAGGTCTTGAAACTTCTTGAGTGAACTTCAATAAGCCATATGAGATTCATGGACCATGATTCCATCATTGGAACACTATTTTAATCAAAAGTCAAACTACAGTTGATTTTTCCTGATCAGAAACCCTAATCGGGTGTCCTGAAGTGCACTGTTCTTAATCCTTGGGTGACAACCTCAAATTGGATTCACACTTGACCCAATGGAGTACCTTTTATGATGTAGAGACTTATTTCATGGAGAATCAATCCAATACATTGATTGATCAAACCATTGAAACCACGATTCTTGACTGTACGGAACCCTGATTCATCTGTATCTTGACAAAGACAAACTTGAAATAGGTTATGGTTAGATAATCAAATGATGATGATCCTAGAATGATGATGAAGATCTAAGGGGTCAAATTTTGGGGTGCAACAGGAATCTAGTCGTGTTCAAGCCAAAACCCTATTATGCTTTAATGTTGGGCAATTCTTGCTATTTAAAGAGGTGTTCTCCTCATATGTTGATTCATAATTTTCATTCTAAAATTTGAAATTTTAGTTGTTATTGAGTCTTTATGTTTTGGGTTGTAATACTCTATTCCTATGATATCTTTCTAAGTTAAGAGAATAGAGTATTTGTTTCGTAATTGTGATTCATCACTTCATATACTTTTGTAATTTTACAAACACTTAGGAGATTGTTTGAGTGAAAGTGAGATGGGTCTCCAATTTATAGGGAGTCTGGATCAAAGTTCATTGGTAGTGTTAGAAAAAAAGCACTAAATTAAGAGAGTTCATATGGGATTGTTGTGTACTATTGACTACTAAGAATGAATTTTATTTCATTGGGTTGATGCCCTCTAGACTTATGTGACTTTGCACCGAAATGGGTTAGTAATTACTTGTATTATTTTTTTTGCACATTTATTTCCTTTGTTAAAGAATCGTGTTGTCATACACATTGTTCCAACATTGTGCCTGACATCTTACCATCGTTAGAACAAAATTTCAGGATAGAACATCCATAAAAAAGTTGCGGATCTTCTTGTTAGTATCGACATGCAAAATTGATCAACCAGATTAAGAACCCACTTCTAAGTGAGCTTCCTCCACTTTATATGCATTTTTAAATAAGAGATCATACCATTTTGGGGTCCACCAAGTGGTACAGGGGAGCATTTACTGGCTCCATTAAACCTACATGTCCTTGTTGAACCATATTCTCATGTCTGTCATGAAGAAGGTAGCATTGATCAGAGACTACACAATGGCTCCGAAAGCATGGTAATCCATAATCTCTATGTGCGACTCTAAATGTGATAGTGAAATAGTGAGCTCATCGCTTATTTTGAGACATTATATCAACATCCAAATATGTGTGAGACCTGGTATAAAAAGAAAGATAGATAGCCATATTCCTCAAATTAATAATGTTAGGATTCCCCTCTCTATCTTCTTAAAAAGATCTATTAGTAATATCCTTAGTATAAGCGCTGAAGGGTGCATCACCAATTTCTATAGAATCCTTACTAGGCCTAGAACTATCACTAAGTACAATAAGATTGAAGTTGGGACAGTTAACCTCTAGAGAATCATCGTTTGGAACATCTTGATTTTCTTATATTGCTAATAATGGAGAATCTCCACCTTCAGGTTCATTCATCATGTTCTCATGTATATTTTCTACGTTGGTCATAGTAAAAACAAGAAAATAAATCAACAAATGTAAGGAAAATGGGCTAGAAATGATACATGATTAAAAAAGCAAAGAAAATAGACTAATAGAAGTAAGAGAAACTCGGAAATGAGGATGAGACAGGAATAATGTACCCAAATAGAAAGAGGAAGCGACAAAATTGGAAGCCACCGAAACTTAGCAAAGGAATAAAGGGTTTACGAAGAAATAAAAGCCTCAGCTGAGAGGGGGAACGAAAATGGTTTGAAAGGCCAAAATAACATGTATATAACAAAGCAGAATGGATAAATCAATGATGGAGAATGAAAGAAAATAGGAAGACAGAAAAAATAATAGTCAGATTTCACCTTGAAAATATAGCAACACTTATGTACACTCAAGTACCCTAGGAGAAGCGTCACACCTTAACCTATGAACCTATGACCACATGTAGGGGGAAACCTACGAAGCGTCTCAATGATAGAACTATCATTTAATGCAGTTGTCCCTAAATCTCTTCCACTTCTCAACATAAGATCCCAACTAAGGATATCCGACCCAATTCCTTGAAAGGCTCTCCATACATCACATCACGACAAACCTTAGAGGAAGTGTTCAAGGTCTGCCACATAACCAATATGATTATATTCATAATGTATGATTATATTCATAATTCACTTTATCTTTCTTTATTTACCGACTACCTTGAGCCTTAGAGTGTTAGTTTTATAACTCCACCTCTGCGCAACTACGTCAAAATAGCCGCCACCACCCTACCAAAAATTTACGTTAACACTTTTTTTGTTTGGTTCATGGACGGAACAAGTGTATATGTGAAAGCTTTTGCTGGTTATTAGAGCTGACAATGAACCGAACCAACTCGAAAATAGTTCGGAACTCAGTTCAACAATTAAATCGTTGAACTAGGTTCATAAACCAAATGAGTTGAATGTGAGCGAAAAATTAAGTTTGTTAACTAAATGAGCTGAACTTGAACTATACATAGTTCGACTCGTTAGGCTCATGAGTCAACTCGATTACATATGAGAAGAATTATATTGTTTTTAAGAAGATTAGGTTTAAATATTTATTCCAAATCTTAGACAAATTTAATCTTCAATTTAGTAGTTTTTGAATTAGACTCTCAAATGTATCTCTTGAAAGTTGTGTAGGTTTTAAATTAGTAGATTTATGAGACAAAGTTAAATTTCAATACGATAACTTTTATTTTATTTTAATATTTTATTTTTTAAAAAAATATTAATTTAAAATATCAAATATATTTTAAAAAATGGATTTAAAAGAATAACTTTTAAGTCTGTGAACCATGTGAGCTGAACCTAACGAGTTGAACTGAGCTGCTCGTGAACTTATAACGAGTCGAATTTGAGCTTAAAAAAAAATTGTGTCGAACTCAAACCGAAATTTGAATTGAACCAATTCTTAACGAGTCGAGACAAACTGAGATGAGTTCTACTCGACTCATTTCCAGCACCAGTGATTATAAAAATTTCATCAGGTGATATATTGTATAATTTCTATTTAACATGGCCATATGGATTATTTGGGAGCATAATTTCAATACAGTTTAGCCCACTCATAATTTCACTAAAGTTTACACTTATTGGTGAATAAGTGATTGTGTCAACTATTCATACAACTCTTATTCATAACTCAAATTGGATCTTCTTTTCTATTTGATTGTATTTAATATTTGCCAATTTTGCAAGTTTCTTCAATAAAAAAAAAAGAAGAAGTAAAGTTCGCCCTTCGATAATACTTATTTAATAACTCTTAAAGTTTACTCCAGTTTTTAGTCCACACACAGAAGCTGGCGTAAAGACTCTGCAAAGTAACATATAGCCATGTTAGATCTTTGCTTTACCATTACACATAACCTTTGAGAGCAAAAAAGTTTATGAGGGGACCAAAACTGTAGCTCATTGCAATTTTTCCTTTTCTGTTATTTGAGCAATGTACTTTTCTTTATGCCCTTTTCCCCTCTTAAATCACAATCAATGTACTTTGTTGTAAGGATTAAATGGTAGATGTGTTTGGTTTGAATTGTTATTATTCTTCTAAGGAGATTTGTTTGGTATTGCCTTTTTTGAACAGCCACATGCATGTGCACTATTTAGATCTACATAAAATAATTATTTTAGGAATTAAATTCGTTTCTTAGTACATATCATTGATTTCCTCGCATATGGAACAAACAAGTAATTATTTAATTTAATTTGATTATGATTTATCAATTTTATAATTTAAATAAACATTTATATATGATTACATTTACAAATTCTTTTTTTAAGTATTGTGATACACTATTTCAACACCGAAATAATTTAAGCAACTTTATATTCGGATGAAGAAGAGTTAAAGAGCTAAAGTTACGAGAACAAGATATATATACATAGACCACTATTATAAATATTCTAGTTAGATTCACTTATGTCTTCCAGTTATGCCTAAGGATCTAAGTGATAACAAATTGTTAAATTTGTAGTTGGATTTAGACTTCCTTACTATACAGAGAAATGTCTAAATATAATTAACTTATTTGTCTCACTTATTTAAGTAGAGAGAATCTATTTAAGGTTGAGATAAATAGAGGAAAAATAAAGAACCGAGAGAAAAAATGAGAGAAACTCATTCTCGTTTTTATGTAACCAGTCTCACTAAATCGACGATCTTAGATTCTTTAACCGTTGGATTGAACTAAAATTTGATGGACTGGTTTGTAATACATATATCTAACTATTGACCGTTCAAAATTTTAAAACAAAGTTTGAAGTGAAAGTTATTTGTTTTGCACTGAAGTTGCAAATTTGGAAATTTTTTGCAGCTTTTTTATTCTTATCTATAAGTTAGTTTGCTTTGTGATTTGCGGTTGTTAGCACTAGTTTGCGAATCACTTTAAGACTCTCTTGTACCCTTAATTGATTATAGTGGAGTTATTTCTTTGATTTAAACGACTCATGGTTTTTACTCTCATATTGAGGGGTTTTACACGTTAAAAATATCAGTGTTCTTTTGTGCCTTTATTTGTTTGATTTTCCGTCTTATATTTTTTGTTGATTCTCAAGGTTCCTACAAATTTGTGAGTTTTATATCCGCTGCATATTAGTCTGTTATTATGTCTTAATTTCCCATCAGAGTGACATCAGAGCTCTTGGTTAAGTGCTATTTTACTTGTTTGAATGATGGAGTCAAATACAAAAATGAAATTGGTATTGTTGAATGGTTCTAATTATCATTTATGGAAGGGCAAGATGAAAAGCTTACTATTTGTGAAGAAATGACATTTACCGATTTCTAGTTCCATAAAGTTGGATTCTTTGTCTGATGAAGAATGAGAGTTTGAACATCAACACATATGTGGTTTTATTCGACAATATGTAGAAGATAATATTTATAATCATATTGCTAATGAGATACGTGCAAAAAATTTGTGGAAGAATTTTATGTCTCTAAATCAAGGAATAATAAATTGTTCTTGTTAAATAACTTCATAAGTTTGAAGTATAAGAAGGAGACTTATATTTTAGATCACTTGAGTGAATTTCAAGGCCTTCTTGATCAAATGTTAGGAATGAGTATCAAATTTGATGATGAACTTTTGGGACTATTTCTATTGCTATCTTTACCAGAGTCTTGGGAAATATTTCACGTTTCTATCACAAGTTCTGCTCCGAGAGGTGTTGTTTCTTTAGAAATAGATAAGGATGATATTCTTAATTAGGAGATGAGAAGGAAGGCAATAGGTTCTTCATCTCAACCTGAGGTACTTGTCACTAAAAATAAAATAGAGGAAGAAGTCATAAAAAGGAACCGAAGTGTGGTAGAGAGAATATTGTTGTACCCCAAAATTTGACAAACCTTTTCTTTTAACTTGGCTTATGTTCCTTTTCATTTAGCACTTGCATTTTACATATCATTGGTTCTTAACAGGGGATCAAGAGATGTTGTACCATTCAAGAGGAGAGCTTCATGTTCAAGCTCAAGCAAGGGTATCATTTGCAAGCTACCAAGAGTTCATTGCCATCAGGATTGGGTTTCAAAGCTCTTTGAGAAGAGAAGTTTGTGTATGGGTGTCACCTCCTATCTTAAGGATCATCAGACGAGCATCAGAGGTCCATGAAGTCACTTACTTGGATAAGACATGATTTAAAAGCTCATTGTGTACCTTGAGAGGTATTTGTGGATCATGTGTAGTCATTCAATTCATTTGCAAAAGCCCCAGTCAAAGGATATGGTGTTAGGGTTTCATCTGTAAACCCAAAGTCAACTATGGACTTGAGAGGGTTCAAGACTTGGTTCTAGGTTATGGAGACATAGGAAGTCATCCCAAAGCATCTAGTATGTCATGTTAAGGTCAAATCAAGGAGATTCAAGAGTTCAAAGAGTTACTAAATTAGGGTTTCAGATGGTTTCAGTGTAAAATCCCCTTCTTTAGTGTCTAACTTCAAAGACAATTTTCCCTATGATACAAGCTCAATCTCACTTTCAAGAAAACATTGAACTTGTTAGTCATCCTCTATGATTTTTTTTTAGTACAAGAACTCATCCATTGAGTTTGTACATCTCAAGTTATGATGTCAACAAAATTGGAGTCCTCAGATGAAGAGAATTTTGGTCAACTCAAAGTCAACTCACTTCTAAGGCATTTTTGACATGGAATCTAGTTTCTCCTTAACTTCAAGTGAACATGAAAGTTGTTCCTTATGATCTTATCTTTCCAAAAAGTTCTATAAGTCCTCTTTCTCATGTGTACATCTCAAGTTATGGACTTCACAAGGCAAGGGTATTTTGGGAAAGTTCATTATAGGTCATTTCTTTCAATGGTCAATTCCATGAACGTTGGGACCCCAATTTCAATTTTGTGTCACATTGATTCAACTTCATCATGAGCTTAAAATCCAAAGCATTTGATGGATGGTATGATCTTTTGAACCATTTCAAAGGTGAAAATTTGACTTTTGGTCATGATTCGGATATCTTACATTACAAGTCACTTTTTGACCTCATTCTTGAACTTTTTCACACAATCACATGACCATAAGGATAATTGCTTCATTTGTGCCAACATGAAGAGGAAATATAGGTCACTTTTTTCAAACTCATACCTTAAAAGTCATGACATAAAACTTTGTCCCAATTCATTTCACATGACTAAAAATCACATGGTTCATTTCTACACATCCCATTATGCTAATTGCTGAGCCCAAAAATGGATGGAACTTGCTTAACCCGTATGTGGTGTGAAATGGGATATTTTGACAAAAGTTTGAAATCACACAATGCAACTATTATGGTCCTACATGATCATTAGAAACCCATCATATAAAAGCTATTTGGTTGCCCTAAGTGGTCAGAACTGGCTGCAACTGCTTGAGAGAGAGGAGAGAACTTGAAGTTTTCACAAAAGAATTCACTCTTCGAATCTGGTTATACACTGAGATTCACCTCAACATAAACACAAATCACCCAAACAAACCTATCTGAAATCCACTCTTACCTTTCATTTTCAAACACAAACATCTCCATTAAACTAAACACGACCATTCTTAAAACTCAATCGATTTCATCAGAATCAAACTGGAAACGAAGTAGGATAGGAAGGAGAGTGGACGAATCAAATGGAGAGGGAATTGCGCGTGAAAGAAGATCTAAATGAGATGTGGATTCGATACACTTTCTAGCCTCTTTCTCAGGTGGCCTCTTTCAACCGCGTGCGATGAAGAAGAGATTGTGTCTCTTCTATTGTTTTTTCCTTTTAATATTTTTTTTTTCTCTTAGCACATGTTTAGATTTTGGCTTTCAAGCCCATACGTTTTCATATCATACCCCCTCTGTTTTACATAAACCCCCTATTTCTTTTAAAAGAAATGTATTATATTCTTTTATAATTTAGTTTTTAATAGGTTTGTAAATATTTTTCTAAAACAGATTTTTAGATTGTATTTGTATATATATTTTCAATTAGTTTTATTTTTAAGAAGTTATTAATATTTTTCTAAACAAGTTTATAATATTTTCTTTTTAATTTAGTTGTTTTAGAATTTTTAGCATATTTCCCTAAAGTTAAGATTTTAGCTTTTTTTATTGGGCATTTTATTTCACTTTTCCCCTCTTTTGGGTCGATGACGAGACCTCCAAGTTGTTATACGTCAAATTATTGATGGAAACGACAAGTCCGAGACCACTTTCTTTCTCCTTTCCATTTTTTGACTGTTTATCCATCTTTGGTTATTTTCACCGCTTTTTGGTCTATGACGAGACTTTCATAAATCATTACCAGTCAAACTATTAATGAGTAATGTTGGATCCGAGACCACCTTCTTTCTTTCCTCATTTCTTCTTCTTTTCGATTTTATTTTGACTTTCCTCGATCGATGAAGTCTTGTATTCGTAAGCGTCGGATTTGTCGGAGTTGATAATCTTCCCGATTTCAAATCTATAGAAAATGACCATTTGGGTCATTTTCTCTACTTTGAGATCACGATAGGCTACCTTCGATTAATCGATATTATGTCTGCGATTGAGACGAGATTCCACTATTTTTGGCTCGTGCGACACGCTTAAATCAAAGAATGGTTCTAAATATCATTTCTCTATCTTGTCCTTAACACGAATATCAATACGCGACCTCCTATAGTTTGACTTCCCTCATAAGTCGAGCTACGAAGGTTTAGCATCAAATTGGTCCCGATTCGATTCCCTTAACACCTTTCAGACATTAATTCAAACCCGTAACCGTGATGAGTGTTGTGAGTTCCAACATTAGATACGTAGGAAATGATGAGTGAGGGGCCTTTCCTCACATTGTCTAGAGTGTTTAGCGTATGCCCTTTGGGCGACATGCGACGCATTCGCTCCTACGTCTTAGGATTTTGCGTAGTGCGTCCCGATCCGGCTCCCCTCCGTTTAGGCGTTTCAGGCCTAGGACCCTTTTCTCTTGCCCCCGTGCGATTGAGACTCCTTTTCTCTCACCCCCGTGCGATTGAGACCCCTTTTCTCTCGCCTCCGTGCGATCGAGACCCCTTTTCTCTCGCCCCCGTGCGATCGAGTCCCGTTTTTTCCGTAGTTGGCCGAACTACGACTGCTCTGATTCTTCATTCCCTAATGAAGATACGTAGGCACGAGGACCCTTATACTTGACGAGCACACTAACACCTAACTTCCCCTTTCTCTTGCCCCAGTGCAATCGAGATCAACCTGTTATCCAAAACTTTTTCTCTCGCCCCCGTGCGATCGAGATCTTGTCTTGTAGTTTCCCGAACTACGTTTGCTCTGATTTCTCATACCAGATGAGGATACGTAGGCACAAGACGACGATGTCTTGGCGAGTAACCTCACCCGTAGTTTCCCAAACTACGTTGACTCTGACTTTCCCATTGCACGAGGGAATACGTAGGCATAGGGCAGTGATCTCATATCGAGTTAGTTCTTTCCTTTCTCCTCTATTTATCAGTAGCTTTAGATAGCTTTCACCCATAGATTTAGACAACAAGCGTGGATCCCGTTGAGTACTGTCACACCCTAATTTTTGACCGTAAGATCCCACCTCTTTTGCGCATTTTCTATTGTTATTTGACTATACTTTAATATTTATGTTCTTTCTTTGCGACTAACCAACTTGTGCAGATGCGATAATTTTGAGTAGAAATAGTATTCATTCTCGCGGTCGATTATTTATACATAACTTACCGTTTCAACCACTTCGTTCTCATTTTGTGAAACTGGGTTTGTTGCTGAAAAGCTCAGGAAGTCTGGAAAGATGTATGTGGACTTCTTATTCCCCACAGACTGTGTTGAGTTCCTAGAGGAAGGATACACTCATATTCTCACATAAATGCACTGTTAAAGACATTAGAAAAAGTCTTATTTGCACTGTTAAAGACTTCTTATTTCCTATGTATCTATGTCTGGGTCTGTTTGGACAAAAATAGCAACACCGGCCATTGTTCACTTACAGAAGTGCACTGTTAAAGACATTAGAAAAAGTCATTTGAAACTCAGAGTAGAGTAGAAGGAGGTTCAGGCCCTCAGAACTGTGAAACTCATCACCGGGCATAGAACTCGAGCAGTCGGAAGAGCAACGGAGATCGTCACCAACTTCCTACCTAGCTCAGAGATAACTCAGGCAACAAGAGGAAGAGCAACGACAACTGTAATCCTCGGCTCAGACATAGTGTCGTCACCGCAGACTCAAAACCCTCTCTCAGCAGGCAAGATAGAGCAATATCTGAACTCGAAGCCCAACATCCCCTGCAATAAGAAGAAAACATTAATATAACTTCAACGTGGAGGTCAACTGGCGGGAAGATACGTCAAAGATGCGAATCCAAATATCATAGATTAAGAGGAAAAGGAAGGTTCAAAACTTCCCAAAATTGAAGCCAACATTTGGTCGACAGAATCAGGAGAAATTAAATACTATTTCCAAAGTCACCAAGTGAATCAGACAAAGGAATCATCAAAATAGGAAAGCTTTAAAGGAAATCTTCAATGGAGGCCCAACTGATCCATCTATAAAAGGGCAGAGGAAACCCACAAATCAAAAGGGAAGGAATCACCGAAGGAGAGCCGCCATCACAAAGAGAAGCATACATGCTCAAAGCTCGAATCGGGAGAAAGCCCACTTCACCGCGAAGCTCAGACTACCCGCGAGACTCATCATCACCGTCCGGGAGAGAATGAGATCGTGGATTGTGTTGCAGTGAGAATCGTGATACTAAGCTATTGATGAACTTGAATCTTGAATTCTTAAATTCACAACCATACTTTAATTTATCCAAAGGAAAGGTCTAAAGAAAGAAAAACCCTTTTCGCGATGTAACAACAACGCTAAGAGATTCGGGGATCGGGGGTTGGTTATGCATAGGTAGGTATTTCACATCCTAAACATCTGTAGTACTCTATAGGAACCTTTTGTTTATTTGCATGCTAAATTGGTAAATGTTTGCTAAGGTTTGGAATTGGGTAAAAGGTGAAGGTTAAAACCTAAAGATAGTTTCTAAGTTTGCTTGCAAAGACGTCGTGTCCTCTGCCTACGTATCCTAACTAGGATAGAATCAGAGCAATCGTAGTTCACCTCACTAGGGTTGAAGAACACTTGATTATGATCAAGGTTCAAAGGGGAACAAACATATCCATGCTTGTGTAGAGTTTCACGAAACTCTCTAGATCTATGTTGAACTCTCAAGAAAGGGAAGTAAGTAATCATTTCCATGATTCTTACATAGAGTTAACCAAACTCTATCCTAAAGTTCTACGTTGTAAGACCAATTGGTTCTATCCAGACCAAAAGGTGGGAGAAGGGGGAAGGTTGCTCGTTAAGATATCGCATCTTGTGCCTACGTATTCTCATTATCCAATGAGAAATCAGAGCAGTCGTAGTTCGGGCACGAACTACAGAATAAAGATCTATTGGTTCTCTCCAGACCAAAAGAAAGAAGATTCTATCCAAACCTATGATGTTATATCCTATTGGTTCTATCCAGACCAAAAGGGGAGAAAGGTTCTATCCAGACCTACGAGTTAATGAGCTATCTATGACCCAAGGGTCAATAGAGAGACTTTCCTTTGGAAGGAAAAATAGGAGGCAACTGGGATGAGAACTAAAGAGCTCCATCACTTTGGGGAAATAAACTTAACAAAGCATAATCATTCACACATGATGAATATAAGGGATATGGTTACAAACAGGAATAATCAAGCATATTACAATAAGCAAGGATTTCAATCAGGATGAATGGTTACAACCAAAGCAAGCATTTAAGATATTACAATATCAGGCAATGATTTCAATCAAGATAGATGGTCACAACCAAAGCAAGTATCAAGATATTATAATATCATGAAATGGGGAAGTTCTTACAAGACTAAACACAAAGGGTGAAAACCACAGACATATCTTGACAAAGAATGAGGTACATCTTAATAAAGATGGAAGGGGATCTTAACAAAGATGAGGCTTCAATAGGGCTTACAAGATGACGTGTATACTTACAAGCATCATGCCTAAACAAATAATGTTACAACAATGTAAAGAGATAAATGGAGATAGATGGTTACAACCAAGCAAGCATGCATATCACAATAGGCAAGGATCAAATAATACAAATGGTTACAACCGATAATCACATATCTTAACAAAGATGGAAGCATATCTTGACAAAGACAAAAGTAACGATCATGTAAACAAATCATAATTTGAAGGTAAGCATGTCATAGGTTCAAGGTATAACAAATGTAACAACATTTAGGCATTGATGACAATCAAATACGTAAAGAACAATCGCAACAGTTAAACTCAAGATTTTAGGAAGAGAACAACAATTTATGGTAACAACCAACAAGAGATGAAATCTTAACATGTTAACAAACATAAAGAAGTCAAATACCAATAAATCTCACAAGATAAAATAAGCATGGCATAATGGAAATTTAATCGAGACGTAAGGTAATGACCTAAGAACGAATATACTAACAAGCAGGCAAAAAGCATTGTAAAAACAAGCAACTATGAAATTACAATCCATGTAATACAACTAGACATCACAATGAAAAAGTTGCAAAAATAACGGGTAAAAAACAGTGAAGAATGAATAAGTTATGAAATTTTTAAGTTTGATTGATTTTATGACAATAAAATAAACAAACACACGTAAAAAAAAGAAAAGTGGCATGGGTGGGGATTGAACCCATGCCCTTGTGTTTACAAACACACAACAACAACCACTTGGGCACCACACACGCGCTGGTAATGAAAATGGAAGAAAAGAAGAAAATAATTCAATTACAAATGAAAAATAAAATGCCCAAAAAAGAGTTGATCCCAAGGATCGAACTCATGGCTGGCAAGTGAAAGGTGATATGCACGCAAGTTGATTACCACCGGGGTGGCTGTACATCCAAGTACAAAGCCACCCCCATAAATACATAAGGTAAGTTATGGTGGAATTTCTGGGCCAGCCTAAAACAAGTGGAAATGCAACATGCATTTTGATTCATAACTTGGTCAAATCTTAATCTTTTTTGGTGAAATTTTAGCCTAATCTGAATGATTTTTCATGAACATTAAGATGGTGCTAACAAAAATTTGAAATGACAACCATACATTAAAACACGAATACAAATGCAAATTGGAATTTTGAAATGCATCTTGATGAACATAAGCTAAACCAGTGGCAGTTGGGATGATGAAACAACATGAGCAAATCATAAATGTGATCTTGAATGGATTCTAACAAGAAATTAATTCCAAACATCCTTAGATCAACAAGAGATATATGAGTTGCAATGATGAGCATGATATGGACATGGACCAAGATGACATGATCAAAATACATGAGTTCAAAACCAAAACTGATTTGCATATGTTTAAAATACAATATTGAGTGAGTCCATCAACACATTTGTTCATAAGACAATTAGAGCTCAGAGATGGTATGTGAGTTGAAAGAAATGCACATGTTTTGAAAATTGCAACATTACAATAGTGTGTCAAAACAGTTTTTCTTTTGATTGGCATGAGAAGATAAGCATTAGCATGACAGAGTTTAAACACCACAGGTTACTACATGCTCTAACAACAAAAGATGCAATCATGTTATCAAACAGCAAAAATAACAAACTTGGTAATGGTTGAAAATAAAGAGGCATCAGCATTAGATAGCAGTTAGATAGTTATAACAGCACTGTTGTGGATCTTATCATGGCAATGCTAACAGCATTCAACAATCAGTCCTATGCACATAACAAACTAGTGATAATTGGTATCATATGGCAGCAGTGCTACTTCTTAAATGACAGTTGTACTTGTGACAGCAAAGGCATGACATGTTAACACAAATATTCCAAACATTGACCTCATGATGCTAACAAGCAACTTCATGACAGATTTCAACCATGACTTTCAAGACATTGAAAACCATACATGGGAAAGGTACACACATGCTTATCACAGTTGACAACACAAAACATATGGACATGTTCATAACTAAGAGTAACAACATAAAAGCTGAAATGAGCAACCTTATGCATCATGCTAACAGAGGTTAGGGTATTAACAGTAACAACTTTTTGGTTATCACAATTCCAACCTTAAATGGCTCTCCAAGACAGTCATCAATTTGTCACAACAAATGCAAAACAACAATTTTAAAACAGCAATGCATCAAGATTTCAACAGTGTAGTACATAAAAGAACAACAAATCTACCAGCTGCTCCAATGGTATACAAAACTCAGTTAATAGCTAACTAAAACAAACTGACCCCTAAGGGTTGAAACAGAATTGAGGTACAAGACAGTTGAACAAAAGATAAAATGTATGAATAATGCAAACATGTGCAGCAGGTCATGGATTATAATGGCTAGGACTGAGACTTAATGATATCAGAAATCAACAATTCAAAATAGGAGGTAAGCAATAGATTGATGTATAAACTGAACATGACAATGCTAAAGGTTATCACCCTTCTCATAAGTTACAACTTATTAAAACCACAAGCAAACTTAGCATGAATACCAAGTAGAAACAACAAAGAACACAAATTGACTAACTCAAAAATCCAAGACAGTTATCTAATTGGCATGTCAATCCCTAAGTTCTAGTCAGTTTTCACAATTATGCATAACAGCAACAGCCCATAGGAGTTTCAAAGTAAAATATGATTTTGGTAAAAATAGAAAACAAAAATTCCATCCATTACGATGTGGCCAAACTTTCCTTAGACAACATTTGAACCAAAAGACTGCACACAGGCTGGACACATCTTACCAGCTTGCCTAACCAAGTTCAAAACAGGAATGCAACATGTGAGAAGGTAAAAAACAAATTGGCAGCCAACAAGTTCATGACAGATTGAGGCAATTGAATATCACACACAAGTTTCAAATAAGTAGAACATTGATTCTAGATACATGGATCAAGTAGAAATCAATTGAAACAGAATATGATATATTGGTTCAACACATTGGCAGCAAAAATCTCACAATAGGCCTCAAAGTACAAATCTCATGTTCTCAATATTTCAACCAATTCAAACATTATGAGCAAGATCATGTAAACAAAAATCAATGGTTTAGAACCTTTAGGACACAACATGGCAAGTATACATCATCTTGACACAAGACTCATGGTAATGGCATATCAAATGTAAGGCAAATAAATCACAACTTTGAACAAAGTTACACTTGATTCATACATGATCTAGGGGGTAGGGGAATCTCATGAACAACTTACAAATTATCCAAATATCACCAATGAACAAAGTTTGACAGTTCTAGGGCAAACACACCACATTTCAATGTTTGGGATTCCTAAAACTACTATATAGGAAAAATCTTCAAAGACAAGTTAAACATAATATCAAATCTCAATATGGTAACATAACAACAACATATCATTCACAAATGAAATACCCTAACAAAAGTAAATATCATAACCATAAGACATGAGTTCTTGACAAAGAACTAAAATGGGGCAGCAAGACTACATTTCCATAAAATTACTTCAAAATGATAAAACATGACAATGTATGATCAATAAAGAGTTTGAATATCACATACCTCTTGTAGACAAGTCTTGAAACAATAAACCACTTTTCAAGACAGTTAGAGTTGTGAAGTTTCCAGCTGGTTTTTTAGAGTTTAGACAGTTGAGGTATGATATATATGAGGTGTTGATAGTGTTGGAATGGTAGGAAGTGCCTCAAGTAAGGATTTGGCTTCCAAAGTGCAAGAAAGTCAATATACTAAGGTGTGAAGGTTGACTTTTGGGAGAATGATGTTTTTAGGTGGTTTGAATGTATGGACACCTTCTACACAATGTTTATGGATTGTGTAGATGGTTTTGGGTGACTTGGAAATGGTAGAGCTGAGTTTGAGCAGAGTTTTGCTCAAGACAGCTTTTTAGTGAAAATGGAAGTTTTTGAAAAATGAGATTCTTGAGGAAATGAAAGAGAGTTGAGAGCTATTGTTTCTCTTGGTTTTGGAGAGTGCTCTGGTGTGTCTAACATCAATGAGGATGCCTCTATTTATAGTGAAAGCAAAGGTGAGGGCAGATTTGTATTTTGCCACTTTTGGAGGGAGTTTATGAAGCTTTTGAAGTGAATCTTCCAAAATCTTTGTGGCAGCTCTAACACATCAGCTCCATGGACCAATGCTGAGCCAAAATCAATTGAGATGGGAAGGATGGGATGGATGAAATGAGGCTAGAAGGTAGGGGACTACAGCTGCCCAACTTGCTTGAAAAGTTTCTCTTTCATGGTTTTAAATGATTATTTTAATATCCATTTGTTCCAAATTGCACAAGCCTTCCAATTCCTCATTTTTTCTGGTGTTTGCATCATCCAAGCTTCATAATATCAGAAAGTAACAAGATCCAATGGCTGAGAGTAGCCCAAGTTAGTGAATTCTGAATTTTGAGAAGTATGGGATTGGTAATCTCAAGTGTGGCAGCCCTAACTTCCATGGTTCATAACTTTCTGCTCACACATGCTATTGAGGAGTTTTACCACAATTTAGAAAGCCCTTAAGTAGCTATATAACTTTCATGTTTTGGAGATTTCCAAATTCTAGATGTAACTAGGTTGAAAAACCCTTCCAAGTTGCTGAAAAAATCACTTAAAAAAGCTAAATAACTTAGAATTTTTCTAAGTTATTTCCCTTCTTAAAATGAATCTTGTCATAACTCCAAATCTATGCATTTTTTTATCATAGACCACTTTGAGGCTTTTATAGTGATTTCCAAGAGCTTTCCAATGAGCTTTGAACCACTTCAATTGGATGTGTGGTTGAGGAGTTATGGTCTTGCCCCTTTTGAAACCCTAATTCCCGATTTTTGCAATTACTTCTTAACCCTTGATCTAATGGTCATGAAATTTTTTGGGAAGGCGTAATATGACATAAGGAACATTTTTTATTCACATCTTGAAGTCAAATTCCTTATTGTTTAAGAGTTGACTTTTCGGTCAACCATTCGGTCGATCGGTGACTACCGAGTCGACTGTTGGTGATCCGGGTATTCTGAGGACTTGAAACTCTTTGGATGGACTTTACTAAGCCACATGAACTTAATGGACCTTGATCCCACCATTGAAACACTTTTTAAATCAAAAGTCAAACTACAGTTGACTTTTCCTGATCGAAAACCCTAATCGGGTATCTTGAACTGCACTGTTCTCAATTCCCGGGTGACCACTTCAAATTGGATTCATACTTGACCTAATGTAGTGTCCTTGATCTTTTTTGAAGTTGAATCAATCCAAAACATTGATTGATCAATCCACCGAAGCCTCGATTTTGACGGTACGGAACCCTAATTCATCTGCATCTTGACAAAGATAAACTGGAAATGGGTTAAGGTTAGTTAATCAAATGAATATGATCCTAAAATGATGATGAGGGTCTAAGGGGTCAAAATTTGGGGTGCAACAGATTGCATCACCGTTTCCCCGCCACCGTCAACGAGCCGCCGCCAACTCCTATTCTTGGGTAAAAGCTTATTTTTCAAATCACTGTTGCATGTTTGATTTTTGCTGAGTTACAGGTTGATGACAGAATGGCGAAGCAAAAAGTATAAGGATGGTGAATCGCGAAGTGATGAAGAAGGAGCAGGCTAACGACGCTGCGGGAGGGATTTGGGGGATAAGGGTTTTGTTTTTTTTGTTTTGTTTTGTGGTAAAAGCTGGTAATATAAAGTGATCACACGTGATGCATACACACATACCACGCACCCTCGCACACACGGTCCTCTGATCTCCAACGGATCAGATACAGCGATCCACGTTGCGCATTCCACCATAAACCCACATGCTACACCACACCCAATTTGTCCGCTTTTAATCTCCCACTAACCCTCAATTAAACCTCATTTATCCGCTAATTATTTAATTAACTCATAATATAATCATTAACCCTTTTAATAATTAACCAATTAATTAATCCTTTTCCCATCCGTTTTTATTTGAATTAATTCATTTCACTTAATGTTTTTATCCAAATGATAATTTAGATAAAGAACCTTTTATAATAACCATTTTTTTAAGGAAAATATTAATAACCAGAAAACCATTTTCATATTTAGAACTTTATCTAGGATTTTACAAACGGCCTTTTAATAAAAAATAAACCTTTTTCTAAAATACTTGATTTTTTATTTAAATTAACTTTTTTAATACTAATTGAACCTTTTAATAAGTAGTTGCTTATTTAAAATCATTTCTAATCACTCTTTAGAATTTAATTAATCGTTTAAACCTGTTTATTATATTAATAATAATTCCGCTAAAATCATCGTCGCATAAAATTTAATCGTGCATGCTTGCATTTTCGCTCCGCCCCATTCACCTATTCACTTGCACTCACTTGTACACTTTAGCACTTTCATGCGTTTATGTATGCTTTGACTTTATTCGCAATTTATATTTATCGTCCTTTATTCGCATTGCATAAATGTCCAAAGGAAGAACTTGCGCGTAACGTAAAACTTGCGCGTATGCATATCATTTGCATCATAATCCTCGTTGATCCTTGATGCCATTCAAGTCGATCTTTTAAGATAGATCCTACCCATAGGAGGACCTTTGCCTTTTACTTTACAACTTAGATAAAACAATTCAACTCAATTCAAATTATTCAAACATATTAGAGAATAAGATGTTAATCATCTTAAGCGAGATAAAACTTCTACCCCATAACAATTCAATCAATATGTAGGGACTTTTCTGCTTAAGAGAGATAGAGGCGTACTTGTTAACAATTTGAGTACTTGAGCCCTTCTCTTAAGACGATGCAAAGACTATTTTCCTACGAAGTTGTGGCGGTTAAATTAAGTAATCTCCTTTAAAATGACAACTCGTGTTTTCTCCTAAAACCATTCAATCAACTACCCTTATCCCGTTGGAACTTTGACCAACAGTCAAAGAGTTCCTCAAACCCTTTAGGGGAACTACAAATACTCTGATTCCATTCCCGTTAGGATATGTAGGCACAAGATGCGACGTCTTGGCGAGTATACTTAGAAATAAACCACTAGGTCTTTCACCCTTAAGCAGATAACCCTTAGCAATAAACACCATAAAACAAGAGGTTCCTGTAGAGTACTACAGAAACTTTAGATGCTAGCACCTTCACTAAGTTTAACCAACCCCCAAACCTATAACTCTCTAGCTTTTGCATATGCATTGCATTGTGGGTAATTCAATCTTTTTTCCTTCCTTTGGACAAATTAAAGACTGGTTGTAATGAATTAAGATTCAAGCTAATCAATAGCTTGGTATCCAATTTTCACCGCGACAAGTACAACGGACGTGAGGGGTGCTTATACCTTCCCCTTGCGTAACCGACTACCGAACCCAAAATTTGGTTGTGATAACCTTGTCTTTTCTCTTTTTCGTCAGGTTTTCTTTGATCGTTTCCTTTCCCTCTCTTTGGGATAAATAACGAACGATGGTGACTCTTCTGTCTTTGCCGGCCTCTTTTTCGCAGCGATGCAACAACTGGCGACTCTGCTGGGGAATTTTTTCATTCCTTATGCGAGTCAATCCTAGCGTTTGTTTGCTTGTTTATGGGTGCGTATATATGTGCATAGGTGTTGTATATGTATTTTATTGCATTTGTATTTACATTTTCCGCACTTTATTATTTTGTTGTTGTTCTGCTGTTGGGAGGGATTGTTCCATTGAGAGATAAGCCAAATACCCAAGCTTGAGGATACATATAACATTAGAGTGGAAAGTAGTGATGGACATGTACATTTGGCGTGCATTAGTCCTCACGAAATTCGCGTTCATATGAGATTTTCTTTGACAACTTCCTTTCCAGTCTGTTTCAGACAGTTGAGAGGATGTTGGATCTGAAAATTGTCGACTCTGGAGACCGATCATTTGGGAGTCAGTTGAGTGAGGCCTCTTCATTTGATCATGATGCCAAACCAGAAATGGTGAACGTATCATCGTTTCTCAAAAGTCTGTGACACTGACGACCGCATAGGATGCCGAACCTTATCATATATTAGGTTCATAACTTTGAGTGGGAGAGTTATGCAGGAAACTTGACCTTCAACTAACCCGGTATTCTGGTATTCTCTTCAGAGTGAACTTCTTCAGTTAGCAGCGCAGCAGTTTGATAACACGAAATCATATAGATATTTTCATGCATAATTCAACTAAAATCTAACCGTTTTCGATCCGATTTCGGGTTATTTCCGTATATTTGTCTGATGTTTTGCAGGTATTCAACGATCACGTCTAAACAAGGAAACATGAAGAAAAGAAGCAATCTCAGATGAAATATGGACGAAAAAGGAGTGAAAATACAATGAAAAGCGCAGCAAGCTGTTTTTGCTGATGTGACGACCGTCACAACTTCATGACGACCGTCACACGGGTGACGACCGTCACACCTTGTGACGACCGTCATGCAGGCAAAAACGCCCCACTCATATTACACGTCAAAAGAGCAGTTCCAATTCCCACAGAGTGGACCACTACTCCCTAAATTATCTTCCTCAAGGTCCATCATCCTCAGAGATAACCGTTGGGATTCCACTTCTATAAAAAGGGAAGCAGAGGACTTCAGAAAGAGAGCTGCATTCATACCACGAAGTGCTGCCGAATTTACTTTCCAGAGCAATTACTTTCCAGTTTTATTTGTATTCATTTCTATTTACCTTTCCTTATTCCCATTTCCGCTCTTCTGTAATTTCTATTGTACTGTACGATCAAATTGGCACTAAAGACCAGAATCCTGCCAACATCTGTGGAGGATCTGCCCAAAGGCCAATTGGCATATTTACAGGTTTTCATTTTGATCGACCTCAGTCTTATTATAATGCAAATTATTATTTATTATTCTTATTTATATTTTGTTTTTCCCAATTCCATGTCTAGCTAAACTTAGGTAATCGATATGTAGTAATAATTCTAATGGGATTTGATAACACTTGGTTGAAAACTTTCTTTTCACAAAAGTAATCTATGGTCTGAGTGTTTAAAATTGATTCACTGAATAAACTTCGTCGCGAAAGCGAGAACTTATTTAAAAGTAGTTTTGCCACGAAAGTGGGAAATTAATTAAGATACGAACCAACAAGCGAAAGCTGCGGTAAGGTCAGATAGTAAACACTAGGCATTTGTTTTAATAACAGCGAAAGCACTTTAAGACGAATTAGAATTTAGAGATTTCCAAAAAATAATTTTAACCCCGAACGGAATACGAAAGTATACGTTTGGCCCTTAGGATTATGATTAGCGTCAATAACCATCGTGAGGCGAGAGTTTTCAAATCTCCATTTTCTGCTTGAATAAACTTTGAAAATTATTTCATACACCATAACTTATCAAATCCCTGAAGAACACAATTACTACGTATCGATTTAATCAATTATAATCTAAATAGTATTCTTAGTTCCCTTTTAGTGACAATCTTATTCCCTTAAACATATCCTACCTAGCTAAACATAGTAACTCCCAAGAACACTAGTTTGATTACGAGTCCCTGTGGGATCGATATCTATTATTACTACGCGATAGACTGTGCACTTGCAGTTAGTTGTATTAGACATAGAAAGTCGCGATCAAGTTTTTGGCGCCGTTGTCGGGGACCCGTTTAGTCAATAGTGTAACCTTCTGTTACGCCGTATAGACTAGGTTAACAATTTTCATTTTCCCTACACTAGTTCTGTCGATTGTATGCCAAGAAATCGCCCGCAAAGCGATATCGTAAAACCTTCAGTCGCAGAACTAGAACGCTTCTTACATTTAAGAAGTAGAATCATTGAGTACCAACTCAAACAACTCAAACATAACACTCCCGAACCTCTCACTCCCATTCCCAAATCAGAAGAAGAAGAACCAGAGATGGCTGAAGGACCTCCGAACAAACCGCTGAAGGCATACGCTACACCATCTCAGATGGAGCCTAGAAGTAGCATTGCTGCCCCAGCTATTACCCGAAATGATTTTGAGCTAAAACCATCATTGTTGTCGGCTGTACAACAAAACCAATTCTCAGGAAACGCAACTGAGGATCCGAACGAACATCTAACGAAGTTTGTACAATACGCAGACACAGTGAAAGCAAATGGAGTAACTCCATACGCGATAAGACTTCGTCTTTTCCCATTCTCTCTTAGAGACAGAGCGTGGACATGGTTACAATCGTTACCATCCAACTCCGTTACGACGTGGGAGCAATTGAAGAACGTCTTCTTAGCGAGATATTTTCCGCCAAGCAAAACTGCTATGCTTAGAGCTCAAATCAACGGATTTCGACAGAAAGATACTGAATCTCTTTACGAAGCATGGGAACGATTCAAAGATATGATGAGAACATGTCCTCACCACGGTCTAGAAGACTGGGTGACAATCCATACTTTCTATAATGGACTTCTATACAATACTAGATTGACAATAGACGCTGCCGCGGGCGGTGCACTTATGGATAAGCCATACGATGAAGCCTATCAATTAATAGAAAACATGTCACAAAACCATTGCCAATGGGGAGGTGAACGCACTCCAACTGAGAAAACCACAACGAAAGGTGGGATGTACGAAATCAGTAGCCTTGAAAAGTTCAATGCTAAAGTAGATGCTCTAGCACAGAAGATTGATAGTCTGACCGTTAACCCCACTGCAACTGTCGCTGCAGTAACTCCAAATTGCGAGTTATGCGGAAGCACCACTCATAATGCACCCGAATGCCCATTGCTAGCCGGAATCCCGCCAGACCAGGTAAATTATGCTCAAGGAAATCCCTACGCAAATACCTACAACCCAGGTTGGCGAAATCATCCAAACTTTTCTTACAAAAGCGAAAATGCATTGCAAATGCCTACTGCTCCGCAAGGATATCAAAAACCAGCTGCTCAGAATGCACCTAGGAAATCAAACCTCGAATTGATGATGGAAAAGTTCATAGCTACTCAAGCTCAAACAAACAAAGAGTTCCTAAATCAAAACATACACACTAGCGAGCAAATTAAACAGTTGACAGGAAAAGTAGACGCTTTAGCCACCCACAACAAAATGTTAGAAACTCAGATATCACAAGTGGCTCAACAGCAAGCATCTGCTGCCGCACCTGCTGGCACATTTCCTGGACAACCTGAACAGAATCCCAAAGGCCAAGCAAATGCTGTGATACTAAGAAGTGGAAAAGAATTGGACGAACCGATCGATCCGAGGACCGAAAACTCAGCCATGCAACAAAAACCAACTGAATAAGCAGAAAAGGAATCTGAGTTAGAGAAGAAGGAGGACAACGAGAAGGAGGATACCGCAAGTGAAAAAACTCAAGCACCTCCAGCGCCATATAAACCACCTATTCCTTATCCACAAAGACTAATAAACTCTAAAACTTCAGGACAGTTTAAGAAATTTGTAGAGCTCCTTAAACAGTTGAATATTACTATTCCTTTTACAGAAGCAATAACTCAAATGCCGTCATACGCCAAATTTCTCAAAGAAATCCTGTCGAATAAGAGAAAGATCGAGGATAACGAAACAGTTACACTTACTGCAGAGTGTAGCGCTATTATTCAGAATCGCATGCCTCCTAAATTAAAAGACTCAGGTAGTTTCTCCATACCCTGCATCATAGGAAAGTTCGTAATAGACAAAGCTCTATGCGATTTAGGAGCCAGTATCAGTGTTATGCCCTTATCTATATGCAAAAAGCTGAATATGGGAGACCTCAGGCCAACCAAAATGTCCGTACAATTAGCTGACAGATCAGTAAAATACCCCGTCGGAATACTGGAAAACGTTCCAGTACGCATAGGACAATTCTACATTCCAACCGACTTCATAATCATGGACATCAAGGAGGACACTGTAACCCCAATTATCCTAGGAAGACCGTTCCTAGCTACAGCCGGAGCGATTATAGACGTGAAGAAAGGAAGGCTAACATTCGAAGTAGGAGAAGAAAAGATAGAGTTCATTCTCACCAAGTTCTTACAAGCACCAGCAATAGACGATACCTGCTATTTAGTAGACGAAATCGACGAATGCATAAGAGAACTTGAAAATGAAGAGACCACGTATTCAGAAATAATAAAGATTCAAATACCCGACATTTCTGAAGACGATAATTGGCGTAAACCGTACAAAGACGACAGCCTAAGCGAAAGCTTAGCACTGACCCCAAACCATATGCCAGGTCCGAAGAACCCATCTTTAGAACTTAAAACACTACCCAAAAACCTCAGATATGAATTTCTAGACGATGAACTAAAAAGACCAGTGATAGTCAACGCCGACTTAGGACAACCAGAAACCGAAAAGTTATTAGAAGTCCTAAAGAAGTACCCAACCGCGTTAGGCTATAACATAAGCGATTTAAAAGGTATAAGCCCTTCAATCTGTATGCATCGAATTACAATAGAGGAAAACTCTAAAACCTCTCGAGAGCATCAGAGAAGACTGAACCCCATCCTGAGCACTGTAGTCAGAGATGAAGTAAAGAAATTGCTAGATGCAGGAATCATCTATCCGATCTCCGATAGTGAATGGGTTAGCCCAGTTCATGTCGTACCAAAGAAAGGAGGAGTCACAGTAGTTAAAAACGAAAAAGGCGAATCAATAACAAAAAGAGTCGTGACTGGAAGCAGGATGTGTATTGATTATAGGAAGCTTAACAAGGCTACGCGCAAAGATCACTTCCCGTTACCCTTCATAGACCAAATGTTGGAAAGACTAGCCAAACATTCATATTTCTGCTATCTAGATGGTTACTCAGGATTCTTCCAAATTCCCATCCATCCTGATGACCAAGAAAAGACTACATTCACCTGTCCTTATGGTACTTTTGCTTACCGCCGAATGCCGTTCGGACTCTGTAACGCTCCAGCAACCTTCCAAAGATGCATGATGGCAATCTTTGCAGATTTCATAGACGACATTATGGAAGTGTTTATGGACGATTTCTCGGTATGTGGACAAAGTTTCGAAGGATGCTTACAAAACTTAGAAATGCTACTAGAACGTTGCGTAAAAGTAAACCTCGTCCTAAATTGGGAGAAATGTCATTTTATGGTCCGACAAGGAATAGTTCTAGGACATGTCATATCAGATAGAGGGATTGAGGTAGACAAAGCTAAAATAGAGATTATAAAAGATCTCCAACCTCCAAAATCCGTACGAGAAATACGGAGTTTTCTAGGACATGCCGGTTTCTACAGAAGATTTATAAAAGATTTCTCGAAAATCACAAAACCTCTGACCGGCCTGTTAATGAAAGATGTTGAGTTCGTCTTCGACGACGACTGTTTAAAAGCATTCGAAACATTGAAATCAGCCCTTATCACCGCACCAATCATGCAACCACCCGATTGGAGACTACCGTTCGAAATCATGTGCGACGCGAGTGATTACGCTGTAGGCGCAGTTCTAGGACAAAGGAAGGACAAGAAACTCCATGCCATCTATTATGCCAGTAGAACCTTAGATCCTGCCCAAATGAACTACGTACCACAGAAAAGGAACTTCTAGCAGTTATATTTGCGCTTGACAAATTTCGTTCTTACTTAGTAGGAGCAAAAATTATAATATACACAGACCACGCTGCCATAAGGTACCTAATAAGCAAAAAGGATGCCAAACCAAGACTATTGAGATGGATCCTGCTACTACAAGAGTTTGACTTAGAAATCAAAGATAAAAAAGGAACCGAGAACGTTGTTGCGGACCACTTATCCCGAATAGAAGGCATCAAACATGAACCAGTACCGATAAATGACGATTTCCCGTACGAACGTCTGATAGCCAAATTAGAAAGTGACACGCCCAATTCAATCTCGGAAGATCCAGAATTCGAAAAAGCCGTAGAAGCCGTCTATGCCCAAATCACATTACCTTGGTATGCTGACATCGTTAATTACCTCGTTGCGGGCGTGCTTCCACCAGATCTTACTTATCAGCAAAAGAAGAAATTCTTCCACGATCTGAAACACTATTATTGGAACGAACCCCTACTCTTCAAGAGAGGGGCCGACAACATATATCGTCGCTGTGTCCCAGAGGAAGAAATAGAAAATATTATTTCCCAATGCCACTCAGCACCATATGGTGGTCATGCTAGTACGTCCAAGACGTGCGCTAAGATTCTCCAAGCCGGCCTATTCTGGCCTAATCTCTGGAAAGACGTTCACATCGCTGTGCAAAAGTGCGATAGATGCCAACGAACTGGCAACATCTCACGACGCGATGAAATGCCTCAGAAAGGAATCTTAGAGGTAGAAATCTTCGACGTCTGGGGAATAGATTTCATGGGACCTTTCCCACCTTCTTTTGGAAATAACTACATACTCGTCGCTGTCGATTACGTATCTAAATGGATAGAAGCCATAGCTGCTCCAACAAACGACGCACGAGTAGTAATCAAACTCTTCAAAAACACAATCTTTCCTAGATTCGGTGTACCCAGACTCGTCATTAGTGACGGAGGATCTCACTTCATATCGCGAATATTCGATAAACTTATCTCTAGATATGGAGTCCGGCACCGAGTAGCTACGCCTTATCATCCGCAAACTAGCGGACAAGTAGAGGTCTCGAACAGAGAAATAAAACAGATCTTGGAAAAGACTGTCGCTACCTCAAGGAAAGATTGGTCATCGAAGCTACAAGAAGCTTTATGGGCTTATAGGACCGCATTTAAGACACCAATAGGTACTACCCCCTATAAATTAGTTTACGGTAAATCCTGCCATCTCCCTGTAGAGTTAGAGCATAAGGCCTTTTGGGCCATTAAGACACCTAACTTCAACTACACCGAGGCAGGAGAAAAGCGAATCTTGAACTTACACGAGTTGGAAGAACTTCGATTAGACGCTTACGAAAATGCCCGTATCTACAAAGAACGAACTAAAAAGTGGCATGATAAACGTTCAATCAGGAAACAATTCAGTGTGGGAGACATTGTATTGCTCTTTAATTCACGATTAAAACTCTTCCCAGGTAAACTAAAATCTAGGTGGTCTGGACCCTATGAAGTGACTAAAGTACTTCAGAGTGGAGCTGTTGAAATTATCGATAAGACAAACGCACCATTTATCGTAAACGGGCAACGTCTAAAACATTACAATAAGAACGACAACAGTCCTCAAGTAAGCAATATAACATTGCTTGAGCTTCCAGCTCAAACACCCGAATAGCTTCTCACCAAGCTATCGTCAGGCTTTAGACGTTAAAAACAGCGCTTACTGGGAGGCAACCCAAATTTCCCTCGTTATTGCATTTCATTTTTCCTTAAAATTCTACTTTGAAAAATCCAACAAAAATTCTAAAATTACTACTACTTTCTACTTTCGTTCATTTTCGTACTTTTATTCTTATTTTATTTTCTCTCTTTTGTCTTTTGTTTCTACCGCTTTTCGTTTCTAAAAATCCTGACTTCAATTTCTTGTTTCAAACTTTTCAGGATTTTTAAAGTCTTCAAAACATTCCTTCTGTTTTCTCCGAATTACCTGCGAATATGGCCGAGTACGACTTCACGAAAGTTCACTTCCGAGGACTCGCTCAAAAGGCAAGATTTGCAGCACTGACCGAACGAGAATTCGCCTTAACGTTGTATTATGATAAGGCTACTATGGATAAACTAGGGATCACAGATAGCATTCAATACCTGTTCAATCAACTGGGTTGGGAGAACACTGCTCTAAAAACACGTTTCGCTACCTACAAGGATCTTACCTATGAATTCCTTAGTTCTTTCAGATACACACCCAACTATGGCTTTGGATCCAACACAGAGCTGATTACCTTCCGATTGTTTGGAATGGACCAAACCCATAGCCGGATGTCACTAGCTAACCTCCTAGGATTCCCTAGCGGACCGCATGTGTTCATCAGTGCAGAAGATGACGATATTGATTTGCAACTCGATCAATTCTGGGGTAGAATCACAGGCGACTATCACCCTGAACCAGGCAGAATGCACAATGATGACATACACAACCCAGCCTTCAGATACTTCCATAAGATACTAGCTCACACCTTGTTTGGAAAAGAAGAAAATATTACTACAGTGTCTAAGGAGGAGTTATTCATCATGTTCTGTGCTTCTCAGGGACGGACAGTAAATGCAGTGCCTTTCATGATGAGATCTTTCAAACGCCTCACGCTGGAACCTCAGACACCTATTCTTATAGGAGGCCTAGTAACAATGATTGCCCACGAGCTTGGCCTTAGATTCCATTTAAATGCCAGCACTCGTTTTGGTACCATCAGACCCATGAACATACAATTCTGCTTTAACAGGCGCATCTTAGGGACTATGGGACCTGGACCGTATGAGTACCTTATTAACGAAAAACCAGTACAGCTATTCACACTGCCTGATCATCTGATGACAAGCATCCACAACAAGGATAACTAGTTCTACGAATTGGATGAGCCTATGGGACCTACTTCACCACAGTCAACACCACAGAACTATATGTATGACAGTGACCACATCTCTGAGGCACACGACTATATGTACTATGAGGACGCTGCCTCTGAAACTGAAGTAGACCCTATGACTCCTCCACACTACAATACTTATCCTGAGCCTATCCCTGAGGAGACCACCGACAAAATGGATACCGTGTTACTCATATTGGACGACGTTGATAAAGCTCTGACTAATGTAAAAGCTGATATCGCAAGCATGCACAGTGAACTGGTAGGCTTCATGGATCTAGTCTGCGACCAACTCGACTACTATTCACAGAAATTCGATGAGTTGAAGGAACGAAAGGATTAGTTATTAGCTCGTAGCAGTAGTTTCAGTTTAGTCTAGTCTAGTTTAGTTTCATTTAATCATTTGGATTTTTCGCATTGTTAGTTTTCATTATGTACTACATACAATTGTTTCAATTCTATGTTATTTCAATTCTAGTTTTTATTCAATTACTCTGTTTTCGCATTATTTATTGTTTGTTGGCTGTTATATTACATCACCGTATCAATACTAAGCCTTAAAGTCACTACGAGTACGCCCTCAGAGCAAAATCCTGCGTTCTGCAGATTTTGCTGCTGTGACGACCGTCACAGCCTCATGATGAGCGTCACGCGGGTGACGACCGTCACACCTACGTGACGACCGTCACGCAGTCAGAAACTGCTATCTGATAAAACAGGGTTCGTGTTCTCTTCCACTCCCCCCATTATCACTTTCAAACATCCTAACTCTTACCCCACTACGAATTTTCGTCCTCCCCACATTGAACTATAAACTTCAACTCCAAATTCAACCTCCAAACCACCGTTCTGTCATTCTTCCCTCTCTGCAGAAAAACCCCAAACCTCAGAAACCTCTCCATCTTCCAACAATGGCAAGGAATGCAGAAACCCCAGATGTCAGCAACATTCCCTTCAGTGAAGGCGAGTTAGGAGAAAGACAACGAGCAAACTACATTGCATTTCATCAGAGGTCGCTCCAGCCGACTCACTACCCGCACCTTCCATCGCTTACGGAGCTCGGACTCCTTGAAGGTGTAACCTGGATGCTTCAAAGAGCAGGCATCTGGAACCTCTGCACCAACCCACAACCAACCTACGAACAACTCACTCTTGAGTTCTTGAGTTCGTTCACTTACGTCACAAGCAGCGGCGAACTTAACCAGCATTCAGGTGCCGCCTGCTTCCGGATGTTTGGCGTCAACTATCAGATGCACCAAAACCAGATTTCCAGCATCCTACAGCTACCTCGCGGCGACAACGCTCATCGCCGCATCACCGATCAGTTCCAACACAAAGCCTTCGCGCTGTGGTATCAGTTGACCGGCCTCAATGCCGATGGTCGGGACTCCCTACACGCCACTCATATCCATAACCCAACCATCAGGTACTTTCACAGAGCGTTGAGTAACACTATCTTCGCCAGAGACAGCAACCACAAAGTGAACTCCAAGGAGCTCTTCTTTCTTCATTGCGTCTTCAACAATGAACCTGTCAACGCTGCCCCGTTTCTGCTGGCTCACATTCAGGCCAACTGCAACCGTGGCTCGAAGCCATTCTACTTTGGCGGGATTGTCACGGCTATTGCACTTGGGCTGAACCTTGGCGACCGCCTCCAGCACCTCCATTCCATCCCCTCGGTGTTCCTTGACACCGACCACTGCAGAGCCTCTCATCTCATCCGCTCCCGAGCTGACGACAAATACCATCCGGTTGTGCGTGGCAAGACCGTCCGAAGCATCATCCTTCCGTCCTGCACCCGCATCCATCCAGAGGACCGTACCAACTGGTTGTTCGACCTCACTGCCCCTCCTGCTGCCGCTGTTCCTACTCAGGATCCCACTCACGGTTCCGATGATGAAATCCAAGCTGAGTTGGACAGGTCCGAGCAGCCAGAGGCATCGCAGCCTCCTCCTCCCGTAGGTCCATCCTCACGCCGCCGCCGTCATCATCCTGTGCCAGACTACACAGAAGAGGACCTCCGTCGCTCCCTAGACCAGCAGGCACAGATACTCACGATGCTGCAGCAGCAGAACCAGCGAGCTGACCAGTTCGAAGCTTGGCACCGGACTCAAATGCAACAACTTCACACCGGCCAAGCTACGATCACTGAGAGCCTAGCGAATCTGACCCTGCAGGTCGAAGGACTCCGAGACACCGTCTACCACACCGGAGCTATGAGCTAAGAGGACAGAGTAGCCCTTGCTAGAGCCAGAGGACGCCAGCGCGGACGTGACAGAGGCCGAGACTAGATTTTCATTTTTCCTTCATTGTTTACTATATTTCAGTTATTTGTATTTTCATTTTCAGTTGTATCTCCCTCTCGCATGCTTCAAGAATCAGTGAGGACACTGATCGAGATAGTGTGGGAGCGGAGCCTTATTTCCATTCCACTGTACTCTGAATTTCCTTTATTTCCTTTATTTCCATTTCACTGCACTTTGAATTCTCGTAATTTCTATTTTTACACTTTCTATTTCTAGCAAATAAAGCTCGTCTATATATTTTTCACGTTACGCAAACAATCCCCAGATTATTCAACGTCAACAAAAAAATTTTAGTTCGTTCCTCAAAAGCAAAAGCACCACGAGAATGCACCTGAGTTCAAACCAAGTTTTGAAACTCCGAGGAAACGACAGTTCTAACAAAACCAGTATCGTCCAGACACCTTAGATCTCTAGTTTATGCGAGTCGGTTTCACTACCTACGTGTACCAAAGTCTCAAGTGTCTACGCAAACTCAACCCCAAGTAGTTTATACTAGCAGTCAGCACCATCCTAAAACTCTTCTAAGCGAGCGACCGATGCAAATAAGTGTATGATCTCCAAAAAGATGAAAAATCATGAAAAGAGAGCTAAAAAGCCCAAAAATATAAGATACATTTCCTTCTAAGTTAGGTGCTCCTCACCCGAGCATTTAGCCCAACGGCACGAAAAACTCATTGAAAATCAATGACATAAAATTATGATCAATGAAGAAGATCAAAAACAGAAATGAGATCATATTCACTAACAGGTCGACTTGCCATGAAAGTGTGCGGACAACGGGCTTAATGTGATTGCGCTAGAACAAACAGGGTGAACTTGCTACGAGAACCTTGACACCAAGATACAGTAGCATGACTAAGACCGATTTGCATAAAAAGGAGACCTCCGAAGACTTGTAGTTCAGTGTCGTCATGATACTCGTCTTGTTTCTACCAAGAACCCCGGTTTTTCCAAACTCTGCGAACGAAGAAGTTGCCTCGTGCTTGCCGACTTTTCCATGTTTTACTTGAGGACAAGCAAAGATTCAAGCTTAGGGGAGTTTGATAACACGAAATCATATAGATATTTTCATGCATAATTCAACTAAAATCTAACCGTTTTCGATCCGATTTCGGGTTATTTCCGTATATTTGTCTGATGTTTTGCAGGTATTCAACGATCACGTCTAAACAAGGCAACATGAAGAAAAGAAGCAATCTCAGATGAAATATGGACGAAAAAGGAGTGAAAATACAATGAAAAGCGCATCAAGTTGTTTTTGCTGATGTGACGACCGTCACAGCTTCATGACGACCGTCACACGGGTGACGACCGTCACACCTTGTGACGACCGTCATGCAGGCAAAAACGCCCCACTCAGATTACACGTCAAAAGAGCAGTTCCAATTCCCACAGAGTGGACCACTACTCCCTAAATTATCTGCCTCAAGGTCCATCATCCTCAGAGATAACCGTTGGGATTCCACTTCTATAAAAAGGGAAGCAGAGGACTTCAGAAAGAGAGTTGCATTCATACCACGAAGTGCTGCCGAATTTACTTTCCAAAGCAATTACTTTCCAGTTTTATTTGTATTCATTTCTATTTACCTTTCCTTATTCCCATTTCCGCTCTTCTGTAATTTCTATTGTACTGTACGATCAAATTGGCACTAAAGACCAGAATCCTGCCAACATCTGTGGAGGATCTGCCCAAAGGCCAATTGGCATATTTACAGGTTTTCATTTTGATCGACTTCAGTCTTATTATAATGTAAATTATTATTTATTATTCTTATTTATATTTTGTTTTTCCCAATTCCATGTCTAGCTAAACTTAGGTAATCGATATGTAGTAATAATTCTAATGGGATTTGATAACACTTGGTTGAAAACTTTCTTTTCACAAAAGTAATTTATGGTCTGAGTGTTTAAAATTGATTCACTGAATAAACTCGTCGCGAAAGCGAGAACTTATTTAAAAGTAGTTTTGCCACGAAAGTGGGAAATTAATTAAGATACAAACCAACAAGCGAAAGTTGCGGTAAGGTCAGATAGTAAACACTAGGCATTTGTTTTAATAACAGCGAAAGCACTTTAAAACGAATTAGAATTTAGAAATTTCCAAAAAATAATTTTAACCCCGAACGGAATACGAAAGTATACGTTTGGCCCTTAGGATTATGATTAGCGTCAATAACCATCGTGAGGCGAGAGTTTTCAAATCTCCATTTTCTGCTTGAATAAACTTTGAAAATTATTTCATACACCATAACTTATCAAATCCCTGAAGAACACAATTACTACGTATCGATTTAATCAATTATAATCTAAATAGTATTCTTAGTTCCCTTTTAGTGAAAATCTTATTCCCTTAAACATATCCTACCTAGCTAAACATAGTAACTCCCGAGAACACTAGTTTGATTACGAGTCCCTGTGGGATCGATATCTATTATTACTACGCGATAGACTGTGCACTTGCAGTTAGTTGTATTAGACATAGAAAGTCGCGATCACAGTTATTCAGAGCTTTGTGAGAGTTTTGATCCCTTTGTCTGTTGCGTTTTGCATCGCATCGCATTAGCATTTCATTCTTGCATATCCATCCTCAGTCGGGACCAGAGAGCTTACCCATCTTTTGTCCGACCCGTAGTTGATTTCCCGACACTCGCATTGGACTTGAACTAGCATTCGGAAGAATCATGAACTCAGGAGAGCATAATTCAGTCGTTACAAGGGCAGAGTTTGAATTGATGAAGAATCAGTTGGATCAGCTCATGGAGGCCATGACATCTATGATCAGAGGAGAGGCCAATATTCAGAGGACTCCGGTGAACAATATTGCTCAAGCTCAGCCTGTGCAGAACCCTATTAGAGATCAAGAGCATACTATTGTTTGAGATAGAGATTCATCTTCTCTCAATGACACGGATTATCAGAGCTTCATTTTCTCTGTGCCATATTCTCAAGGGGTTGTTCCAAAAATTAATCCTAAGAACTCACAGACTGTTGAGTTTTTGAGAAGATGTCATTTGTTGGAGGAAAAGCTTGACGCCCTAATGGGTCAGGAAAAGCTTGACGCCCAAATCAGTTGTCTGAAAACTGAATCTGAGGTATTGGAGATTCTTGGATGGAATTACTTTCTTTCTCCCATTCTTCTTGAAAACTAACAATTGATTCGCTTTCAAAAACTGAGATATTTGAGGTGTCTCAAATCTTTCCACTCTTGATTCCGCTCTCGATACGTTCCCCCATTATCATCAAGTCAAAAAAGTTTGATGCCCCACTACCAACCATCTTATCAAAGTAATGGCCTTGCAAAGTATCCATGAACATGCCAACTAATCCTCTGTCCAAAAGTGGTGGTTGAACGCGAGCAGCTAACTCTCTCTATCTCTGCATATATCCTCTAATAGATTCATTTTTTGCTTGAGATAATTCTTGCAATTGCATGCAACTGAGAGTCATGTCGAGATTATAATTGTACTGTCCTGGAAACACTTTTGAGATAAATCTGACCATGATTGGATGAAACCACTTTCCAACTGCATGTACCAACTCAATGATGCCCCACTCAGACTGTCCTGGAAACAGTGAATCATAAGCTTGTCATCATGGACATTCGAGGTGATTCTTCTGTAAAACATTACCAAATACTGCTTCGGACAACTATCCCCTTTGTACTTCTCAAAATTTGGCGTCTTAAACTTCGGAGGCATTACAAGACCTGGCACCAAACACATGCTCGAAGCATTCAGATTAAGAGTATCCTGACCCATTAGGGCGTCAAGCTTTTCCTCCAACAAATGACATCTTCTCATAAACTCAACAGTCTGTGAGTTCTTAGGATTAATCTTTAGAACGACCCCTTGAGAATCTGGCACAGAGAAAATGAAGCTCTAATAATCCGTGTCATTGAGAGAAGATGAATCTCTATCTCGGACAATAGTATGCTCTTAATCTCCAACAGAGATCTTCACAGGCTGTGCTTGAGCAATATTGTTCACCGGAGTCCTCTGAATATTGGCCTTTCCTCTGATCATAGTTGTCATGGCCTCCATGAGCTGATCCAACTGATTCTTCATCAATTCGAGTGTTGGGAAATTAACTGCGGGTCGGACAAAAGATGGGTAATCTCTCTGGGTCCCGACCGAGGATGGATATGCAAGAATGAAATGCTAATGCAATGAGATGCAAAATGCAACAGACAAAGGGATTAAAACTCCCAGAAAGCTCTGAATAACTGTTGTGCTGCTAACTGAAGAAGTTCACTCTGAAGAGAATACCATAATACCGGGTTGGTTGAAGGTCAAGTTTCCTGCATAACCTTCCCACTCACAGGTATAAACCTAATATCTGATAAGGTTCGGCATCCTATGCGGTCGTCAGCATCACAGACTTTCAAGAAACGATGATACGTTCACCATTTCTGGTTTGACATCATGATCAAACGAAGAGGCCTCACTTAACTGACTCCCAAATGATCGGTCTCTAAAGTCGACAATTTTTCAGATCTAACATCCTCTCAACTGTCCGAAACAGATTGGAAAGGAAGTCGTCAAAGAAAATCTCGTCTGAACGTGAATTTCATGAGGACTAATGCACGCCAAACGTACAGGTCCATCACTATTTTCCACTCTAATGCTATGTGTATCCTCAAGCCTGGATATTGGGCCTATCTCTCAATAGAACAATCCCCCCCAACAGCACAACAACAACAGAATAATAAAGTGCGGAAAATGTAAATACAAATGTAATAAAATACATATATAACACCTATGCACATATATACACACCCATAAACAAGCAAACAAATGCTAGGGTTGACTCACATAAGGGATGGGAAAATTCCCCAGCAGAGTCGCCAGTTGTCGCATTGCTGCGAAAAAGAAGTCGGCAAAGACAGAAGAGTCGCCACTGTTCCTTATTTATCCCAAAGAGAGGGAAAGGAAATGATCAAAGAAAACCTGACGAAAAAGAGAAAAGACAAGGTCATCGCAACCAAATCTTGGGTTCGGGAGTCGGTTACGCAAGGGGAAGGTATGAGCACCCCTCACGTCCATTGTACTCAACGGGATCCATGCTTGTTGTGTAAATCTATGGGTGAAAGCTATCTAAAGCTACTGCTAAACAGAGGAGAAAGGAAAGAACTGACTCGATATGACATCGTCGTCCTATGCCTACGTATTCCCTCATGCAATGGGAAAGTCAAAGTCAACGTAGTTCGGGAAACTACGGGTGAGGTTGCTCTCCAAGACTTCGCCGTCTTGTGCCTACATATCTTCATCTGGTATGAGAAATCAGAGCAAACGTAGTTCGGGCAACTACGAGACAAGATCTCGATCGCACGGAGGCGAGAGAAAAGATTCTGGATAACAGGTTAATCTCGATTGCACTTGGGCAAGAGAAAGGGGAAGTTAGTCATTAGTGTACTCGTCAAGGATATAGATCCTCATGCCTACGTATCTTCGTTAGGGAATGAAGAATCATAGTAGCCGTAGTTAGGCCAACTACGAAAAAAATAGGACTCAATCACACGGGGGCGAGAGAAAAGGGGTCTCGATCGCACGGATGCGAGAGAAAAGGGTCCTAGACCTGAAACACCTAAATGGAAGAGAACCGGATCGGGACGCACTACGCTAAATCCTAAGACGTAGGAGCAAATACATCGCATGTCGCCTAAAGGGCATACTCTAAACACTCTATACAATGTGAGGAGAGGCTCCCCACTCATCATTTCATACGTATCTAACGCTTGGAACTCACAACACTCATCGCGGTTACGAATTTGAATTAATGTATGAGAGGTATTAAGTGAATCGAATCGGAACCAATGTGACGTTAAACCGCCGTAGCTCGACTTATGAAGGAAGTCAAACTATAGGAGGTCGCGTATTGACATACATGCTAAGGACAAGATAGAGAAATGATATTGAGAACCATTCTCTGATTTAATCGTGTCGCACGGACCAAAAATAGTGGGATCTCGTCTCAATCGTAAACATAATGTCGATTAATCGAAGATAGCCTATCGCGATCCTAAAGTAGAGAAAATGACCCAAATGGTCATTTTCTATAGATTTAAAATTGGGAAGGTTATCAACTCTGACAAATCCGACGCTTACGAATACAAGACTTCATTGATCGAGGAAAGTCAAAATAAAATCGAATAGAAGAAGAAATAAGGAGAGAAAGAAGGTGGTCTCAGATCCATCATTATTCATCAATAGTTTGACTGGTAACAATTTACGGAAGTCTCGTCATAGACCAAAAAGTGGTGAAAATAACCAAAGATGGATAAACGGTCAAAAAATGGAAAGGATAAAGAAAGTGGTCTCGGACTTGTTGTTTCCATCAATAATTTGACTTATAACAACTTGGAGGTCTCGTCATCGACCAAAAAGAGGGGAAAAGTGAATTAAAATGCCCAACAAAAAAAGCTAAAATCTTAAGTTTAGGGAAATATGCTAAAAATTCTAAAAGAACTAAATTAAAAAGAAAATATTATAAACTTGTTTAGAAAAATATTAATAACTTCTTAAAAAGAAAAACTAATTGAAAATATATATACAAATACAATCTAAAAATTTGTTTTAGAAAAATGTTTACAAACTTATTAAAAATTAAATTATAAAAGAATATAATACATTTCTTTTAAAAGAAATAGGGGGTTTATGTAAAACAGAAGGGGTGTGATATGAAAACGTATGGGCTTGAAAGCCCAAATCTAAACATGTGCTAAAAGAAAAAGAAAAATATTAAAAGGAAAAAACAACAGAAGAGACACAATCTCTTCTTCATCGCACGCGGCTGAAAGAGGCCACCTGAGAAAGAGGCCGGAAAATGTATCGAATCCACATCTCATTTAGATCTTCTTTCTCGTGCAATTCCCTCTCCGTTTGATTCGTTCACTCTCCTTCTTATCCTACTTCGTTTCCAATTTGATTGTGATGAAATCGATTGAGTTTTAAGAATGGTTGTGTTTAGTTTAATGGAGATGTTTGTGTTTGAAAATGGAAGGTAGAAGTGGATTTCAGATAGGTTTATTTGGATGATTTGTGTTTGTGTTGAGGTGAATATAAGTGTATAACCAGATTCGAAGAGTGAATTCTTTTGTGAAAATTTCAAGTTCTCTCCTCTCTCTCAAGCAGCTGCAGCCAGTTCTGACCACTTAGGGCAACCAAATAGCTTTTATATGATGGATTTCTAATGATCATGCAGGCCCATAATAGCTGCATTGTATGATTTCAAACTTTTGTCAAAATACCCCATTTCACACCACACACGGGTTAAGAAGGTTCCATCCACTTTTGGGGTCAGCAATGAGCATAATGGTATGTGTAGAAATGAACCATGTGATTTTTAGTCATGTGGAGTGAATTGGGAAAAAGTTTTATGTCATGACTTTTAAGGTATGAATTTGAAAAAAGTGACCTATAATTCCTCTTCATGTTGGCACAAATGAAGCAATTATCCTTATGGTCATGTGATTGTGTGAAAAAGTTCAAGAATGAGGTCAAAAAGTGACTTGTAATGTAAGATATCCAAATCATGACCAAAAGTCTAATTTTCACCTTTGAAATGGCTCAAAAGATCATACCATCCATCAAATTCTTTGGATTTTAAGCTCATGATAAATTTGAATCAATGTTACACAACATTCATGTGGCACAAATTTGCATTTGGGGTCCCAAAGTTCATGGAATTGACCATTGAAAGAAATGACCTATAATTAACTTTCCCAAAATACCTTTGCCTTGTGAAGTCCATGACTTGAGATGTACACATGAGAAAGAGGACTTATAGGACTTTTTGGAAAGCTAAGATCATAAGGAATAACTTTCATGTTCACTTGAAGTTGAGGAGAAACTTGATTCCATGTCAAAAATTCCTTGGAAGTGAGTTGACTTTGAGTTGACCAAATTTCTCTTCATTTGAGGACTCCAACTTGTTGACATCATAACTTGAGATGTACAAACGCAATGGATGTGTTCTTGTACTCAAAAGAAAACTTATAGGGTTATTAACAAGTCCCATGTTTTCATGAAAGTGATATTGATCTTGTATCATAGGGAAAATTGTCTTTGAAATTAGGCACTTAAGAAAGGAATTTTACACTGAAACCATCTGAAATCCTAATTTAGTAACTCTTTGAACTCTTGAATCTCCTTGATTTGACCTTAACATGACATCCTAGATGCTTTGGTATGACTTCCCATGTCTCCATAACCTAGAACCAAGTCTTGAACCCTCTCAAGTCCACAATTGACTTTGGGTTGACCAGATGAAACCCTAACACCATATCCTTTGATTGGGGATCTTGTAAATGAATTGAATGACTACACAAACTCCACAAATACCTCTAAAGGTACATAATGAGTTTTTAAATCATGTCTTATCCAAGTAAGTGACTTCATGGACCTCTGATGCTCCTCTGATGATCCTCAAGATAGGAGGTAACACCCATACACAAACTTCTCTTCTCAAAGAGCTTTGAAACCCAATCCAGATGGCAATGAAATCTTGGTAGCTTGCAAATGATACCCTTGCTTGAGCTTGAACATGAAGCTCTCCTCTTGAATGGCACAACATCTCTTGATCCCCTGTTAAGAACCAATGATATGTAAAATGCAAGTGCTAAATAAAAAGAAACATAAGTCAAGTTAAAAGAAAAGGTTGGTCAAATTGTGGGGTACAACAAATAGCATATGCAAGTCCAAGTCGCATACAAGAATCTGGAGTGTCATTATTGTCATAAAATAGGACATGTACAAAAGTATTGTTATCAGTGGAAAAGAGATAACAAAGGCAAGAAGGGTAAGTCTAAATAAAGAGACCGTGAAAATCATGATGAAGATCGTGTTACTACTGCTATTAGTGATGATCTTGTTACTCTCCATTATTATGAGTCTATTAATCTTGTATCAGACGAGAGCGTGTGGATAGTTGACAGTGGTGCTACATTGCATGTTACACCAAGGAAGGATTTCTTCACATCTTATACTTCTGGTGATTTTGGAGTGTTGAAGATGGGTAATGATGGTATATCTAAGGTAATTGGTGTTGGTGATGTTTGCTTGCAAACCAACATGGAAATGTAATTGTTGCTTAGAAGTGTCAAACATGCTCCAGATGTCCGCTATAATTTGATATATGTGCATATGCTAGATGATTTTGGTTATGATAATCACTTTGGTTTTGCAAAGTGGAAACTCAACAAAGGTAAATTGGTTGTGGCTAGAGGGGAAAAGCTTTCTGATTTGTATTGGATAAAAGCTTTGGTTGCTAGGGATAATATGAATGGTATCGATATGGAAGCATCTTTGTGGCGCCGAAGACTTAGTTATATTAGTGAAAATGGGTTGAATGTTTTGACCTAAAAGGATGTTCTTCTTGGATTAAAGAATATAGATTTGGAGAGGTGTTCTCATTCCATGGTTGGTAAACAGACTAGAGTATCCTTCAAGACACATCCTCCCTCGAGGAAGTCAAAGTTGCTTCAATTGGTATATTCTGATGTTTGTGGTATATTAAAGGTAAAATCTTTATGTGGTGCACTTTATTGTTATACCTTTATTGATGATTGCTCTAGGAAATTATGGATTTATGACTTGAATACAAAAGACCAAGTTTTGGAAATTTTCAAAGAATTATATGCTTTGGTTGAGAGGCAGAAGACAAGAAGCTGAAATGTGTCCGTTCAGACAATGGTGGAGAGTATTGTGGACTATTTGATTTCTATTGTAAGCAGCATGGTATTGCACATGAAAAAACTCCTTAATTGAATAGTTTAACAGAGAGGATGGATCGAACACTAATTGAGAGAGTAAGGTGTACGCTCTATGAAGCTAAGTTGCCTAATCATTATTCGGGAGAGGCACTTTATATGAAAGTGCATGTTCTTAATCTCACTCCTATTGTTGCTTTGAATAGTGAAGTTCCAGAAAAGTTTTGGTTTAGAAAGAATGTCAAGTATGATCATTTAAGAGTCTTTGGTTGTAAGGCTTTTGTGAATATTCCAAAGGATGAAAGATCCAAATTGGATACAAATTCAAAACAATGTATTTTCATTTGCTATGGGCAAGATGAGTTTGGCTACAGGTTGTATGATTCCGTAGGGAAGAAGCTTATTTGAAGCCGCGATGTGGTGTTTATGGATGACCAAACTATTGAAGATATTGATAAGGTAGAGAAGGCTACACCTAAGAAAGATATCAATTTGTCTAATATTGAAGCCTTGTCCTATGATATAAATCTTCTTGGCAATGATACAAGCATGTGGAAAAATATATATTCTTCTAATAGCACTACATAGTAAATAAAATTTAATCTCATAGGAGAAATATTACCAACCAACTATGAGTACAAAACCTTATTCATGAACATATTTTCTAAAACGATGATAATTTTTTTAAAGAACATACGTATTTTATTGTGTGTTGCAATCCAATCGTGTTATTAATTGTTTCCCCTCCCTTGCAAAAATCACTTATACTATCTAACAAATATTATTTCGATATACCATGAACAAATTCAATTATGTTTGTGATGATGTTGACAAATTATCTAACTTGATAATTCGAAACTCTAACTATTTCTCCTTAACTCGATTTGATATTGTAGTTTCAAAAGATTTAGAAACATTGTACATTTTGTACATACGCTTTGAAGTTTTACGATATAATCAATATAAGACTCATAAGAATTTATTACATTTTTTTAATATGCCAGTATGAGACCTCATATCTGTTTAGATTTGACTATTTTTCTGCTCATTTAAATTTTGTACGTACACTTCTAAACTTTACGACATGATCAATATAAGACTCATTTATAGAAGAATTTATTACATTTTCCCAAACTTCCATAATGAGATCTCATATCTGTTTAGATTTGACCGTTTTTCTACTCTTATCTTTAGTTTTGATATTTTTGGAATTGACTAGCAACTTATATCTATCTATTATATTTTTGCTATGTGATATTGACACAATAAAGCAAATAAAGTAGGAACTTTTTAAAACATAATTTACTAGTGAAGTATCATAATAAGTGAAAATCACTCGTGGCATATTATTTGGAATCTTCACTAAATTGTACACATCATTATCTTCCTTTTTCACATACAATTAAAAACAATTGAATATGACATCTTTGTAGAATTAATACCAACATATCCAAACAAAGTTAGTTTGTATTTGTTGAACTTATACAATGAATCCATTATTAATATAGTGGAAATTATGTTACCCAACTTGATGGATTTTAGATGTGCCCAAAATATCTCTTGAATAAATTTCCATCATCAGATATTATATACCTGGAGACATAATGATGTTCATCCAACAATTTTGACAATTATTGTATTTCAGTTCTTGGGCACTTTATAGCTTTGTTGTTTTTGTGCCAAACATTATAAATTTGCTTAATACTAGTTACATAATTAGGCTTCTTTCTTTTCAAATTAATGAGTATGTTTTTGAGATGAACCATATTCATTGTCAAATCAACAACAATTTTTTTTTCTCTTTATCATTTAGATGGCCAACAATTAGAATGCATGCTAACTTGTGATTCAATTCGTGATTGTGTACACCATTCAACACATTAAAGTTTCAAATATTTTCTACCATATACTACCCAGGCTACCTGAAAGGTAATGATTTTTTTTTTGATTTGGTATCATTATGTTTCAACTTTCTACTTGTTTCTTTATACTCACCATCTTTTTCACAACTCATCATAATAAAAACTTTTCTTCTATAACAATTCGAGTGAGACCTCTCGACAACTACACCATTACTTAACATAATAACTTCAACATAAACTCATTTCAGCATATCATCATGCAACTAAAATGTTTGTTTAGTAATAAAATATGTTCCAACATTAACTTCAACAACATCGGGTTCAGGAACACCAAATTACCAACATCTGATACATTAGTATCCAGAGCAACAATATACAATATATGGTTCATCAAAGACTAAGTTCACAATATCATAATATAGCATATTTATAGTAAATGCACATAAAATAAACAAAATCAAACAAATATTTCGACTTTTTCAGAATGATCATTTTAAAAGATATTGACCTTACTATAACATCAAAACCTAAAGAGATATTAAAATACATTACCTACAATTTAGAATGATGATGATATTGATTGTATCTAAAAAAACATATTATTGTATGACCAAGCATAATAATTGATTAATAAAAGAATATTTTTGTAGGAATTTTAAAAAGAGAAATTATATTTTGACACCCTTTTAGGTGTCCAACAATGTATTTTTATGATTTAGTGTGCGGTGTTATTTTTAATCAGGAATGCTATGTCCACACCATTTCCTTACACCCATTCTTACGTCATGCACGCTTCACTGTATTTATACGTTGAACAATGTTTTTTAATTTTTTAAAATAAAATATTTATAAAAAAATATTTTTTTTTAAATTACTTTTTAGCATAAATTTAAATTTTATTATTAACCAATTTTATTATTGCATTAACCGTAAAAGCTTACGTTATTAACCACTTATTTTACTTAGAATTTATTAACTAGATTTACTAATTCATTAATCAATAAAATACACAATATTAATCAAGTTCTGACATTAAATTATAAAATATAGATGAATTATTATGTTTCATATTTTAATGTTAGAATTTGGTTAATGTTGTGTAATTTATTGGTTAAGAACTTAGTAAATTTGGTTAAAGAGTCATTTTGACAACTATTGCATTTCAGTTCTTGGGCACTTTATAGCCTTGTTGTTTTTGTGCCAAACATCATAAATTTGCTTAATACTAGTTACATAATCAGGCTTCTTTCTTTTCAAATTAATGAGTATGTTTTTGAGATGAACCATATTCATTGTCAAATCAACAACAATTTTTTTCTCTTTATCATTTAGACGGCCAACAATTAGAATTCATGCTAACTTGTAATTCAATTCGTGATTGTGTACACCATTCAACACATTAAAGTTTCAAGTATTTTCTACCATATACTGCCCACGCTATCTGAAAGGTAATCATTTTTTTTTTTGATTTGGTATCATTATGTTTCAACTTTCTACTTGTTTCTTTATACTCACCATCTTTTTCACAACCCATCACAATAAAAACTTTTCTTCTATAACAATTCGAGTGAGACCTCTCGACAATTACACCATTACTTAACATAACAACTTCAACATAAACTCATTTCAGCATATCATCATGCAACTAAAATATTTGTTTAGTAATAAAATATGTTCCAACATTAACTTCAACAACATCGGATTCAGGAACACCAAATTACCAACTTCTGATACATTAGCATCCAGAGCAACAATATACAATATATGGTTCATCAAAGACTAAGTTAACAATATCATAATATAGCATATTTATAGTAAATGCACATAAAATAAATAAAATTAAATAAATATTCAGACTTTTTTAGAATGATCATTTTGAAAGATATTGACCTTACTATAACATCAAAACCTAAAGAGATATTAAAATACATTACCTACAATTTAGAATGATGATGATATTGATTGTATCGGAAAAAACATAGTATTGTATGACCAAACATAATAATTGATTAATAAAAGAATATTTTTGTAGAAATTTTAAAAAGAGAAATTATATTTTGACACCCTTTTAGGTCTCCAATAACGTATTTTTATATGATTTAGTATGCATTGTTATTTTTAATCAGGAATGCTATGTCCACACCATTTCCTTACATCCATTCTTACATCATGCATTGTTCACTGTATTTATACGTTGAACAATGTTTTTTAATTTTTTAAAATAAAATATAATATTTATAAAAAAAAAATTTGTTTTTAAAATTACTTTTTAACATAAATATAAATTTTATTATTAACCAATTTTATTATTGCATTAACCGTAAAAACTATATGTTATTAACCACTCATTTTACTTAGAATTTATTAACCAAATTTACTAATTCATTAATCAATAAAATACACAATATTAATTAAGTTCTGGCATTAAATTATAAAATAGTATAGATGAATTATTATGTTTCATATTTTAATGTTAGAATTTGGTTAATGTTTTGTAATTTATTGGTTAAGAAATTAGTAAATTTGGTTAAAGAGTTATAAGTAAAATTAATGGTTAACAATATATATCTTTGTGGTTAATGCAATAATAAAATTGGTTAATGATAAATTTATATTTATTTTACAAAACTAATTAAATCAAAATATTTTTTTTCATATTTTTATTTTATTTATTTAAAATAAATAAACACTATATAAATAGTGCAAGAATAATTATTACTGTCCCATTTCTTTCTTCTGTCACATTAGTAGTTATAAATGATGCATTTTTATATAGTGCCAACATTTATTTTTAAAAATATGATATAAAGTAATCAAACACAACATTTTACATTCTCATGAATGATATTAGTATGATTCACCACTTTAGAATTTTAAAAGGTTTAATTTTTTTTAGTTATATGTCTTAACCTCGAGTTTTATTTTGGTCTTTTAACTTAAAAAGGTCTATATTGGTCCCTTAATTTTTCAAAACATTATATATTAGTCTTTTTTTTGTCTAGTTAGCGATTGATTTTTGAATTTTTCGGTCGCTAATAGGATAAAAAGAACTAATATGAAACATTTTAAAAAATTAAGAGACCAATATAAACCATTTTTAACCTAAGGGACCAACATAAACCTCAAGATTAAGATACGAGAGAAAATAAGATATTAAACTAATTCTAAAATGATTCTTGGAGTAGAATATCACATATTGTAACTAACAATTTTATTATGAGAGTTTCATTATATAGTTTTGAGGAAAACTATTAAAGTCAACAATTTAAGGTTTGGTTGAGTGAATTTTAATTTTAGTTTTTAAAATTATTTTGTAAATTAATTTTTAAAAAATAGTTTTAAAGAAAAAAATTGATAATCTTAATTTTAAAAATTATTTTAAAGTTGTCCAATATTACAAATATGCCACTAATAAAAAGAGTATAATTTTTTCTTATTTTTTCCTCTTTCTAATTTCTATAACTAAAAATCAAAACTTAAAACTTTTAAAATGTATTTTAGTTTTTAGTTTTCAAAACTCTTGAACAAATAATAATTTTTAAAAGTATTTTTTAAAATTAGATTATTAAATAAATTTTATTATTTTAAGTTTTAAAATTAAAAAATAATCTTACAACATATCATGTTGAATGTCCTGACAAGAGTAGTGATAATTTGCTAGATCATAAAATAGAAAAACTATGACATAACTAACTTTAACTTTTAGTTAGTTATGAAGTTGTTAGTAGATTGTTAGAAGTAGTTAGACATTACTTGCTATATAAGCAATTTTCACTCTTGTAATTGTCATGATGACGAGTATTAAATAATTCATCATACTTCTTTTTTTCGATCCAATTTTCTTCTTCCTTTCAATATGCACAAATCTTGAAGCTTAACATGGTATCATCGACTTGTTATTAAGCATACACCATTGCACAACTCATCTCATCCACCTTGCAACTCTTTCAGTTTTTCCTCATTTATCTTCTTTATTCTTTCGCTCTGCAATGATGTCACTTGCAAGTTCTGTAGGCAACATTCATGGCGCATCTCCATTCATTGCAACCAACAAGTATTATCAAACTGATACATTCAACCCTTATTTCATGCATCCAAACAAAAATCCTGCGCTGGTTTTTGTCACTTCATTACTCTCCACAAATAACTATCATTCTTGGTCAAGATCCATGACTATGACTGTCCGATCCAAAAACAAACTACATTTCATCAATGGAAGCTTAACTAGACCACCACTGGATAAAAATCTCAACTCATTTGTGTGGGATCGGTGCAACACCATGATTATGTCATGGCTTCACAATTCCATAAAACCCGAAATTGCACAAAGTGTGCTTTGGATGGACACTGCAACAGAGGTATGGAATGAGATGAAAGATCAATTTTACCAAGGTGAAGTATTTCGAATCTTAGATATTCAAGAATAAATATACAATTTGAAACAAGGTGATGCATCTATCTCTTCCTACTATACTAAGCTCAAGAAACTATGGCAAGAATTGGACAATTTTCGTCCAATTCCTAGGTGTTTATGTGACTCTACATGCCAAGCAATTATCAAGATTTGAGCTTATCATGATGGTGATCATGTTATTTGATTCCTAAAAGGGTTTAATGATCAATACTTAGTGGTGAGATCTCAAATCATGCTCATGAAACCACTTCCAAACATATGCAGAGTTTATTCTCTTATTGTTCAACAAGAGAGACAAGTGATAATCCCTCTTGATGAGTCAAACATTTTGTCATTTCCCACTAATAACCAACCTCAAAACAATGCATCTCAGACTTCTGCACCCAAGGATGGAAACTCTCGAGGAAGAGGACATAAGGGGGGCAGATCCTGTGGTGGAAGAGGGCGAGATTCTAGAATTTGCACACACTACGACATGACCAACCATATAGTTAACACTTGTTTCAAAAAGTATGGCTATCTCCCCGCTAGAAACATGATGGTTCAATTAATCAATATGCAGTCGTTTCTGATACTACAAATGCAGTTCAAAATGACTCTCATGGTGACAATGAAACTACATAAGTGACCTTGGCTTTTACAACTAATTAGCACAAGGCATTACTGGCTTTACTCCAAGGTGTCTCCACATCTTAGCATCACAATATAAATCACTTGACTAATCAAGTGGAAAATGACTCGGATATCATTTGCACCATTCATAGTTTTGAGCATTTCATCCTTGACACAGGGGCAATTGATCATGTATGTCATACTAGATAATTCTTTTAATGCATCAAAAGAATCAATCCCATCACAGTAAAATTGCCAAATGGAGCACTTGTTACTACCTCATTTGCTGGCACCATTCATTTTATCACCATATGTATCTTACTGGTGTATTTTACATGCCAAAATTTTATTTTTATCTCATATATGTACCTAAACTAACCAAAATTTCACAATGTCAATTGTTGTATAATGATAATGATTGTATGATGTAGGATATTCATTCCAAGAAGAGGATTGTCATAGCTAGATTGAATGGTGGATTGTATATTCTAGAGTCACCTTCAGTTACCTTGCACCATACTCCATCAACTCACTCCATCAATACCCTACACAATAAGTCTCTAAATATAGTTCAAAATTGTAATCCATGGCACTTAAGGCTTGTCCATCCTTCTAACACAAAATTGACTCAGTTACACAAATATTTTCCTTTTATATAGTCTATTTCTATTAATAATCTTTGTGATGCATGCTTTTATGCTAAACAAAGGAGATTACCTTTTTCTCACAGCTCTCATGTTTCACATTCAAATTTTGACCTAGTGCATATGGATATTTGGGGTCCCCTATTCGTACCATCTATGATGGGTTATAAATATTTTCTCACTATTGTGGATGATAAGAGTATATTTACTTGGTTATTTCTAATGAGAATAAATTCTGAAGCATCATCCATCATTCAGTCATTTGTTTCATTAGTTAAAACTCAATTCAACACATCTATTAAATGCATTAGATCTGATAATGAGCGTGAGATCGTCCTCACAGAATTTTACAAACAACATGGCATCATTCATCAAACATCTTGTTTTGGTGCACCTCAACAAAATGACATTGTTGAGAGGAAACACCAACATATTTTAGGGATCATTCAAGCCATCTTATTTCAATCTAATTTGACTTAAAAAATTTGGGCTCATGTTGTTGGCCATGTCATTCACATCATCAATTGATTGCCATCTGTTTTCTTAAAACACAAGCCACCATATTAGATCTTATATAATTAGCTCCTTGATCTTATAAACTTCAAAGTGTTTGTTTCACTTTGTTTTGCCTCCACTTTGAAGGACCATGGAAAGAAGCTAGACTCTAGATCTAGAAAATGTGTCTACTTAGGTTATAAACCTGACACCAAAGGTTATATCTTGTTTGACTTTCAAAGTAAAGAGTTATTTGTGTCTAGAGATGTGTCATTCTTTTAACATCATTTTCCATATAAACATCCATCTGCTACTACCACTGATCCTAATCCCACAACCCAAGTTTCCAATGATACTTACCTAGATGATCTACTAAGTTATCCCTATACTCCTACCACTTATGGCACTAATACCACACCTGTTTTTGTCCCTCAAACTTCACTTGCTACACCAACTACATCTGTTATATCAGCCAATAGTACACCTGTTTCAAATCTTATGTCACATCCTATTGCAAACCCTACTTCAACCTCTATACCTCAAGTTACATTACCTACCAGGAAATCCACCAAGCAAATCAAACCCCCTACATATCGTTAAGATTACCATTGTAATCTCATATCCAATACAATCCTCACTTCAGAGGCAGCTGCTACCAATTCCTCTTCTCAATGCAAGTATCATATCTCATCTTTCATATAATATGATGCTCTTTCCCTTGCATACAAAAACTTTATTCTCAACTTCTCTGCCATAAGTGAACCTACTTCATATGAAGCTGCCATTTGTAGTGATATTTGGAAAGAAACCATTCAAATTGAGTTGAATGCCTTGATTAACACCAATACTTGGACCCTTATTCCTTTACCTTTGCATAAGAAAGCCATTGGATGTAAGTGTGTTTCAAATTGAAAATGCATGTCAATGGAACTGTTGAGAGGTATAAGTCTTGTTTAGTTGCCAAGGGTTTTACTCAAACTGAAGGGTTGGACTACATGGATGCTTTCAGCCCCAGGGTTAAAATGACCACCATTAGAATGCTTATGGCTATTGATGATGTTCACAACTGGCCTTATTTCAACTTGATGTCAACACAACATTTCTCCATGGAGATCTAAATGAAGAAGTGTACATGAAGCCACCACATGGCCTACAACTACCTCATCCTAATATTATGCGCAAACTTCAAAGATCTTTGTATGGCCTAAAGTCGGTAAGTCGACAGTGGAATACCAAACTCACTAATACACTTATTTCTAGTCAATATATTCAGTCAAAGGCTGGTTATTCACTCTTTATACAATCTTCACTAACTGGATTCACAATAATCCTTGTTTATGTGGATGACTTAGTCCTATGAGGGACCGACCTTGCAGAAATCACACAGCTCAAAGCTCTTCTCCATGTCAAGTTCAGTATCAAAGATCTAGGAGTTTTGAAATACTTCTTAGGCTTTGAGGTAGCTAGGAATGCATATGATATTTCACTGTGTCAGCGCAAATATGCACTAGATCTTATTAATGATGCATGCCTCATTGGTGCTAAACCATGCAATACACCAATGCAACCTCACTTTCAACTTCACAAAACTTTTGGCAATCCTATTTTTGATTCCACTGTATATCGAAGGCTCATTGGTTGATTATTATACCTCACTCACTCTCTACCTATCATTGCTTAAGCAGTAAGTAAACTCAGTCAGTCCCTAAATGCCCCAACTGATCAACACATGTTGGTTGGTTTTCATGTTCGATTTCTAAAAAATAATCATGGCCTAGGCTTATTCTTCAATACTTCTAGCACCCTTTATCTCAAGGGTTTCTCTAATTCTGACTGGGGTGCTTGTCCATACTCAAGAAGGTCCACAACTGGTTTTTATTTTTTCTTAGGAAAATCCCTCATCAACTAGAAAAGTAAGAAGTAAGCTGTTGTTTCTAGATCATCTTCAGAAGTTGAATACCGCGCTTTGGCTCATGCTACTTGTGCAGGCATCTGGCTGCTTTCTTTACTTGATGACTTCAAGGTTCCACATCAACTTCATTCATCCTTTATTGTCACAACAAGTCGGCCATGCATATTGCAGCAAACCCAGTGTTCCACGAAAGAACCAAACACATCGAGATTGATTGTCATGTGGTGTGTGACAAGGTTCTAGCTGGAATAATACACCTTATGCCAGTCACCTCAAAAGAACAAGTTACTGATATTCTCAGCAAATCTCTCCACCCGGGGCCATTCTCAAGTCTTCAAGTCAAGTTAGGAATGATTCACATCCATTATAGCTTGAGGGCGGCTCTTGAATGTCATGATAAAAGTAGTGATAATTTGCTAGGTCACAAAATAGAAAAACTACGACATGACTAACTTTTAATTAGTTGTGAAGTTGTTAGTAGATTGTTAGAAATAGTTAGACATTACTTGTTATATAAGCAATTTTCACTCTTGTAATTACAAGATAAGTATCGAATAATTCAACATACTTCTTTTTCTTGGATCCAATCTTCTTCTTCCATTCAATGTGCACAAAGCTTTAAACTTAAAATATCAAATATGTCTTTAGAATACAATTTAATCTAATAATTTAGTTCTATTCTATTTTCAAATTACTATTACAAAATCAATAAATTATATTAACATAATTTTTTTTTCTGTTGTAATATATATATATATATATATATATATATATATATATATATATATATATATATATATATATATATATATATATATATATATATATATATATATATATATATATATATATATATATATATATATATATATACTACAATAATCAACTGAGGTTGAAAAGGCAATTAATACAACATAACTGTGATACAAAGAATGAAAATATAGTTATGACACGTGGAGACATCAATATAGATTTTTTTTTAGTTGATTAACCTCGTGTAATAATAATATGGGGGCCCATATGTAGATTAGGTGGGTGCGCACCTCATCGTTTCTTTGGGTCATTCCAGTGGGGTTGTTGTTTGAGTTTTTTTTATTATAATTAAACACAACTTTTTCAACAACGCTCTAATATCTATATTTTCTGATTAAAGTATGAACTTGAAAATGAAAAAAGTTACCACAATTCACTCAAAAAGGCAAGGAATAATACTTGTCGCATGTTATTATCATACACTTGGATTTTGACATGGATTTTGAGTGGTTAAATCTAATATCAATGTGTGAAGAAATGAAATAGTAGATTTATAAGAAATAGAATTCATATATTTTAATATTTTTATGGAGATTTAAAGTCTCCATGTTGTTGTGGTCATAAAACAATCAATTCAAGTTCGTAACTACACTAATTTATTTGTTTTTTAAAATAAAAAAATTAATTACTGGACAAAATAACTCAACTGTTTAATTAAGTTGACAAGCATTTTTTAAAAAATTTAATTACATACATTATAAAAAAAAGTTTACACGATTAATTAATCACAATTATTAATTTATTTAAAAAATTTGATTATTATTTTAACCACTTAATAATTGTGATATTAACAATGTAAATTTTTTTGCATTCACAATGGATATCATTTAATTTCTTTCTTAAAATAATTCATATAGTATAACATATTTAAATTTGATCTAGTCTGACATATTTAACAAAAAAGTTATATTTATTTTTTTTTAAAACCTATTTAAAAAATGTAATAAATAATATCTAAAAGGATGTGTTCTCTATTTTAAATTTTTTAAAATCAATTATTTGAAAATCTTAATACAAAATAATTTTTTAAATAAATTTTCAAATAGATCACATACTAATAAAACAATTTTTAAAACAACAGAAATCAAACTCAGTTCTTAAAAGCTTATCATACTCAACTCTATTTAAAAAAATATTTTTTGAATAATATTAATATATTAATTTTTATGTTTATATTTTCTTCTCTATCAATTTATAAACATATCCACCAAAAAATTAAACATTTACATTGAAATTGTATCTAAACTCATCCCATTTTGTATAATAAACTAGAGAAGAAAAAAAAAATTCATATCTCAACTTTATCTTACACTTATTCCATTCTAGTCATACCTAACCTAACCCATACTAAAATAAATACATTTCATTACTTTACCACTATGAATAAATATATATTTTTTAAGAAAAAAGTTAAAATAATCCAAATAATTGCACCAATAATAGAATAATAGTAAATAAACTAGTACATCCTAAAATATCAATAGAGGATAAATAAAAATAAATAAAAAATAAAATAATAGCACATTACGCTCTCTCTCTCTCTCTCTCTCTCTCCTCATTCTCTCTCATACACGCTTCATCTCCGATTCACCCTAACCAACCATTTCTCTCTCCGACGCAATGATTCTTCTCTGAATATTGAACACACCGAGAATCCTAACCCGGGTCGGGTAAAGCGGTTAACCGAAGTAACAGAGTCATGATGATGTTCACGTTCCACCTTCCACCAATTTCTTGAACGAAACTTCACTCCATCAAAAACCATCACCTTTTCACGAACACCACCAACAACAAGAAGAAAAAAATCATTATAAATAAAATAATCAACCATGATGGAAGTGCTTCAATTCCCTTCACCTTCAAGCTGTTCATCAAGTCCATGTGTTCGTCTCACCTCCAATGATGCTTCACACCAAACTTCCCTTCTTAACAACGATGAAACCGAAACTGTTATCCACCGTTTTCAGATTCAACAGCAACAGCAGCAGCAGCAGCAACAGAATCAAGAGAAGGATAGAGAAAGAGATCAGCTTTCTATTTTGACTCTTTTGATTGCTACTTTTAGAAAATCTTTGATTGGTTGTAGCACTACTGGTTCTGATATTGCTTCTTCGATGGAAATTGGTTGGCCTTCCAATGTTAGACATGTTGCTCATGTTACTTTTGATCGGTTTCATGGTTTTCTTGGCTTGCCTGTTGAATTTGAACCCGAAGTTCCAAGAAGACCTCCCAGTGCTAGGTTTGTTTGTTTCTTCTGTTTAACCTAATTAGGGCATTTTCTTGGAAATCTATTGTGCACAATTTATGTTTTGATTTTGTGTCATCAAGTTAGCTTGTGTGATGTTGGAATTTAAAATCTATGGTCAAATTCTTAATTAATTGCATTTGGGAGATCTCTTTCTATTTTGAGATTTCAATTTTTAGGGTTAATGTATAGTTTTTTTCCCACTTTTTTCTCTTTTGGTTTTATCTAATTAAGCTTAAAGTTGCTTAGGAGATGGAATTGGAGGTTCTCTATGGCATATGGTTCAATTTTTATGTGGATAAATGGAGCAATTTTAGTAGTTATGACTTGTCTATTTGCTAATTCGTTTTCTGAGGTGGGTTTGGTTCATTGTAACTAGCGAGCGATATGAGAAAAATGAGAGGAAAGTGATATCATTAGTGTAGATGCTTTCTTCCATATTTGTTAATCAAGTCAAAGATACCTTTTAGTTCCCTGTTGGTTATGTTGTTGGTTTTGTTTTATTTGAAATTTGGGGCACTTCATCAATGGGTTGGATTAATTATTGCAAAATAATTGATTATTTCTTTCAACTGTGATGGCGTGTAATGATATACAATGCGATGTTATTTTTTGCATTTGTGAGTATATAGCCCTCATTGATACAAATAGACAAACTATTACTTGCACGCCGTATCTATTTTTCATCAGTTTTTTTTTGGCATTATTCTCTCTTCTTTATATGACTCATATTACATGATTGGTGAATGCATCTTGAATGATATCATCATTTTTAATGTTGATATATTTTCATTTATTGTGCACAGCACAAGTGTTTTTGGTGTTTCAACAGAATCTATGCAGCTTTCGTTCGATGCCAGAGGAAATAGTGTGCCTACAATACTTCTGTTAATGCAAAGACATCTGTATGCACAAGGAGGCCTTCAGGTATTTGAACATACATATACCAGAAACCTTTTGTATGACTTGTTGTTTAATTTCAATAGTCTTGAATCTTAAAATTGAACTATTAAACGTATACATCTAGGCTGAAGGAATCTTCAGAATTAATGCTGAAAATAGTCAAGAGGAGTTTGTGAGGGAACAATTGAACAGAGGAGTGGTACCGAATGGCATTGATGTGCACTGCTTGGCAGGTCTTATAAAGGTATTGCTAAGTTTTTTCCTTCTAAATATTCATCCCTCTTTCCCCTTTTAAATGTTTAGAGATTTATATGGAAGGAAATTAGTCTCTCGGGCTGTTGGGATTTGGTCCTATTGTCGATTTGAACGTTGTATAGGAATTCAAATGGTTAAATATGTTTTGTCCCTATGAAATTTTCATTCTTTTTTTTTTAGTTTCTATATTCACTTTGTAGTCAGTAAAAATTATAAAATTGCATGCTTTTTAGCCTCTCTTTAGGGACTAAAAAAGAAAATAAAGATAATTGTTATAGGAATTAAAAACAAATTTAACCTTAATTATAATGTATCTTAATTGTTTTCATCTTTTTCTTACTTTGGAGCAATATGGTGAAAACATTAAAGCGGCCGCTAACGTGCTATAACTCATTAAGGCGGCTATATTAAAAGGGATTATTTCATTAATTTTGATATACTTGAGAACCTTTGTAGGCTTGGTTCAGAGAACTTCCAACCGGTATATTGGACCCTCTTTCACCAGAGCAGGTGATGCAGTCCCAATCAGAAGAAGAATGTGCTCAGCTTGTTAGGCTTCTTCCTCCAACAGAAGCTGCCCTCCTAGATTGGGCAGTCAACCTAATGGCAGATGTTGCTCAACTGGAACATTTGAACAAGATGAACGCACGTAATGTTGCAATGGTTTTTGCACCAAACATGACTCACGTAAGTCAAAATCATGTTCCCTTGTATATTTAGTATATGGTTCTTCCCTTAACAAGAATTTTTGAGGTTTCCTTTTCTTCATAGATCTCTAGCCCTTATTGAAGTAGTACTTGCCCTTAGATGTGTATTCTAGGTTTATTGTTCTACTTTTCATGCTCAATGTGGAGCAATACACATCCTTTAGATGGTTGAATGCTACTTTGGAATGACATGTTTCAAATCTACAGAATGATTATATGATTTTTGCTTTCTGATGAACATTTATAAACTTATTCGGCTTGGTGCTATAAATTTGTCTGATTTCTGGTATTCTTAAAATCTATTCAAATTTGTTGTGCAAAATTATAATATCAGACAAATTTGGGGGTGAGATATGTTTTCAAGAACAAAATTTCTGATTGACTTTGGTGTGTGTTCCACTAAACTTGTTTCTTATATGATGTTATGATTAATCTTTACTCCAATAACAGCCTTTTTTACATGTCTACTGCAGATGGTAGATCCTTTGACTGCTCTGATGTATGCAGTACAAGTCATGAATTTCCTCAAGACTCTAGTAGTGATGACACTAAAAGAAAGAGAGGAGTCAATCACAAAATTAAACCCAGTTTCTAACCTAAACTCCTTTGATGATGACGGGCATCAAAATGATTCGCAAGTGCTTTTCAAGGATGACAGTGAATATGGAAACAATTTTAGCGACGAAGACACAGTATTTGTCACCGCCGAACCTTCGCATCAAAGCCCTACACATCTTTTCAAAGATGGCTGTGAAACTGAAAGCGGATCCAAAAGTCTACCAACATCTGCTGAAAGTTTTATTTCGAGCGGAAATAGGTTGCTTGTTGACAGTTGTCCTTGCAGCGTTGTCTCTCAAATATGCTCTCTGGCAATGGGGGATCAAACAAAAATTTGTAACAACAAAAGCCTTCAGTTGAATACATCTGATACAGACAAGTGTTCAGTAGGAGCAGTGGAGAAGAGCAGGGGAATCGCACTTATTGGACGTATAAACTCAAGATCTGAGTTGGCCGATTCTTGGCGTTGAACTCAAAAAGTTGTTCTTTTTATCTTGCCGTCGATGGACGAGATGGATGGCAGAAGAGAAATGGTACTCCAATAAAATTTTCTGCATTTGCGAGTTGCATGATTGCTGATGTCGTCGTAGCGGAGTCATTGCATAAGGTCCTTGTGGAAAGGAAATGAAATGGACAGGATGACAAGTTGTGTAAAGAGGTCTGTGATTGTTACCACGAATTCGAAATGTCTATTAGTGATCTGTTGTGTGTTATTTCTGTTATGATTTTGGGGGAAGATTCTTCGCCACGTTCTTGGTTCTATTTCATTAACCATGCAGACTTGTAACATATGTTTTTCGGGTTCTTGAAATGTAGAGTTTGATGAATTTGGAGAATTGCTACTTTCTCCAAAGTGCATGGTATTTATTCGGATTTTGTGTTTATCTTTTTACTAATTCAAGTTAAGTAACCATGATTTTTATTCCCATGAACCAAGTTTTTGTAAAAGAAATAAACAGCAGTTTAAGAAATACCATTATTTTTCATAATATTAGAAGAAGAAAAAATTCATTAATATTTTTACTCATACTCTCTTTGTTCTATGTTAATTATCATATTTAATTATTTTCCATAAATTAAACAATGATAATTCAAACAAGAATAATTGTAAATTTACTAATTTAATTTTTTTTAACTATTTTTGTATTTTTACTGTCATAAAAGTTAATTAGTGAAATCTTACTATAATAAATAAGACGTAGTAAATAATAATTTAAGGATGATGTAAGTTTTTTTTTGACAGAAGAGTGTTGTAAATTATATTACCTAAAAAATCAAATGTTAAACTTTTTTTTTTTCTGGAACAACTATATTTTCCAAATGTAACAACTGTTATAGATCAACTTATTTTAATTTAAATAAGATATGTATTTATTTGAATAAGATATATTGTGAAGGCAACTTTTAAGCTAGTGAATTATGAACACTCGATAGCATAATATTGTTTCTCTTTTCACTAAAGAAGAATTTTTGGAAAAAAAAGTTAGATCTTCATTGTTACAAACTCTCACAAAAAAATTTCTTTCCTCTTTCTTAATGTAAGGTATAGTCCCCCTTTTTACATATTTTTTTTTCATATTTATTTGCATAAGATGGAGATAAATTGAGTGTCACTGTGACCTTGAAATAGCGAATGATAAGGAAAATTATGGTGACGATGCGAAGGAACATGAAGAAAAGGAAGACATGGCAAACAAATCGAAAATCCTAGAAAATTTGGAGTGGAGTAATGAAGGGAACAAACTGTGGGTTGATGTCTTAAGCGGGAATCGAAACCCTAGCATTGGGATGCAATTGAATTTAGGCAAAATATTCTTTTTGGTCCCCTTAACTATACCTCGATGTTCATTTTGGTCTCTTAACTTTAAAAAGGTCCATATTAATTCATTAACTCTTCAAAACGTTTTATATTAGTTTTTTTTGTCTTATTAGCGATGAAAAAAAATTCAAAAATCAGTCGTTAATTAGACAAAAATGACTAATTTGAAATGTTTTGAAGAGTTAAGGGACCAATATGGATCTTTTTAAAGTTAAATGACCAAAATGAACCCCCGAGATACAGTTAAGGGACTAAAAAGAATATTTTGTCTTGAATTTATCACACCAAAAGTCATAAACAATGAGATTGAAGTGGAAATTAAGGAATCAGACATTGAAACTGAAGTGAAGTTCTGGAATTCAGCGTTAATCATGTATGTCATTGGAGGTGAACTCGGTATGAATGGATAGAAGCAATCCATGATGAAGTAGTGAAATTTCATGAAACTACATGATATATACTATAATGATGAAGGGTATTTTATCTTACATTTTCATTCATATGTGGAAGGGGACTATGTTCTTATGAAGGGTCCTTACACTATAAGGAATATGCCCATGTTGCTTCGTGAATGAAAACCTGATTTCAGGCTCAAGGAGGATATGTTGTGAACAATTCCAATTTGGGTCAAGCTGCCTCAGCTTCCGTTACACCTGTGGGGACTGAAAAAGCCTGAGTAAAATTGATAACGCATTTGGAACTCCAATACTTACTGATGAATGCACAACAAACAAATATAGAATCTCTTATGCGAGGATATCGGTGGATGAATACATAACTCAAGAACCTGTCAAATAGATCACGATTAAAGATGCAGAAGGGAGGAAAATGAAACAAACTGTAGAATATGAATGGAGGCCAAGATATTGTGAAAATATTCTTCTTTATCAAAGCCGGAAATAATTCAGTATACGATATTGGAATGAGATCAAATTGCGCTTTCCTCTACACACGACCTTGCTAAGTTATTTTCTGTTGGAAACATGGTTGATAACTTGAAGTAGCTTGAGAAGTAGGAGTGACATTGATGACTGGCGTAACAGACGCTACATGTTGCTGACAACGACTACCATTGTTGTTCACAACTCTGCGTCTTCTAGACCTCTCTTGAGAGATGTCATTGGTTTCTCCATCTTTTTTCTTAGAAAACCAGAACCAAATTTCTTTGTATTTCCAGAACTACCTTCTTTAGTCGGGCGTCCCTCGTGGATAGCTTCCTCTAATCTCATTCCCATATTAACCATTTCCGTGAAATCACTAGAAGCACTTGCAACCATCCTTTCATAGTAAAACAAACCAAAAGTCTTCAGGAAGATCTTGGTCATCTCTTTCTCTTCAAGCGAAGGGTTTATCTGAGCTGCAATCTCGCGCTATCTTTGCGCGTACTCTTTAAAAGTTTCTTTCTCTTTCGGAGACATCGCACAGAGTTGATCATGGTTCGACGCCATGTCCAGATTGTACTTATACTGACAGACAAAAGCTTCACAGAGATTATTGAATGTCTTGATTTGGGAACTATCAAGTACCATATACCACTTCAATGCAACACCGGTAAGACTATCTTGAAAATAGTGAATCAGAAACTGATGGTTGTCAGTATAGGTAGACATCTTTCTAGAATACATGACCAAATGGATTTGTGGACAAGTGTTCCCTTTGTATTTCTCAAAATCCGAAACCTTGAACTTGGCAGGAATCTTCACATTTGGAACAAGACAAAGCTCGTGAGCATTCTTTCCAAATAACTATTTTCCTCTTAAAGCCCTTATTTCTTTCTGAATCTCAGCAAACTGATCTTGAAAATCATCCATGCGATCAATAACATCCAAACTCTCGCTTGGAGCAGTGTGGAAAAGTTGCTCTTCAGCATAAGGCGTAGTGTGAACCACGGGCGGTGGCATAGGTACAACAGTAGGAACAATTGAAATCTCAGAATTAGGAACAATATTAACCACAGGGGGTGGTACAATCATAGCAGCAGGAATTCTTGGACCTTTAGAAGTAGGAGCTTGATATCCCTCTGGCACATAATTGAAAGACATGGCCCAAGAGAAACCAGTAGGCATTTGATATTGAGAAGCATTAATCGGGGCCACATAAATGGGCGTTGATTCGATCTCATAAATCACAGTTCTCTGCATAGGAGAAGGAGGAGGCAGTGGTGGCTGATTCTGAGCAGCCACCAGAGCTTCCATCGCATCAGTGAGTCTTTCCATACTATCCTTCAGAGTTAATACCTCTTCACGGAGCTCACGACTCTCTTGTTACAACTGATCCATCTTTTTCTTGAGATTAGCTCGAGTGTTGTAGTGATGCGGCAACTTGGCTGAACGAAGACTAAAAGAAACAAATAAGACACCTGGAAAAGGAAAAACACAATGCACAATGATGCGAATACAAATGCAAAATGCAAATGTTTCAATCAGTTTTCAAGGATCTTTAAGATATGAAGCAATTACAGACATCGTAAAGAAATAACACTTTTTGAAAATTTGATAAAAATATCATTTCATTGAATATTGGAAAGAGTTACTCTTGGAAGTACAAGTTACATAATATCAAAATTCAATAAGAAAAAGTTAGGTCCTAAGGAGCATCTGATGACGATTCGAGCTGATACTTCCTTCAGAGTCTCTTAATCTCTCTCTCATAGTTGTTCTTTATGATGGTCTTCTCTAACACGAGCTGATCCACACTACTCTTCCAAGCACCAAAAGTAGGAGGATGTGATGATGAAGTAGTAGAGGAAAATAAAAATCCTCTGCATGTCTCTTCATAGTGCGTCGCTCAAGCAACTCAATCAAGTCATCTTTCTCCTTCATCTGTTTTGCAACTCCATCTTCTCCTTGTCAGAAGCATGAAACTTACCTTCTCACATCTTTTTCTCTTGCTTCATCTTGGCCAAAGCATCTTGAAGAGTCTTTACATCATCATAAGAAACAGGGAGTGGCATAGCGACCATTGTAGTCATGGGTTTCTCAAAAGGATAAGGCATTTTGATCTTCATAGCTCTTTTCTTTACCCAAAGTGTATAAGATTCCAAGGCAATTCAAACTTGTCTTCCAAGCTCTCCTTTATCCACCCTATGAATCTTAGTCCAAGCATGAGACATTCTGAAGGTGAGAAAATACTTAGAAGGGGGGTTGAATAAGTATGGAAGATTAAAAACTTAGAATAAAAACACAATTATTTTTATCCTGGTTCGTTGAACTCAACTACTCCAGTCCACCCTTCCTAGAGTGATTTGCCTTTCTCAACAAGGACTTAATCCACTATTTAATCAAACAGATTACAATAGTAACACCTAAGAACAACTGTTCTTAGTCTTCTCAAGAGTTACTGATTCCAACTGAATCCTCTTAAGGAAATCCTTTACAATTAATGTAAATCTAATACAAGAGTAAGAATGCTTCTAAAAAGCTTTTATCACAACAGTGATATTTCTCTTAAGTTTAAGTACAAATAATTCTAAGAATGAATATGAGAATATGAGAGCTTGAATGTTTTAATTTCTTTTCAGCAAAAATGTCTAACTGAAGAATTTGGTGGAGTCTTCCTTTTATAGGCAGCTGATCCAAGGGAAAGCTGAGCATTGAAAAGAGTGTCCCAAAAAGGTCTAAGCCTTTTTGTCTTTACATCAAGTGACCTTTCCTAGAAGAAGAAAGCACAGAAAAATCTTTTTTGTCTGTGTTCTTGTGTCTAGCATAAATGAGGAAAGAGACGTTTGATTTACTCCAACGGATATAATCTTTGAATATTTCTTCTTCAGTTTTCAGTAAGTTCATCAGAGTCTGATTGGGTCAGAGTCTTCTAATGATGATCAGAACTTTGCTGTATCAGAGTCTTCTGCAGCATGTGTGCTTTCAGCGTGTTAATCATCAGAGCATATTTGACACAAAACTTCAGTACTGGCAGCTTTAGTACTTTCAGAATCTTCTATAGAAACTATGCTTTGAAAAAAACTCTTCATACAATATTCTTCTTAGCTTCAGATGCTTCTGACTTGCTTCAGATGCTTCTACTTGCTTCAGATTCTTCTGCTTGCTTCAGATTCTTCTGGAGCTTCTGCTTCAGAGTCTTCTGGAGCTTCTTGCCTTAGATCCTTCTAGAGGCTACGCTCAGGATCTTCTGTTGGCAACAATCAGAATCTTCTAATGAGTGCATCTGGCGCTTCAAAGTCTTGTTAAATTCTTGTATTCAATTCTGATTTGCTTCTAGAGTGTTAATATCTTTACTATCTGCAGTAAAAACTCTCAAGCAAATTTTAGAGTATATAATTCTTAAATACAAAATTTCCTAATAGTTATCATCAAAACAAAGAGATATTATTAAGAACCAACAATCTCCCCCTTTTTGATGATGACAAAAAACAACATAAATTTTGTTTAATATAAAATATTAGAATTATAACTCCCCCTGAAATGATGAATCTCCCCCTGAGTTAAATACAAATAAGGAATAGAAACTTCCCTTTTGTCTTTGAGTAATCTTCAGAGTTAGATCTTGTTTGTTCTTTTAACATTTGAAGATCAGAATGTCTTGCAGATTTAATGTTCAGAGTTTGATAATGGTCAAATGATCTGAGAGACTCAGAGTTTCTTTTATAGAATTTACTTATCAAATGTTCTGAAATAGTCAGATTAAATGTTAGATAGAATAAATATGTCTGAAGTTTCATTCTGGTGAAGTTATGTTAAACAGTTCAGATCTATATTTTCTCCCCCTTTTTTGTCATAAGCAAAAAGTAAAACTTTAAAAAGACAATTAAAAGGAAACAGTAAATAAGATAATTCAATGGTGAAAACTTTGATTCATTCATAAGATCAGATCAAGAGTACATAGGAAAACATCAGAAGATATAGCAATAAAGTACAGATGCAAACAACAGATGCAAAAACAATAGAATGAAAAAAAAATCTAAGAGTGTTTGGACAAAAGCATCTTCAATAGATCTGTAATCTCAGAGGATGATTGCTCTTGCTTGGACATCCACTTAGCCATAGTTTCATTCTTTTCATCTTGCTTTGACATCCATTCTGTCATATCCTCAGACTTCTTATCCTGCTTTGCCATCCAGGACTTGATCTCTGACTGGCCAGCTTCTAGAGCAGCAATCTTATCTTCAAAATTTGGGTGTTCTTTCTTTAACTCAGATGAAGAAGTATGATTAGGTTCTGGAGCTTGAACAGAGTCAATTTCCATTGGTTCTGTAGAGTCTGGAGCATTGGAATTAGAAGTAGGGTCTACCAGAGTCATAGCCAACGGATTTTCCTCAGATGCAATGTCATTAGATTCTGTTGATGGAGGAGGAGCATCTGTAAGGAGCAGAGGATCAGATTTCTTGACAGTCCAAAATAGAGTCCTTGCAGCCTCAGCAAATCTGAGCTTCGCATCATCAGAACAGATGCTCTTCAGATTTGAGGCCACAGAGTTGAATCTGTTGATGAATCCATTCCAGATGATGTCAGATTCTTTGGCATCCATTGTTGCTGAGCATTTCTTTTGAACAGTACCTAAATACAACTGTATTTCATGCAAAAAGGTTTGAAATAAATGATCAACATTAAGTCTGGGCTTTGGACATAACAGAGTTTCCATAGTTACAGGTTTAGGTTGAGGAATTGGTGGAAAGAGAGATTTCTGAATAGAGATCAGAGGAGGAGGATAATATGGAATGAAGGGTATCTCAGGAGTTTTTTCTTTGGATCTGATTAATGCATTTAGCAGATGAGGTTTTGCTCTGGTGTGAAGGGTAACTACATCAAAAGGTTCATTCGAGTAGGTTTGGAAGGCAGATTTTGGGGATTCATCAGATGCAACATTGTTATCAGATGTAATTGGTAGAACAGAAGGCATAGCTTTATCAGATTTTGCAGAACAGGATATAGTGGCTAATGAATCTACATCTGATTTGGATTTTATATATTCAAGAATCACAGATGGAAGGGTTATTGTGGGTTTTGGTTTCAGAGGGTTGATGGGGTTAGATGGTTCAACTCTGTCATAAAAGTCTTTGAGTTTGAAGCCATAAGCCAAATTATGCAACAAAGATGAAACTTGGGCACAAGATATAGAAGATCTTGGGTTTGAAGTAGGAATCAATATCTCAGATGATGGTGCTGGTGTGGGAATAGGATCTGGAATGGGAGCTTTTGAAGGTATAATGGGTTCAGGTTGGTTTACCTCGGAGTATTTTTGAGATGGAGAGATAAGAAAATCTGGGTGGAGGTCTGATTCTGAGGAGTTTGAAGAGGTGGTTGGTGTGCATGAAGTAGAAGATACTTGAAACACCATTTTTAAGGGTGTGACATCAAGAACTTCTGTTTCAGGAATGTGAGGTTCAGAAGTGTTTGTTGGTTCTGAAGGAATTTCAGATGGTTTTGATGGTGGTTTTGAGATGGGTGAAACAGAGGGAATTGTGATTGGTTCTGATGAAATAGGAACAGAGGTTACTTTTGTAGGTTCAGAAGTAACAGGGGCAATGGGTTCAGATGATTTTGATGATGGATTATCTGAAGGTGGTTGATTTTCAGAGGCTTTTTCTGGTTGAGATACTTGTGGTTTTTCTGGTTGATCTGATGATTTTTGGTGTACAGATTGTTGTGGTTGTTGTTCTGTAGGTTGTTTCTGTGGAACAAACTTTTTGATATGGATTTTTGGTTGAGATGATTTTGGTACAAAGACTGTTGGTGTTTGAATTGTTTTTGTTGTGGTTGGTGTTGGAACAGGTGTTTGTTTTTTAGGTGATTTTGAACTAGGAGCAGTAACAGAAGTAGTTTGTGTTGAGGGTGGTTTTGGAACAAACTTAATATTAGAGTCATTTATAACAATTGTATTTGCAGAAGATACAGAAGATTTAGTACCTTTTATCTTGATCCTCTTAGCTGGTACAGAAGAAGTGTCTTCAGATTCTTTTCTCTTCAAGAGCTTCTTAGGCTTCTCAGCAATCTTGACCTTCTTCTGAGCAGGGGCAGGTTCTGCTTCTGGCTGAGTCCTTTTCCTCTGTAGTTAAGCTTCTTCTTCTTCTTCTTCTTCTACATTAGGTAGAGGTTGTCTTGCTAGCTGAATCACGTTTGCAGGAACAGGCTTTCCTTCCTTCTTACATTCATCAATGTACATTACTACAATGTGTCTTGGCTCTTCAGCAAAGAACAGTGGAAAGTCATCTACAGGAACCCTCTTCTGACTGAGTTCAGACACATTCAGCTTCTTGGGAGCTGTTGTGAGTTCATCAACTATTTTGAGTCTCTGAAGACTTTTAGCATTCAGAGGATTTCCCATTATGAATTCCAATTCCTCTGTAACTCTAGCAGCGTATAGAGCAGAGACCAAACCATTTTCAGTTAGAAGATATGAGATCAACCTTCCAAAGGGGATCCATGTTCTGATCTTCTGTCCTTTCTCCTTCACATACTCTTTAGATGCATTTATATGGTTCCACAAATGCATAAAAAGAATGTATGGAAGATCTACCTTGGTGCTCTGACTGAGGCAATACATGAAATAGAGCTGTTCATTATTGACATAGTCTGGAGAATTAGTTGACTTCCTATGATGGATGCATCCCATGAAGATCTTGTAGTCAGGCTTCAGATCCTTGAATTTGTTAGAAGCTTGACCAACAGTCGTCACTTCTTCATACACCTCATCCATGTCCACACGCCCAGCTGGCAAGTGGGAAACACCATCTGTTTCTTCATATCCAATTAATTTTCTGATCAGATCTTCTGTGATAATGATTTCTTTTCCCAGTACAGAAGATAAGATGAATTTAGGGTAAACTGAGGCATGGATCCAGAATTCTTTCACAAGGAGAGGGTAAACTGGTCCAAAAAGTCTATCAAAGTACTTAACCCATCCTTGAGCATCAATGATAGAACGAAATTCAAAGCCATTGTCTGCAAGTGAGTCAAATTCAACCATGGATTCACACAAAACTTCTAACTTCTCAACAGGAGTTAAAAGAGTTCTTTTGGGAGGAGAATAAGGAGAAACACCCATGTTTGCAGAAGTTACTGCAGCCATTGAAGATTGGAATTGAGCAGCTGTTGATGAAGTTGTCATTGAAGAATGCTTTGTCAAACGCTTAGGTTTAGGGTTTTTATGCAGAGCAAAGAGAAGATGAAAACGCATATAATTTTCTGAAAGTGTGAAAAGTGTGAAAGTGAAGACAAGTCCTTTATTTATACTAAAACACTCAGGCATACCAACAGTCAGAATTTGCACGTTTTAACAAGCATTAAATGAAAGGGAATAATAATCATTTCAAACATTAATTGCTTCTGACAATTTGGGGGGAAAATCAAGATTTTCACTATTTAAACTTCACCTCAAACGTCTCTTCAGTTATGTACACGTCATATCTTCAGATTTGGTGTGACACGTGTTTGCTTGCATGTGTTCTGAATTCTCTTAAGAAATGAAACGTTAGCCAACGTTCAGATCTTCTAAAGATTGTTAGTTCAGAGTTTCACAAGAAAAAATAATGAGCAGAATAAATAAGCAATCAGAAGAAATACTTCAGAGCATCAGGCATTTTAGCATCTGTAAAAATTTGCTTCTGACAAATATCATTCTGGACAAAAATCCATACCAATATTTTTCAGAATAAATTTGAATCTATCTTTAACAAAGGGTTTTGTAAAAATATCTGCCCATTGATGATCTGTATCAACAAAGGCTAAATTTATGATTCCCTTCTGAACATAGTCTCTGATGAAATAATGTTTGATTTCTATATGTTTTGCCTTAGAATGTAAAATGGGATTCTTGGACAAACATATAGGAGAAGTATTATCACAAAAGATAGAAATGTTACTTTCAAAAATTTGATAATCTTCTAGTTGACTTTTCATCCAGAGCATCTGTGTGCTACATCCAGCAGCAGCAATATATTCTGCCTCTGTGGTTGAAAGTGCAATTGTGGGTTGCTTCTTGTTGTACCAGGAGATTAGATTTCTTCCTAGAAATTGACAACTTCCAGAAGTACTTTTTCTTTCCACTTTGTCTCCAGCGTAGTCAGCATCACAGAATCCAACTAATTTGAAATCATCAGATTTTCTGTAACACAAACCCACATTAGAAGTACCTTTCAGATACCTTAGAATCCTCTTAACAGCTGTCAAGTGTGATTCTCTAGGATCTGATTGGAATCTAGCACACAGACAAACACTGAACAATATGTCAGGTCTAGAAGTAGTAAGATAAAGAAGAGAGCCAATCATACCTCTGTAGAGCTTCTGGTCTACTTTCTTACTTACCTCTTCCTTGCCAAGTGAGCTAGTAGGATGCATGGGAGTCTTTGCCAGCTTACTATCAGACATGTTAAATTTCTTCAGAAGTTCTTTAACATATTTTGTCTGATGTATGTAAGTGCACTCTGGAGTTTGATTAACTTGGATTCCTAGAAAGAATCTAAGCCAATCATGCTCATTTCAAATTCTGCCTGCATACATGTAGCAAACTCCTTTCCAAGCATAATATTTGTTGATCCAAAAATAATATCATCTACATAAATTTGACAAATTAGAAGATCTTTCTTAATTGATTTACAAAAGAGTGTTGTATCCACTTTGCCTCTGATGAAGTTTTTCTCCAGAAGAAAATTGCTCAATCTCTCATACCAAGCTCTGGGAGCTTGTTTTAATCCATATAGAGATTTCTTTAATTTGAAAACATGATCTGGAAACTTTTCATTTTCAAAACCAGGAGGTTGGTGGACATAAACTTCTTCTTCTATAATGCCATTAAGAAAGACACTTTTAACATCCATCTGATACAGAGTGATGTTATTTTGTACAACAAATGAAATAAGAAGGCGTATAGATTCTAACCTTGCCACTGGAGCATATGTCTCAGTGTAATCAATACCTTCTTGTTGACTGTACCCTTGAGCAACCAGCCTTGCCTTATTCCTTTCAACTTCTCCTTTCTCATTCAGCTTATTTCTGAAGACCCATTTTGTACCAATTATATTGAATCCTTGAGGTCTTTGAACTAGATCCCATACATCATTTCTGGTAAATTGATTTAGCTCTTCTTGCATAGCAATAATCCAATCATTGTCTTGCAAAACTTCATCTACAGAAGATGGTTCAATTTCTGACACCAGTCTAAATAGTGATGCTTCAGATGATCTTAGAAAGGATCTTGTTCTGATGGGATCATCCTTCTTTCCAATAATGACATCCTCTGGATGAGAAGCTTTAATTCTGGATAATGATCCTCTAATGGTTGATTCTTCAGAAATGTTTAGATTGTTCATCTGAGAAGTCAAAGGAGTAGCATTTGGGGTTGCTTCTGGTTCCTTCACTTGAATTTTGTCTGCTTCTGGAACTTCAGAGTCAATGAAGACTACTTCCCTATCTGCAGAGTTTTCAGACTGCTTTGGCTTTTCAGAGCCAAGCTTATCATCAAATCTGACATGAATGGATTCTTCCACAATATGTGTCTTAGTGTTGTATACTCTGTAGCCTTTAGAGCGTTCAGAATATCCAAGCATAAAACACTTATGTGCTTTGGAATCAAACTTGTTCAGATTTTCCTTAGTATTTAACATATAGCAAATACATCCAAAGGAATGAAAATATGAAATGTTGGGCTTTCTGTTCTTCCACAGTTCATAAGGAGTCTTTTTCAGAAGAGGTCTTACAGACACTCTGTTCTGAATGTAACAGGCTGTGTTGATTGCTTTTGTCCAAAAGTGTTTTGCCAGATTTGTCTCATTGATCATGGTTCTGGCTATTTCTTGCAGAGTTCTGTTTTTCCTCTCTACAACCCCATTTTGTTGTGGAGTTCTAGGACAGGAAAAATCATGAGCAATGCCATTTTCAGAAAAATATTTTTCAAAATATTTATTTTCAAATTTACCACCATGATTACTTCTGACTTTTATAATTTTGAAATCCTTTTCATTTTGGACTTGCTTACAGAAGTCAAAGAACACAGAATGTGACTCATCCTTGTGTTTTAAGAACTTTACCCATGTCCATCTACTATAGTCATCAACAATGACTAATCCATACTTCTTGCCTCTGATGGATGCAGTTTTCACTGGTCCAAACAGATCAATATAAAGTAGTTATAGTGGTTTGGAAGTAGAAACAACATTTTTTGATTTAAAAGATGTTTTTGAAAACTTCCCTTTTTTGCATGCTTCACAAAGAGCATCTGAAGTGAACTTCAGATTAGGGAGTCCTCTGATAAGATTAAGTTTATTAATCTGAGATATACGTCTCATATTAATATGGCCCAATCTTCTGTGCCAGATCCATTGCTCTTCATTAACAGACAAGAGGCATTTAACATTTTGAACTTTAAGTTCTGAAAGGTTTATTTTATAAATGTTGTTTTTCCTCTTACCACTAAATAGGATAGAGCCATCCTTTTGACTAATAGCTTTACAACATTTTTTATTAAAGGTGATATCATAACCATTGTCACTTAATTGACTTATGGACAATAAGTTATGCTTTAACCCTTCAACAAGTAAAACATTAGTAATAGAGGGAAGTTTACCATTTCCAATAGTGCCAGATCCAATGATCTTGCCCTTCTGGTTCCCTCCAAACTTCACATCACCTCCAGATCTAAGTTCCAAGATTTGGAACATAGACTTTTCTCCTTTCATGTGTCGTGAGCATCCAGAGTCCAGGTACCATGATTGGTGTCCTGACCTTGCTGCTAAGAACATCTGCAACAGGAATTATTTTGTTTTTAGGTACCCAGATCTTCTTGGGTCCTTTGGAGTTAGTTGGTTTGTAGGTTTGTCTAAACTTCTGTTTTTCAACATAATGTTTATTCTGACTTGCCTTGGGTTTAAACACATAAGTATTCTTCTCAGAGCTTGTGTGTTTAATGTCATTTAAGTGACCAAATTTAAATTGAGAATACAGAGGTGTCTTCTTGATGAAAAGTTTTTCAACAGATTTTGGATTACTTCCAGATGAAGATTCATATCCAATACCTCTTCTGTTGTTCCCACTAACACCATAGATCATAGAAGCCATCTTGCTTTTGTCTATACTCTTAGTAAGGAATCTCTGAAAGCTAGAGTCATATTTTTATAAAATGTTTTCACATGACTTAGTCTCAGATTCAGATTCTTGTTGAGTTATTTCAAAGTCATTTTTGATTTTTAGATTAATTTCTTTTTGCTCAACAAGTTCTGTCTTCAGAAGATCAATCTCAGATTCAAGATTGCTTTTCAACTTCTTGTATTTGAGTTTGATATTGTTATAACTTTTAAGAACTTTTGATAAAACCTTTATAAGTTCTTCTTTGGTAAGTTTAGCCATTACCTCTTCAGCGTCATCATCAGATTCAGAATCTGATTCATATCCTGAGGTTCCTTCCTCCTGATCTTCTGTGCTGGCCATCAGTGCAACATTGGCACATTCTTCTTCTGATTCAGAAGATGATTCAGATTCATCTGAGTCATCCCAGGTTGTCATCAGAACCTTCTTCTTTTTGTTAAACTTCTTCTTGGGTTTTTCTTTTTGAAGCTTGGGGCAATCATTCTTGTAATTCCCAGGTTCTTTGCACTCATAGCACACAACTTCTTTCTTGCCAGATCTTCTGTGCCTAGAAGATTCCTTTCTATGATCAAATCTTCTGAAGTTGTTGAACTTCTTTCCCTTGTGCTTCCAGAGTCTGTTTATCCTTCTGGACAACATGGATAATTCATCTTCTTCTTCAGAAGAAGATTCTTCAGAGCTTTCTTCAATAACCTGCAAAGCTTTAGCATATTTATTAGATTTTAAGGCAACAAATTTACCTTTTTCTTTCTTCTGAGGTTCATCTTCCTCAAGCTCAATTTCATGGCTCCTCAGTGAGCTGATGAGTTCTTCTAAGGAGATCTTGTTCAGATCTTTAGCCATCTTCAAGGCAGTCACCATTGGTCTCCATCTGGTAGGTAGACTTCTGATGATTTTCTTTACATGATCTAATGTAGAGTACCCCTTGTCCAGAACCTTTAGCCCAGCTGTGAGGATCTGAAATCTGGAGAACATGACTTCAACAGATTCAGAGTCTTCCATCTTGAAGGCCTCGTACTTCTGGATCAGAGCCAGAGCTTTTGTCTCCTTGACTTGAGAGTTTCCCTCATGAGTCATTTTTAAGGATTTAAACATATCAAAAGCAGTTTCCCTGATTGTAATTTTTTCATACTCAGTATGAGAAATTGCATTCAATAATATAGTTCTGGCCTTGTGATGATTTCTAAAATCTTTCTTCTGAGCATCTGTCATAGATTTTCTGTCTATCTTCTTGCCATTCCCATCTGTGGGATGGACATATCCATCTATGACTAGATCCCATAGATCAGCATCATATCCAAGGAAAAAACTCTCAATTCTGTCTTTCCAGTAATCAAATTTCTCCCCATCAAACATAGGGGGTTTGGTGCTGATTTTGTCCCTTTCTTCATATTTATTGTTAATGTTGGATGTTGTATTATCAGCCATAGTAACAACTAAATATATATCAAAGTATTTCTCTCTGGATCTTTACTGACACTGTTAGGTGGTAGCACACACAGAACCGGAGCTCTGATGCCAACTGAAGGTGAGAAAATACTTAGAAGGGGGTTGAATAAGTATGGAAGATTAAAAACTTAGAATAAAAACACAATTATTTTTATCCTGGTTCGTTGAACTCAACTACTCCAGTCCACCCTTCCTAGAGTGATTTGCCTTTCTCAACAAGGACTTAATCCACTATTTAATCAAACAGATTACAATAGTAACACCTAAGAACAACTGTTCTTAGTCTTCTCAAGAGCTACTGATTTCAACTGAATCCTCTTAAGGAAATCCTTTACAATTAATGTAAATCTAATACAAGAGTAAGAATGCTTCTAAAAAGCTTTTATCACAACAGTGATATTTCTCTTAAGTTTAAGTACAAATAATTCTAAGAATGAATATGAGAATATGAGAGCTTGAATGTTTTAATTTCTTTTCAGCAAAAATGTCTAACTGAAGAATTTGGTGGAGTCTTCCTTTTATAGGCACCTGATCCAAGGGAGAGCTGAGCGTTGAAAAGAGTGTCCCAAAAAGGTCTGAGCCTTTTTGTCTTTACATCAAGTGACCTTTCCTAGAAGAAGAAAGCACAGAAAAATCCTTTTTGTCTGTGTTCTTGTGTCTAACATAAATGAGGAAAGAGACGTTTGATTTACTCCAACGGATATAATCTTTGAATATTTCTTCTTCAGTTTTCAGCAAGTTCATCAGAGTCTGATTGAGTCAGAGTCTTCTAATGATGATCAGAACTTTGTTGTATCAGAGTCTTCCGCAGCATGTGTGCTTTCAGCGTGTTAATCATCAGAGCATATTTGACACAGAACTTCAGTACTGGCAGCTTTAGTACTTTCAGAATCTTCTGTAGAAACTATGCTTTGAAAAAAAAACTCTTCATACAATATTCTTCTTAGCTTCAGATGCTTCTGACTTGCTTCAGATGCTTCTACTTGCTTCAGATTCTTCTGCATGCTTCAGAGTCTTCTGGAGCTTCTTGCCTTAGATCCTTCTGGAGGCTACGCTCAGGATCTTCTGTTGGCAGCAATCAGAATCTTCTAATGAATGCATCTGGCGCTTCAGAGTCTTGTTAAATTCTTGTATTCAATTCTGATTTGCTTCTAGAGTGTTAATATCTTTACTATCTGCAGTAAAAACTCTCAAGCAAATTTTAGAGTATATAATTCTTAAATACAAAATTTCCTAATAGTTATCATCAAAACAAAGAGATATTATTAAGAACCAATCTGTGTTCTAACACATTCTTCTCCTCAAACCAAGAGAGTTGTCCCCTCTTCGGAAAAACAAACCCTCTAATAGAATATTATTAGGCTTATCTTTCAACATATAACCAAGCTGACGGCGAGCTAACCTCGGGTTGTAGTTAATTCCACCTTGTGTTCCAAGAAGAGGAACATTGAAGAATTCCCCGTAACTATCGATAATCTGGACATTCTCATAAACAGAAGAAGACCAATTAATGTCAACATGAGTAAGAGACATGGTCCTCTGAGACCACCTTAAACAATCCTTGTTCTCCCTAAAAACAGATGACTGTGGCAAATGCAAAATTAACTAATTGTATAATAGAGGTGTACAACAAACGATGGTACAATTCCCTTTAGAGGTCCTACTATGGATGGAGAAATAGGTGTCGCCAAGCAAAGTCGGAATAGGGTTCCCAATTAAGAAAATCCTAATAGCGTTAACATCCACAAAGTTGTCAAGGAACAAGACTAGTCTGTAGACAAGCAAAGCAAATATATACTCAAACGCCAATATGTGACCAGCGTTTGCAAATAAAGTGACTTTCCCAATCAAGAACTTAGAAGTCAAACCCTTGATGCCTCTCTTAAACATCAGATTAGCATCAATATCAGATTGCTTCAAATGGATAGCTGCAGTAATATCTTGGGGTTTAAGAACTTCCTTAAAACTAGTATAATGAACCTTATCAGAAACTGGTACACCCAGCAAATAAGCATACTCCTCCAAGGTTGGTATGAGATGATAATCGGGAAAAGTAAAGTATCGGTGGATGGGATCATAGAATTGCATAAGGGTGTTCAGAATTTCGTCTTTCATGTTGGTAGAAAGAATAAATAGAAGTCTCCCATAACGAGATATAAAGCCTGAACGATCAACTACCAAGGACACTAGCTTTTCAAATCTATAAGATCGGAAGTTCGAAAACCGTACTTCTGAGTGTTTATCCTTCCAATATCCATAATCACAATATCTGCGATGTTTGCAAAGGAAAATCTTTGAGATCCTTAAAAAACTGATTGAAACAAAATGCCCATGAATGCATGAGTGCAAGATGTAACACCCGCAAACAAAACACACAAAGCACACAGGTTCAAAGGTTCGGCACGAGCATCGATCCAAAGGTAAGAACCAACCCACAATATTATGTACTAAGGTTATATCATCACCTGTAGAACAAGGTTCTAAAAAAGTTCCCAGAGTCATAATTCCATCTTTTGGATATTATCGACTTAAACAACTACTCGTCGACCAACAATATTCTTAAGAGAAACTCGTCTGAGTGTGGTATCGTGTAACAACTAATTCAAGTTTACATCTGAATAGCCACCGCGCCACGTCCTAATAAGGCCAAGATGGGTTAAAGGGTTATAAGATCCTCAGCTTCTCAGGCTCCCAGGTCGAAAAAAGTAATGCCAATTATGACTACTCGTAAGACATCAGTAATCCAAAAGGGTCTCCACTGAGCGGGGGATCTCAAGTCAGCTTAGTAAGGACTACTCCACGTAAGTTAACAAGATTATACCACCCTCTTATCATAAGTGCACTAAAGTTTGAGTATATGACTTATCTCACCACATAAATCACCAGGAACCAAATAGAACAAACAATAACAAACAAGTCAAACAAAAAGCGATAAATAAATCAAAGTAGGAGAAACCCACTAGGAACTAAAGATGAAATCCCCAACAGAGTCGCCATTTTTCGGTAGAGCGGAAATTTGTGAGTGTAAACTATTGATTAACTTAACTAAAAAATGCAAGAGTCACCACCGCATTTTTATTTTATCCAAAAAAGGAAAGGAAAAAGAGCGAACAAAATCAAAGTGTTCTAAAACAAGAACAAAAAAAAGAGATCTGGGTAAGGGAGTTGGTTACGCAATGGGAAGGTTGTCGCTACTCGAAAAAATGCATCGCGCAACGACGGGGAGGCGAAAAAGATAAACAGAAGAGTCGCCACCGAACTTTATTTATCCCATGAGGGTAAAGGAAAATATCGAGAAAACCTTAAGAAAGAAACGGATAAGATGGTCTCGCGACCAAGAACGGGTTCGGAAGCCGGTTATGCGAGGGGAAGGTATTAGCACCCCTCGCATCCATCGTACTCGATGGGAACCTTTTGTTTGTCGGTGTGTGAATTTATCTGCTTAAATATTATGCTATAAGAAGTGTGTTTCAAAAGGGTTAAGGGAAAGGTTTAGAAACGGGAAACAAGGGGTGACGAGGGAAAGAAAGGACTCGATAGGACTTCGCGGTCCTAGGCCTACGTATTCTCAACAGATATGAGAAAGTCAGAGTCGACGTAGTTCGGGAAACTACGGGTGATAGGGGGATTGTGCTCGCCAAGGATTGTGGCCCTTGTGCCTACGTATCTTTACTTGAGAAAGTAAAGAATCAGAGCAGCCGTAGTTCGGCCTACGGTTTGTTGATGTTTTTTATGGACGATGCTATCGTGCGCATTCCAGCAGTTAGGTGTTTCGCTGCTCGCTCGTTGGAGACTTAGGCGTTACCTGTTTGCGGTAGAACGGACGTAACATATCCTTTTGAAAGATTGATTAGTTTTCGCCACGCGAGGCAAGAAGTCACGTTTGATTGATTGGATTGTTTTTAGGGGGCGAGACAGGTCCTCGGATAGTAACCCCTACGGGTAGTACCCAATTCGTTGTCTCAAAGTTTTTGTTATAAAAGGGTGTGGCGAACGAGGCGTCTTCGTATCGAAAGACGAGCGTCGAAACCACCCTCACTACAGTGGGTATCCGGACACTCGGAGAAGAAGAGGTCTACACCCAATCCTCTCTCTTTAATTCAATGCAAAGAGAACTTCGTTCTCTTATTAAAGATGTTTTGGTTTTGAATGGTAAGTGCTTTGCGACAGAGAACCCTACGGTAAACGTCAGCACTCGGGATAGGAGAAGGCCTACGCCTAACCATTCCACGACCATTCAAGTTTTTGTTAAGAAAATGATTTGAAAATACACTCGGTGCAGGTCCGGGGTTTTAGGTGACAAGGGTTACGGGAGGAAATTGTGAAAGGAGAGGTAGTGGAAGAAGTCGCGTTTTCGTATCGAAAGACGAGTATCGAGACCACCCTCACTACAGTGGGTATCCCAACACTCGGAGAAGAAGAGGTCTACACCCAATCTTCTATTTTTTATTCAATACGAGGAATCTATTTGAGATGATGAGAAAAGTTTATAAGATACAAGGTAAACAAACCCTAATAGAGGGTCAACCTCCAAACAAGCCAAGGGTCTTAAATAAAATATGAATAATTGAAATGTTACTTTATTAAAAAAATAGTCATTATTATGAATAATTGACAAAAAGAAAGGATCAAAAATAAATAAATAATTAAATATGCAAAAGTTAAGATTTTTTGGGAATTTTGTATGGTTAAAACAAAAATAAAGAAATAAACTTATAAAAAGAGCAAGAGGTGGGAGTTGAACCCACCTCCTTTTGGTTCAAAACCCACACACTTATCCACTGGGGCGCACACGCATGTGGTGTTATGTAAAGGGAAGAGAAAAATAAAAAACAAGAGTTAAGGTTACAAAGAAAGGAAAGAAAAGAAATAAAATGGTTTTGTCCTCAGCAGGATTCGAACCCAGGAACATAGTAATGAGAAGCGCATGGTTTTACCGCTGGGGCGGTGATACATCCAATATTCAATGTGAAACGAATAATATATATAGTATGTCCTCAACATGGCTGGGCAGAAAATAAAGTAACCAAAGGAACAATGCAAAAGCAATCGAAAAAGGGTCAAAACTCCATGGAATTGAGTAAAATTTGAGTCTATCCTGCATGTTTTTCAGAGGGGGATACAATGGTGCTATCTAAATCTTCGAATGACGCTTGCAAAATTAAACACGAAGGAAAATGCAAGGTAAGCTTTGAAATGGAATATGAACTCTAGAGGCTAGGACTGATGTAAATGGGTACAAACAGGGGTTCATTCATGTTCAAAAGTCAATAATCCTGGATTAAATTCGAATAACAAGCACAGCTTTTCAACAAGTCATGAGATGGACATTAAGTTGCATATGAACATATGGTAGTGATGCATGATAACATGGTCTTGCTGTCTAAAGCATTTAAGGACCACACTAACCAATCAAACACTTTCAATAGATGCTATTAAGTGTGTGTATGAGTTAAAATCTGAACTGGAATCAACATGTGAGTGTTTAGCTTTCAAATTGCATCTTGGTGTGTGTTGGTGCATGAGATGTTGCAACTTAATGTTCAAGTCAGTTTCAAAGTTTGGCTCATGTGTACATGTTATAAATGGTTATACTGAATTGCTATAACACAAAAAAAAACCAAGATGATCAATGCTTCCCAATCTGGTTCAGCGTATGCAAGTATACCAACAGTATGAGCAACTCAAAAGTGGATATGTGATGCACCAAATTTCTCATTCAAATCAGTATGCCAACATGTTGTAAGTGAATGACATGAGGTGTAGGAAGTGTGATTTTAGTGTAAATGAGAATGTGTGCAACAAAGTCAAGTTTGTGGCTTGATCAATTTAAACTGCTTGTGGCAAATATGTGAACTATGTCTTATGCATCAAACAACAAAAACAACATGACAACAACTCTCAAACACAAATTCAGACATATCCAAAATCAAACAAAAACAAAAACTCAAGACCTATGCAAAAGGGAGGGGGGTTCATGCTGCCATGGTTCTGCTGACATCATAATATGGTTCATATGTTCATGTAAGACAGGGCCAGACTTGCTTGGATTAAGATTAAATGAATGTCTCAATTTACAAAACAACTTTGGTGTACATCTATGTTCTAAACAAAAACAAATAACACATGCTCAATGTCCTGCCAAGATCAAAATGTATGCAACCAAATCTATCCTTTGAGAACAGTCCGTTGGCAGCAGGTTAAAAGAACATCAACAAACAATTTAACTGGTGTGTGAGTACAAGCATGAACAAGAAAACAGGTTAAAAGAAAATCAACATTAAGCATTAACTCAAGCTGCTTCAAATGACAAAACATCCAGCTCATGAAAAAAACAAAAAAACAAAACTGGCACCAAGTACTCATATCCAAATTTCAACATCTCAATTCAAACTGTAAACATCTTTGACTTAACTGCTAACCTAACAAACTAACAATTGCAAAATCTGGCTATGGTTCTGGTTTAAAACAAAATTCAAAACAAGTACTTTGCAACTGCTACAGATTTCAAACATGGATACTGCAGATTAACAAACAACAACAGCATACCATTTATTCCAAAACCAACATGAAAACAAAAACTCAATGTCAAACTCAATCATACATCACTGAAATTATGCAGCAATTTCATCAAAACATACAAACCAATTGATCACAGTACCCAAACCAAACATCAAGTGAATACATTGCCACAAAGACTAAACCTGGTATGTGATGAAGTCCAACAAACACAAAAAAAAATAAACAACCATCAGCCAATTTGAATGAGAAAGAGCAACAAATTCATTAAGTGACCTACTGCTATAGGTCAGTATTTCCATCACATTAAGACGCACAGCACACAACAATGAAGCAGTCCACAACATTAAGACGCACAGTACACAACAATGAAGCAGTCCACAACACAACAACACACACATCACACATTTATGATTGAACCTCAAAGGAAAGAAAAAGAACTCTCAACCAGAAGCAAAAATTCAAACATATCAACAAGGCTTGACATAACCAAACTTACATAGTCAGCAGCAAAAACAAAAGAACTAATAGCTAGCATTTTTAACAAACACTTCAAAATCAAAGCAACTTAACAAAAGCCAAATGGTTTAAATCAAAACATCATTGCAAAGTGGACAGGTTCAATAATAACCATGTTCAAGGGTACAAAAAAAAAAACAAACAAGCCAACAGACAAATCTGGACATAAATGAATGCTGTCCAAAACAAAAAAAAGATTGATTCACAAAATAGAAAACTAGCAACAGGCTCATGGTGTCAAATCAGTGTTGGATCTAAACACCAACAACACTCAAACAAAATTGACAGAATCACTTTAAAACAAAAAAAAAGGACTATCATCAAAGTGATGCTCTTAGGACTGAGGCAAACTACTTTGAACAACATGCTGACCAGACCCTCACCTATGCCAACAATCAAACTTCCAAGATCAAGACTCAAACAAAAGAGACTGGTGCTCTCCTTAATGTTGACAGACCATGGTGGAAACGCACTTCAAAAAAACCTAAATGTCCAACTAACAACACGTGCTCCAACAGTACAACAGAAAACAAGATAAATACCAAATGTGCTAAAAACAAAATCACTTAATCAATCCAACAAGGGACTTAAGTTCCAACAATCAACAACCAACAGCTAGACAATATCTCATATAGCAGCATGAACCAACAAAGGTTACAGCAAGTTGGCTCAAAACAGAATTGATAAAGCAGGTTGTGAACTCAAACCTAGTGGTGCTCTAATCATACAAGACTTAACAAAACTCAGAACAGTTATCCAACACACAAAACACACGTGCTCAAAATAAATTAAGATCTAAGCATAAATAGCTGTGACATATTCATTCTTCTCAAGCATTTGAGAAGTCAAAACAAACTTAGTAAAAACAAATGCCCTAACATGTATGCGCATAATGAAAAAAAAAGTTCAAATCTCCATACCTTGTAAAGAGACTCAACAACCAAAGAAGCTTGAGAAATCCTCCTTGCTTGCAGCTGCACACAGTTTTCTGGTTGAGAAAAAAAAAACTTTAAAGGGAGCTCCAAGTTTTCTTCTGATATCTTATCCAAAAGTGTGGCTGCTAGGGTTCCTTTGGCTTCTCATCTTATCCTTTTTATACTCTCAAATCTTGAATCCAAATGCCTCCTTTCTGATCTTTTCTTTTCTCTCGCGTGGCTTTTGTTGTGAGGTACAGGCTAGGGTTTGTAGTGGCTGCTGTGCTTGCCCAAACTGGTGAAAGAGGCAGAGAAACACAGGGCTAGGTACTCTTGTGGTTGGCCTCGAAAAGGGAATAGGTAGTACGCTCCAAAAATTGTTTCACCATTTCCCTCTTATCTTGCAATTTCAACACATAACTCGCTCAATACACTTCTATACTCAAAACCAAAAAATGCCAAATCAATCCTTGCGAAAAAAATGATCAGGATTTGAGTTTTGTTTCATCCAAAATGGTGATGTTTTGCCCATTTTCTGAATCCTCACGCACAGGTATTTTGTTCTTCATTTTCTGGCCAGCCATGAACAAGGCAAAGTATTTAATTAAACTGGGGTGGGATAATCAACGGATGTATCGCCACCCCAGTGGTTAAGTCATGCGCCTGTTTATTCTATGGTCACGAGTTCGAAACCTGGTGGGAGCAGAATCCACCACAATTTTTATTCATGCGCCCTTTTGTTCCTTTCTTAATATGTATAGTTTTTCCTTTCACATTATTCTCAAATGTGCGCCTGTAGCCAAGTGGTAAAGGTGAGGGGTGTGGAGCAAGAGGTGGTGGGTTCAAACCCCACCTTGTGCACTTGTCTCAATTATTTTTTTACTTAGGAAAATGACCTCCCTATTCTCCATATATTTTGAATACACATCTCTTTTCTTCTTCTCTTTTTTTTCATATATCCCTGTAAAAGTGCAAATTAAAATATGCTATGTAATGTTTTTATGCCTTATGTTGATGCAGATGAAACAAAACATATGCCAGAGTGGTTGGCCAAATTTGGGGTATAACAGCTGCCCCTATTCAAACGACTTAGACCTGAGGGGATGAAAGGTAAGCGACTTTCATACAATCAAGGTAAAAGACGGTTGAATACCCAAAGAACCCGGAAATTTGACAACCGCGAAACGAATCTCTGACATCGCCGCCAGGAACCCATATTAAGTAGGACGTCTGACCTCGCCGTCAGCTCTTTAATAGCATCTAACCTCGCCGTCAAATCTCAACGTCAAAATTATAAATCAACTGACTTTATCGTCGGTCTTCAATATTTTCTGACTTCGCCGTCAATTCTCAAAACAATCTTCTGACTTCGCCGTCATTTCCAACAACTTTGACTTCGCCGTCAATTCTTAAAATGATTAGTAAAAGCATCTGACCTCACGGTCAGGCCTCGACATTAAGTCGGTAAAAAGATCTAACCTCGCCGTCAGTCCTCTGTTAAATACAAACAGATATTGAATCCAAAGATACGATCCTCCGACATCGCCGTCAAAACAAACTTTCAACATCGCCGCTGAACAAACAATTACTTTTGACATCGCCTGTCAAAACAAACTTTCAACATCGCCGCTGAATAAACAAATTACTTTTGACATTGCCGTCAAAACAAACTTTCAACCTCGCCGCTGAATAAACAAATTATTCTGACATCCCCGCCAGAAACAAACATCCAACCTCGCCGCTGAATAAACAAATTATTCTGACATCGCCGCCAGAAACAGACTTCCCAACATCGCCGTTGAAGAATACTAAATCATCTAACATCGCCGTCAGAACAAACTTCTCAACATCGCCGTTGAATAAACGAATTATTCTGACATCGCCGCCAGAAACAGACTTCCCAACATCGCCGTTGAAGAATACTAAATCATCTAACATCGCCGTCAGAACAAACTTCTCAACATCACCGTTGAATAAACAAATTACTTTTGACATCGCCGTCAAAACAAACTTCTCAACATCGCCGTTGAAAAATCAAATCACTTGATATCGCCGCCAAGCCTTCGCTAAATACAAGCGAGCGACAAGATTCGAACGAAATTAAGACCATCCATTGGTGATAATCACAAAATAACTCCGCTGGGGAAGCACCATGAGCTGGGGCCTAGCCAACACACGGGCAAAGATACTAATCATCTGCGAGATTCACTTGAAACAAAAGGGTAACGACCTGGCTTATGTTTCACATGCATATGTTTGAATATGACGAAATGCTCCATTCAATTATGGAAATGCTTCGCGTTTGGGTGGATGCTATGCATGTATGTAGATGCAAATGGACCACTTTAGCAAAATAAATGCTAAAGAGAAAGAGCCAACTCCGTTGTGTCAGAGCTAGATACGCCTAGCGCAAACAAACTCATGCTGGGGAATGCAAGCCGTGGATGGCCTCCGAGAAAAACTTCTGGGTAAAACTGCTCTGCTAAGAACAAAACCACTCCGCCAGGGATCCAAATCAAACTCTGCTGCGGAAAACGTCCCGGATGGCCTATCAGCCTACAACTCTTCCGGGGATCAAGCAACTTGGCTGGAGGCAACAACTCCACTCCATCGGGGAAATCAGTTATAAATGATTAGCCAGAACAACTCTACTGGGGAAACACAACAGATTGCTGAGGAATAGCTCTATTCTGACGGAGATTGAATCCGCTATCTGCTAGGGATTTTGAATAAGACTTAACGGGAATTTATCCCACACTTTCTCCGCTGGGGATGGAGATGAACGATCCCTGAGTCAGCCCTATCCTGCGGGGAGGAAAAATTAACTCCGCTGGTTTGGCTAGAGATTAGATAAGGAGGGAATCAACATCAATCTCCGCTTGGGGAAAATGACAACAGTTGGACAAATGTGTTATACAGCCGACACCAAGTTTATCAATTATGACCTTATTTAAAACAAATGTCCGGATTAACAGTTAGCAAAGCTCATAAGTTCATGTATGCAAAGTTTTTTTTTCATCAACAAAAATCAAGCGTCTTTTGCAAACAAAATGGTAAAAAATTTAAAACCAGAACAAAAGCTTTTTCTGAATAGTATATTTTATTGATAAAAGGCCTGAAAATAGGCAACTTTACATTGGATGCAACTCCTGAAAAGAGAAAGTCGCGCAAAAAGACAATCACAAGGAAAATATACAAAAATGTCGGCAACGTGGTACAGACAAACACCATGTGACGACTCATCCATGACTCGCGCGGCTTTGACGCTTTCCGACGCTTTAACTTCCGAAGAGATTGATTTGAATGGTCGATCTTCGAGTTCTCCCTAGAATCCACTATGCTTGTGATAATCAATGCGCAGGCCACAGTCATTTGCTTTAAAATCCCTAATTTTTGCCTGAATCGCCCTTGCGGGTTTTCGACTCACCAGGATACCTATTTTTGCCAAAGTTGCCCTTTCAGGTTTTCAACTTTGCGGGCTCACATTTTTCTTATATCCCTAATTTTTGCCCGAACCTATCCTTTTATGGTTCGCCGGGATGCCTCATTCTTGCCCGGATACTCTTTTTCTTTCCAGCGAGCTTTCTTAAGCAAAATATTTTTTGATCGCGTCTGCGTTCACCGGGGATGTAAAATCTTCGCCATCCATAGTTGACAGCAACAAGGCCCCTCCTGAGAATGCTTTTCTTACAACATATGGCCCCTCGTAGTTGGGGGTCCATTTGCCCCTATGATCGTTTTGTGGTGGGAGAATTCGCTTCAACACTAAGTCGCCTGCCTGGAAGCTCCGAGGTCGTATCTTCTTGTCATAGGCGCTCTTCATCCTCTTTTGATACAAACGACCGTACGCAAGAGACGCCAATCTTTTCTCATCCATCAAACTAAGTTGATTCAACCTGTTCTTTACCCATTCTGCTTCATCTAGTTTGACATCTGCCAGTATTCTTAGAGAAGGGATTTCGACCTCTAATGGCAGAACAGCTTCCATGCCATACACCAACGAGAAGGGAGTTGCCCTAGTTGAAGTACGCACCGAAGTGCGATATCCATGTAAGGCAAAGGGCAACATCTCGTGCCAATCCTTATAAGTTATCACCATCTTCTGTACTATCTTCTTAATGTTCTTGTTGGCTGCTTCCACGGCGCCATTCATTTTCGGGCGATAGGGAGAAGAATTGTGATGCTCAATTTTGAAACTCTGGCACAGTTCCTTCATCATCTTGTTATTCAAATTAGAACCATTGTCAGTAATGATCCTTTCGGGTATCCCATATCGACAGATGATATCTCTTTTGATGAATCGGGCCACTACCTGCTTTGTGACATTGGCATAAGAGGCCGCTTCGACCCATTTGGTGAAATAATCAATAGCCACTAAGATAAAACGGTGTCCGTTGGATGCGGTCGGCTCGATTTTTCCAATCATATCAATGCCCCACATGGAAAAAGGCCACGGCGACGACATGACATTCAAAGGACACGGCGGCACATGAATCTTGTCGGCATAAATTTGACATTTGTGGCATTTCTTGGCGTACTTGAAGCAATCTGACTCCATAGTTAACCAATAATATCCCGCCCTCAACAATTTCCGAGACATGGCATGCCCACCTGCATGTGTTCCGAAAGCACCTTCGTGGACCTCTTCCATAAGCAAATTTGCCTCTTTTTCGTCCACGCATCTTAGTAGCACTAAGTCATGGTTTCTCCGATAGAGCGCACCGTCTGGATTCAGGTAGAAATTGTCGGACAATCTCCTCAAAGTCTTCTTATCTTGGGTAGATGCCCCAGGCGGATACTCTTGGTTCTTAAGAAAGTTTTGGATGTCATAAAACCATGGTTTACCATCAGGAGCTTCATCTATTGCGAACACAAATGCTGGTCTATCGAGCCGCGAAATGACAATTATTGGAGCATCGTTCCAGAAGTTAACTTTGTACATCGAGGATAGAGTAGCCAAAGCATCAGCCATCTGATTCTCTACCCTCGGCACATGGTGAAGCTCTACTCGATCGAAAAAAGGTAGCAACCTCCTTGCGTAATTCATGTATGGGATCAGATTTGGCTGGCGCGTTTCCCACTCTCCCTTGATTTGGTTGACCACTAAGGCTGAATCTCCACAGATGTCAAGGTTCTTGATTCTTAAGTCGATTGCTTCTTCAATACCCATGATACATGCTTCGTATTCGGCCTCGTTGTTGGTACATGGGAACGTTAACCTCGCGGTGAATGGTATATGGGATCCATGGGGAGTTGTAATGATTGCCCCAATCCCACTACCGTATGAGTTAACAGCGCCGTCAAAGATTAATTTCCACTGGGAACCCAATTCTGGTCCCTCGCCCGGCAATGGTTCATCGCAATCTTTCATTTTCAAGTACATAATGTCTTCGTCCGGGAAGTCAAACTTCATTGGCTGATAATCATCGACTGGCTGCTCTGCAAGGTATTCTGACAGAACACTACCTTTAATAGCTTTTTGAGATACATATTGAATATCATATTCTGTCAGAATCATCTGCCACCTAGCGATCCTTCCTGATAGCGCCTGCTTTTCGAATACGTACTTAATTGGGTCCATCTTTGAAATTAACATGGTTGTGTGGTCTAGCATATACTGTCTTAGGCGCTTAGCGGCCCAAGCAAGTGCGCAACAAGTCTTTTCTAACATTGAATATCTGGATTCACAGTCTGTGAACTTTTTACTCAAGTAGTAAATTGCGTGCTCCTTTCTTCCAGTCTCGTCGTGCTGACCGAGAACACAACCCATAGAATTTTCAAGAACGGTTAAGTACATTATCAACGGTCTCCCAGCCACCGGGGGCATCAGTATTGGGGGTTCTTGTAAGTATTCTTTTATTTTCTCAAACGCCTTCTGGCAATTCTCGTTCCAAACGACCGCCTGATCCTTCTTTAGAAGTTTAAACAATGGCTCACAAGTGGCGGTGAGGTGAGCTATGAACCTCGCAATATAGTTCAACCTACCTAAGAAACCACGAACCTGCTTCTCGGTCTTTGGTGCTGGCATTTCTTGAATCGCCCTGATCTTCGCGGGATCAACCTCAATACCTTTCTCACTAACGATGAACCCCAACAGCTTTCCTGACCGTACGCCGAAAGTACATTTGCTTGGATTCAACCTCAATTTGAACTTCCTCAACCTCTCAAACAACTTTAGAAGATTCACCAAGTGCCCCTCTTCCGTTTGGGACTTTGCAATCATATCGTCGACATAAACTTCGATTTCGTGATGCATCATGTCGTGAAAGAGTGTGACCATTGCTCGTTGATAAGTTGCCCCTGCGTTCTTCAACCCGAAAGGCATTACTTTATAGCAAAAGGTCCCCCAAGGTGTGATAAAAGTCGTTTTCTCCATATCTTCCGGCGCCATCTTAATTTGATTGTATCCGGAAAAACCGTCCATGAAGGAAAACACCGAGAATTGCGCGGTGTTATCAACAAGCACGTCAATATGGGGAAGCGGGAAATCATCCTTTGGGCTTGCTCTATTCAAGTCCCTATAATCAACACACATCCTAACTTTGCCGTCCTTTTTAGGCACGGGCACGATGTTAGCGACCCAAGGAGGGTAGTTGGCCACAGCAAGAAATCCGGCATCTAATTGTTTCTGAACTTCTTCCTTGATCTTTACTGCCATATCTGGCCTTGTTCTTCTCAATTTTTGTTTGACAGGAGGACATTCCTCACGAAGAGGCAGACGATGAACCACGATGTCCGTGTCGAGTCCTGGCATATCCTCATACGACCAGGCGAACACGTCTTTGTACTCCTGGAGTAACTCAATCAATCGTTGCTTGACCTCACCCTGCAACGTAGCCCCTATTCTGACTTCCTTCTTGTCTTCTTCTGTTCCCAGGTTGACAACTTCAACTTCCTCCTGATGAGGCAGGATGACCTTCTCCTCTTGCCTTAACAATCTGGCAAGCTCCTCAGGCAGGTCTTCGTCTTCTTCGATCTCTTCTTCGGCTTGAAAGATCGGATTGTCAAAGTCATACTGAGTCATAGACGAGTCTGAGTCGGTGGCCTCTGAAATGTGTAACCTGCGATGATGATGATTTTATGCTTTTAAATGATATGCAAACAAAAACACAAACCACATTGCCATTTTATTGTTAAAGATAAAAATAAGAACAACAAGGATCACAAAATTCTGAATGAAAAGACGCCTTTTAATTGATGATAAAAAGATTGTTCACATGCATAAAGATAGGGCCCTACAAATAAAGTCCATTATGCCTTGGGCAGAGCATATGGAAATACATTAACCAAGACAAATCAATTACTCTTCATAAGTCACTGTGATAACTTCCTCCATGCTCCAATTCTTCAAGCCCTGGCCGGGGATGCATGGCTGGATCCACGCATCCATATCACAGTCGCTGTCCCCTTCTTCGTCTGATATGGCATTAATTTGATCGAAAATGACCCCACCGCTAGTAAATTGGACAGAACCTTTGTAACGTGGAGTGCTTTGTGAAGATGATCCATGTGGGCTATATCCCAATCCGAACTTATCTTGTTTGTTTGGGACGCTCACCACTTGTCCCCATCCTTGTGTTGACCCGGATTCCACCACGGCCCGTGCTTCCTTGTATGATGACATGGCAACTTCTGGAGATTTGACCTCGACCGGTGCCTTCTCCTTGATTTGGACAGTCTCAAAAGCCTGACACAGCGTTTCTTGGATTTCGCCGTCGACTTCCACATATTTGAATGAAGACAGATGGCTCACCATGATGTCTTCTTCCCCGCAAACGGTCACAATATTCCCATCCACCATATATTTCAATTTCTGGTGCAAAGTCGACGTTACAGCGCCTGCTAAGTGTATCCAAGGCCGACCCAAAAGGCAGCTATAAGCAGGCTGGATATCCATGATGTAGAAAACTGTTTCAAACACCTCTGGGCCTACTCGGATAGGCAGAGTTATCTCCCCAAAGACAGATCTTCGGGTTCCATCGAAAGCCCGCACCACCAAATCACTGGGCGTACAATATAGACCTTGATGATCGATCTTCATCAATGCCTTCTTTGGCAACACATTCAAAGATGACCCTGTATCAACAAGTACATGTGACATCATTGTTCCTCGGCATTCAAGTGAAATGTGCAGAGCCAAGTTGTGGTTCCTCCCTTTTGGCGTCAAGTCGCGGTCCGTGAATCCCAACCCGTTACCTGCATTGACATGGGCCACCACGCCTTCCAACTGATTCACGGATATCTCCTGAGGTACATAAGCATTATTCAAAACTCTGAGCAAAGCATTCCGGTGAGCCTCAGAACATAACAGCAGTGACAAGATAGAAATCTTTGAAGGAGTTTGTTGTAAATGATCCACAATTTTATAGTCACTTTTTCTTATTAAGCGCATGAATTCCTCCGCATCCTTCAGCAACGCTTCCTCTCCTCTGGCCTGAGAATTCTCTTCCGCTATGACCTTACCCTTACCTTTATCAGCCCTTTCTGTGCTTACTTCGGGAGGTGCAAATACTCTCCCGCTCCGTGTCATTCCTCCAGTTCCTATCAAATTATCAACAGAATCCAACGGTGAACCTCTCAGTTCCTGCTTTTGGCCATTGCAGTAGACCTCGGCCCCATAGTTCCAAGGAATTGCTTTAGAACTTTCATAGGGTACGGGCCCTGCCTTTGTGAATATAATAGTGGGCCTCGCCGGAGGCGCAGAAATTGTAATTGTTTTGTATGGGATGGATATGGTGGCCACCTCATCCTTATCTTCGATGACTACCTCTTCAGCATTTTTCTCACAGATTCTATCAAATTGTAACAAACCGTCATCCATCATGTGCTGTATATGGTTCCTTAGGTTCCGACATCCTACCGGACAGATCATACAGTCTTCGCAATCTTTTCCGCAGCCTGGGAATACCCCTCCTTCTAACAACTTGCTCTTCACGAAACTTAACGGCGTCTTCAAATCCTCTACCCTGGATACCAAGTTCAGGCCTTCCTCACTGTCAATAGCATTTACACCGCCACCCTTACCATGGTTAGGCATGGGATTTCGATCCACACTTGGCGCATCCTGATTGAAATTGATAGCTTTACTATCGATAAGGTCTTGTACCTTGTGTTTGAAGGCTTTACAGTTGTCAATACTGTGGCCGGGGGCGCCAGAGTGGAATTCACACCTAGCGTTGGTGTCATATCCAGGAGGTGGTTGGCCAGTTAGAGGTGCCATTGTCCTTTTCTGGACCAACTGCAGTTGAATTAAGTGTTGTAGCAACTGAGCGTATGGCATTGGCGGTGTGTCAAAGTGTCTATCCGCCACCCTTCTCCTGTCCTGGAACTGTCTTGGTGCATAATTCTGTTGTTGAGGTCGCTGCTCCTGTTGTTGCCGCGGCTGTTGTTGTGGAGGCTGTGTCGCCGGGATGGCAATACTCGCTACTTGTGACGGTTGCTGGTAATACGGTCGCTGCTGACGTTGATCCAAGTATCTCTTTCGGTTGTTAAAGCCGTACACTGCATTTGTTTCATTATCCTTTTTCTTCGCACCAAAAAACTTTCTCCCACCTCCAGATGAGGTCCCTTCCGCTGCTTGAATTTTCCCCAATTTTATACCGTTTTCAACTCTTTCGCCCGTGATAATTAAGTCCGAGAAGCTTCCTGACATGTTACTCACCAACTTCTCGTAGTAGATTCCGGGCAACGTGGCCACGAATAGATCGATCAGTTCTCTTTCCACCATGGGAGGTTGCACCCTAGCGGCAAGCTCTCGCCACCTCTGAGCGTATTCTTTAAAACACTCATTGCTTCTTTGGGATAGATTCTGCAACTGCACGCGATTTGGTGCTAGGTCACTATTATACTGGTAATGCTGGACAAAGGCCTCTGCTAAATTCTTCCAACTTCGAATATTGGAAGGTTCCAAACCCATGTACCACTCCAGAGAAGGTCCTGACAGACTATCTTGGAAGAAGTGCATAAGCAACTTCTCGTCATCAGAGTATGCCGACATCCTTCGAAAATAGGAGCGGATATGCACCTTTGGACATGTCGTTCCTTTGTATTTATCGAAATCTGGCACCTTGAACTTTGGAGGAATCCTAAGTCCTGGAATTAGTCCCAGATTGGACATGTCAAGTCCCATAGTGTTCTGGCTTTCCAGAATGCTCTTCATTTTTTCTTCTATTTCGTCAAACCTTCTATTAGTGTCGGATCGTAGCCCTCCCCCAAGGTCTCTCATGGAGAAGATGTCATCTTGTTCATCTTGGTCCCATTGAGGATTCACGCTAGTAGGTATGGCACCTGCCACAACCGGGATGGGGATCCCAGTTTGTTCTCTTCCGCCCGGAAGGTTGACTACGGTTGGGCCACCGTTGACTTGCGAGGTTCCACCATTAGCAGGAGGGGGAACAGCAGCAGCCCCGCCGTGCAAAACGCCACTTCCATCCACTTGAGCTATTAAGGGTTGAACCAACGTCCTCAACTGGTCCTGCCCATTGGCCACCCCTGCATCATCTCCATGAATTGCGCCATCGTCTCACGAAATTCCAAAAGCTCGGCTTGAACCTGATCCATAATTCTCTGCTGATTTCCCCGCGTGTTGTAGGAGTGTTGAGAAGTCAGCTTGCTCTTCCTCTTTCCCTTTCTTTCTTTCTGAAATGGCAAGCGGTGTGAGGTCGAGTTCCAGGGAATGCAAAATGATGCGCCAGTTTATGCGAATGCTCAAGAGACTTTCGAAACCTATGACTATAACCGGTATTATAGAATTGCGAATGAACAAATAATAAAGAAAACACAATTAGGCCAAAAGCAAATTCTCATTAATTTGGGAAGATTCAATACAAACATTTGCTGACTATGTCGAATAACAATTCTCATTACAAGGAAAACACTAAATGACCGGAAATCAAGAGTACTAAAAACTAGAATTTCTCCTTTTGGAGACGCTCTTCAAGCTTCCTCGTCTCGAACATGAACCTTCTGACCATTTGGTCACAGAGCTGGATAAAGTGGTGAACAGAAGGGGGAATATCATTTCCTTCCAAATCTTGAATGGCGCTCTCTAACCTCCATGGGATATCACGGATCATAAGGTTGCAATGCTCCACCAAATTGTTGTACCTAGCACGGCACGTATCTAGAGTCGACTGGTAATAACAAATAGAATCCACATGGGTGTCCAGCAACTCATTGAGCTGAGCCTCTTTCTCGAGCCACTGCGCACCGTCTCTTTGCAAGGCCTCAAAACGATTCCTCCACAGAAGGGCTGTCTCTTGGGCGGTCTCCAATTCTTGACACTTGTTATTCCACACGTCAGATGTGACATATGAACCCCTCAAGGCCTCCTCTTTGAGTCTTCGTTCACTTTCCGCTAGGGTCAAGGCACTTCTTAGTTGTTCCTCAAGATTCCCAATATCAGCTTCAAGGTTCTCTCGTATTTCCTTTTTCTCGGCAGAGGCAATCTCAAAGAAGTGCCATGCCCTATCACAAGAAGCTTTGGTGTCCTTCAGGCGCTGCCGGAGAGTTGTTAATGATGCGTCAGCCCCTTCGTAACCCTGTTGGTACCTGACTCTCAGATCCGTTTCTAATTTTAGCTTCTTGCTACTCTCAGCCGCTTGATCCTGTTCAAACTCCACCTTTCTTTTGTACTGACCGTTCTCCACATTTGCTTGGTGGACTTCATTCTGAAGGTCCTGATTCTCCTTAGTCAATCTCTCCACTATTAGCTTCAGTTTTTCGTATTCTTCTATGGGTACATGAGTGGGAGCAGGAGGTGCTTCTCGCATAGAGGGCTCTAAGGGAAATGGCAACGACTTTTCAGCTACTCTGGCTAATAACCACCGGTTGTATGGCTCCTTTGCCACACAGTTCTTCGCTTTTAACTCCTTCCTTCCCTTTGTATGAATCTTGCCCCAAGCCTTAGCAATCTTCCTGACAAACGCAGGGTCCTCTGATGTCGCTAGCAAAAAGAAACTCTGAACCTTCTCTGCTTCGGGCTCGCCCTCCATAGCATAGCCCAACTGACGTAATGCCATGACTGGGTTATAGTTAATACAACCGGCCCTACCGATCAAAGGTACATTACTGAATTCTCCACAACTGAAGATGATTTCCACATCATAGTACTCGTGAGAGTACCAAGCAATATCACTAGCTTCTAGGGACATGATGCGCTGAGACCATTTCAATTCCTTCTTGTTTTCCACGAACGGTCCTTTCTTGGGCAAATGAGAAGCATACCATTTGTATAGTAGGTGAGAGCAGCATTGGATCGTTCCCGCCTTCTTTTCACTCCTCCAATGAATAGAGTGATAAACATCGGCGAGGAGTGTGGGGATGGGATTCTTCTGCATAAAGAGAACAATGGCAGTGATGTCTATGAAATTGTCCACATTTGGAAAGAGGACAATCCCGTAAATCATCAGAGCAACACTTATACCGAATTTTTCCCAATCTTCATCAACCTTGTACTGAGCGGCCTTTTCTAGCAAAAACTTCAATGGAAAACCCTGAACACCCCCTTTACTGGTTAAAACCTTCTTGACCTCTTCTTTGGTCATATGAAGAGCAAGAGCAATGACAGCAGGTTTTGGTTCTTCTTCCAAACCTGTATAGACAGGTTGGTCCTTAATCTTAATGTTCAAAATATGAGAATATTCTTCCAAGGTGGGAGCCAACTGGTAGTCTTGAAAAGTGAAGCATCGGAGAGGCGCATCATAAAATTGAGCCATAGCGTACAGGGCCCAGGTATCAACTCTGGAGTGGAGAAGATCAAGCAGTTTCCCATATTCCCCTTGAAAGTTGATCTTGATAACTTTCGGCACGTCAATCAGAAGGTCTTGAATTGATTCCAATTTTGGTTCCCTAAACTTTATGGAATTTGTGCTTCTCTTTCTTATATCAGCCATTGAGTTCACCAATACCTGAGATAATCATAGCTTCTTAAGTCTCTTGATATGCAAAATGATATGTAATGCAATGTTTTATGAATGCATATGACAATGGAACAATAATAAGATCAACATCACAAATCCTGCAAGACAAGAACACAAGGTATCTTTCCATCGGGTGAGCAATCTACTGGTTCGAGAGGGCGTTCCAAAAGGCTTTTCAAACAAAGTCCTATGCACTAACCCTCAAAAGTTTCCCATCATAACGACTACTCGTAAGACGGTACTCCTTTCAAAAAGGATGAACACAACGTCATGTTTTAGTAACCTTTGGAGTAAGGTTCTACAAAGGTCCTCAGAATCGCGGACTCCCAAGTTGAAGGTAAGAACGTCATTACGACTACACGTAAGACATAATTATTCCAACGGGGTCTCATCTGAGCGGTGGTATTCGATCCAACTCAACGAGTCCTAAGTCTCGCAAATCAGAAAGAAACCACCTCCTAACTTAGTGCATACTTGAAAGCTCGGGTAGAAAGCTTTATCTCACAAACCATCCAATAAACCCAACAAGTTAGAGAATCAAAGCATAAACAAATAAAGCAAACACGACAAACAAAATAGGCTTGGCTCGCTAGTGCTCCCCAGCAGAGTCGCCAGCTGTCGCTACTCGAAAAAATGCATCGCGCAACGACGGGGAGGCGAAAAAGATAAACAGAAGAGTCGCCACCGAACTTTATTTATCCCATGAGGGTAAAGGAAAATATCGAGAAAACCTTAAGAAAGAAACGGATAAGATGGTCTCGCGACCAAGAACGGGTTCGGAAGCCGGTTATGCGAGGGGAAGGTATTAGCACCCCTCGCATCCATCGTACTCGATGGGAACCTTTTGTTTGTCGGTGTGTGAATTTATCTGCTTAAATATTATGCTATAAGAAGTGTGTTTCAAAAGGGTTAAGGGAAAGGTTTAGAAACGGGAAACAAGGGGTGACGAGGGAAAGAAAGGACTCGATAGGACTTCGCGGTCCTAGGCCTACGTATTCTCAACAGATATGAGAAAGTCAGAGTCGACGTAGTTCGGGAAACTACGGGTGATAGGGGGATTGTGCTCGCCAAGGATTGTGGCCCTTGTGCCTACGTATCTTTACTTGAGAAAGTAAAGAATCAGAGCAGCCGTAGTTCGGCCTACGGTTTGTTGATGTTTTTTATGGACGATGCTATCGTGCGCATTCCAGCAGTTAGGTGTTTCGCTGCTCGCTCGTTGGAAACTTAGGCGTTACCTGTTTGCGGTAGAACGGACGTAACATATCCTTTTGAAAGATTGATTAGTTTTCGCCACGCGAGGCAAGAAGTCACGTTTGATTGATTGGATTGTTTTTAGGGGGCGAGACAGGTCCTCGGATAGTAACCCCTACGGGTAGTACCCAATTCGTTGTCTCAAAGTTTTTGTTATAAAAGGGTGTGGCGAACGAGGCGTCTTCGTATCGAAAGACGAGCGTCGAAACCACCCTCACTACAGTGGGTATCCGGACACTCGGAGAAGAAGAGGTCTACACCCAATCCTCTCTCTTTAATTCAATGCAAAGAGAACTTCGTTCTCTTATTAAAGATGTTTTGGTTTTGAATGGTAAGTGCTTTGCGACAGAGAACCCTACGGTAAACGTCAGCACTCGGGATAGGAGAAGGCCTACGCCTAACCATTCCACGACCATTCAAGTTTTTGTTAAGAAAATGATTTGAAAATACACTCGGTGCAGGTCCGGGGTTTTAGGTGACAAGGGTTACGGGAGGAAATTGTGAAAGGAGAGGTAGTGGAAGAAGTCGCGTTTTCGTATCGAAAGACGAGTATCGAGACCACCCTCACTACAGTGGGTATCCCAACACTCGGAGAAGAAGAGGTCTACACCCAATCTTCTATTTTTTATTCAATACGAGGAATCTATTTGAGATGATGAGAAAAGTTTATAAGATACAAGGTAAACAAACCCTAATAGAGGGTCAACCTCCAAACAAGCCAAGGGTCTTAAATAAAATATGAATAATTGAAATGTTACTTTATTAAAAAAATAGTCATTATTATGAATAATTGACAAAAAGAAAGGATCAAAAATAAATAAATAATTAAATATGCAAAAGTTAAGATTTTTTGGGAATTTTGTATGGTTAAAACAAAAATAAAGAAATAAACTTATAAAAAGAGCAAGAGGTGGGAGTTGAACCCACCTCCTTTTGGTTCAAAACCCACACACTTATCCACTGGGGCGCACACGCATGTGGTGTTATGTAAAGGGAAGAGAAAAATAAAAAACAAGAGTTAAGGTTACAAAGAAAGGAAAGAAAAGAAATAAAATGGTTTTGTCCTCAGCAGGATTCGAACCCAGGAACATAGTAATGAGAAGCGCATGGTTTTACCGCTGGGGCGGTGATACATCCAATATTCAATGTGAAACGAATAATATATATAGTATGTCCTCAACATGGCTGGGCAGAAAATAAAGTAACCAAAGGAACAATGCAAAAGCAATCGAAAAAGGGTCAAAACTCCATGGAATTGAGTAAAATTTGAGTCTATCCTGCATGTTTTTCAGAGGGGGATACAATGGTGCTATCTAAATCTTCGAATGACGCTTGCAAAATTAAACACGAAGGAAAATGCAAGGTAAGCTTTGAAATGCAATATGAACTCTAGAGGCTAGGACTGATGTAAATGGGTACAAACAGGGGTTCATTCATGTTCAAAAGTCAATAATCCTGGATTAAATTCGAATAACAAGCACAGCTTTTCAACAAGTCATGAGATGGACATTAAGTTGCATATGAACATATGGTAGTGATGCATGATAACATGGTCTTGCTGTCTAAAGCATTTAAGGACCACACTAACCAATCAAACACTTTCAATAGATGCTATTAAGTGTGTGTATGAGTTAAAATCTGAACTGGAATCAACATGTGAGTGTTTAGCTTTCAAATTGCATCTTGGTGTGTGTTGGTGCATGAGATGTTGCAACTTAATGTTCAAGTCAGTTTCAAAGTTTGGCTCATGTGTACATGTTATAAATGGTTATACTGAATTGCTATAACACAAAAAAAAACCAAGATGATCAATGCTTCCCAATCTGGTTCAGCGTATGCAAGTATACCAACAGTATGAACAACTCAAAAGTGGATATGTGATGCACCAAATTTCTCATTCAAATCAGTATGCCAACATGTTGTAAGTGAATGACATGAGGTGTAGGAAGTGTGATTTTAGTGTAAATGAGAATGTGTGCAACAAAGTCAAGTTTGTGGCTTGATCAATTTAAACTGCTTGTGGCAAATATGTGAACTATGTCTTATGCATCAAACAACAAAAACAACATGACAACAACTCTCAAACACAAATTCAGACATATCCAAAATCAAACAAAAACAAAAACTCAAGACCTATGCAAAAGGGAGGGGGGTTCATGCTGCCATGGTTCTGCTGACATCATAATATGGTTCATATGTTCATGTAAGACAGGGCCAGACTTGCTTGGATTAAGATTAAATGAATGTCTCAATTTACAAAACAACTTTGGTGTACATCTATGTTCTAAACAAAAACAAATAACACATGCTCAATGTCCTGCCAAGATCAAAATGTATGCAACCAAATCTATCCTTTGAGAACAGTCCGTTGGCAGCAGGTTAAAAGAACATCAACAAACAATTTAACTGGTGTGTGAGTACAAGCATGAACAAGAAAACAGGTTAAAAGAAAATCAACATTAAGCATTAACTCAAGCTGCTTCAAATGACAAAACATCCAGCTCATGAAAAAAAAAAAAAAAAAACTGGCACCAAGTACTCATATCCAAATTTCAACATCTCAATTCAAACTGTAAACATCTTTGACTTAACTGCTAACCTAACAAACTAACAATTGCAAAATCTGGCTATGGTTCTGGTTTAAAACAAAATTCAAAACAAGTACTTTGCAACTGCTACAGATTTCAAACATGGATACTGCAGATTAACAAACAACAACAGCATACCATTTATTCCAAAACCAACATGAAAACAAAAACTCAATGTCAAACTCAATCATACATCACTGAAATTATGCAGCAATTTCATCAAAACATACAAACCAATTGATCACAGTACCCAAACCAAACATCAAGTGAATACATTGCCACAAAGACTAAACCTGGTATGTGATGAAGTCCAACAAACACAAAAAAGAATAAACAACCATCAGCCAATTTGAATGAGAAAGAGCAACAAATTCATTAAGTGACCTACTGCTATAGGTCAGTATTTCCATCACATTAAGACGCACAGCACACAACAATGAAGCAGTCCACAACATTAAGACGCACAGTACACAACAATGAAGCAGTCCACAACACAACAACACACACATCACACATTTATGATTGAACCTCAAAGGAAAGAAAAAGAACTCTCAACCAGAAGCAAAAATTCAAACATATCAACAAGGCTTGACATAACCAAACTTACATAGTCAGCAGCAAAAACAAAAGAACTAATAGCTAGCATTTTTAACAAACACTTCAAAATCAAAGCAACTTAACAAAAGCCAAATGGTTTAAATCAAAACATCATTGCAAAGTGGACAGGTTCAATAATAACCATGTTCAAGGGTACCAAAAAAAAACAAACAAGCCAACAGACAAATCTGGACATAAATGAATGCTGTCCAAAACAAAAAAAAGATTGATTCACAAAATAGAAAACTAGCAACAGGCTCATGGTGTCAAATCAGTGTTGGATCTAAACACCAACAACACTCAAACAAAATTGACAGAATCACTTTAAAACAAAAAAAAAGGACTATCATCAAAGTGATGCTCTTAGGACTGAGGCAAACTACTTTGAACAACATGCTGACCAGACCCTCACCTATGCCAACAATCAAATTTCCAAGATCAAGACTCAAACAAAAGAGACTGGTGCTCTCCTTAATGTTGACAGACCATGGTGGAAACGCACTTCAAAAAAACCTAAATGTCCAACTAACAACACGTGCTCCAACAGTACAACAGAAAACAAGATAAATACCAAATGTGCTAAAAACAAAATCACTTAATCAATCCAACAAGGGACTTAAGTTCCAACAATCAACAACCAACAGCTAGACAATATCTCATATAGCAGCATGAACCAACAAAGGTTACAGCAAGTTGGCTCAAAACAGAATTGATAAAGCAGGTTGTGAACTCAAACCTAGTGGTGCTCTAATCATACAAGACTTAACAAAACTCAGAACAGTTATCCAACACACAAAACACACGTGCTCAAAATAAATTAAGATCTAAGCATAAATAGCTGTGACATATTCATTCTTCTCAAGCATTTGAGAAGTCAAAACAAACTTAGTAAAAACAAATGCCCTAACATGTATGCGCATAATGAAAAAAAAAGTTCAAATCTCCATACCTTGTAAAGAGACTCAACAACCAAAGAAGCTTGAGAAATCCTCCTTGCTTGCAGCTGCACACAGTTTTCTGGTTGAGAAAAAAAAAAAACTTTAAAGGGAGCTCCAAGTTTTCTTCTGATATCTTATCCAAAAGTGTGGCTGCTAGGGTTCCTTTGGCTTCTCATCTTATCCTTTTTATACTCTCAAATCTTGAATCCAAATGCCTCCTTTCTGATCTTTTCTTTTCTCTCGCGTGGCTTTTGTTGTGAGGTACAGGCTAGGGTTTGTAGTGGCTGCTGTGCTTGCCCAAACTGGTGAAAGAGGCAGAGAAACACAGGGCTAGGTACTCTTGTGGTTGGCCTCGAAAAGGGAATAGGTAGTACGCTCCAAAAATTGTTTCACCATTTCCCTCTTATCTTGCAATTTCAACACATAACTCGCTCAATACACTTCTATACTCAAAACCAAAAAATGCCAAATCAATCCTTGCGAAAAAAAATGATCAGGATTTGAGTTTTGTTTCATCCAAAATGGTGATGTTTTGCCCATTTTCTGAATCCTCACGCACAGGTATTTTGTTCTTCATTTTCTGGCCAGCCATGAACAAGGCAAAGTATTTAATTAAACTGGGGTGGGATAATCAACGGATGTATCGCCACCCCAGTGGTTAAGTCATGCGCCTGTTTATTCTATGGTCACGAGTTCGAAACCTGGTGGGAGCAGAATCCACCACAATTTTTATTCATGCGCCCTTTTGTTCCTTTCTTAATATGTATAGTTTTTCCTTTCACATTATTCTCAAATGTGCGCCTGTAGCCAAGTGGTAAAGGTGAGGGGTGTGGAGCAAGAGGTGGTGGGTTCAAACCCCACCTTGTGCACTTGTCTCAATTATTTTTTTACTTAGGAAAATGACCTCCCTATTCTCCATATATTTTGAATACACATCTCTTTTCTTCTTCTCTTTTTTTTCATATATCCCTGTAAAAGTGCAAATTAAAATATGCTATGTAATGTTTTTATGCCTTATGTTGATGCAGATGAAACAAAACATATGCCAGAGTGGTTGGCCAAATTTGGGGTATAACAAAGGTGTTAGCACCCAAAAAGTCTATAGTACTTTGTACGAGCCCTTTGAAATATTTATGCTTTTTTGTTTGAAAAAAGGTTTGTTTGAAAAGAGATCGGGGAGATAAGAAGAGAATTATTTTTTAAGATTTTTGTGTTTGGGGAGACTTATCGCCTCATGCCTACGTATGACATTGTCTGCATCTTAATTTCGATTTACCATAATCACTTCTGGGTCTCTTTCTACCGGAATTGTTCCTTGGACCCTGTGTGGTTCGACCCTAAGAGGCTCGAGTCTAGGGAGTTTGATCCTCCCTTGATTTTCTATATTGACCTTAGGTGGGTTTCCTAAGACCTGTCGTGGGATGTTTTCCACAATGGCTGTGTTTTTGACAGTGGATGGCACACCCATAAATTCTGCCAGCCGTGCTAATTCCACTGCTAATTGTTGGTTAGTCTGAGTAGTATTTTGGATAAAGGGTTGAAAGATTTCCCCATAGTCTGGGATAAGGTTTGAACCATTTGCAGATTGCTCTCATCCATTTGCTGCCTCAAACAAGCTATCGAAGTATTGGTCAGATTAGGGCCCTGGGTGGAATACCCCACACCTATACTTTGATTGTTTTGACCAACATTTATCCCAGACCCCGATCCTTGTAATGACTAAGCCATCACATTCTCTGAGAATATCACAGGATCATTTTGGAGACTTTGCATTACTGTCGTTGGCATTCCATATGGTGGGTTTCTTGGTAATGGTTGTGAAAACCCTGGAGGGAAAAAATCTCTAGACGTCGAAGTCCCTCCTGGCGGAGTTTGGGGATTCGACACTTGAGGCCTGACATACTCTAACACGGGTTGGGTGTAGGCCCTTATACTTGTCGACCTTGATCCCAACACTAATGGCACTGGTTCAAGCCTAACAAGAGGCAGTATTCGCTCTCCTGTCGAAGGTACTGAGGGTGGAACTACATCATTCATAGACACATCACGAGGATTGGTGTTACTAGGCTGAAGATTAGAGCCATTCCCTCGAAGGTTTGGGTTATTTGGCTGATTAACATTTGTCGCCATTTCTCTAGTGTAATTTTTTCTTAGTCTTTCTTCGTTTGTAGAGGCTATCTTACCACTTCTTAATAACATGCAACGAAGTTTTATCAAAGACAATTATAACAACTGTAGTTCCGCAAATTTTTTACAAAAATTTCGAAGAATTTTTAGCACTGTCCCACTGGGCATGCCAATTTGTTTCCCTTGAAAATTGGAAAACAACCGCTGATCTTCTAAATCTAACTTTGGTGACTCAATAGATCGATCAGATTGATCCTAGGACATGTGCTAAATTTTAATTGAAAGAAACTACCTAAAACTGAACACTTCAATAATGTTTATGAGAAAAAGGTTAATGTAAATGTGAGGTTCGACTGAAACGAAAGGACATGAAATTATAGGAAACAAAGTAAAAAAGCCTTCAAAAACATTTAAACAAAGTAAAGCATAATGCCAGAAAGATGTAAATTGCAAGGAAGTAAGGATAAACTAATAAGTTTTATTAAAACGTAGAAATGGTGTTTTTACATGACATACATTCTCCTAGAACTATTTTCTTTACTTTCTTTACACTCGGATACTTTGAGTAACTTTTGGAGTAACTTGTACAATAGTAAATTACAACACACTGAATTTCATTGCTAGAACCCCTATTTATAATAATACAATTAAATGTCATTAACCTCTTAAAATGATCAGTCCGTGACAAGTGTCATGCCGCATATAGTTGTTCGCTAGATGTGCGTCACTTGTCTTGTTTAGCAATGAGAAAGCATAACTACTCTCTCCTTTATTTGAATTTCAAATTCCACTAATATTTGGCCAGCAGTCTCGGTCGAAGGTGGTCTCTTTAATGTTAGAAATATTTTCTAAGTCACAAATACTTTAACATTTCAACCACTAGAAGGTTTTTCCCAATCGAAGGTTTCTTTTATATTCCCTTGATAATTTAATATTTCCCTCAACTCTTTTCATTTAATGTGGGCGTCGTATTTATGAGCTAACATGTACACACATAGAAAATTGAAGAGAAAATTATAGATATGATAGTATACATGGGGTGGACAAATAGGAAATTACGTCTTTACTTAGTGAGGTTAATGCTTTAATTTTTGTTTTGAGTGATTTGTTTATTTTAAAATTTTGAGCTGAATCCAAGTGATTGCTTTTGTTTTTTATTGCTTTTTGAATTAATCAAAATTTTCCATTAATTAAAAAAAATAGTGTGTCTTATCATTCTTAATGTCTCTTAATTCAACTAAAAACATTTTATTTTAACAATTGATTAATTTTTTTTAAAGAATTGATTAAGTTTATTAAAGTGCTTTGATCGAACCGAACCAAATACAAATTTAAAACTTTTCAATGCCAGTTTATTTCTAAGTTTTTTTTTTGGGTACAATTATTTTCAAGATTTATTTAGTGCACATAATATTTATTCTATGTTGTGTCTGATGTATATATGTATGAGAAAAATATATGATAACATTATTTTATCGAATCATACTTTTGATAAACATCTTATAATAATAAAATTATCCTTCTCTAACATTTTAATATTATCTTTACAATTAATATAAAATTTTTAATTTATAAATAAATATAAAATACTAAGAAATAAACAAATGATTGTATGTAATATATAAAAAATTCTACTAACACTACTAAATAAAAAGGTTCAATAAAAAAAAACTAGTATATATGTTAAACAAATATAATCTATATTGTATATAAACAAGTAATAAAATTATATTTAATTTTAATAAAAAAATTAATTGTACATCTCGAGAAATTCTCATAGTCGGTTTGCCTAACCATTCCAAATAATGAATTAGGACGAATTATGGTTGTAAATGAAGCACAATCTATTGTCGGGTTTGAGCATAACAATGACCGCCCTTGGCGAGATAATAGAGGATAAGGATTTATGGACATTTAATTTATCGTATGACGTTACTGTGTCAAACATGTTCTACCCAACACTATAATGATGAAATAAATGGTAATTAAGGCTCTTTATGTTGATTAAGTGCATGTATAGTCTCTGTTTCATATCAGACAGAGGGGAATTAATATAAAAGAAATGCATACCAACCAAATGGCAAACTCAACTCTCAAATAAAAAGTTACCAACTATTGATTTTGCGTGAACATTTGGTGTCCATAATGTTGGTAAAACTTGTTTGACAACACAAAAGCATTTCAAACCATCGACCTCGTCCTTCCCCCATGATGAGAGAAAGCATCTTTCAAGACCAACCAGAGACCATATGAATATTTCACCATGTTGAACACAAAACAAGAAAGAATTTTGCAAGATGTATTCTATACAATGGTCCTTCTTGAGCTGAACTTGCCCAAGGGCAATCGAATGAGGATGGATACTAACAAATGGTGCAAATACCACAGAGTGTGGGTCACCAAACTAATGTCTATCACCATTTGAAGTAGGAGATCGAGAAATTGATACAAAGTGGTCGTCTTTAGAAATGTGTTTAAAAGGTCAACCAATGCACATATAGAAGAAGATTTCAACACAACAAAAAATCTCAGGGAATGACCTCTCAGTCCAAGAGGGCCTGAAGTGTGCAGGAAGAGCGGAGACATGGCATAACATGCCACACTGAGTAAAATAGTTAACGAATTTGTAGGAGACGATGAATTCAATTCATCTAGAAAGAAGTATGTCTGACAGGTGATGCATGCTGCCAATGTTGAGTCTTGATAAAAAGAAATCATGAAACATGAAGTCGTTAGTTGAAACGTAGAAGACTAAGAGTCTGAATACAGACATGAAGATAATATAAGTTGAGTTTATGAAATAACATGATAGATCTTTGCCCGAATTGTCCCCTCATTTAAATATTTCGTGCCATTTGGGCCTCATGCTTGAGGACTATGTACATCTCCTATATCGCAATAGTCGGACTACCAGAATAACCCTTCCCTTAAGCCTTTCACCCCATTCGAGCTCATGCTTTGCGGGTTGTGTACATCTCGAAAAATTGCAATGGTCGAAATTCCTGAATACCCATCCCTAAAGCATCTTGACCCATTCATACCTCATGCTTGAGGGGCTCTGCACATCCTTGGAATTTGCGATGGTCAGATTACTCGAAAGACCTCTCCCTTAAGCATCTCGTTTCATTAGAGTCTCATGCTAAGAGGACCGTGTGCATCTCGGAAAATTGTAATGGTCGGATTATCCGGATGATTCCTCCTTTAAGCCTTTCACCCCATACGGGCCTCTTGCTTGGGGGATTGTGTACATTCTAAAAAATTGCAATGATTATACTACCCGAATGACCCTTTCCTAAAGCATCTCGCTCCATTTGGACCTCATGTTTGAGAGGTAGTGTACATCCCAGAAAATTGCAATGATCGGATTATCCGGATGACGCATCTCTTAAGCATCTCACTTCATTTGGGCCTCATGCTTGGGGTCATGTACATCATGTAAAGTTGCAATGGTCGAATTATCTAGATGATCACTCTCTTAAGCACCTCGCTCCATTTGGCCTCATGCTTTGGGATTGTGTACATCTCGAGAAATTCTCGTGGTCGACTTGCCCCAACAATTTTGAGAAATTGAGTTAAGACGAGTTATGGATGTAAATGTAATACTTCACATTCTCGGATTTGACCTCGACTATACCTACCCTTAACGGTATATCATAGAAACAACATTTATGGACATTTATCATATGATGTTAGCGCATCAAAATGTGTCTCCTCAATACCATAATAATTGAATAAACAACTATTAAAACTCTTTATGATTATTAACTGCATTTATAACTCATGTCTCATATCAGATTGAGGGGAATCAATATAAAAAGAAACTTACCCACCATGACTCTAGATGAGGGGAATCAATATAAAAAGGAACTTACCTACCGTGACTCTTGGCGTCTCACGTCAATAGAGTTACTAACTATTATTCTTCTTGTGTGAACATTAATATTAATATTTTTGTATTTTTAATAATATTATGTTAGTTTTTTTTTATATAAATTAACTTATAATTTTTTTTCTAATGTAGTTTATATATATTTTTTATTTATTTATTTTATTAAAACTCAATATATATATATATATATATATATATATATATATATATATATATATATATATTTTAAATTGTATTTAATAGGGACAAAACAATAATTCATCTTTTATTGTATTATATCATATTTAAAATAATAATTTCAATAATAGAAAATATTATAATAGATTTTATTTTTAGTTTGTAATATGATCAATTTTTAGATTGACTTATATTATTTCATTAAACAATAATAATAATGGCATAAAATGAAGATTTTGGACATAGTATAGAAAGTTAAATAAATGAATTAAAAATAGTTATGCAATGTAATCGCTGATATACTTTGGCAGTTGTAGTGGATAAAACACAGATAACAGTTTTACTAGCGACTGAACTTAGTGGCGGATATGGAAGCAGTACTGGCATCCCGCCATTTATCCACACCGTTCTCTCACAATCGAACCACCACCACCTCCTCCTCTTCTATCAAACCTTCCTCTTCCCTTTATTTCCGTAATTCCTTCGCGGTAAGCATGCTACTACCTCACCTACTATTCTTGTAATTCGCTACTTCCTAATTCAGTTATGTGTATTTCAGAAAGAGATATGGGGTTTGGTTCAGTCCAAGAACGTAACTTCCAGAAGAACGGACATGATTCGTCCAGTTGTGGTCAGGGCTGAAATGTTCGGACAGTTAACCTCTGGTCTTGAATCTGCCTGGAACAAGCTCAAAGGAGAAGGTCTTTCGTCAATTAATCGCTAATAATTTAAGAAATTATAAGTAATTACATGCGTTGGACTCTGGAAACGCGTTCAATTTGATTGCTTACATACTGAACTCTGTGGATTTTGGTTTGATTTTGCAGAGGTTTTGACTAAAGAGAATATTGCGGAGCCTATGCGAGATATTAGGAGAGCTCTTTTAGAAGCCGATGTAAGATTATGCCATTTTAACTTATTTGGTTTTGTTTTTGTTGAAATTTTCATGCTTTTGCTAATGTGCATGGATGTTGTGTTGGCAGGTTAGTCTTCCTGTTGTAAGAAGGTTTGTGCAATCTGTTACTGATCAAGCTGTGGGTGTTGAAGTCACTCGAGGAGTCAAACCCGATCAACAATTGGTTAAGGTTGAATTCAGTCGTTTCTCATTGCATCATGTAGCTTGCTGTATTATTTAGCATTTCTGTTATGTTTGTTTAAATCACCATTTGAAAATTCTAGGGTGATGCAAGTGCAACTTCACATTGTTCACGAACTGGTGTCTGATTTGTGGAATGTATTTTGGTTTCACTCAGAACAATGTTTTTAGACTCAAATATGTATATATGTTTTTGGTTTCAAGAGTTCAATTGGACGGCCTTAAAATTGCGTTTAAATTGAACTGATTCTATTCTTGCTTTTAAAGTCAAAACAATTGGGAATTCTTTAACCGCATTTGAAATGTGTGGTGGGCAATACACCATCGCAAGTCCACTGTAAAAAGTTGACAAGACACTACTAATGAGTGTAAATTACTGGTTTTTCTTTACAACATTTAATAGTAATTCACTTGCAGTGCAGGTGAGAGAACTTGTTTCGATGAAATAACATCAACATGTTTTTTTTCTTTAAATTCTGAAGTTCCGTATGTGAACAAAGTGGGCGTTGATTGTTGGGTTTTGCAGATTGTTCATGATGAACTTGTGGATTTGATGGGTGGAGAGGTCTCTGAACTAACTTTTGCCAAATCTGGGCCCACTGTCATTTTATTGGCTGGACTCCAGGGAGTTGGGAAGACAACTGTGTGTGCAAAGTTGGCAACTTATCTCAAGAAACAGGTGTATTTCTAATCTCTTTCCACATGCTTTATCACATTCTGATAGTTTTTATTTCTTCACCTTATTGAAAGGAATCATATTAACCTGATCTCAGGGGAAGAGTTGCATGCTTGTTGCTGGGGATGTTTACAGACCTGCTGCTATTGACCAGCTGACTATTTTGGGCAAGCAGGTAGCTGAAGCTGTTTTCAAGTTGCAATTTCTTTAAAGATGCATGCATACACCTCATTTAAATATCGTCAGCGGTTACTGGATTTCTAGAATAGAAGTGATGTGTTTCATGGTAAGCAAATGTGTATTGTAGTAGAATAGAAGTGATGTGTTACCTGGGCTACAAGAATTATACTAGTCTCGATAGGTGGTTGTTAGGATTTAAACCCATGGGAAGAGCCCAATTCTAGAGACTAGTCTAATGGGTGGGAGAGCATCATGGCTTAAGTACCAAATTAAGTACTTTTATCCGCTCAATGTGAGAGTACTGGTACTAACATTTCCATCCCTTTTCACGGAGGATTTCACCTCATCGGCACTGACTCAGTTGTAGCTCTTTCCTCTTTAGCAACTTCACTCACCTATCTGTATTTGGTAGAGTATCTTAATCCAGCCTATAATTAGCCCTTTCTGTGGTCAAACTCTCAAAGAGAGCACCAATTGTGAGGAGTGTCCAATCCAAAAGACTAGTCCCATAAGGTGGGAGAGTCCCGTGGCTAAAGTACCTCATCGAACACTTTATCTACTGAATGTGGGACTCCTAACAGGGGTGCTTTAGCATCTTGCAGCCTACTTAATGATCGTCTGGCTCTAAAATTAATAAGGAAACAAGAGAAATGTAGCAAGCATTCTTAGACCCTGTTTACTTTGTCAAAACATTTTCTATTTTTTATTTCTTAAAACCTGTGTTAGTTTTACTTGTCAAAAGATTGTTTTCATTATTTTCAAAAATGCATCATTTCTAACTAGCATTTCATCTTTTCTCCATCACAATTGTTCATTTTAAGAGTTTCACATCTCATTAGCAATTTAAAATGAACATCTTTTAGAAAATGAAAACAGAAAATGTTTTCACAAAGTAAACGGAGCCTTATGTTTTAACAAATTAATCAGGAATCTAATATCAAGATTCAAGATCCAATTATCATTATTGGACTTACCTCACTCTGTATTCTCTCTATTTGCTTCTAGTTACATATTTATAATTAGTTATAGCTTGTATCAGGTGGATGTGCCTGTTTATACAGCAGGTACCGATGTTAAGCCTTCAGTGATTGCTAAACAAGGTTTCGTAGAGGCCAAAAAGAAGAAAATTGATGTGGTTATTGTTGACACTGCTGGTAGGCTGCAGGTAATTATTTATATGATTGGAAACTTTATAATGAATAATTATTTATGATATTTTTAATGTTTGAATAAATTCACATGCTCATTAACGTTGTTATTTATTATGAAACAGATAGACAAAGCAATGATGGACGAGTTAAAAGAAGTGAAACGGGCACTGAATCCAACGGAAGTCTTGTTAGTTGTGGATGCTATGACAGGGCAAGAAGCAGCAGGTATTCAGAAGTGAAGTTATAAGTGTTTATTCTTTTACCTTTACATGAAGAAGAAAATAGTTTCTATAAAAATAAATTGTTCATATTTATAAACTGATACTAAATTAATGGTTGGCATATTATTAAACATAATTTTTACTACCAAATTGGTGTGGTCGAAGGGGAAGCGGCTCAAGTTCCTTAAGCATATGGTCAAAGGTTTGATCCTTGACTTATGCGTATGGAATTTCATCATTTGAGACATAGCCATTAAATGCGTCATAGATCATCAAAAGAGTTAGTCTCTGCATTTGTCCATAGATGGCACCTTGAGAAACCATAAGAACAATATTTACTTTGGTTTAGTTATAATTTTGTGCCAAAACCAACCCAAAATTTCACCATGACAACCAAAACCAACCCAAATTTCAGACTTACTATTTTTTTTCTTGTGAACAGCTCTGGTGACTACTTTCAATCTTGAGATTGGAATAACTGGTGCCATCTTGACAAAGCTGGATGGTGATTCAAGAGGTGGAGCAGCTTTGAGTGTCAAAGAGGTTTGCTTGTCTTTATCTTAGCTCCTGAAATTTTTATATTTTATATTTTAATTTCAGTCTTTTATGCATTGCTGCTATCTTGCATTTGTTCTCGTCCTAACCAATTGTTACCCTCTATACCAGAATTTTCAACATTACAGGCTCTTGAAAGTTAGTTCCTTTAATTTTAAAAATATCATTAATAGGTGCATGAGGACCAAAAAATCTTATCTTCCTTCTTGTTCTTGTATTTTGCTTTGGTACTTTGTGTTATATAGACCTCAATGAGCCTCTTGCCTGTTACTCCCTCTGTCCTAAATTACAAGTAACTCTGCCAAAAATATTTGTCCCAACTCCCAAATTATAAGTCACTTTACAATTATAATACAACATTAATGATTTTTTTTCCTAATATACCCTCTACTGTTTATTACTTTTCCTTCTTTCAATTCTTTTAATTTCTCTTCCCTATGTAATTAATGAAGGGCAAATTTGTAAAATCATACATAATTTATCTTTCCCATACAAAATTAATTGCACTTCTTAATTCGTGGGGTCTAATAATTTGGGACGGAGGTAGTAATAGTTAGTAAAAGAAGTAGGAGTCAGCTCCATAAACAAGAATTACAAAGGAATTCCATTTGAAGACAAATTGGTGAGTGATTCATAATTTGTTTGGAGATGTGAGACCCTCTCGAATCAGCCTAGAGTTGTAAACAGAGGAGCTCTCTATTAAGATTTCTTTCTTCCTTCAATCTTTCCTTTCAATGTCGGTTGGTTCCTGTCATTATGCTGGCACAAAGCTAGAAATCATAAGAACCAGTTTGTCAGCTTAGCCTACACTGACTTTGATGTTTTATCTTCAAAATGACATAAAAAGTTTTATAATAATTTTTGTGGAGTGTGGATCTAGTCAAATGTTCCCAAACAACTTAGCTGACTGACAATTGAATGTTAATAAATTTTTTTAGAGGAAATGGATTGTGTAAGCTGCATTTCGCCTCTAATAAGTGATTGTAGGTGTCTAAGGAAATGTTATTTACAAATCTTCTAAGAGATAAACTCGGTAACCCCTATAGATTTTTCCCAATAACTGCTGTTTCATTGGAGGATTTGCAACTGAAATGTATTTTTTCATAAATTTATTAGAATCATGTTGAATTAGAAATATATTTTGAAGACATGTTTCAGAGTCAAAATATACTGATGCTGCTTTTAGTTTATGAATATATAGATTTTGGCCCTCAGATATGAGAGGTCTTCCAGTATTTTTGTTAATTTTTAAGTGACAGTTTTGCCTAGGTTTCTAAACCGTATTTGAATCTGTAATGTGATTGATCTAGTCCAACATTTGAAGCTCTCTCCTTTCTCTTGTATGTTTTATTTAATTGGGTAATTCCATGATGACAGGTATCTGGAAAACCAATTAAGCTGGTAGGACGTGGAGAACGCATGGAAGATCTTGAACCTTTTTACCCCGACCGAATGGCAGGACGTATACTAGGAATGGGAGATGTTCTTTCATTTGTGGAAAAGGCACAAGAAGTTGTAAGTCTTACTATATTTCTATACTGTCATTGATAAAAAATGAAAAATAGAGTATTCAGTTATGAACTGCATTTATTATAGATGCTTCAAGAAGATGCTGAAGAGATGCAAAAGAAGATCATGAGTGCAAAGTTTGACTTTAATGATCTTCTAAAGCAAACTCGTTCTATTGCTCAAATGGGTTCTGTGTCTCGAGTCATTGGGATGATTCCTGGTATGACAAAGGTATGAACCAGCATATGAACTATCCTAGATATTTCTATTTTTATTTATAACAATTTCATGCATCTGGTCCTTTATAGCAATTGGGAACAAAGTAGTCAATTATATACAATTTACCAATTTTGGTCTATGAACCTTAAAATTGAGGATTATTGCATTTACAGATTTTTCCTAGATTTCCAGTTCTGGTTACATATTTATGAACATTTATCATCTCGTCTGCATGCTTGCAGGTTACTCCTGCTCAAATTCGAGAAGCAGAGAAGAATTTGCAGTTTATGGAAGTGATAATAGAAGCAATGTCACCAGGTCCTTTTTTTTATACTAATAAATGCATTCATATCTGGGAAACAAAAATGACTATCATATTTATATTTATGTATCTTTGTTTCTTAACATGGGAGTATGTCTTGAGTAAATAAAAAATGTCATAATCTGGTTCAATTTTCAATCATTCATAATTTTTCTGTAAACTAATTTTGCTTACCAGCCTTGTTTATTTCCAGAGGAAAGGGAAAAGCCAGAACTGTTAGCACAATCCTCTGCCAGGAGGAAAAGAGTTGCTCAGGAATCAAGGAAGTCAGAGCAGCAGGTAAGCGGAATGATTTTTCTTTCAAGTTTTTCTTGTTTTGCCTTAGCGACTTTTGAAGCTGCGGTTTTTGTACTGGTCATATACATTCTAACTTTGAGAAATGCACAACTACAATGTCAGGTAAGCCAACTCGTAGCTCAACTATTTCAAATGCGTGTTCAGATGAAGAAGCTAATGGGTGTAATGGAAGGTGGATCAATGCCAACACTTAGTAATCTTGAGGAAGCACTTAAAACAGAGGAAAAGGTGATTCGATACTTATACTAGTTTTAACATTCTACATGGTTTTAGCCACAAAATATCCTAGTGAAGTAATGAAATAATTTGCAATCTGAATCTTTTAAAAAATGGATGAGAAAGAGAAGAAATAAAGAACAAAATGCAAAGTCGTTACTGGTGAATCTTGTGCTTGTGTTTATGCATGCTGCTATGGATCAAATATTTGATGTGTTTTGCTTTCTGTATTCTGCACAAATTAGGTTCCACCCGGCACTGCTAGGAGGAGAAAGAAAGCAGATTCAAGAAAGCTATTTGCAAAGTCAACTTTGAGGCCAGCTCCTCCCGGATTTGGGAGCAAAAACTGAATTTTCTAAAGATGATTGACACTCAATAAATATGATGGGAGAGTTTGGAATTTGGAAGTACAAGTCGCAAGCAATCAGCTGGTTTGATTCAGCTTTCTTAAGCTAAAATGATTGCCTTCCATTATTAGATCAATTCATATAGTAATGAGTGTTGTTTCGCTGGTGAAATTTAGGCAGAAATGGAACGTAACCGCGAGATGTGCAAATATAAGAAGTATTTGATTTTCTAACTTGCAAGATTGACTTTGTCATCTCATTTGAATTTTTGAAGTGCATAGAATGGATGGCCAAAATCAAATGCATGTAATTCGAAAAAGGATGGTTTAAGAATCTTCAATGGCGATTTCCCGCAATCTAGACCAGAACATGGTCCTTGCACTCTGTTTTTCTTTATGAACAAATTTCAGTCCTGTGTATTATCTGGGTATTTGAATGAATAGATGGCAATGTTTAGTGTTGTCAGACATTCTTTTCAACACTTACTGGGTGAGTTTTATGTAAATTTTCTTATGAAAAAATTGGACCTCTTTTTAGTTTAGCATACTATACGTAAAAAAAAAAAAAACAATTGTGGATAGGTTACAAATTTGTCAAAAGAAAAGGGGTAAGAGGTCAAAAAATGCAATGAAATGATGGATGCTAAAATGTCAAAAATGGGTCAGGATAAATAGGTAATTTTTTTTCTCTCTTTTAACAGTTACAATCTAAAAAGAGTTTCTGACATTTTACATTAAAATAACTTGTCTATTTGTGTGAGATTCATTTATTTCCTTTCTATCTTTCTTTTTCATTTAAATATGATATTTCAAATCTAAAAATCATAGAATTAAACTATCTAATTTTTCGTTTTTACATGAGAAATTCATAGAGTTTAAGTCTTACTAATTGTAAGTGTAAAATGATTTACATGGTGAATAAGTTTCGCATCGACACATTACTTATTGGTCAAACGCAATTGTCAAATAGAAAAATAACAATTATTTTTTCATAAAAAAGGTCATTTAAAAAAGTTATTTGTTAAAACTGAAAATTTTGAGTAATATTTAAATTTTTTTTATCAAAATAACTCGGTGTTTAAAAAAAAAAATCAAAATATCCTACATTTCAAATTATTTTTCAAAATACTCTACTTTAAGATACTGATTGCATGGTGGCACCATGTGGATTGGCGACCCATCACAAGGGTATGAGTGGTGTCGCCAATTGGATTGGAGACATCGCATGGTGTCTCCAATTCAATTGACGATTGAGTCTAATACTTACATGGTGTCGTCAATTGAGATGGAGACAACCTTAAAAGTGAATTTTTTTCTATAAATATTCACAACTTATCTCATATCTTTGTTCCACTGATAACATGTATCGTTGTCGGTGGGGAAAAATCATTTATTCGAGAGAGGAACATTCAAAGTTTCAATCAACTTAAGAGGAAGCTGAATCGGTGGTTAGAAAGAGACATTGGTGAAGGGGAAATTTTTGAAGTATCGAGAGACTTGATCGCCTGCGTGGATGAGTTCACGCTAAGACTGACAAGGATGCGAGGGAAGCCATGTTTGGACCGAATGACATTAGTTTGATTGTTGTAATAAGTTAAAAATATTTTATGTTTCTTTTCCCTTATCTGTTTTATGTGTCGTATGTGTTGTATGTTGTTAGTTCACGGTATGTGTTGTTTGTTGTTAACATTGTTGTAACAAAAACTCATTAATATATGAAAATATTAGGTTATAGCAATTGAAAGGATAAGCAAAATAATGATGCAGATGTTGCTCCGACATTGAAACAATTTTTTCGGTTGTGTCCGGGCTGAGGACATATATTGCATAATCTTATCATTTTATCAGTTGTATCTATTTCGGTTCTTATACGCTTGTTGTTTTAGCGTCCTTTTTTCTTTCTTCGCATCTCATCGTTGTGCCAAACTATGTCCCCTTGGTATGAAGGTCAATATTCCTCCATTGGTAGCACTGTGAAGCCTTCGTTGTAAACATTCATAACATTAATCGCCTTGTAAACATAAGATAGATAGCTATAAGCATCTTGACGAGCATGTGCACATGCCGCAATGACATGTGAGCAAGGTACACGGAAGACCTGGTACTTGTCACAGTCACACCAACATTTGTTTAGTCTGACAGCATAGGATAAATTGGACCTCCCCTCATTATGATTCATTGTTTCTTGTACACTGAAAGTTTGCCTATGAAGGTCAAAGACTGTAAATGCATGTGTGTTGGCTTTGATAATATCCTCTTTCATCACTTTCATTATGCTTTCACTGAATACTTGACCTGACATTAACACTGCATTCCATCTTTCGCCTCTTGTTGCAAAAAAGTGATGTCAACCTATAATAGGTTGATCTCACTAAAGCGGTGATTGAGAGGTTTATAATTCCTTTGAAAACCTTGTTCATGGATTCCACAAGATTTGTCGTCATGTGTCCCCAACGACATCCACCATCAAAAGCCCTTGTCCATTTTTTTAGTGGAATGTTATCCAACCACCTTCTTGCATCTGCGTTTGACATCTTAATTTCGTTAAGGTAGTATTGAAATGATGGTTGAGTTAGAGCACACCTGGTATTCACAACTTTTTTGCGAAGGTTCTTGTCTTTGATTGCACGCATGAAGTTTTGTGCAATATGTCTAATGAAATATACATGGGTAGAAGAAGGATTATGCCACCCGTTATCATGGTTATTGTAAGCACTCTCTATAGCAGCATGCATGTCTGAAATCAAATAGAGATATGCTTGTGGAGCGACATGTGTTCTGAGATTCTTAAGGAAGTAACTCCAAGTAGAAGCAGTCTCACCACCAACCAAAGCAAAGGCTATGGGAAAGACATTATTGTTGTCGTCTTGTGCAGCACCCATAAGCAAGGTGCCCTTGTATTTTCCGTAGAGTCATGTTCCATCAATTTGAATAACAGATTTGCAGAATGCAAAACTTTTTATGCATGGTTGAAACGATCAAAAGAGACGGCGAAATATGACATTTCCATCAACAATAGTTCCATATGGCCTACATGTCGGCACTGTCTACATGATTGCAACAGTTCCCGATGTGTATGTCTTAAGTGCTACCAAAAATCACGGTAATTATTTGTACGAATCCTCCCAGTTGTCAAATACCTGTTCAATAGCCTTTGTCCTTGAAATCTACACCTTCTTGTACGAGGGAGTAGAATTATACCGCGTAACGATATGAGAGATTATTATACTCACCTTCACTGATGGATCCTTGTTAACAAGCGGCAAAATGTCTTGACATATCAATTATGCGCTTAGCTTTCGGTGATCCTGAACTATATTTGTGACAGTGCAACTGTGAGGTGGCTCTATGGAAGCTATCTTCCAATAATTGCTTCTTTATCTATAAGACACAGCAAGTCGAAACTTGCAAAGTAGATTACAACAAATAATGACATACCTTATCAGATCAGTTCGGTGTACATTGAAATCAACAGAGTTAACCATGTGATATTTTTTAATGGCTCGTATACAATCTTCCTTGGTACGAAACTTGTCTCCCACTTTTAAATCATTCTCTGACCGCATATACGGGTTGTAAAACATATATGCGGATCTCTCATTGTCTTGCAAGTCCAAGTCTGTGATATGTTGAGGCGGACAATATACATGACATGGAGGTATTAGTACTTGTTCGTCATCTTCAACGTTGTTGTTCAACAGTTGATCGAGCAGTGTCTCGCTTCCTTCTTCTTCATCAATGAGGTTGACCTTTAGTTCAGTTTCATCTGAGTATTCTGTTTTTGTTTCATCTGAGTCTACCCCTATGGATTGATCGATGATTTGTGACTGTTGAGATGGAATATTTTGTTGGAGGAATGTATACAACTCAGTATAGTTGAAACCAGAATGTCTGTGACTAACAAACATATTTTCAGCATCTTCATCATCTCGCACTTTAAGTGGATAAAATTTAAGGTAGTTGGTTTAAAAAAAACTGTGTTTTGATATATTATTTGTGATATAGAACCAACCTTAATTTCGATTCCAATCTATCTTTGAAATGCAAGAAAATTGTGTTTTTACTGATTGTGAATCAGACGACATCGATGTTTTGAAAATCAAACTCAGTGTCATCGGAGACATATGTCTCTCTGTTGTAGTGGGTGTTAACAATGTATCTCGGTGCAAATGACATTAGAGAATTTTTGTTAGAGACTTACTATTTTTGGTTGCTTCAGCTGAAAATGCATGGGCTGGTTAAATATGCACGGGCACATTTAATGAGGTCGCCAGATGAACTGGCGACAAGGTACAAATTTAGAAAGGGGTCGCCAATTCACATGGAGACAATGTGCAGTCTTAGCACACAATGTCACCATGTGGGTGTCATCCTGTTATACATGCATGGGACATCTTCAGGCTACGTGCACAACTAGTTTCAGATTCTCAGAAGTCTCCAAATGGACTGGAAACACTTTGGAAGACGTGAACATAGTCGCCAATTCATGTGGCAACACCATGCATCATGGATTGTTCACATGTGACTCTTATAATGCTATATAAGGAAGCTAGAGATATGGAATGATACATCATCTAAAACATTGTTGCAAAGAAATAATAACATATACATTTTATCAAGTCTAGAGTGTCACTAGTATCAAAAATATTTAATCAATTATAATGTCTCTATTGACAATGGGTGAAACACATAAAGGCACAGTCACAAATATCAAAAATTATGTAAGTGTTATTTTCTTTATTGACAATGTGTTATTTTCTTTAATGTCTCTGCTAGTTTTTTTTTCTTCTAAATTGACAATGTCTTATTTTTTTAATGTCTCTGTTATTTTCTTTTATGTAAGTGTTAATTTTTAATGTCTTTGTTAATATTTTTTTCTAAATTGACAATTATGTAAGATGTCTCTAAGTTTCGTCCTAGTGCCCATGAATACGTTGCTCCGACAAATTAACTCAACCATATATTGAGCTCGGCGGTTTCATACATGTAAGCAAAATCATGTCTTACTCAGTTGATGCAAAGTTTATACTAGCTTTACAAGAGAGATAGCGCCCATAGGCACAGATCTTCTTTTTTCCAACCGGTGAATGTACCGTGGTGTTAGAGGATGTGTACATGTTACTCGGTTTGCATATTGATGGTATGACGGTCAATGGACCAACAAACCTTGATGGTTCAATTTGTGAGAAACTTTTGGGTGTCGAATTGCTATATGAGAACTCAAGAGGCCAATGTATCTTACTTTCGCGCCTCAAATCATGGTACACCGATTTTATATTAAATCAAGATTCTACAAAAGAAATGAAAACAATAAAAATCAGGTGTTATCTTATGCTTTTAATTAGTTAAATTTTATTTTTCGAAGGCACTGGTTCTTCTATGCATGTTATGTATTTACCCTTACTGAGAAACCTAGATAAAACAAGAGAGTATAGTTGGGGTTCCGCTTGTCTATCTTATTTGTATAGTTTTTTGCATAAGTGCGCCAAAAAACACATCTACTTTTTTCTGGATGCGCCATTTTGCTCCAAGCATGGGTTGGTCTAGATTGCCATCCCTAGCGCCCGTCAACCACAACAACTTTTCCTTCCCGTATGCACAAAAGTAACTTACTAACTTAATCTTAGTTTATTTCACCTTACTTATTATTGTGTCTAACTAATTGTGGGATCACCTAACACCTGGAGATGTAAGGCCTTTAAACAAATCAATTTATTTTTTATATCAACAATTTTATGATCTAATATTTTTCTCTTTTTCAGTTCATTTGCCATCCATATCTAAACATGGAACACCGACATGAAGTCAGAGAGGAAGATGCTGCCATTTGGATTGCTTGCGTGTCAATCATCAGATTCACCACTATGGAGATGCACAATAGTTACTGTGTCAAACTACAATTTGGAATGCATCAAAACATCCTAGATCCCTCTATTGACCTCGATAAATGGCATCTAAAAAGAGTTAATGATCAATGGGACTATGTCGACTAGAAGGATTTTACAAAATCTGAGTGTCGTAAATGGAGGAACCGCAACGCCCATGTCTTACGTGACTCGGTGATAGCAACCCCGTCTATACCAATAATTATATGGCTTGGCACAGATCAGTTGCAACTGAGTTTATTTCCGAAAAGAGGTATCTATACGACTCACAGCAAACCACTTACACATAAGAAACTTCAGCGTCACAACCCCTTACCCAACAGAATTACCAATCCACTAACACATAAATTCACCATCCAACCATGCCAAACACCCAACTACAATACCAAAAGCGTCCCCCATACCATCTCCAACAAAATGACTATTATTAAGAAACTTAATATAGCTATGCCCCCGACACAACATCAAGATATAGCCAAAATGAGGGTGCATCATATCATAGCCATAACACCCAAACATCTTTCCATAGCCAAAACGCTCAGATATCATACCCTAGCCTACACACACAAACATCCCAACAACCTTATGACTTTCAAACACCACCATCATATCAACCTTTCACCAACGAATCCTTCACACCAATGTCTCCCTTCAATCGTCCAGACCGCACACCAATGACCCATTCATCACATCCGAACTACTCTGGCATGGGTCGCATGCTCAGTTTCAACACACAAGACCTCATGAAAATGCAAGAAATTCTTAGGGAATCATCTGTGAATATTCCTAAGACTTCAACTCCTTAAACACCTGGCGTGAATCAACAACGAGGGAAACAAGTGCAAAGAGTGAGGGTGCCTAGGAGAAGTGAAACCGATGGCCGGTATGACTAACCTGGTTGCCAACATTAATTTATGTAATAGTATTTTTAATTAATGATAATGTTACTTATTTTTGTTTAAAAAATTTACAAAATGCACCCTGTCTCCATCTCAATTGGCGACTCTCTTTAATTTTAAAATCAAGTCGCCAATTGGCTTGGAGACACCATGAGGTGTCTCCATTCTAATTAGCATGGTGTCTCCAATCTAATTAGCGACATCACTTGTGCACTTATGAGAGGTCGTCAATCCACGTGACGTCACCATGCAATAAGTACTCCAAAGTGGGGTATTTTAGAAAATAATTTAAAATGTGGAGTATTTTGAAGAAAAAAAAATTAAAAATTGAATTATTTTGGTAATAATTTCTAATATTTACAGCAAACATATATATGATTTAGATTTATTTTAAATGAGTGTGTATCCTCTAATCTCAAAAATTTAATTAAACGTAATAAAAATAGTTATAAAAGGATAGAAGCAAAAATTTGAAAATATTAGTCTATTATAAATAGAACGAGGGAGTGAAATGGAAGTATCTGCAAGGAAAAAGGCGCGCTCTCTCCCTCGCTGCTCTCGTCTTCTTCTCAAATCTCAACCAACCCTTCCTTTTTCGCAATTCGCATCTGCAGACTGAATCAATCTGGTAACTAACCTTTAACAAACCTTCCGATTCATCTTTCTATACTCTAACAAACTATATTTGATGCTTCTTAACGCTCTTCTTCACGTGTTTGAAATGGAAAATTATGCACAATCATCGATTATTCTTTGCTCTGCGCTTAAACCCTAATTTCAAAATTGCTTAACATGATAGGTGTGTGGTGTTTGTTGTTGATTCAACAATTACTGCAATTATTCAAGTCATGTTGTTGTTGAATATTGCAGAATATGGATTCATTAAGCCCTGCCGTCTTTGTCAACGCGGAACTGTTACCATTTTGTGTTGGAAGAAGGGTTCGTACAGTGATACAAGTCGTGCGATCTGAGGGTGTACTTGTCATTGGAAAATCACCAGATGAGAAGCAGATTACTGTAAAAACATCACCTGATTCACCCTTACCAGATCCTTTTACAGCTTTTGTAGAAGTTGTTGGTATTGTTAGCAGTGACAAGTCCATCAAAGCTGAGTTATGGACCAACTTTGGGGATGAAATTGGTATCGTTTTTTATTCCCCTTTCCTTTTAGGTCAAATTTCTAAGCATAGGAAGTTGTTGTGGTTTCTGATTTTTTTCCATGTTGGCAGATATGCTCAGCTACCATAAGCTTTGTCAGTTAGCAAATGGAGAATTCAAGTACTTGTTCCTGTGACTAGAGTTACAACAAACTTATCAGAATACACAAAGACCTCTATCAGATTCAAATGGAGGATTTAAACACTTGTTTTTGTTTGCATGGTAAATAGTATGTGCTTGATTTAATTGAAATCTATTAAAAAAAAATTGGGGCTCATACCTAATAGGAACCATATTTTGGATGTTTATCACACTGGTTTGTCATCTTTAATATTTTACATACCCCAGGATTAGATTGTGAAACACATGTATCAGATAAATCACATTCATTCACATTATAAAGTCAACCCAATAATGCAACAATCTTTTAATTTTTCAAACCAAAAAATATAGTATGTTGTATAAAGCATCATAAGTAGAATTAACTGAATCTATTTTTAATTCAACCATTCTTACCCTACCAGAACCACCTGTCTTCTACAAGAGATAGGTAAACCATGGACAACATCAAAAGAAATTTGTCTAGTTGAACATATTTTCAGATATAGAACAAACATTTTCAGTGTGCAAGTGATTGGTGTGTAGAGTGTTATGGTGTTGTAAACTCAGAATCCTATTGATGAAAAAAATATCTTCCTCCTCCTGAACCCTCACTCCAAGACCCTAACTAACACCCAGGTTTTGATTTGCACACCTCAAATAATTTAACCCAGGTAGTAAACACTTTGGGTTAGTTTTGCGATCATGTGAGAGACAATATGCATTCAAAGGTTAAATAAGCAAGCACTATATGTTGTTCTAACTCAAAAGTCAAATTTTTTTATTACTAGTATTTTATAGAGTAAAACAATTAACTCTTTTTTTCCCCCACAAATAAATGGGTAAGTAGAAATATTTTAAGTTGTTACCTACTTGTATTTTATAATGATACATGAATAAAAGAGGCTACACCTAAAACAATATAATTACAAACCTCTACAAATAACAATACAAATTAGATTATTGCCTGGTGAAATTTTGACAACTCTAATAGATTGAGAGTCTATTAAAGATGTGAATTTAGAGTGGCAATAAAGTTAGGCCCAACCTCTGTAAAATCAAATTAGTATGTTAGACGTTTCTTGAAATATGCATAATTATTAGGGATTAATATGTTAGAAGTTTTTTGAAATATGCATAATTATTAGGGTTTTGATATGTTTTTATCCTTATAAAATTATCAAATTTTATTTTGGGTCCCAATAAACAAAAAATGTGTTTTATACTTACAGAATAATTTTGCACGCAATTCTAATCTCTACTGTTAAACTAATTTGTATTTTTGAATGATTATTTTGCAGATATGTTTAGAACATCATAAAAAGTTCATCGGAAAAAAACGAACTTAAAATTTGATTTATAAGTCGAAAATTTCATTATTTTTATCATTATTTTTTAAATTTTCAAAAATTCGTATTTAATTCTTCTTATTTTTAAAAAATTATACAATTTGGTAAAGAAACATTTTATAATAATCTGAACATGTATGAAAAAAATTATTCAAAAATTTAAAAATTTAGAGGTTATTAAATAGTTTTCAAAATTTTTAAAAATAATAAGGATTGAAATTTTTTGTAGGGACCAAAATATTTTTTTTATGGAGATTAAAATTAAAATGTGAGATATTTATAGAGATTAAAAACATATTTAACTTTAATTATTAAATGAAATTAATTAAATTATATATATAATTTAATATAAGTATAATAATAATATACAAGAGAATGTTTAAGGAGTGTGCAGTGTACATGATAGTTCTTTTTCTACGTGATAGTTCTTTTTCTAGATTTATACTATTGTTAGAGAATTAGTTAGAAATAAAAAGTATATTAAAAATATTAGAAACAATGGTTATGCTTAATAATTTAAAAAAAAGTCACATATATATATATATATATATATATATATATATATATATATATATATATATATATATATATATATATATATATATATATATATATATATATATATATATATATATATATATATATATATATATATATATATATATATATATATATATATATATATATATATATATATATATATATATATATATATATATATATATATATATATATATATATATATATATATATATATATATATATATATATATATATATATATATATAAAGAGCCACTCATATTTTTCATTTATTTTAATATCTTAAAGGGGTAGTGATGATTTGTAGAGAATGAAAAACATTATTATTTAAATGGATGTATTGTAAATTCATTTATCTAATATGGTGAGAGTGGGACCAATGGATTTGGGTAACAATAAGTGATTACCATGTGTATTAGGCATCATTGTATCTTGTTATAATTTTAAAACCACTACAGAAATTAATCTCAATTTAGTCCATATCAAATTTTAGGAATTATAACTTTTGATAGGAGTGTGCAGAATCTAATTTAATTCGAAGATCCGTCCTAATCTAATAATTTTGGATTAGTCTTTTTTTCATTCTATGCAAAAAAAATAAAGAAAAAAATTTGTCAAAAAATAAACCCAATATCAAGTTGTGACGGTTTCGGGGTGATCATCGTGTTACCCAATCCGTTCTAATATTATGAATGTACATGTAGTACTATTTATTTATTTAATTTATTGATATATTATTCCAAATTTTCAATAAACTTTTTCACTTTTCATCTCATAATTTAATATATGCACTAAATAAATACCCAATACACATCTTTCCACTTTCCAACTTTTACACTTCTCTAGTTTTCTTTAATTATGTTTTTTATTTTACATCTTACTATGTTTTAGTGAAAATAAAAGGGTGATGATAGATATTGAATTACATCATGTTTTTTATTTTAAAAATTTAACTTTAGATGTCTTTATTGTTTTTCATTCATGCTAATGATTTTATTCATATTTCTCATTTAAATGAATTTTTTAAATACTATAATAAAGTTTTTAAGTCGCTAAATTTTTTTTCATATATTTCGAGTCAACCCGATATCGTCTTACATTAAACCGGTCTAAATTAACTTATATATTTTCGGGTTTAGGTACGGGTTAGAGTCATTAAAATAACTCGATCAAAATTTAGAATAGAATTTGGGTGGAAATTTTACCCCATACCTCTACAATTATACTCATACCCCTACATAAATTTTTTTGGACCAAAATACCCTCGTATAAAAATTTATAATTTTTTTCATTTGTTCACCGGAAGACTTTTTGTAAGTCTTCTGGTTCATATTTTTTCTTTTGTTCACCGGAAGACTTTTTGAAAGTCTTTCGGTTCACATTTTTTTTCGTTTGTTCACCGAAAGACTTTTTGCAAGTCTTTCGGTTCATATTTTTTTCGTTTGTTTACCGGAAGACTTTTTGAAAGTCTTTCGGTTCATTTTTTTTTTAATTTTTAAATTTTAAAATAAATTATTGACATTATGTGTCATTTTTCTCTCTCCCATTCATCTTTTATTTTATATTAAAAATTCATTATTGAACATCAATTCATTTTTTTCTTTCTCAATAAATTCAGATTTTTGTCTTAAATATATAGTTTTCATATACTGATAATTTAAATTAGAATAAAATTATTATTAATAAAATAGTTGAGACAAGTGAGTAAAAAACAAATAGATCATATCCTTTTTCATTATTTGCTTGTTGGGACTATATTATTATTATTATTATTATTATCAATATTATTAATTTTTTTATTATTGTAATTATTATATATATATATATATATATATATATATATATATATATATATATATATATATATATATATATATATATATATATATATATATATATATATATATATATATATATATATATATATATATATATATATATATATATATATATATATATATATATATATATATATATATATATATATATATATATATATAATAGTTATTTTTATGTAATAAAATAAGAATGAATCTGAACTATTAAAATTTAAAATAAATTATTGACATTATGTGTTTGTTTTTTCCTCCATCATTTATTTTATATTAAAAAATTTATTATTGGACATCAATTTATTTTTTGCTTGTTCAATGAATTCAGATTTTTTCATTAAATATATAGTTTTCAAATACTGATAATTTAAAGAATGATTAATATATGTTCCAATCAATGTTTGAATCCAGAAACTTAAAATAATTCTTTGATATTTGATTAAATAAAATTAAATGACTAAGAACTATAATTGTATATTATATATTCTACTTTTGATTTGAATTTATGAATAGAATTAAAAAACCAACGTTAAGATGATTAAAAATATTATAATATTTGACAATATTATATAAATGTTAATTTTAATTTTTAATAAATTATATGATAGGATAGTAAATAAAAAAATTATAATTGACAATATTAAAAATTACAAAAAAAAAAACATGAACCAGAAGACTTCCAAAAAGTCTTCCGGTGAACAAACGAAAAAAATATGAACGGGAAGACTTGCAAAAAGTCTTCCGGTGAACAAACGAAAAAAATGTGTACCGTAAGACTTCCAAATAGTCTTCCGGTGAACAAAAGAATAAAATATAAACCGGAAGACTTGCAAAAAGTCTTCCGGTAAATAAATGAAAAAAATTATAAATTTTTATACGAGAATATTTTGATCCAAAAAATGTTAATGTAGGGGGTATGGGGAAAATTTTCCAATTTGTGTTAGTCATAGCCCTTTTCGATGCGTCCTTTGCTCACTCCTAATCTTGAGCATTTGATCAATACTTGCAATTAATGTTTTATTCTTCTAATATAAATTATTAGGCACTGATCGAGTTTTTTAGTAGAAAAGTTGATTTAGTTAATAAATTTAATAAATAATTTTAAATTAAGAATTTAATTAATTTTGACATGATTATTTTAGTAAAATTTTAAGATATTATTGTATTTTAAAAAATTAATATTTTTTCTCAAATAGCCTAATGATCATAATGTATATCTAATATTTCTTGTCACAGTCAAAATCAAATGTTTTTACAATTATTAGTGGAGGGATTAATAGGCCAATAATAAATATTTTTATCTTTTTTATTTTTTTATATTAAATATTTTCAATTTTTTGTACATACGAGAGGATTACTATCCTTATTGTATTTAGGATTTTTAAAGTATGTTAATTGTCTAATGGAGAAACATTTAAATAATTAAACGACGGAGGATACAGACCTGTCAATGAGCTTAACTGAATGGTTCAATCCAACACGGTCTATTCAGACACAAAATTGAATCAAACAATTCATCTATGTAGTGTTTAATAACACTAGACCATAATATAATTAATTATGTCAATCTAAACTTAATTAATTAAATAATTAATCTAACAATCTCTCAATTGGATGACAATAATTAATTATTAAAAAAATATTGATTTTAATATTAGAATATCAATAATGGTCAAAACACTAATCAATAAAAATGGAGTGAACTTCACCGTTGCAAAAATTGTATCCAATAGGAAAAATAAATCATACATGTTAAAATTCATAATTTTATATAAAGAATGATGAATTTAGAGTAACATATTTAAGTTAAGAGTAATATGTTATAAATAATGACTCAAACATATGAAAATGCTATTGATAAACTCTCAGTCACTCAAAATATCATAAGACATACTCATGTGTAAAGTATTTGGGTAATGATTATACTAATGAATTTTCAAATTAAAGGTCATAAAATATCCACACATATCTAAAATTAATAATTACATATAGACATACTCTATTACGAGAGTAATTACATTTAACCATAAGTATCTTCATTACACAATATCATACTTGATAGAAGTATTGATATTATATTTGTACTTTCTTATTTATGACACTAAGAGTGTGGAATGTTGGTGACAGAATAACACAACATTACTGCATGCTAAAGAATTATTATGCATTTTTCAACAAGAGTGACATAAACATCAAATTGTGATGTTTCTCGGGGTTAAGAGAATAATAATATATATCTCGATATAATAAAATATGACTTCTTAGAATTATTTTGGCTTAATTGCAACTTTGATCCCCCTATTTCGTATTTTTTATTTATTTTGATCCCCCGTTTTAAAAATCATTATTTAGGTCCCCATTTTAAGTTTTGAGTTTATTTTAGTCCCCTTTCTATTATAAGTCATATTTTTAATGATGCAGCGTGTTCCAAGAGTACGTGGCAATTTCATGTCATTTATAAATTCCATGTCATTTATTCTTAATGTATTTTCGTTTCATTTTCAGGAATAATAGTTTAATATCAATCTTATAAAACCCTAACATTTGCTTGAATCATTTCACTCTCTCTTTGTCATTTCTTCAGCCCATTTTTCATTGTCTTTCCAAACCCAGACGCATCTTGTTCATCACAAACCCATTCCCATGTTTCAAGTTTGTTCATACTCTTCTTCACAAACTCACCGTATCTCGTACACTCAAACTTGTCTGAAATAAAATTTTCTTTTTCCTCAACAAACCAATCTGATATAAGAAGAAGAGGTAATAAATGTTGGTGTGAGTTTGAGTCACCGTTGATGACGTCATGGACATACGATAATCTCGGAAGAAGATTTCATGGTTGTGGTAATTTTAAGGTGATGTGAAAAAAATGATGCAATTATTTTTAATGGTTTGATGAAGACATGAGCAGTTGTGCAAAAGATGTGATTACACTACAAGTAAAAAGGAGTTTTGCGACACATGAGTTGCAACAGTTATCACAAAACTGCCATTATTGCTGGATTGCGACAGTTGTCGTGGCAGTTAGAGCCAACTGTCGCAAATTTTCTAAACATGTTGAGTAACATAATTGCAACGGTTAAAAATTATCAAATTAGAGAGACCAAAAATGTATTTAAGTTTTTTTTAATACAATATACAACTGAACAAAGAACAAACTTAAAAAGAATTACATTACATCCATTACATTACACACGCTCACTCACTAGGTTTATTCAATATATTTAACCGAGGCGAGAACAACCCATCCGATGCCTCACCACCTTCTTCGTTGGTGAGGTCGTCGTCTTAGGCTTCTCAGTACACCAGTCCCACAAGGTCTATACGTCTCGTATACTGCAATGAAAAAGGAAAGTTCCAGATGGATCCGGAAGTCGTTGCCATACTTCAACTTGTCAAAGAGCCCATCAGTGTTGTTTGCGTTTATGGTCGTGCTCGACAGGGAAAGAGTTATATCCTGAATCATGTGACTATTCTCTCCTTTTGTTCCAATTTCAGTAGACTTTCATTATTTTTGGAGTTTAGGGTTTTGGTTTGGATTCTAGTGTGTTTATTGGTAATTAGGGTTTTATGATGTATTTAGTGTGGTCATTGTAGATTTTTGTTGGGTTTAATGTGTGTTAGGTTTTGATTAATTTTGGGAGAATTATATGATTTTTCAGTCTTCTAGTTAAAATTTTGATTGCAAATTACGCTATTTAAAACCTAGTTGTTGGGGGATTTTTTTTTACTATGTTTGACTATAGTGAGAAAGTGGATCTTCATTTTGAATATGTATGCTAGTTTGCTTATTAACTACAATAGTTAGTGTGTAGATGATTTTTTCCTTCTAGACTTTATTGAAAATTTGACAATGGCGCATACCTGATGCCATACACTATAGGTGAAGCATTGAGTTTGAAGTTGATGTGGGTGCTTAATTTTTCTATGTTTGTTTAATTACTTGTATCGTCAACATGCTTTTTGGAAGTCTCTTTCTTGATAGCTCCCCACAATAATAAGTCATACCTGGTTGAGAATATTGTTTTACATATGGTTGAGTACTGTAATATGATTGATTATGAAACTCCGTAGATAATCTCTAGTATACATTGAAAAGAGATACTTTGGAACTTACTTTTGTACATTAGAATTCTATACTTTCATGAGAATATTTTCCAATACAACTTAATTTTAATATATCTAAGATTGAAATTTAACTTTTCCACTGCCATTATTTCAGCAGGTACTTAAAATACATTAAATATGTTAGACCTTTTTGCTGCCATCGTTTGTATTATAGATTTGTGGCTTATTTTGTTGTTGTTGCTGTGTTGCAGCTCTTAGGAAAGAGTAGTGGATTTCAGGTAGCACCTACTTATCGACCATGTACTAAAGGACTTTGGTTGTGGAGTACATGTATAAATTCTTCAAATCTAATGGTCATTGCTTTCGTAACCACTACCAAGTTTTCTTTCTTATCCATCATAGCTACTTACATTTTTTCACGATTTTTAATTTGAGTTTGATGTGATTAGCAGCTTGCTATAAGCTCTAATATGAGTTTGAATTGTTTTTATATATTTTTTCAATTGCTATATTAGTAAATATATAACTTGCAGACTTATAAAATAATGAAAGAAATTGATAATGCTGGTTTGGATGCTGCTTTACTTGACGATGATGCTTTCAAATTGGAAGCAACATAAGATATATGCATAACTTGTTGCAATAATTAGTTCATATGTCTTCTCTGTTTCATTCTTACTCTAATTTTTGTAATATGAATTGTACAAGTGAAAAGTATTCATACCTGACATGAATATATTAGATGATAAACTTGTGAAAATTATTGAACTTGTGAAAATTATTGAACTTGTGAAGTTTTTGTGTTTTTGTCAATGAAGAAGTCAACAAAAGGGGGGGAAATGTTACTAATCTTAAGCTTCCCAATTTCGCATGGAAAATTTAGAAGCATATTGTAGTTAATCTTTTATGGTTGCTGAAGTTATAAGAAGCAAATTATGGATCAACCAGTTGAATGGTTCATATGTCATGCTTACTGATTAGAGAAAGTGTGGATTTGTCCCCTGCTTCAAGTGGCTTCAAATAGGTACCACTAAAACATGTTAAATTATAATATGGATAATACTTAATACATTCACATGTTAATTTAATTAATTGTGTGAGACATGATATTTAACAGTGATATGAAAATGTAGTTGGAAATATGAGCTATTAACTTATCTATATAGACTTGTTGAGGTTATAATTTTTATTTATAAAAATAATGCTGGTATAGTTTTCATTGACACTTAATAAAAAATTATGTATTCATGTCGGTTTAGTAATTCATGTATTCGTGTCAATTATATGGCATAGTCTTATTTTCACTAATGTGTCTAAAATGTATGTATTTAATGACATTTAGTTCACATACTATAATTAGTAGTTTTAACCAGTATCTCATATTCAGTTATTGAATAATAATGATGGATCCTGAAACGATTCTCTAGAAGTCGAATTGTCTTGTCAGTATACTTTTAAAAGTGACGTCTACAACTTTAGAGTCATCATGTTAGAGCTTCTTAGGTAAAACATTGGAATACCTTTAGGCTTAAGTAATAGCTTTTACACTAACATACTTCCAAATATAATACACTCTTGCTATCCATGAAGCAACATTTTATTTTTAACTGTTTTTGAAATTATGCATTGATATAATGTTCAAATTTTTTATTCTGATTTTTGAAACATTCCATCTACAGCTCAAGGTTTAAATTGTCGTTGGTTTGATTCCATGGTATTGATGCATTGGATAAAATGGTTGTTTATGCGTTAAAAAGACTATAACCTCTCACATCTCTTTCTTTACTCGTTGATGTCATTGTACTGTGTTCAGGTAATGTCTCAATCATAAATTCACACTATCATAAATTTACTAATTTCTCCATTTTAAAAAGAAAACTTAATAAAAAACTAAAGTTACCATATATGTATTGATTTTGTAGAACTTTTTCATTTATTCTTTAAAAATTTTTTTTTATATCGTGAGAGTTGTTTCCAACTAAAATGGGCACCTAAACCATAATGACGAGGTTTAATATTGTTGAGTTGAGTTACCCTGCTCTTTGTCTATCACCATTTGAGTTACCCTGATATTGTAGTTTAATTGAAAAGCTATAAATGCAGGGTTAAACCATAAGTATCTATATAGTTATTTTAGGATTAAAGATTGGTTTGTACTCAAATGTATGTTTAGTGGCAACGCGAATCCAACTGACTCAACGTGTGACCCAACTCGAATCCTTGTTTAGTGGCATGAATCATGATAGTTGATGTTGCTTATTCTTATGAATTGTGATTTTTGTTTTTTTAACATTCCTGAATGTGATTTTCCTCTTTTAGATTATTAACTGACCCAAGCTTTGCAAGCAAAGTTGGCGGTGTGCTAGTTGAACTAGTTATTGATTCACAAAAGAAGTTAAATGGTAGGAAATACTATCTAACATGGCCCTGGTAACTAATCTCTCACTCCTGCTCACTTTATCTATTTATTTTTATAATTACTCTATTCAAACCTTATCATTTTTTTCTTATTCATATCTGATAATAAATTTTGTAGAAGATCAAAGAAAGAAAAACACATATAGGTATTTTTAGTTCTACGTTAAGCCAGAGTTATTACTTCTTATGGGTTTTACTTAAACAAATAATTGTTTGTTGATTCTCCTTTGTCTCACCATTGTATTATTAATTTTTAGTTTTTGATGCACCTCTTTTTGTATTGCAGGATTCCTCTTCTTTTGTTAGGACCAAATTTCTCAATAAAGCTCAGAAGTTGTTGACTTTATAAATGATGCAATTGTATCAATGGATGCTTTTGTTAGTGGCTAGGAACTAGGAGCTTTATTATTCTCTTGCTAAATTTTTATATTAATCTTTTTTTTTTTTGTAAAAATTGTACTAGTTATCTTTATTTGTATCAATACCATTTTAATATATCCTTGTGATGTAGATATAACTACTCAGGTACTTCATACTTCCAAAGTCACAGGTTTTGTAATTACCTGGGCTAGTAGGTATCAAAATATTAGGAATCATATACATTTCCATTAGATGGATTATAGATAGTAGTTGTGTTGAAACCTCCTGATAGTCCTCTACAAGAATAATCGAAATTTTATTATGTTGAAAAGTGATAGAAAATTAAATAGAAAATTAAATAAAAAAATTATAGAAATATCATCAAAAAAATAATAATAATTTAAATAAAAAATAATATTATAAAATAAAATTGAGAGGAAAATAATTTAAATAAAAAAAAAAGATTATTATAAAAAAATTTATAGATAAAATTACGGCGGTTTAAACCATCGCAACTAGCGTAGTTTATTTAAAAATAGTAAATATAATTACGACGGTTTGAACCCTTGTTACATGCAATTTACGTCAGTTTCCTAACCGTCGCAACTTATAACGACAGTTGGAGTGGCGGTTTTAGCAACCGTCGCAGTAACGCCTGCCGACACACATTTCTACGACAGAACCAATGCTGTCGCAACTTGCAAATTAAGGCGGTTGGAACCGCTGTAATTACGAAACTAAACCGTCGCAACTTGCCAATTTTCTTGTAGTGTTAGATATTTGAAAGACAAGAATGAAGAGCTTATGGATGTGATTAAAGACATCAAAAAAATGAAGATTTGTTGAAGATAAAGATTAGGATTATGTCTTACTTTATGAGTTTATCTGTGATGTTTGTGTTTTTAATTGTGTTTGTATTAATTGCAACACATGCACTCAAATGATGTATTTTCTATGATGTTTATGTATTTTCAAATGAAGTAGTTTTCTAAGTATATGGAAGAGTTATGGTTGTCTGTGTTTAGGGATGGCAAAAAAGGCCGTGCCCGCGGGTATCCGCGGATATAATCCGTCACGGATACAATATGAATAGCTTAATGGATATCCATGGATAAAATAAATGGATATTTAAATATCCGTTATTTAATGGATGTGGATGCGGGTTTAATGATACCCGTACCCGCGGATATCCATACCCGTTAATAAATTATAAAAAGTATTTAAATATTTTTAATTTATTATAGACGTCATTACATCTTCCAAGAAATTTAGTCTTTTCATATTTCTTTTTTTTAACGTTTTCTTGGAAGAAAAAGAAAACCTTTCACATTCCAAGAAAAAAGAATGAAAATAATATGATGAAGTTTAGTTGTTAAATTGAGAGCGAAAAAATATATTTTTAAAAAATAATTTTAGACAAAAAAAGTTATTCATGGATATCTGTAAATATCCGCGGATACCTTAAAACCCGTGGATTACCCGCTTAACTGATATTCGCATGGATATGGGGTAGATACAAATATCATATTTATCCAACGGGGCAGACACGGATATCATACTATCCGCCCCCATGGATATCCATTTACATCCCTATCTGTGTTAGATTTTGCTATATTTTACCAGATTTAACAAATGAAGTAACTTATAATTCACCATAATGTTATAACTCAACATAATGTTACAATTCAGTTTAGTATAATGTTACAATTTATGTATTTTCAAATGAAGTAGTTTTCTTCGTGCTAATTTGCATAATGTTACAATTTAGCATAATGAAGTAATGTTACAATTCAACATAACTACTAGAGTAATTTCCACGTCATTCAACTATATACCAGATAGACATGTATTTTGATAATCATGAAGTAGCTTGTCATGTATTTTGATAACCCTGAAGTAATTATATATCAGTTAATTTCCATGAAGTAATTATAACCCTGAAGTAATTATATACCTGATAACCATGAAGTAATTTCCATGTCATTCAATTCAGCATAACTATTTAACATAACAATGAAGTAATTTCCATGTCATTCAATTCAGCATAACTACTTAACATAATAATTAAGTAATTTCCATGTTATTCAATTCAGCATAACTACAAGTCAACAAGGCCTTTAGTGTTTTGGTCATTATATAGCAACATAAGAAAACAAGCAACATAACTAAATCAAAAAGACCTTGAGTGTTATGGTCATTACATATGCTACATCAGCATCATAAAATAAGCAGAACTTAATTGTTTGGTCAGTACATAAACTAAATGACCTTAAGTGTTTGGTCATTACAAACTTCATCAACATAACAAAAAGTAAACTTAAACATATTACTATTCTTGGGTTGGTGGTGGTGCTTGCAACCTTCCATCTATAACAATTTGTCCTGCTTCTTTGCCTGACTTGTCACCCTTTTTTTTGCTTTTGTGTTGCCACCTTTAGGAATCACCTTCTCTACAGCTCTCTTCCCTTTACGCGTTTGCTTGTTATGGCCAAAACTCCCACATTTCTTGCACTTGACAGTTTGAAGAGTTATAGGCAGTGTATTTCTTGTCCTCGGTTCATCATTCACTTTGTTATGATTCTTCTTTGGACGGCCGATAAATCTTCGCATGACTGGAGGGTTGATTGGATGAGCAACATTAATAGGCCATAGTTGTGGGACATTGGTTGGCATAATAATATGGCTATAAGTAGCTAGCACAGTAGACTTCATATACAAAATAACACAATGCTTTAGTAAGTGTGTAAAATAGATATTAGTAAGTGAACATAATATATGAGTAGGCGATACTTATAGAATGATGAAACATAATCTTCAGAATCCTTCTTGTTAAACCATATGCATGCAATAGCATGACAACATGGTATTCCACTTAAATCTCACTTTCTACTGTTAAATATAATTCATTGTGATTTGATATGATTAGATTTGATATCATATGATTAAATTTGATATCATGTGATTAATTTGATATGATTTGATTAGATATCATATGATTAGATTCGATACCATATGATTAGATTTGATATCATATGATTAGATTTGATTTAGAATATTTTGGGTCTTTTATGTTTTGGGCTAGTGTAAACCTAAAACTATAAATAGGGTGCCTTGCTTTGTATTCTACATCACAACAGAACAGATTTCACAGTTGCAGTTAGCAAGTGAAAGTTCAATAAGAAATCCCACAGTTGTGGGTAACACATTCTCTCCAAATACTTCTTCTCTCATTCTTCTCTTTCTTGTTTGTTATTCTTCTTCTCTTTTGTTGTTCTTGATAATTACTTGTTATTACCATCATTATCATATTGTGGGTTTATTCATCAATCTTGAGATCAAGATTAAAGGGAATTCTTCATAGGGTGTGAGGTGAATTTCCAACATCTGGTATTAGAGCTCCGGTTAAGAGATTCAAGGAAGGAAGATAGTGATGGCGATGAACTATCCAAACGGAAACTTTCCGGCGACCCTGCCAATTCTCAAGAAAGACAATTATGAGAATTGGTGCAAGCAGGTTAAGGTGATCTTCTGTTATCAAGATCTTTGGGATCTTGTGAAGGACGGAGTAACATCGCTGGTGGAGAACGCAACGGAGGCGGAAAAGGCTGCGCACAAAGAATTGAAGAAGAAGGATTATAAAGCACTTTTTATAATTCATCAGTGTGTTGATCCTGATAACTTTGAAAAGGTTAGTAATGTTGATTCAGCAAAAGAAGCATGGGAAATTCTTGAAAAATCATTTGGAGGCGCAAAGAAGGTGAAAGAGGTGAGGTTACAAACTCACAAGAGAACCTATGAGTTGCTTCAGATGGAAGACAACGAAAGCATTACAGATTTCTTCACCAGAGTTACAAGGTTGGTGAATCAAATCAAAGTATGTGGAGAAACGCTGACGACGAAAGCAGTTGTCTCAAAGATTTTGAGATCGTTGGCTCCAAAATTCAAGCACGTGGTAGTTGCCATTAAAGAGTCGAAAGATCTGTCAGTGTTGACGAAGGAAGAGCTTTAAGGGACTCTTGAGTCTCATGAACAGAGGATGGCTGAGAGAGCTGCAGGAAAGTCGAAAGATATGACTTTGCAGGCACAGACGGAAAAGGAGAGAAAAGGCAAAGGTAGCTGGAATGGCAATAAAGGAGGAAACCAGTCGAATCAAAAGAAACCTTGGAACCAAGGCAACCAAAGAGGTGGTGTTGCAGGTAAAGGAAGAGGTGGTGATCGAAAGACAGAGAAAAGCCACATTCAATGTTTCAATTGCCAGAAGTATGATCATTATGTTAGTGATTGTCCAGAAAAGAAGAGAAATCAAGAGACTGATGCAAAGCTGGCGAAACATGAAGAAGAAGAAACGTTTCTAATGGTCACAACAAACGATGAAGAAAGATTCCAAGATCAGTGGTACTTGGACTCAAGATGCTCATCACACATGACTGGAAGGAAAGATTGGTTTGTCAACATGAAGCCCTCGTCGAAGAATACGGTGAAGTTTGCAAATGACAACACTCTAGCAGCTGAAGGTGTTGGTGATGTTCTGATTATGAGGAAAGATGGCAAAAGGTCAACAATTTCCAATGTGTTGTACATACCAGGCATGAAGAGTAATTTGCTCAGTATAGGGCAGCTTTTCGAAAAGAACTACAAGGTAGTTGTTGAAGACAAGATGATGAGAGTCCTCGACGCAGGTGGTAGACTAATCTTGAGGCTCCAATGTCTCAGAATAGGACCTTCAAGATTGGACTCAATGTGATGGAGCACAAGTGTTTAACAAATGCAGCCACTGAAGTCAAAATAGAAGTTCGACAGGAACCAGTTGCAGATGAAGCAGGTTCAAGCAAACCTCGACGAACTAGACACATGCCTGCAAGGTTGCAAGAATGTGTAATCACATCAGATAATGTAGTCGATGAAGAGGGTGAGCTGGTACATTATGCTTTCTACGCAGATGTCGAACCAGTCAATGCAGCTGAGGCATTGAAAGATTCGAAGTGGGTGAAAGCAATGATTGAAGAGTTAGAGTCCATCAAAGTCAATGATACCTGGTCACTTGTCGAATTGCCGCAAGGCAAGAAGGTAATTGATGTGAGGTGGGTTTACAAGGTAAAGGTAAATCCTAAAGGAGAAGTAACTCGACACAAAGCGAGACTTGTGGCGAAAGGATTTCTTCAGAAGGAAGGAATCGACTTCGATGAAGTATTCGCACCTGTTGCTAGAATCGAAACAATCAGGTTGGTTGTTGGTCTAGCAAATATGAACAACTGGCACACACGTCAGATGGACGTGAAGTGTGCATTCCTTAATGGCCCCTTAGAAGAAGAAGTTTATGTTGCACAACCAGCTGGGTTTGTGAAACAAGGCGAAGAAAGAAAGGTGTACAGGCTTCATAAAGCCCTGTATGGACTTAAGCAAGCTCCAAGAGCTTGGAATAAGAAAATTGACAGCTTCTTAAGGGAGAAGGAATTTGTGAAGTGTACAACTGAGCATGGAGTATATGTAAGAAGAAGCAATGGTGAATTGATTATACTATGTCTCTATGTTGATGATTTGTTGATAATAGGGAGTTCCAAGAAGGAGATCGAAGATTTCAAACATGACCTGAGTAAGGAGTTTGAAATGTCAGACTTGGGAAATCTCTCATATTTCCTTGGCATCAAATTCTACAAGACAAGTAGAGGTTTGATGATGCACCAAAGAAGATATGCAGGCGAGATACTCAAGAGATTTGAGATGCAAGATTGCAACCAAACTTCGACTCCAGCTGAGCCCAGATTGCAACTGTCGAAGGATTCAGATAAAGATGATGTCGACCCAACCCAATACAAAAGACTTATTGGGTCACTTAGATACCTTTGCCACACAAGGCCTGACTTAGCATACAGTGTTGGTATGATAAGTAGATTCATGCAGAAACCAAAGGTATCACACCTAGCAGCGGCGAAGAGGATATTGAGGTATCTGAAAGGAACTCTCGACTATGGCATTTTGTTTCCAGCAGCTGATGAAGGAAAAGAATGCAAGTTAGTGGGATACACAGACTCCAGTTGGTGTAGTGATGCTGAGGATCGAAAATCCACAGCTGGATATGTGTTTGTGTTAGGTGGTGCACCAGTTGCTTGGAATTCGAGAAAGGAACCAATGGTGGCATTATCATCATGCGAAGCAGAATATATAGTTGCTTCCCTTTGTGCATGTCAAGCAACTTGGATGGTGAACTTGGTCGAAGAAATCACAGGGAAGAACCATGGAGCAATTACCATGAAGATAGACAGCATGTCAGCTTTCAACTTGGCAAAGAATCCAATAGCTCATGGTCGAAGCAAGCACATCGAAATGAGGTTCCATTATCTCCGAGAGCGGGTAGCAGAAGGGAAGATGAAGTTGGAACACTGCAGAACTAAGAATCAGATTGCAGATATCATGACGAAGGGAGTGCAGGTCGAAGCCTTCAGAAGACTAAGGGCCATGATGAATGTAGACAGTTTAGACACAATGAATTAGATGGTGTGTTAAATATAATTCATTGTGATTTGATATGATTAGATTTGATATCATATGATTAGATTTGATATCATATGATTAATTTGATATGATATGATTAGATATCATATGATTAGATTCGATATCATATGATTAAATTTGATATCATATGATTAGATTTGATTTAGAATATTTTGGGCCTTTTATGTTTTGGGCTAGTGTAAACCTAAAACTATAAATAGGGTGCCTTGCTTTGTATTCTACATCACAACAGAACAGATTTCACAGTTGCAGTTAGCAAGTGAAAGTTCAATAAGAAATCCCACAGTTGTGGGTAACACATTCTCTCCAAATACTTCTTCTCTCATTCTTCTCTTTCTTTTTGTTATTCTTATTCTCTTTTGTTGTTCTTGATAATTACTTGTTATTACCATCATTATCATATTGTGGGTTTGTTCATCAATCTTGAGATCAAGATTGAAGGGAATTCTTCATAGGGTGTGAGGTGAATTTCAAACATCTACAACCATATTTCTTTTGCAGTAAGTTAACATCATATGTATCAACACCATTTGAAACCCCGAATATAGCAAAGTCATCATCTAAATGCCATGCTGCAATCCGTCCTTCTGCTACCCTCTTTGTTTTTTCCAATACTTGTTGGATGTTATGACTTGTAACACCTTTTTACCTACTTAATTTCTCCTTTTGAGAAACGATTCTCACTGTTATGTAATTTTTGATTCCTTCAAGCAGTGAAATGATTGGCTTGTCTATATACTCCAAGATTGTGCGATTAAAATCTTCACACATATTGTTGACTTGCAAATCACATTGTGTATCTGTCTTGAAATGAGATTGAGTCCAACATGCAGCAGGTACATTCGTCATGTCTTTCAAGCATTGACATTGAGCTCTTTCATATGATTCATTGCTCTTTCCCATCCAAATAATGTTGTGGCCCTAGCTGCCCACCATAAAGTTTCCTTCATCAATATCCCAGGATGTTTCTCCCTCCAATTTCTATACAAGTGTTTAACACATAATATGTGTTCAACATGTTGGCTTGTCTCAAGAATAGGCAGTACCAATCCCTAAACATAAAATATAATATAGCACAGAGTACATAATATAACACATTATAATATAGCATAACATAACATAGCAGCCAACATTGTAAATAATATAACACAATGTAATATAACACATAGTACATAATATAACACATTGTAATATAGCACAACATAACATAACATAACATACATAGCAGCCAACATCGTAAATAATATAGCACAACATAACATAACAGTCATAGCAACCAACATTGTAAATAATATAACACATTGTAATATAGCACAGCATAACATAGAAATCATAACAATCAACATTGTAAATAATATAACACATTGTAATATAGCACAAAATAACATAACAGCCATAGCAACCAACATTATAAATAACATAGCAGCCAAGTGAATAGAATTAGCACATAGTAAATAACATTGTAGCAAATAGTAAATAACATAGCAGCCAATAGTAAATAACATTGCGACAAATAGTAAATAACATTGCAGCCAACAAACATAAAATACATAACAAAGTGATAAAACTAACCTTTTGTTCATCTTATATAAATCAGTATTCTTTGTCTTGAATGGATTATAAGTCTTCAAGTAATAACTTAAGGAACCATTTCCAAGAGTCCTTTGTTTCAGCTTCCACGACGGCATAAGCGATTGGATAAATCTTGTTATTTCCATCCTTACCAACAAGACCTATTAACTGACCTCTAAAGCCCCCTTTAAGAAAACAAGCATCTAATCCAATTAGAGGCCTACAAGTGGTTGCAAACACTGCCTTACAAACTTCTAAACACACATACATTCTTTCAAAAACAGGACCACCATCTGAATCAGCACACTTAATTTTAATAGTAGAGTTTGGATTTGACTTTAACAACTCCTCAGCATAACTCCTAAGATGTTTGAATTGTTCACGACCAACATATAGCTTCAAAAGCACACACTACTTCAACAACCTTCGTTGAGACACACAGAAGAAGAACTTCCAAGTTAAAATGCAAAAATCAACTAAGAAAGGAAGATGTAGAGTTTGCAAAGGAAGAATGGCAAGATTATTTAGACAATTTAGATATGTCAGATGATCCTAGGAAGTACCTTAGGGAAAATCCGAATGCCTAGAGACTCTTAACAATTTATAATCACTTCCAATTAATGAGAATGTTGCATTTTTAGAGTTTTTAATCATATTTGTTTCATCCTCTTGAAAAATAATATAAATAAATACTTAAAACAATTAAGATGCACAAAAAGCATGAAAAAACTTGGATTAATAATAAGGTTGCTCAAAACAGAAAGTCTTAACAATTACAAGACATAAACTTGCAGAAGTCTAACATCAAAAACTCTCATAAAAGCTTCAAACTTGCTCTTCAGATTTTAGAAGAATCAACCTCTGAACTTATGATAACTCTCTGTTGGACCAGTAGTTTTGAGAGAACTCACCCATAAAGAATGAAAATAATATTTCCTTTGTGAAAAGAAGAGACAGTCATCTTCAAATAGTCAAACATGACTTGAGGAAGATCAATATGCAAGTCTGAATTGAGAAGTAGTAGCAAATCCTTTTCAATAGGGTCCACAAGGTCTAGATCCTTATCCTTGGAAAGTAGGTTTGAGTTTAGAATCTGATTTCAAACAATTGTATCAAAACAAATATTTGATACCAGAGAAGTGTTAAACAAATATGCAAGGATATGCTAAGTAGGAAGATAATATTCCCAAATAAGAGTTCCTGGGATTTCTTCAAATCTCCTCATAATTGATCACATTAGCAATCAATTCAGAGGTTACTGTTATAGAAACACCAGTTACTTTAGAAAGAATAACACACTCAGATTTCAGCTCAACAATGGAAGCATTGATCCAAAACTCTTTGACAAGACTTAGATAAGTGAAACCACATAACATCTCAAAGTATCCATTCCAACTTTGTTCAGACATAGTCTTCCAGAAGTTAAAACCTAGCTTAAGCAACTCATCAAAATCCACAAAATTTTCATTTATGACAACTAGTTGATTCAAAGGAGAATTGACTAGAGAACTCATATCAGGTTTAGTTTGACCAACACACAACCAAAGAGAATAAAAAGAAAAGAAAAGAACTGCACAACATTCTAAAAGAATAATATTCTTGTCAGAAAAAGGACACAAAATGATATTTCACAAGACAAGGGATAAAGATAATAATAGTATATAAAAAGAAAAACATCATTACCCAAGGGTTCTTATCCAACATATTTCTTGAATCCACTAGATGATTTTTCACCTTTATGAATATTTAAGTAATATAAAAGTTTTTTTTTTGAAAACCTTATACTTAAATTGCTTTACCAAAAGTAAAGAATCATTTTCTGAATCTCAGAGTTTGACAATTTTTAGCAGCTATCATCCATCAGAGTCTAGTATATCTAGACTTAGAGAGAGACATGTTTTATCATTCATCAGTATTCAAGATTCTATTTAGAACTAAACATTTTCTCTTGAAACAAGAGTCATGAGTGATTGATGAATATTTAATTGATTTCTTTGACATCTGGCAAACAGCAGTCTCATCACAAAAAGTGAGGAAACTGTTTCCATAAATATGACCATCATCCAACTAATGAAATATTCAGTATAGATAAATACAACATAGTTTCTTTTTAAAGATTTATGAAGATTCTTTTATCAAAGAGAACTTCTCTAGAAATCTAATAGAGACTTTGTATCTACATATACATAAATATCTCATCTAGACATACTTTCCTTGCCTTATGCCACATTCTGATAGCAGTACCATGATTCATTATATAGTATAGGATGAGTCATTATGTGAACAAGATCTTATTCTTAGTAGAATCATTGATTTCATTGTCTTGGATTAAATCTTTTGACTTTGAAATATTTGATAAGAAAAAACCAGATGGTGTTAGTTATCAGAGAATGGCAAATTAAAGCATTGTCATGTAATTGCTAGCAAAACATGAAGAAGAATTGAAGGTTTCTCATAAAATTTTCTTTAAAACAAATTCTATGATGAACCTCAACCAAAAAGCAATGGAGTCACTTAAGACATCACCTTAAATAACAGACTCCTTATTATTAAATATTAAAGTAATATAGATTTGGCATAATCTCTTTCTCTTCAATACTTGATTTTTATTTTAGGATTCAGATGCTTCTTCAGAAGCAACAATGATTGGAAGAGCCAGATTACTTTTTCTTCTGAATCCTGCACTAATGTCATCTTCAAATGAATATACAATGAAGATATATGACATTAGGTTTTGGTAGTGTTTCTCCTTGTTCTTGGATTTAGGAAATCAGTTGAAATATAAATATCTCAGAAGCTTTTGAAGTTACTCTTCTAACAACAGATGCCACGTTTCCTTCAGCCAGTTAAAGAAATATTCTGATTAGGAAGGTTAATTTCACATCATCAAACATTCTATAGAAATTATCCTTCAACAGACTTTAGAAAAAGATAATATGTTAGATAGCTTTTCATCATCTAATTCCATTTATTTTCTTTGAAGATTGCAAGATAAACTTACAAGCCATAGTAAGTTCAAGTTGTTATGACTTTTGAGTAATTGTAACTTCAGGTTTGAATTCACAACAATCTTCTCAAAATTTTCTTGGAAAAATTAGATGAAGTGTAACTGGACAAACTTCATAACTAATTTCCATAAATCTGATCACAAGGATTCAAAGATAGTCTGAGCATTAGACGTATTAATGATGTTGATATACTCAAAATTGAGATAGAGCACCTACCAGAATGCATCTACCTCTAAAGATATTTTTAATAAGCTTATTCTGAGCTGGTGAGTGAGACTTTCAAATTTTAATCATCCCTGCACCATCAACTTCTACAGTAATACCTTTTTCAAGGGAATTTTATAGGCCTTCACAAACCCTTTATCAAGTCCAATGAATTAAAAATATGTTTAACTTTTCCATCATTTAGATTCAGCAGAATCACCTTTTGAATACGATAGAAAAAACAATGTAATATTTTTCATGTGGCACTTAATTCCTTCTTGAAGGAAAGTCTTTAACATACATACTTTTCTCATTGGATCATTATCTGCACCGCTGTTAAGTGTTATGTATAAACTATGCCCTGATAACAATTGAAGGTGAGAAAAAGTACATAAAAAAAGGGGGTTGAATTGTGTTTTCTATTTTCTTAATTTGCGTTTGATCAGAGTTCAGAATCTAAATTGGTGTTCAGATTCTGATTATACTTAGCAGCAGAATGTTGACAAAAATAAATAAATAATAGCAGAAGATACAAAGATTTGTATTGGTTCCTCCCAACTAAAAGTAGTTCAGTCCCCTTGCTTCACAAGAGATTTTCACTATAACCAAATCATGATTACGATCGTTTATGCATTCTACATAAGACTTTTACAATGCTCAGACCCTAAGTCCAAGACTTCTTACTTAAACCCATAAGGTTCAAGACTTCCTTGCTCAAGTTCTACAGACCCAAGAATTCTTGCTCAAGCCCCTCTGGCCTAAGACTTATGCTCAGGTTCCACGAACCGAGACTTCCTACTCAAGCCACTCTGGCCTAAGACTTCTGCTCAAACCCCTTAGGCTCAAGACTTCTGCTCAGACCCTCTATCCAAGACTTCCTGCTCAAGTTCCACGAACCTAAGACTTCTGATCAAACCCCTCAGGTTCAAGATTTTCTGCTTAAGCCGTACAAACTCAAGACTTCTACTTAAGTTCCATGAACCCAAGACTTATGCTCAATCAATCCATTTGATTAAGACTTTCAATGCTCTAACATATAACATGAGACTTACATAGATCAATCATCTTGACAAGAGACTTGGATTTACTCAATCAATCCACTTGATTAAGACTTTCATTGCTCTAACACGTAACAAGAAACTTACATGGCTAAAGCATCTTAGTGAGAGACTTTGATCTAAATTTCTAAACAACATGTTCAGAAGAATAATAAATAAGGTATACTTGATACAAATATCAGAGGTACGGGGAAGTCACCTTAACAAAGACCTAAACAAAAATTCTGCATAGCCATTTATGTTAATAATTGTTGATCTTGTTACTCCTCCATCAGGTTGATCCTTGTTAAAGATTCAGTTTGAACCTTCGGCTACTTATGTAGCATTTGCAGAAGACTAGTTGTTGGAGCGATAACTTGATCAAATGTCTTTGCTTTCTCCATGGTATAACAGACGTTGAAGATAAATACACCAAAAGATCCTGAGCCATTGTGTATCATGTTTAGCCACTGAGTATTCCAAGAGATCCTGTACTATAGAGCCATTGAGAGTAGATATTTGTAAAACATGCCAACTTTTCTTGAGCCTTGGAAACTAAGACTCTAGCTGACAAACTGCTTTGACAATGTAACCTACTTTCTGCAGTACAAATAGCTTCAGCTTTATTACTAACTCTGAATGACCACCAAAAGCCAATTTACATTCACCAATTGTAGAGATAATAATTTTGTTTTTTTTTATGTTGAGACCTTCAGCTTCAGAGTCTACGCCAGACATCACTTAGAGAGTGTTCTTCAGATTCTGCACCACCAAAAGCTAGTAATTCAACTTCCCTCAAGTATGCCAATTTACAAATATTAGAACTTGCATACAAGAAACACACATCAAATATAAGCATTATTCTTTTAATACTTTGTTATCATCAAAACCCAAGGAATATATGTCATGAACAAATCTTGTTCTAACGATATGCTTTTACACAAGTTAAGCTTATGAACCGAAGCAGTGACTTAGAAACTAAATCTCCAAACAAACCTTTTAACATGTTTATCTTTGAACCTAAACAAACATTTCCTTAAGGATAAATTATTCAACCAAGAGAAAATACTCATTGGTGAACTTACAATGAAATTTTTTCTAGAATACAAAACCTCAACTAAACACAATGACTTTCTCAAAGTGCTGCATCTAAATTAAAGTGAGAGAGAGAGAGAGAGAAGGGGGGGAGAGAGAGAGAGAGAGAGAGAGAGAGAGAGAGAGAGAGAGAGAGAGAGAGAGAGAGAGAGAGTGATGAGTGATGTATAGAGCTTGCATTTTCTGAATGTGAAAGGAAAGGATTTTATTTATAGGATAGTGGTTGGAAAAATAAAGAAAAGATCCACGAGTCAAAATTAATGTAACAATTGATTGACTCTTATGCCCATTCTATTAGGAAACCTAATTAATCAATTACAAAATCTCATAATGGAAAAAATTTTAGACTTACATCTGATGTCAATGGATCCTAACTAACTAAATATATATATATATATATATATATATATATATATATATATATATATATATATATATATATATATATATATATATATATATATATATATATATATATAGTTCCAAAGATTCAAGAGTAAACAACTCGATTCAAGACAATAGACTCAAACTCCATGAAAGCTTTAACAACAATGGCAAAAGTTACAAGAAGAATATAGGAGTTAATATCGCTAAAAAATAAAGAAATTCAAAAAAGTGAAACTCAATCTCAAACTCCCAATTTATAGGCACTGAAAAATGACAATATCGAATGTCATGATTAAAAAGAAGATCAAAAACTGCATCTAATGGTAAAGATAGAGCATCAGTTCTGTAAGAATACTCAAGTGCATGCTAGTGGGTCTAGACCCATCACCTTCCTACCCTAAGCACATGGCCAAACATGGAGACCTTTCATGAGGTAACCTTTTAGCTACACAATAGTCATTAAACACACATGTTCCCAATGTCACTTATTCCCACTCAACACCACACCACAAATCCCTATATTCTTGGGGGCACATTCTCAACGGATATGCTCTCTCGATGGAACATACACATGTGTTACACTAAAAAATTCCATGTTAACATTTTTCACTTCATTATTAATGTCGAGGACTTAGGGGAAACTGTTACGGGCTTATCAAAGGCCCAAGAAGTCCGACTAATGTAATGATCCAACCCAATAAAAACTATACACTAATTAGCGCTCAAGTGGACATTTTCTCTAGAGCATCATATAAGAGTGTGCATCACATGTTCATATCTATTATTGATCTGTATCCAATAATCCTTTGCATCCTACACTAGATCAATCGAGAACGATTCTAATATTCTCCTATGAATAACGTGACTCTGAGACACACCCATGTATTCTTCTCATTCTCATTGACATAATTCCACCTTTCTCGAATAATGACTTGAGTGTTGAGATGCTAGTATTGTCGCTACGTTCTCCTTTATGATCATTGAAGACCTTAACTGTAACACCCTTATTCTACCCCACAGATATTACGGTAAAATAACACGGATTTCAGAGTAAAATATTAACTTTCATTAAAAAGCCACAAAGGGCGTACATTTCTCAAAGTCAACAAAATTGGTCAATACTCCGTAACACACGGGTTTTCTCAAAATACATCAAAACATCATATACAGCGGAACTCAAAACATAACTCAATGTTTTCCTCATAAGGGAACATCAATAAAATAACCTAAGGATATACAATCAACTCAAAGAATCCAACCCGATGTTACATATCAGAGCAAGACCCTCTACATTAACCATAAGGCTAACGACTCTAAAACGTCACAATACTCCTCGATAGCGTTCATGGCTAAACTTGCTCATCTGCACGTTACCCACGTGGAGGTAACATTCAAACAGGCAGGGTGAGTAAGACAATTCATAATAATCAATGTATAACAATTAATGCATAAACGGCATATTACTCATAGTTATATTCAACACATTGATATTCTTCAATTATGCCTCAAAGGCCACAATGTCATAATTATACACAAAGGCTCATAAATGCAAATGCAACATAGACTCAATGCATGTGGTACCAATCATCACAGCTCGATGGACACTAGGCCATCAACCCTCCATAGATCCCCATCAATAGGATCGGAGCACATCAAAATACTTCACATCCACACAGTGGGATTGAAGTCAAAGTAATCGAGGTCCTGAACCGAAGTATGGATGCACATGAATGCATGATGCACACTTCACAATAATCCTCATAATAACAGCATACAGTGCATCATCATTCATCATATTCATCATCATTACACGTCATATCTCATCATCATATTCATCATCATAAATCATGTCATCATAGCTCATCGTAACAATCATCATCATACATCATGTTATCATAGCTCATCGTAACAATCATCATCATACATCATGTTATCATATCTCATCATAGTAATCATCATGATACAACATATCATCATATTTCATCACATTAATCATCATACATCATACCATCATAATTCATCATATTATTCATCATACAACATATCATCATAGTCCATCATATTAATTAATCTCACACATCATGTCATCATATGATCCCGTATAAATCACATATTAGCTCATAATCATTTTATCCCATATTAATTCATAGTACCACCCTCATATCATCTCATATTAATTTATCAAGTTATACTCACGACAATTCCCACACTATCGCCTATCAATCACATAAACTTCACGGTTCTACTCATGTTAATTCATCATATTATCTCAGTTACCCTCATGGTAATTCATCAGGAAAATCGCAGTATCAAAACATCAAGACATCCTTGAACCAGAACATGATTAATTAATAGAACATATACACAATTGACTTCTAAAACATAATTAGATATAAAAATATTGGGAAAATAATTCCCTTATCTATACTATGTTATATCTCTGTTTATTAGCTTTCTAACGCTTTGAACGAGGGTCAAAATGGACTTACGGATCAAAAGTTACGTCCAAAACAATTTTGACCAAAAACATGAACAGTCGTGACGAACAGAAAGACGCTGTTACGCTCCGGAACTGATTTTTACTCAATTATTCTTACGAATCACTCACTCAACGTACCCAAAACATCACTAAAACATTCCTAAGGTTATACGGCAATAACAACACAACTTCTATAGTTTATTAGGCTCATTTGGCAACATTTGCAACGCCTAAAACACTATTTCCTGCAATTACTCTGAGTACTTCAGAGTTACTCACATATGAACATTCCTATTCCTACAGGGTCAAACATATCACAATCCAAGGTTTTGGCCGCGAAGGCAAAAATTATTATTTCTCATCTCTACACTCAAAGGGTCAAGAATACTAACCACTAACCTCCAGGGTCTACCGTCAATTTCCTTACAATTGCTCCGAAGGCATCTTAATTTCAAATATCAAATATTTTATCCCATATGGGCAGGCATATAACGATCTAAGGTTTTGGCCACAAAGGCCTAAGGTTTCCTCTCTGATATCAATATTCAGTGTTACATACCATTAACCATAACCTCAAAGCCTTATCACCAATTTCCCTATTTTCCCACAACCAACCCAAAATACCTTAAATCTTAAATCAACCATAAACACACCGAAAGACATACATGGAAAATCATGAAATGTGATACTCCCCATACCTTAGTCGATTTGCAACTTTCACGATTAATCTTTGGGATCTTCTGCTTCCAGCCTTTCCTTCAGAGCTCTGGCCATGAACTTTCACGTTAAACGCAAAATGAAATTTGATTTCCTTTCAGAACTCAATTTTGTCTAACTTAGTCTTGGGCCTCACAAATTGGGATTTTCCCATAACACCCTTACTAACTCTTCATAATACTCAATTTACCCTTATTTCTCTTATATTCATTTTAATAATAACAATACTAATATTCTCATATAGTATACTATTAATTAAATAAATAGTCCAACATGCACATCTTCTCAATAATTCCCAAAACCACCGAAAACACCAAAAATACGAATATTCTCAATTAAATAAATAAATTAAAATATTCCGATTAAATTTGGGATGTTACATTAACCACCGTACCAGAAAACTTTCCACGGTGGTTATCTTCAATATCTCATTCTTTTCTATTCAAGTATAAAATAGTATCCAAAATATTTACCCAAATCCTCAATAATTTAAATCCTCTATACATTCAATCCTTAGTTTCTATGATACAATCAAGATACAATTGAAAAATGACCATGTGAAATATTTTACAACAATTATGCATAACGATTATTTTCTTTTATCTCTGTATTGAGAATTTTTTTTAAGATAACATGTTTTTTCAAATAAAATAAAATTTCAAAAAAATTACGAAAATAACTATGTTTTTAAGAGGAGTCGTCATATGAAATGGCTAATCAAATCTCCCAGACCTGAGTCGCCATTTCATATGGCGCATGGGTTAAAATTTAGTTGCCATACCCTACACTGAGTCGCCATACCATATGGTGTCTCAGTTGTAGGGTTTTTATTTTATTTTTTTTAATATTTCATTTTTGTTTAAAAAAACATATAATATTTATTTTTTAATATTTTGTAAAATAAATAATATAATTTAAAAAAAAATATTTTGTAAGGGTATTAATGGTATATCATATGCGGTATATTTGATGAATGTGCTATTGTGGAATACATAGACTTTGGAGCATTTGCATAGGGAACTGAACCGCTGGCTAGAAGGAGATATTGTTGCAGGTGAAAAGATTAGGAAAATGGAGGGGTTGGTTGAGGAGTCAGGGAGAAACGGAGTTACTCGTGATTGGAGAAAAGTGGAAAATGATGCTGGTGTCCTTGTGATGATGTTAACACCAGAGAAGATTACCTTGATGGTTGTGATATCCTAGACAAGTTGATGCATTGTATTGTTTTATGTGCGTTTGTTGTTGTTATTTTTGGAATATTATTTTGATATTAAGTTATGTTTGTTTAATTTATGTTGCTAGTTAATTGTAATCGTTTAGTTATGCTATCAATGGAATGAAATTTGTTGTTGATTTAAAGATACATGGTTACATTAGAAACTATGATCTTGCGCTTGATCCTACATTGGGACATTTTGTATGATTGTGTCCTAGTTGCCGATACGAACTATATAATTTGACCATTTTGTTTGTTGCATGCATCCATCTCCATTTGAATGCGCGTGCTATTAGGGTGGTCCTTTTTCTTTCTTCGTATCAAACCATTATGCCAGACAATTTCGCCTTTGTATGGAGGCCAATAGTCTTCCTTTTCCACCACTTAAAAGCTACATGTGTAGACATTGCATAGACTTATCACTTGGTGAACAGCAGAAAGATAGTTGGTTGGATCCTGGCGCGCCTTCGAACATGTTGCTATAACATGGGAGCAAGGCATACAAAATGCCTGGAACTTTTCATAGTCTCACCAACTCCTATCCAATTACACTCAGTAACATCCCCTAGGACTTCCTTGAATTGGCAACACTGAACCAACCTTTATTATGGTTAAAGATGGTGACCACATGTGTGTTGGCATTGGTAGCTTCGTCTTTCATGAATTTTGTTGAACTATTACTATTCAGCTGACCAAATTGTAATGCTGAACCCCATTTTGTACGCCTGTTATTAAAGAGTGCCCCGAGCCTAAAATATGTTGCCTTTACCAAGGAAGTTATCAGTAGGTTTCAAATTCCCTTGAAAATAGAATTCATTGATTCAACGAGGTTAGTTGTCATGTGGCCCCATCGCAACCCATTGTCGTATGCCCTTGTCTGTTTCTCTTTATGAATATTACCAGTCCATCTTAATGCATATGTGTTTGTTAGTCTGATCTCGCCACTGTAGTGTTTGAATATGGGCTCTGTTAGTGCATACCCTGCGTTCACAACCTTTTTCCTTAGTGTTTTGTCTTTGATTTCCCACATGAAATTTTGGGCGATACGTCTTATGTAATACACATGGGTTGAGGGAGGATCCTGACAACCGCTATCAAGGTTCTTATATGCACTCTCGATTGATGTGTGTCTATTAAAGATCAAACATAAGTTAGGTTGGGGAGAAATGTATAAGCAGATATTTTTTAGGAAAAAACTCCAACCCCCTTTCTTCTTCAACTAGAGCGAAGGCTATTGGAAAATGTTGTTGTTTCTGTCCTGTGCTACAACTATGAGTAGCGTTCCCTTATATTTTGCGTACAACCATGTGCCATCAACTTGAATAATAGGTTTACAATAAGCAAAGCCTTTGATACATGGTTCAAACGCCCAGAAGAGTCTGTGAAAAATGTCATTTCCACTAACGCAAGTCCTATCTGATGTATATACCGACATTGTCTCCAAGATGGCAATAGTCCCTGGAGAATATTGTTTAAGTGCCACCAAGAATTTTGGAAGTTCTTTGTAAGCCTCCTCCCAATTTCCAAACACCCTTTCAATCGCTTTAGTCATAGCTATCCATGCTTTCCTGTACGAAGGAGTGTAATTGTACCTTTGAACCATATGTGAAATTATGGTACTCACCTACAAAGAAGTTTTGTCGCTAATGAACAATAGAATCTCATCACAAATCAATTGAGAGTTGAGCTTGCGATGATCCTGCATCGGATTCGTGATTATACAAGTGTGAGTTGGACCCACTGACCCTATCTTCCATGAATCACTTATCTTCCAGAAAGACGCTGTTAAAATGGACACACCTCGTTATGACAATAGATCTTATACAGAGTTGGATTTGTTCGATCGACTCTATAATCCACTGATAATTCCATGTGATATTGTTTAATTGCTCGGACACAATATTCTTTTGTACGAAAGTTGTCGCCCTCTTTTAATAGTCCTTCTGTTGGGTAGTTTGGGTTGTAAAAAATATCTGTTGAGGGTTCATCGTCACCTAAGTTGAGACTTGTCATGTGTCGAGGTGGGCAATAAACATGACTGGGTGGCACTCCCCATTCCTCGTTGTATACCATGTCGTCAACAATGACTTCAGCTGCTTCTTCTTCGTCAATGGCATCGACTTCAGCGTGTTCGTCATCAGATTCGTAAAATACTTGAGAAAAATTAAGTTGTTGAGACTGTTGTTGTTGTTGTAACATAACATATAGCTTAATATCTGAGAAACCGGAATACTCATGACTACAGAACATGTTACGCACATCTTCATCGTCTTGAATCTTTAATTGGAAAATTTTGCATTGCTCGTGCCCGCCCAAAAACACAGGATTCTTGTAGATTATTTGGCCAACTGGACCGCAGTGTAATTTCTTTTCTAATCTCAATTTCAAGTGTAAAAAATTTGATCTTCTGTCAATCAAAAATCTAGTAACATCAGTATTTCAAAAATTAAAATCGGCTAAGTTACATTCAAAAACCTCACCGTTTAAATGTGCATTGGTCATGTATTATGGTGTTTGAGTTACAACTAAAATGTTACTAAACTTGTGTTTGAAAGGATTATTTTACTAATTGATATGCTAATAAATCAACTATCTCTATTGTATTAATAGCAATAAAGTGTTGTTTTTTATCATTAAATATGCACTCATCACATGTCTCTACGTGCCTACAAGGTTCTCTGCATGGCTACACTCTACGTGACACGACTAAACTCTGCGTGGCTATACTCTACGTGCCCACACTCTGTATGGCTACAAGATTCTCTACATGGCTACACTCTGTGTGCCTATAAGATTCTCTGCATGGCTACACTTTGCACTATGCATGCATACAAGATTCTCTGCATGGCTACACTCTACACTCTGCATGCCTACAAGATTCTTACTAATAAATGTCTACACATGGCTATAGTATTAGTAACTACACTCTACACTCACAAGATATTATTTTGTAATTACACATGACTACAGTACACTATGTGATCAAATCTTTGTAATAAATGAAAGAATAAATATGTGATCATATCTTTAAGACTACACTCTACCAATCAATGACTGTAAGATTCTCTGCATTCCAATGACCAAGAATCTTGTAAGACAAGACTACACTTGCACGCTTCCCTTCACCACTGTCATAAAAATTCAACATGCATTAATACCCTAACATAATTTATATTTTACATGCAAAGACTTCACTTTTAAGACCACACTTTACTACGCATGCTTGACAAAACTACACTCTAACAGAACTTATATTTTCACAACACTTTGCATGCATGACAACACTACCCTCATGTGATGGCTTCACATGCATGACAAGACCGCACTTGCACGCTTCCCTGCACCATTGTCATCATGTCTCAGCATGCATTAATGGTGGTAGTATTCACATGCCTACACTATTACCGTAGCAGGCCTACACTTGCTACACAACACTCTGCATGAATGACAACACTACAACATGCATTTTCATTGACTCCTGCACTTAGAAACTTGCACACTACAACATGCATTTTCATGTGACTCCTGCACTTAGAAACTTGCACACTTCATCATTCATTTCTATGTGACTCCTCTCATTACATTTAACCATTATAGATACATGTTCATCAAGGAACACACTCTTCTCATCCCTGTCATACCCCAAATTTGTCCTATCTTTTACTAACAAATAATTATGTTACTTGATAGTCTTTTCCCTAAATGATCATTTGGCCTTTGGCCATGATCCTCTAAAATCTAGGTCATGGAAGTCTTATTTATGCTCATTATGTTCATAAGCCCTTGTAACGTATGGGGAGCTTGTTGTAACACCCATTTTAATTATTTAGTCATTTTATTATTATTTTAAATATTATATGTTGATGTGCCCTTTGGTAGGGTGTATTTGATGATGTTTGGTGGGTGTCCCTGAGATGGGAGGATCATTGGTGGTAATTTGGTGAGTTTATAATAATATAAGAAATAATAGTAATATTAGTGGTGGTATTAATATTAATATTATTATTATTATTATTATATTTATGATTATTATTAATATTTGTAGTAATATTATAAATATGGAGAATATAATATTATTATTAATATAGTTATTATATTATTATGATTTTTGGTGTGAATATGATAATATAATGAATAATAGTAATATTGGTGGGGGTATTATTATTATTATTATTATATATTATTATATTTATTAGTATTATTAATATTATTATTATTTTGGTGAGATAATAATATTGTTACTATTATTATTATTATTATTTTGGTGAGATAATAATAATATTATTATTATTATTATTATTATTATTATTATTATTATTAATAGTATTATTATGATTAGTATTATTAATATTAGTAATATTATATTAGTATTATTAATATTAAGATTATTATTATTAATATTATTTTATTATTAGTATTAATATAATTGTTATTATTATCATTAGTATTATTATTATTATAATTATAATTATTGTTGGGTGTATTACTATTATTATTATTATTATGTTGAATATTACTATAATATTATAATAGTATTATATTATTATTATTATTATTATTATTATTATTATAATGATTATTATAATTATTATATTAGAATTATTATTGGGAATATTAGTGGTTGAAATAAGTAAAATAAGAGGTGGAAGGGTTATTGGGAAGTTAAAATGGAAATATGAAAAGTCATGATAGAAATCGTGAGGAAGGAAATATGAAGGGGGTAGCAAGGAGATATTAGAAAAGTTGGAATAGAGAGAAAATGGATTACCATAGATCGTGGGAAATTGGTGTGATAATAATAATAATAATAATATTAATATTATTATTATTATTATTATTATTATTATTATTATTATGTTATTTTTATTAGTTATTATTATTATTGGGATAGGAAATAAAAAGGAAAATAGAATATGAAGGGGTGGGGGAAGTATTAGAGAAAATAACACGATAGAAAGAGGGAAGAGAGAAAGAGCAATAGAAAGAGAGAAGAGGAAAGAACGAGAGAAGTGAGAAGAACGAAGGAAAAAGGGAACGAAGAACGGAAAGAAAAGAGGAGGCCAAGAGACCAAATCCAGGAAGAATTTCATCGATCAACCGATTAACAAGGTAAGGGGGAGAAAATTGATTGAGAATGGTATATACATGTATAGGGTAGTGGGGATTCCTTAACCCCGTAGGAATGTATCGTTGATGAAGTTTTATATTGACATGCTATTGATTGTTGAGTTATGTTGATGTTGATGGATTGAAATATGTTGATTGTTGGTGAATTGTTGTTTTTGGTTAATTTGGCGTATAGGTTGAGTTTACGGTTTTAGGGAAGTTCTGTGTGACCTTTTTGATGTGTCGATAGATTGTTTAAGTGATGACTTTGGAATAATATGTATATGATGATGTACGGATGTTTGATGTTGCCATTGTTGATTGACTGTTGGTGTTGGTTTGGTTTGAGTAAGGTTCAGAGTAACTCTAAAGTGCCGGTAGTGTGCCGTAATGTTGATCTGGAGTAGAATTATAGGAAGATTGATAAGCCTAATATGCATTGGTCCTAATACGGATAGTATAGGAAGTGGATGTTATAGAATAGGCTTGAATCGGAGAAGAGTGAGAATTCTGAACTGTGAGAACTTGAGAAGTCGCAGGCAACTTGCTAGCACTTCGCTTAGCGAGAAGGCAGCGAGCGTTCGCTAGGTGCTCGCCTAGCGAGTGAGGTAGCGAGTGAGTCCAGTAGGTTCTGCTGTCATTCGCGAGGAGGTTCGCTAAGAGAACAGGTAGCGAGCATTCGCTGGGAGCTCGCCTAGCGAGGGTGTAGCGAGCGTAGCAGAATGTGGTTTTTCTATGCTGTTATGCTGTGTGCGCTAAGAGTGTAGTGCCCTTGGACTTTGTTGATTACAGGGGAGATGATTGAGTGTTATAGAGTGAGTACTCGGTGATAGTATGTGATTTCTGTTACTAATTATTTAAATGGATAATTAGTTGGTGTATGAATCATGCGGAGCATGGTGTAGTGATCAGTAGGATCGTGTATTCCTGAGTGGTGGGACGTGTTTATATCTTGGTGATAAAGTATGAACTTGTTTACTTGGTGATGATACTCGTTTTCCTTGATATTGTTGGTGAACAATTGGTTAACGTATATGTATGTAGTGATCAGTAGGATCGTGTGTTCCCGGGTGTTGGGATGTGGTTATATATGGTGTTATAGTATGAATTTATTTACTATCTGATTGATTTATATGGTGTTGGTGTAATATATCTACACATATATGCATTGATGTATGATGATATGATCAGGAGGATCGTGTGCACTTAGTGTGCCTAAATATGATAGTTATGCATTGGTGTGTGCATATCATGGTGTTTTTGGTGGGATGAATCATGTCTCAGGAGGAGCGTAAGTGATTCATCCGTACTCCTTGGTGGAGAATGGTGGGGGATAGATCATGTCTCAGGAGGAGTGTAAGTGATCTATCCAGGTTCGATTGAATGAACCAATGAGTCGGTACCGCATGCATGGTGTTGAGTTGCATATTTGCATTATAATATGTTATATTGTAATTTGAACAGTAGGTTCGTTATATGGAGTTGTTGGGGTGAATATTGGTGTGTTGGTGTGTTTTACTACCTTGTTTACATGTATTACATTACCAATATATTTTTGATCATGTTTTCTCACCCCTTGGTTGTTGTCGTGTCTGTGCTTCTCCGGAAGTACAGATAATCCAGGTACTTAGATAGCTTGGATGGTGGTGTGTCAGTCGAGTTTAGGATGCTCTGATACGTAACATGGGATATGGGTGTTTTAATTGTTTTATGTCAAACTTGTTGTAATCCTGTGACGTATCACTTTTTTTTTTGTGAGTTATAATAATAAAGATTTTACGAAATTTGGCGGATGGCCGAGAATGTTGGAATAATGTTTTCCGCTGTATTATTTTTGAGAATGATTAATAAAGTATTTTTATAAAAATTTGGTGATGTGATATCCCACTATTTTGGTGAAAACTCTGATGTTTATTTATAATGTTTATATTTTATTTAATTTGGGAAGTGGGGTGTTACAATTGGTATCAGAGCAGGTCGGTCCGTCCGGCCAAGGTTGTCTAGTGTTATTGTTTCCTGGTATGCGACATGTGTGTAAAAACACTGTCGGTACATGTTGTTGGTTAACTTCATTGGTAGAAGTGGAATGATTCCAGCGGGGAGAAGTTGTATTTCTCCGAAAAGCTACAGTGTGGTGGCTTAGTGTGTTGAGGAGTGATATCATAGTTTGGTAAAGATGTTTTGTACCCCATCATGATTTCGGCTGTCTATTAACAAATTGAGGAACTGATCACCCTTAATCTCTTGTTAATAGTGGACGGGATTGTGTTGGATGGGATAGACGTATCTTGCAAGCTTGGGTGGCGTGAGCAGTGTATAGTCTTGAGTTAAGCTAAGTGCTTAAGGGATTATTTTGAGGAATTTAGCGTAAGACGGTGTTGAAGTGTCTATTTTGACTGAAACTTGGAATGAGAAGGAAAGTGAGAAAAATTGGGATTTGTCAATTATTTGCGATTGCCGGAGGTTTCCGGATGAGGTAGGTGATTTACTATCGGAGTGTGAAGTAAAGCTCACACGTTGACTTTGTTGTTGGAACGAGTCCGATATTAGTGACTCCATATGGTGTGTTTTCGTTGGGATTGGAGAAGTTGAAGAGTCAACTTGAAGACCTTCTAGGAGAGAGGTTCTTTTGTTTGAGTGTGCTACCGTAATGTGCACCAATTTTTTTGGTTAGACAGATAGAAGGTTTTGTGAAGCTTTGGGTGAACTATAGATAAGTGAACAGGGTGACTAATCAAGGATAGGTGTTCGCTTCCAAGAGTTAATGATTTGATGGAACAATTGATCGAGGGATGTGAATCCCTTGGTCATGTGATCTCGAGTAGAGTTCTTGTGGTGGATGGGACGAAGGTCAAACGTTCTATCGTATTAGGAGGCTCAAAGATCTGCTGTTGAGATTGGAAGTAATTGAGTTTTAAATTATTCATAGATTTAAAATGTGTTGGATGGCTTCCTAAGTATAAAATTGTTGTTGTACGTTAAATTCCGAGATCGCAGCTTTTTACGGAATCGAAATCGGACACTCGGAAGTCGGGTAACGGTCGAAAAGAGGATTTTGGGACTGTCATGTTCGCCTGGCGAGCATACTGGCGAACGTCCATATTCGCTGCGGTGTTCGCCTGGCGAAGGGGTCCTGGGCAGAAAATGTTATTCTGGTGTTTTTGCCATAACGGGAGAACCGTAACTCGGAATGACGCGCGGTTCGAAGCGTTGGAAAGCTATTCAAATTATCTATGAGATGGTGAAGTATTGACATAGATTTAAGCTATTTATTGATGAAGTGTGTTTGAATGTTGTGGTAAGGACGGACGGTACGGTATGTGTTCCCGCTATAACTCACAACTTGTTTGTCCACTTGGCATGAGATCTTCTTTAATTATTTATATAAGGCAATGGTTGTGTTAATAAATGATATTTTAAGGTATTCGAAGCGTATAGAGGATTATGTTGAGCATAAGGAACTGGAGTTATCAGTGTTGGAAAAAGAGCGGTGATATACTTCCGTAAGGAAAGTTCTGCCGAATCCGATAGAACTAATTGTGGTGTTTGTGATGCTTGTTGATATAATTAGGGGATTTGCTAAAGACAACTTCAGCGAGTTTCAATTATGCAAAAGGAAACTTGAAGTGTATAAGAGAAATCATCCGACCAGTGATTTAGAGTTGGTTACTATTGTGATTGTACTGGAGTCAGAGTCTTTAAAAGTTCAGACTGAGATCGGAGATGTTTGGTGATCTTAAGAGTTTAAGGTGTTTGTTTAATTTGAATAAGACGAATATGAGGCATAGGAAATAATTGGGACTTCGAAAAGAGTACGACTTCGAGTTGAATTATCATTCGGGTAAAGCGGACATGGTAGATGATGCAGTGAGTTAGAAATATTTGCATATACCGAAGATGATGGTGAAAAGAGTTAGAACTGATTGAGAAATTTCATAATATGCGTTTTGTGAGTAAGGATACTTATTATGGAGTTAAGCTTTTATTATTAAGATCTGACTAGTGATATCCTTGAGAAGAATCGAGAAAGTCAGAAATCTGGGTTGAATAGTGAATTAGTTGAAATTGATAAATTAGAGTCGAAGAGTGGATTGTCGGGTTTGTGGAAATAATACCATGAGATGTTATGATAGAGTATGTATATCAGATGTTGTTGAAGGGAGTAGGAGTACTCATGAAGAAATACATTGATGTAGATGGAGTATCCATCTCGGTGCTATGAAGAAGTAACCGAACTTGAGTAGATTGTTTTTGAGACCATGGATAAGGAGAGGTGGAATATGCTAGTTAGAATTGTTGGAATTCGAAGAGTGAACATTAGAGACTGTTGAGTCTGATGTAGTCGTTAAATATTCCAGAGTGGAAATCAGGTAGTATTTTCACGAAATTGGTGTTGAGATTTCCAAAGAATTTGTAAAGATATAATTTTAATTTGAATTGTTAGGAGTGGATTAACTATTCCGTGTTGAGGATATACGAGATGCATATTGAGAAAGTGGTGAAGTTGGATGAGATACTGACGAATATTGTGTCAGATGGAAATTTGAGGTTTATATTGAGATTTTGGAGGGGCTTACAGAAAGCTTCGGGTACTAAGTTGAAGCTGAGTTCGACCTACCATCCGCAAACTGATGGTCAGTCAGAGAGGACTATTAAGTCTGTAGAAAATTGGTGAGAGCTTGGGTGTCGGATCAAGATGGAGCGTGGGATGATTAATTATCGTTGATTGAGTTACCTATAATAACGGTTACCATCCTAGTGTCGGAATGGCACTATATGTGGCTTGGTGAGATAGGGAGTGTAGGACTCTCCTGTGTTGAAATAAATCGAGTAAGAGTGTTGTACTAAGACTTGAAAATTATGCTTGAGATGGCTGAGAAGATCGAGAGGATCCGAGGCAATATGTGTTTTGAGGGTCACGCCGGTGACTGGTGTTGGTCGAGCTTCGAAATCTCAGAAGTTCGCACCGTGTTCTGTAGTTGTATCAGAGTGGCGCAGCGGAGGCATGGGAGGAGTAACATGTTAGACTGTTTTTCCGTTGTCGCTGTGAATTGGCATGATATGTTTCATGTGTCTTAGTCGAGAAAGTACATTGAACCAGGTGGATGATGTACAAGTGAAAAATATTCCGATTGTTGAGGCATTGCTAGTTCGTTTTGGCGAGCGAGGAACAACTCCGAAGGGAGGAGATATCTTTGGTGAAAGTAGTATGGGGAGGTGCTGCAGAAGGCAGTGTGACCTGAGAATTGGAATAAAAGATGCGGGGAGCGTATCCGGAATTATTTCCATCAGGTAATTTTCGAGGACGAAAATAATTAAAGTGGGGGAGAGTTGTAACACCCATTTTAATTATTTAGTCATTTTATTATTATTTTAAATATTATATGTTGATGTGCCCTTTGGTAGGGTGTATTTGATGATGTTTGGTGGGTGTCCCTGAGATGGGAGGATCATTGGTGGTAATTTGGTGAGTTTATAATAATATAAGAAATAATAGTAATATTAGTGGTGGTATTAATATTAATATTATTATTATTATTATTATATTTATGATTATTATTAATATTTGTAGTAATATTATAAATATGGAGAATATAATATTATTATTAATATAGTTATTATATTATTATGATTTTTGGTGTGAATATGATAATATAATGAATAATAGTAATATTGGTGGGGGTATTATTATTATTATTATTATATATTATTATATTTATTAGTATTATTAATATTATTATTATTTTGGTGAGATAATAATATTGTTACTATTATTATTATTATTATTATTATGGTGAGATAATAATAATAATATTATTATTATTATTATTATTATTATTATTATTATTATTAATAGTATTATTATGATTAGTATTATTAATATTAGTAATATTATATTAGTATTATTAATATTAAGATTATTATTATTAATATTATTTTATTATTAGTATTAATATAATTGTTATTATTATCATTAGTATTATTATTATTATAATTATAATTATTGTTGGGTGTATTACTATTATTATTATTATGTTGAATATTACTATAATATTATAATAGTATTATATTATTATTATTATTATTATTATTATTATTATTATTATTATTATAATGATTATTATAATTATTATATTAGAATTATTATTGGGAATATTAGTGGTTGAAATAAGTAAAATAAGAGGTGGAAGGGTTATTGGGAAGTTAGAATGGAAATATGAAAAGTCATGATAGAAACCGTGAGGAAGGAAATATGAAGGGGTAGCAAGGAGATATTAGAAAAGTTGGAATAGAGAGAAAATGGATTACCATAGATCGTGGGAAATTGGTGTGATAATAATAATAATAATAATAATAATATTAATATTATTATTATTATTATTATTATTATTATGTTATTTTTATTAGTTATTATTATTATTGGGATAGGAAATAAAAAGGAAAATAGAATATGAAGGGGTGGGGGAAGTATTAGAGAAAATAACACGATAGAAAGAGGGAAGAGAGAAAGAGCAATAGAAAGAGAGAAGAGGAAAGAACGAGAGAAGTGAGAAGAACGAAGGAAAAAGGGAACGAAGAACGGAAAGAAAAGAGGAGGCCAAGAGACCAAATCCAGGAAGAATTTCATCGATCAACCGATTAACAAGGTAAGGGGGAGAAACTTGATTGAGAATGGTATATACATGTATAGGGTAGTGGGGATTCCTTAACCCCGTAGGAATGTATCGTTGATGAAGTTTTATATTGACATGCTATTGATTGTTGAGTTATGTTGATGTTGATGGATTGAAATATGTTGATTGTTGGTGAATTGTTGTTTTTGGTTAATTTGGCGTATAGGTTGAGTTTACGGTTTTAGGGAAGTTCTGTGTGACATTTTTGATGTGTCGATAGATTGTTTAAGTGATGACTTTGGAATAATATGTATATGATGATGTACGGATGTTTGATGTTGCCATTGTTGATTGACTGTTGGTGTTGGTTTGGTTTGAGTAAGGTTCAGAGTAACTCTAAAGTGCTGGTAGTGTGCCGTAATGTTGATCTGGAGTAGAATTATAGGAAGATTGATAAGCCTAATATGCATTGGTCCTAATACGGATAGTATAGGAAGTGGATGTTATAGAATAGGCTTGAATCGGAGAAGAGTGAGAATTCTGAACTGTGAGAACTTGAGAAGTCGCAGGCAACTTGCTAGCACTTCGCTTAGCGAGAAGGCAGCGAGCGTTCGCTAGGTGCTCGCCTAGCGAGTGAGGTAGCGAGTGAGTCCAGTAGGTTCTGCTGTCATTCGCGAGGAGGTTCGCTAAGAGAACAGGTAGCGAGCATTCGCTGGGAGCTCGCCTAGCGAGGGTGTAGCGAGCGTAGCAGAATGTGGTTTTTCTATGCTGTTATGCTGTGTGCGCTAAGAGTGTAGTGCCCTTGGACTTTGTTGATTACAGGGGAGATGATTGAGTGTTATAGAGTGAGTACTCGGTGATAGTATGTGATTTCTGTTACTAATTATTTAAATGGATAATTAGTTGGTGTATGAATCATGCGGAGCATGGTGTAGTGATCAGTAGGATCGTGTATTCCTGAGTGGTGGGACGTGTTTATATCTTGGTGATAAAGTATGAACTTGTTTACTTGGTGATGATACTCGTTTTCCTTGATATTGTTGGTGAACAATTGGTTAACGTATATGTATGTAGTGATCAGTAGGATCGTGTGTTCCCGGGTGTTGGGATGTGGTTATATATGGTGTTATAGTATGAATTTATTTACTATCTGATTGATTTATATGGTGTTGGTGTAATATATCTACACATATATGCATTGATGTATGATGATATGATCAGGAGGATCGTGTGCACTTAGTGTGCCTAAATATGATAGTTATGCATTGGTGTGTGCATATCATGGTGTTTTTGGTGGGATGAATCATGTCTCAGGAGGAGCGTAAGTGATTCATCCGTACTCCTTGGTGGAGAATGGTGGGGGATAGATCATGTCTCAGGAGGAGCGTAAGTGATCTATCCAGGTTCGATTGAATGAACCAATGAGTCGGTACCGCATGCATGGTGTTGAGTTGCATATTTGCATTATAATATGTTATATTGTAATTTGAACAGTAGGTTCGTTATATGGAGTTGTTGGGGTGAATATTGGTGTGTTGGTGTGTTTTACTACCTTGTTTACATGTATTACATTACCAATATATTTTTGATCATGTTTTCTCACCCCTTGGTTGTTGTCGTGTCTGTGCTTCTCCGGAAGTACAGATAATCCAGGTACTTAGATAGCTTGGATGGTGGTGTGTCAGTCGAGTCTAGGATGCTCTGATACGTAACATAGGATATGGGTGTTTTAATTGTTTTATGTCAAACTTGTTGTAATCCTGTGACGTATCACTTTTTTTTTGTGAGTTATAATAATAAAGATTTTACGAAATTTGGCGGATGGCCGAGAATGTTGGAATAATGTTTTCCGCTGTATTATTTTTGAGAATGATTAATAAAGTATTTTTATAAAAATTTGGTGATGTGATATCCCACTATTTTGGTGAAAACTCTGATGTTTATTTATAATGTTTATATTTTATTTAATTTGGGAAGTGGGGTGTTACACTTGTCGCTACTGCGAAAATCGGCGTCGGCTGACAGAAGAGTCGCCACCGTGCGTTATTTATCCCACGAGAGGGAAAGGAAACGCTCAGAGTAAACCTCGCACAACATGGGAAAGGTATGGTCGTCGCAACCAAAACCTGGATTCGGGAGTCGGTTACGCAAGGGGAAGGTATTAGCACCCCTCACGTCTGTCGTACTCGACGGGATCCACGCTTGTTTTCGGGTATGGATTGTTATTCTATCTACACTAATGGGTTAAGGGCTAAAAAGAAAATAAAAGGTGACTTGGCAAAGTATCGCACTTTATGCCTACGTATTCTCGACTGGAACGAGAAATCAGAGTCAACGTAGTTCGCCTACCTACGGGAAAGGAGGGGAAGGTTGCTCGCTAGGATATCGCATCCTATGCCTACGTACTTTCATACAGCATGAAAGATCAGAGTAAACGTAGTTCGGGCCACGTACGACACAAGTCTGTCTTGATTGATTTTATTTCTTCTGAAAAAGGTTTTTCTGATTAACAGTCCTGGCGGACAAAAATGACGTCTTGATGAGTTCACATTCTTTTACGGAAGAAGTGTCTTTTATTGTGTTTGAAATCTTTATGGTGTTTTTCTGTTTGTTTTGAGGAAGAAGAGAGAGAACTCTAACCTAGGGTTGCAAAGGGAATCACACTAACCTAATGTTATCATGCATGGGTTAAGACCTAGTGTCTATCATGCTCCTCTCTTGCACAGAGAGAAACAGAGATCCTAAGGGAATAAATGGAAACAGAAACAATAGCAAATATACAATAAAGCAGTAAAATGCATGGATGCAACAACACAAGCGAGGCAAGGGAGTCCCACTCAACCTCGGACCTAGAAAACAATAGGCAAAAGTGAACAGAATTCACTTTCACCCTTAACATGGTAAACAGCAAACAATACAATCCAGAAAACCAGTCAATACATCAGAAATGAAATACAACAATAAAACAAACAGCTTCAGCAACTTTGAATCAACATCTGGCTTCAAATAATCTCCAATCAGCTATAGGCTTCAACAAGCATTAATCTCCATCTTCAGGACCTTCAGGCAAGGGCTTTTACCATCAGTCTTCTATCTGCAATGGCTTTTTTTCAAGTTCAAACCTCCAGGATGAGGGATCAATCACAAGAGTGAATTAGGTGTTGAGCAATCAGTTGACTACCAAGGGTGGTGAACAGACTGCTCCTAACCCATATGATATTTTCTCTCAAGAGTTCTATCTCTTAGACACTATCACCAAGCCTTCCAAAGGAAGGGGGTGAGTGTCTCAGAGAGACTCTGTATCACAGAGAAGAGTGGATGCAGACAAGGCAATCCATGTTTGAGAAACAAGTTTTCTAACCTAGAGCTCTGCCTAGCTCCTAAACCCTAATCTCCTCCACAGCTGCTAGCAAGAAACAACCTATCAACTCTGGCAGTTGGCCTGCATTCTCTGGATCTCCAATGGCTCCATCTTCACAAGTCTTCAGCTCTCTCAGGTCCCCAAACAAATCCCAATACCCACACAAGCAAGCAATAATCCCCAGAGGGCACACCACACCAGTCAAATAGATACATACAGTAATACTAATAGCAGTAGGGGAATTCTGACTTTTTTTTAAGGGGATCTAATAACTACCCATAGCCCCTATAGTCCCATAGCTAACCTACTCAATCTCTAAGTCCTAAGGGAAATGAATTAATTCTCCTAAGTCCTCACCTAAAACCCTAGTTTGTTCATGTTATTCTCACCTAAACTAAACACCTAAAATTAATTTCTAAAAATATGAATTAAATTGTATCTACAAGTTGAATATCTAAACTAAACAACCTAAAAAGAGTGGACAAAAAACGTTAAAGCAATTAATAGAACAAAAATTAACAAATTTATGTATGAAATGAAAGTCATTAAAATGCTATTTATTTGGAAAATATGGGAAAAATATCAAATAAAAAATAAAATGCAATTTTTATTTTTTATAATTTTCTAGACTCTTTGAAGAAAATAATGCAAAAAGAATGAATTAAAAATAATGTTTTTTCCATTTTATATGATTTTTAGAAAATGCATGAAAAATGAAAGAAATTAAAAAAAAGAATTAGAAAAGAAATAAATGAGGGGGTGAGAATAGCAGGGTCAGACAGTTCAAATGATTGGGCTTCACACGCGCGGGGGGTGTCAATAGCCATCAGAGCCCATTTCCCTCCACTAAATGAAACGGTGCGTTTCAATTTTTAAAATCTCCCCCCGTTTTGAAGTTTAATCGTGTCCGTTGGATGAGTCCTTCAGTCAAGGGTCAAAATGCAATCGTGTGGCTCCTGATCCTTCTTCAACCTCCAGCCATTTAGGGTTTCAGAAACATACCTCATGCACGAAACTTCCACTCGATCTTTCTCCATGCTCCCTCGATGAAAATGAAAAATTCCAAGCCCTAAAATGATCTACTAAACACAAGGAATTCATGCCTGGTCCTAGTTTTGGCTAACTCTCCTTGTGGACCCCAAACAGAGGGCACGAAAGCCAGGGTTCACCATACTCGTCTGATATCAACTTTGCCAGAATTCAAACCTGATGATCTACAGTTATTCTACATGCTTTCCTCATCATTCTATGCCTCATCATATCAATTATAATCCAATACACAGCTTGTTCTTGAAGCTTGCAGAAATGGTGACCTGCCATGGAACTTCACAAAACTCTTCCTAGATCTCAAGAATTACTCCCCTATGGTCTCTAAACACTCCTATCCTAACCACATGATCTACAACAGCATAAATGATGAGATTCGAAGAGTTTTGCATACCTTGCAAGTGATGATGGCAATGGTGGTTAGACTCCAATTCAAGCTTTGGTACTTGATGAAAGTGATCTTCAATGAGTGTGTGTGCTTCTGTTTGCAATGGTTCTTGTTCAATCTTTGTGAATCACTCTATTCCACTCTTCATGCAAGGTGGAGTTTGAACTTGGATCTCCTTTTCCAGCCACGAATTTCTTCCACTTTCCTTTGCCAAACACTCTAGGATGATGGTGGATGATGATGATAACAGAAATTGGAATGGTAGATGAAGCTTTAATGGAGTTTGGATAGAAAATGCAAATTGGCAAAAGATGATGAATGGTACAATTCTTGATCAATTCAGCCAATTCTTGATGTGAATCATAGTGTTTGAATGATGATGATGAAGATTCAATCAACAAATGTGAGAATTGAGGGAGATTATGGAGAGTTTGTGAAGCTTATGCAAGTTGAAGAAAGTGTGGAAAATTTGGGGTTTTGAACAAATGGAATCACCAACCCTTGCATGAACCTTCTCATACCAATATATAGGTGAGGTTAGAACCTCCTAGAAACTTGGAGAAGTTTCCCTTGTGCAAATTCCCTTGGATTTTGATTATGTTTCCTACATTGCAGGCAACCATGGATAACTCTTAAATCTTGACCCAAAATCAAAATTCTACTTTAGCCAATGTCTTTAAAATGACCTTTCCATTCAAAATGACCTATAATTTTGCTTCATTTGGCCAAGATATGAAAAATCTCATTTTTAAGTCCATTTTTATTCATTAAATCCAACAATTTTGAAACCTTGTGCTATGAATCTTTCCAATCTCTCATGGTCACTTTTCTAGACTCAAAATGTCATTTGGAGCAAGTTTGATGTTGTAAAGTTTTCCATTTGAAGCTTCCTTGTATGAGTTTTGGGCATAGGTTAAAATGACCTGTAATTCTCAAATGACCAAAATACCCTTTGCCTGCCAAGACCATAAGTAGAGTTCCACAAATCATATGAAGGCATACTATATCATTCTAGAAAGCTAAGACAATGAGGAACAACTCTTATGTTGACCAGAAATTAATTTGAAATCTCCTTGAGGGGTGAAAATTGCTTGGAAGTCAAGTCACTTTCACAGACAAAATTTCAGATACCTTAGATGACCTGTAACTTGCAAGGACCATAACTTGAGTTCTATAAATCTCCTTGATGTCTTCCACCACTCAAATTAAAGGTATTGAGATCCTATACAAGTTTCATGTTGGCCAAGGATCCATTTGAAGCTTTCATTTTGACTTATCTTGCTTGGAAATTTGACCTAAACTAGGGGATTTTACATAGAAACCCTAATTTAGAAACTACTCTTCTCCTTGATTTCTCTTGAATTCTTCTTAGCATAACAACATATCCTTATTCTTCATGTCAAATGATGAACCCCACATCTCTCCAATAGCCCTTAATGCCTTTCAATCAGTCAATTGACCTAGAGTTGACCCAGGGTTGACCCAGATGAAACCCTAGTTGACTGTCTTCAACTGTAATTCTTGTGACCACATCAACAACTTGTTTTCTTCTCCAAATGACTTTCTAAGTCCTCCAAGATGTCTAGATACTCCCCATGCCTTCAATTCACAGCTCATACTTTCCTTGATGATCCCCAGATACCCTCAGCCAGGAGATAGATGAACTGCTTGACCCATTGACTTGATAGCTTTCAAATTCTTTTCTGATGACTTGAATGAGATTGAATCAGGATAATAACCTCTTGATAGGCCTCTAGAGATGAGAATAATGATTGGTCCCCTGTTAGCTGACTTGCTATGCTTATGCTATGCAGATGAGTAACCTATGTACATGACTCTATATGCAAATGCTAATGACATTGAAACATAAACCAAGTGAATAAGGTTGGGCAAATTTTAGGGTGCAACAGAGCTCACGTAGAGATAAAGAGAAGATATGTTTCTATTCACATAGCCAGTTAATCAAGTCAAGGATGATTTTCCCCAAACCATAAGCTATGATGTGTGATTGATAAATTCCTAGACATTGGCTCAAGTTGTTGCAAGTTGGCTTTAGGCCATATTGTTCAAGATTTTGTAAAATTATTTCAAGATGATATTTGGGCTTGGTTCATGACTTTGGACGTAGCATCATGTGGCTCAAGATGATGTCTAGGCTATTATTCAAGTTTCTGTGGTTGTAAGTCATGTGAAGAATTCATTTGCAAGTTACAGTTGGATTTGTAAGACTTATTATCAAGTTATATCGCGAACTACAAGTCACTACTAATGATACAATCCTTATGTTCCTAGAAAGCATGATGCGTTTACCCCAAAAGTGAACCAAGATAGATCACCAAGTTATGAAAGCCATGATCTCACGATAATGAGTTGTGGAATTAAGTGTTGGTGGCCATTTCACAAAGTGATTACATTGTCCAAACCCAAATTAATCACAAAAGTTCATAAAAATGGCATTTCTCCTTAATTAGCATGAACTAGAACTTCATTCACAAAAGATTCTATTGCATCATTATATGATTTGTAATCAAAAGATTATAATACATTTTAAGGGAGAACCCATGATTCATTAAAATTCAAATGGTGCTACAAAGAAGTCATCAAATTATTACAAGAATTTAAAATGATGAGTGTGAAAGTATCTACATTTGAGGAGGATTGTAAAATTACAAATATCGCAAGTTCTCGTTTGTGACATGACCAAATCCTACAACTTACAGAAACCTAAGCCTAAAGAATCAAATCCTTTGAGTAATTCCATGAGCCAAGGTCTTAATCACTCTGAGTGCTCTAAGCCTTGCACTAATGTCTATGGTCTTTAAATCTTCATCCCTGCTCCTTTCCAAAGCCTCGGTTTCTCATATATTAAGCCTCATGAACATGACCAAATTATTCAAAATAAACCTGGGTTTTCTTGTGCCAATTCCTTTCATCTAAATATTCCCCATGATCTCATTATCAAGTATATTACACATGAAAAAGTGGAATAAAAGGTTAGTACAATACGCAAGAACATGTGTAATTCCAAACACAAATTTCAAAAGGCTTAAACGCCATCTGAGTACATAGCAGCAAGAAAAAAAGGGTATTGGACACACGAACTTTAACAAGTCACAATTCACTCCACAAGGTTCAATGATATTTCGTACCATCAAAAGGTAGCAACTATAACATGGCAACCAGATTCACAAGTATAAAAGAATATAATAGTGGCAGAATGAAAGGTGTTCAAAATTGAGAAAAAACCTATACCAGCTGATCTGACCTGATCAGGAAGGGATCACTGACTGCCACGCATCACTGCCTGCTCACCGGTGTTGAAGAAGAGTAGGGGGTATATCTGCAAGATACTCTGATGCCAAAGTAAGGAATTGGGCAGAGTGATCACAAGTACAGAAAGAGGGTAAGAAGAGAATACATGACCCTCTTGGAGAATATGGTATCTATAGATAGACCCCAGCGCAAGACCAACGGTCCTTTGAGTTAGGCTAGATGGTCAGGCCCAACCCAAGTGACTGTTAAGCCTTACGTGGCGTAGTGAAGACCAGAACGTGGTGTCGCGGTGAAATTTGGATACCAAGCTATCGATTAACTTGAATCTTAATTCATTTGCAACCGAACTTTGATTTGTCCAAAGGAAGGGAAAAATATCGAAATACCCACAATACAATGCAAATGCCAGCTAAAGAGTTATAGGTTCGGGGGTTGGTTAAACTTAAGGAAGGTGCTAGCATCCTAAGTTTCTGTAGTACTTAACATGAACCTCTTGTTTTATGTTTGTTTATTGCTAAGGGTTATCTGCTTAATGGTGAAAGACCTAGGGGTTTATTTCTAAGTATACTCGATAAGATATCGCATCTTATGCCTACATATCCTTACGGGAGTGGAATCAGAGTATTTGTAGTTCCCCTAAAGGATTTGAGGAGTTCTTTGACTGTGGGCAAAGTTCCTATGGGATTAGGGTAGTTGATTGATTGAGTCTAGGAGAAAAGATGAGTTGTCATTTTAAGGGAGATTACTTGATTTAACCACCACAACTTTGTAGGAAAATAGTCTTTGCATCGTCTTAAGAGAAAGACTCAAGTCACTACGCCAAAATTGATATTTTGTATCGCCTAATTTAATAGCGCTTTTAAAAAAAATACTATTAAAAATGACACAAACACATCTATAATAGCGTTTTATAGTAAAGCACTATTATAGAGTAGAGAGAATGTGATTTTAATAGCACTTTGTAAAAAACTGCTATTATAGATCTTCACTAAAATAGCGCTTTTTGAAAAAGCGCTATTAAAATGTTGCACTACAATAACACTTTTATAAAAGCGCTATTATTAAACTATCCTATGTTCACTAAGATAGCACTTTTAAAAAAAACGCTATTAAAATATTTCACTAAAATAGACTAAGATAGCGCTTTTAAAAAAGCGCTACTGAAATATTTCACTAAAATTTTAAACTATCCTTTGTTAGCATTACTAAAATGAATTAAAAAACCAAAGTCCTTTTTTCGTTTTGGCTCAAACTTTTTGATTCACCGCTAAAAACAAAACATATCATCACCGTCACTCATCTTCTTCATGATTCACCGCCGTCACTCATCTTCTTCATCGATTCACCGTCACTCATCTTCTTCAGGTATATTTTGGGTTTAACTTTTGATCTTCTCGCTAAATGCTATGATTTCCCCTTTCATTTGTGAATACCTCATTTCTACTTCTTTATACAAATGTGTGAATCTCTGCGTGTACATGCTTGTCTATTGTAGTGTATTTGTGATTGGTGATAGCCGCACGAATTCGGCCTCCTCACTGAGCGTGTGAAATTCTCCTTTTCACTTCGAAGAGTTCGACAAAGATTTCGATGCGGAAAATCGACGTCGACAATTTCACAGATATTGTCTATTATATTGTATTGTTGTCATTTCCACCGTTTTGCAACTTGCACACTAAGTGTTCGGTAAATTGACTCAACCAAATTTCTTTTCCTTTTTCGTTTTTGTTTCTTACTTTTGATTTCATCATGATGTGTTGGCTTGGAAAGTGATATAACACGACTTGTTTTGGCTTTGACTCGCACGACTTGTTTCAAAGGCTTGGAGGGTCTGCTTTGGGTATTGTAAATCGCCATCAAGTGCCATAACTTGGGCAAACTTATGCAGCCTTTATCTGGGGGAAAAGTTACTTCAGGCAGTAGTGATGAATTTGTATAATTAGGTTTTCATTTTTTCACAACTCTGCCTTAATTTCAACTTCATTGCAAACTTGACAGGATGAAACATCATTACTTCGATACCAATTGTGAAGATTAAGGAATGATTTTACACACCAAGTTTAACATCACCATTTGTGGTTAAGTTAAGCCACGAGTCCCTCACAAATTCATTTAGAGTGTTTCCTTTTGAGACAAATTAAAACTCTTAAATGCATATGGCACCTGTGGTTGGCTTCCTTGAGATTGTTGTTGCTGCTATTGAGATTGTTGTTGCTGCTAATGAGAGAGAGAGAAAGGGGATTTCATGTGACATTGTTAGTACTGCTTCATTTGTTTATTTATGTATGAATAAGATTGATTTGAGAGTTGTTTATGTTTTGTTATAGGGTCATAATGGAAACTCTGCAGGCACCGTCACTGCTTACTATGTAAGAACAAATAACTCTTGCTATTTTAATGCTTATTATATGCTACAATAATACTAATAAGTGATATTTCAAAATTCGTTATTATTTATTTTTAATATGGCATGTTGCAGTTGCCATCAAAAGGATCAAACTGGTGTGTGATCCAATTTCTGGACAAACATGGATGGTTTGTTATTCTACCTGATCAACAAAAACATTGAAACAGAATAACCCAGTGGATCATGATGTATCTTTAGATGGTTTGATAATTTTCATCTTGCTTCCCTTTCTTTTCGTAGGTTTCAAATTGCCTTTCGACTCGTGACATCTATGATTTGGTAAGACAAAAACTGTGATATTGTCAAGGTTATCTTGGTTGGAGAAACATGATTGCTACATCATTTGAATACCCTGCGCAGTAAGTGTTATGGCTTTCATCCTTAATGCACGAATTTGGCTAACAGTGATGCATATTACTGGTTTTTTGGTAGTTTCTTCAAAATTGAATTTACACTGCCTTTTAGATTGGTACGCTTATGTTTCTGTTTTAATGGTGCTTGATCCTGGATAACGTATTTGTATCCTAGGGAAATTTCTCCTGCAGGCTACTTCGCTGGCATTCATCGCCTAAACAAATTGGACGGGTATGCTTTGTTGCATACTCCTTTCCTTTGCGACGAGAAGTTACAGTTCTAACTCGTGTTTTTCATCTTTGTCTTCTATTTTTCACCTATACTGGTGGGTAACTAGGAGAAGTCTGAGCTCAAGTCACAACAGAGGCAAATGTAAATGGTAGCTAGAGAAGGTACTGCTAAAGTAACTCCTAAAGGCTCGTTGATCCTGTCGTTGACAGTACCGTTAAGTGCAGGAGGTAACATCATAGCCTGTTCCTCAAGCATTTCTGTTGCATTCAATTGATATCCTCTTTTTAAGAAATTAGAATGGGGTGATAAACTTGTAACATAAATTTCTTAGATGGATCAGTTTACATTTCGTCTTGTAAGTTGTATTAGGTTTGCATGGAAAAGCCATTGGTATTCCAAGCTAGAGCTGCTTTGAGAGACTGCTTCTAATCCTGGACAAGCAAGAGCAAGGTTTTGTTGTGGTGAGATCAAGCATTTGCGCTAATGGTGAACACAATATTAACACCAGTAACAGCTCGCGTGATTAGAAGTCAAGAACAAAATTGTCTTCTTCCAACCGTCGTCGCATTGAAGTTTAACAGCTCGCCTGATTAGAAGTCAAGAACAAAACAGTGAATCTGACGAGAGTGTGTGGATTCAAATGAAGGAAATTGTTAAGTTTACTGGACCAGCTATAGGGTTATGGCTATGTGATCCGCTTATGAGTCTGATTGATACTGCTGTTGTTGGTCAGGGAAGCTCAATTGAGCTTGCTGCTTTAGGTATCATTCCAATCCAATTCAATCCAACACAGTTATTAATAATATATACTTGTAAATTGCATTTTATGATGTCCGGTTAAGTCACCTCAGTTGGTAGCTGAGCAACGGATTTTATGATTTCTCATTTCCCTTGACCAGGTCCTGCTATGATTGTTTGTGATTACATGAGTTTAACGTTCATGTTTCTGTCCATTGTTACATCCAATATAATTGCTACTTCCCTTGCTAAACAGGTTTAGCTTATTTCATTTTAAACTCATTTTTTCAATATATCAATGAGTATGTGTTAAAAGAATTTAAGTACATATATGTTTTGTGTAGGATAGAGAGGATGTGCAGCATCACTTATCTATCTTGCTTTTTATTGGCTTATGGGTGATACGGAGTATTGGGGTAAATGTCTATCCATCTTATACATGTCTTTACTTTTGAGAATGTCAGTTAATGCTTGACTGGTGAAGAGCTTTATGGTAGCATAGTTATTGATTGATTTGAACTTTATGGTAGTGTATTTATGATTGGCTTGAACTTAAGGTTAAGGGTGCCTCAGTAATCCAGTAAAGATCAAAATTTGTGTTTAATTTATTAGTACTGTTATTACAAAGTTATGGAATATGGTTCTCATATACTAAGGGGCTAATTTTGGTAATAGGATTTGACATCAGAATCTGGAACTTGTGATCCCTTATGTTCAATTGATGAAACAAGCTCGCAAGATTTCGAAGACAACTATCAGCCCAAGACTGATTTGCTTAAAGCAATTACGGTATTTGCGACAGCTGCAACTGGGACAGTAGCAATTAACCATTCTTGGGTGGCTGCTAATCAGGTTCGGTATTCTTGGGTGGCTGCAACTGGGACAGTAGCAATTAACCATTCTTGCCTTGGGAAGAACATGGAGAACAGAGGGCGTTATCGACAATAACAGGTCATGCTTTTTATATAAATCAATATTCTTGGCTGCTTATTCAGAAGGAGGTATATGCCCGTATAATCTATGCTTAAGTGAAGAGATTTTGTAGTTACTTGATATTTTAAATAATATGGATTAGAGTTTGAACATTGATGTTATACCAGTTTGCTCAAGTTGAGGGCCTGTTATACCAGTTTGCTGTTATACCAGTTTGATGTTATACCACTTTTCCTAAATATTTTTTAATGAAATATTTTTTATACCACTAATTTAAACAGCAATATTTGTCATATTATACCAGTTTGTTGTTATACTAGTTCCATGTTATACCACTTTTCCTGTTTTACCAGTTTGCTGCTATAACAGGAAGTTTAGGGCCTGATGCATGACCTTGGGGCCTCTTTGGAGGATACATCTCCTGGTGTGGTCGCTGCGTGACGAAGAAGCGTTTGCTTGCGTACATTAGGTTTTGTTTCTTATACACAGTTTAATTGTTGTTCTTGTGTCAACAGATTGTTAACATTAGGCATTGACTTGTTTTGGACAGGTTTTCTTGATGTTGGTTCTTTGCCAGGTGACAACAACGAGATGGTCTTGGTTCTTCGCCAGGTTTACATGTTAACATATTTGACTGTCCTTTATTTCTTGACAAGAAAAAAATGTTGAGTTGCTATTAAAAAGTATTTGTGTGTTTTAGTTCATGGAGCTTGCTTTAAACATTGGTTTCAGGATGAAGTTGAGGAACAGGAGTATATTTGGCCTCTTTTGAGTATGATGTGAGGAGTTGCCGATGTTTGATGGTGTGTTAGCGGACTTTCCATTTTAAACTGAATATGTCTAAAGGTGTTTTTGGAACGAATTTGATCCTATCTTGAGATTTTAATGAACTTTATTATTGTACTTTTTGTTTGGAATTTGGTTTGAAGTACTCTTAGTGAAATTAATAACTACATGACAAAATATTTTAGCTGTGTTTATAAAATATTTTGGTCTGAAGTACTTTTAGCCAAATTAATTAATTAATGGTATCACATTTGTCATTATTATTTTAATTTCAAATATTTTAGCTGCTTAGTCATAATTATTTTATGAATTCTAATGTCGTAAAATACAAATGTCATATATATATATATATTACAATAGTGTTTTGAAGAGAGAGTGCTATAATAGCGCTTTGTTTGAAAGTGTTATCAAAATTAAAGCAAATTACCAGTACTTTAATAGCGCTTTGTTTGAAAGTGCTATCAAATATGTGTCTTATAATAGCTTTTTGTTTGAAAGTGCTATTAAATAAGTGCCTTATAATAGCGCTTTATTTGAAAGCGCTATTAAATATGTGTCTTATAATAGCGCTTTGTTTGAAAGTGCTATCAAAATTAAAGCAAATTACCGGTACTATAATAGCGCTTTGTTTGAAAGCGCTATCAAATATGTGCCTTATAATAGCGGTTTTGGAAAAGCGCTATTAAATACCGGTACTATAATAGCACTTTTGGAAAGCGCTATTAATTACCAGTACTATAATAGCGCTATTAAAAATTTTGTTTTACAATAGCGGCATGATTAATAGCGCTTTAAAGCGCTATCAAAAAGCAAAAAAAGCGCTATTATAAAGCTTTTTTGTAGTAGTGAGTACTCGGAATTTAACCGACAAGTACGTCACTATCTCTCTTAAGGAAAAGTCCCTACATATTGGTTGAATTATTATGGGGTAAGAGTTTTATCTCGCTTAAGATGATTAACATCTTATTCTCTAATATGTTTGAATAGTTTGATTGAGTTGTTGAATGTGTTTGTCTAAGTTGTAAAGATAAAAGGTCCTCCTTATGGGGTAGGATCTAAACTTAGAAGATCGACTTGAATGGGATCAAGGATCGTGTGGGGAATATGATGCAAATGAGGTGCATATGCACAATTGCTTAAGTTATGCGCAAGTTCTTCCTTTGGACGCATGCAATACGGTAAAGTAAATGCGGTAAATGAAAGTTGCGGAAAATAAAGGCAGATAAATAAGAACATACATAAACGCATGAAAGCGCTAAAGTGTGTGAAAGTGAATGTGCGAACAGGGCATAATGGAATCGTGCACGATTGATTTTAAGCGGCATTGATTAATTTTAGTTGAGTTTATTTGAAGAAAGATTATATTAGATTACTCTTTAAGAAAAGAAGTTGTTCAATTTTAACAAAAAGGTTGTTTATTAGGTTAATTATGCGGATAAGTTCTAATAAAAGTTTATTATTATAAAACTATCCTAAATATGAAAATAATTCTTTTGGTTAATATTATTAATATTTTTATTAACTAAAAGTTTGGTTTATTTAAATATACAAATAAGTTAATAATCAAAATTGAAAAAAGGTTTTTATTATAAACATATAAGAAGAGTGGACAAATTAATAGAATATTTCTTAAAAGTTATTAGTAAATGATATTATTATTAAAAGAGAAATGAATTTTTAATTATTAAATATGATTTTAGTTATTAAATGATAGTTATTCTGAATATATGAAAATGGTTTTATATTTTATCCTATTGAATAAAATTAAATTAATTATGAAAGGTTATTATTTATATTTTTATAAAAGGTGGTTGTTATTATAGTTAATTTAAAATTATGAAAAGGTTTTTTAGTTAATTAGAGGGTTAAATGATTATGTGAAACTAATTTAAAGGATGATTAATTGAAAGGTTTAAAAGAGTTATTAGTTATTAGTTTATATATATATTTTTTAATAAAAAGAAAAACCGTTAAGGTTAATGATTAATTAAAAAGATTAGTTGGCTAAGGGGGGATTAACGGAGGGTTTAATGGATAATGAGAGATTAGGAGGCGCGTGATCTAGTGAGGTGCAGGCATGAGGTTTATGGTGGATATGCAAGCGAGGTCGTACGATGACAGGCCAGATCGTGTTGGACGGTGATATGGTGAGGGTGTATGGTGGTTATCGTGTGTGCGAGTGTACGTGATTATGTTACAAAATTACACAAAATAATTCAGAAAGGGAAAAAAAACCTAGTTCCCCCCCCCCCCCAAATCCCAAATCATCGTTCGAGCTTCTCCCTCGTTTCCCTCTTCTCTTCTCCTTTCTGCTTCAATGATTTTCTCACGCTCTTCGCCTGCCATTTCTCACCAAATCAGAACTGAAACACAAAACACAAATTAGTCAATCAAAAATCACCAATAGAAAATCGAACTTACGGTGGTGAATGGGTTTTTCTTGAAGGATATCGATGGGAATTTGACGGCGTGATGACGGCGGATGGTAAAGGCAGCTCGTTGTGGGATCTCTCTTGAAGAGTCCTAACAGCTTAAATTGAAGCTGAATAATTGTTCCTCCATGTAATAATTTAAGCTTAAAAAAGTGTAGAACCCCCTTTACATTGGTAAAGATAATGAACTCCATGTTCCTCCTTATGAACTATGTGCTGAGGTTCTGTTCTACTTTCGATGGTGTGACGTTGCAGGTTCTTACTTTCAAATATAAGTCGGTGGCTTCGGTTGTAACTTTGTAGATTACGGCTTTGAGAAGAGTCACGAGCACGGTCACGATATAATGGAAAGATGAGTAAACTCAGTTTTAACTTCCTTTTCACCTTGATGAACACATGGTTTTAAAACTGATTTTGTGCCGAAACCGCATTTATCTAATCTTGCCAATATCATCTTTTGACAGCGTGTAATATTGATGTAGGTATGAGCACATCAACCATTTAAACATGGGGATTGATATTCTTAATTGAGATGAACATTGAGGGAGGAGGACTAACAATTTCGGAGATGCGAAGACGGGGGATCCATTGCATCGTAGTTCACTCGAGAATTTTCAAGTATGAGCTCTTAACTTCTTTAGATGATGTTGGAGGATTTATTAGTCCATTCCATTGTGGCTATGCAATGTCCTTTTATTGATTTGGTTCTGTTCGCTTCTATTTCACGTGCATTGCTTTGACTTCATGGCCAAGCATACATCTTTCGAAGCCCTGATGCATATTCCAGTAGACGTGTGCTGATAATGAAGTGGATGATGCCAAAGCCCAGTTTGCAAGACAACAAATTGCGGAGCAGCAACGTTACTGAAAAACAGAACACCACATGAGCAATTTCTGACCGTCGACATAGGGACTTGGTGGTCTATCACGTTACTTTGCAGCACTAGGAGCACCATCTGAAGGTAAAACTCTTATACAATCTCGCTTCAAACCCTGCTTCCATTCGGATGTTGTGGTATTGTATGGCCGTCCTGGATAACCGTGATAGCGTTAATGTTTGTCACAGGATCCGTTTCGTAGTTTTCATGCTTCGATAATGTTTTTAAATATTGCTACTTGCCGAAACCGTGATTAAATCTCATGTCTTTGCTCTTACGGTGTTCGACACAATTGACTCATTTTACTGTTGATGGCTTTTCTGATGTAGGATTTCCACACTCTTGGTATGCACCTGCAGCTTGTCTGGTTTCACAGCTTGCCGTATTAATGCACTTCCCGGCACGAATACTTTGCAAGAACATAATTTGTGTTGCGGCTTTGTTCAGAAGCGGGGCACGAGAGATGCGTCTATTGTTATGTCAGAGGTTCTAATTTAGAGCGTGCCTCCTTGCTAGCCAAGAAAGAAGTGTGCAGTCTCGAAGATGAGGAAATTCCCGTAAATCCAACATTGGATTACGTTAGTGTTGGATTGTGGCTCATAATTGTACTGATTCATTGTTGCTTATAACTGTGAAGTCATGTAGGGTTGTAGGACTTAGTTTCCAATAATGAGCTTACTTAGTTGCTCATATAGTGTTATAATGATGTAGAGGTCATAAATAAACTATCAGATATCAATACGGTCATCCGGTTGCATATTCAATAATTGTATGAAGTGGTGTTCTTATTGGCAAATGTAAATCCAGACGTATAACCATGGTTAAAATATTAAGATTTCCCTTCTTTAATCTTTTAGAAAAGGGTATCCACATGATGTGCACAACCTCCTTATAATAAGACTTGAGACAAGTAAATAACACTCTTAGTTTCTTTAGTTTCCACATTAGTCATCTTTTGAAACAAAGACGAAACTCAATTCCCTTGACAACATTCGAATAAACCGTCCACACACTTCAATACGAATGCCTAACACTGTCCATAATATGTGAAAATCGAACGTGAGTAGAATGATGGACAAGGGAAGGTAGAGATATGATACGATTTGAATCCATTTTGTAGTTATAACACGATCCCTTTCAAACTGAATCTTGAAAATGATTGGTACTCTCCGAATCTTTGAATTGAATGCGATAGACTTATTCATATGCAAAAATCTTCTTAAATTAAACTTGAATTCTTGAATGGTGAACTTTAAACCCAAATGTACTGGTCACGTCTTTGTGATGCTTAAGAGTCTTGGCGTTACTGCACCTGCATAAACTGGTTAGCCGTACATAAAACAAAACAAGTGAAAACACAAGGAGGTGGGATCTTAAAGTCAAAAATTAGGATGCGACAGATGCCCCTATTTAAGTTTCTTCTATCCGGAGATATGGAGATTGAAATCTTCGTCTCGACGAGATAAGAGGGACTTAAATACAAACCTTGCACGAATTTTTGGCCCTAAGATACCACTGAATGCATATGATATGTAATGATATGAAAATGCAAGACAGAGGGTCCTGTGGAGGAGAGGTGTCACAGGGGGTGAACTGGACATAACACGTGAAACAAAGGCGCAACATACCCCAACGAAGCGGGACTCCACGGGGACAGGAAACAACCACCAATGGGGAATCTCCACACTTATAAAAGTATGACGCATACACCAAGAATATGGAGATTTAAACAACAGGCGGGAAACTTGTAATCGAAGGATAACTTATTACCAAAATGTGGTGGTCGGTAATAATCCATATGAATTTTCTTGATTGAGACACAATTCAGCTTCGTTTCGTATTCTTTTTCTTCTTTTTTTATTTTTTTATTTTTCTGTTTTCTTTCTTTTCTTTTGAAATCCAACTGGAAATAGTAAAATGTATAACCTCCCCGAGCGTCATGGTCTGGGTGCCATGAGCTGGTCTCAGTCTCTTGATGTAAAACCTCCCCGAGCGTCATGGTCTGGGTGCCATGAGCTGGTCTCAGTCTCTTGATGTAAAACCTCCCCGAGTGTCATGGTCTGGGTGCCATGAGCTGGTCTCAATCTCTACCCAAAATGATGAAAACTCGTGAGAGCATCTTCATAGGGGATCATAAATTTTGTAGATCGTAGATGTCATTGTAGATTGTAAATGTCATTGTAGAACTTCGACTGTAAGCCATAATGTATTGGAGTTTGTAAAGCTTTATCGGGGATCTTCGGAAGAGATGCCATTTGATAGAATCGGACTTGTGTAGTGAACTCACTGGGGAAAATATTCCTGAGGAGTGTCTTTATTAATTGTAGTTGTAAAATATTCTGTGAACTTTCAAATAAAGAGAAGTGTCCTGTAATGTCTTCGGGAAACTTCTCTGATGGATTTATGAAGAGATGTCGTTTGACGAGTTGATAATGTTGATAAATCCACTGGGGATGGACGAACTGCCATTGTGGAGATTGTCATTTGTCATCTTGAATAAGATCTCAGTCAAAACGAGTTGCTCAAATAAAGAGATGTTTATAGTCCAAATCTAGATGGTTGAGAAAATCTTGTGATATTGTTGGAGAAATATCGGTCTTTATAAAGATTCTTCCTGGGGAGCGAAATGTAAGATAAATGCACACTTAATCCATACTCAAAAGTTAGAGATATCCCAAAAATGTGATTGCCAAGGACCGACGTTCAATTCAGGAAATAACTGAAGAGAAACTGTCAAGTAAGACTCGACCATCGAGGTATGAACTCAAATGGGATTTTAACTAAAGCAACTGTCTTCCACGAGGATCGAACTCCGTGGAGAAATAGAAACATTGTGCTCTTTTCGCCTAGGGCTGACAACTCTACTTGAAGGAGAAGACACACCCAGTCACTCGGGGATAAACGCGACCAAAGTGACGGAACGAAACAAACAACAAGATGTAAAATGCACATGCCATGATATCTATCTATATGTTATGCGTATGATGACGAAACAAGCGAAAAGAGACAAGCAGAGATAAAATGATCATCTCGAAGGAAACATCCGACCAATCCTCGAAGATAGAAGTATTACTAGGGATAGGTGGAGAACCAAATATGGGATCACAATCCTGCTTCAAGGCTTTAAATTTTATCTTGGGGAATGGAGATTAATCCACTTGGGGATGTAACATCTTGATAAGTCTGAAAGGTTGTCCTGTTGAAGACAAGGAAAAAGATCTACTAGTAGTGTACCATTCTCATAACTGGAGGACCTTCACGGGTAAAATAAACATCCATTTCACTGGAGAGATTCTTGCTGGAACTGTAGATGGAAATACCCAAACTGAAGTTTCACAAGGGATAAAATAAATATCCTCTTCAAATGAGCAACCCGGGTCATTTTAGCTGTTGAAACGTCAGAGTTGAGTTTCAGTGGGGATGAAATAAACATCCGCTTCGCTGGAGAAGACTGGTGTTGTAGAAGATCCACTGAGGAGTCGAATAATATTTACTTCTTTGGAAATGTGAAGTTTATGAAGGTTCACTAGTATTTTTGCATTGAAAAGATTCATCGAAGAGTTTTGATGAAATTCGGTATTTATGGGTTGCGTAATGGTAGTCGTCATATCAATACCCAAATGCCCCAAGTCACCTGGTTCACGAGAAACAAGAGTTTTCAAATAGGATTTTACATAAAACATGGGGTCCCACTGTTTTCAAACTCTTAGAGAGATTCATCGAATCTCGACGTAACTAGCCCTGATTGACGATATTAAGACTGAGTCTTTAAAAATTGTTCTTTAGAAAGTCAAATTTTCATTAGAACAAACCACTTGGAAACAAACTTGCCCCAGGTCAGCAGAGTCTTCAAGTTCCAATAAAATAAACTTATTATTGATGCTCATGTGTAATCTTTCTAAGATATCAAACAAGGTTAGCAAGTCAGAAATGTTAATTCTGAATTTATCAATGCAACACACGTTTGTCTTGAGGTTTGTTTTTTTTTTGAAAAAAAGGTATCCCAATAACTAGTGACCGAAATCACTGGTTAGGATATAAATTAATTTTATAATGCCAACAAAATTGAGCGTGGCTCATAGGAGTTAGGAAACGATATCTCATCAAGTACGCTTTCGAACTAAACCTTACCTCAATTAGGACTTTTGAGGGTTGTATCTGAGTTTAGTTTCTGATTTGTAAAACAAAGGAATGAAAGGCTAAAATATATTTGTGCCCACCCAATCTTTGAAAGATGCTCATTTTTGATGATACCCTGCCCCAGGTTAAAAATGAGGGTTTTGATTTGGGAAAAAAACAGATCCTCTCTCAAGGCTTAGAATATGGGTTAACTATTTTTGGTGTTTAGGAGGTTTGAAACAATGCCTTACATCATCAGTAGGATTTTTATTCAAAAGCATACCCCGGGATCCTGCGTTTTACTTCGTCATCCTCCTCCCAATTCTCTGTCAGGGCAAGAGATCGGGTAAAGTCGACATTATAAATTATGAAAAATAATTTGAGTGAATATGAATGAATTTCTTCAAGACAAACATTTTATTGCATTAATTATTCAAAATGACGATTTCTTACATGCCAAATATGCTTTTAATCAAAGAAACGAAAAAAACACAAAAGCAAATAAATTGAAAAGCCAGACAAGCCTTTCTCTTGATTTTATTACGCCTTGGAATGGAGAGGCTCGTTGAATCCTCTGATATGTAGCCTTCAGACGCTATATTGATATGAGTTTCCCAAATAACCTCGGATCATGTTATCGGAGGACGAACTGTGATGAGGTTAGGATTGAAATCTCTGAAGGATAAGATTTTGTCCTTAACCAACCTTTGAACGTCTACCTTCAAACTATAGCAACTCTCGATATCGTGCCCCGGAGCACCTTGATGGTATGGGCAAAACCTGTCAGCTTTGTACCAGTACGGAAGTTTCTTGGGCACTTTAGGTGGAGCTCTTGTCTGGATGTGACCTTTGTGGATCAAGACCGGGAACAAATCAGCGTACTTCATAGGGATGGGGTCAAACCGACGAATTCCTTTTCTTGGAATATCCAAAGATATCTTCTGATTGCGAAACCGTTTCTGAAACCGTCGATTCTGAGGTCGATCTGGAGAGGCCAACTTCTGCTTGGAAGGTAGTTGTTGTTCACGCTGAGCGGGCGTTGCATACTGATGTTGAGGATGAGGTATCGAAGCTATGAATTCTCTGGAAGATCCATTGTCATTTTTATTATCTGGAGCTATACCCAAATTGTGATTGTATTGTTTCACAAAAGCAACGACTAAGTCTTCCCAAGACTGGATATGGTTACTTTGTAGCTTCATATACCATATTAAGGATGCCCCACATAAACTTTCTTGAAAGCAGTGAATCATCAGTTTGTCGTTGTCAATATAAGCAGTCATCTTTCGACAAAACATCGTTAAATGGTATTTTGGACAAATGACACCTTTGTATACTTCGAAGACAGGCATCTTTAACTTTGGAGGGATAATTACGCCTAGAACTAAACATAGGTCATAAGCATCAAGACTAGATGCATTAACTCCTTTCATCATCTTCACTTGTTCTTGGAGATCACGAAATCCTTTCTCAATTGCTGCAATTCTAGGATCGTCCACTTCCTTTTTAGTATGAGTATTCTGAAGATCAACAAACAGGTTGTCTTGCATAAGATGAGGTTGCACAGGAACATTCACTTGTTGAACAAAGTCGTCGGAGGAACAGTCAAATGTCGGATTAGTCCTTACTCTAAAGCCAGTCATGCGATCCATATATTTATTCTCTTTACTATCCTTTAGAACGTACTTCGAGCTTGGTCAAATGGTCGAGACGTCGGCTGGCGAGACAAAGACAGAAAGACGAATGAGGACGCAGCGGAGAAGAGACACGTGTACATGCTAAAATGCTAGATGTTATGCAGAATGCAGGATGAAACTTCAAGAAACTCAAATTGTTTTTTTCGATATTATAACGTTGAATAAAAATTATTTTATTTTTGATATTCGAGAAGCATTACAAAGCAAAGTACTCCTTTAAGAGTTAATTACATTAAAACAAAAGCAAAAGAAAACTCGAGTATCTACTCCTTATACTCCTTCTGCACACGAAGCTCCTCTACCAGCTGATTGACGTGCTCCTGCAGTTCGGCCTTCTCACTGATGAGTCGATCTACACACTCCTTCCAAGCCACAGTAGTTGGGGGAAGATCATCACTGGTGACGGTTCTTGAAGAGGTATGAGAGGAAAATTAATCCTCTTGCGCCTTCCTTTTTCTTGCGGATTCTATTTCTGGCGGCCTTTGAGACTTCTCTTTCTCCACCTTGAGGGTGAAAAACTTGTTCCTCCAAGCGGCCTTCAGCTTCCGAGCCTCGTCCAAGGCGTCCTTCAACTGATATACCTCACTCACATCAAACCAATCAGGATCATGAAAGGTCAACACCATAGGTTCATGAAAAGGGAACGACATCTTAAGGTCGAGAGCCCTCTCTCACACCCAATGCAGATAGTCCTCAGAGGCAGCACAATTAGGGAACCCTAAAGCAGCTCTCCCTTCCACGTTGATGTACTTCCATGCATATATTATGGTGACCTTTAGGTCTGGATCCTCTCCTTCCTTGAAAAAGATCCCCTCCATCAAAGTTGGGTCAGGTACTTCGTCCATCGGGTGCCCCAATTGTCGGCGGGGCAAAGCAGGGTTGTAACTGATGCATCATTCCCTCCCCATAAGAGGAACATTGGGGAATCCTTCACAGTTGTGGATCATCTCAACACCTCCATAAGTAGGGTCATACCACACGATATCATAGTGGGTAAGGGCCATGATTGTTTCAGACCAACAAGGTTCTTCTATCTGCTCCCAAACAGATGGATGTCGAGCTAGGCGGGCAATAAACCACGAATATAACAAGGCGGTACAAAAAACAATATGTCTTCCTCCTTCAGCATTCCTTGAATGGATCGAATAGTACGTGTCAGCTAACAGGGAAGGAGCTGGGTTCTTGAGGATGAACAACTTAATTGCATCCATGTCGACAAAATTATCAATCTTTGGGAACCAGAAAATCCCATAGACCAACAAGGCAAATGTAGCTTCCTTTATCGGGACCTCCTTCCTTTTAGCATGATAACAAACTTTCTCGATCAAGAACTCGGTCGGAAACCCAAGGACTCCTTCCTTGGTGGTTAAATGAGCTTGAGCGTCTGCTAGGATGAGACGGGTAGCATTGGCAATCTCTTGGTCATTGGGCGTGTCCTCCAATCCGGTAAACATGGGTCGAGTGGTCACGGGTATCTTCAAAAATTCAGAATACTCCTCCAGGGTCGGCATTAGCTGGTAATCTGGAAAGGTGAAACAATGGTACAACGGATCATAGAACTGAACAAGGGTCTCCAACAGTCTCTCTTTCATCTTGAGCTCGAGAAAATAGAAGGCTTCTCCATATTCTGTTGCAAAGGCGTGACGGTTCTCGATGAGTTTCGCTAGCTCTCTTAAGCTTTCAATGTTAGGACTCTGAAAAGTGTACTCCAATGCTTCTCTTTTGAAGTCCATAGTTACAATACCTGTGAAACGAAATTGAGTTTATTGAAGTGAACAAAGAAAAGAGAATGCAATGCAAGATGAAAAGGACTTCATGGAATTCTGATATTTATAGACATTGTGGCAAAAGGAAAACGTTTTCCTAATTTTGAAACAGATTACAAATAATTATTCTTTTAAAAGTCCCAAATAAATAGCTAAATAAAAGCTAATGAAAGCTCTAAGGAAGTTTTGAATTCCGCTGCTTGAGTTGCTCTTCCAGCTAGGTCTTCTCACGGATAAGGTTGTCCACAATCATCTTCCAAAGAGTGCATTGAGGGTCGGAGGAAAATAAATCCTCTAGAACTTTCCTCTTCTTGTAGGGGAGTAATTCTTCATCTTTCAACTGTATCTGTTTCTGAAGTTCATCATTCTGTTTCTGGAGTTCATTATTCTCTGCAACAACCACTTGATACTTGTTCTTCGATGCTTCTGACTCATGTTGCGACTTCCTCAAAGCGACTCCTAACTTCTCAGCTTTGGACATAAAGACATAAACAGGTTCTTCTCTATGAGGTATAAGATCTTGATGGAGATAAGGCATGTTCAACTTGATTGCCCTCTCTCTGACCCACTGAAGGTATGGTTCCAAGGACACACAATTAAGTTTCCCAAGATTGTCCTTCCCTTTCTTATGTAAATTCCCCCATGCATCCACAATCTTCTCTTGAAGCTCTTTGTTATCCTTGAAGAAGATGCTCTCCACTTGAACACTCTTAGGTGGCTCCTTCAACGGATATACCAATTGTCGACAAGCTAAAACATGACTATAACTAATCCCTCCATCAAAGCCAAGCAAGGGTACGTTAGCAAAATCTCCACATTTATCAATGATCAAAATCCCATCATACTCACAGTTGTACCAATCGATGTATGAATGAGTCAAAGTCATAATCTTTTCTGACCAGCGTCCACTATTAAGGTTAAAAAAAAACATACTTAGGCAAGTGCGAAATAAACCACTTGTACAGCAAAGGCACACAACATGTGATCATCCCTCCACCATGAAGGTTTCAGAGATGCACATAATGATAGGTGTTAGCCAATAAGGTGGGAACTGGGTTTTTCTTCATGAAAATTTTGATGGCGTTGGGAACAAAAACACTCCATAAACAAGTAGAGCAAAGATTGTTTCAAATGGAACCCTATTCGTATAATCATCATAATATAGGGCTTTCTCAATTAAGAAATCTGTAGTCAGACCGAAAGTCCCACCTTTAGTAACCATATTTTCCTTGACGTCGGATACTTTAAGGTAGAGGATCTTAGCAATGTCTTGCTCCTTAGGGTCACCTTCTAAGAAAGGGAAAGGATACTCTTCCAAGATGGGTAGGCCAACCAAATAAGAGTATTCTTCTAGGGTAGGCAATAACTGATAATTCGGGAAAGTAAAACAATGATAAACCGAGTCGTAGAATTGTAGCAAGGCAGAAAGGAGATTCTCATTCACCCCACGACTCAACAAAGGTAGTAACTTCCCATACTTTCTCTTGAACCCTTCTTGGTCTTCAATCAAAGCTCCCAACTTCCTTAGGTCACCCAATTTGGGACTCTTAAAAGTATATTTCGAAGTATTTCTTCTATTGGAATCCATAGTGCCCTACAATGTTCATAAAGAAAGGTAAATCCCATGAAGTCCAATGCAATATGATGCTATATGGATGCAACAAACACAAGTAAGCACATAAAGACACATATGTAAACAAACAAAAGGTTCTAGGTTTGCAACGAGCATGGAGCCTAAGTGTAACATCCTAATTTTTCCATACACTAAATAATATATCTAGTTAGATTTGAGATTTTAACAATGCTAGTTATTAAAAATTAAATGTTGAAACTAACACTTATAATAATTAATTTATTAATTAATTACTTTTTATATTTATTACTTTTATTCTTCAATTTGAATATCATCGTTTCATTTTATAAACTAAACTTTGAAATTTAAATTGGTACTTAAAACCCTTAACTTTAAGTTAATTAATTATTCATATTATTATTATCATTATTGTTGTTCTTGTTTTGTTATTATTAATTGATTTTATTTTATTTGAATATTATCATTTTACTCTATAAACCAATTAATAAATAAAATAATCTTAAGACAATAAAAATATCAAATAACTATCCTTTTTACTATTTTTATTATTATTAATATTATTAACATTTTACTTTTTATAAAAGAAATATATATCTCATTTTCTATTAATATCCTACATAATATTATGTCATGAAATCAAGCTCCCATACCTTTGTCATAAATTATTTTCACAAAGTCATACTAGAACACCTAAAGCACTATTGATGAAAGATTAGTAAATATTTGATAGAGACATATTTACTAGCAAGAGTTGAAAAGTTGGAAGGTATGGGCAAAAGATGATAAATTATGTTATTTTAATATTTTACAACTAGTATAAATAGGGGTCTCTTCCACCCCATTTTCATTCATTCATTCACAAATCATCTTTCTTACTTCTTTACTTCTTTCCTTCTCTAATTTCTTCATATAGCAATATTAGTTTTAGTTATCGAAGTTCCCACGATATCGGTTCGTAACCTTTAGAGTATTTTGTGGTAAAAGTTCTTCTAAAGTTTCAAGGGAGTTTTATACGTCAAAGTTCTGCCCAAATCATTTTCATAAGTAATCGGTAAGCCGTTATAATGTCCATTTTATTTTAATTATATTATTTTAATTATGTTATTTATATAAAGGTTATTTTAAATTTTCTATGCAAATTCCGTTCAGACGTCGATATATTGAACTTATAAAGTCCAAAATAAATTTTACCATTTTAAGTCGTTATAATGCCCAAATTTTATTATAATTTAAATGTTATTAGAAATATACTCTTGACAATTTTCTAAAACAAACAAATTCAAAAGGAGGTATAATATAATTTATATTTGAATTTAATAATTATTTTGGAGGTTATTATGATATATTTAAATAAATAAATATTTCAAGTTATAACGGGATTATGTTCAATTAACCATAAATTATATTCTAATTATTTCATAAATTTCGTACAATCCAACGGTTATCGTAAATTAGGTTCTTGGCAAAGATCGAAGACAACACTTGTGGACTTTCAACAACACTCAACAAAAGGTGGGGGCAAGATTTCGTATACGATTGGGACGGTTAGCGTAAAATAACTTAATATATATGTGTGTAGTGGTGACCTAAGCCCTACTAGCGATAAATAATTAAGGAGAGCCTATTCTCAAATAATGATTTTCACAAATCACTAGGCGAGGTTACGCCGGCCTTAATTAATTATCATAGGAATAATCTTTGACAATTTGGTATTGTATTGTGCTTGCATTATTCGGTTAATTTTATAATTGTTTATTTTATTTATACTTGAATGATTGTGATTGATAGATTAAGGAAATAATCGGTTAATGAGAGAAAAACATTGCTAGATATTAAGTAATTGATCCCCATTAACATAAGGAAAGTTGGATACAATGAGTAGTTATATTTGGTTGGGTTCTGGCTAAGGAAAGACTTGGTCGACTATGCCGTTTACAGTCCACCTCTCTTACCTGGGAAGTTAACCATACAATTACCCATTATACAAACTGAACTTATTATGTAAGGACAAAGATCAAATATGGCAAGACATTGGATGGATTTGGTACTCAACCTAAGTATCTAGATAATAAGTATAACTTGAAAAGTTGATACGATAATTCCCCATTATTAACTTAATACTTATGGCTAAGAGTTGCCACAAGATGAGTGAGTGATCATATAGACTTGCATTAAGGAATGTGTAAGTCCACCGCCGTGCGGTATGGGACGCACGAGGTTGATCAGTCGCCTGCAATCCCGACGGGGATTATTATCTATGCATGCTAGGCAAGACAAGGTTCTTGGCCTGAATTCTCAGGGACGATCGACTTATAACACCTAGGCTCCATGTGAAGTTAGGTGGCGTAGCTCTTGGTAATTGGGAGTACGTTGGTGGCATGTGGTCTAGTGATATCTGATCTTGGTAAATGGGATAGATATCATTGACAGCGTTTAGTGGCCTGAGTCAGCATATAGTTCAGGGATGCATTAGAATAAATAAAGTATATGTAATTGTGGGTATAAGATACGCTTGTTTGTATAAATATGGTTTCCATATATATTATTATTTTACACATTCATTCCCACTTTTAAACTTGTACATGAATCTTAGCCCTGTGTCATTTTTGTTTTGCATTTTGGATTATTTTATGACGATCAGACGATGAGCTCGAATCTTGCGTACTTCCCGACAACTCAGAAGGAAAGGATATGAAGTGACGTGGAGATGTGTTACTATAACATCTAGATTGGGAGCTGTTAGTGTTTTGTCAAACGCTAATCACATCCCTACTACTACAGTCAGTATAAGTGTCAGTCTTGTTGGACTTAGGAGGTCCCTTTTGGTATGCTTTCTTTTTGGTTTCCTTTCTGTACTTTTATTTTATGTTTTATCTATGTGGCAAGGCCGCTAGTCTTAACGGTGTCAAACTCTGTAAAATATATTTGAAGCATATGTATGTGAAACAGTATGTTTTTAAATAATTAAGTATTGTCCTTTAAAAATTTCAAATTTTTCTGTATTTTTATAAGGTTTCATTAGAATTCCACTAATGGGACATAGGCTGTCTCATTTAATGGTATCAGAGCTGGTCGATTCAGCTCGGACCGTAAGTGTCTAGAATTATACTGACTGTATCAAGTTGGATTCCAAACTGGATGATAACTTTTCTTCTGTGCATTGAGTCTTCATCTTGAGAGCCTTCTAGTATAATGGTCTAGGAAACTTATTTAGCACACTTTATTTTTCCTCCCCAACGGTCACAAACCCAACGGTAACGTAACGGACACTTCACAAAATTCACTTTATAAATACTTCACACCCATCCATTATTTTCATATCAATTCCTAAATATTTATCTATACCTTTCAAATGGCTAAATCCTTTCTTTTATTCATCACTCTTCTTGTCATTATTTTGTTTGTTATTGGTATCATCAAGCATGAAGAATTAGGTAAAGATTTCGTAGCAATAATGATAATTATAGTTTTACCACTATTAGTCTTAGCTTGGTTTACAAGTAGAGGTTTTTGAATGAGACATGGTCACGATTTTTGTAATCGTTGTTATTAAATAAATTGATACATTTTTGTTTATACATTAAATGTTGATTATGTTTTCCTGAATTCTAGTTATATTTAAGATATTAATTCAACATTTTAGACACAATTATCCCTTGCCTGTGGGAGACTTGATAAAAATCCTTATCGATGAATCATTCATTGGGATATAAATATACATAATTGTTATGTTCTTTATGTCTTGTGAATGATTGAACCTAATAACTATTCCTTTTCAGGAAGTTATGGTTCAGAACGTCAGAGGTGCGAGGCGTGGTAGGAGTGCTGCTAGAGGCACTACTAGAGGTATACGTAGGAATGCGAGTGATGAAGTTACTCCTGAAGGAGCACCTACCATTCCCATTGGACGAGAAGATCATTCCCAAACTGGAACGAACTCTCAAGCTGACACTCGAGATGTTCGTGAACTTGCTGCAGCTGTGTTAGTTCAAACACAACAAAATGCTCAAATCCTGCAAATCACTCGAGATCATCAACTCTTTCAGCAACAACAAAGGGAAATGGTGCATGAGGATACAGGATTGAACTCGTTTCTGAAAGGAAAACCACCACAGTTTGGTGGTGACTTTAATCCGGAGGGTGCTGAGAAATGGTTGCAAGAAATGGAGAAGATATTTTCTTTCACTCACTGTAGAGAGAATAGAAGGGTTGGTTATGCAACATTCATGCTGACAGGCGATGCTGAAGCTTGGTGGAGAGGAAAGTATAGATTATTGGAAGAGGAAGGAAGAGAAATCAATTGGACCTTGTTCAAAGAAGAATTTTTGGGGAAGTATTTTCCAAAGTTATGTAGGAAAGAGAAGGAGAGAGAATTTCAGAATCTACGTCAAGGTGTGATGACGGTGGGAGAATATACTAGGAAGTTTGAATCCTTGCTAAAGTATTCTGAGTTTTACCGCTTGCATCCAAGGGAAGAATGGATGTGTGAAAAGTATCAAGATGGATTGAAATATGATATCCAGAGGGCAGTTTTACCTCTGCATATTATGCGCTTTGGTGAGCTAGTAGAAAGGTGTCTGGAGTTGGAAGGGATTGACAATAGGAAGAATCAATATGGATCAGGAGGATCAACCCAAAACAACAATCACAAGGGCCACTTTAACCGAGGCCACGGAGGAAGAATCCAACGAGGGGGTAGGCCATATCAAAGGCCTACACCTTATCATAACCAGGATTCTAGAAGGTTAATGTTCAAGTGTTACAGCTGTGGAGGGGCACATCTTAACAAAGATTGTCCAAATAGAAATATTGGAACTTGTTTTCGCTGTGGTCAGAAAGGCCACTTTCTCAAAGATTGTCCCCAAGGACAAAGTCAACCAACAGGCCAGAGGAGCGGCCTAATAAACAATAACAACATAGGGAGAGCAAGAAATGGAGGCCCAAGTGTTGGTCAGAGACCTCAGAATCAAAATAAGCCAACCACAGGAAGAGTATTTACAATTAGAGGAGCTGAGATCTCAAAGTCAGCTGGGTTAATTCAAGGTATGTGTTTAATTGGAGATAAGTTGGTATCAGTTTTATTCGATTCAGGAGCTACACATTCTTTTATATCTACCTCTTGTGCTGAATTTTTGGGATTCGAAATTGTTGATCACGATTATAAGTTGACTATCACAACTCCCTCGGGAGAAAGAATGGTAACTTATTCAGTCTGTGTAGACTGTCCAATAATCTTAGAAAATAGAAGATTCTTAGTAGATCTTGTGGTACTCCCGCTACAAGACCTAGATGTCATCTTAGGAATGGATTGGTTATCAGCCAACGATGTCAACTTGAGATGCAAGGAGAAAATTTTTACATTTGGAGAAGATAGTGGAGAAATCAGCAAAGCTGAAACCCTCACTCAAAGTTTTATGATGCTATTCTCCATGTCAGTAGGAGAAACCCCTAGTGTGGAAAATTTTCCCGTAGTCTGTGAATTCCCGGAAGTCTTTCCAGAAGAAGTTCCAGGTTTACCACCGGTTAGGGAAGTGGAATTTTCTATAGACTTGGTTCCAGGAACTGGACCAATTTCTATATCTCCTTATCGAATGTCACCCTCAGAGCTTGCGGAGTTAAAGAAACAATTAGACGAGATGTTAGAGAAAGAATTTATTAGACCAAGTGTATCGCCATGGGGAGCTCCAATCTTGTTTGTGAAGAAGAAGGATGGTTCTTCTAGACTTTGTGTGGATTACAGACAACTCAATAAAGCCACTGTGAAAAACAAGTATCCTTTGCCTAGAATCGACGACTTGATGGATCAGTTAAAAGGAGCATCAGTATTCTCAAAGATTGACTTGAAGTCTGGATATCATCAGATCAGGGTGAAGGAAGATGATATTCCAAAAACAGCTTTTAGATCCCGTTATGGACACTATGAGTACTTAGTTATGCCATTTGGTTTGACTAATGCTCCAGCAGTATTCATGGATTACATGAATAGGATCTTTAGGTCATACTTAGATCAATTTGTTGTAGTTTTCATTGATGACATTCTGATTTATTCCAAGAATGAGGTAGAGCACAGAGAACATTTGAGAATTGTGCTACAGATATTAAAGGACCTTCAATTGTACGCGAAATTCTCGAAATGTGAATTTTGGTTGAAGGAGGTACAATTTCTTGGTCATGTAATTAGTAAAGAAGGTATTGCAGTAGACCCAAGTAAAGTCGAAGCAATAACAAAGTGGGAGAGTCCAAAGAATGTTGGCGAGATTCGAAGTTTTCTTGGACTAGCTGGATATTATCGGAGGTTCATTGAAGGATTTTCAAAGATCGCTTTGCCCATGACTCAGTTAACGAGGAAAGGTAAAAACTTTGAATGGACTAAAGAGTGTGAAGAAAGTTTTCAGAAGCTAAAGGAAAGATTGACTTCATCACCAATACTCATCTTACCAGACCCATTAGGAAATTTTGATGTGTATTGTGATGCGTCATATCAAGGTCTTGGGTGTGTGTTGATGCAAGAAAGGAAAGTGATAGCTTATGCATCAAGACAATTGAAGGTGCATGAGAGGAACTACCCAACTCACGACCTAGAGTTAGCGGCAATTGTGTTTGCCTTAAAGATTTGGAGGCATTATCTTTATGGATCAAAGTTCACTGTGTTAAGTGATCACAAAAGCCTGAAGCATTTATTTGATCAGAAAGATTTAAACATGAGACAAAGGCGCTGGATGGAATTCTTGAAGGACTATGATTTTGAGTTGCAATATCATCCCGGAAAGGCCAATGTTGTAGCAGACGCTTTGAGTCGAAAGAAACTTCATGTATCTGCAATGATGTTGAAGGAAGAAGAGTTGATTGACAAATTCGTGGATTTAAACTTAGGAGTACATCACAATGAAGGAAGTATATTCATAGGCGCTATTGTCGTGTCTAATGAATTTCTGAAATGGATCAAAGATGAACAACAACTTGATGACCGTCTAGTGAGCATAAAGGAAAATATAAGAAATGGTCAAAATGGAGAGTTTAACATAAGGAGTGATGGAATCCTAAGGTTTAAAGAAAGGTTGTGTGTACCTCAAAATCAGGATATTCAAAAGTTGATTTTGGAAGAGGGCCACAAAAGTAAGTTGAGTTTTCATCCAGGAGCCACAAAGATGTATCAAGACTTGAAGAAAATGTTTTGGTGGGTTGGAATGAAGAGACATATAGCAGAATATGTTCAAAGTTGCTTGGTATGTCAGAAGGCAAAGATTGAACATCAGAAGCCAGCCGGATTGCTACAACCTTTAGATATTCCAGAGTGGAAGTGGGACGGAATAGCCATGGATTTTGTAACCGCTTTGCCTAAGACTCAGAAACAACATGATGCAATTTGGGTGATCATTGATAGGTTGACAAAGAGTGCACATTTCATTCCCATCAACCAGACGTTTAAATTAGAGAGACTAGCTCAGGTATATGTAAAGGAGATTGTTAGATTGCATGGAATACCTTCAAGTATAGTCAATGATAGAGATCCCAGATTCACATCAAATTTTTGGCATCAGTTGCATTTAGAGTTAGGAACAAAACTGAGGTTAAGTTCAGCTTATCATCCCCAAACGGATGGCCAGTCTGAGAGGACGATTCAATCGTTAGAGGATTTGTTGAGAGCTTGTGCTCTTGAACACAAAGGAAGTTGGGACGAGTTCTTACCATTGATTGAGTTTACTTACAACAATAGTTTTCACTCAAGTATCGGCATGGCTCCATATGAAGCATTATACGGAAGAAAGTGTCGTACACCTTTATGTTGGTATGAGGTTGGAGAAAATAAAATATTGGGTTCAGAATTCGTGCAACAAACGACAGATCAGGTTAAACTTATTAGAGAAAAAATGAAGGCAGCACAGGACCGTCAAAAGAGTTATAATGATAAGAGGAGAAGACCTTTGGAGTTCGAGGCAGGAGATCACGTGTTCATTAGGGTAACTCCTAGGGCGGGAATTGCACGAGCAATCAAAACTAGGAAGTTAACACCAAGGTTTATCGGGCCTTTTCAAATTCTACGGCGGATTGGACCTGTAGCGTATCACATTGCTTTGCCGCCAAACTTGTCTAATCTTCATGATGTATTTCATGTATCACAACTGAGGAAGTATTATCCGGACCCTTCACATGTCATTGAGCCTGAAACTGTGGAACTTAGAGATAATTTGGAATATGAGGCTATACCTGTCAAGATCTTAGATCATCGTATTAAAGAACTTCGTGGAAAGCAAATACCATTGGTTAGAGTCGTGTGGGATGATGTAACTGGTGATTCTACTTGGGAAAGAGAAGAAGACATGCGTCAGAAGTATCCACATATGTTTTAGGTACGCTAAATTTCGAGGACGAAATTTCTTTTAAGGGGGGTGGTAATGTAACATCCTAATTTTTCCATACACTAAATAATATATCTAGTTAGATTTGAGATTTTAACAATGCTAGTTATTAAAAATTAAATGTTGAAACTAACACTTATAATAATTAATTTATTAATTAATTACTTTTTATATTTATTACTTTTATTCTTCAATTTGAATATCATCGTTTCATTTTATAAACTAAACTTTGAAATTTAAATTGGTACTTAAAACCCTTAACTTTAAGTTAATTAATTATTCATATTATTATTATCATTATTGTTGTTCTTGTTTTGTTATTATTAATTGATTTTATTTTATTTGAATATTATCATTTTACTCTATAAACCAATTAATAAATAAAATAATCTTAAGACAATAAAAATATCAAATAACTATCCTTTTTACTATTTTTATTATTATTAATATTATTAACATTTTACTTTTTATAAAAGAAATATATATCTCATTTTCTATTAATATCCTACATAATATTATGTCATGAAATCAAGCTCCCATACCTTTGTCATAAATTATTTTCACAAAGTCATACTAGAACACCTAAAGCACTATTGATGAAAGATTAGTAAATATTTGATAGAGACATATTTACTAGCAAGAGTTGAAAAGTTGGAAGGTATGGGCAAAAGATGATAAATTATGTTATTTTAATATTTTACAACTAGTATAAATAGGGGTCTCTTCCACCCCATTTTCATTCATTCATTCACAAATCATCTTTCTTACTTCTTTACTTCTTTCCTTCTCTAATTTCTTCATATAGCAATATTAGTTTTAGTTATCGAAGTTCCCACGATATCGGTTCGTAACCTTTAGAGTATTTTGTGGTAAAAGTTCTTCTAAAGTTTCAAGGGAGTTTTATACGTCAAAGTTCTGCCCAAATCATTTTCATAAGTAATCGGTAAGCCGTTATAATGTCCATTTTATTTTAATTATATTATTTTAATTATGTTATTTATATAAAGGTTATTTTAAATTTTCTATGCAAATTCCGTTCAGACGTCGATATATTGAACTTATAAAGTCCAAAATAAATTTTACCATTTTAAGTCGTTATAATGCCCAAATTTTATTATAATTTAAATGTTATTAGAAATATACTCTTGACAATTTTCTAAAACAAACAAATTCAAAAGGAGGTATAATATAATTTATATTTGAATTTAATAATTATTTTGGAGGTTATTATGATATATTTAAATAAATAAATATTTCAAGTTATAACGGGATTATGTTCAATTAACCATAAATTATATTCTAATTATTTCATAAATTTCGTACAATCCAACGGTTATCGTAAATTAGGTTCTTGGCAAAGATCGAAGACAACACTTGTGGACTTTCAACAACACTCAACAAAAGGTGGGGGCAAGATTTCGTATACGATTGGGACGGTTAGCGTAAAATAACTTAATATATATGTGTGTAGTGGTGACCTAAGCCCTACTAGCGATAAATAATTAAGGAGAGCCTATTCTCAAATAATGATTTTCACAAATCACTAGGCGAGGTTACGCCGGCCTTAATTAATTATCATAGGAATAATCTTTGACAATTTGGTATTGTATTGTGCTTGCATTATTCGGTTAATTTTATAATTGTTTATTTTATTTATACTTGAATGATTGTGATTGATAGATTAAGGAAATAATCGGTTAATGAGAGAAAAACATTGCTAGATATTAAGTAATTGATCCCCATTAACATAAGGAAAGTTGGATACAATGAGTAGTTATATTTGGTTGGGTTCTGGCTAAGGAAAGACTTGGTCGACTATGCCGTTTACAGTCCACCTCTCTTACCTGGGAAGTTAACCATACAATTACCCATTATACAAACTGAACTTATTATGTAAGGACAAAGATCAAATATGGCAAGACATTGGATGGATTTGGTACTCAACCTAAGTATCTAGATAATAAGTATAACTTGAAAAGTTGATACGATAATTCCCCATTATTAACTTAATACTTATGGCTAAGAGTTGCCACAAGATGAGTGAGTGATCATATAGACTTGCATTAAGGAATGTGTAAGTCCACCGCCGTGCGGTATGGGACGCACGAGGTTGATCAGTCGCCTGCAATCCCGACGGGGATTATTATCTATGCATGCTAGGCAAGACAAGGTTCTTGGCCTGAATTCTCAGGGACGATCGACTTATAACACCTAGGCTCCATGTGAAGTTAGGTGGCGTAGCTCTTGGTAATTGGGAGTACGTTGGTGGCATGTGGTCTAGTGATATCTGATCTTGGTAAATGGGATAGATATCATTGACAGCGTTTAGTGGCCTGAGTCAGCATATAGTTCAGGGATGCATTAGAATAAATAAAGTATATGTAATTGTGGGTATAAGATACGCTTGTTTGTATAAATATGGTTTCCATATATATTATTATTTTACACATTCATTCCCACTTTTAAACTTGTACATGAATCTTAGCCCTGTGTCATTTTTGTTTTGCATTTTGGATTATTTTATGACGATCAGACGATGAGCTCGAATCTTGCGTACTTCCCGACAACTCAGAAGGAAAGGATATGAAGTGACGTGGAGATGTGTTACTATAACATCTAGATTGGGAGCTGTTAGTGTTTTGTCAAACGCTAATCACATCCCTACTACTACAGTCAGTATAAGTGTCAGTCTTGTTGGACTTAGGAGGTCCCTTTTGGTATGCTTTCTTTTTGGTTTCCTTTCTGTACTTTTATTTTATGTTTTATCTATGTGGCAAGGCCGCTAGTCTTAACGGTGTCAAACTCTGTAAAATATATTTGAAGCATATGTATGTGAAACAGTATGTTTTTAAATAATTAAGTATTGTCCTTTAAAAATTTCAAATTTTTCTGTATTTTTATAAGGTTTCATTAGAATTCCACTAATGGGACATAGGCTGTCTCACTAAGGGTCTACCCATTCCCAAAGGACAGGGACTAGTGGTGGATTGTACCTTCAGAACAAGGTTATAAGGAGGTCCCAAAGTCATTAGTCCATCTATCGGATATTATCAATTTCCCGACTAACTCGGTGGTTAATAATATTCTCAAGAGAACTTCTTTTGAGTGTAGCATCGCGTAGCATTATTTCGGGACTACTCCCTCATAGTCTCGCACTACGTCCTAATAAAGGCCAAAGTGGGGTTAAAGGTAACTACGATCCTCAATATCATGGACTCCAATCAAAATAGTAAAAGTTTTCACGACTATACTTGTTCAACCGAACTATTTTAGAAAGGGTCTCAACTAAGCGGTGATTCTCGAGTCAACTTGGTCAGGACTCACTCCCTATAAGCCTCGTCGAATATATCACCATCCTATCTTAAGTTCACTCAAGTCCGGGTGTAGGACTTTGTCTCACCACTCAAAGATCAACCCAAGAAGCAACAATTAAACAATTATACAAATAAACAGATAATCAAACATAACAATAAGCAAGTAAAATAAACAAGTTAGGGAAACCCACTGAGTCTCCCCAGTGAAGTCGCCATTTCTGTCGCGGTGAAATTTGGATACCAAGCTATCGATTAACTTGAATCTTAATTCATTTGCAACCGAACTTTGATTTGTCCAAAGGAAGGGAAAAAGATCGAAATAACCATAATGCAATGCAAATGTCAGCTATAGAGTTATAGGTTCGAGGGTTGGTTAAACTTAGGGAAGGTGCTAGCATCCTAAGTTTATATAGTACTCTACATGAACCTCTTGTTTTATGTTTGTTTATTGCTAAGAGTTATCTGCTTAAGGGTGAAAGACCTAGGGGTTTATTTCTAAGTATACTCGACAAGATATCGCATCTTATGCCTACATATCCTTACGGGAGTAGAATCAGAGTATCTGTAGTTCCCCTAAAGGGTTTGAGGAGTTCTTTGACTGTGGTCAAAGTTCCTACAGGATTAGGGTAGTTGATTGATTGAGTCTAGGAGAAATAATGAGTTGTCATTTTAAGGGAGATTACTTTATTTAACCACCACAACTTTGTAGGAAAATAGTCTTTGCATCGTCTTAAGAGAAAAGGCTCAAGTACTCGGAATCGACAAGTATGCAACTATCTCTCTTAAGGCAAAGTCCCTACATATTGATTGAATTGTTATGGGGTAGGAGTTTTATCTCGCTTAAGATGATTAACATCTTATTCTCTAATATGTTTGAATAGTTGGATTGAGTTGTTGAATGTGTTTGTCTAAGTTGTAAAGATAAAAGGTCCTCCTTATGGGGTAGGATCTACACTTAGAAGATCGACTTGAATGAGATCAAAGATCACGTGGGGAATATGATGCAAATGAGGTGCATACGCACAATTGCTTAAGTTATGCGCAGGTTCTTCCTTTGGACGCATGCAATACGGTAAAGTAAATGCTGTAAATGAAAGTTGCGGAAAATAAAGGCAGATAAATAAGAACATACATAAACGCATGAAAGCACTAAAGTGTGTGAAAGTGAATGTGCGAATGGGGCGTAATGGAATCGTGCACGATTGATTTTAAACGGCGTTGACTAATTTTAGTTGAGTTGATTTGAAGAAAGATTATATTAGATTACTCTTTAAGAAAAGAAGTTGTTCAATTTTAACAAAAAAGGTTAATTATGCAGATAAGTTCTAATAAAAGTTTATTATTATAAAACTATCCTAAATATGAAAATGATTTTTTTGGTTAATATTATTAATATTTTTATAAACTAAAAGTTTGGTTTATTTAAATATACAAATAAGTTAATAATCAAAATTGAAAAAAGGTTTTTATTATAAATATATAAGAAGAGTGGGCAAATTAATAGAATATTTCTTAAAAGTTATTAATAAATGATATTATTATTAAAAGAGAAATGAATTTTTAATTATTAAATATGATTTTAGTTATTAAATGATAGTTATTCTGAATATATGGAAATGGTTTTATATTTTATCCTATTGAATAAAATTAAATTAATTATGAAAGGTTATTATTTATATTTTTATAAAAGGTAGTTGTTATTATATTTAATTTAAAATTATGAAAAGGTTTTTTAGTTAATTAGAGGGTTAAATGATTATGTGAAATTAATTTAAAGGATGATTAATTGAAAGGTTTAAAAGAGTTATTATTTATTAGTTATATATATATATATATATATATATATATATATATATATATATATATATATATATATATATATATATATATATATATATATATATATATATATATTAATAAAAAGAAAAACAATTAAGGTTAATGATTAATTAAAAAGATTAGTTGGCTAAGGGGGGATTAACGAAGGGTTTAATGGATAATGAGAGATTAGGAGGCGCGTGATCTAGTGAGGTGCAGGCATGAGGTTTATGGTGGACATGCAAGCAATGTCATACGATGACATACCAGATGGTGTTGGACGGTGGTGAGGGTGTATGGTGGTTGTCGTGTGTGTGAGTGTACGTGATTATGTTACAAAATTACACAAAATAATTTAGAAAGGGAAAAAAACCCTAGTTCCCCCCCCCCCCCCCCCCCCCCCAAATCCCAAATCGTCGTTCGAGCTTCTCCCTCGTTTCCCTCTTCTCTTCTCCTTTCTGCTTCAACGATTTTCTCACGCTCTTCGCCTGCCATTTCTCACCAAATCGGAACTGAAACACAAAACAAAAATTAGTCAATCAAAAATCACCAATAGCAAATCGAACTTACGGTGGTGAATGGGTTTTTCTTGCAGGATATCAGTTGGAATTTGACGGCATGATGACGGCGGATGGTAAAGGCAGTTCGCGATGGCGTGAGGGTGGAAGTCAAGGCGTCACGACGACATATGATAAAGGTAGTTTGCGATGGCGTGTTTCGACGGTGAAGAAGATAAATTCTTTTTCCTTTCGATTGTGGATTCTGATTTGGGATTTTTTCGTATTGGGTTTTGCCGTGAATCCCCTTTTGTGTGTTTTGATTCGGTTTCTTTTAGGGTTGCAGGATACAAAAAGTGAATTGAAGAGTAATGTAGGTGTTCCCAATTTATACTCTCAAATCTGATTCGAGAAATTGATATGCTAGTTAATACATTTCCCTTTCAAGTTGAACAAGTTTTGACATCTTTGGAAATAATTGGATTTGTCTTAAACATGTTTCGATAATGTCTTGGTATTCATGATTGCTCGATTTATGAATTTCCTTTTTGACAAGGGACATGTCGATGGCTGTTTTGGCAGGTGAAGATATGCTCTTTCCAATACGGTAGCTGCTTTTCCAATTCCATTTCAATGTATCCGCATTTTGACTCTGTTATGGTGAGAAACTAATTACTCTTCTGAATGCAGAGTGATATATTCTTTTATTTTTCAACAGCTAGAAAAACGATGCCTTGCAGACGTATTGCTTTCTTTCACTTGAAGGTTTGAATGGGTGGCAAACAATATGTTGAGGGAGGAAAAAATCAATCAGCAATAATCGTGGATGTTGCATTAAATCTTCACAGTACCCTTGCTCAAATTGGTAGCACTAAAGCAATAAATCAACTTTCACAAGATGAAGCGGTTTGAGCACTACGGGAATGGTCTTCAATGGGCTTAGAAGCGATAGGTTGGAAGCTGCTCTCTTCGTCTCTAGGGAGCTCGTTGTGGGACCTCTTTTGAAGAGTCCTAACAACTTAAATTGAAGCTGAATAATTGTTCCTCCATGTAATAATTTAAGCTTAAAAAAGTTTAGAACCCCCTTTACATTGGTAAAGATAAAAAAACTCCATGTTCCTCCTTATGAACTATGTGTTGAGGTTTTGTTCTACTTTCGCAGGTGTGACGTTGCAGGTTCTTACTTTCAAATATAAGCTGATGGCTTCGGTTGTTACTTTGTAGATTACGGCTTTGAGAAGAGTCATGAGCACGGTCATGATATAATGGAAAGATGAGTAAACTCAGTTTTAACTTCCTTTTCACCTTGATGAACACATGGTTTTAAAACTGATTTTGTGCCGAAACCGCATTTATCTAATCTTGCCAATATCATCTTTTGACAGCGTGTAATATTGATGTAGGTATGAGCACATCAACCATTTCAACATGGGGATTGATATTCTTAATTGAGTTGAACATTGAGGGAGGAGGACTAACAATTTCGGAGATGCGAAGACGAGGGATCCATTGCATCGTAGTTCACTCGAGAATTTTCAAGTATGAGCTCTTGACTTCTTTAGATGATGTTGGAGGATTTATTAGTCCATTCCACTTATGGCTATGCAATGTCCTTTTATTGATTTGGTTCTGTTCACTTCTATTTCACGTGCATTGCCTTGACTTCGTGGCCAAGCATACATCTTTCGAAGCCCTGCTGCATATTCCAGTAGACGTGTGCTTATAATGAAGTGGATGATGCCAAAGCCCAGTTTGCAAGACAACAAATTGCGGAGCAGCAACGTTACTGAAAAACAGAACACCACATGAGCAATTTCTGACCGTCGACATAGGGACTTGGTGGTCTATCACGTTACTTTGCAGCACTGGGAGCACCATCTGAAGGTAAAACTTTTGTACAATCTCGCTTCAAACCCTGCTTCCACTCAGATGTTGTGGTATTGTATGGTTGTCCTGGATAACCGTGATAGCGTTAATGTTTGTCACAGGATTCGTTTCGTAGTTTTCATGCTTCAATAATGTTTTTAAATATTGCTACTTGTCAAAACCGTGATTAAATCTCATGTCTTTGCTCTTACGGTGTTCGACACAATTGACTCATTTTATTGTTGATGGCTTTTCTGATGTAGGATTTCCACACTCTTGGTATGCACCTACAGCTTGTCTGGTTTCACAGCTTGTCGTATTAATGCACTTCCCGGCATGAATACTTTGCAAGAACATAATTTGTGTTGTGGCTTTACTCAGAAGCGGGGCACGAGAGACGGGTCTATTGTTATGTTAAAGGTTCTAATTTAGAGTGTGCCTCCTTGCTAGCCAAGAAAGAAGTGTGCAGTCTCAAAGATGAGGAAATTCCCGTAAATCCGACATTGGATTATGTTAGTGTTGAATTGTGGCTCATAATTGGACTGATTCATTGTTGCTTATAACTGTGAAGTCATGTAGGGTCGTAGGACTTAGTTTCCAATAATGAGCTTACTGAGTTGCTCATATAGTGTTATAATGATGTAGAGGTCATAAATAAACTATCAGATATCAATACGGTCATCCGGTTGTATATTTAATAATTGTATGAAGTGGTGTTCTTATTGGCAAATGTAAATCCATACGTATAACCATGGTTAATATTAAGATTTACCTTCTTTAATCTTTTAGAAAAGGGTATCCACATGATGTGCACAACCTCCTTATAATAAGACTTGAGACAAGTAAATAACACTCTTAGTTTCTTTAGTTTTCACGTTAGTCATCTTTTAAAACAAAGACGAAACTCAATTCTCTTGACAACATTCGAATAAACCGTCAACACACTTCAATGCGAATGCCTAACACTGTCCATAATATGTGAAAATCGAACGCGAGTAGAATGATGGACAAGGGAAGGTAGAGCTGTGATACGGTTTGAATCCGTTTTGTAGTTATAACACGATCCCTTGCAAACTGAATCTTGAAAATGATTGGTACTCTCTGAATCTTTGAATTGAATGCGATAGACTTATTCATATGCAAAAATCTTCTTAAATTAAACTTGAATTCTTGAATGGTGAACTTTAAACCCAAATATACTGGTCACGTCCTTGTGATGCTTAAGAGTCTTGGCGTTACTGCACCTGCACAAACTGGTTAGCCGTACATAAAACAAAACCAGTGAAAACACAAGGAGGTGGGATCTTAATGTCAAAAATTAGGGTGCGACACGTGGTCTTCGCCCTAGTTCAACTGCTCTGTGAACTCCGGAAAGTGGGTTGACTTGCTCTTTCGGAGGTGGATAGTTGGTGGATGACGTGTCCCCGTGGAGGGGAGCACGTGGAGAACGTGTGAATGGCACGTTGTTCTGCCCGCGGAGGGGAAAGGCCCTGCCCGCGGAGGGCCGTGTCTGGTCGACAAAAGGTCTTGTGCTCGACACGAAGGAGGAAGGTTCTGCCCGACGGGCAGAGAAGGATCTGCCTGCGGAGGGGCATTATCTGACCGACGGGGATTCTGTGCTCAAAAGCGGTGGCCCAAGCTGGATTGGGCCTGGCAGAACACCATTGGGCTGGGCCTGCTTGGTCAAGCCGGGGTCCAGGCCAGAAGACCAGCCATTATGCCTCATGCTTCGTGTCAAGCTTCACTCAATTATGCCAATTGGTCCTTAACTCTTTCATTTCCATGACAAAATCCACGATTAGACTTTATGTTCTATGCTACATTATCTCTTGCAAACTCAAGTGCATACCTACAAGCAAAAAAAGGAAATTAGTATCACCCTCTAATGCATCATACACATTGACATAATGAGGTTAAGTTGTAACCAAGCTAACCTTATTTACATATTATTCATGCTCAAACCATAACCTCCAAGTCTTTTGTTTTCCTAACTCCATCGAGCATTTAACCAACATGTCCATGAAAAAGACGAGTAAAGATGGTTAGTGAGAGTACTTCAAAAGAAATATCCAACATGAGGAAAAACATTAGAAAATAGTAATATGATGCCAAGGAAGTGCAACAATCGATTTACTATAAAAATGAAACACCATCAAGACAAGTATTTCACAAATAGAGTATAGCAGCAGCAACATCAAAGATGAATGGGCAAATGCAGAAACAAAGATTATAAAATTCATATAAGGAAATTTTAACGACAACAACACGAAAGCATCAAAATTTAGGGTACATTGGCTAAAATTAAGTGATGTCAACAAAATTCATATTCAGTGCAATTATGATACAAAGTTGGGGACCACACAATCATAATCCACAAAATGACAAAGTGAAAACTCTTCAGCAAAATTCACACGCACATGGTCAGAGGATACAATCATCCCAAATCCCACAGAATCAGGAGGTACAACATGAAACCCCCAACGACCTGATATTCAGAATTCCCACCTCATTATTTTCCCTAACAAATTCACACCACCTCATACATATTTTAGTTCTATATATTGGTTACTATTTCAGACATTCAGGAGGGAGAGGAAGAAAAGAAAAGCATTCTTCTATACAAAAACCCTAAAAAAAATTCTTTCCCAGCAAAAACACCTTTTCAAACCATATTACTAAAACTCGTTTTTTCTAAAACCTAATCAGAGTTTCACACTGAAACTCTGATCTAGGTGAGCTAAGACATACGCATTCGTATCAAATAAGCCCTAGTATTATTTTTGAGAAGACAAAGGGTTTCAAAAGAAGAAGAGAAGAGAGTAGAAGGGAGATCAAAATCTTACTTTCATTGAAGGATCGAAATCGATTTGGCTCTGATCTGGGTACGTATCTCTCCTTTACTGCATTCTAGCTCTTAATCCTTGCTCATCTTGTGTTGAGGTTGCAATTTTTTCCTTTGATTGCTTGATCTTTCGCTTGTTTGTTAGATCTAGGATTTCGGTTAACTCCGATTTGGGTTTTTTAGAAGATTTAGTGGAAACTGAGTCCAGATTCAGACGCAATAGTGTTTTTTCATGTGGGGTTAAGGTTTTGTTTTGTGGTGTGGCCGGAGAAGAGGGGCGGAGCTGCTGCTAACCACCGTCTTCTTTGGTCGTCTTTAAGGTTCTGGCGAGTTTAGAGGTTGAGAGCTTTTGAGAGAAAGAATGAGCTAATGATTTGAGAGAGAGATGAGATTGATGAGAATGAGGGTCGTTTCCATCCTTTTCTTCGTTTAAGTCGAGGTGTTGTGTGCGGTGGCGGAGTGAGGAGGTGACACTTGTCCCTCCCTTTGAAAAGTGTCACCGGAAGTTGATTCCCCAGAGATCTGGTGCAGGTGTTTTCCTGGTCCTTACCATGGACATTCGTTTAATAGCTATTAGATGAGTCAAGGCCATTGAATCTTTAAAATCTGACGCGCCTAGTAGTCTCCTGAGATCAGCTGTTGACCAGGGTCTATTGGATGGACCCCCTTTGCGTGGGCTTCTACTGTCATTGGGCCCTGAGTGAATTTTGGTTTGCACCCCCATTTCACTATTAATTCTGAGCCCATTACTAGTTTTTATTTATTTATTCTTCTTTTTCTAACTTATTCTTATTTCAATTTACTTCATTTTATGTTTTTTTATAAGAACATGTTAAAAAAATATTTGATTAGTTATTTTAAGTATTTTAATTTAATAGTAATTAATTTCTTATTTAATTTTGTTAAATGTTTATATTCAATTTAATTATTTTAGTTTGTTTATTTTATTTATAATATTAAAAATCCAAAAAATATAAGTATTAATTATTTTAAAAATATTTATTTAATACTAATTAATTAAATTATTAATTAATTTTATTAAATATTTATATTTAATTTGGTTAATATTTTTGCCCTTTTGCTTGATTTATCTTTATTTGTGTGATGCTTGATCTTATAATGCTTATACGTTTGTTCATATGCTTTTAATTATTCCATAATGCATTTTAATTCTCATCCACATATGCATGCTTAAACCTTCATTTTCGAACTAATATCTTGATTCTATAATCAAACCCTTTTCAAATATCTGATAAATCGATTGTTTTTACGATCGCCATCGACCTTATAGCCTCCTCTTGGGCTTTATGCAACGATGCTTGCTTCACACTTCATGTACATGCTTGCTTGAATGATTGGTTTATAAGATTTAAAATTGTTTTTCAAAGAAACAAGTGAACTTGATCCAACGTCAAGTATTTTCCAAACAAATGCAATTGATCACCAATTTCTTAAGCACACTTGATCCACATATCAAGTCCTCTTACCCCCTTTGTAAGTCGAGTGCTTTCGCCTCACCATCGACCCTACCCTATACCCATATGATCTCCTTTCCATGATTTCAATCGTATTCATTTTAATACGCAAATTTAAACCCCGATCCATATCGAGCATTTTATTAAAGTAAAATTAATATACCTAACCATACTTAAACACGCTTTTAATAAAAGTCGAAAAAGGAGTTGGAATGGAGTCTTCGATTCCTCTCCTCAATTGTTTCGGCACGAAGAGTCTTTCTTAAGTATGAACAATTGTCCTTTCTAAAAGATTTGTGATGCCAAACAAAATCAAATCTATTTTCCTAAGCACTTAGATGAAAACGAGAGAGAGTCAAGTCTTTGACTCACTCTCTCGATTACTTGGGCCCGAGGAGCCTTTCTTAAGCCTCAAGTAATCGTCATACATAAACTACTCTAATTATATCAAAGCTATTTCATAATATAAGATGAAAAGAGAGGGAGTCAGGCCTTTGATTCGTTCTTCTAATTACTTGGGCCCGAAGAGTCTTTCTTAAGCTTCAAGTAATCCTTATCTGATTAAAATACTTTAACTACCTCCCATCTTTCAAGCTCTTTTTCAAGCACAAATCCCTCTTAGATGAAAAAGAGAGAGAGAGAGAGAGAGTTAAGTCTTTGACTCACTCTCCCGATTACTTGGGCCCGAGGAGTCTTTCTTAAGTTTCGAGTGATCGTCATCCAATCAAAATACTTCCCAATACACTAATTCCTCGCCCCCGTGCAATCCACAACTCAAACAACTTTCCCTAAAGAACATTGTTTAGTCCCTTCTTCTGCACATATGAACTAGTGCTTTAGCCTCCCCTAGCGAACAGACAAGCCAACGTTTAGCAGTTATAATGCGACCTAAACCCCCGTTATCTTCAAACACAATTCCATAATTCCCTCCTTTACCCGTAGTCCCACGAACTACGATGCTCTAACTTTCCCATTGCAAGAGGGAGTATGTAGGCACAAGGGTCTCAATCCTTGGTGAACACCCTAATAAAAACCACTCATTTTCCCTTTAGAAGCAAATTCTTTAGAAGATAAACAAACCTAGCTAACTTCTCTCACGAATCGAATCAAGAGGTTCCCGTTGAATACAACAGACGTAGAGGGTGCTAATACCTTCCCTTTGCGTAATCGACTCTTGAACCTAGAATTTGGTTGCGATGACCATGTTCTTATCTCTTTAAAGGTTTTATCGATATTTTCCTATTCGTTCGTTGGAATGAATAAAGTTCAGCGGCAACTTTGTTCGAACATTTTTCCGCGTCCATCGCGAGGATTGTATTTTTCGAGGTACGATAATCCCATTACCAACTCTACTCCTCAAACGTTATACAAAATCTTCTTATCACTCAGCAAACTTAACCCACAATATCTCTACTCATAATGGGCAACGATCACAGAGGCACAATTGAGAACATCGCAGAGTTTGTAAGTATTTTGCTTTTTGTTGTCATTCTTTACTAAGTTTAATTTTCCTTTAAACCTAATGATATTTATATTCTTTCGCATAATGTATCGAGGTTTTGCTGTCGTGTGCATGACTACATACCACACGACCCTTTCATAGAAGGATACCTAGAAGCATGTGTGTTCGGTGATGTGATCAAAATCAAATTGTACTCACTGGATCCCAAATTTATTCTAGCGTTGCTAGAACGCTGGAGACTAGAAATCCACACATTTCACCTACCTTTTGGTGAATGTATCGTAACTTTACAAGATGTATACATGTTACTTGGCCTACACATCAATGGTAAGACCGTCAACAGCAAAATTGGTGTTAATGACCAACTTTGAAAAGATTTACTGGGCTCCCCTCTATGTGTCGACACACCTCAGCCACAACGTGAAGGTCGAACGAGGCGGCAAGGTATTAATTTGAAATACCTCAGAGAACACTACAATAGTATCGTCTTAAATGAGGAATCTACCGAGTATGAGAAGATACTTAAAACTCGGTGCTATATTATGATATTATTTGGTCATTTTTTTATTTCCAGACAGTACTGGAAATACTTTAAATATTATGTATTTATCGTTGTTACACAATATTAATAAAGTGTGCACATATAGTTAGGGTTGATCTGTCATTGCCCATCTATATAGTTCATTATGTAAAAATGCAAAAAAAATTCTAGTACTTTTTATGGCTGCACCTATCTCCTTCAAGCGCGGGGTGGGTCTAGGATGCCAACACTTACTCAAATCAACCGCAATCCATTCACATTCCCCTATGCTAACAAGTAAGTTTATTTTCAATACGAGTATACAAATGATGTTTCTTTGTAACTTAATTATTTGTGCAATGTTTCTTAGTAACTAATTTATTTGTGTTTCTTTTTTTTAGGTGGTCTGTTTCGGAATGAATTACCAAAGATGTCCCAGGAACTCTATCATCGTGTACCGCTACCTTATAGAACACATTGAGTCAGATGATGTAATTTATCTACCATTACTTTGTCTAATTGATAACCACATACTTGCATTTCTCATTACATATATTGTTAATGTAGTTTGTCTGGTTGTCGTACGATGGTCTCAACCACCAGCCCAACGCCAATGATGCTGCCGTGTGGACATCTTAAACACCTATCATTCGGTTCACCACAGTGGAGATGCACCAAAGTGACCAGGTGAAGCTACAATTCGGGATGCATCAGGATAGTCTAGTCGCTCAAACGTCATTGGGACATTGGCATTAGCTAAGGGTGGATACACAATGAAGTGTAAATCATATGAAGGACTTTGCGAAAGAGATGTGTCTGCATTGGAAGAACCGACATCAACACATATTAACCGACCCTATTGTGGAAGGGGCTAAACCAAGTTATCAATATATGATTTGGTTTAGATCGGTTACAACATCACAACAATTTGCGGCTGAGCCGATATATTTGATTGACCCAAGCCAACGTGCGTCTTTCTCGAACCCACAGTAGCAACCCAATGCCCAACATTAAACACCATGTTATACCCAACATCCAACTAAGCCCACCTAATCAATCTTCCACAACCGCAATCCATACACGCCACTAACCCAATCACAACAAGAAATACCTTACCCATACCGCCAACCTTCCGAAACCGACACCACTTCTGCATATAGCCCCAATACATCTTTTGACCCTACCCCATCCACATATAGCCCAGATAACTCTTTTGACCCCACACCAGCCAATCAATTTTCCTACCAATAAATGCATATCAACATTTTGACTACCAAACCCCGCAACAACCATACCGTCTACATCCCACCCAACCTCCCCGACAAAACTACGAAAATATATGTATTGAACTTAATAACAGAAGCGCCGCTGGGAGCGGCCCGCCCGACTATCGGGGTCAAATGCTTCAAAATTTATCTGATACGCCAGAGCCATTTGAACAAATACCTCTTCCACAGGTAAACCCACAAAGACCAAATACACCTCAACAATCCCGTGGTAGACCTCGACGCGCGAATCCTTCCCATTGTGGTACCGATGGTCGTTTTAATTAAGCTGGTCATTGATTTTCTTTTTTCATCTGTTGTACAATATTGAAGCTTTTTTATATTATAAATATTATAATTTATTATTTCTTTTATTTATATATATTTTTATAAAATATTAAAAATAACAAATGTTATTATATTTCTTAATTATATATATATATATATATATATATATATATATATATATATATATTTAATTACATATATTTTTTAATTATATATTTTTTTAAACAAAAATTAAATATTAAAAAATAAAAATAAAAACCCTACAACTGAGACACCATATAATATGACGACTTAGTGTAGAGTAGGACATCTAAATTTTAAGCCATGCGCCACATAAAATGGCTGATCAAAGATCTTGATCAACCATTTCATAGGACAACTTCTCTTAAAAAAACATAATCATTTTCGTAATTTTTTAAATATTTTATTTTATTTGATATTTTATTTAAAAATTTACGTTATCTTAAAAAAAAAATTCCTGTATTGAAATATCTTACTTCACTTTTATTAAGATAGATTTAAAAATTATCTTGTATCTAATAAAAAAGAAAAGAAAAACGATCGATGACGTTGATGTGGAAAGGCCCGACCCGAAAGGCCCAATGCAAAAACACCTACACACCGTCGACCAATAGTGAATTCGGCCACCATAAGATCAACGAACGCGCCAGCGAGTACGATTTTAGGGTTTCGAAATCACCTCTCCATTCTAGAACTTCCACTTATATTGAAATATCGATTTCGCTTCTATTCAGGTACTTCCGTTTTTCTTGCTAATGCCGTAAACAATGCCCAATTCATTCTCATAGTAGTTGATTTTTTTCCTTGTTCATATTTATAGTGTAATCTCGCGAAGTAGATAGAAGAATCATGTTTTGTTAGTTCATTGGTAGCAATCGTTGAACTAGTTCCTCTTTGTGTAGGCATAGATTTTATAGTAAATGTTTGTAGTATATTTGGATTATGGTTTGAACTTCCCAAGTTTGAGGTGTGTAAACTTAATTTCTTCCACATTTTACATGTTTGGCAAAGTCACATTGGTTTGCATTTAAACACGGTAAATGAGTTTCAGCATAAACAAGATAAAACGTTTGTTTTCCCTCCTATCAAACTGTGGTTTCATTGCAAACCATTATTCAAACATGTTATAGGCATCATTTTATGATATATTGCTCTTTAATTACAATTTTATATTTCTCTATACACTGTAAATTGTTTATTTCTTCTGTATGTGTATGTTTTGTTTTTTAATTTATAACTTTGGTTCAGTTTCTTATTTGTTACTTTTGTTGCTTTCCCCTCTCTTCCTCTGTGTATATCGTCCCTCAGACAAATAGTTATACAACAATTTAACTGGCCAAAATTTTCTGGGTAACTCTTGGTTCGAGAAATTCTGAAATTCATTGATTTTGTTTTGGGTCTTTGATAGGCATTTCGAGTATCGTTATCCTCTTGATTTTCATTCAGAATTCTATCTTGCCTGTCTTTGTTACTTTTTTTTTGCTATGCTACTCCTTGGTCCATACTTCATGGGACAGTTTCAATCAAAATTCTTACTCTGCTATTCCATCTGGCCACTCATATTGTTTCCACCTTTCCATATTTGCATTCTCTCTTCTTTGTATGCTTCTGGCTTCTGTGCTTTCTTCACAGTTGCCCTGCAAGCTTGCTTTTCTAGATGCATAAAATGCCTGGGACAAGACAGAAAGAAGGAACAGCCCAAAATTCAGAGTCAACAGGGGGAAACAGTGATCCGGAAAAACCCACAGATTCTGGTGAGCAGATAGACCTTGATGGGGACAATGATCAAGAAGAGTCATCTGAGGAAGAGGTAGAGTATGAAGAAGTTGAGGTGGAGGAAGAAGTGGAAGTGGAAGAAGAAGAGGAGGAGGAGGAAGAAGAGGAAGAGGAAGAAGCAGAGGAAGGTAGTAAGCCTTCAGACGGTGAAGACGAGATGAGAGTGGACGATACTTTGGATGAGGTTGAGAAAAAGAGACATGCTGAACTTCTTGCGCTTCCACCTCACGGCTCAGAGGTCTACATTGGCGGAATTCCTCATGACGTTTCTGAAAAAGATTTAAGGGTCTTCTGTCGATCTGTGGGAGAAGTTGTAGAGGTAAATTTAATGAAATTCTTCTATAGACCTCTGAGCAGATTGACTTTTGTACAGTTCGACTTGTATGTGTCTCTCTAAACAGATAAACTTTTGTATAGGTAAGGATTATGAAGGGAAAAGAAGCAAAAGGTTATGCTTTTGTGACCTTCAAGTCAAAGGAATTGGCATCAAAGGCTATCGAGGAGTTGCACAACACTGAATTCAAGGTATTTTGGTACAGTTGATTATTTTCATTTTTTGTAGTATTTGGTAATTATACTTTTAACTGTTTCTTGTTAAGTCATTGATGTTGTTTTTAAATTTTTAGTTTGTTTGTCTTTTAATTTCTAATTATTTTAATGTTGTTAAATAGCCGCTGTAGCTGCGCTACACGACCTAAGCATTGCAGAATTTCAACAATCCAATATTATCCGCTATCAACAATTCACAACACTGATTTTAATCATTACATTGACTTCCTCCTGTATTATAATTTGAATTTGTGTTATTTTAGTACACTTAACTTTTTCTATTTTAGTTTGTTTAACTTTTTAAGTTCTAAATATTTTATCCATTACACTGTCTGTCCTTAGTATTATTATCTGAGTTAAGTCACTTCTTTCTGAGTTACCAGGGAAATAAAATAAAGTGCTCAACGTCTCAAGTTAAACATAGGTTATTCATTGGAAATGTTCCTAAAGATTGGACTGTTGAAGATATGAAGAAGGTCGTTGCCAAGGTTGGCCCTGGTGTCATTGGTGTGGAACTATTGAAGGTCAGCCAACAATTTTCTATATGTCACGGTTTGATTTTACGCGTGTTATTTAATGCCTTTGTTTTTTTGTTACTTATACTATGAAGTGCGTTTCATGTTGGGTAATTTTTGCCTTCACTTAGCTAGCTGTTTCGTTGTTACAGGATCCACAGAGTTCTGGCCGTAATCGGGGATTTGCTTTTATTGAGTATCACAATCATGCTTGTGCAGAATATTCAAGGCAGAAAATGTCTGACTCCAAATTTAAACTTGACAATAATGCTCCAACTGTGAGTTGGGCTGACCCAAGGAATTCTGATTCATCAGCATCCTCTCAGGTTATCTATTATAAGTGTTATACCTAAGATTTAAATTTAAAATTCATAAATAACTTCCTTCAAGTATTTAAGGAGAAAAAAGCTTAAGTGTAGGTTGTTATGTGTGTGTGTGGGTGACTGAATGGAATGCATCACATCAAGTTCCTTATTATTCTACTGCCCTATTTCAAACATTCCCAACAAAAGAACCTATTCACCCTTCCATTTCACTACACTCAACCCTTCTTTCGATCATAACATAGGCATAGACAATATCAGAAGGTAAAAGGAAAGTACAGCCCCTTCAACTTTGCACTAAGTACACTTTGGTCATTTAATTTCCAATGTTTGCTACAACTTTCCTCAAGGAATGGAAAACTGTGGCCTTTTGTTTAAGATAAAAAAGAAGTAATCTTTATATTGTATAAATCTCGATACTAATATTTTAAAATTTTGACAGGGAAGTGCTAAGTTATGATTGTTTACAAATATAAATTTTATTTTTTATCATTCTCTCTCATAACTCTTCTAGTACACAATCACATTATTTCTTAGAAGCTATTTAAGTAACTTTTCCTTAAATTTCTGAAATTTTCAAATTCTGATTATTTTGAAAAGTTTAAACAAACAACCGTAGAAATTCTTCAAAAGTATTTTTTTTTCCTTCATAAAATAATCAAAAACAGACAGTCAATGTATCTAATTTCCTAAAACATCTCATAAGATTATCAAAGCTTTCTCTACCTACATAAACAGAAAATAACAGTGTAACCCATAACATAAAGCAGAATTGGATGTACTGTACAGTGCCATTTTGACCTTAGCCTTAATACTGGGTTTCCATAAATTACTGGATTATGATTTTCATTTCATGGCTTACTCCGTTGCTTGATGCTATATTTTTCCTTAAGTGTGCGGATTGTAGGTGACCTCTTCCTGGCTCAGGAAATTTGTATTTGTAATACATTTATTCTCATTTTTTTGCCAGTGTTTATGTTTGATTTCTACATAGAATGTGAATATTTTTTATGTTATATATTGTCTTTTGTCTATTTGCAACTGCTATTAGTTGAACCAAACGGTTAACCATTCCATGGTTTCTAATTATATATTGGTTTGTTTTCTATTTCTAGTGCATAAGTTGTGAATTGAATTATTCATACTATAGGAGTGTTGTAACTGTGACCTGGTGCTTATTACAGGTGAAAGCAGTATATGTAAAGAACCTTCCAGAAAACATAACGCAGGATCGTCTGAAGGAGCTGTTTGAACATCATGGTAAGATCACAAAAGTGGCTCTCCCTCCTGCTAAAGCTGGACAAGAAAAGAGCAGATATGGTTTTGTGCACTTTGCTGATAGATCATGTGCAATGAAGGCATTGAAGAACACTGAGAAGTATGAGATTGATGGTACTTCCCCACCTTTTTTTAATAGTATTTTCCAATATATTATTTCAATGACAGTGAACTGTCACACATGGTAAGCATTACGTTTTCTGTAATGGACAGGTCAAATTTTAGAATGCTCACTCGCTAAGCCACAGGCAGATCAGAAGTCATCTGGTGTATCAAATTCACACAATTCAGCTATACTTCCTACTTATCCACCTCCTCTTGGTTATAGTATGGTTGGAGGTGGATATGGTGCTGTTGGTGCAGGATATGGTGCCACTGGCTTTGCACAGGTAACTTGCTCTATGCCTTCTAGGTTTTTAGTCTTTCTTGCCTTGCATTACTCTATGAAGTGAGGGCCAGGAAGATGCTTCCCATTATTGCACTGGCAACAATGCTGACTCACGTTAAGAGGCATGAGAATTTTAATTGCTAAATATACAAGTTTTTATCAAGTGGGTAATGTATGCTTTGACCTGTCTTATTCAACTTCATTGGCTGTATGTACTTTTGATGAACTGTATCTAACTAGGATGAAAGTGGTTAACATCACTTATTGAATTTAGCGTCTCTTGATTCAAGCGTTTTCAAGATTTCAATGGAAAGAAAAATAGTTTATTCTATTCAATATCTTTATGTAGCAAAGAAGAAAATTCATTTATTAGCTTTATAAACAATGAAGGAACTTGGTGCTTGTATGGTCCTATATCTCTTACTGATGTAAAGGTCATTAAATGTGCAGCCACTGATGTATGGTCCAGGAGCAACCCCTGCTGGCATGGCAATGATGCCAATGCTTTTACCAGATGGAAGGATTGCATATGTATTGTAAGTGTAATCTTGATTTTTCTAGTTTTTTTACTTGCTTATGATGCATGGTTATTTGCAATGCAAGGGCAACAAGACCCTTAGCTCGAAGTCTTCAAATTTTGAGGGCCTCTTTTGAATATGTATTTAAAAAAATAAATTTCATAAAATATGTTTTAATACAAATAAGGTTTTGGATATATGACATAATTATCACTAGTCAAGTGGTTGATATATCTGGTTTAAGATCAAGTGGGTTTTGGTAAAATGGGTTCGATTTGTGTGTTCTTACATTTTCTAATTTTGATCATAATTTCATCAAAATGGAATAAAATAATAAATTGTAAAGCCTAAGAGTTGAGTTGAACCCAAGGATTGGACCTTTCCATTTGCCTTCAAGCCAAAGTAACCGTAGTATTAATGATTGAACATTAATTGTGTTTTTAATAAGGACTCAATATTAATATTAGAACAATGCCTCCAAATTGTTTAATGGTTAGAATTGATAAGTTATTTTCTACAGTAGCCCACACAATGTCTCCATCTATAGTTGAGTTCTTTGTTTGACTTATTGTTGGGTGACTGTAGGCAACAACCAGGTTTGCAGCAGTCGGGTTTGCAACAGCCAGGTTTTCAACAGCATGCTCCTTCACCAGTATCTCGACATGGCAGGAGTGGTGGTGGTAGCTCAAGTGGTGAAAAACGCAATCATGATAATAACCGTAATCGTGGTCCTGGCCGATATAATCCCTACTAATATAATTTGGCCTTGCCCGGTCTTTAGGGTGCCATGCAATTGAGGTTTATTCCTACTGATCACCTCCCCAATGCCAAAAGTTTATCTGTGGTATGTATGAAAAAATTTGAAGAACAGACTGAATTGCTGAAATATATGTATATTGTTAAAGCTGTTGCTAGTTTAACATTTTTATTCTTCCTTTATCCTCACCATTGGAAAATTTTCCTATTTATGAAGTAAGATTAGCATGTTTTTCTTATTGACACTGAACCAAAGATTATAATATTAATCCCATCAGTAATTGAACTGTAAGCTTAGGTGCGTCTGGAAAGGATCTAAGTGTTTGAAATGTTAAAACCTTATTTTGAAAAACATTGATCAATTTAGGGGTTAAATGTTTAAAAGTCAACCTAAAGTTTTACGTGCCACTTTAGCAACAAAAATAGGGATAAAAATAAAGCTTTTATAATTGCAAGGTAAATTGAAGGAATATATTCACGAGGATGCTTTATATAATTAAGTCATAATTGATTTTATCAATTTGCATTTTACTTGGGGCAACCAGTAGAAGAACCCATGCACACGGGTATATTTGTTATTTATAGATATTTTGTTAATTAAAACAAAATAGTATTGTTATAATGTTATAATAGTGATCCGTAAAAATAATGAGTTTCACTAATAAAATTGATAGAGTTGATTAACCAATATTTATATGGATGTAGTTGGATCACAACAATATGGTTGTACTCTAAAGAAGTGCGTCTATACGGCGGGAGTGTATTTATTTATACGTAATTTTTTTATTATTTATCTAACTAATTATGTCTTGTGCCATTTTACGCAGGATTTCAATTATATTTTTAACATCACTAATAAATTTAAGTGATAACTCACTACAATTAAGTTCAATTAAATAATATTATCAATATACAATCTATATAAAAAGGATGGTTTTTATTGGTTTAATTTAATTTAAATTTAATTATTAAAAAAGTTTTAATTGTTTTGAATTAATATTTAAATCTATTAATTTAATATTTAAACTTAATATTTAAATATATGGATTTAATATTTAAATCTATAGGTGACAAAGAAAGAAACAGGAAATTCAAATAAATGAAAGAAAAAAATAACCAAGAAAAAAGGTCAGAAATTTATCCTTTATTCAAGATACAGCAAACCAATCATATTTCACATAAATAAAGATAAATCTTTTCCTAAATGACAAAATGAACATTCCAAAAAATATGAGCATAGTGTACATCAATCATATGATTCAAATGAGGTAATTATTTTTGCGTGAATCATTTTCAACTGTGGTATAAGGGTAATGCAACTTCGTTATAGGTTAAGAGACTAAGAATTATGTCTTCGACATTTTTCTCCAATAAAATTCTTTGTGAAGCAAAAAACTTCATGGCTTCAAACTCATATCCGTGAGGACATATTTTGCAAATATGGATTTTTGTATTTCATTCTAGTAAGGACATAAGATATAAACAAAACAATAATGACAAAAAAACTTTATTTTTATCTTTTAAATTGTTTAATTTAATTTAATTTAATTTAATACAGATTTAAATATCATGTAATTGAATTTTGTATCCAAGATTCAAATGTCGACAATGCCGCAATAAGATTTTAACTGCTTCCATCTTGTTCTTACCTCCAAAGGCAAAGTGTGGCTTTGCTGGAGTTTGTTTGAATGACTTCACTCCTCTATTGCTTTGTGATCATGCACACAAAAATTAAATAAGGAAAAGTGAAGACAATTCATACAATTTTGAACTTCATAAAACTTGAGCATTCTTACTTGTTATGGTTTTTGATGTGAGCATGTGTTTTGGGTAAATCACACAACAACAACAATGCTTGATCTTTATCATTGATATTGACAGCAATATTTTTAAGGTCAAGAATCAGCTTGTTGAATATATCCAACTGCTCAACCAACACTTTGTCTTCACTCATCTTGAATGAATATAAAACTTGTTTCATGTAGAGTCGATTCACCACTGATTTGGTCATGTATAAACTTTCAAGTTTCATCCATAACCCCGATGTTGTAGTCTCCTTTGATATCTGTCGAAGAACCTTATCACCAAGGCTCAACAATATTGCGTTGTGGGCTTTCCCAATCATGACCGTCTTTTCTTTTGCTGTTAACGCAACGTCCATGACTGCCTCTCCCTTCAATGCTTCCAAACAACACTGCTGAGCTAGTAGAGTTTTCATCTTCAAGCGCCATAGACCGAAGTCGTTCACTCCGGTGAACTTTTCAATCTCATACTTTGTTGAAGACATCTTCTCCACGCTCTCTGCACCAATTTGTTGTGAATAGAATATCTTGAAACAAAATATAAACTATTTTTTTATATTCAAAAAACACACAAGAGTTAGGGTTAACAAAGAAAACAAGGGAAAAGAACAAGAAGAAACAACAAAGATTGGTTATAAACTGCTATTCTTTCCTTTATCTATCAAATAAGATTACAAGTATACAAGAATAACAAATAACCTTTCTCTCTCTCTTGAATTATGATTTTATCTTCCTATGTTTCCTTTTTTTCAAGGTGAGAGACTAACATCCATTTATAAGAAAAATAACACACTAACATAATCGGCTTTTTAACAATTATCCATTACAAGCTAACTTAGGATACAAACTAACTTAAACAATTTGGGCTTACAAGTAAGACCCAATTCAACATGCTAACAAACCTATCAATATTGACTAATGCATGTTAGAACAAACTTCGACTACAACACACATTACTCGTAAACAGACTTCGACAATACTAGAGTTCGATCAAATATCTCACATATCTCCATCTTGGATCTAACTCTATAACATCAAGAAACTAGCTTTCTTCATGCAACTTTATCAACTGCATATAGTGGAAAAACTTGCAACTGGTCAACGTCTTGGTGATCATATCAACAACATTATGATATGCTGAAACCTTCAGCACTTGGACTTCTCCACGCTCGATTATCCCTCTGACGAAATGCAGCCTCACATCAATGTGCTTGGTTCGATCATGATAGGCTGAATTCTTCGACAGGTGTATTGCACTCTGACTATCACATTTAACAATAATAAATCGACCTTAAAGTTTCAACTCCTTTGCAAAATTTTCAAGCCACGATGCTTCCTTCACAGCTTCAATTAGGGTGATATATTCTGCTTCAATGGTTGATAAGGCAACAAACTTTTGTAGTGTTGCTTTCCAAATGATTGATGTCCCAAACATAGTGTACACATATCCATAAATAGATTTTCTGGAATTCATACAACCTGCATAATCAGAGTCGACATATTCTTCGGTTGCTGCTTTGACATCTTCACCTAAGGCTCTGCGATAAATTAGGACTCTATTCAGAGACCCATTTATGTACCTTAGAATCCACTTCAATGCTTGCCAGTGAGCCTTTCCACGATTTTCCATGTACCTGCTTACAAGACTTATTGCATATGCTATGTCGGGTCTAGTACAGACCATAACATACATCAAAGAACCTACCATGTTAGCATATGGAATGCTATTCATATAAGTTTATTCAACATCAATGCTGGAACACTGATCTGTACCCATCTTGAATTGAGGGTTTGTCGGAGTCACAACATGCTTTGAATTCGACATACCATACTTTTCGAAAATCTTCTGTAGGTATGCCTCTTGAGATAAGCATAATCTCGACTACTTTCTATCTCTTCGGATGTTAATCCCAAGAATCCTGGACGCAACTCCCAGATCTTTCATGTCGAACTCCTTATTGAGTTCAACCTTCACCCTCATTTACTCTTCGACGTTGTTGCTTGCTATTAGAATATCATCCACATAGAGCAACCAAACAAAAAATGAATTACCAGGTCGAAATCTGAAGTAAACACAGTGGTCGAACTGACTTCTAATGAAAATTATGCGTGCCATGAACTTGTCGAACATCCTATTCCACTGTCGAGGAGATTGTTTCAATCCATATAAAGATATATTAAGTTTGCACACATAATCTTCCTTCCCTTTTTCGACATACCCTTTAGGTTGCCTCATAAGGATTATTTCATCTAGATCACCATACAAGAACACAATCTTCACATCCATCTGTTCCAGTTCAAGGTTGAACTGTGCCACTGTGGCAAGCAACATTCAAATGGATCTATACTTCACAATAGAAGAGAACACATCATTGAATTCAACACCTTATTTTTGAGTGAACCCCTTAACGACCAATCTTGCCTTATATCTCTTCGACGCCACTCCTTCGATTCCTTCCTTAACTTTAAAATTCCATTTACAACTGACTAACCTAACTCCAACAGGTTTCTTGATCAGTTCCCAGGTGTTGTTATCGTGAAGATATTTCATCTCATCATCCATGGCATTTAGCCATTCAGTCTTCTTTCGACTCCTCATAACTTCCTTATAGTCTCTAGGTTCTTCATCTAGAACCTCACTTGCAGAGATTAAGGCATAAGCTATAAGATCTGCATACCCAAGTCTCTGAGGTGGCTTGATGTCTCTCTTCGACCTATCTCTTGCTAGCAGGTAGTCATTATCAGTCTTCTCATCTTCGACAACATCTTCTGTGTCTTCTTTGACTTCATCTGGGATACGCAATTCAGTACCAACATGCTCCACCTTAATAGGAATCTCTCCCTGTTCCAGCTCTTCGTCAACATCATCAATTTTTTTGAAAGCCATCTCTGCTTCATTGAAAACTACATCTTGACTGGTGATACACCTCTTGTGACCTGGCTCTAGGCACGATAGCTATAAGCTTTGTGTTGCACCCCAAAATTTGCCCAACCTTTTTTTCTTTAGCTGGCTTTTATTTCTTTGCATTGTTCTAGCATTTGCATTGCATAGCATTTTTTATTTAGCAGGGGATCAGGAGGTTGTGCCTAGCAAGAGGAGGTTACCCAGAGTGTTGAGCCTAAGCAAGGGGTGTTACTCAAGCATGAATGGTCATCAAGTCATCAAGAAGTGGTCAATGCTCTTTGAGAGAGTTGGTGGATGTATGTGGATTAGCTCCTAACTTGGAGGCCAATTAAGGATCACCAGAGGGTTTTAAATTCATGATAATAGATATGGGATGTTGAGAAAGCTCATTGAGTGCTTCGAGAGCCATGTTGGAGCTTATTCAAGTTGTTGTGTGAGGTGGAAGAAGCCACAGTCAAGAATGTTGCATTTAGGGTTTTCATCTGGTTAATCCTCAGTCAACTATGAAATTGAAGGAGATTAAAACTCAATTCCAAGTCTCTATGATCATGGGATGTTGTGTTGAGATGCCTAATATATCATGTCAAGATCAAATCAAGAAGAATCAAGAGTGTGAGAAGTTACTAAATTAGGGTTCTCAGTGTAAAATCCCCTATTTAGTGCCCAACTTCAAGACCACATATCTCAAGATAGAAGTATCATCTCATCTTGACCCCAACATGAAACTTGTAGAGCATGTTTCTAGCTTTCATTTTAGTACTAGAAGTCATTCATCTGATTTCTAGAACTCAAGTTATGATGCTGGCAAGTTACAGGACCTCAGATGAATGTGATTTTGGTCAACAAAAGTCAACCCACTTCCAAGCCATTTTTGACCTAGAAGGATGTTTCTCCTTACCTTGACCAAAACATGAAAGTTGTTCCTCATGATATTAGCTTTCCAAAGAGTACTAGAAGTCCTTCATCGGATTTGTGGAACTCAAGTTATGAGGCTTGCAAGTCAGGGGTATTTTGGGAAAGTAAGATTACAAGTCATTTTCATTATAGGTCCACTTCACCACTTTTCTTACTTCAAATGAAAATATTTCTAACATGAAACTTGCTCAAAATGGGTTCATTTATTCAACTAGATATCAAGGAACTTTTCATTTGGCTTAGATGGAAGTTTGGATGAAGGAAAATTCATGAAAAAGGCATTAAAAGGAGAAAATCCAATTAAATTCATTTGGGATCAATTTTGTGCAAATGTGTGCATTTTTTGAGTGAAAATCACATCCTAAACATAATGGCAATTTTAGAATTTGAAGTTGAGGAGCTTTGGTATGCCATTTTCATGCTTGCTTCACCATGAAGTAACAAATGTAAATTCAACCATAAGATCAAAACAAGGGGCAATTTTTGGCCATGTGATCATTTTCCCTCAGGTGCAAGCTAACTGACCCAAAATTACCGCTTGGCAAGAGGCATTTTCGTGCACATTTTCAAGTTTCATGAAGGAAAAATTTGATTTTTAATTGGACTTAAAACAACTTTGTTTGGGCTTTCTTTCCACCCAAATCCATCACATATAATCCCTTGATCATTCACAATGCCTCAGAGGATGTTTTGGTGAAGAATTGGATGAGAACACACTTGGAAAAAGCTCAAGAAAAGTGAAACAAGAATTTTCAGATTCACACCATCTCAAGCAAAATTGAGCATAGCAAAAGCTTTCTTGGAGTTCATGGAGTGATTCTGGATAATTTTCTCTAAGCTTCATCAAAGGATCACGCTCAGTGGAAGCTCTCCACTAGGTATTCTTCAAATCAACTTATCTCTCTATTTAAGCCATGATTACACGCCATTTTGTATGTTTGTGATCCTTGAACATCATAGATGATTTTTGTTTATGATGATTGTTGTTTTAAGCTTCAAACTTGTTTGGCACGATTTGATTTATTCTTGAGTTCTTAAGCCTAATTGATGTTAGATTTGGACTCTACGTGTTGTGTAGATGAATTTTGACTATCAATTTTCTAGTTTTGATGCCATTTTTCTTCACCTACATTTTGGTAAATAGTGCGTGGTGGCCGTTCCAAATGAAGAAGATGACCGGAGAAAGGTCCGGCCACCGTCTGGTTTTGTTTTGAATGTTTGAGTTGTTTTTACCACGTGGCTTGCTGTTGGTTGTTGGATCTGATTACCTTTTAATTCAACGCATGAGATTAAGACGCACCATGGAACTTCGTTTGACCATACACACACAATCGCTTTAAAACTGTGCGTTTCATTTAAAATATTACTTGATCCACGTTTATTTTCTTTTGGCCACTTGATCTGCTTACTTTTCAATCCAACAGCCACAATCAGGATGTACCGTGTTCCATGTTTAACCGTGCCACACATGATCCTTCAGAGTCCAACGCGCTCTTGGATCTGGGCCCTTCTTGCTAATGACACTCCCTTTCCTGGGCCCAGTTGATTTTGAACGTGTCTGGGTTGTTTTCTACACCATGTGTTTTTTTATTTTCTTTTTTATTTTTGTTTTATTTCTGTTTAGATTTAATTTAATATAAAATACTTTCAATGGTTTAAAAATTCCACAAAAATATTTTTTAGAAACTTTGAAGCGTCCTCTGATTTTAGGAATTTTTATTTTATTTTATTTTGATTATTTTTCAATAAAAAAATGAAATTAAATATAGGAAGTGTTTTACTTGAGTTAAATTTTGACATGTTTTGTTCTTGATTTTATTTCTCCTTTTCCTTTTTGATCCAATGATTGAAAATTGATCCTCATGTCCATGATGAGTTGACCAATTTTTGAGGACCATTTTGCCCCTGTTGGTTGACTTTTGGGTTGACTTTTATTGCATTTCCTTTGACCCTCGACAATCCTCATTCACAATGGAACACCCTTGTGAATCAATTTCTTTGGTGGTGTTGTGAATTGATTTTGATTGTGATCTTTTAGCCTCTATTTTCCAACATGTTTAGGTACCTTGTGCATTTTATTTGATCACTTTTGAACCATTTTCCTAATTTTGAGGTAACTTGCAAGTCAAGTTACCTCCAAGGGAGGTTCATACAAGTGCATGACCTAGTTTGAGTTGGAAATGACCTTTGTGGATCCATTAAGCTCTCAACTTCTCTTGTTTCATATAATAAACATGTTGAGCTTGCTGTGCTCATTTTTAGGTCCAAATTATGTTCATTACTGGTTCATTTGTGTGCTTCTTTTGTTGCTTCCCTTTAATGTTTCCATATGTGACATGTTTGCATTGTTTGTGTGATATCTCCTTTTGTGTGATTTCTTTTTGTGCATTTCTTATTATCTTTTCTTCTTTGAATTTCTCATATGCATGCTTGGTTGATATGAGCTTGTGGAGGCTACTTCCCCACACTATTTTCCTCCCACTTTCATCCTACTTGTGCATCTTATGTTTGCATTTTCATTTGCATACTCTTTCTTCTTCTCCTTCTTTTGCTTTTCTTTGCCATGCTCCTCATAAGTTCTCTAACATATTTAGGTTATGATAGACATTAGGTGCCTAACCATGTATGATAACATTAGGTAGTTCCCTTTTGTATCCCAACTTTAAGTCCACTTTGCATGACAACTTTTAGGATTGATTAGTCTCCCATTAGTGTCCTTTCTTCTCTTCTCATCTTCATACAATCTTAATACACTTAATAAAGATAATGGATATTGTGCCATGAGCCTTATACTTGGGAAATGGTGATTGAGGGGACACCTGTCAATTGCCTAGAGTGTTTAGTATACGTCCTTAGAACGATATGCGACGCATTCGATCATAGGTTTTAGACTTTAGTACAACATACATTATAAACACTCAAATTCAAAACACTTCTTCTCTAAAAAACACAAAAACACTTCAAACCTTTTTCACCCTTTGGGGTTCTTAATCCAAGAAAATCTTTTCAGAAAAAGAGTGTTGTTAACTCTTAGTTCTATCGCAAACGGTAACGCCTAAGTCTTCCATGCTTGAGCTGCATACACCAACTGATAGAATTACTTGTTAACCCTACTCGGGCCTAAAAAACTTTTGAACCAATCGATGTTCTTTTTAGCCCGAACTATGTTTGCTCTGATCTTTCATACCAGATGAAAGTACGTAGGTACATGACGCGACGTCTTGGCGAGCAACCTTCCCCCTTTCACCCGTAGTTAGCCGAACTACGTTGACTCTGACTTTCCCATTGCACGAGGGAGTACGTAGGTATAGAGCGGCGATGCTCTGCCGAGTCACTTCTCTTTTCTTTTTCCTTTTGTCCGTTGACCTTTAGCGTAGATAGATTGATCACCCCTTTTAGATAGACAATAATGCGTGGATCCCGTCGAGTACGACGGACGTGAGGGGTGGTAATACCTTCCCTCTGAGGACATGTCAGAGTGGATGTCAAAACAAGATGAGAAGAATGAGACAATGACTAAGTGGATGTCAAAGCAAGAGCAATCTTCATCTGAGATTACAGACCTATTGAAGATGCTTTTGTCAAAACACTCTTAGATTTTTTTCATTCTAATGTTTGTGCATCTGTTGTTTTGCATCTGAATCTTCTTGTTATATCTTCTGATATTCACCTATGTACTCTTGCTCTGTTTTGTTAAATGAATCAGTTTGTTTTTCTCCATTGAATTATCTATTTATTGTTCCTTTTATCTGTCTTTTCAAAAGTTTTTACTTTTTGCTTATGACAAAAAAGGGGGAGAAAATAAAGATCTGAACTATTTAATATAATTTCACTAGAATGAATCTTCAGACATATCTATTCTTTCTAATATCTAAATTGACCATTTCAGAACATTTGATAAGAACACTCTATAAAAGAATCTCTGAGTTTCTCAGATCATTTGCTTTTTTATCAAACTCTGAATCTCATATCTGCAAGATATTCTGACCCTTAATTATTACAAAGACAAACAAGATCTGACTCTGAAGATTACTCAAGATAAAAAGGGAAGTTTCTATTCCTTTTTCATATTTAACTCAGGGGGAGATTCATCATCTCAGGGGGAGTTATAATTCTTTATGTTCAGTTAAATAAAATTTCTGATACTTTTTGTCATCATCAAAAAGGGGGAGATTGTTAGAACACAGATTGGTTCTTAATAATTACTCTTTGTTTTGATGATAAATGTTAGGAAATTTATATTTAAGAATTATATACTCTAAAATTTGTTTGAGAGTTTTACTGCAGATTGAAATAATATTAACTCTCTAGAAGCAAATCTGTTTTGAATACAAGAAGTTATTCTGACTCTGAAGCGCCAGATGCACCTTACAGAAGAATCTGTTTGCTCCTTACAGAAGATCTTGAGCATTGTCTCCAGAAGGATCTGAAGAAAGAAGCTCCAGAACATTCTGAGTCAGAAGCATCTGAAGATAATCAGAAGCATCTGAAGATAATCAGAAGCATCTGAAGCTGAAGCATCTGAAGCATAGAAGAATATTGATTGAAGAGTTTCTCAAAGCATTAGTCTACAGAAGTTTCTGAAAGTACCAACGCTGCCAAGTACTGAAGTTCTGTGTCATAAATGCTCTGATGATCAACACGCTGAAAGCACACCTGCTGCAGAAGACTCTGATACAACATAGTTCTGAATCTCATTAGAAGACTCTGATCCATTCAGACTCTGAAGAACTTGCTGAAAACTGAAGAAGCAATTTTCAAGAATATATCCGTTGGAGTTGTTCAACGTCTCTTTCCTTATTTGTGCTAGACACACTTACACAGACAAAAAGGATTTTTCTGTGTCATCTACTTCTAGGAAAGGTCACTTGATGTGAAGACAAAAAGGCTCAGACCTTTTGGGACTGTCTTTTCAACGCTCAGCTTGCATGGATCAGCTGCCTATAAAAGGAGAACTTCACCACATTCTTCAGTGACACACTTTGCTGAAAAGAAATCAATATATTCTAAAGCTCTCATTTATTCTTATTCTTCATAGAATCTCATTGTACTTAAACTTAAGAGAAAAATCACTGTTGTGATAAAAGCTTTATAGAAGCATTAATACTCTTGTATTTAATTTACATTGATTGTAAAGGATATTCCTTAAGAGGATTCAGTTGGAATCAGTAGCTCTTGAGAAGACTAAGAACTGTTGTTCTTAGGTGATACTATTGTAATCAGTTTGATTTAATAGTGGATTAAGTCCTTGTTGAGAAAGTCAAATCACTCTAGGAAGGGTGGAATGGAGTAGTTGTTAAACGAACCAGGATAAAAATAATTGTGTGATTATTTTTTAAGTCTTAATTTATCATACTTATTCAACCCCCCCTTCTAAGTATTATCTCACCTTAAGTAAGTGTCGAACACTTTGTTGCAGAACCCAAGGCCATTATCAGTTCTTAACCTCTTAACCTTTCTGCCAGTTTGAGTTTCGACCAGAATCTTCCAACTTTTAAAATTCTCAAAAGTCTCATCCTTCGTCTTCTGGATGAATACCCATAACTTTATGAAATAGTCATTAATGATGGGTAGAAGATACCTTGCACCTGAGTGTGAATGATTCCTTGCAGGCTCCCAAATATTAGCATAAATATAATTCAGAGATCCATGTGTTCTTTGCTTGCCTTTGTTAAACTTCGCCCTACAGGATTTACCAAATACACAAGATTCACAAAACTCCAACTTTTCGACTTTGTCACTGTTGCACCCCAAAATTTGCCCTCACAATACAAGACTTTGTGTTCCAAGAAGGTTCACAAGGTTCACAAAATTCACAATTGGTCAGAAGAGTTGACAATTCCCTCAGACAATGCACCTCCTAAGCAGTGCATCCAAAACTAGGGTTTTGACTTTAATCAGGCTAAATGGACTTCCAAGACTTCAAGTGAGCTTCATAACATCTTATATGTGTATAAGAACCCCCATGTCAAGTTTCAAGACTTTTCTCAAAAGTTTGCTCAGTCAGATGATCAGATAAGTCAAAAGCAGTCAATGCAGTTAAAAGGTCAAACTGAGGTCAACTGTGGTCAAACCAAAGTCAAACTTCATGATTTTTTTTTTGCCAACATCAAAGAGAGGTTGGGTGAGAAATATTATCATAATAACTGTAATACCCCAAATTTTGCCCTAAGATTTGTCGTCGCATTTCATTGCATTTAATCAATTACTAACAAATTTGTGTAGTCGTTTGACTTTTTGCAGGTAAATATCATATGGCATGCATTTTTTTTCTAAAAAGTAAAAATGGCACAATTGGCAGGAGGACATGTGTAAGGAGTTATGAGTGTGAGAGGTTGAGAGTTCGAATCTCACCTTTGTCATTTTTTTTGTTTTTTATTATTTTTACTCTAAATTTTTCTATCTTTCATTAAAAAAATAACAAAAATAGTTTTTTATTATTATTTAATTATTATTTTCGTATTTTAATTAAATCATTTTTTAAAATATTATTTTTTTCACTTTTTTCTAAATTATTCATAAAAATATCCAAAAAATCATAAAATAAAAAATATTGAAAAAAATTTTGTTCTTTTTATAATATTTTTTATTTTAGGAATCAATAGGATTATTAGTTTTTATTTTGAGTTTATTTTAATTATTTTAAATTATTTAAATTTTATTTCTTCTTAACTAATTATTTAGTTTGGGCTTTAAAATGGGCTTTAGGGACATTATTGACAATTTGGTGTTAACCCTAATTTGTTCCCTATATATACATGTGTTGCCTTGTTGGAAAAAAGGGGAGATTGGAAAAAAACCTAAGAGGAGTGAGTGCCGTTTGCCGTTATTTAGTTTTCTTCTTCATCCATTACTATTGTTTCTTTTTCTTCATCGTTTACCGTTATTTCTTTTCCTTCATCTATTACTGTTGTTTCTTTTTCTTCATCTTTTACCGTTATTTCTTTTTCTTCATCTATTACCGTTATTTCTTTTTCTTTATCTATTACTGTTACGTTTATATATATATAATTTTTAAATTGTTAAAGTTTATATATATAAGATTTTTGATCGAATTATGTCGATACGATGTTTGCACATTTGTGTGCATGACGCGTGACATTTGTGTTAGTTCGATCTGGTTGCGATGATCGCATTTTTGTGTAAGCAATAATACTATTTTTTGCTTAATTTCTTTTTCTTTGCGATAAATTTTGTTTCGTCCGATTTAGATCTGGTTGCGATGAGCGCATTTCTGCGTTAGCAACATTGTTGGGTTATTTGGCACATTTAAAATTCATTATTGCTTTATTATTATTATTATTATTATTATTATTATTATTATTATTATTATTATTATTATTATTATTATTATTTTTATTATTATTATCATTATTTATTATTATTATCATTATTATCATTATTATTACCATTATTATTATTATTGTTATCATTAATTTATTAAAATTTGTTATAATATAAAAATCTGTTTTTTAAAATAAATAACATTAACATCTTTTCCAAATTAATATGAAAACCTATTATTTTTAAGAAAAACTTTTTTTTAGATAAATTTAAAATAATAACTAAAATCTTTTTTTTAAAATAATAACTAGAACCGTTATTTATTTTATTTTATTATTGTTCGATTCAAATTTCATTATCATATTGTATCTGCTCCTCTCATGTAACCTCGCGAACTTAACAATCGCTCTTTAAATTCTGCCTTTAAATTTCTGCTTGCATGGTTTAAATTATGACATTATCTCTCTGTTTGCATGATTCAATTATCTCACGCGTTTACTATTATTTCTGTCACATTGCACACATCCGAAGGTTAGGTCTAACTGTTTGGCCGCCGCGCCAATAGTCCGTAAAACTTCACACATTCAATTTCAAATCCTCAAAACTACAAACTACAAACCCTAATTTTCACAAATGCCTCGCCGCAGGCAAAATTACAATTTTACCCTTAGCATTAGGTCAAAGAGCCGCCGCGCTCATTTTAGGGTTTCCCGCCGTGGAATCCCTAATTTAACCCTAATTACAACTTAACATTTCAACGTAGAGATTTGGAGTTTCTACACTCCACGTAAGCGTGTCCTTAAGATGCGTTTATTCCCCTTGAGACCTTGACCACAGTCAAGAAGTTTCTAACCTCCCTATTGAGGGGAACTACGATTACTCTGATTCCACTCCCGTAAGGATACGTAGGCACAAGATGCGATGTCTTGCCGAGTAAACTTAGAATTAACCCCCTTTTATTATTTATTATTGCTTATTTATATTTTATTTATCTTTGCTATTTAATTATTTTGCTTATTATTTTGTAATTGTTTCTTGGATGTAAAGTTGTTTAATTATTTAATTATTATTATGGTTAGTAATTAGGGAGTGTAACAACATGTATGTAATATTAAAATAAATTTAGATCACTTTTAAATAAAGATAATTAAAATAAACACGTCACACACGTAAGTCGATTTTAATCGCCGTCTCACTTCCTAAGGATATCCCTCAAGTTGCCTACGAATAATGGTTAAGTGGGGTGTATAAAGCAAGTCCCTCAAATGGAAAAATTATCAAAGTCCCTTATGGTTGCCTTTACGAATCGAGTCCCTTTCGAAAAATGATGATGGTCCCTTATATGTGCTTATTACATCCCACAATGGCCTTCAAAGTCAAATTGTCCCTCACATGTCCCTTAACATCCAAAGTAAGGACTACCTACTCCATTATAGTAGGGATAGTCTTACTAAAGGAAAGAATAAAGAATAAGAAAGACCTTTAAACATTAGGGTAGGTTACTCCTAGGTGCTTGCTCACTTCAAAACTGTTTCACACTTAAACAAATTTTCAACAAGTTTTCAAACAAGTTCTTAACACATCCTTACCTGGATTATTTATTAACTATTCTGAAAATTTTCTATTCACACACTACACTTTCAAAACAATTCAAAAGTGAGCTTAAGTACCTAAGAGCCCATGGATAACCATGGATGAAAAGGGTGCTAACACCTTCCCTTTTCATAACCTACCCCCCGGACCCAAAATATTCTCTAAGGTCTTTCCTGTTCTTTTATAACCTTTCCTTATGGATAAAATAAAAGTCGGTGGCGACTCTTGCTATCCGCAACATTGTTTAAAGTCAGTTCTCCCACCGTGTTACAGAACTGGCGACTCTGCTGGGGACTTATTTAAGAGGGGTACCCTTAGGAATTAAGATCACTTTAAATTGTTTGCCTTGTTTGATTTATTATTATATTGTTGGGGTGCTCTTATGTGTGAAAGGTCCTAACCCGGATCTAGTGTACCTTAGGTAAATGGCAATAGACCAAGGAAACTGTACGACGTATATCGATACGGTTAATCTGGTGGCCATAGTTAGTGCGACTTCTTGGTTGGTGCTTATATTCCTTAAGTCAAGTTGAGGATAATATTGAGGCTGCCATATGTTGTCAATGCACCAACTGACTTTTAGAACCCTAGTTAACTCATCTTGGCCTTTAGAAAGTAGTGAGGTAACCGGCTTTGGTGCAGACTGAAGTTGGTTGACACTCGATACTACGCTCATTGAGATCTTAAACTTGGAGGGTTTTGGTTGGCAAGTAAGTTGCCTTCTGAACAACCACCCTTGTGAAGGATCAATGATATTGAGATCCCTTAGAACCTGGTTACTTTTGTAGGACAGGATGAACCATCTAACTTCAGGGGAGGGTACTTGCCTTTGAACCTCATGCAAGCCTTTAAACCTAGGGCTATGGTGTGACTTGTTTGTGTGTGCCACATGTTTGTGATTGAGCATGACATCATGACATCATCATGCATCATAAGCATATCATTTTCCCTAACCATTTCAAGAACCAAAGGATTTATCTTTGTTCTTTGTTGCAGGTCATGGCTTCTGCTCGTAGAAACACCATCAGGATCAACTTTGTAGGGATACCTGCTAAGCTCAAGGAGTTGGTTTCCCTAGTGCCTGATCATTCCCAGTTCAACAAGAGACATGGTCACTTATTGGATCTAGTTACTTCAGGGTTCAGTGAAGACATGATGAGTGTGCTGTTTCAGTTCTTTGACCCTAAGCACCATTGCTTTACATTTCCTGATTATCAGCTGGTTCCAACCATGGAGGAGTTCTCTAAACTTCTGGGTATACCTGTTCTTGATCAGAAGCCATTCACAGGCTTAGAGAAGGAGCTTAAACCAGAAGTTATTGCTGCAGCTCTACATCTGAAGAAGTCTGACATTGTTCTAGAGACGAGAAGTGGAGTTAAAGGTATTCTTGCCAAGGTATTAGTAGATAAAGCTCAAATGTTCTTGAAGGCTATGAGCTACGATGCTGTTGAGGAGATCTTAGCCTTATTGATTTATGGCTTAGTGTTGTTCCCCAATCCTGATCAGTTCATAGACGTTCATGCCATCAACATATTCCTGAGTCACAATCCAGTGCCTACCTTACTTGGAGACATCCTACATTCTCTTCACACCCGTACTACAAGGGCAAGAGGGACTTTGATGTGCTGCATACCTTTACTTTCTAGGTGGTTTATTTCTCACCTTCCTCGCTTAGTAATGAAGAATGAGCAAGGGTTCAGATGGTCCAAGAGGATCATGTCACTTTCTCACTCAGACATCCATTGGTGCTCCAGATCTATGGAGAATGTCACCATCATTGACCGTTGTGGGGAGTTTCCTAATGTGCCACTTCTAGGCATAAGAGGAGGCATCACCTACAACCCATCTCTAGCTTTACGACAGTTTGGTTACGCCCGGAGCGATGGTCCACATGACATGTTGATTCAGGGCATTGTGTTTGATTACGACAACGATCTTCAGGGTTACCGTCAGAGATTCATCCAAGCTTGGGGAAAGGTAAACAGGATTGACAGCAAGACACTGGAGCCTAAGTACACTATTCCTATGGAGGCTTATCTCAGATGGGTACGATCTCGTGCTCAGACACTCATGATGCCATATCCTGCCGTCCTACCAGTTACCATGGAACCTGTTGCTGAAGGAGACACAGCTTATACCATCCTTCACCCAGACATGCCTACTGATATGGAAGACTTGCAGAGATCATGGATCCAACTGAAAGAGCAAAGGGATACTTTCGAGGCTCATTACAAAGCAAGCCAAGCAAGGATCCTAGAGCTAACAAAGCTACTTCATGAGGAACGAAACCTCAACTCATACCTCAACACAAAGAGGAAACGTCCATGGGAGACTTAAAACCCCATCTTTTGTACTTATTTCATTTTCATTTTTTGTAAGCCTAAAAGGCAAAACAAGTTATTACTAATAAAAAGTTACTTTCTTGTTTGTTTAAGCAAATTTAAATCCTGCGGTCCTTGAAAACATTGCATATGCATTCCCATATCATTGCATCACAGGTTTATAATTGTGCACAGGTTTCTCATCTTCTCGCTGTTTATTTCAGCAATGGCTCTTGAACAATCAGTTAAGGATCTCCAGGCACAGAATGCACAGTTCCAAGAGCTGATCCTGAACCTATCCAAGGGACAGGATGAATTGAAGACACTGCTGGCCAAGAAGACTAAGAAGGCTAGAAGGTCTGCTGGGCTGCTCAACATGGGAAGAAGGTTCAAAGGTCCTGCCAAGACCAAGGAACAGGTTGAAGACTATGAATCTGAAGAATCTGAGCAGGAGAGAGGCAGTCTCCACAACACTATGGGGGACTCTGATTCTGAGGCTAACTACTACCATGAGCCTAACGAAGACAAATTCAAGATGCTGGTGGATAGAATGGATGCTATGGAATTACAGAAATCATCTGGGCTGGATTTTGAGGATTTGAGCTTGATATCTGGGGTGGTCATACCCATTGGGTTCAAAGTTCCTACATTTGTTGTCTATGATGGGGTCTCTTGTCCCAAATTGCATCTGAGGTCTTATGTCAGAAGAATTCAACCCCACACTGCTGATAAAAAGTTGTGGATCCATTTCTTTCAAGAGAGTTTATCTGGAGCTCAGCTAGAGTGGTATTATCAGTTGGAGAGTGTCAACATCAGAGATTGGAATGACCTTGCTGAAGCTTTCTACAAGCAGTATCAATACAATGCTGACTTAGCCCCCACTCGCATGCAGCTTCAAAGCATGTCTATGGGTGCCAAAGAAAGCTTTAAGGAGTATGCTCAGAAGTGGAGAGACTTAGCTGGAAGAGTTCAACCCCCTTTTGACTGATAGGGAGTTGGTTGATATGTTCATGTGTACGCTGAATGGTCCGTTTTACAGTCATCTCATTGGAAGCTCATCATCTGGCTTCACTGAGTTGATCATGACAGGAGAGCGAGTAGAGAATGGTATCAAGAGTGGTAAGATCCAAGTGGGCACTTCTTCATCAGGTGTTGCAAAGAAGCCTCCCACTGGGAAGAGAGAATCTAATGCTGTGTATGGTCAGCCTGATCGTAACAGAAGGCATCAGTCTGTTAGTGCAGTTCATATTTCAAATCCAACTCCTGCAACAACAGAGCAGCCTCAAGGCAACCAACAGAGGGCTAGAAGACAGTTCACGAAGATCAACATGTCAATGGCTCAGGCATTGCAACACTTGTTGAAAGCTGAACTTATTACCCTGAGGGAGGCCCCTCAGAATCCCAATGTTACCTCTCCCAAGTACAATCCCAATGCACGATGTGCATATCATTCAAACTGTCCAGGACATGATACTAATAACTGCTGGGTCTTGAAGAACAAAATTCAGGATATGATTGATGCTGGAGAAATTGAGTTTGATCCACCAGGTACTCCAAATGTGATTACAGCTCCAATGCCAAATCACGAGAAGACTGTCAACGCCATTGATGAAGATATTGATGAAGATCTGCATGTCTATTCAGTTATGGAGTTGAGCACACCATTGTCTGTTATCAAAAAGAGGTTAGTACAAGCTGGGATCTTTCCAGGTTATCATGAAGATTGTCTATATTGTACCTATAAGCCGGATAGTTGCTTCATTTTGAGAGATGGGATTCAACGTCTCATGGATAAATATACTATAGTGTTTGAAAGAAGACCAGCATCTGTAGAAAGTATGGTGGATCATCTGACTCAGGGTAAGAAGATTGAAGAGGTTGACATGGTTGACAAAGTACCACTAAGAATCACTTCAAAGGGTCCCATTAAAATCACTCATCAGGGCCCAATCAAGATTATTGCTGAAGGTCCTGTGAAAGTTGTTGCTGAAGCCAGAGTAGCTCCTCTGATCATTACCACTCCTGGTCCTATTCCTTATACATCTGACAAAGCTGTGCCTTGGCACTATGGGTCTGATGTTTACATCCATGGTGTCAAGCAGGAGCCTTTACCTGATATGCCTGTTGACATTGATAATATTGCTGGATCTAGCAAGATCACTCGTAGTGGAAGAGTCTTCTCTCCTCCAGTTGCTTCTAAGAGTGCAGTTACTCCTGCTGTTACTTCCACCACTGATGCTCGGGGCAAGGGTCCTGTTATTGAGCCTGTATCTACTGATGTGCCAGCTGCTGATGACCTCTCTAAGCAGATGGAAGAAGTATTGAAAATCATTCGCAAGAGTGATTATGATATTGTTGATCAGCTGGGGCATACTCCCTCAAAGATTTCTATGCTCTCCCTGTTATTATGTTCTGAGGCTCATGCCAAGTCATTGATCAAGTTTCTAAAGATGGCTCATGTACCCAGTGCAATTTCTGTGGACCAGTTTGAGAATTGTGTTGCTCACCTGACCTATGACAACGGGTTAGGATTTTCTGATGCTGACTTGACCCCTGCCAAGAGGGATCATAACAGGGCCTTGCATATTTCAATTGAATGCAGGGGCACTACCCTGTCTCATGTGCTGATAGACAATGGTTCCTCTCTGAATGTGTTGCCTAAGGAAGTCCTGAACAAGCTGAGTCCTAAAGATACGGTATTGAAGCCCAGTAATATTGTGGTAAAGGCTTTTGATGGTTCTAGAAGAGTAGTGCATGGGGAAATTGATCTTCCAATCAAGGTTGGCTCTCAGGTGTTTACCGCTACATTCTATGTGATGGATATTCGTCCTTCGTACTCATGTCTGCTTGGTCGTCCCTGGATCCATGGGGCAGGTGCTGTGACCTCCACATTACATCAAAAGTTGAGATATCCGGTGAATGGAAAAGTTGTTACTGTCTTTGGAGAGGAAGAATACTTTGTCAGCTATGTAAACACTTTCAAGTATCTGGAAGTAGAAGGTGAATACATTGAAACTCCATGTCAGTCATTTGAAGTGGTTCCCTAGGCTGTTAAGGATTGTGTGACTCCTCCTGCTGTGAAGAAGGTTCCTGTGGTCATCAGAAACCCTCCAACAATGGCAATGGCCTCCCTCAATGACGCAAAAGCTGTGGTGGAAGAAGGTGGTTGTACTATTTGGGGTCAGCTTCCTGATATTCCATACAAGTCTGACAAGTTTGGTTTGGGTTTCACTGCAGAGTCCCAGAAGGCTGTTCGTCGTGCTCGTGCTGTTCGTATCACCAATCAAGGGGTTATCAATGCTGTGGGAGATCAAGATGAAGACTACAACTTGGAGGCATGGATTTTTCCTACTGTGGGTGCTGGACTCAATAATTGGACAGCTGAAGATGTTATCCCTATCTCCTTTAGTCTGGAGTAAATACTATTACTGTGTTATGTTTTTAAATTTATAATTTCTGGAACAATTAAAACTTTCAAGCCATGTGCCTTACCCGGGGCACAATGGTGTGCTTGTTACTGGTTGTCATTTCATTTGCATACTTCATTCAATAAAATCAGTGGACGTTTCGTTTTCGTAAATATTGTGTTCCTTGTCTTTCTTTTCTTTTATTTTTGCTTTATCAGCTATGTGTTCTTACACACACCCACGTCACTAAAATGCAAATCCTCATCCACTCTGGATCCAGTTGATAACAGTTCTACTATTGCCAATTACAATTTCGAGAATCCGATCTATCAAACTGAAGACGGAAACGAGGACGATTGTGAAATACCTGTAGAGCTTGCTAGGTTGTTACAACAAGAAGAGAAAGCTATACAGCCACATGAAGAGCCAGTCGAAGTTGTGAATCTGGGAACTGAAGAAAACAGAAAAGAGGTCAAGATAGGGGCTGATTTAGAGGACAGTGTCAAGAGCAGGTTGATTCAGATGCTACGTGACTATGTGGAGATCTTTGCTTGGTCTTATGAAGATATGCCAGGGTTGGATACAGACATTGTGGTTCACCGTTTGCCAGTGAAAGAAGATTGTCGTCCAAAGAAGCAGAAGGTTCGTCGTATGCGTCCTGAAATGTCAGAAAAGATCAAAGCAGAGGTAATGAAACAGTTCAATGCAGGGTTCTTGGCCGTAACTTCTTATCCTCAATGGGTTGCAAATGTGGTACCAGTTCCTAAGAAAGATGGTAAAGTACGTATGTGTGTAGACTACAGAGATCTGAACAAGGCTAGCCCTAAAGATGACTTTCCACTTCCTCATATTGATATTCTGGTAGACAACACTGCTCAGCATAAGGTATTCTCTTTTATGGATGGTTTCTCTGGTTACAATCAAATCAAGATGGCACCTGAAGATATGGAGAAGACTACATTTGTGACACAGTGGGGCACCTTTTGCTATAAGGTAATGCCATTTGGTTTGAAGAATGCAGGGGCAACATATCAGCGTGCTATGGTGGCTTTGTTTCATGATATGATTCATCATGAGATAGAGGTATATGTGGATGATATGATAGCCAGGTCTCAGAATGAAGAACAACATCTTGATCATCTGCACAAGTTGTTTGAGAGGTTGAAGAAATACAGGTTGAGATTAAATCCAAACAAGTGTACTTTTGGAGTTAGATCTGGAAAGCTCCTGGGTTTCATTGTCAGTGGAAAAGGTATTGAAGTGGATCCTGCAAAAGTGAAAGCTATACGAGAGATGCCAGCTCCCCGTACTGAGAAGGAGGTTAGAGGTTTCTTGGGACGATTGAACTACATTGCAAGATTTATTTCCCAATTAACTACCATCTGTGAGCCAATCTTCAAGTTGTTGAAGAAAGATCAGGTGATGGAATGGAATGATGAGTGCCAGACTGCCTTTGATGAAATCAAGAGATATTTGCTAGAACCTCCAATTTTAATGCCACCAGTTGATGGAAGACCCTTGATTATGTATTTAACAGTATTAGACAACTCAATGGGGTGTGTATTGGGGCAACATGACGAGTCTGGTCGAAAAGAGCAGGCAATATACTACCTTAGCAAAAAGTTTACCGACTGTGAAACAAGATACTCACTGCTCGAGAAAACTTGCTGCGCTTTGGCATGGGCTGCTCGCCGACTAAGACAGTATATGTTGACCCATACTACCTTGTTGATTTCGAAGATGGATCCAATCAAGTACATATTTGAGAAACCTGCTCTCTCCGGAAGAATTGCAAGATGGCAAATGATCTTGACGGAATATGATATACAGTATACTACTCAGAAGGCCATTAAGGGGAGTGTTGTTGCTGATCATTTGGCTCATCAAGCAGTAGGTGATTACCAGTCAATGAATTTTGAGTTCCCTGATGAAGACATTATGTCTGTTACCAAAGAACCTGGACAATATGACGGACCTGAACAAGGATCCCGATGGACTATGGTTTTTGATGGTGCCTCCAATGCACATGGTAATGGTGTTGGTGTTGTGATTAGTTCCCCTGAAGGTTGTCATACCCCGATTACTGCCAGACTTTGTTTCTATTGTACCAATAACATGGCTGAGTATGAGGCATGTATCATGGGTATGCAAGTTGCTATTGATATGAAGATTCAGTTCCTTGAGGTGTATGGAGATTCAGCTCTGGTAGTAAGTCAGATTAAAGGAGATTGGGATACAAAGCATGATAATCTCATTCCTTACAGAGAACATGTGTTGTCTTTGATCCCACATTTCAAAGTGATTACTTTTGGACATATTCCACGAAGAGAGAATCAGTTGGCAGACGCATTGGCCACCATGGCATCTATGTTTGAGATAAGCTGGGATGATGAAGCTCCCAAGATTACCATTGATAGATTTGAGAAGCCTGCATACTGCAATGAGATTGACACTGAAGGGGCAGAGGAGAAGCCTTGGTTCTATGAAGTAAAAAACCATCTTGAAGCTCAGGAGTTCCCTGAAGGGGCATCTGTCAAAGATAGGAAGTTCCTGAGAAGGTTTTCTGCTAAGTTCTTTCTGAGTAATGGCATTCTGTATAAGCGTAATCATGATTCAACTATGCTTCGTTGTGTGGATAAGAAGGAAGCTACAGAAATTATGGAAGAGATGCATGATGGGACCTTTGGCACTCATTCTAGTGGTCATACCATGGCAAAGAAGATTTTGAGAGCAGGTTACTATTGGTCTACCATGGAAGCTGATTGCTATCAACACTCCAGAACATGTCACAAATGTCAAATCTATGCTGATAAAGTACATGTACCTCCATCTCCATTGAATGTGTTGACTGCTCCTTGGCCCTTTGCCATGTGAGGCATTGATATGATTGGTGAGATCAAGCCTACTGCTTCTAATGGGCATCGTTTCATCCTGGTTGCTATTGATTACTTCACGAAGTGGGTAGAGGCAGCTTCATTTGCATCTGTGACTAAGAATGTTGTGGCTCGGTTCATTAAGAATAATCTCATATGTAGGTATGGTATCCCTGAAAGGATTATCACTGACAATGGCTCTAATCTGAACAACACTATGATTACTGATCTCTGTACGCAGTTCAAGATTAAGCATCACAACTCTTCTCCGTATCGTCCAAAGATGAATGGGGCAGTTGAAGCTGCTAATAAGAACATTAAGAAGATTGTACAGAAGATGACTGTTACTTACAAGGATTGGCACGAGATGTTACCATTTGCTCTGCATGGTTATCATACTACAATACGTACTTCAACAGGGGCAACCCCATTCTCCTTAGTCTATGGTATGGAAGCAGTTCTGCCTATTGAAGTTCAGATCCCCTCCTTGAGAATTATGAAGGATGCAGGCTTGGATGAAGATGAGTGGATTCAGACTCGACTTGACCAGATAAATTTGATTGATGAGAAAAGGTTAGCAGCAGTTTGTCATGGCCAGATGTACCAGAAACGGATGATCAAAGCTTTTAACAAGAAGGTTAAGCCAAAGGTATATCAGGCTGGTGACTTGGTAATCAAGCGTATCATATTACCATAGGGTGATCCTAGGGGCAAGTGGACTCCAACATATGAGGGACCATTTGTAGTCAAGACAGTGTTCTCAGGAGGTGCCATGATACTGACTACAATGGATGGTGAAGACTTCCCACAACCTGTAAACGCAGACATAGTTAAAAAATACTACGCATAAAAAGAGACCCGCTAGGTTGACAGGCCTAGGCAAAAATAAGGGCATCCCGGCAAACCAAAAGGGTTTGGGCAAAAATTAGGGATATATATATAAAAAGATGTACACCCGGCAAGTCGAAAACCTGAAAAGGCGGCTTGGGCAAAAAAGGGTATCCCGGTGGATTGAAAACCTGAAAGGGCAATCCAGGCAAAAGTTAGGGATTAAAGCGTATGACTATGTCTCGTTTGGATCACTCATGAAACTGCAACCAGTTGTACTACTTACTCAAGCTCAAACAGATAAAGCTCAATCCAATCGTTTCCGTCTCAACAGCAAGAAGATGAGATACTTGAGTGGCAATAGTAGAATTGAAACTCAATAGGATTATTTCCCACATAGCTGATTCTTTTTGTAAAACTTCATGACAAAATTCTCTTACTAGGGTTTATGTCTCCTTGTACAAACTTACCCGTGTATGGGTCACTTTTGATATAAATAAATTCCATCTTTTGAATCCAGATTTACTTTTACCCTATTTACATAAGCGAAACGTCCATTGGTTGTGTTTGAATGTATGTATGCCTTTGAATATGATTGATGTTTACCAGAAATGCATGTATGCTTTTAATATGATTGATGTTTACCAGAAATGCATGAAAATGCAGTAATAGTATTTACTAAGGACGAACGAGGGAAGGATTTCAACGAAGCTTCGCCGGTTCATCTTTACAAGGCAGTTACAAACCATCAGTAGGACTAATCCATTTTCACAAAGTCTAATCTCCCCTGGAATTTATATCCATATCTTTTATCCTCATACGGATATACGGGAAATTACTTTCCAATAAGGGCACGATGAACGAAGACAGGATGTTATACTTATCCTACTATCAAACGAAAACGAAGGTTATCTATACCCTACTATCCCCAACAACGGGAGGTTATCTATACCTTGTTATCCCCAACAACGGGAGGTTATCTATACCTTGTTATCCCCAGCAGACGGAGGGTTATATATTCTTCAACAACGAATCGAGATTTATTTTTCTTGGCCAGCAGTTGTTATACAAGGATATCCAGACACTTCCAGCAGTGTCATAGCATACATACATCATTTACATCATACCATAACATATATGTCTATAGTACATTACCTAAGTGCATCATGTCATACATGCATACATAAAGCATAAACTAATGTTGTTATACAGAATGCTACCTTGTTTTCAGGTTAATTATCCAACAAACAATCTTATGATCTTTGGGACTGCTTTATTGTAACCTCAGGGTTACTTTATCCTCCTGATGAGCTTCTTATTACTTTGGGACTGCTTTATTGTAACCTCAGGGTTATTTTATCCTCCTGATAGCCTCTCATGACTTCAAGACTGCTTTAGAGCTACTGATTGCTCTATCCTCCTGAAATCATCCTATTACTTCAAGACTGCTTTAGAGCTATTCATTGCTCTATCCTCATGAGGTCATATTACTACTTCAAGACTGCTTTAGAGCTATTCATTGCTCTATCCTCCTGAAGACATATCACATTATTATTTCAAGACTGCTTTAGAGCTATTGATTGCTCTATCCTCCTGAAGCCATTATTACTTCAAGACTGCTTTAGAGCTATTGATTGCTCTATCCTCCTGAGGTCAGATTTATCACTTCAAGACTGCTTTAGGGTTATCATTATTGATTGCTCTATCCTCATGAAGACATGCTGTTACATCAGTATTACTCCAGACTCCTGGCAGTTCTCATTATACTACTGAAGAACTTTCCCCTAGTGGCATCTTTAAGCCCACTCAATCATGTTCAACCAACCATCAATATCACTCCATGCACTGGTGAGTGCAAATTTTTGGGCTTTTGTGTTCAATCCCCTTCAACCTTCCAGGTTACGACTGGCGAATATACCAATCTAACCCCTCAGGTTTCAGAAAATTGAACAGGGGCAGCTGTTGCACCCCAAAATTTGCCCTCACAATACAAGACTTTGTGTTCCAAGAAGGTTCACAAGGTTCACAAAATTCACAATTGGTCAGAAGAGTTGACAATTCCCTCAGACAATGCACCTCCTAAGCAGTGCATCCAAAACTAGGGTTTTGACTTTAATCAGGCTAAATGGACTTCCAAGACTTCAAGTGAGCTTCATAACATCTTATATGTGTATAAGAACCCCCATGTCAAGTTTTAAGACTTTTCTCAAAAGTTTGCTCAGTCAGATGATCAGATAAGTCAAAAGCAGTCAATGCAGTTAAAAGGTCAAACTGAGGTCAACTGTGGTCAAACCAAAGTCAAACTTCATGATTTTTTTTTTGCCAACATCAAAGAGAGGTTGGGTGAGAAATATTATCATAATAACTGTAATACCCCAAATTTTGCCCTAAGATTTGTCGTCGCATTTCATTGCATTTAATCAATTACTAACAAATTTGTGTAGTCGTTTGACTTTTTGCAGGTAAATATCATATGGCATGCATTTTTTTTCTAAAAAGTAAAAATGGCACAATTGGCAGGAGGACATGTGTAAGGAGTTATGAGTGTGAGAGGTTGAGAGTTCGAATCTCACCTTTGTCATTTTTTTTGTTTTTTATTATTTTTACTCTAAATTTTTCTATCTTTCATTAAAAAAATAACAAAAATAGTTTTTTATTATTATTTAATTATTATTTTCGTATTTTAATTAAATCATTTTTTAAAATATTATTTTTTCACTTTTTTCTAAATTATTCATAAAAATATCCAAAAAATCATAAAATAAAAAATATTGAAAAAAATTTTGTTCTTTTTATAATATTTTTTATTTTAGGAATCAATAGGATTATTAGTTTTTATTTTGAGTTTATTTTAATTATTTTAAATTATTTAAATTTTATTTCTTCTTAACTAATTATTTAGTTTGGGCTTTAAAATGGGCTTTAGGGACATTATTGACAATTTGGTGTTAACCCTAATTTGTTCCCTATATATACATGTGTTGCCTTGTTGGAAAAAAGGGGAGATTGGAAAAAAACCTAAGAGGAGTGAGTGCCGTTTGCCGTTATTTAGTTTTCTTCTTCATCCATTACTATTGTTTCTTTTTCTTCATCGTTTACCGTTATTTCTTTTCCTTCATCTATTACTGTTGTTTCTTTTTCTTCATCTTTTACCGTTATTTCTTTTTCTTCATCTATTACCGTTATTTCTTTTTCTTTATCTATTACTGTTACGTTTATATATATATAATTTTTAAATTGTTAAAGTTTATATATATAAGATTTTTGATCGAATTATGTCGATACGATGTTTGCACATTTGTGTGCATGACGCGTGACATTTGTGTTAGTTCGATCTGGTTGCGATGATCGCATTTTTGTGTGAGCAATAATACTATTTTTTGCTTAATTTCTTTTTCTTTGCGATAAATTTTGTTTCGTCCGATTTAGATCTGGTTGCGATGAGCGCATTTCTGCGTTAGCAACATTGTTGGGTTATTTGGCACATTTAAAATTCATTATTGCTTTATTATTATTATTATTATTATTATTATTATTATTATTATTATTATTATTATTATTATTATTATTTTTATTATTATTATTATCATTATTTATTATTATTATCATTATTATCATTATTATTACCATTATTATTATTATTGTTATCATTAATTTATTAAAATTTGTTATAATATAAAAATCTGTTTTTTAAAATAAATAACATTAACATCTTTTCCAAATTAATATGAAAACCTATTATTTTTAAGAAAAACTTTTTTTTAGATAAATTTAAAATAATAACTAAAATCTTTTTTTTAAAATAATAACTAGAACCGTTATTTATTTTATTTTATTATTGTTCGATTCAAATTTCATTATCATATTGTATCTGCTCCTCTCATGTAACCTCGCGAACTTAACAATCGCTCTTTAAATTCTGCCTTTAAATTTCTGTTTGCATGGTTTAAATTATGACATTATCTCTCTGTTTGCATGATTCAATTATCTCACGCGTTTACTATTATTTCTGTCACATTGCACACATCCGAAGGTTAGGTCTAACTGTTTGGCCGCCGCGCCAATAGTCCGTAAAACTTCACACATTCAATTTCAAATCCTCAAAACTACAAACTACAAACCCTAATTTTCACAAATGCCTCGCCGCAGGCAAAATTACAATTTTACCCTTAGCATTAGGTCAAAGAGCCGCCGCGCTCATTTTAGGGTTTCCCGCCGTGGAATCCCTAATTTAACCCTAATTACAACTTAACATTTCAACGTAGAGATTTGGAGTTTCTACACTCCACGTAAGCGTGTCCTTAAGATGCGTTTATTCCCCTTGAGACCTTGACCACAGTCAAGAAGTTTCTAACCTCCCTATTGAGGGGAACTACGATTACTCTGATTCCACTCCCGTAAGGATACGTAGGCACAAGATGCGATGTCTTGCCGAGTAAACTTAGAATTAACCCCCTTTTATTATTTATTATTGCTTATTTATATTTTATTTATCTTTGCTATTTAATTATTTTGCTTATTATTTTGTAATTGTTTCTTGGATGTAAAGTTGTTTAATTATTTAATTATTATTATGGTTAGTAATTAGGGAGTGTAACAACATGTATGTAATATTAAAATAAATTTAGATCACTTTTAAATAAAGATAATTAAAATAAACACGTCACACACGTAAGTCGATTTTAATCGCCGTCTCACTTCCTAAGGATATCCCTCAAGTTGCCTACGAATAATGGTTAAGTGGGGTGTATAAAGCAAGTCCCTCAAATGGAAAAATCATCAAAGTCCCTTATGGTTGCCTTTACGAATCGAGTCCCTTTCGAAAAATGATGATGGTCCCTTATATGTGCTTATTACATCCCACAATGGCCTTCAAAGTCAAATTGTCCCTCACATGTCCCTTAACATCCAAAGTAAGGACTACCTACTCCATTATAGTAGGGATAGTCTTACTAAAGGAAAGAATAAAGAATAAGAAAGACCTTTAAACATTAGGGTAGGTTACTCCTAGGTGCTTGCTCACTTCAAAACTGTTTCACACTTAAACAAATTTTCAACAAGTTTTCAAACAAGTTCTTAACACATCCTTACCTGGATTATTTATTAACTATTCTGAAAATTTTCTATTCACACACTACACTTTCAAAACAATTCAAAAGTGAGCTTAAGTACCTAAGAGCCCATGGATAACCATGGATGAAAAGGGTGCTAACACCTTCCCTTTTCATAACCTACCCCCCGGACCCAAAATATTCTTTAAGGTCTTTCCTGTTCTTTTATAACCTTTCCTTATGGATAAAATAAAAGTCGGTGGCGACTCTTGCTATCCGCAACATTGTTTAAAGTCAGTTCTCCCACCGTGTTACAGTCACCTCTTAGCAGGTTCTGCTTCCCCAATTTGACCAGGTCTATTTCGCTAACATGGACAAATCTCATGTGCCATAATTCTGTCTTTGACACAGGTTTCATGCATGCAATATTTTTCGAACCACTTACAACCTCAGCCTCAAGGGTATACAAGCCTTGTTTCTTCACGCCTCTTAAAACTTCCTTTGATCCCTTTATGACTCTTAGAATAATTTTCTCTCCTTGGAAAACATATCCCTTCCTGTCGAATTCACCAAGAGAAATCAAATTTCTCTTCAAATCAGGTACATACCTGACTTCAGTCAATAACCTTATTGACTCATCATGGAGCTTGAATCTCACAGATCCAATACCTGCAATTTTGCCAGATTTGTTGTTTCCCAGCAGCACGGATCCACCATTTTGATCAGATAGTTCTTCGAACAATTCTCTGTTTGGAGTCATGTGCTAAGTGAAACCTGAATCCATAATCCACTTTTTTCTTGGGTCGCCACTTGAAGCCACAAGTACATAAGATGAGTCGAAGTCATCTTGAATAATGAATGCGTTACCATTATCCTTACCTCCATGATCTTTCAGGTGTTCAGGACACACCTTTCTTGTGTGACCCTCCTTCTTATAGTGATAACATCGAATACCAGATGTTTCGCTACTATAAGACTTCTGCTTACTTTTACCTTTCTTCTGGTCGAACTTACCATCCTTTGGCAATAATTTTCCCTTAACGGCCAAAGCTTCTCCCACTATCGAAGGTTTATGCTCCTTTCGTTCGTTCAAGTCCTTAGAATACAAGGATGATTGAACTTCTTCAAAGCTCAGAGACTCCCTTCCATACAAGAGAGTTTCTTTGAAGTGAACATGTGTTATGTGCAAAGCACACAACAACAACAATACTTGATCTTCATCGTCGATCTTCACATAAATATTTTCAAGGTCAAGAATCAGCTTGTTGAACATATCCAACTGCTCATCCAACACTTTGTCTTCACTCATCTTGAATGAATACAAAGCTTGCTTCAAGTAGAGTCGATTCACCAGGGATTTGATCATGTATAAACTTTCAAGTTTCACCCATAACCCCGATGCTGTAGTCTCCTTTGATACCCATCGAAGAACCTTATCACTAAGGCTCAACAATATTACACCGTGGGCTTTCTCAATCATGACCGTCTTTTCTTTTTCCGTTAACATAACATCCATGGCTGCCTCTCCCTTCAACGCTTCCAAACAACCTTGCTGAACCAGTAGGGCTTTCATCTTCAAGCGCCACAGACCAAAGTCATTCACTCCGGTGAACTTTTCAATCTCATACTTTGTTGAAAGCATCTTCTCCATGTTCACCGCACCAATTTGTTGTGAATAAAATGTCCTGAAACAAAATATAAACGATTTCTTTATATTTAAAAAACACACAAGGGTTAGGGTTAACAAAGAAAACTAGGGAAAAGAACAAGAAGGAACAACAAGGATTGATTATAAACTACCATTCTTTCCTTTACCTATCAAACAAGATTACAAGTATATAAGAATAACAAATAACCTTTTTTTCTTGAATTAGGATTTTATCTTCCTATGTTTTCCTTTTTTCAAGATGAGAGACTAGCATGCTATTTATAAGAAAAATAACACACTAACCTAATGGTTTTTTTTAACAATTACCTATTACAAGCTAACTTAAAAAATTTGGGCTTACAAGCAAGACCCAATTTAACATGCTAACAAACCTAGCAATATTGACTAATGCATGTTAGATTAAACTTCAACTACAACACTCATTACTCGCAAACAGACTTCAACTATACTAGAGTTTGATCCAATATCTCATAATCTTTTTCATGTGAAATAGAGGATTTGATGTTGGTGATGATTTTTCAATTGTATCTTTTATTTCGATTGTGCGACCAAAAATGCTTTCATTATGCTCACAAGTGCTTGGTGAGGCTTACTCACAAGTACTTGGTAGATCACAAGCATTTTCTATATATTTATAGTTTATAATCTCTGACAAGACTTACAATTGAGAGTCCAATAACTTTATGTCCTTCTCGAAAAATTTCAGTAGCATAAGCCTAATTTATTAGAGGAGTTTTGTCAAATACCCGGTTCAATAAATGGAAAAATTCAAAACTTGTATTACCTTAGTTGGTCCAATTTCACCATTCAAACATTCGAGAAGAAATCTTGGGATAACCGCCATCCAAAAACTCGTACTAATTCCAAATAGTGTGTTGAAAATGACACTGAAATCAAGTTAACATTAGTGATTTTCAACACAGACAACATCATAAAACCTATCTGATATCTTCTGTTTGTTAAAGATGTTAATCTACCTTATTGAAAATACATAGGCAAAATATATGTGAAGGTATTAGTTAGGCAATGTTTCTCTAGCAAAAAACTTAAAGATGTAACCTAAGTTTTTATACCCTTGAACATAGAGAACAATTCGAAAGTTCATGCTTCACTAACAAAAAAATGTTGCAATCCAAAACTTGTTTAGAAATTATGGCCAATTTTTTATTATTTATTTAAAATCTGTGAATTTACAACAAATGCAAGTGTAAGTGTTTAAGATTGATTAGTTGTGTTCTAACAATGCAAAATGGACCTATACACACATAACTAAACAAATCGTTTTAAAAAATCAATTGGATATGACTTTAGTTCTCCTCATGAAGTCACATGTTGTCACATATATGCTGAAAAAAATAAACTACTAAAGGATGGTCGGTTTCTACTATGTGCTCCTAATGTTTTGAAAATTATAAATAAAACCTGTTGTTATAATTATGTGCATTCTATGAAAGAATTCAACGTGTAGGTTGTGTATGAATAATACTGATAAATCCTTCATAGTTTGAGAAAGCTTATTAATAGATTCCACAAACTATAAAAGCCAATAACGAGAATACTGAATTCGTTAAAGAGACAACAAAGTCAAAATGTGCAGTTGACGATAGTCCACATGCAACTTTTTTTACCAGTTAGATATCTTTCTCCCTTTCAACTGTGAAAGCTTCACTCTTTTTTAGTTTGACCATCTAACGCTCGTTAAATATCTGTGTGAGATGTTGGATCGAACTCTAGTATGGTTGAAGGGTAGCTTCTGGTTCGACAGGAATTAAGCATGAGGTCGAAGTCTGTTCGCGTGCTGCTGTCGGAGTAATGGGTGTTGTAGTCGAAGTTTGTTCTAACATGCATTAGTCAATATTACTAGGGTTGTTAGCATGTTGAATTGGGCCTTGCTTGTAAGCCCAAGTGTTTAAGTTAGCTTGTACCCTAAGTTAGCTTGTAATGGGTAATTGTTAAAAAGCCCATTAGGTTAGTGTGCTATTTTTATTATAAATAAGATGCTAGTTTCTTAATCTTGGCATAAGGAAAAATAAGAAGATAAAATCCTAATTTCAAGAGAGAGAGGTTGTTTTGTTATTCTTGTATACTTGTAATATTGTTCTAAGAGAAAGGAAAGAATATCAGTATTATAACCAATCCTTGTTGTTCTTTGTTGTTTTACCTTATTTTCTTTGTTAACCCTAACCCTTGTGTGTTTCTTGATCATTAAGAAACCAGTTTATACTTTGTTTAAAGGTATCCGATTCACAACAAATTGGTGAGGCGAGCATGGAAAAGATGCCTTAAACAAAGTATGAGATTGAAAAGTTCACCGGAGTGAACGACTTTGGTCTGTGACGCTTAAAGATGAAAGCCTTATTGGTTCAGTAGAGTTGTTTGGAAGTGTTGAAGGGTGAGGAAGCCATGGACGCTGCATTAACGACAAAAGAAAAGATGGGCATGATCGAGAAAGTCCACAACATAATATTGTTGAGCCTTGGTGATAAGGTTCTTCGACATGTATCAAAGGAGACTACAACATCAGGATTATGGGTGAAACTTGAAAGTTTGTATATGACCAAATCTCTGGTGAATCGACTCTACCTGAAGTAAGCTTTGTATTAATTCAAGATGAGTGAAGACAAAGTGTTGGCTGAGCAGTTGAATATGTTTAACAAGCTGATTCTTGATCTTGAAAATATTGATGTGAAGATCGATGATGAAGATCAAGCACTATTGTTGTTGTGTACTTTGCCCAGAACACATGCTCACTTCAAAGAAACTCTCTTATATGGAAAAAAGTCCCTGACCTTTGAAGAAGTTCAATCAGCCTTATATTCTAAGGACATGAACAAACAAAAGGAGCATAAACCTTGGACGGTGGGCGAAGGTTTGGCCGTTAAGGGAAAATTCTTGCGAAAGGATGGTAAGTTCGACAAGAAGAAAGGTAAAAGTCAACAGAAGTCTTATAGTGGCGAAATATCTGGTATTCGACGTTATCACTGTAAGAAGGAGGGTCACACAAGAAAGGTGTGCCCTGAACGCCTAAAAGATCATGGAGGTAATGGCAATGCAGCCATTGTTCAAGATGACTTTGACTCATATGATGTTCTTGTGGTTTCAAGTGGTGACTCGAGAAAAGAGTGGATTATAGATTCAGGTTGCACTTGGCACATGACTCCAAACAGAGAATTGTTCGAGGAGCTATATGATCAGGATGGTGGATCTATGCTGCTGGGAAACAACAAATCTTGCAAAATTGCAGGTATTGGATATGTGAGATTCAAGCTCCATGATGAGTCAATAAGGTTATTGACTGAAGTCAGGTATGTGCCTGACTTGAAGAGAAATTTGATTTATCTTGGTAAATTCGACAGAAAGAGATACGTTTTTCAAGGAGAGAAAATTATCCTAAGAGTCATGAAGGGGTCGAAGGAAGTCTTGAGAGGCGTGAAGAAACAAGGCTTGTATACCCTTGAGGCTGAGGTTGTAAGTGGTTCGACAAATGTTGCATCCACGAAACTTATGTCGAAGACAGAATTATGGCACATGAGATTGGGCCATGTCAGCGAAAGAGGCCTGGTCAAATTGGGGAAGCAGAACCTGCTAGGAGGTGACAAAGTCGAAAAGTTAGAGTTTTGTGAATCTTGTGTATTTGGTAAATCCTGTAGGGCGAAGTTTAACAAAGGCAAACAAAGAACACATGGATCCCTGGGTTACATTCATGCTGATCTTTGAGGGTCTGCAAGGAATCCTTCACACTCAGGTGCAAGGTATTTTCTATCCATCGTTGATGACTACTCTGGAAAGCTATAAGTATTCATTCAGAAGACGAAGGATGAAAATTTTGAGAATTTCAAAAGTTGGAAGATTCTGGTCGAAACTCAAACTGGCAGAAAGGTTAAGAGGTTGAGAACCGACAATGGCCTTGAATTTTGCAATGAAGCGTTCGACAGTTACTGTGTTGAGTCTGGGATTGCAAGGCATAAGTCTATAGCAGACACTCCTCAATAAAATGTCTTAGCTGAAAGATTCAATCGAACAATCTTTGAAAGGGTTAGATGCATGTTGGTTAATGCTGGGTTGAAGAAGGTGTTTTGGGCGGAAGCTGTTTCGACAGTAGCTTACCTGATAAATAGATGTCCCTTGACTGCCTTGGGAATGAAGAAACCTGAAGAAGTTTGGTCAGGACATCCACCTAGTCTCGACAAATTGAGAGTATTTGGCTGCATGACCTATGCTCATATTAGGCAAGACAAGGTCGAACCTAGAGCTCTGAAATGCATGTTCATGGGATACCATGAAGGATTCAAAGCTTACAGGTTATGGTGCCTAGAGCCAGGTCACAGGAGGTGTATCACCAGTCAAGATGTAGTTTTTAATGAAGTAGAGATGGATTTCAAGAAAACTGATGATGCTGACGAAGAGATGGAACATGTTGATGCTGAATTGCGTACCCCAGATGAAGTTGAAGAATACACAAAAGATCTTGTCGAAGATGAGGAGACTGATAATGACTATCTACTAGCAAGAGACAGGTCGAGGAGAGTCATCAAGCCACCTCAGAGATTTGGGTATGCATATCTTATAGCTTATGCCTTAATCTCTACAAGTGAGGTTCTAGACGAAGAACCTAGAGACTATAAGGAAGTTATGAGGAGTCGAAAGAAGACTGAATGGATGAAGGCCATGGATGATGAGATGAAATCTCTTCATGATAAAAAACCTAGAAACTGATCAAGAAACCTGCTGGATCCAGGTTAGTCAGATGTAAATGGATTTTCAAAGTTAAGGAAGGAATTGAAGGAGTGGCGTCAAAGAGATACAAGGCAAGATTGGTTGCTAGGGGGTTCACTTAGAAAGAAGGTATCGACTTTAATGATGCATTCTCTCATGTTGTGAAGCACAGATCCATTCGAATGTTGCTTGCCACAGTGGTATATTTTGATCTTGAACTGGAACAGATGGATGTGAAGACTGCATTCTTGTATGGTGACTTAGATGAAACAATCCTGATAAGGCAACCTGAAGGGTATGTCGAAAAAGGGAAGGAAGATTATGTGTGCAATCTGAATAGATCCTTATATGGACTGAAACAATCTCCTCGACAGTGGAATAGAAGATTCGAAAAGTTCATGGCACACATATGTTTCACCAGAAGTCAGTTCAACCACTGTGTTTACTTCAGATTTCGACCGGGTAATTCATTTGTTGTTTTGTTGCTCTATGTGGATGATATTCTAATAGCAAGCAACAACGTCGAAGAGGTAATGAAGGTGAAGGCTGAAATCAATAAGGAGTTCAACATAAAAGATCTGAGAGTTGCGTTCAGGATTCTTGGGATTGACATCCGAATAGATAGAAAGGAGTCGAGATTATGCTTATCTGCAGAGGCATACCTATGGAAGATTCTCGAAAAGTATGGTATGTCGAATTCAAAGCGTGTTGTGACTCCGACAAACCCTTAATTCAAGCTGGATATAAATCAGTGTCCCAACACTGATGAAAAAACTTATACGAATAGCATTCTATATGCTAACATAGTAGGTTCTTTGATGTATCCTATGATCTGTACTAGACCCGACATAGCATATGCAGTAAGTCTTGTAATCAAATACATGGCAAATCCTGGAAAGGCTCACTGGAAAGCATTGAAGTAGATTCTAAGGTACATAAATGGGTCTCTGAATAGAGTCCTAATTTATCACGGAGCCTTAGGTGAAGATCTCAAAGCAGCAATTGAAGGACATGTCGACTCTGATTATGCAGGTTGTATGGATTCCAGAAAATCTATTTCTGGATATGTGTTCACTATGTTTGGGACAACAATCAGTTGGAAAGCAACATTTCAGAAGGTTGTTGCCTTATCAACCACTGAAGCGGAGTATATTGCCCTAACTGAAGCTGTGAAGGAAGCATCATGGCTTGAAAAGGGTTTGCAAAGGAGCTGAAACTTCAAGGTCGAGTTACCACTGTTAAATGTGATTGTCAAAGTGCAATACACCTGTCGAAGAATTCAACCTATCATGAGAGAACCAAGCACATTTATGTGAGGCTGCATTTCGTCAGAGGGGTAATAGAGTGTGGAGAAGTCCAAGTGCTGAAGGTTTCGACAGATTATAATGCTGCTGATATGATCATCAAGACGTTGCCCAGTTGCAAGTTTTTCCACTGTATGCAGTTAATAAAGCTGCATGAAGAAAGCTAGTTTCTTGATGTTATAGAGTTAGATCCAAGATGGATATTTGTGAGATGTTGGATCGAACTCTAGTATGGTCGAAGGGTAGCTTCTGGTTCGACAAGAATTAAGCATGAGGTCAAAGTTTGTTTGCGTGTTGCTGTCGGAGTAATGTATGTTGTAGTCAAAGTTTGTTCTAACATGCATTAGTCAATATTGCTAGGGTTGTTAGCATGTTGAATTGTTCCTTGCTTGTAAGCCCAATTGTTTAAGTTAGCTTGTAATGGGTAATTGTTAAAAAACCGTTAGGTTAGTGTGCTTTTTTATTATAAATAGGATGCTAGTTTCTCAATCTTGGCATAAGGAAAAATAGGAAGATAAAATCCTAATTTCAAGAGAGACAGGTTATTTTGTTAGTCTTGTATACTTGTAATCTTGTTCTAAGAGAAAGGAAAGAATAACAATATTATACCAATGCTTGTTGTTCCTCGTTGTTTTAACTTGTTTTCTTTGTTAACCCTAACCCTTGTGTGTTTCTTGATCATTAAGAAACCGGTTTATATTTTGTTTTAAGGTATCCGATTTACAACAATCTGGATATAAAAGATGTGATACTGAACAAAACTTTACATACATAATGTAATCAACTACACCCAATACATGGAATAATCATATGGATAATAGAATTTTCACTTATTGATCTCTAGGTTAACTCCATCTTGACGCTGCAACACAATATCCATTAATCCTCAGAAAGTACCTTCTCTTTGTCTTCTTTTGAGATGAAATTTCCTCACTTTTTGGAAAATGAGCAAACTGTCGGTTCGCTACAAGAGATACTTCAATCTCCCTTTTTCTTTAGTATTTTACGATAAAAGTAACAAACATTTAATCAATATCAACAATAAACTAAAAATAAAATCATCTAGTATATCAAATAAACACATGCACCATAAAAGCATCAATGGATGAATTTTCTGCATCAAATAGAAACTATGTTACAACAACCATGTTGACCAATAAATTTTGCATCAGAGCAGTTATTGAAAGAGAATTAAGGGCCCAAAAAGAGTATACTTATAAACATCCATTTCATATGGTTTTTTTTTCACAATCAAGAATTGACATACCTTTAATATTGTCCTTTAAATACATATTATAATCTGATTCTAATATACTTTTCAATGGACTTGCATTAGTATGTGAAAACTTGAAGTCAGATTTCAGGGCATCGCCAACAGGTCCTTCAGTTTCATGTGATAATGAGAACCAACAAAATTCATACAAATAGCATAGAAAAATCAATAGACAAACTAAATAGTGAAAGATAAAATTCAAAATAAATTAAATGTTCAAAGGAAGTATATAAGACTGCAACAGGTAAAATCTATTTCATATATCTTCTTACTAAAACAAATGCAAGACATCAATTAAGTGAAGATATGTATGATATCAAACAATAAAAAACTACCAAAATGTAGCTTAATAATGACTGCAATTGATTATACATCTGATAAATGTAATGCTAGTCATAAGAACATACTTTGAGGAATCGGATGACACAGTGCTAACTTCAGGCTGTTCGTATGCAATAAATTGTTAGTTGAAATATGATGTAATGTAATAAAGAAAAACACCAGATAATTGAAATTGAAGAAGTTGTTTATTGGTAGTAGTGTGAAAATGCTGATGGATAACACAATGCTAATGATATAGAAACTGATCCATTAGCAAACATCATATTATATCTCTTTTTCATGGTATAGTTAATCAAAACGCAGGCCTTTTATGGTGTTCTTGGAGGGCTTGGTCAATTCGACATATATGTATAGAAGACTACTTTCAGTGTAGCTTTTTATCAAACAGTATGCATGCATGCATACTGTTCCGGTGGAAATAGGATATCAAACTATTAATTAGTTTGAATCACAATTCTTAATTTACAACCGCTCTTTGATTTATCCGAAGGAAAAGGTCAAAAGAGGGAAAACCTATTTTTGCATCGTAAACACAATGCGGGGAGAGACCTAGGTAAGGGGTTGGTTAAGCTTAGGGAAGATACTAGCACCCTAAACTTCTGTAGTACTCTACAGGAACCTTTTGTTTAATGTATGCTTTTTTTATTTTATTATCTGTTTGAAATATATACTGAGCTAAGGGATGGAGTGACCTAAAGAGACCTAAGGGTTATTCCTAAGTTTACTCGACAAGATGTCGCATCTTATGCCTATGTATCCTGGATAGGGAATAGAATTAGAGTAATCGTAGTTCCCCTCAAAAGGGAGGTTAGAAACTTCTTGACTATAGTCAAGGTTTCAAGGGGAGTAAATGTATCTTAAGGACACGCTTACGTGGAGTCTTGAAACTCCTATCTCTATGTTGAAACTGTAAATTGAGATTAGGGTTAAAATTAGGGATTCTACGGCGGGAAACCCTACAACAGAGTACGACGACTCTTTGGCCTAAAAGCTAGGGTAAAGAGTATTTTCGTCCACGGCGGAACGCCTAGGCTATTAGGGTTTGGAAATGGTCAAGGTTAGGATTATTGACTCGGTGGTCAAACGGCTAGACCTAATTCCTTCGGGAGGTTCATAATGGTAAAACATGCAAGCAGACATAATATCGTACGACAAAATTAAAATACATAAAAATCAAGAAAACTGTAAAAGAAAGCGTCGCGACGATCACTCGCGTAAATTACAAGTCCCAAAAATGCGAAATAAAATAAACCGCGACCATGGCCTCGCGTAAATTACATCCATGGACCAAAAATAGTACGAATAAATGGAATGACGATAAGCTGAAACAAACAAACTAACGCGGGTTAGACGAAACTGAAATGGCTAAATCGAGAACATATTCTTTTGAATTTTTATTTAAAGGGAAGGTTAATTGTTTTTGTATTTACAAGAAAAATTAGTTTTATTTTAATATCTTTACTTACAAATTTATTTTAATTTAATTAGAGAAAAATGTTTTTTTATTTTTAATATTTTTTAAAAAATAGTTTTTTATTTTAATGTTTGATTTTAATATGAAAAAATGTTAAATTTTGAAAAACTTTAATTTTTAAGGTTAAGAAGGTTTTAACATAAAAATGTTTTAATCTTCAATTACCAAAACAGTTAAACTTCTGATTCCAATTATGTTTAAATTTTTATTGCAATAAAATATTAACAGTTAAAAAACCACACCCAGAATACAACCTAAAGTAATTAATTGAAATGATAAAAAGAATGAGAAAAATAATAATAAAATAAATGAGACATAAAAAGCCATGTTTTTTGCTGAGGACTCATTAGGGTTTCTTTTCATGGCCTCCTCTCCTTCTTCACTCGCGCCGCAGGCGGCTCCCATGGCGAGTTTTCGTCCGATCTTCTTCTTTACGAATGTGGCGTGACCATGGCCCTCATTTGCAGCGTTCTGGAGCCTTCTTCTCTTTTGCATGTTACGGATCCTATGAACCTGAAAAGAACAAACAGTAAATCCATGGGTTCTTACGTTTTTTGATGAACTCCGATGATGGTTAGCTCCGATGGGGATGCAACTGAGGAGCCGAGTGAAGTTGCTCGCCGTTCTCTTGATGAACAACGACGGTAGCCTCCCTCTCCGGTTTCGCCATTCTTTACTCGTTTGTTGCTTCTGGGTTTTTCTCCCCTTCGTTCGTATAGGGTGGTGATGTTTTTGGACTGAGGCTGATGTTTGGATGGTTCGTGATTTTCCGCTGGTATTCTTTCCGGCCGCCGCGACAACGCTCTTCTTTTCCTCTTCTTCTGATTGAGGCAATGATGATGGAACTCCATGAGTTTCTCTGAGCCTCCACCTTTGGGGTGATGGTGATGAAGGATCTTAAAGGCCTCTGAATCCCCCTTTGGCTTTTCGTGCTACTTATTGTTGTTGTGCCGCCGTTTGTTCTTCGTAAGGGTTTCAGATCCTTAGTGAAGATTTTATATGGTTTGATTTATGGGCTTTTGTGAGGGCGTGAGGTTTCGAATCCGCGACTTGCTCTCCAGATTTGCGGGCGAATTTGTTTCGGCGGTTTTGGCGGAGAGACTTACGAATACGAACTTGTCGTATCTTGCTTGCTGCTCTGAGTATGAGTTTCTTGTAATTTTGTTACCGTTGGCTTGTTTGATCCGTGGTTATTGAACCGGCCGTTGGATTTTGTTACGGTGTTCTGGAAATGGTTATGGTTGGATCTGGATTTTGGAACTGCTTTGAACTGGTTTGAACTTGTTGGAATCTGGTTTGAACTCGATTCTGAACTGTTTTCACTTGTTTGACCTGCTGGATTTGTTGGAATTGGTTTTTTCGAAAGATTGGCGTTAAGGTCCAATTTTTGGGCAAACCGTCTTTCGGGAACAATCACTTTTCTCAAACCGGCTTTTCGAATAAGTTCTTTTAGCCAAACTGCTTATTTCAAAAGCAATTTTCCTCTTCTCTTTCTCGGTGCCTCGGATAAATATAAGAACAAAAGCTGCCTGATCGGGCCATCGGCCGACACCCGATGATGATACTACTCTGAGGGTGTCGGGAAAATTAACTCAATAGAATTGTTTGTTCGTTTTGATTGCAGGTTCGAAGGACAATCGGAGGAGAAATCAAAAGCAAAAGAAATCGGATAATCGGAGGCTTAGGAAAATGTTTAGGAGAAATAACTTATTATTATTTTTGTAATTTTAATTATTTTTTGTTTATATTTTTTTGTAATTTTTGTATATTTTTATGTAAAGAAATATTATGAATAATAAAATTCTTTACTTATTATTTTTTTATATTTAAAATATTGTAAACTAGAAACATTATTATTATTATTATCATTTTTTATCCACATGAAAAGGAAAAACCAATATTAAAAGAAAAATAAAATCAAATAATAGAATGAAATGAAATAAAATCTCATAAAAACAAATGACAAAAATGAAATAACATGGAATTGATTTTTTTTTAAATGAAAATAATGGTGGATTTAAAAATGAACTAATTTACATGATGCCATGCGATTAAAAATGAAAATAATTAGAAAAATGAAATGAAATTGATTTAATCCATAAAATTAATCTAATCCATGAAATAAAATGATTTAATAATGAAAATGAAATAAAAATTGGTTTAACTATGAAATGAAATGAAATTAATTATGAAATAGCAATAAAAATCTTATAAAATGGAAAGGGAAACACCACTAAAATCCTAAATTTTTTTATAATTTCCGACTCATCCGATTTGTCCGACTAATCCTGCTTCCAACATAGCTCCAATCCTCCTCAACCAAACAATTCCAACTACACCTCGACCCTGAATCACATCAACCAAATCAAACGGCCCAAATTTCTTGACTACCGCTCAAAATTCATAAATGGACAGCTGACTGCGAACAAATGACCATTTTACCCTTCTTGAACTAAAGAGCGCGCCACATGATTATTTTCCTGCAGAATCAACCGACTACACAAACCTGTTAGCGGTTAGTTAAATGAAATGAAAAATGCAATGGAATGCGAGATGATCCGACTAAATCTTAGGGCAAAATTTGGGGTATTACACATACCTACAAAATGTATAATCATGAATGTAATGTAATATAACCATGATAACAACATTAAGTGAATTCAAGAAACTATGTTACCTTGTGTTTGGAAGTGCGGTATTATATGAACATAATTTGTCTTAAAATGAAATAAAATGAAAAGCACAAATCAGAAATGAAACCATATTCGTTTCGCAAGACCGAAAAAATCCCGCACTTTATATAAGATGGGACATGACGTTCGCAAGCTCCGAAAAATCGAACCCCCACTGACAACATAATTGCACTCAAGCTAATACTTAAACTCTCCACAACTTGAATAATACCACTGATAAGTGCAACAGAATAAAACCCTTGCTTAATTCTGTCAGGTGTTTTTCCACTAAAGAAAGACGGTGGATGTTGAGGTAATGACAGCGTAACTGAATAACTGTTGAGCATAAGTGCAACAATTTCTATGGAAGGTCTGCCATATGGACTTGAATACACAATAAACTGATATGGATGCATATCATAACTTTATTTCTTGAATAAGATTCGCGCAACATTGGATCGGGTAACTCCAAGGGTGTTTGCCTTGACCATTTTTTTCCAAACCTATGGTATAGTTAAAGCTAGTATTGCATCAAAAGAGCATAAGAAAAAGTGATACTTATTTATACTCACATAGCTTAAGAGGTCATTATCAACATCATACCATTGATTTTAATCAGTATTCTTCTTGCCACTTAAAATTTCTATTTTTATAAAAATTGTAATTTTTGGAAATCTATTATGCCCAATACATGCCATATTTTTATAAAAATAGTAATTTTAATTAGTATTTCAATGAAGCCATTAAGAAATATATTATGCACAATACATGCCATATTTGTTGCAAATTAAATGTAACTGAATATTTTATTTCAAATAGAAATTAAAGTCATACCTGCTGTTATACCAACAAATCATGCTAATAAGTATGCTGATTTTCACGCCCTGTTGCAGAAGTATAAGCCAAACAACCATTATATGCATTTAAACTTATCATTTTGTGAGAGAAATGCAAGAAATGTAGAAACATTGCAAGAAAACAGAATGAGAGAAATTAAACTCATAATGAAAGGTCAAACACTAAGAAACTTCCCTTGGCTGCACTTTTCATTGGTTTCCCCGGCCTATGGCCCTTGACATGCCTGAACCGGGAGGCAATAGTCCTCAGACGGTGTGCCACAAAGTTTAAAAATATGATGCAATTAAAAGAACAAATTGAGAAGTGAAACATGTGAATTGAATAGTTGATTACGAAAGATCAACATAATCAAAACCGTAGAATAATATATGAGTGTGCAGAATAGCTTACCTCATTACCTCATATACTCTATTTCTTCTTCATCTCTAAATATCAAATCAGTCTCACGTTAATTTTGTCTAAACAATAATATATAAGATATATAAACAACTATAAGATGTATAACAATACTCTTTGAGTACCTAAATTTGGCATACATGTCAACCAAAGCACTCCTTACATATACATCTTCCTCCATACCAATCACCAAAGCATAGCCATGAATCTCCTTCCCAAACCTCACTGTTATGACAGAAGCACAAGCTGGAAGAAGCGCACTGAATAGTAGTATACCATCACGTTTTTATTTACATAGCATAAAAAACGCATGTACTTAATTGTGCAAATTACCTGCACAACTTCTTCATTGTGAGAAATGAAATTAATATGTTCCTTCGAAAAGATGCATATAATGGCACATGTAGCTCTTCACATTTTTGAAATAACATGACCTCCTTTCCCAAGAGCACCCTACTTGTGGTAAACGCACAAGGAACCAACAACAACTGCATTAATTTGCTCAAACCCAATCTGTGAGTCGACCATGAACGCGAATAATAACATCTTGAGCAGGAGAATGCTTTCACTCAGAATTCTACATAATTTTATATCATCTTTAGTTCAATCGCCTTAATAAATATCATATGCTTCCTGCAAAAAATTAGCCCTCTCGAAAAAAAAAATTTAGCACACATGTGTTCCCTGCAAATATTTATCTGACTATTATATTATTAATACTTATGCAAGACATAAACACTAAACCATATGCTCATTAAAATTAAGGAAATGGATTAGATACAAATTGGTGAGAAATATACTTACCTCATTTCACTTTTTGCTTCTCTTTTAATCTCCACCGCCAACTTTTTCCCCCTGTAGTACACAAGGCAGTGAAACACTAAAAGGAAATATGAAATAGGGTAAAATCACTAAGAAGATCTTTGTTAGCACTATTTACCTCAATATGAAGAGATGATATCTCTCTTTCAATTCATGCAAAAAAGAAATGGTACATAATTGCTTATTTATCTAAGCAATATTTTGTACATACTGCACCACCAAATGAGAGACAAGAAATACTTAAAGGAAATCTTACTTTAAAATTAAAATGTATATGAAATAAGTATAGTTCAAATGTATAGGGTAAAAAACTTATTTCTTAGTAAACCCTAAATTTAAAGAGTAAATAACTTAACGAACGTTACCGATGCGAGGGTGATGATGGACTACATATCCTTCACAAACCTTCACCAAATACAAAAACCATCAAAAACCCTAAAACCACAATGAAATTAAATTTTTTCCAAACTTTCACAATAAAACACAAACATAAACTAAAACCAGATCTCATAACACTCAATCAAATAAAAACCTCCATCCAAACCAAAACAAAAATGAACAAAAAAATCGTTTTTCTACCCAAACCAAATCAAACCCCTTTGTTCAATGGACAAAAAATGCAGAAAGCAATCAAATTAAAACCGCAACCTATAAATAGACCTCCATCTTCTTCTTCATTTGAAATCAAAACCACAACCCACATGCATATATCCTTCTTCTTCGCATAATCTGATTTTGCAAAGAAACATTGAGAATAAGAAGGGTGTAAAGCAACAATTGGAGAATTGAAAAACCAGTAAAAAAATTAATTGAAAGGGTTAAAATAAAGTGATGCACTTACAAAGAGAGGGAAATGGAAAGGAAGAAATGATTGAAAAGGGAGAGAGGGAGCAATGACGGGAATGAAAGATGGGGGGGGAGAGAAAATGACAGAGAGAGGGGAATGGAAAGGAAGTGCCAGGGGAGAGAGGATGATGATGAAAATTTGAAATGAAATTTTCCAAATGAGCCACTTGTCATAATGGTTAAATTCTATTGGTTGTGATGATTTGATTTAGTAAATTACCATTAAGGGCATCTTTAGGTGTAAATAAATTTTCATTAAAGGGTAAATGATGGTGTTACTATGCATCTTCCATTATTAGTTAGGTAGTTGGATACTATAAAATATTAACTTTTATCAATTTGCACTTCTCTTTAGTCAAATTCTATCAAACAATAAAAAATTGTATTGTGCATAGAACCATAACAGTGTTTGAGGTTTAAGATTCAAAGTTCTTTTTGGACAAAGGTGAATGTAAATGTCAACATGACGAACTTGTTTTATGATGTCTTTAGAAGTTATCTTGAGATGTCTTGAGAAGTTAGATAGGTTTAGTGTGAGAACAAGATTTGGTTCTGCATCTGGTCTAATAATACATTGTTTGTTAGAGAACACTTTTGTACCCTAATAGGTTTGTATAGTGTGTAGCTTTTGGTAATAGGTTCTGATTCTGAAGAATTAGCGTGTGATGTCATCAAACTCTGAACTCAACACACTCTGCCTCTGAAGAGATACAAAGTTCATTTTACAAAGTTATGCTAAGTTCTGAAATGCTCTTAGACAACGGTCCTGATGAACATTTGTGCTAAAACTTATGACTATGACTTTGATAGAAGAGTCTCTGAAGGTTTATCACATTATCAAGATTCTGAAGAACAAGTTTTGAAAACTCTAAAGACCAGGTTCTGAGAAACTGTGTCAAAATCTAAAGACAAAGTTCTGAAGCTTCTCTTAACCAGTCTCTTGATCATTCTAAACATGCTTCAACAATATTTACTTAGAAGCCTATGAAGATTGGAAGATAAGATTAAACAATTTTACATGAGAAGCAGTAGTGCACAATACAAGATCAATATTCCTTCCACTTTGCTGATTTCATGGGGTAAGTGTTGCACCCTAATTTTGACCTTAAAATCCCACCTCCTTGTGCGTTTTCTTTCGTTTATCTTTATTCTTTCGCAATTGTGTTTATCAGGGCTAACGAGTGTGTGTAGGACTATTTTTTTTTGCTTTAAAGACATCTCAGGTGGATTCTTACGACCACACCCCCTTTAATCAAAGTTCAAGTTAAGACCAAAGTTTTAACATTGACCAATCTCCAAAAACATTAAAGGAGTTTCTATAAAATTAAATCATGAGGGAGTTTAACAATAAGAGATGTTTACATGGAAAATTTTTGTTCGACATTACACCCTTATATTCAAGATTAACACTCATATTAAGTTCTTGCTCATTTAAACCTGCGAATATGAGAAACCGGTTTGTGAAGAAATATATTATCAGTGGTGAAACCGAGTTATTGCAGGATTCTGTCAATATTCGCAAAGTGTAGCCCGTATGTTCACCAAGTTTCTCAGGATTAATTCAAGCACATATTAAGTTGAGAGAAAGTTTATGAAAACCAATTGGATTTTTAAGTTGCAAAAGTAAAAGGATGCATCATAAATATCACAAAAAAGAGTCTTAAGGAGGTTTAGATTCCTTGTGACTAAATTAAATAGTTTGTTCAAATACAAAAGCAAGTATGGATTTTAATAATTTCTTCACTATCCATCTCTATGTGTTTGTGTTCATACAAACTTAGAATCTAAAGCTTCTAAAGTCGTTATGGAAAAGAAGCGAAGTATTCTATGATTACATAGCAAGTTTATCCCAACTTCTAAGTACTTGGATGTTGATATATTAACTAAAACTAGACGTCTATCTCCCAGCTCTACAGAGGTTTGATATCGCTCACAAGTAGTTACCCAACTTCCAAGATGTTGATGTAGTAGCACATCACGGAAGCCCACACTACAGGACTTGGGAGCTTGTTTCATCACCTTCCATTCCCTGTCAACTTCTTCACAGAGTCTAACTACCATCACTACCAATATTTGGCCTTGTCTTTCGAAAGATTGATGTTTCCGTCTGGGATCCTGAAGGGGATTTTGAAGGTCAGAAAGCCAATTCTCTGCCCAAGCTTCCGTCCAAATCTTCACCTACATCTTCATGGTTCACCGTCAATTATGATGCGCCGTACAAATTCGTCTTCTAGTTGTACTTTCCAGCTCCCTCGCCAACGACATGCCGAAATATACCTCCGCCAAGACCACCGGTTCCTAGCATTTCGTCAACCAAAGACTATGACAACCTGTGTAAAATTGATAATGAGACTAAGTTTATAATATTTGAAGACCACTTTCAAGATGGCGATGAAAGTCGAATGAACATTACCAAAACACAACCAGTGCCCAGAAATCCCTGGCAAGAACTACTTGAAATATTGCTGATTCCCTTCACGATCACGACATCAAATTAAGCTACCTCTTCGGCTCCACGGGTGACTTTGGCTTTGAGTTTTCACGTAAAGAGTTGCCATGGAACATGAAGAAAGGGTAATTAGCATAAAATTGCATTGAGGAGTTGAAAGTGTTAGATATGTACCCAAAGCATTCAGTGCTGGCTCCCGCTCTTGAGCGAAGCAATTCCTACCTTTGTGACTCAAATAGAGGAACACATTCATGGCTGCACCACCTTGATTTCGCCCTTGCACCTTTTCTTGCTCCGCAAATCCGCCACAAGCTCCCTTTCTAGCGACCTGCAGTGAGGGAAATATTTGTCATTTCAACTTCTCAAACTAAGTCAAAAACATAAAGACATAGGTGAAGCAGATTATGTCGAGAGGCCAAAAATTCAGAATAACCCTGATCAACAGATACTCATAAGTAAAGCGTACTTAGTTGGAAATATTGGAACCTCTCTTCAAGAATCATTTTTAGAATGGGCGAGATGATGCGTAGTCAAGAGCTTGATGGCAGTACTAGTCAGTCTATCCCTCATGGAGTGGATGCAAGCCAGTCAAACAAGAGTAGCCATTCTGTGAAGGGCTTTGCAATTACTGATGTCTCTTCTCCTTACTTTCCTTCAAAAATCATACTTGAGAGCTCTATTGATTCACTACCGAAAATAAAGCAAACAATTTCTAGCACTTCCGATAATAGCTATTTCCATGGTTCGGCTTCTGGAGGCTTAAGTGATTCTATCAGTTCTTCTATGTTTAGAGAGACCATTAGATCTGATAGTGGTTTGCCTAATCTTCTTGGTGCAACTATACCTGCATATGATACCATTGGTTATGAAGCAAGGAATTCCTTTAACCACACACCAATACATTCAGTGTCGACAGAATCAAGCTCTAGAAAGTGACGTCCATCTTTTCTTGATGTGAATCGACCTTCTACAAGGCTTCCATTTCATCAACCAGAGAAAAATGCCTCTAAGTACAATCATTTAGAATCAAGCAGCAACGACATTCCTTTCAGTTGCGTAGCAAGTTATGTTAACTTGCGAAATGTCCGCGTGAACCCCATGCAACACCAAAAAAACTGGAGTGTGGATGAATGGTGATAACCTTGCGATTCCGTTGAAGATGCATAACAAAATTTCGGAGTAATTAACGCGGAAACCTGCAATGATGTATTTAAATGATTAGCCGACAAGCATAATGAGAAAGAAATCAGTAAGAAAGGAAGTACGGAAGATCAATCAATTCCCTGCTACAAACAGGGGCAGTCAAAGCCTCTCAATACCCGTATGCTACCAGCCTCGGTAAAAGATTTTCGACCTTTCCATAAGCTAGGAATTAGTCGTTTCTTCTGTAACCTCCTATGAGAGTATTATCAGTAATAATCTTAGGAAGATATGTATATGAATTGATGTTCTAAACCATGGTCTGAAGAGCTTACCCGGAAGCCGAAAGGTCTTTGAAGCAAAACTCTAAAAATCGAGCACATTAATACAATGTTTACATCAAGTACAACCATCAAATGACCCTGAGATTAATGACTTCATCGTACAACACTCGCACGAACTGAGGAAGTTCACTTTTTCCAGGTTAAGAGCCATAGCCACTGATTAAGAAAGATGAAATGGTCCTGTGTTGTTGGCATATCAAAAATGGGAGCTCAGAGATTTTAGAAAAGTTTTAAGACCGCCACCATCAGGCCACGTAGTCCCGATTTAGACTGCAGCAAACAAAAGGGGAAAAGTCATCAATACAAGAATGAATAATGTGACAATCCTTAGCACAAATTCAAAGTTTATTTGAACATATCATTGCTTTCCAAAACGATCTTTAAAGTACCAAAATCAAGGGAAGACTGAAATTTACGCACAAAGCCAAACATTTAAAGCTATCATTCCAAACATGTTTCAAGAGAAATCAGTCGAAGATGGAAAATTTTGAGACACAATCAAACATGTTAATTCGAAAACAACAAGATTTAAAAGCCAATCGAATTGTTTCCAAAAAGTTTCAGCATGCTTCAGACATTTCCTAAACCAAAAAGGAAATTAGTTATTGTTATTAACCTATTCAATTCACTCAACCATCTATAAGAAGGAGGAAATTGAGATGAGGAATCCACGAGAAAATTCACAAAGAAATCCACAAACAATTCTCAAAAATCACAATCTCAAAGACTCACAACCTAGGCAGAAATACATAAACATTCACCAAAATCTACAAACAGTTACAGATAAGATTCATGATAGCCACAAAATCCCCAATTCATAAAACTCTAAAATGCTAAAAATTCGTGAAAAAGAAGAAGAACCGAAAACTTATCTCTGGTGTTCATCTCACGCTGCCAAGACCTCCATCGGAACTTGCGAACCAGCCTACCGTCATCAACAACCATCCCCGTCGGAATCCCGAGATCCACCGCCCTCCCTTTGATTACCTCCTCGGAGTGGTAAACTCGTTCTCTATCTAACTCAATTTCGATTTTGATCTGATTTAACTTTGATTGTTGTTGCTTGTTTTGCTTTGAATTTCATGAAATTGTTCTGAGGATCCACTTCGAATCGGTGACCGAATCAGAAAGAGGAATAGGGATAAAACAGAAGAAGAAATAGAAGGAATCGGAAAGATGAAGAAATCAGAGATTGACGGCAAGGGAAGGGATCGAGCGAGAGAGGAAAAGAACGGAGAAAGATGGCGAACAGGGGAGAGGGCGCAATCGGAGAGGAGAAGGATTCCCAGTTTGTGGAATCTGATTTGGGGCTTAGGGTTTATCGTTTCCCTTGTAGTTTTTTGTTCGTGTTTCATGATTGAAGTTATTCCTTGCACACACACAACACCACACGTAGCCACATCACCGCTAATCCCCTCATTATCCCTTAATTTGTCACTTAACTTCTAATTAACAACTAATCTTTTTAATCTTTTTCAATTAAAACAATCCTTCGCCTAATAATCTAACTAATTAATCTTTTTTATTAATTAATAGACTAACAATCAAATCCTTTTTATCAGATATTTATTAATAATTTTTTTAATTAGCCCCTTTTATTAGGTAATTTATTTAATTAATTTTAATATTTCACTAACACCTTTTTTAATATCCTATTATTATAAAAAACCCCTTTTTTTTCACCTTATTAAATAATAATGATCAGATAATCTTTTTTAATTTAATTTACTGTTATGATAATAATTAAAAATTATTTTATCTCAATAACCCTTTTTAAAATAACTTCCATTTTTATTAACAACTAAAAACATTTTGATAAGGCCCTTCTTTTTTTAACCTTTTTAATAACAACCACACTTTTATATAAATCTATTTCATAACCCAAAAAAGAGAAAGAAAATAATTTATGATAGTAACCAAAACTACCTATATTTTTAAGGAGACCTATTTTATCTAATAAGTCCTTATTTATTGATGCCTAAAATCTTTTTGCTAATAAAATTAACCTTTCTTAAAATCAACTCAACATTCCCCTTAAAATCAATTCGATTAAAAAATGAACCAACATCGCAACTTAATCAATCATGCACGCTTACGCCGCTCCCGTATCTGCACCAACACATCCACATTCACACACTTAGCGCTTTCATGCGTGTGTATGGCTTTACTTTCCGCAATTTAACATTACCACAATTTATCTTTTTATCGCATCACATTCCGTCCAAAGGAAAAACCTACACATGATTCAACAATTGTGTGTAGTGCACATCATTTGCATCATTCTCCCTTTGATCCTTGATCCTATTCAAGTTGATCTTTCTAAGTATAGATCCTACCCCATAGGAAGGACTTCTTTTACAACTTAGATACAAACAAAACAAAACAATACAACAACATTCACACATTAGAGAAAGATGCCAAATCATCTTAAGCGAGATAAAATCTCCACCCCACATCAATACAATCAATACCGTAGGAACTTTGCCTTAAGAGAGATAGAGGCGTACCTCGTCGATCTATATCCGAGTACTTGAGCCCTTCTCTTAAGACGATGCAAAGACTATTTTTCTACAACTTGTGGCGATTAAATCTCCCTTAAAATGACAACACATCTCTTCTCCTAAAATCAATCAATCAACTATCCTAAACCAGTAGGAACTTTGACCACAGTCAAAGAACTCCTCAAACCTTTTAGGGGAACTACAAAATACTCTGATTCCACTCCCGTAAGGATATGTAGGCATAAGATGTGATATCTTATCGAGTATACTTAGAAATAAACCCCTAGGTCTTTTACCTTTAAGCAAGTAAACCTTAGCAATAAACAAACATAAAAACAAGAGGTTCCTGTAGAGTACTACAGAAACTTAGGATGCTAGTACCTTCCCTAAGTTTAACCGACCCCCAAACCTATAACTTTCTAAACCTTGCATTTGCATTGCATTGTGGGAATTTCGATCTTTATCCCTTCCTTTGGACAAATCAAAGTTCGGTTGCAAAATGAATTAAAGATTCAAACTAATCAATAGTTTGGTATCCAAATTTCACCGCGACAATAAGAACTGTACTGTTTATACCATTTTGTCTCCCACCTTGGCAGACCATTATACAAGGTGACATCTCATTTACGAAGATGTCCATTCTACCCTCTAATATATCTTTTCATGCCTATATAAATTAGACTTGGAAGAATGCATGAAGTTTCTAATTCTGCTACTCTATTCACGCTACAACGCTTTTGCTGAACATACTATTTTTAGGAATATAGATAGAAAACACACATAGAGCTTTTGTTCATTATTATGTGTCTGTAGTCTGGTGATTATAGTGGATTAAGTCCTTATTGAGAAGGATAAATCACCTTTGCGGGTGGAATGGCTTAGCTTCATTAACAGTGAACTAGTATAAAAATAATTGTGTTAATTTATTTTTCACTCTTGGTTCTATTTTGAGTGTTTGGGTACCAAATTTTTTTAATCTTAGAAACCCAATTCAAACCCCCATTTCTTGTGTTTCTTGCCACCTTCAATTGGCATCAGAGCTCCGATTCTGGTATTGATTTCATATCAAACACTTAGCCGTGTCAGATAAAGATCCAGTGTGAAACACAATGGCAGCTATTCCACCACCTCCTCTTGTTGTTAATGATCGAAATCATTATAGCGTTAAACCTCCTGTCTTTGATGGAGAAATATTTGATTATTGGAAAGATAGGATATAAAGATTCTTTCTTGGTCACGACGTAGATCTATGGGATATGGTAGTTGATGGCTACATACATCCAGTAGATGCTAGCGACAACAAGATAGAAAGAAGAGTGACGAAAAACCAACAAAAGAAAGATTATAAAAATAATTACAAGGCTAGAACCATATTGTTGAACACCATATCTTATACTGAGTATGAGAAGATAACAAATAGAGACTCTACTAAGTCAATATTTGATTCTTTGAGGATGACTTACGAAGGAAACACACAAGTCAAAAGAAACCAAAGCTCTTGCTTTGATTCAAAAATATGAAGCGTTTAAGATGGAAGAGAATGAAACAATTGAGAATATGTTCTCAAGGATTCAGACTCTTGTTGTAAGGCTGAAGGTCCTGGACAAATGATATTATACTACTAATCATGTGAAAAAGATAATGAAAAGTCTACCTAGAAGATGGAGACCTATGGTAACTGCTTTGAAGTTATCAAATGACTTGAATAACACCTCTCTTGAAGAACTTGTTAGTTCTCTAAGAAGTCACGAGATTGAGCTTGAAGAAGATGAGCCCCAGAGAAAGGGCAAGTCAATTGCTGTGAAGTCTTTGGGAAAGTATGAAAAGAATATAACTTTTCAAACAGAAGAACAAGAAGAATCTTCAGAAGAGTATGAAGAAGAATATGATCCATCTCTTCTATCTAAACGAGTAAATCAACTTTGGTAGAAAAGACAAAGCATATTCATAGGACAAAGAAGTACAAGTGGTCTTTCCGAGTCCACTTTTGAATCCAAGAAAGTTGGAGTCAGCAAAGAAGTCATTTGCTTTGAATGCAAGGAGCCAGGTCATTACAAGAATGACCACCCCAAGCTGAAAAAGGACATACCCAAGAAGAAAGACTTTAGAGATAAGAAAAATGGTCTAATGGCTACCTGGGAATATTTAGAATCCATAGAAGATGACTTTGAGGAAGAGAAAGAAAATGTAGCACTGATGGCATATACTGAAGCTCCTGCTGAGAAAGATATATAAGAATTAGAATCTGAGTAAGACTCAATAGAGGTATTTGCTGAACTCTCTCGCTTTGAACTTGAATCCAGTTTAACAGAAGTTATGGATAAGTATCAAAAGCTTATGAGCAAATACAAGGATCTGAAGAAGGTTCATGTATCTGAGTCAGAAGCTTACTGTTAGCTTAAGAAAGATTTGTCAACTTTAAAAGAAGAAAACCTTATTTTGATAAACAAAAATTCTAAACTCGAGAAGGAAAATCTTTCAGAAGTATCTACAGATTCTGGTGATGTCATAAAAAAGTATGACAAATCTTTCCAGAAATTTCTTGCTAGAAGCCTAAATAGAAGCGTAATGGCTTCAATGATTTATGGTGTTAGCAGAAACAGAACAAGAGGAAATTGTTATGATTTTGATGAAGAATCTATTTTTGAAAAAGATGATAAACCAAATACTCTCTTCTTATTTTGTCTCTTATCGGAAACAAAATGTTGTTAGGCCTAAAGGTAGAGTTGTCCCTAAACCTAAGGCTAAAGAAAAAGCTCAAACCCATTTCAACTATGCATACATGTGGGTACCTAAGGATAAGATAATTTATGTTGTAGACATCCTTAACAACGGAGTTAAGACACCAGTCATGGTAACTGGACTCTGGATGCTCGCGACACATGACAGGAAGAAGGAATATGTTCCAAAGCCTAGAACTTAAGCTTAGAGGCGTCATCTGTTTCAAATGTGATCAGAAAGGAATGATCATTGACTATATAATAGTTGGTAACAATTATCTTCCCTCTATTACTAATGCTCTTTTAGTTGAAGGATTAATGCATAATCTATTGTCCATAAGTAAATTAAATGACAATGATTATGATATAATCTTCAATTAAATTTTTTGTAAAGCTGTCATTCAGAAGGATGGCTAATTTCTTTTCAATGGAAAGAGGAAAAACAAAATTTACAAGATTAGACTTTCAGATCTGAAAAATAAGAATGTAAAATGTCTTATGTCTATGGATGAAGAGCAATAAACATGACATATACGATTGGGCCATTTTAGCATGAGGAGGATTTCTAAGCTAAACAAGCTTGATTTAGTCAGAGTCCTTTCTAAGCTAAAGTTCACTTCAGATGCTCTTTGTAAAGCATGTCAGTAAGGAAATTTTTTTAAAACTTCTTTCAGAGCTTAAAATGTTGTTTCCACCTCCAGAACATTGAAACTTCTGGAAATTGACCTTTTTGAACCAGTGAAAACTGCTTCTGTCAATGGTAAGAAGTATGGACTAGTCATTGTAGATGACTACAATAGATGGACATGGGTAAAATTCTTAAGACACAAGGATGAGTTACATTCTGTGTTTCCTACCTTTTGTTCTCAAGTGCAAAACAAGAAGGACTTCAGAATTGTTAAAGTTAGAAGTGATCATGGTGGTGAATTCGAAAACAACAGTTTTGAGAAAATCTTTGATGAGAATGGCATTTCCCATGATTTCTCCTATCTTAGAACTCCACAACAGAATGGAGTTGTAGAGAGGAAGAATATGACTTTTCAAGAGATGGCAAGGACCATGGTCAACGTGACTAATATAGCTAAGCACTTTTGGGCAGAGGCAGTCAACATGACATGCTATATTCAGAACAAGATCTCTATAAGACCTATTCTGGGTAAGTATCCCTATGAATTATGGAAGAACAAAAAATTCAACATTTCATATTTTCATCCATTTGGTTGTGATTGTTTTATGTTGAACACTAAAGACAATCTTAACAAGTTTGATTCTAAAGCACATAAATGTATTATGTTAGGATAGTATGAATGCTCTAAAGGCTATAGAGTATACAATACAGAAACACAAATTGTTGAGGAATCAACTCATGTTAGATCTGATGGTACGTTTGACTCTAAAAAGTCAAAACTAGTTAATAAGTTTGCAGATCTGAAGATCACCTACACAGGCTCTGAAGGTAAGACTTCAGAAGTAAAAGATGTTGAGGAAAAAAACTCTGAGACTGCTCAACTTGAAGTTTTTGAAGTTCAAACTCCTATGAGGAGTCATAGACAAAGAACCTCACATTTTGAAGAATTGATTATGGGCGATAAGCTTGAACCTGTCAGAACCAGATCCTTATTCAATCCTTCAAAAGAAACTCTTATGGGTTTGTGATGTCGTCTATGCTTTCCGCAAGTATGCAAAGTACGTCAGAGTAATATAAAGTATTATCATTACCACAGAGACCAATGTCAATCCATCTATAACTATCGTTAAGGTGTTCTATTTTAGGCTAATCAAACAAGATTGTAAAGTGCACAGAAAATTAAAATAATGAAGATAAAATAAATTCAGAAAAACAATACTGGAATGCAATTCACATCGATCTGACAATACTCCTATTGTGTCTAAATAAAATTACTTATATGGAAATATTTTCTTCCTTGAAAAATAGTTAATTAAAAGGGAACCGTCGCGTTAGCATAATCGAAACCAGATTTGATCTTTAATCTATACCAGCCGCCAACGCTGCACCGGTCGCGAATTGCATTAAAGTGAAAAATCCTTTTTTATGTAACTACCTCAAAGAATCAGTTAAAAAGTCCTTTTGATTGGAAACTTACAAAAGGGTTTCCAACATATGCTCGGCCAACCGGATCTTAAACCTATGAACGCGTCCGAAAATAATTTTAAAATCACTTCCTAATAATTTTAAAATTTCCTAATTGATTAACAAAATGCTTCCGCTGTTTTTCTTAATAAAATACTAACCAATTTTTATCTTAAATGTCGGAAGACTTTCGATCTTATCTGACGTAATCACATATCTACTTTCGTAATATCCGATCAAATAAACCACAGAAAAATTGCATTAAAACCAAAACAGCCACTAAAGCATTCCTACATATACAACATACGGAGTATCGTTGAAATGACAATCCTCACATTCCAGCACTAATGATTTAGCTGGACATGACTACGGTAAACAACATACTTTATAATTGATTATCCGAATAAGTCGTTTAAGAAAGATGCGTGTTAAATGTGCAATTGGTTTTGAAAAGTAATAACAAGAACGATACGCTAAAGTTCAGTTTTGAAATAGAATCTTTTGCGATAAAATGAATCAAAGTAAAGCAATGCGAAAAATAAAGAAAATAAAGTAGAGCAATAAAGTAAAGGAATCAAAGGAAGTGCAGGAAATAAACAAATTAAAGGCGATGCGAGAACTAAACAATAATAAAGCAGTGCGAGAAATAAATAATAAAAATGCAGATTAAATTAAAAACCTGCTCCAAATCAGAGACTTAAATCTGGTACAAACTTGTAAAGAAAATAGCGGCAAGATTCAAACTTCTACGCTAGGATGCTCCACACTCACTCACAACAATGGTGCGATAATTCCCTGATGTGATGAATTATCGCTTTAACAAAGTAAGTTTAAGGCCTATGCTGCAACTAAAAGTGGATTCTAGAAAATGAAAAACTAAGTCCAATTTATAGTGAAACAATTCCTTGGACGTCAAGTTGAGTCTTCACAAATCGTGGGAGAGAAAATCTTTGGTCATGGCTTCATTCTCAAATCGTCCTTGACTGGTCCCCCTTTTGTGAAGATGGCACCCGCCATCTGGGCATGGTGTCTGCCATGTATGCAAAATGTGAGAGATGTGGTCTTGTGACCGTTGGAACGTGACGAGAACCCTACACGTCATGGCTACCCCCATGGCCAACGCCATGTGTGTATTTTTCACCAGAAACTCCGTTTTCTACTCTTTTCGCTCCATTTCTTCGTGAAAGGCTCTTATTTGGCAATGTACCTGAAAATAAGACAAAACAAAAGCATAATGAAAGAAAATAACAAATAAACGATAATAAACATGTGCAATCCGAGCCAAATATGCAGTGTGTTTCAGTATTATCAAATTCTCCCACACTTAAACCTTTGCTTCTCCTCAAGCAAACTCTTATGAGCACAAAAGAAAAACAACAACATAAAAGTATTCAATTTAGGAAAAAAATCTTAGTTCGATCAAGGTTACGTAGACAGGTACTAATTCGTGAACCAAACACTTCTTACGGGTTGCGATCATAAGTTTCCTTCATATACAAACCAATATGTATCATGTTATTATACCCAGGCCTAACCTACTCATCCCTCTCTTATGTTTTTTCATTCAGGTGCAATCACATTAAGCCCGTTATCTTGTACTCGCATGGTGAATAAACGTGTTGGTGATCCTGATCCAAATTTTTGTGTCAATATTCAATGATTTTTGTTTTTGCTTTTTAACAAAAACACATAAGCATATTTTTAGAAGTTTCGCTACCGTTGGATTAAGTAACCGGGTGAGGGTTAACTAACTTAAAAGACGGATCCTTTTTCAAAATCTTTGCTTTTTCTACATGTATTTTTCTCTTTTTTTTCTTCCTATTTACGGGATCATTCACTTATTTGCATCGGTTTGTCCACTTAGCGGTAATTTAGATGGTGTTGACTGCTAAAACAAACTACTTAAGGATTAATTCAAGGGTGAGATTTTAAGGCCATCACATAATAAGCATCCGAATCGATTCCTATAATTAAGAAACTTACGGTGTCAAGACAATATCGATTTTTCAAAAGTTTTCTTAAGTCTCTGCAAACAATCCTAAACTTGTCTTACAGCCCAAAATTTCAAAATAAAAGTTGTTTTCTTATTCAAATTTTTTTGGTATGACTCAAGAAATGGGGGAAAATAGATAAACTACACATACGACTTGTAACACCCTTTTTCTACCCCAAAATTTACCAAGACAAAATAACACAAATATCAGAGTGAATAATTAAATCTCATTAAAAAGCCACTAAAATGGCGTATATTTCTCAAAGTCAACAAAATAGGTCCATACTCCGTAAATATGGGTTTTCCTCAAAGTACATCAAAACATCATAAAACAGCGGAACTCAAAGCATAAGTCAAAGTATTTCTCAAAAGGGAAAATAAGGAAAATAACCCACTAATATAAAATCAACTCAAAGAACCTAACCCGATGTTACATATCAAAACAAGACCCTCTAAGCAACTAAAAGACTAAAACGCTCAAAACACTTCAAAATACTCCTCGGCGACGTCCATAGCTAAACTGGCTCATCTGCACATTACCCACATGGAGGTAACATTCAAACAGGCAGGGTGGGTAAAACAGTTCATAATAATCAATGTATGACAATTAGTGCATAAATGGCATTTTACTCATAATTATTATTATACACAATCACATTACTCAATTATTCAACACATTGATATCCTTATTCAACACAATTATATTACTCATATTCAACACATTGATATCCTTCAAGTGCCTCAAAGGCCACAACGTCATAATTCATACAAAAGACTTCTCAATGCAATGCGACACAACTCAATGCATGTGGTACCAATCATCACAGCTCGATGGACACTGGCCATCAACCCTCCATAGATCCCTATCAATAGAATTGGAGCACATCTCAATATTTCACATCCACACAATGGGATTGAAGCCACAATACTCAAAGCCTAGAACCGAAGTCCGGATGCACATGAATGCATGATGCACACGTTATAATAAGAATCCTCACAATAACATCACAGGTGCATCATCATTCGTCATGTTCATCATCATCACACAAAACATCACAGTCCATGTCATCACATGGTTCATCACAGTAATCATCATCATCACATAAACGTCACAACATCATGTTATCACATAGTTCATCAAAGTAATCATCATAATACATCATCTCATCATAGCTCATAATAATAATCATCATTATTCGTCACGTCATCACAGCACATCATAATAATCCTCATCACACATTGTTTCATCATATAATTCATCAAACTAATCATTATCGCAAGCAATGTTATCATATCTCATCACAGTAATCATCATCGTACAACATATCCTCATATCTTATCATCATAATCATCATACATCATATTATCATAATTCGTCATATTAATCATCATACGTCATATTATCATAATATTAATTCATAATATCATCTCATATTCTCTCATATCATTTCATCAAATCATACTCACGTAAATCCTCATACTATCGCCTATTAATCACACAACCTCACCGTCATACTCATGTTATCATATAGCTCGTAAATTCATAGTAATTTCATCAAGTTAATTCAATCAATACATCTTAGAAATCATCTTAACATTATGTACATCTCACGCAAAACCCACCGTCATAATCGCAGTAACCCATCACAAAAATCACAGAATCAAAACATCAAGACATTATTGAACCAGAACATGATTCGTTACTAAAACATATACACAATTGACTTCTCAAATATAATTAGATATAAACATATTGGGAAAACAATTCCATTATCTATCCTATGTTATATCTCTGTTCATTAGCTTTCCAACGCTTCGAACGGGGGTCAAAACGGACTTACGGATCCAAAGTTACGTCCAAAATAATTTCGACCGAAAACATGAACAGTCGTGACGGACAAAAAGACGCTGTTACGCTCCGGAACTGATTTTTACTCAATTATTCTTACGAATCACTCACTCAACGTACCCAAAACATCACTAAAATATTCCTAAGGTTATACGACAATAACAACACAACTTCTATGGTTTATTAGGCTCATCTGGCAACATTTGCAACACCTAAAACACTATTTCCTGCAATTACTCTGAGTACTTCAGAGTTACTCACATTTGAATATTCTTATTCCTATAGGGACAACATGTCACAATTTTTCCTTCCATTACACCCTACGGCATTAAAATTACTTACTATCCAATATTTAATCCCTTAAGGGTCAGACATATAACAATGTCAAGCTTTTGGCCACGAAGGCCTAAGGTTTCCAATAAGGTTTCCCACAATTACATATCAGACAGTCAGAAATATTGACCACTAATCTTACGGGTTTTGCCATAAATGCCTAAGGTTTTCCACAAATTTTATGTTCATATTCAACGATACATACCATTTGGCCATCCTCTCAGAATCTTACGATTACTTCCCTATTTCCCACAATTAATTCCAAATCCCTAAACCTTACATCAACCACAAATATACCGAAAATCATACATAGAAAACTATGAAAAACAATATTCCCCATACCTTAGCCGATTCACAGCCTTCACGATTACTCCAGGAATCTTCCAAAACTTTTGTCTCCAATTCTCCCTCCTCAGAGCTCTGGCCTCCATTCTTTTCACGGTTAACAAATGAATCCCAATTCCCTTTAGAATTCTATTTTGTTAAATCTCACAATTTGGGCTTTTCCCATAATATCCTCACTGACTCCTCCAATCGCCCAAATTGCCCTTATTTTCCTTATTTCAATTTAATTAATAATAATACTAATAAATTAATATTATATGCTATAAATAAATACCCAAAAATGCACATTTTCTTAATAATTCACCAACCACTCGAAAATCACCGAAAACGAATATTCTTAATTAAATAATTAATTAAAATACTCCAATTAAATTTGGAGTGTTACAACTCTCCCCCACTTAAAAGAATTTTCGTCCTCGAAAATTACCTCAAGAAAACAGAGTCGAATACGACTCCCGCATCTGATCTCCAAGTTCCCAAATCCAACTTTCTCTAGTTGGTCCTCCCAAAATTACCTCTTCCAAGGCAATCCCTTTACCTTATAGTTGCTTCTCGTTCATCAATCCGAATAGGCAACACTTCAACAGTCAAGTTACCTCCCACTCGTACATCGTCCATCTGAATCAAAGTATTTCCTCAACTTAGACACATAAAACACATCCAACAATTTTCACAAGCGACAACAGTAAAACAGTCTAACATGCCACTTCTCCCACGCTTCCGTTGCGCCACTCTGATACAGACCACAAAACACGGTGTGAGCTCTCGAGACTCCAAAGCTCGGCCAACACCAGTTACCATCGTCACTCTCAAAACACGTTTTTTCTTAGATCCCCTTGATCTTCTCAGTTGTCTCTTGCACAATCTCAGGTCCGAGTACAAGACTCTCACCTAACTCATATCAACACAAAGAAGTCATACACCTCCTACCATACAAATCCTTATACGGTGTCATTATGATACTAGAATGATAACTGTAATTGTAGGTAAACTCAACCATCGGAAAATAACTATCCCACGATCCACCTCGATCCAACACACAAGCTCTCAGCAAATACTCTATAGACTGGATAGTTCTCTCTGTCTGTCCATCCGCCTGCGGATGATAGGCAGAACTCAATCTCAACATGGTACCCAAAGTGTTGGCAAATTCTCCCAAAACCTCGATGAAGATCTCTGATCTTTACCCGACACAACACTCGACGGTATCTCATACAACCTCACAACTTCCTCAATATACATCATAGTTAGCTTCAACATAGAACGATTACTCCTCATTAGTAAGAGATGAGCTGAGCTAATCAATCCATCCATCATTCCTAAAGCGAATCATATTCATCTCACAGTCTTCGGAAACCCGACACAAAATCCATAGAAATACTATCCCCTTCCATTCATAAATATTCACAGTTGCAGCTGAGCTAATCAATCCATCCATCATTCCCAAAGCGAATCATATTCATCTCACAGTCTTCGGCAACCCGACACAAAATCCATAAAAATACTATCCCCTTCCATTCAGAAATATTCACAGTTGCATCAAGTCCAACAGTCTCTGATGTTCAAACTTCGACTTTCCACAAGCCTAACCAGCATACACAACTTCAACCACTTCTCTCTCCATCTATGGCCACTAAACAATTTCCTCAAATTCGGTTACATCTTCATAGCACCGGGACGGATACTCAATCCACTTAAATGTCCTTCCTCAAGAATACTCTTATCCCAACTCAACAATATCTGAAACACAAACTCTATCACGACATCTCCTGATACCATTTTCATCAATCTGCAATTCGACCCTTCGACTTTAATTCATCAAATTCAACTAATTTACCAACTCAACCAGATTCTTGACCTTCTCGAATCTCATCAAGAATACCACTAGTAGCTCCACCATACTAAGCTTAACTCCATAAGAAGTCTCTTCATAACCCAAGCTCACATCACGAAATTGTCCAATCAGTTCTAACTCTTTTACCATCAATATCAGTATATACAAAGATTTCCAAATCGATGCATCAGCTACCACGTTTGCTTTACCCGAATGGTAATTCAATCCAAAACCATAATCCTTCAGAAGTCCCAATTATTTCCTCTTATGTACTTTAAGTTTCCTTAAAGCATAAATAAAACTCGCTAATGTTGCACTTAACATACCTCCCAATCTTATCAACAAAGCATCACAAAACACAACAAATAGTCTGGTCGGATTCGGCAAAAATCAACACACAAGCTGTTGACAGCTCTCCCAAAAACTCTTTGAAACTCTCTTCACAGTGGCATATAACCGCTTCTTCTCCAACACTGATAACTCATGTTCCCGATGTTCAACCTGATCCTCTATACTATTTGAATATATCAAAATATCATCGATTAACACAACCATTGACTCACTCAAATAAGTATGAAAAATCCCATGCCAAACGGACACTCAATTCGTGAGTTATGGCGGAAACACGAACCACACTTTCTACATTTACTACAAAATCCTAATATAGTCCATCAATAAGTAACTTAATTCCATGCCACTACTTCACCATCACATAGAGCATTAGAATAGCTTTCCAATGCTTTGAACCGTGCGCCATTCCGAGTTTCGGTTCTCCCGCTATGACAAAAATACGAAAACAACATTCTTCTGCCCAGGACCTTTCGCTAGGCGAACGCTCGGCGAACATGACAGTCCAAATTCTATTTTCGACCGTTGAATGACTTTCGTATCTCCGATTTCGATTCCGTAAAAAGCTGCAACCTCGGAATTCAACGTACAACATCAATTTCACACTTAGGAAGCCATCCAACACATTTTCAACTTCGAAATATTTTAAACCTCAAGTACACCAATATTGCATTCCACGCCCGACCTCTTCTCACAATCACCAGAAATCATTGTCTACCATATACTCGACCTCACCATCTGCTGCCTTAGCACACACACCAGACACAAGTCTCAAAACTACTCAATCAATTTAATTCCTCGACCATTCAAACAGACATATAATATAGAGCTCTCAATATCAGACTAGTTTCCGTAACATAGCCAATCACAACACCACTTCACATTCCGGCGGTAAATCACTTATCTCATCAGGAAAAACTCCGGACAATAACAATTAATTGGCAAACCACCAACTTCCCCACTTTCATTAACACTCAAAGTTTCCATCAAAATAAACATCTCATTACCTTCTCGCACCGACTTATCAAAGCAATTCTTAAGCACTTAGCTTAACTCAAAACAAATCACTGCCCACGCCATTCAAGCTTGCAAGACACGTCTATCCCATCCAACATAATCCCAACTACTATCAACAAGAGATTAAGGGTGATTAGTTCCTCATTTTGTCAATAGAAAGCCGAAAATCATGATGGGGTACAAACCATCTTTACCAAACTATAAGAGCGTTCATCGACACACTGAGCCACAACTCCACACTTGCAGCATCCTGGAGAAGCACTAGCTTCTCCCCCACTTGAAGCATTCCCACTTCTGCAGACAAAGGTTAGAAAACAAACATGTACCGACAGTATTTTCGCACACATGTCGCATACAAGGGAACCAACAACATTAGACAACTTGGCCGGACGGACCGACCTGCTCTGATACCACTAATGTAACACCCTTTTTCTACCCCAAAATTTACCAAGACAAAATAACACAAATATCAGAGTGAATAATTAAATCTCATTAAAAAGCCATTAAAAGGGCGTACATTTCTCAAAGTCATCAAAATAGGTCCATACTCCGTAACTATGGGTTTTCCTCAAAGTACATCAAAACATCATAAAACAGCGGAACTCAAAGCATAAGTCAAAGTATTCCTCAAAAGGGAAAATAAGGAAAATAACCCACTAATATAAAATCAACTCGAAGAACCCAACCCGATGTTACATATCAGAACAAGACCCTCTAAGCAACTAAAAGACTAAAACGCTCAAAACACTTCAAAATACTCCTCGGCGGCGTCCACGGCTAAACTGGCTCATCTGCACGTTACCCACGTGGAGGTAACATTCAAACAGGCAGGGTGAGTAAAATAGTTCATAATAATCAATGTATGACAATTAGTGCATAAATGGCATTTTACTCATAATTATTATTATACACAATCACATTACTCAATTATTCAACACATTGATATCCTTATTCAACATAATCATATTACTCATATTCAACACATTGATATCCTTAAAGTGCCTCAAAGGCCACAACGTCATAATTCATACAAAAGACTTCTCAATGCAATGCGACACAACTCAATGCATGTGGTACCAATCATCACCGCTCGATGGACACTGACCATCAACCCTCCATAGATCCCCATCAATAGGATTGAAGCACATCTCAATACTTCACATCCACACAATGGGATTGAAGCCACAATACTCAAAGCCCAGAACCGAAGTCCGGATGCACATGAATGCATGATGCACACGTCACAATAAGAATCCTCACAATAACATCACATGTGCATCATCATTCGTCATGTTCATCATCATCACACAAAACATCACAGTCCATGTCATCACATGGTTCATCACAGTAATCATCATTGTTAAATATAATTCATTGTAATTTGATATGATTAGATTTGATATCATATGATTAGATTTGATATCATATGATTAATTTGATTTGATATGATTAGATATCATATGATTAGATTTGATATCATATGATTAGATTTGATATCATATGATTATATTTGATTTAGAATATTTTGGGCCTTTTATGTTTTGGGCTAGTGTAAACCTAAAACTATAAATAGGGTGCCTTGCTTTGTATTCTACATCACAACAGAACAGATTTCACAGTTGCAGTTAGCAAGTGAAAGTTCAATAATAAATCCCACAGTTGTGGGTAACACATTCTCTCCAAATACTTCTTCTCTCATTCTTCTCTTTCTTGTTTGTTATTCTTCTTCTCTTTTGTTGTTCTTGATAATTACTTGTTATTACCATCATTATCGTATTGTGGGTTTGTTCATCAATCTTGAGATCAAGATTGAAGGGAATTCTTCATAGGGTGTGAGGTGAATTTCCAACATCTGGCATCAGAGCTCCGGTTGATAGATTCAAGGAAGGAAGATAGTGATGGCGATGAACTATTCGAACGGCAACTTTCCGGCGACCCTGCCAATTCTCAAGAAAGACAATTATGAGAATTGGTGCAAGCAGGTTAAAGTGATTTTCTGTTATCAAGATCTTTGGGATCTTGTGAAGGATGGAGTGACACCGCTTGTGGAGAATGCAACCGAGGCGGAAAAGGCTGCGCACAAAGAATTGAAGAAGAAGGATTATAAAGCACTCTTTATAATTCATCAGTGTGTTGATCCTGATAACTTTGAAAAGGTTAGTGATGTTGATTCAGTAAAAGAAGCATGGGAGATTCTTGAAAATTCGTTTGGAGGCGCATAGAAGGTGAAAGAGGTGAGGTTACAAACTCACAAGAGAACCTATGAGTTGCTTCAGATGGAAGACAACAAAAGCATTACAAATTTCTTCACCAGAGTTACAAGTTTGGTGAATCAAATCAAAGTATGTGGAGAAACGCTGACGACGAAAGCAGTTGTCTCAAAGATTTTGAGATCGTTGGCTCCAAAATTCGACCATGTGGTAGTTGCCATAGAAGAGTCGAAAGATCTGTCAGTGTTGACGAAGGAAGAGCTTCAAGGGACTCTTGAGTCTCATGAACAGAGGATGGCTGAGAGAGCTGCAGGAAAGTCGAAAGATATGGCTTTGCAGGCACAGACGGAAAAGGAGAGAAAAGGCAAAGGTAGATGGAATGGAACAAAGGAGGAAACCAGTCGAATCAAAAGAAACCTTGGAACCAAGGCAACCAAAGAGGTGGTGCTGTAGGTAAAGGAAGAGGTGGTGATCGAAAGACAGACAAAAGCCACATTCAATGTTTCAATTGCCAGAAGTATGGTCATTATGTTAGTGATTGTCCAGAAAAGAAGAGAAATCAAGAGACTGATGCAAAGCTGGCGAAACATGAAGAAGAAGAGACGTTGCTAATGGTCACAACAAACGATGAAGAAAGATTCCAAGATCAGTGGTACTTGGACTCATGATGCTCATCACAAATGACTGGAAGGAAAGATTGGTTTGTCAACATGAAGCCCTCGTCGAAGAATACGGTGAAGTTTGCAAATGACAACACTCTAGCAGCTGAAGGTGTTAGTGATGTTCTGATTATAAGGAAAGATGGCAAAAGGTCAACAATTTCCAATGTGTTGTACATACTAGGCATGAAGAATAATTTGCTTAGTATAGGGCAGCTTGTCGAAAAGAACTACAAGGTAGTTGTCGAAGACAAGATGATGAGAGTCCTCGACGCAGGTGGTAGACTAATCTTGAAGGCTCCAATGTCTCAGAATAGGACCTTCAAGATTGGACTCAATGTGATGGAGCACAAGTGTTTAGCAACTGCAGCCACTGAAGTCGAAATAGAAGTTCGACAGGAACCAGTTGCAGAAGAAGCAGGTTCAAGCAGACCTCGACGAACTAGACACATGCCTGCAAGGTTGCAAGAATGTGTAATCACATCAGATGATGTAGTCGATGAAGAGGGTGAGCTGGTACGTTATGCTTTCTACGCAGATGTCGAACCAGTCAATGCAGCTGAGGCATTGAAAGATTCGAAATGGGTGAAAGCAATGATTGAAGAGTTAGAGTCCATCAAAGTCAATGATACCCGGTCACTTGTCGAATTGCCGCAAGGCAAGAAGGAAATTAATGTGAGGTGGGTTTACAAGGTGAAGGTAAATCCTAAAGGAGAAGTATCTCGACACAAAGCGAGACTTGTGGCGAAAGGATTTTTTCAGAAGGAAGGAATCGACTTCGATGAAGTATTCGCACCTGTTGCTAGAATCGAAACAATCAGGTTGGTTGTTGGTCTAGCAAATATGAACAACTGGCACACATGTCATATGGACGTGAAGTGTGCATACCTTAATGGCCCCTTAGAAGGAGAAGTTTATGTTGCACAACCAGATGGGTTTGTGAAACGAGGCGAAGAAAGAAAGGTGTACAGGCTTCATAAAGCCCTGTATGGACTTAAGCAAGCTCCAAGAGCTTGGAATAAGAAAATTGACAGCTTCTTAAGGGAGAAGGAATTTATGAAGTGTACAACTGAGCATGGAGTATATGTAAGAAGAAGCAATGGCGAATTGCTTATACTATGTCTCTATGTTGATGATTTGTTGATAACAAGGAGTTCCAAGAAGAAGATCAAAGATTTCAAACATGACCTGAGTAAGGAGTTTGAAATGTCAGACTTGGGAAATCTCTCATATTTCCTTGGCATCGAATTCTACAAGACAAGTAGAGGTTTGATGATGCACCAAAGAAGATATGCAGGCGAGATACTCAAGAGATTTGAGATGCAAGATTGCAACCAAACTTCGACTCCAGCTGAGCCCAGATTGCAACTGTCAAAGGATTCAGATAAAGATGATGTCGACCCAACCCAATACAGAAGACTTATTGGGTCACTTAGATACCTTTGTCACACAAGGCCTGACTTAGCATACAGTGTTGGTATGATAAGTAGATTCATGCAGAAACCAAAGGTATCACACCTAGCAGCGGCGAAGAGGATACTAAGGTATCTGAAAGGAACTCTCAACTATGGCATTTTGTTTCCAGCAACTAATGAAGGAAAAGAATGCAAGTTAGTGGGATACACAGACTCCAGTTGGTGTAGTGATGCTGAGGATCAAAAATCCACAACTGGATATGTGTTTATGTTAGGTGGTGCACCAGTTGCTTGGAATTCGAGAAAGGAACCAGTGGTGGCATTATCATCATGCGAAGCAGAATATATAGCTGATTCCCTTTGTGCATGTCAAGCAACTTGGATGGTGAACTTGGTCGAAGAAATCACAGGGAAGAACCATGGAGTAATTACCATGAAGATAGACAGCATGTCAGCTATCAACTTGGCAAAGAATCCAATAGCTCATGGTCGAAGCAAGCACATCGAAATGAGGTTCCATTATCTCCGAGAGCGGGTAGCAGAAGGAAAGATGAAGTTGGAACACTACAGAACTGAGAATCAAATTGCAGATATCATGACGAAGGGAGTGCAGGTCGAAGCCTTCAGAAGACTAAGGGCCATGATGAATGTAGACAGTTTAGACACAATGAATTAGGTGGTGTGTTAAATATAATTCATTGTGATTTGATATGATATGATTAGATTTGATATCATATGATTAATTTGATATGATATGATTAGATATCATATGATTAAATTTGATATCATATGATTAGATTTGATTTATGATATTTTGAGCCTTTTATGTTTTGGGCTAGTGTAAACCTAAAACTATAAATAGGGTGCCTTGCTTTGTATTCTACATCACAACAGAACAGATTTCACAGTTGCAGTTAGCAAGTGAAAGTTCAATAAGAAATCCCACAGTTGTGGGTAACACATTCTCTCCAAATACTTCTTCTCTCATTCTTCTCTTTCTTGTTTGTTATTCTTCTTCTCTTTTGTTGTTCTTGATAATTAATTGTTATTACCATCATTATCATATTGTGGGTTTGTTCATCAATCTTGAGATCAAGATTGAAGGGAATTCTTCATAGGGTGTGAGGTGAATTTCCAACAACCATCATCACATAAACGTCACAACATCATGTTATCACATAGTTCATCAAAGTAATCATCATAATACATCATCTCATCATAGCTCATAATAATAATCATCATTATTCGTCACATCATCACAACACATCATAATAATCCTCATCACACATCGTTTCATCATATAATTCATCAAACTAATCATTATCGCACGCAATGTTATCATATCTCATCACAGTAATCATCATCGTACAACATATCCTCATATCTTATCATCATAATCATCATACATCATATTATCATAATTCGTCATATTAATCATCATACGTCATATTATCATAATATTAATTCATAATATTATCTCATATTATCTCATATCATTTCATCAAATCATACTCACGGTAATCCTCATACTATCGCCTATTAATCACACAACCTCACCGTCATACTCATGTTATCATATAGCTCGTCAATTCATAGTAATTTCATCAAGTTAATTCAATAAATATATTTTAGAAATCATCTTAACATCATGTACATCTCACGCAAAACCCACCGTCATAATCACATCAACAGAATCAAAACATCAAGACATCATTGAACCAGAACATGATTCGTTACTAAAACATATACATAATTGACATCTCAAACATAATTAGATATAAAAATATTGGGAAAACAATTCCATTATCTATCCTATGTTATATCTCTGTTCATTAGCTTTCCAACGCTTCGAACGGGGGTCAAAACGGACTTACGGTTCCAAAGTTACGTCCAAAATAATTTCGACCGAAAACATGAACAGTCGTGACGGACAGAAAGACGCTGTTACGCTCTGGAACTGATTTTTACTCAATTATTCTTACGAATCACTCAATCAACGTACCCAAAACATCACTAAAACATTCCTAAGGTTATACGACAATAACAACACAACTTCTATGGTTTATTAGGCTCATCTGGCAACATTTGCAACGCCTAAACACTATTTCCTGCAATTACTCTGAGTACTTCAGAGTTACTCACATTTGAATATTCTTATTCCTATAGGGACAACATGTCACAATTTTTCCTTCCATTACACCCTACGATATTAAAATTACTTACTATCCAATATTTAATCCCTTCAGGGTCAGACATATAACAATGTCAAGCTTTTGGCCACAAAGGCCTAAGGTTTCCCATAAGGTTTCCCACAATTACATATTAGATAGTCAGAAATATTGACCACTAATCCTATGGGTTTTGCCATAAAGGCCTAAGGTTTTCCACAAATTTTATGTTAATATTCAACGATACATACCATTTGGCCATTTGGCCATCCTCTCAGAATCTTACGATTACTTCCCTATTTCCAACAATTAATTCTAAATCCCTAAACCTTACATCAACCACAAATATACCGAAAATCACACATAGAAAACTATGAAAAGCAATATTCCCTATACCTTAGCCGATTCACAGCCTTCACGATTACTCCAGGAATCTTCCAAAACTTTTGCATCAAATTCTCCCTCCTCAGAGCTCTGGCCTCCATTCTTTTCACGGTTAACAAATGAATCCCAATTCCCTTTAGAATTCTATTTTGTTAAATCTCACAATTTGGGCTTTTCCCATAATATCCTCACTAACTCCTCCAATCGCCCAAATTGCCCTTATTTTCCTTATTTCAATTTAATTAATAATAATACTAATAAATTAATATTATATGCTATTAATTAAATAAATACCCAAAAATGCACATTTTCTTAATAATTCACCAACCACCCGAAAATCACCGAAAACGAATATTTTTAATTAAATAATTAATTAAAATACTTCAATTAAATTTGGGGTGTTACACGACTCATCATGCACATGTAATTATTAAAAATAAGCTAAAAGAATTATTAAAAACAAACTAAAAACAAGCTAAAAACATAATTAAAACTAAACTAGAAAGCAATAAAATGAAAAACATAAAGGAAAACAAAAACAACAAATATTTCCTCCCACCTTAAACCGAACATTGTCCCCAATGTTTTGATAAAAGGTGGAAAGAAATAGGTGGAACCTGGATGACGCTACTGTTGGCCACTGGTACCTTTTCCTCCCTGCTCTGAGCGTCGAGGATGACGTCTTCTACTGCGGTGGCGGGCACTCTGTAAAAGCTCAAGCCGCTCAATCCTTGCTGCTAGCGATGCATTAGACTCCTGGAGTTGTCGAAGGTTTCCAAGTATGAAACTTTGATTGGCCTCCATTAGGCTGAAGTTGCTATTCAAATATGCTTGCTGGAATTGTTGTTGGGAGACTATGGTGTACTAAACCTCCATAATGGAACATAGAGAGAGCTCAGTCTGTCTCTGTGACTCACGCATAAAGTCCATCACGTCCTGTTGACGCTCTTACATGGCATACAATAGACCACCGTGTTATTTTTCGCGAGCTCTTCGATATCTCCACATTTCCTCAATGATATAGAAGCCAGAAGATGTACCTGCAGCAGGGTGAGCAATACCATCCCTATAAATCACATGACTAAGGAAGCTCACTTATTTCTACCAGGACTCGCGCTTGGATAACTTTGCATACAACTTCTTCTCTTGCAAAGACGATAACTTAACTCTCATATGCTCTGAATGCTCATCATTTGTCTCGGAATACACTATGATATCGTCAATAAACACAACCATAAATCGATCCAAGTAAGGATGGAAGATCCTATTCATACACTCCATGAATACACCTGGAATATTAGTCACACTAAATGACATTATTGTATACTCGTAGAGACCATATCGAGTTTTGTACGCAGTCTTTAAAATATGTTATTGCTTCACACGAATTTGATGATAACTTAATCTCAAATCAATCTTATTTAACATTTATGCAACAACTAACTAATCCATCAAATCATCAACTCTTGGAATATGATACTTATTCTTTATAATAACATTATTCATCTTTCAATAATCAACACGACACCTCATGCTACCATCTTTCTTCTTGACCAACAATGCAGGCGCTCCCCACGATAAAACATTAGGTCGAAAAAAGTTCTCAAGTAGACCCTCAACTATTTCTTAAGATCACTCAACTTTGAATCATACATTCTATAAGGTGCCATCGACACAGGACTAGTACCAGGTACTAAGTCTATCGCAAACTCCACCTCTCGCTCTGGAGATAAATCACTAATATCATCTAGAACACATCTAGAAAATCACACACAAATGGTAGATCACTAATCACAACTTTGATTTTATCCTTCAAAGAAGCAAACATCATAAACACGCGAGCGCCATCATTGAAGGACCCATTTACTTTCTTAGAAGACACAAACATCAGATCTTCACCTTCTTTGAACTCTGGGAACATCATGAACTTGTCGAAACATTTGATATTAACATGGTTAAACTAAAACCATTTCATTCCCAAGATAACACCAAGTTAACTTAACAGTAAACAAACTAAGTCAATACCAAAATTCTTACCATAAATAGTCAAAGGGGAATTCAAACAAACCTACAAAGTAGTTACCAAATCATTAGCTGGGGCATCAATGACCATACTCTGAACCATATAATATATTTCATGATTCAACTTTCTAGCACAGTCAAGAGATATGAACAAATATGTCACACCTATGTTAATTATAGCAATAAGAGAAACACCATTAATAAAACACATACCTTGAATCACGTTGTCGGATCAAGTAGTATCCTTTCCACTTAAGGAAAAAAATTTCCCTCCGAACTGAGCTTTCTTTGGTTTCTGGCACCAAGTACTAATGTGACCTGGTTCTCCACAGTTGAAGCAAGTCAACACATTACTCTTACAATCAATAATATAATGTCCTGGCTTCCCGCACTTGAAACATTTATGACCAAAACTCCTACATTCACTAGTACAATGACTCATATCTCCACAACTAAAACATATGCCAGAAGCAGGAGTGCCTCCCCCACTTATCTCTTTCTCACCTAAAGCCTTCCACTTCCCTTTATCAGCTAGAGCCCTATAGGTTTTTCCACAGTTTTAGTTTCCACTCTTATTCTCGTTAATACTCTAATAGTGAGTAGATCTAGCACAAATTTATTAATCGTAGATCCTAAAACTATTAACCAACACATAAAAATGACGAATCTCCTGGTACCTGATGAATTGCTTGATCTATGGATGCAAGCCACTTTCAAACTTGATACACTTAGACCTTTAGCCCCTACCCTATACAATGTGAGCAGAACCTAGACAACTTCTCAAACTTCACAGTATAATGAGCAATAATCATGTTTCCTTATTTAAGCTCAAGGAACTCGATCTTCTTCTTACTATGGATGTCGATAGAAAATTACTTCTCAAGAAACTCAGTTTTGAAATTTCCCCACGTGATATTAATGCCTGCAGTCTCAATCCTCCGACAAGCATTGTCCCACCAATACATTGACCAATCATCCAAGTTAAGCAAATAGATATTATCAATCCTAGAACCATTAAACACAAGACTTTTACTTGCCTTATGCTCAATTACAAAACTAAATTTATTGAAAACAATAGAATACCCTTTGTCACATATTTGACTGGCGCTAAGTAAATTGTGTTTAAGCCCTTTAACTAATAAAACACATTTTGTGGTGATTATGAAGGGATTTTCCACAACACATTCTCCTAGTATTTTAACTTTTGTATTGTTTACATAAGTAACATGACCACTGTATTTTTGACCGAACCTTATAAACATCAAATTGTCTCCTGCCATGTGTCTTAAACATTAGTTATCTAGGGACCATAACTATTTTGCAGAGGCAAGACTTTCCTATAGAAAATGAAACAAGTAATTTAGGTACTAACTAGTGGTTCCTGGAGTGTTAGTTAAAGAACACTTAGGTATAAAAGATATGGTACAATTAGGAACTTTTATATTCCTAATATGGAAAAAATGCTTAATGTGATCTTTATCACCGCAATAATGACATGTTGCTTTAGATGAAATACTTTTTCTACTTTTCTAGCAAAGCGAGTGTTTTTCTTAAAACTAATCTATGTTTAAATGAAATAAATAAATACATTAGTAGATAGAGAAGTATCTTAGTCTAATTATCCTTTAAGTTTTCATCTTCAGTTTTCAAAATTGTACAAGCATCACAATATATTTTTACCACCTTTTCAGCTAATGTATCATAAACATTAAAATGCTCACAAACAAGATACCATGCTCTTCATTTAAGGAATCTAAATCACTATTAATATTATTAATCTCCCTTTCATGTTTTGAAATGATTTTTCTTTTGAGAGAATTTTTCTTAAAAGCACTTAATGTGTCAACATGCATTTCACTAGACGTTTTTTTTTTTTTACAATTATTTGTAAGAGGTTTAAATTCAGGATCAAAACTATATACCTTTGAGTCTTCACTTTTCTTGTGTTCCATCAAGCACACATTTTCACATTCATCATATTGGGAACTAGAAGTTGAAGAGAATCTATCATCTTCTTATTCCTAAGCGATATAGGCCCTACTACCTTTGGCATGTCTGCCCTTCGTCTTGTAGGCGTCTTTATTCTTCTTCTTATTGCACATGTTACAACTCAAACACGTTGTTTGATAATGACTCAACTTTTTGCATTCAAAGGACATGACATATCCTTCCTTTATATTATGCTCCTTCTTGTGCAGATGTGACTACTTAAACTTGATCAACTTTTTTGTCAAAATGTTTGAGCTTATGTTTCTTCATATATTGGTTGTAGTGCTTGATGAATAATCCCATCTCCTATTCTTTGGGAAGAGTCTTTGTTAGAACTATCACTTACACCCTTTACTTTCTTTGTCTTTAATGACGAAGCTTTCAAGGAAATATCCCACTTATCTTCTTTGACCTTCTCTTTATTTTTCAAGCTTACTTCATTTCCAGCGAGCCATTTCAATTCATTCTCATATTTTCTCAGCTTTCCTAACAGTTTTGTTATATTCAAATTATTAAGATTATTTGTCTCTTTGATGGCTATAACCTTTGGTTGTCATTCTTTGCACATATACCTTAAAATATTATTAGCACAACCTTTGTTGAATTTTTATTAAAATAATTATTAAAAACTGAATCAAATTATAAACGTAATTCACTTCAATAAAATTCATCAACCATGAACCCCTAACGTGAAGCCTAGTAAACGGAGAAAATTTGACCCCAAAATTAACAAAAGTTTGAAAGCCCATAATAAAGTCATGCCGTCGCAGGAGGGATTTTAGCAGGAAATAAACAAAAACATATAGTATTAACATCAATTGACAAGGTCAAAATAAAAAATACAAGTGGAAAGTCAAAGTTAACCGCATCTATGACAATTTTTTCTTAATTTTACAACTCTCCCTTACATCTATTAATCTATTCTCAAAATTTAAAAACTTATGTTTGACTTATAACCAAAGTAACTAATCTTTAAATCCACATTAGCATTGCAAGGATATGCAAAGACAAAATAACCAAAGTAACTAATCTTTTTTGCTTCCTCATTAGAGATATCCATTCCTTCACATATACCTTTTACTCATTCACTCCTACAGCCAAAGAGCAATAACGATGAACTCAGAAACCGTAACATGAACGTCCGTCCACATTCTGCATTACATCCAGCCAGCAAATGCTTTTGGTGGTTCAATCCAGATGGTGTTGCAAGCAGTCAGTCCTATCATGTCGCGCCTGTTCTCTCTGGGATAATATCTATGGTGATTACGAGAGAACGACATGCAACAGTTTCCATCGGAATGTACTTTGGGAAAGTAGATACTATTTCTCATTATTCCTGTGATGTAAGTCTTAGAATAACATGACTTACACTGCAGGGCCATCGATAGAGCAATAACCATCCTTCTTTTGTATAGTATAAACAACAGTTATTCATCTCGAAACTCAATGGAATGGGTCTTACACTGCACAGGGTCGTAGATGTCATAACAACCACCATAAGTTTTTGATATCATAAGCCAAGGTAATTGGTTCACAACACGCACAGAAGTTGCAACGGAATGCCATGTCTTGCAAACAACAGAAGCACGAATGTTATCCGCTACAATCAATCGAGACAAAATCAATCCTAAGAGTTCAACAGGGAGATTGTCCCAGGTTTGCTTCTCCAAATTGTCACTTATCACCATAAATAATAAAATAAGTATTAGATATAGATGTGCAAGAAATATGTAGATCAATCTAATTTATACAACACTAACAAATATGTAGATCTATCTATCTAAGTATATAGATTTTAAGGATTATATCAGGAGAAGAATATAAAACCATGTATGGTAATTGCAAACTTAGATACCAAAAGTGTAAATCTATAATGGATTTACTTTAATTAATTATTTTATTATATATATAATTATTATATCAATTAACATTTACTTAATTAAATAAATATTGTATTGGATTTAATTGTTGAATGATCCGTGATGCGTTGGGTCATTCTTTTGGATAGCCCGTTTAGAGGTCCCTTCCCTCATCTGGTGGTTATATATTTGACTATCCCATTAGGTCACATAATTAGGCGTAACCGTTCCATCAGAGGGCTGTAGTATTCTCAGTTTACACTCAACCAAATGGATTCAACCATGACCAAATGGATTCAACCATGACAGATACATGTTTATTGTTGATATTATAATATGTCGTACAATCATATCTATAATTAGGCTATATGATTAGTTTTTCATCAATTGGTATCAGAGTCTGGTTAGATATGTTGTATGACTATTTGTTATAATCATACATTTGTAATTATTAAAATTGCATATGTTCGTATTTTTCATGACAGAGTCGAGAATTGAAATTGGATTCAATGAATTTATACTTGATTATTAGTTTATAGATTCATTAAACACATTATGATGGTAATGCAATTTTCAGAATAATTATACTGATAAATATGTTTTGTTCAACGTAATTAGTTGTTATCGGATAAATTTATTTCGGTGTCAATTAGGAATGAACTCTTTCAAAATTTGGTGTCCATAAATATAGAAATAAAATATTGAGTTTTGTTCAACGTAATTAGTTGTTATCGGATAAATTTATTTCGGTGTCAATTAGGAATGAACTCTTTCAAAATTTGGTGTCCATAAATATAGAAATAAAATATTGAGTCAAGTTTATTTTTCCTAAATACATGAACAAACTATTGATCAAATTTCAATTCCCTACTGCTAGTACGTGTTCTCCTAAGTAATTGGTGGATAGTTTGCTGGTACGTGGTCCACAAAATTAAAAACTAATAATATTAATTATTTTGGGTGAAATTAGCAAATCACTGGATGGTATCATTTAAATACTATATTTTATTATTTCCAATAAGTCTTTTATTTCAATTTATATTACTAATTATTATGTTTGATTAATACAATAAAATAATTATTATATATGTTAAAAATACATATTATTTATTCATATGATTATAATTTCACCTATCGTGAGTATAATTTTATGAATTCTAGTGTGGTAATTACGTGATTAATTTTTGTTAATAATAATTATTTATAATAATGATAAGAATATCCTATCGATATATATATTATTATTGATATAAATTCAGAATAAATAAAATTTTATTTGTAATTATGATCTGTATTATATTAATAATTATCATATCCTATCGGTATATTGTTATTAGTGTAATTTTGTTATGATACAAAATAATGTTGACAATTTATGCTTATTTTATCATGTTTAATATCCTATCGATATTAAAATTTTGTTAATATAAGTTTTTGTTTATTATTGTATCTTTGATGCAAGATCATAATGAGTTAGAGTTTTTTTTTTTTATATTAGGAAAATATTTGGCTGGTATATGAGGAATCAATTTTCTATATTACATAATCATTTATTTAATGATTCTTTATTCCTCCATGTCAGTCTCTTTTCCTAACTCTGTCAAAACTCTTAATGGGACCAATTATGAGGACTGAAAAGAGTCTCTCGACCTTTATTTGGCTATAGCCAACCTTGACTTGACTCTGAGAACTGAAAAGCCTGACGCTATTACTGACACGTCTACTGAAGCTCAAAAGACCCTTTATGAAAAATGGGAACACTCCAATAGAGTGTGCCTTAAGGTGATATCTTACACTATGGAAAAATCTATAAGACAAAGCATACCAGAAAGTGAGAGTGCTAAAGATTACTTGAAGTCTGTTGGTGAGAAGTTCACTCGTTTTGATAAGGCTAAGAAGTGTGAGTATCTCTCTCTGTTTGACAAAACTAAGTATGATGGTGTTAGTGGTGTGCGTGAGCATATTATGAAGTTGGTCCACTATTATAATAAGCTTAAAACTCTCAAAGTTGAAATTGGTGAGAGCACTTTAATTTGGAGGGTTCTTGAGTCTCTGCCTCCCCAATTTGATGTTATACGGACCTCCTATAATACTCAGAAAGTTGAATGGTCTGTGGATGAGATGATAGGCATAGTAACTCAAGAGGAAGAAATCCGGGACCGTTTGCTAGATTTCTAGATGAATGTGGTATTGAGGCTCAATACACTATACCAGGTACTCCTCAGCAGAACGGAGTTGCAGAGAGACATAATCGCACGCTTATGGATATGGTTAGGTGCATGATGAGTCATTCGTCATTGACTGATTTTCTTTGGGGTGATGCTTTGAGAACTGCTGTCTATATTCTAAATCAGGTGCCTAGTAAATCAGTGTCGAAGACTCCTTATGAACTATTAACAGGAAGGAAGCCAAGTTTGAGACATTTTCATGTTTGGGGTTGTAAGGCTGAAGTCAAATATTACAATCCTCAACAGAAGAAACTTGATATGAAGACTATTAGTGGTTTCTTCATCGGATATAGTGTTGGGTCTAGAGGTTGCAGATTTTATTGTCCTTCTCATTCTACACGAGTCGTTGAATCTGATAGAGCAATTTTCTTTGAGGGTGATTTGGATAGTGGAGACTCTACGCCACAACCAGTTACTCTTGAAGAAGATCGTACTTTTCTCCCTATACCAATCGTTCCTTTCCATAATGAGGTTGTGATTCTAGTAATTCAAAATAATGATCAACTTGTGTCACCACAAATAGATGAGCATGAACAAATTGATACCCTAAAGCCTATTGGTGTTGCTGAACCAAGTGACATTACTGAAGTTGTTCCATTGAGACGTTCTCTGAGAGTTCGAAAGCCTACAATATCAAATGACTTTGTTGTGTATCTCCAAGAGCATGAGTTTGACATTCATGATGATGATGACCCTACCACTTTTAGTGAAGCAATTTCTTGTTCTCGTGCTTCTAATTGGCTGCATGCTATGCATGATGAATTAAATTCTATGTCTCTTAATGGTGTTTGGGATCTCACAGAGTTACCAGTTGGTCGCAAGGCCATTGGATGCAAATGGGTTTTCAAAACTTAACGTAATCCTGATGGTAAAATTGATAGATACAAAGTCAGACTAGTGGCAAAGGGCTATAGTCAAAGAGAAGGGATTGATTACAAAGAAACTTTCTCACCTGTCTCTACCAAAGATGCTTTTCGAGTTGTTATGGCTTTGGTTGCACACTTTAATTTGGAACTTCACCAGATGGATGTGAAGACAACTTTTCTGAATGGAGAACTTGTTGAAGATGTTTACATGATTCAACCTGAAGGTTTTATAGGGAGGTGTAATATGATATAAGGAACATTTTTCATTCACATCTTGAAGTCAAATTCCTTATTGTTGGAGAGTTGACTTTTTGGTCAACTTTTCAATCGATCGGTGTCTACCGAGTCGCCCATTGGTGATCCGGACATCCTGAAGACTTGAATCTCTTTGGATGGACTTTACTAAGCCATAGGAGCTTAATGGACCTTGATCCCATCATTGAAATACTCTTTGAATCAAAATTCAAACTATAGTTGACTTTTTCTAGTCAAAAACCCTAATCGGGTGTCCCAAATTGCACTGTTCTCGAACCCCGGGTGACCACCTCAAATTGCGCTCATTCTTGGTCCAATGTATCATCCTTGATCTTGTTTGAAGTTGGATCAATCCAAAACTTTGATTGATCGAACCACTGAAGTCTCGATTTTGACGGTATGGAACCCTAATTCATCTACATCTTGACAAAGATAAACTTGAATTGGATTAAGGTTAGTTAATCAAATGAATATGATCCTACAATGGTGATGAGGATCTAAGGGGTCAAAATTTGGGGTGCAACAGATGCCCCTATTTAAATATCTTCACTAGATGGTAATGAGAGATGACAATCCTCATAGAATCGCAGTGAAAGGTATTTAAATATAGCAAATTAGAAATTTTGTCCCTTAGATCCGATGGTATGCAAAAGGACAAATGCAAATATGCCATGAATCTAAATGATGTTATATGATGCTTGAATGTCAGACAGATGCAGACACATGAACAAATATGAAAGAACGGCAAAACACGAGTAACCACTCACGGGGACCCAACACACTGGGGAAAGATTCCAAGCGAAGTAAACAAGATAGTTCAAACATGACTAAGGATGCTTGTTCAAGGAAATCTTTCACGCAGGGGACACAAATTTCACCCGGGAAGACACACCTTCATTGGGGAAAGGAGATACGATCCCTACTGGGGATAACCAGATGAGGAAACCCACTGGGGAAAATGACAACTCTTCACTGGGGAAACGAAAGAAAAGAAATGCAAACCACACTGGGGAAGAAACCCACTGGGGCAAACTTTACTGGAGAACAAAATCACCAAGGAAGCAAAGCTTCACCGGGGAAAAGACGGAACAAAGACACGACTCTCACTGGGGATAACCAGATGAGAAAAAATTCCTATAACGAAGAGTTCAAACGGGATCTTTAAGAAAAGGTTAGAAATAAGACCGGACGCGCCGGGGAAACTAGTATCCACTAGTTCTCCGAGACTCGACTGGAAAAGCAAAAGCTTCAACTGGGGAGACTGATGACGACCAGAATGACAAATAGCTTCAAACAGTGCTAGTTTCCACTAGACTTACTGGGGATATGGTGACGACCAAAACAATAACAGTTTCTAAGAAGTGTTAAATATCCTGGGGATATGGTGACGACCAAATCAAAATTCCAATTATAATTGGGGAATTCCAAGCAATGTTGTCAAAACAACAGGACCCTGGCTGGGGAAGTTGGTAACAATAAACTTTCGGTACTAATAACGATTAGTTTTCAAGCAATGCCAGTAACCACTAGTCTTAGAGGAGATTGGTGATGACCAAATCAGGATATACCAATAACAATTGGTTCTGGACAATGCTAGTAACCACTAGACTTAACTGGGAATTTCGGTGACGACCGAGTCTAGGGAGACCAATGACCATTGGTTCCTTCTTTTACAAAGTTTAAACGGCCAGAGGATAACGATCTTCTTTAAGAGATGCCAATAACTATTGGACTTAGGTCAATTGGTGACGACCGAACTAGGCATACCAATAACAATTGGTCCTGGATAGTGCTAGTAACCACTAGATTTTCCAAGCAAGGCTAGTGACCTCTAGACTTATAGAGATTGGTAATAACTGAATCAAGGGGTACCAATGACAATTGGATTTGAAGGTGATGCCAATAATCATTGGACTTTTAGGGAATTTTGGTGACGACCAACTCCAGTGTTAATGATCATTGGGTTTTTTTTAGAGGGCAATACTAGTAACCACTAGATTTTTAGCCAAATTGGTGAAAACTGAATCAGAGGGACTCCAATAACAATTGGTTTGCTTTATAACAGAATCAGTATCAACTGGGTTTGAAAAATAGTTGGTGACGACCGAATTACTGTACCGAACGTAATTAGTTCTGAACATGTGCTAGTGACCACTAGTCTTTCAAAGTTTGTTGGTGACGACCAAATCGAAGGTGAAAGTTGGTAATAACCCCCTGTTTGTGTAAATTAGACGTTGCTAGTCACCACTAGGTTCCCAAAGCAGATAAGGAAACCCCAGGATGTCAACTTTGAAGTAAACTTGTAACAACAAAACAAAGATAAAAGTAACGACCAAAGGATCTCGACGGCGGGAATGCAAACAAATGCGTATGCTGGCATGATGCTGTATGCAAGATGCAGAACGACCCGTAGGAACAAAGGAAGACCAAATAAAGAGAGAACTCGTCACAATGAGTTTCAAAATGCCTCAAGTCAGGCGAAACTTCCTTCTTTGGTGTAGATAACAATCTTTTCTCAGTAATATCTTCGTAATTCTGCCGAGAAGAAGTCTTAGCTTAAGAGCTAGAATTATTGTCGGACACATCTATCTCGGTCAAAGATAACAGCGATTTTCACAACTTCGAGAACTGTGTAATATCATCATATTACCTCTAGAACTTTTCAGTCATTTTGTCAAATTGTGTTTTCTTTTTTGAAACAAGACTTAAGTTTTTCAAAACACTTTGCTTTCATGAAAATTCTTATTAATAAATAAGTGAAATTGTATAACAAAAATAGCGGATCATAACAATGATTTGGCCAAAAACTGATTTTATTAATAGACAAGAACTTTACAAAAGGCAAAGCCTTGGGAATTTTATAAGTTTTGAAAAATGGCAACAGAAAGGTTATAGAATCCCATAATAATCCGGTCCTTCTGACCACCAGTACACTTGCTTTGCTGCTTCTGACGAGAATAACAGGCGTTGACATTTCTTCTAATATTCTGCATAGGACTCTGCCCCAGCGTCTGTCAGCTTTCAAACATTGGGCTTTCATCTTGTCGAGGCACTGGAATCCTCCTTCTATGTATTTCGTTTCAGGCGTAGTATTTTCTTACTGCGTATGAGTTGATGGGATACTTGAGTGGTTCGCCATCCATAGTTTCGAGAATCAGAGATCCTCCGGAGAAAACAGTCTTCACAACAAAAGGGCCGTCATAGTTGGGCATCCACTTGCCACGCATATCTTTTTGTGTTGGTAGGATTTTTCTAAGCACAAGCTCTCCTTCCCTATACTCTTTAGGACGAACCTTCTTGTTGAACGCCCAGGCTATCCTTTGTTGATAGATTTGACTGTGGCACATGGCCGTCATTCTTTTCTCGTCGATGAGATTCAACGAATCGAATCTTTCTTTTATCCACTCGTCTTCATCCAGCTTTGCTTCCGCCAAGATCTTCAAGGAAGGTATTTTGACTTCAATGGGTAGCACAACATCCATCCCGTACACTAAGGAAAAGGGAGTTGCTCCTGTCGAAGTTTGCACTGATGTTCGGCATCCGTGCAAAGCAAATGGTAACATCTCATGCCAATCTTTGTAAGTTACAGCCATTTTTTGTATTATCTTTTTGATGTTTTTGTTTGCAGCTTCAACTGCACCATTCATCTTAGGTCTGTAAGGGGACGAGTTGTGATGTTTGATCTTAAAATCGTCACAAAGTTTCTTCATTGTTTTGTTGTTTAGATTCGACCCGTTGTCAGTGATGATCTGGTTAGGGATACCATATCGGCAGACGATCTCCTTTTTAATGAAGCGTGCAACCACTTGCTTCGTCACATTTGCATATGACGTTGCTTCCACCCATTTGGTGAAATAATCGATTGCGACAAGGATGAAGCGATGGTCGTTAGAAGCTTTTGGCTCTATCGCTCCGATCATATCTATGCCCCACATTGCAAAAGGCCAAGGTGATGTCATCACATTGAGAGGATGTGGAGGGATATGCACTTTATCAGCATAAACTTGACATTTATGACACTTTCGAGCGAAGAGTATGCAATCCGTCTCCAAAGTTAACCAGAAGTAACCCGCTCTTAAGATTTTCTTAGCCATGGCGTGGCCATTTGCATGAGTGCCGAAGGTTCCTTCGTGTACTTCGGTCATTATGAGATTCACCTCGTTTTCATTGACGCATCGGAGTAAGACCATGTCATGGTTTCTCTTGTACAAGATGCCGTTGCTGATGAAGAATTTAGATGACAACCTTCGTAATGCTCTTTTGTCGATTGTGGACACGTTAGCGAGATACTCTTGGTTTTGAAGGAAATTCTTGATATCATAAAACCATGGCTTCTCCTCAGATTCTTCGTCTATTGCCATGACGTATGCGGGTACCGTCCTTCTTTCGATGCGGATCAGAGGTGCCTTATTGACAAACTGGACTTTCCATATTGATGCCATTATGGCTAACGCATCGGCAATGCAATTTTCTGCTCTTGGTACGTGCTTGAAGGTAATTTCATCAAAATATTCAGCCATCTCTAAGATGTGGGTCTTATAAGGAATCAATTTTTCATCCCTGGTTTCCCATTCTCCTTTGAGTTGGTATATCACCAAAGCAGAATCACCAATTACTTCCAAGATTTTGATACGGAGGTCAATGGCAGCTTCCAACCCTAGGATGCAGGCTTCATACTCTGCTATGTTGTTTGTACATGAGAAACAAAGTCGGGCTGTGATTGCAGTGTACCCTCCAGTTGGATTTTTCAGAACAGCTCCGATGCCATGTCCATTTTTGTTTGATGCTCCATCGAACATCATCTCCCAGCGGGATCCCGGCTCGGGACCTTCTTCTGGACCAGGCTCTGGTTTCGTGCGCTGAATGTACATCACATCTTCATCAGGAAAATCGAACTTGAGTGGCTGATAATTCTCTATAGGATGCTCTGCGAGGTGTTCTGACAAGACACTTCCTTTAATAGATTTTTGAGCAACATATTAGATATCGTACTCTGATAAGAGCATATGCCATCGGGCTAATCTTCCTGTTTGAGCTGGCTTTTCAAAGATGTATTTGATGGGGTCCATCTTAGAAATCAGCATCGTAGTGTGACAAATCATGTATTTCCTCAGACGTTTGGCAGCCCATGCTAACGCACAACAAGCCTTTTCCAGGGGAGAGTAACGACTCTCGCAATCAGTGAACTTCTTGCTTAGATAATAGATTGCGTGTTCTTTCTTCCCTGACTCATCAGTCTGGCCCAAGACACAGCCCATTGAATCTTCTAGCACCGTCATATACATGAACAAAGGCCTTCTAGGTACTGGAGGAATCAACACTTGAGGCTCTTGCAAGTACTGCTTGATTTTCTCGAATGCGGCCTGACAGTTTTCATTCCATACCACTGTTTGATCTTTTCGTAACAACTTGAAAATCGGTGTGCAGGTGGGGGTCAAATTAGAGATGAACCTGGAGATGTAATTCAAACGTCCGAGGAAGCCTCTGACTTGTTTCTCCGTTTTGGGAGCAGGCATCTCCTGGATTGCTTTAACCTTGTCGGGGTCTACTTCAATTCCTTGCTGACTAACGATGAAACCAAGTAACTTGCCTGAGCGAACTCCGAAGGTACATTTTGCTTGCTGACTAAGGATTATATCAGGAGAAGAATATAAAACCATGTACGGTAATTGCAAACTTAGATACCAAAAGTACATACATACATATATATATATATATATATATATATATATATATATATATATATATATATATATATATATATATATATATATATATATATATATATATATATATATATATATATATATATATATATATATATATATATATATATATATATATATATATATATATATATATATATATATATATATATATATATATATATATATATATATATATATATATATATATATATATATATATATATATATATATATTCCACAATGCTCAAGTTATGTTGTAGTTTATTCATAACAAATATACATAAAATGTAATGAAACATGAAAAATTTAATGGAATTGGAGATAGAAATTATACATGTATTTATGATCACTTGAAAGTAAGCATATAACATCCAAGTTAGAGAAACTCAGTCTTCAACAAAAATTTGTTTAGAAAAATAACAGATATTGGTATGATCTTCTATAAACCCTAAAAATGAATGAGAGAAAGATAATGGAATAGAGGGTTAGGGTTAGGAATGAAGAGAACATACAGTTTGGAATTCCTTTTCTTGTTCTCCGGGATCGTAAAAATGCAATTACCCATCAAGCTGAAACGGTTGTTACTCAAAACTACAGAACCAAAAATTAAATCACATTAAATGACACTCGATGAACTTGGGTGAGAGTTAAAGTGTTCAAACAGTAACTTTCTTATATTTTCTGGACAAACATAAAATGTAACTATAGTTATGTTGTTGTTTATTTATAAATAATGCTAGTCATGACGTAACAACAACTACTACTTTTCAATATACATAAAATGTAATGAAATATAAAAAATTTAATGAAGTTGGAGATGTAAATCATACATGTATTAAGTTAGCAAAAGATTAATATAACATTTGAATTCCCACAATTCCTTCTTTAACAAAGTTGTAAGAAACCGATACTTGCATAAACCCTAACAAATAATGAGAGTACTTGCATAATCTAATTAAGCCCTAACAAATAAAGAGAGAACTTGCATGATCTATCTATACCCTAACAAATAATGAGAGAGATACTATTAGAGAAAGTTGAATTGTGGGTTAGGGTTAAGATTAGGAATGAAGAGAACATACAGTTTCGAAACCAATTACCCGAAGAAATTGAGAGAGAAAATGGAGTAAACACAAGTGAAAAGCGCTTGTGTTTTTTTTTCTTTTTTCATTGAAACTTTATTTGAGTGAGATAGTAAAAATTAATTAAAAAATATATTTATAAGAAATTATATATATATATATATATATATATATATATATATATATATATATATATATATATATATATATATATATATATATATATATATATATATATATATATATATATATATAATTAAATTAAGGGTTTTAGTATATTTTATTTTGTAATTTTTATTTGATTTATTTTAAAATTTAAAATGAATGTGAGATAAATATAATAAGTATTTTATTATAATTAAGTTAATGGTAGTTTAATATAGCTACATATCCGTTTAAAGTAACCTGACTGTACCAATACCATGAATCTTATAGAACTACTCCACCTTGCATCATCTTCAAAGTTTTAAAGTATTCTATTCTTGGGCACATGTGATAAGAGCAATCTGAGTCAATGGCCCAACTATCTTCAGTTTCCAAACTCAATACTACTAGTGCTTCGACATCCTCGTAACTTTCCTCACCCAATGCAACTACAACTTGAACAGAATCTTCATTGACCTTTCTTTCAGGACAATTCCTTTTAAAGTGTCCGGGTTTCTGACAATTAAAATATTTTACCTTTGACTTATCAGACCTTTTTGATTTGGACATCCCTTTATGGTCACCTCCTCCTCTTAACACATTTAAACCTTCACCACAATCTTCAATCTTCAAATCTTTCGACTTTGAAAATTCTTTGGATTTCACTACCGCCTGGATCTGGGTAACAAACTCAATAGGAGCAAAGCTTTATCCTCATCATCAATTTTCACTTCAATATTCTCAAGATCATCGATAATCTTGTGAAATTCTATGAGCTGCTCAACTATGGATTTGTTCTCCACCATTCGGAATAAATAGAGTTGTTGTTTCAGATAAAACATGTGAGACGAAGACTTTGTCATATACAATGATTCAAGTTTTTCCCACATAGCAACCGCAGTTTGCTCCCTAGTGATTTCTCTTAGAACTTTATCCCCGAGGCACAAGATAATGGCACTCCTGACCTTATCCACCATCTCGGTCTTCTGTACCTGTGTAAGCCCTGCAGGCATCAATGTTTCACTCTTCAAAGCATCAATACAGTTCTCTTGAATTAAAATTGCTTGCATCTTAATTTTTCACAATCCGAAGTCGTTGTTACCAGAAAATTTCTTGATCTTTCATCTATTAACCATGGTGCTCACTTGTCAACAATATCTCTTTGCTTCACGCTCACTACACCACTTGCTGTGAATCTTGTTGTGAATTACAAAAAAATTCAATATCAATTTGTGAGAGAAAGAACAATAGCAACCAAAATAAATGGTCTTCAGCAATAATAATCTGTACACAGATAATATAACATAATAAGGCAAGAAAAAACCAAAGGTTTGTTTACCCAGTTCGATCAAACGATCTACTCTGGAGGAGAGAGCAGCTCTTTAATTCACTATACTCAGAGAGTTGTTACAAGAGATTACAAATGAATTACAAGAAAATAACATTCTCCTTCAGGTTCCCAAGAACAACCTTGAAGACGTCTAAGAACAACCCTATTTTCTACCCAAGTGTTTCCCTACCTCTCAAACTCTCAATATATGAATCACTCAAACCCAAGGTGTTGATCGCGACTTTCTATGTCTAATACAACTTAACTGCAAGTGCACAGTCTATCGCATAGTAATAATAGATATCGATCCCACAGGGACTCGTAATCAAACTAGTGTTCTCGGGAGTTACTATGTTTAGCTAGGTAGATAATGCTTAAGGGAATAAGATTGTCACTAAAGGGAACTAAGAATGTTACTTAAATTATAATTACGTGAATCGATATGTAGTAATTATGTTCTTCGGGGATTTGACAAGTTACCGGTATATGAAATATTTTTCAGAGTTTATTTAAGCAGAAAATAGTGATCTGAAGACTCTCGTCTCACGATGGTTATTGACGCTAATCATAATTCTAAGGGCCAAACGTACGCTTTCGTGTCCCATTCGGGGTTAAAACTATTTTTTGGAAATCCTAAGTTCTAATTCATTTTAAAGTGCTTTCGTTGTTATTAAAATGAATGACTAGTGTTTACTATCTAGTCTTGCCGCAGCTTTCGCTTGTTGGTTCGTACCTTAATTAATTTCCCACTTTCGTGGCAAAACTACTTTTAAATAAGTTCTCGCTTTCGTGACGAAGTTTATTCAGTAAATTAATTTAAACACTCAGACCATAAACAACTTTTGAAAAAGATAGTTTTCAACCGGTTATTATCAAATCCCTTCCGAATTATTATTATATATCGATTACTTTGATTTAGCTAGACATGGATTTGGGAAAGGTAAAACATAAATAAAAACAATAAATAATAGCATGCATCATAATAAAAACTGGAATTACGATTAAAATGAGAAACCTGTAAATATTCCAATTGACCTTTGGGCAGATCCTCCACAAATGTTGGCAGGATTCTGGTCTTTGTGCCAATTGATCGTACAAGGGAAAATATAAGAATTACAGAAGGAATGAAAGGCAACAAAAAAATAGGAAAGAAAATAAAACTGTTTGCTCTGGAAATGAAATTGGGCAGCACTTCGTTGTCTGAATGCGGCTCCCTTCTGAGTTCCCCTTCTTCCCTTTTTATAGAAATGGAAGGTGGACTTTGAGGCAGAATTATCAGGGAGTAGTGGTCCACTATTTGGGACTTGGAACTGCTTCTTTCACGTGCATTTGAAGTGGGGCGTTTTTGCCTGCATGATGGTCGTCACGGGGTGTGACGGTCGTCACCCGTGTGACGGTCGTCATGGGGCTGTGACGGTCGTCACAACAGCAAAATCTGCATTTTGCATTTTTCATGTTGTTTTCATCCGGTTTTCTTCCATATTTCATCTGTGATTGCTTCTTTTCTTCATATTGCTTTGTTTATACGTGATTATCAAATACCTGCAAAACATCAGACAAATAACACGGAAATAACCCGAAATCGGATCGAAAACAGTTAAACTTCAGTTGAATTATGCATCAATATATATATACGCTTTCATGTTATCAAACTCCCCTAAGCTTGAATCTTTGCTTGTCCTCAAGTAAAAGGTGAAAAAGTCGGCAAGCACGAGGCAACTTCTTCGTTCGCAAAGTTGGGAAAAACCGGGATTCTTAGTAAGAACAAAACGAGTACGGAGACGACACTGGACTATAAGTCTTTGGAGGTCTCCTTCTTATGCAAATCGGTTCCAGTATTACTACTGTAGCTTGGTGTCAAGGTTCTCGCAGCAAGTTCACCCTGTTTGTTCTAGCGCAATCACATTAAGCCCGTTGTCCATACACTTTCATGGCAAGTTGACCTGTTAGTGAATATGATCTCATTTCTGTTTTGATCTTTTTCATTGATCATAAACTTATATCATTGATTTTTTCAATGAGCTTTCGTGCCGTTGGGCTAAATGCTCGGGCGAGGAGCACCTAACTTAGAGGGGAACGTGTCTTTATATTTTTGGCTATATGGCTTTCTTTTCATGATTTTTCATCTTTTTGGAGATCATACACTTATTTGCATCGGTCGCTCGCTTAGAAGTGCTTTAGGATGGTGCTGACTGCTAGTATAAACTACTTGGGGTTGAGTTTGTGTAGACACTTGAGACTTTGGTACACGTAGGTAGTGAAACCGACTCGCATAGACCGGAGATCTAAGGTGTCAGGACGGTACTGGTTTTGTTAGAATTATCGTCTCCTCGAAGTTTCAAAACTTGGTTTGAACTCGGGTGCATTCTCGTGATGCTTTTGCTTTTGAGGAACGAACGAAAAAATTTGTTGTTTACGTCGAATAACGTGGGGATGTTTGCGTAACGGAAAAAGGATATATTAAAGAGCTTTATTTGCTAAAAATAGAAAATGTTTGAATAGAAATTACGAAAATAAAAGTACACAGGAATGGGAAATAAACGCTCCGCTCCCACACTATCTCAATCAGTGTCCCCACTGATTTGAAAGAATGCGAGAGGGAGATACAACGGAAATGGTAACTAATCACGGCCTCTGCCTCGGTCACGTCCTCGCTCGCGTCCTCTGGCTCTGACCTGGGCGACTCGGTCCTCAAAACTCATAGCTCCGGTGTGGTAGACATAGTCGCGGAGTCCTTCGACCTGAAAGGTCAGATTCGCCAAGTTCTCAGTAATGGTTTCTTGGCCGGTTTGAAGTTGTTGCATTTGGGTCCGATGCCAAGCTTCGAACTGCTCTGCTCGCTGATTCTGCTGCTGCATCATAGCGAGTATCTAGGACTGCTGGTCGAGAGAGCGGCGGAGGTCCTCTTCTGAGTAGTCGGGCATGGGACGATGGCGGCGACGGCGGTAGGATGTACCTTCGGAAGGAAGTGGTTGCGATGCCTCCGGTTGCTCTGGTCTGTCCAACTCAGCTTGGATTTCGTCATCAGAACCTTGGGTGTGGTCCTGAGTTGGAGCAGCGGCAGCAGGAGGGGCAGTGAGGTCAAATAACCAGTTGGTACGATCCTCTGGGTGTATCCGGGTGCGTGATAGAAGGATGATGCTTTGGATGGTTTTGCCACGCACTACCGGGTGGTACTTGCCATCGGCTCTGGAACGAATGAGGTGAGAGGCTCTGCAGTGGTTGGTGTCAAGGAACACCGAGGGGATGGCATGGAGGTGCTGGAGGCGGTCACCGAGGTTCAGCCCAAGTGCAATGGCAGTGACAATCCCGCCAAAGTAAAATGGCTTGGAGCCACGGTTACAGTTGGCCTGAATGTGGGCCAGGAGGAACGGAGCGGCGTTGATAGGCTCGTTGTTGAAGACACAGTGGAGGAAGAAGAGCTCTTTCGAGTTCACCTTATGGTTGTTGTCCCGGGCAAAGATGGTGTTGCTCAATGCTCGGTGGAAGTACCAGATGGTCGGGTTGTGAATATGCGTTGCGTGCAGAGAATCCCAACCATCGGCATTGATGCCGGTCAACTGGTACCAGAGCGCGAAGGCTTCGTGCTGGAACTGATCGGTGAGGCGGCGGTGAGCATTGTCGCTATGAGGGAGTTGTAAGATGGCGGCAATCTGGTTCTGGTTCACTTGATAGTTTGTGCCGAACATCCGGAAGCATGCGGCACCGGAGTGTTGGTTGAGGTCGCCGCTGGAAGTGACGTAGGTGAACGAACTTAGGAACTCGAGGGTGAGTTGTTCGTACGTCGGCAGTGGATTGGTGCAGAGGTTCCAGATGCCGGCTCTTTGGAGCATCCAAGTGACGCCTTCAAGGAGTCCGAGCTCCGTGAGCGATGGGATATGTGGATAATGAGTCGGTTGGAGCGACCGTTGATGGAATGCGATGTAGTTGGCCCGCTGTCTTTCTCCCGAGTCACCGTCGTTGAACACAATGTCGTTGAGGTCTTGGGTTTCGTTGTTTCTCGCCATTGTTGGAGGATTGAGGTGGTTCTGAGGATTGAGGTGGTTCTGCGGAGTGAGAAAAATGTGACAGAAGTGTAGTAGGAAGTTGAGATGGGAGTTGGGATATATGGTGCAAGGTGGGGAAAACGAAAATAGGGAGTGGGGTGTGAGTTTCTGATGATTGGAAGTTGAAAGGAGATGAGTGGGAGAGAAAACGCAACCCCTGTTATATCAGATAACAGTTTTGGGTTCGTGACGGTCGTCACCCGCGTGACGGTCGTCAGGCTCCTGTGACGGTCGTCACGCCAACAAAATCTGCAGAACGCATAATTTTGCTGTGAGGGTGTTCTTGCAGTGACTTTTAGGCCTAGTATTGATATGGCAATGTATTATAGCAGCCAATAAACAAAGAATAACGTAGAAACATAATAAATGAATAAAGACTATAATTGAAATAACAAGAAATTAGAATGATTGTATGTAGTACATAAAGAAATTAACAATGCAAAAATCAAAACAATTGAAAACGGACGGAAAGTAGAAAAACTAAACTAAACTAAATCTAATGCTAAAACTAGTATCTAGTCTTTTCGTGCCTTCAACTCATCGAACTTCCGTGCGTAGTAGTCGAGCTGGTCACAGACTAAGTCCATGAAGACTACGAGTTCGCTGTGTATGCCTGCGATGTCGTCTTTTACAGTAGTCAGAGTTGCGTCAATGTTGTCCAATCGGAGTAGAACAGTATCCATTTTGTTGGTGGTTTCCTCAGGGATAGGCTCAGGATAGGTGTTGTAATGCGAAGGAGTCGTAGGGTCTACTTCAGCTTCTGATACAGCATCCTCATAGTACATATAATCGTGTGCTTCAGAGATGTGATCACTGTCGTACATGTAGTTCTGTGGTGTTGATTGAGGTGAAGGAGGTCCCATAGGCTCATCCAATTCATAAAGCCAATTGTCCTTGTTGTGGATACTTGTCATCTGATGATTAGGCAGTGTGAATAGCTGGACAGTGTTAGAACACAGATTGGTTCTTAATAATAACTATTTGTTTTGATGATAACTGTTAGGAAATTTATATTTAAGAATTATATACTCTAAAATTTGTTTGAGAGTTTTACTGCAGATTGAAACGAAATTAACTCTCTAGAAGCAAATCTGTTTTGGATACAAGAAGTTATTCTGACTCTGAAGCGCCAGATGCACCTTACAGAAGAATCTGATTGCTCCTTACAGAAGATCCTGAGCGTAGTCTCCAGAAGGATCTGAAGCAAGAAGCTCCAGAACATTCTGAGTCAGAAGCATCTGAAGATAGTCAGAAGCATCTGAAGCTGAAGCATCTGAAGCATAGAAGAATATTGATTGAAGAGTTTCTCAAAGCATTAGTCTACAAAAGTTTCTGAAAGTACCAACGCTGCCAAGTACTAAAGTTCTGTGTCAAATATGCTCTGATGATCAACATGCTGAAAGCACACATGCTGCAGAAGACTCTGATATAGCAAAGTTCTGAATTTCATTAGAAGACTCTGATCCATTCAGACTCTGAAGAACTTGCTGAAAACTGAAGATGAAATATTCAAGAATATATCCGTTGGAGTTATTCAACGTCTCTTTCCTCATTTGTGCTAGACACACTTACACAGACAAAAAGGATTTTTCTGTGCCATCTACTTCTAGGAAAGGTCACTTGATGTGAAGACAAAAAGGCTCAGACCTTTTTGGGAATCTCTTTTCAACGCTCAGCTTCCTTGGATCAGCTGCCTATAAAAGGAGAACTTCACCACATTCTTCAGTTACACAATTTGCTGAAAAGAAATCATTATATTCTAAGCTCTCATTCATTCTTATTCTTCTTAGAATTTATTGTACTTAAACTTAAGAGAAAAATCATTGTTGTGATAAAAGCTTTATAGAAGCATTAATACTCTTGTATTTAATTTACATTGATTGTAAAGGTTTTTCCTTAAGAGGATTCAGTTGGAATCAGTAGCTCTTGAGAAGACTAAGAACTGTTGTTCTTAGGTGTTACTATTGTAATCAGTTTGATTTAATAGTGGATTAAGTCCTTGTTGAGAAAGACAAATCACTCTAGGAAGGGTGGACTGGAGTAGTTGTTTAAACGAACCAGGATAAAAATAATTGTGTGATTTTTTTAAAGCTTAATCTTTCATACTTATTCAACCCCCCCTTCTATGTATTATCTCACCTTCAGTTGGCATCAGAGCTCCGGTTCTGAGTGTTCTACCACTTAACAGTGTCAGTAAAGATCCAGAGAGAAATACTTTGATATATATTTATTTGTTACCATGGCTGATAATTCAATGTCCAATATTAACAATAAATATGAAGAGAGGGATATGATCAGCACCAAACCCCCAATGTTTGATGGGGAGAAATTTGACTATTGGAAAGACAGAATTGAGAGTTTTTTCCTAGGATATGATGCTGATCTATGGGATCTTGTCATAGATGGATATGTACATCCCACAGATGGGGATGGCAAAAAGATTGACAGAAAATCTATGACAGATGCTCAGAAGAAAGACTTCAGAAATCACCACAAAGCCAGAACTATATTACTGAATGCTATTTCACATACAGAGTATGAGAAAATTACAAACAGGGAGACTGCTTTTGATATGTTTGAATCCCTAAAAATGACTCATGAGGGAAATTCTCAAGTTAAGGAGACAAAAGCTCTGGCTCTGATCCAGAAGTATGAGGCTTTCAAAATGGAAGACTCTGAATCTGTTGAAGCCATGTTCTCCAGATTTCAGATACTCACTGCTGGGCTGAAAGTTCTGGACAAGGGATATTCTACATCAGATCATGTAAAGAAAATCATTAGAAGTCTGCCTATCAGATGGAGACCAATGGTGACTGCCCTGAAGATGGCCAAAGATCTGAACAAGATCTCTCTAGAAGAACTCATCAGCTCACTAAGGATCCATGAGATTGAGCTTGAGGAAGATGAACCTCAGAAGAAAGAAAAAGGTAAATCTGTTGCATTAAAATCTAACAAAACTGCTAAAGCTTTGCAGGTCATTCAAGAAAGCTCTGAAGAATCTTCTTCTGAAGAAGAAGATGAGTTATCCATGCTATCCAGAAGGATTAACAAACTCTGGAAGCACAAGGGAAAGAAGTTCAACAACTTCAGAAGATCTGATAATAGAAAGGAATCTTCTAGTCACAGAAGATCTGCCAAGAAATAAGTTATGTGCTATGAGTGCAAAGAACCTGGGCACTACAAGAATGATTGCCCCAAACTTCAGAAAGAAAAACCCAAGAAGAAGTTTAACAAAAAGAAGAAGGTTCTGATGGCAACATGGGATGACTCAGATGAATGTGAATCATCTTCTGAATCAGAAGAAGAATGTGCAAATGTTGCACTGATGGCCAGCACATAGGATCAAGAGGAAGGAACCTCAGGATATGAATCAGAATCAGAATCTGATGATGATGCAGAAGAGGTAATGGCTAAACTTACCAAAGAAGAACTCATTAAAGTTTTAACAGAAGTTCTTAAAAGTTATAACAACATCAAACTCAAATACAAGAAGCTGAAAAGCAATCTTGAATCTGAGATTGATCTTCTGAAAACAGAACTTGTTGAGCAAAAAGAAATAAATTTGAAAATAAAAAATGACCTTGAAATAACTCAACAAGAATCTGAATCTGAGACTAAGTCATGTGAAAATATTTTAGAAAAATATGACTCTAGTTTTCAGAGATTTCTCACTAAGAGCATAGACAGAAGCAAGATGGCTTCCATGATCTATGGTGTTAGTGGAAACAACAGAAGAGGCATTGGATATGAATCTTCATCTGAAAGCAATCCAAAACCTGTTGACAAACTTTTCATCAGGAAGACACCTCTGTATTCTCAATTCAAATTTGGTCACTTGAATGACATTAAACACACAAGCTCTGAGAAGAATACTTATGTGTTTAAACCCAAGGCAAGTCAGAATAAACATTATGTTGTAAAACAGAAGTTTAGACAAACCTACAAACCAACTAACCCCAAAGGACCCAAGAAGATCTGGGTACCTAAAAACAAAATAATTCTTGTTGCAGATGTTCTTAGCAGCAAGGTCAGGACACCAATCATGGTACCTGGACTCTGGATGCTCACGACACATGACAGGAGAAAAGTCTATGTTCCAAAGCCTGGAACTTAGATCTAGAGGTGACGTGAAGTTTGGAGGGAACCAGAAGGGCAAGATCATTGGATCTGGCACCATTGGAAATGGTAAACTTCCCTCTATTACTAATGTTTTACTTGTTGAAGGGTTAAAGCATAACTTATTGTCCATAAGTCAATTAAGTGACAATGGTTATGATATTACCTTTAATCAAAAATGTTGTAAAGCTATTAGTCAGAAGGATGGCTCTATCCTATTTAGTGGTAAGAGGAAAAACAAGATTTATAAAATAAATCTTTCAGAACTTAAAGTTTAAAATGTTAAATGCCTCTTGTCTGTTAATGAAGAGCAATGGGTCTGGCACAGAAGATTGGGCCATATTAATATGAGACGTATATCTCAGATTAATAAACTTAATCTTGTTAGAGGACTCCCTAATCTGAAGTTCACTTCAGATGCTCTTTGTGAAGCATGCCAGAAAGGGAAGTTTTCAAAAACATCTTTCAAATCAAAAAATGTTGTTTCTACTTCTAAACCACTAGAACTACTTCATATTGATCTGTTTGGACCAGTGAAAACTGCATCCATCAGAGGCAAGAAGTATGGATTGGTCATTGTTGATGACTTTAGCAGATGGACATGGGTAAAGTTCTTAAAACACAAGGATGAGTCATATTCTGTGTTCTTTGACTTCTGCAAGCAAGTCCAGAATGAAAAGAATTTCAAAATTATAAAAGTCAGAAGTGATCATGGTGGTGAATTTGAAAATAAATATTTTGAAAAATATTTTTCTGAAAATGGCATTGCTCATGATTTTTCCTGTCCTAGAACTCCACAACAGAATGGGGTTGTAGAGAGGAAAACAGAACTTTGCAAGAAATGGCCAGAACCATGATCAATGAGACAAATCTGGCAAAACATTTTTGGGCAGAAGCAATCAATACAGCATGCTACATTCAGAACAGAGTGTCTGTTAGACCTCTTCTGAAAAAGACTCCTTATGAATTGTGGAAGAACAAAAAGCCCAACATTTCATATTTTCATCCTTTTGGATGTATTTGTTATATGTTAAACACTAAGGAAAATCTGAGCAAGTTTGACTCCAAAGCACAGAAGTGTTTCATGCTTGGATATTCTGAACGCTCTAAAGGCTACAGAGTATACAACACTGAGACACAGATTGTGGAAGAATCCATTCATGTCAGATTTGATGATAAGCTTGGCTCTGAAAAGCCAAAGCAGGTTGATAACTCTGCAGATAGGGAAGTAGTCTTTATTGACTCTGAAGTTCCAGAAGCAGACAAACTTCAAGTGAAGGAACCAGAAGCAACTCCAGATGCTACTCCCTTAACTTCTCAGATGAATAATCTAAACATTTCTGAAGAGTCAACTATCAGAGGATCATCATCCAGAATTAAAGCTTCTCATCCAGAGGATGTCATTATTGGAAAGAAGGATGATCCCATCAGAACAAGATCCTTTCTAAGATCATCTGAAGCATCACTATTTGGACTAGTGTCAGAAATTGAACCATCTTCTGTAGAAGAAGCTCTGCAAGACAATGACTGGATTATTGCCATGCAAGAAGAGCTAAACCAATTCAGCATAAATGATGTATGGGATCTAGTTCAAATACCTCAAGGATTCAATATAATTGGTACAAAATGGGTCTTCAGAAATAAGCTAAATGAGAAAGGAGAAGTTGATAGGAATAAGGCAAGGATGGTTGCTCAAGGGTACAGTCAGCAAGAAGGTATTGATTACACTGAGACATATGCTCCAGTGGCAAGGTTAGAATCTATACGCCTTCTTATTTCCTTTGCTGCACAAAACAACATCACTCTGTATCAGATGGATGTTAAAAGTGACTTTCTTAATGGTATTATAGAAGAAGAAGTTTATGTCCATCAACCTCCTGGTTTTGAAAATGAAAAATTTCCAGATCATGTTTTCAAATTAAAGAAATCTCTATATGGATTAAAACAAGCTCCCAGAGCTTGGTATGAGAGATTGAGTAATTTTCTTCTGGAGAAGAATTTCATCAGAGGCAAAGTGGATACAACTTTATTCTGTAAAACAATAAAGAAAGATCTTCTAATTTGCCAAATTTATGTAGATGATATTATTTTTAGATCAACAAATATTATGCTTGGAAAGGAGTTTGCTACATGTATGCAGGCAGAATTTGAAATGAGCATGATGGGAGAACTCAGATTCTTTCTAGGAATCCAAGTTAATCAAACTCCAGAGTGCACCTACATACATCAAACAAAGTATGTTAAAGAACTTCTGAAGAAATTCAACATGTCTGACAGCAAGCTGGCAAAGACTCCAATGCATCCTACTAGCTCACTTGGCAAAGAAGAGGTAAGTAAGAAAGTAGACCAGAAGCTCTACAGAGGTATGATTGGCTCTCTTCTTTATCTTACTGCTTCTAGACCTGACATATTGTTCAGTGTTTGTCTGTGTGCTAGATTCTAATCAGATCCTAGAGAATCACACTTGACAGCTGTCAAGAGGATTCTAAGGTATCTGAAAGGTACTTCTAATGTGGGTTTGTGTTACAGAAAATCTGATGATTTTAAATTAGTTGGATTATGTGATGCTGACTACACTGGAGACAGAATGGAAAGAAAAAGTACTTCTGGAAGTTGTCAATTTCTAGGAAGAAATCTAATCTCCTGGTACAGCAAGAAGCAACCCACAATTGCACTTTCAACCACAGAGGCTGAATACATTGCTGCTGCTGGATGTAGCACGCAGATTCTCTGGATGAAGAGTCAACTAGAAGATTATCAAATTTTTGAGAGTAACATTTCTATCTTTTGTGATAATACTTCTGCTATATGTTTGTCCAAGAATCCCATCTTACATTCTAAGGCAAAACATATAGAAATTAAGCATCATTTCATCAGAGACTATGTTCAGAAGGGAATCATAAATTTAGCCTTTGTTGATACAGATCATCAATGGGCAGATATTTTTACAAAACCCCTTGTTGAAGATAGATTCAATTTTATTCTGAAAAATATTGGTATGGATTTTTGTCCAGAATGATATTTATCAGAAGCAAATTGTTACAGATGCAAAAATGCTTAAATCATTTGAAGTATTTCTTCTGTTTATTTATTCTATTCTGATCAATATTTCTGATATGAAACTCTGAACTAACCATCTTTAGAGGATCTGAACGTTGGCTAACGTTTCATTTCTTGAGAGAATTCAGAACATCATGCAAGTAAACACGTGTCACACAAAATCTGAAGAGGTGGCGTGTACATAACTGAAGAGACGTTTGAGGTGAAATTTGAATAGTAAAAATCTTGGTTTTCCCCCCAAATTGTCAGAAGCATTTATTGTTTTGAAATGATTTTATTCTCTTCATTTAATGCTTGCTCAAACGTGCGTTTTTCTGACTTTTGATGTGCCTAAGTGTTTAGTATAAATACTTGTCTTGTATTCACTTTCACACTTTTCACTCTCAGAATTTACATGCGTTTTCATCTCCTATTTTCTCTGCATAAAAACCCAAAACCTAAGTGTTTGAAAAAGCATTCTTCAATGGCGTCTTCTTCATCAACAACTGCTCAGTTTCAATCTACAATGGCTGCTGTGACTTCAGATAACTTAGGTGCTGCTCCATATTCTCCTCCCAAGAGAACACTTCTAACACCTGTTGATAAACTAGAAGTTCTGTGTGAATCCATGGTTGAGTTTGACTCTCTGGCTAATAATGGGTTTGATTTTCGCTCCATTGTTAGAGCTCAAGGATGGGTTAAATACTTTGATAGGTTGTTTGGACCAGTTTACCCTCTTCAGGATCTACAGAACCAATGGCAATTGACTTTGTTCAGGCTGCAGAACCTCCAGCTTCTTCATCTGAGATAAAGTCAGAACATCCAGACTTTGAAGACAAGATTGCTGCTCTGGAGGCTGGTCAGTCTGAAATAAAATCTTGGATGGCAAAGCAAGATAAGAAATCTGAGGACATGACAGAGTGGATGTCAAAACAAGATGAGAAGAATGAGACAATGACTAAGTGGATGTCAAAGCAAGAGCAATCATCATCTGAGATTACAGATCTATTGAAGATGCTTTTGTCAAAACACTCTTAGATTTTTTTTTCATTCTAATGTTTGTGCATCTGTTGTTTTGCATCTGAATTTTATTGTTATATCTTCTGATATTTACCTATGAACTCTTGCTCTGTTAATTTAAATGAATCAGTTTTTCTCCATTGAATTATCTATTTATTGTTCCTTTTATTTTTCTTTTTAAAAGTTTTTACTTTTTGCTTATAACAAAAAAGGGGGAGAAAATAAAGATCTGAACTGTTTAATATAACTTCACTAGAATGAATCTTCAGACATATCTATTCTATCTAATATTTAAATTGACTAATTCAGAACATTTGATAAGAACACTCTATAAAAGAATCTCTGAGTCTCTCAGATCATCTGCCTTTTTATCAAACTCTGAATCTTATATCTGCAAGATATTCTGACCCTAAATTGTTATAAGAACAAACAAGATCTAACTCTGAAGATTACTCAAGATAAAAGGGAAGTTTCTATTCCTTTTTCATATTTAACTTAGGGGGAGATTCATCATCTCAGGGGGAGTTATAATTCTTTATGTTCAGTTAAATAAAATTTCTGATACTTTTTGTCATCATCAAAAAGGGGGAGATTGTTAGAACACAGATTGGTTCTTAATAATAACTCTTTGTTTTGATGATAACTGTTAGGAAATTTATATTTAAGAATTATATACTCTAAATTTGTTTGAGAGTTTTACTGCAGATTGAAACGAAATTAACTCTCTAGAAGCAAATCTGTTTTGGATACAAGAAGTTATTCTGACTCTGAAGCGCCAGATGCACCTTACAGAAGAATCTGATTGCTCCTTACAGAAGATCCTGAGCGTAGTCTCCAGAAGGATCTGAAGCAAGAAGCTCCAGAACATTCTGAGTCAGAAGCATCTGAAGCTGAAGCATCTGAAGCATAGAAGAATATTGATTGAAGAGTTTCTCAAAGCATTAGTCTACAGAAGTTTCTGAAAGTACCAACGCTGCCAAGTACTGAAGTTCTGTGTCAAATATGCTCTGATGATCAACACGCTGAAAGCACACATGCTGCAGAAGACTCTGATATAGCAAAGTTCTGAATTTCATTAGAAGACTCTGATCCATTCAGACTCTGAAGAACTTGCTGAAAACTGAAGATGAAATATTCAAGAATATATCCGTTGGAGTTATTCAACGTCTCTTTCCTCATTTGTGCTAGACACACTTACACAGACAAAAAGGATTTTTCTGTGCCATCTACTTCTAGGAAAGGTCACTTGATGTGAAGACAAAAAGGCTCAGACCTTTTTGGGAATCTCTTTTCAACGCTCAGCTTCCTTGGATCAGCTGCCTATAAAAGGAGAACTTCACCACATTCTTCAGTTACACAATTTGCTGAAAAGAAATCATTATATTCTAAGCTCCCATTCATTCTTATTCTTCTTAGAATTTATTGTACTTAAACTTAAGAGAAAAATCACTGTTGTGATAAAAGCTTTATAGAAGCATTAATACTCTTGTATTTAATTTACATTGATTGTAAAGGTTTTTCCTTAAGAGGATTCAGTTGGAATCAGTAGCTCTTGAGAAGACTAAGAAACGTTGTTCTTAGGTGTTACTATTGTAATCAGTTTGATTTAATAGTGGATTAAGTCCTTGTTGAGAAAGGCAAATCACTCTAGGAAGGGTGGACTGGAGTAGTTGTTTAAACGAACCAGGATAAAAATAATTGTGTGATTTTTTTAAAGCTTAATCTTTCATACTTATTCAACCCCCCCTTCTAAGTATTATCTCACCTTCAGACAGGTTTTTCATTGATGAAGTACTCGTAAGGTCCAGGTCCCATAGTTCCTAAAATGCGCCTGTTAAAGCAGAACTGGATATTCATGGGTCGGATGGTGCCAAAACTAGTGCTTGCATTTAGGTGGAATCTAAGGCCAAGCTCGTGGGCAATCATTGTCACAAGGCCTCCTATTAGAATAGGTGATTGTGGGTCCTGAGTGAGGCGTCTGAAAGATGTCATCATGAAAGGCACTGCATTTACTGTACGTCCCTGAGAAGCACAAAACATGATGAATAACTCCTCTTTAGATACTGTAGTAATATTTTCTTCTTTCCCGAAAAGGGTGTGAGCTAGTATCTTATGGAAGTATCTGAAAGCTGGGTTATGAATCTCATCATTATACATTCTGTCTGGTTCAGGGTGATAGTCGCATGTGATTCTACCCCAGAATTGGTCGAGTTCAAAATCAATATCGTCATCTTCTGCACTGATGAACACATGCGGTCCGCTAGGAAATCCTATGAGGTTAGCTAGTGACATCCGGCTATGGGTTTGGTCTATTCCAAACATTCGAAAGGTAATCAGCTCTATGTTGGATCCAAAACCATAGTTGGGTAGGTATCTGAAGGAACTAAGGAATTCGTAGGTGAGGTCCTTATAGGTAGCAAAACGTGTTTTCAAAGCAGTGTTCTCCCAACCCAGTTGATTGAACAGGTATTGGATGCTATCCGTGATTCCTAGTTTCTCCATGGTAGACTTATCGTAATACAGCGTTAAGGCTAGTTCTCTCTTAGTTAATGCTTCAAATCTTGCCTTTTGAGCTAGTCCTCGAAAATGAACCTTGATGAAGTCGTACGCGGCCATACTCTCAGGTAAGTCGGAGAAAAACAGGAGGGAGGTTTGAAGACTTTTAAAATTCTGAAAAGTTTAAAACAGAAGTTTGAAGTCAGGAATTTTAAAAACGAAAAGCGGTAAAAATAAAAGACAAAAGAGAAAAATAAAATAAAAATAAAAATATGAAAATAAAAGAAAGGAAAAATAGTAGCAATTTCTAGTTTAGAGATTTTGTTAAAGTTTCAAAGTAAAATTTTAAATAAAAATGAAATACAGTAACGAGGAAAATGTGCGGGAAAATTGGGTTGCCTCCCAGTAAGCGCTGTTTTTAACGTCTAAAGCCTGACGATAGCTTGGTGACAAGCTATTCGGGTGTTTGAGCTGGAAGCTCAAGCAATGCTATACTGCAGACTTGAGGGCTGTTTTCGTTCTTATTATAATGTTTTAGACGTTGCCCGTTTACGATAAACGGTGCATTCGTCTTATCGGTAATTTCAACAGCTCCACTCTGAAGTATTTTAGTCACTTCATAAGGTCCGGACCACTTGGATTTTAGTTTACCTGGGAAGAGTTTCAATCTTGAATTGAATAACAATACGATGTCTCCCACACTGAATTGTTTCTTGACTGAACGTTTATCATGCCACTTTTTAGTTCGTTCTTTGTAGATACGGGCATTTTCGTAAGCGTCTAATCGAAGTTCTTCTAATTCGTGTAAGTTCAAGATTCGCTTTTCTCCTGCCTCGATGTAGTTGAAATTAAGTGTTTTAATGGCCCAGAAGGCCTTATGCTCTAATTCTACAGGGAGATGGTAGGATTTACCGTAAACTAATTTGTAGGGTGTAGTACCTATTGGTGTCTTAAAGGCGGTCCTATAAGCCCATAAAGCTTCATGTAGCTTTGATGAACAATCTTTCCTTGAGGTAGCGACAATCTTTTCCAATATCTGTTTTATTTCCCTGTTCGAGACCTCTACTTGTCCGCTAGTTTGCGGATGATAGGGTGTAGCTACTCGGTGTCGGACTCCATATTTAGAAAGAAGTTTATCAAATATTCGCGATATGAAGTGAGATCCGCCGTCACTAATGACGAGTCTGGGTACACCGAATCTAGGAAAGATTGTGGTTTTGAAGAGTTTGATTACTACTCGTGCATCGTTTGTTGGAGCAGTAATGGCTTCTATCCATTTAGACACATAGTCTACAGCGATGAGTATTTAGTTATTACCAAAAGAAGGTGGGAATGATCCCATGAAATCTATTCCCCATACGTCGAAGATTTCTACCTCTAAGATTCCTTTCTGAGGCATTTCATCGCGTCGCGAGATGTTGCCAGTTCGTTGGCATCGATCACATTTTAGCACAGCGATGTGGACGTCTTTCCAGAGGTTAGGCCAGAATAAGACGGCTTGGAGAATCTTAGCGCACGTCTTGGATGTACTAGCATGACCACCATATGGTGCTGAATGGCATTGGGAAATGATATTTTCTATTTCTTCCTCTGGGACACAGCGACGGTATATGTTGTCGGCCCCTCTCTTGAAGAGTAGAGGTTCGTCCCAATAATAGTGTTTCAGATCGTGGAAGAATTTCTTCTTTTGCTGATAAGTGAGATCCGGTGGAAGCACGCCTGCAGCGAGGTAATTAACGATGTCAACATACCAAGGTAATGTGACTTGGGCATAGACGGCTTCTACGGCTTTTTCGAATTCTGGATCTTCCGAGATTGAGTTAGGCATGTCACTTTCTAATTTGGCTATCAGACGTTCGTACGGGAAATCGTCATTTATCGGTACTGGTTCACGTTTTATGCCTTCTATTCGGGATAAGTGATCTGCAACAACGTTCTCGGTTCCTTTCTTATCTTTGATTTCTAAGTCAAACTCTTGTAATAACAGGATCCATCTCAATAGTCTTGGTTTAGCATCCTTTTTGCTTATTAGGTACCTAATGGCAGCGTGGTCTGTGTATATGATAATTTTTGCTCCTACTAAGTAAGAACGGAATTTATCAAGCCCAAATATAACTGCTAGAAGTTCCTTTTCTGTGGTAGCGTAGTTCATTTGGGCAGGATCTAAGGTTCTACTGGCATAGTAGATGGCATGGATTTTCTTGTCCTTCCTTTGTCCTAGAACTGCGCCTACGGCATAATCACTCGCATCACACATGATTTCGAACGGTAGTCGCCAATCGGGTGGTTGCATAATCGGTGCGGTGATAAAGGCTGATTTTAATGTTTCGAATGCTTTTAGACAGTCGTCGTTGAAGACGAACTCAGCATCTTTCATCAACAGGCCGGTCAAAGGTTTTGTGATTTTTGAAAAATCTTTTATAAATCTTCTGTAGAAACCGGCATGTCCTAGAAAACTCTGTATTTCTCGTACGGATTTTGGAGGTTGAAGATCTTTTATAATCTCTATTTTAGCTTTGTCGACCTCAATTCCTTTATTTGATATGACATGTCCTAGAACTATTCCTTGTCGGACCATAAAATGGCATTTTCCCAATTTAGGACGAGGTTCACTTTTACACAACGTTCTAATACCATTTATAAGTTTTGTAGGCATCCTTCGAAACTTTGTCCACATACCGAGAAATCGTCCATAAATACTTCCATGATGTCATCTATGAAATCTGCGAAGATCGCCATCATGCATCTTTGGAAGGTTGCTGGAGCATTGCAGAGTCCGAACGGCATTCGGCGGTAAGCAAAAGTACCATAAGGACAGGTGAATGTAGTCTTTTCTTGGTCATCAGGATGAATGGGAATTTGGAAAAATCCTGAATAACCATCTAGATAGCAGAAATATGAATGTTTGGCTAATCTTTCCAACATTTGGTCTATGAAGGGTAACGGGAAGTGATCTTTTCGTGTGGCCTTGTTAAGCTTCCTATAATCAATGCACATCCTGCTTCCAGTCACGACTCTTTTTGTTATTGATTCGCCTTTTTCGTTTTTAACTACTGTGACTCCTCCTTTCTTTGGTACGACATGAACTGGGCTAACCCACTCACTATCGGAGATTGGATAGATGATTCCTGCATCTAGCAATTTCTTTACTTCATCTCTAACTACAGTGCTTAGGATGGGGTTCAGTCTCCTCTGATGCTCTCTAGAGGTTTTAGAGTCTTCCTCTATTGTAATTCGATGCATACAGATTGAAGGGCTTATACCTTTTAGATCGCTTATGTTATAGCCTAACGCGGTGGGGTACTTCTTTAGGACTTCTAATAGCTTTTCGGTTTCTGGTTGTCCTAAGTCGGCGTTGACTATCACTGGTCTTTTTAGTTCATCGTCTAGGAATTCATATCTAAGGTTTTTGGGTAGTGTTTTAAGTTCTAAAGATGGGTTCTTCGGACCTGGCATATGGTTTGGGGTCAGTGCTAAGCTTTCGCTTAGGCTGTCGTCTTTATACGGTCTACGCCAATCATCGTCTTCAGAAATATCAGGTATTTGAATCTTTATTATTTATGAATACGTGGTCTCTTCATTTTCAAGTTCTCTTATGCATTCGTCAATTTCGTCTACTAAATAGCAGGTATCGTCTATGGCTGGTGCTTGTAAGAACTTGGTGAGAATGAATTCTATCTTTTCTTCTCCTACTTCGAATGTTAGCCTTCCTTTCTTCACGTCTATAATAGCTCCGGCTGTAGCTAGGAACGGTCTTCCTAGGATAATTGGGGTAACAGTGTCCTCCTTGATGTCCATGATTATGAAGTCGGTTGGGATGTAGAATTGTCCTATGCGTACTGGAACGTTTTCCAGTATTCTGACGGGGTATTTTACTGATCGGTCAGCTAATTATACGGACATTTTGGTTGGTCTGAGGTCTCCCATATTCAGCTTTTTGCATATAGATAAAGGCATAACACTGATATTGGCTCCTAAATCGCATAGAGTTTTGTCTATCACGAACTTTCCTATGACGCAGGGTATGGAGAAACTACCTGGGTCTTTTAATTTAGGAGGCATGCGATTTTGAATAATAGCGCTACACTCTGCAGTAAGTGTAACTGTTTCGTTATCCTCGATCTTTCTCTTATTTGACAGGATTTCTTTGAGAAATTTAGCGTATGACGGCATTTGAGTTATCGCTTCTGTAAAAGGAATAGTGATATTCAACTGTTTAAGGAGCTCTACAAATTTCTTAAACGGTCCTTAAGTTTTGGAGTTTATTAATCTTTGAGGATAAGGGATAGGTGGTTTATATGGCGCTGGAGGTGCTTGTGTTTTTTCACTTACGGTATCCTCATTCTCGTTGTCTTCCTTCCTCTCTAACTCGGATTCCTTTTCTGCTTGTTCAGTTGGTTTTTGTTGCATGGCCGAGTTTTCGGTCCTCGGATCGATCGGTTCGTCCAATTCTTTTCCACTTCTTAGTATTACAGCATTTTCTTGACCTTTTGGATTCTGTTTGGGTTGTCCAGGAAATGTGCCAGCGGGTGCGGCAGCAGAGGCTTGTTATTGAGCCACTTGTGATATCTGTGTTTCTAACATTTTGTTGTGGGTGGCTAAAGCGTCTACTTTTCCGGTCAACTGTTTAATTTGCTCGCTAGTGTGTATGTTTTGATTCAGGAATTCTTTATTTGTTTGAGCTTGAGTAGCTATGAATTTTTCCATCATCAACTCGAGGTTTGATTTCCTAGGTGCGGTCTGAGCAGCAGCTGGTTTCTGATATCCTGGCGGAGCAGTAGGCATTTGCAATGCGTTTTCGCTTTTGTAAGAAACGTTTGGATGATTTCGCCAACCTGGGTTATAGGTATTTGCGTAAGGATTTCCTTGAACATAATTTACTTGGTCTGGTGGGATTCCGGCTAGCAATGGGCATTCGGGTGCATTATGAGTGGTGCTTCCGCATAACTCGCAATTTGGAGTTACGGCAGCGACGGTTGCAGTGGGGTTAACGGTCAGACTATCAATCTTCTATGTTAGAGCATCTACTTTAGCGTTGAACTGTTCAAGGCAGCTGATCTCGTACATCCCACCTTTCGCTGTGGTTTTCTCTGTTGGAGTGCGTTCACCTCCCCATTGGCAGTGGTTCTGAGACATGTTTTCTATTAGTTGGTAGGCTTCGTCGTATGGCTTATCCATAAGTGCACCGCCCGCGGCAGCGTCTATTGTCAATCTGGTATTGTATAAAAGCCCATTATAGAAAGTATGGATTGTCACCCAGTCTTCTAGACCGTGGTGAGGACATGTTCTCATCATATCTTTGAATCGTTCCCATGCTTCGTAAAGAGATTCAGTATCTTTTTGTCGGAATCCATTGATTTGAGCTCTAAGCATAGCAGTTTTGCTTGGCGGAAAATATCTCGCTAAAAAGACGTTCTTCAATTGTTCCCACGTCGTAACGGAGTTGGATGGTAAAGATTGTAACCATGTCCACGCTCTGTCTCTAAGAGAGAATGGGAAAAGACGAAGTCTTATCGCGTCTGGAGTTACTCCATTTGCTTTCACTGTGTCTGCGTATTGTACAAACTTTGTTAAGTGTTCGTTTGGATCCTCAGTTGCATTTCCTGAGAATTGGTTTTGTTGTACAGCTGACAGTAATGATGGTTTCAGCTCAAAATCGTTTCGAGTAATAGCTGGGGCAGCAATGCTACTTCTAGGCTCCATCTGAGAGGGTGTAGCGTATGCCTTCAGCGGTTTGTTTGGAGGTCCTTCAGCCATGTTTGATTCTTCTTCTAGTTTGGGAATGGGAGTGAGAGGATCGGGAATGTTATGTTTGAGTTGGTACTCAATGATTCGGCTTCTTAAATGTAAGAAGCGCTCTAGTTCTGCGACTGAAGGTTTCAAGATATCGCCTTGTGGGCGATTACTTGGCATACAATCGACAGTACTAGTAAAGGAAAAATGAAATTGTTAACCTAGTCTACACGGCGTAACAGAAGGTTACACTATTGACTAAACGGGTCCCCGGCAACGGTGCCAAAAACTTGATCGCGACTTTCTATGTCTAATACAACTTAACTGCAAGTGCACAGTCTATCGCGTAGTAATAATAGATATCGATCCCACAGGGACTCGTAATCAAACTAGTGTTCTCGGGAGTTACTATGTTTAGCTAGGTAGATAATGCTTAAGGGAATAAGATTGTCACTAAAGGGAACTAAGAATGTTACTTAAATTATAATTACTTGAATCGATATGTAGTAATTATGTTCTTCGGGGATTTGACAAGTTACCGGTATATGAAATATTTTTCAGAGTTTATTTAAGCAGAAAATAGTGATCTGAAGACTCTCGTCTCACGATGGTTATTGACGCTAATCATAATTCTAAGGGACAAACGTACGCTTTCGTGTCCCATTCGGGGTTAAAACTATTTTTTGGAAATCTCTAAGTTCTAATTCATTTTAAAGTGCTTTCGCTGTTATTAAAATGAATGACTAGTGTTTACTATCTGGTCTTGCCGCAGCTTTCGCTTGTTGGTTCGTGCCTTAATTAATTTCCCACTTTCGTGGCAAAACTACTTTTAAATAAGTTCTCGCTTTCGCGACGAAGTTTATTCAGTAAATTAATTTAAACACTCAGACCATAAACAACTTTTGAAAAAGATAGTTTTCAACCGGTTATTATCAAATCCCTTCCGAATTATTATTACATATCGATTACTTTGATTTAGCTAGACATGGATTTGGGAAAGGTAAAACATAAATAAAAACAATAAATAATAGCATGCATCATAATAAAAACTGGAATTACGATTAAAATGAGAAACCTGTAAATATTCCAATTGACCTTTGGGCAGATCCTCCACAAATGTTGGCAGGATTCTGGTCTTTGTGCCAATTGATCGTACAAGGGAAAATATAAGAATTACAGAAGGAATGAAAGGCAACAAAAAAATAGGAAAGAAAATAAAACTGTTTGCTCTGGAAATGAAATTGGGCAGCACTTCGTTGTCTGAATGCGGCTCCCTTCTGAGTTCCCCTTCTTCCCTTTTTATAGAAATGGAATTCTAACGGTTATAACTTGAAGAAGGTGGACTTTGAGGCAGAATTATCAGGGAGTAGTGGTCCACTATTTGGGACTTGGAACTGCTTCTTTCACGTGCATTTGAAGTGGGGCGTTTTTGCCTGCATGACGGTCGTCACGGGGTGTGACGGTCGTCACCCGTGTGACGGTCGTCATGGGGCTGTGACGGTCGTCACAGCAGCAGAATCTGCATTTTGCGTTTTTCATGTTGTTTTCATCCGGTTTTCTTCCATATTTCATCTGTGATTGCTTCTTTTCTTCATATTGCTTTGCTTAGACGTGATTATCAAATACCTGCAAAACATCAGACAAATAACACGGAAATAACCCGAAATCGGATCGAAAACAGTTAAACTTCAGTTGAATTATGCATCAATATATATATATATATATATATATATATATATATATATATACGATTTCGTGTTATCAGGTGTAATTCAAGATTTTCTTTGTGCATAACTGAAACCCTATGTTATACCTTGATCGCGACTTTCCGAGTCTAATCGAATTAACTTCAAGTGTACAGTCTATCGCGTAGTAATAAAGATATTTAATCCACAAGGACTCGTAGTCAATCTAGTATATTCGAACGTTACTATGTTTAGCTAGGTTGGTAATGATTTAAAGGGGAATTATGCAATAGTAAAGGCTAACTAAAGAAAAGCTAAAGGTTTCTTAGAATAATAATGCAAGTAATCGGTATGCAATGACACAATGCTCCGAGGATTCGACAAGTTACCGGCGCGGTTTATTAATTTTCAAAGATGGTTTTCAGAAGAAAATAACAGTTTAAAGACTTTTGTCTCACGATGGTTGTTGACGCTAGTCGCAACTCTAAGGCGGAACGTATGCTTTCGCTATCCCGTTCGGGGTTAAAATGGATTTTTGAAAACCATTGAGTTCTAATCTCTTTTAAAATGCTTTCGCTATGTTTAAAATAGATGCTCAATTTTTACTATCTGGTCCTAGCCTCAGCTTTCGCATGTCGGTTCATACCTTAGTAAATCCCCCACTGTCGTGGAGAGATTGCTTTAAATAAATTCTCGCTGTCGCGACGAAGTTTAGTTTAATAATTTTGGTTTAAAAACTAGAGCCAGAAACAAGTTTGAAAAGAAAAGAAAGATTACGTCGGTTATTATCGAACCTCGTTGCACTAGTTCATTACATACCGATCGATGCGGTTTTAGCTAGACATAAAACTTAAGGCATGCATACTTGAATTCAAAAGGCAGAACACATAAACATACATATTAGAACAAATAAAATTCAATTAATACTAATAACGGAACCTGTAATTAATTCTGGTTCGGCACTTGGATAATCCTCCACAATGTCGGCAGGATTACTCTTGTGACAATTAATTGTGCGGAAAAGTAAGAACAGAAATTACAATTGAAATTCTGGAAAGGAAACAAGAAGAGGGAAACAAAACAGAAAAAAGAAACAAGCAAGAAAATATCTTCTGGTATTAAAATTGGCAGCACTTCGTGGTCTTCAATGCGGCTCCCTTATTTCAGTCCCAAAGCCCTCTATTTATAGTGTATGAATGCTACGTGAACTGCTGTTGGAAGTGTCTTTGAGGGTCAGAAAATCCAGGGAGTCGTGCACTAAATTTGGGCTTATGTTTGCACATCTCTGAAAGTGGACAATGTGCAGAAAATGTGCCTATGACGCTCGTCATATCAGCAGAATTGAATTTTGCTGCTTTTCTCGTATATTTTCTTCTGTTATAAGTCTTTTTGAGCTTGTTTTGCTTATCTTGCCTCATTTGAACATTGACTTCATAAACCTGCAAAACATTAAACAACAATGCGGGTATGGTGCGAAATCGGGGTGAAATCGACCGTTAATAACATGAAATTATGGCATTTTACTATATACATTTTCGCGTTATCATACCTTTAAACCCTTTATCTCCCTTGTTGGTGAAAACTCTAAGATTGTCACACACCAAACATACAAGAGATACATATTTATAATAGCAAATATCCAACAAGCAAAGCCCAAAGTCACATGGATCCATGGACTAAATCGAAAAGCCCGAAAACTCGAAAATACTATTCACCGTACGGGTAACACTATTCACCGTACGGACGGTACTATTTACCAACCAATTTTTTTTTCTTTTCTTGGATTTTCGTCTGACTTTTTAAAACTTCTAATTTTCGCGGTAAATGCAATCTCCAAAATATGTTTTTTTCCTCTTCATCAAAAAAAGTTTTAAGGAATATTTAAAATAATAATTAAGTTAATGATAGTTTAATATAGCTACATATCCGTTAAACTCTAAAATATAGTGATAATTTATTTTTTACATTAGTTAAATCAAAGTTTCTTGAAATTCTATGTGTGTATCATTTGTCCTTTAAATTTGCTGGTAGATATTTGAGGTGAATATTTTTATTGATAAAGAAATTATAAATAGAAAAAGAAATTATGGTTATTTAATAATCCGTTGAGAAGAAATAAAAATAAAAGATAATAAGGTTTTATGGAAGATTTTTGTCTCTCAAAGGTTTTCTATGTTGATTAGTGATGATCTTAGTATGTTGATGGTTTTTTTTAATAGGCAATGATATTAGTAAAGCATAAGGGTGCTCAAATCCAAATTACAAAACATTGATAATGTTACTTCCGCTTAATACATGCAATAGGCACATTATACCAATAAAAAAAACACACACTTGGGTAAAGAAGTTCCACCATACATCCATCTCCAAGAGAAAAATTATACCGAATTTATTGTATCATCTACTGACACAAACTTCTTCTTAAAGATAAAACTATTCCTACCTAACCATATAAACCAGACAGTGCCAGGCCAAACAACTATACCTATTGCATTTCCTAAAACTTCTCTAGAAGAGAAAACAAAGCAACAAAACGATACTAAACAGGTACCTACTACATTGACATGGATCCCAAACCATTTAATTATATCCTTTCAAACCTTCTCTGCATAATCACAAGTCAAGAAAATATGTGAAATAGTCTCCTCTGTTCTTCCACACAGTGGACGCATTAGGGACGCTCCTCCGAATCTAATTTTCATTCTAGTTAACTAGTCCTTCGTAGCGATACAGTTCCTAAATAGACTCCACAAAAACACTTGCAAATTAGACGAGATCTTCGACTCCCACACTGCTTTATATCCCACTTGCAAGTCAACGTCGACCTCAAAAACCAACTGATCCTCATATATCAGTTCATAGCAAGAAAAGACCGAAAAAGTGACGAATTCTTGGGATCTCACTTGATAATATCATCGTTGTTAGCAATAGGACTCAAGTTCTGCAATAAATATTGCAAGTCCTCTAATTCCCTTTCCAAAACTTATTCGCTAGGTTACTTTGAAGTCTTCCATCACTAGAATAAAAAGGAATGGTGGTAAGGGTCGCCTTGATGAATACCCTTGGTTACTTTGATGTCTTTTGTTGCTCTCCTGTTAACAAGAATAGACATTGAACCATTGAATACCAACGAATCCATCCATCTCTTCCAACTATCTCCAAAGTTCATCTTGTCAAATAAAAATCTAAGAAACCCCCAAGACACACAATCACATGCTCTTTCAAAGTCTATTTTCATAACCAAACACTTTCGTCTTGTACGCTTCACCAAATCTATAGCCTCGTTTGCAACCACCACCTCGTCTAGTATACACCTGCCAAGGACGAAAGTTAATTGTTCAATAGATATAATGCTTCCAGCAACCTTCTTCAGACGGTCTGCCAAGATCTTTGCAAGCATTTTCTGGAAACAGTTGACTAAACTGATCGACCTATAGTTTACGAGCAGTTGAGGATTCTTTACCTTGATAACCAACATAATGAAAAAAGCTGAGGTTGCTTTAGTAAGAGTAGGAGAATGAAAATAATCTTTAACAAAGTGAACCACATCAACTTTAACCGTATCCCAACATGTCTGAAATAACCAAAGTTGAACCCGTCGAGGCCAGGGCTCTTGCAACCGTTACAAAACAAAACATCTTCTTTTATCTCTTCCTCATTTACTTCTACTTAGAGACTCATTTTGTCCCCATCCGAAAGCATATTCAGCTCCAGGTCCTCAATAGTAGGACGATCGTACGACCTTTCTTGAAAATTGTTTTCAAAATAGTTCCCCACCTCAGACAACCAATTATGTATTCTTGAGGTGTGTAAGTGAACATGGTCCATGTTGGTGATTTTAGTATCATCAATGTATTTTAGTAATAATGTGATTTATTGTAGGCCGATACAGTTATACGTTAAGCTTGGAAACGAGTTAGGGTAGTGCAGAGTGCACGCTCGTCGAGCCAACGTGCAATTGAATGCGAATAATTAAAAAGGGGTTCTAAGGGGCAGAGCCCCTGGCTGGGGTCATTTGGAAATTTTGAACCCGTTCAAAATTAAATTTGAAAAAATGAACTCGTTCAAAATTTTTGAACAGATGTCCCTTTTCGTTTTCTGTTATTTAATCTCCTATATAAGGAGTCATTTGGCCTCAGTTTTACACACTGAACAAAAATCATATTTCTCTCTATATTCTTGATCTGTTTTCTATTGCCAGAAGCAGATTCTTCTTCAAGAATTATCCCCACAAAGATTTCGTGAACCCAGGCAAATAATAGGGTTGAAATACTTTGTTCGAAAAGTGTACGAACACGATTCCTCGAAGATATCCAAGATTATCACACCAAATTTTCTAACAAACGAACAAAGTAATTTCTGATAATCATGGCTAGAGGAAGCACCGTCAAGGAGATGACTATGAATTTCGGAAAATTGGACAAGTTTCAAGGACAAGACTTTAAGCGTTGGCAGAAGAAGATGCATTTCATGTTGACAACATTGAAGGTAGCGTACGTCCTGTCCACACCGATTCCAGAATTTCAGGAGGAAGACGCGGTTGAAAATCTGAGACGTAAATCAAAGTGGGAGAACGACGACTACATATGCAGAGGGAACATTCTTAACGGTATGTCTAATCCCTTATTTGATATTTATCAAAACATGGAATCTGCAAAGGAATTGTGGGATTGTCTCGAATCCAAGTATATGGCAGAGGACTCATCCAGTAAAAAGTTTCTGGTAACTGATTTCAACAATTACAAAATGGTTGAATCGAGGTCTGTCATGGAACAATTCAATGAACTCCTCCGAATCCTTGGACAATTCACACAACACGGATTGAAGATGGATGAAACAATATCTGTCTCAAGCATCATAGACAAGTTGCCTCCTTCGTGGAAGGATTTTAAACACAATCTGAAGCATGGAAAAGACTAACTGTCTTTGATCCAACTTGGAAGTCACTTGCGCATAGAAGAATCTCTAAGAGCGCAAAAGGGTGACAAAAGAAAAGGCAAAGAAATTGCTGGACCCTCGGTTAATATGGTCGAAGAGGGTGGTAAGAACAATAACAACAAAAACAAAGGAAAGAAGCGTGCTTTCAAGAACAAAAACGGCAGTTTCGGTGCTAACAAGAAACCGAAACTAGAATGCTAGAAGTATGGCAAAATAGGCCACTTCAAAAAGGATTGTCGTTACGGAAAAAGGCACGATAATGCGAATGCAAGTGGTTCAGGAAAAGGGTCTAAGGACCAATCCGGAAACCAAGGTCAGAAATCAATTCGTGATTTGAATAGTTTGATTAAACATTCAGTTTCACTAAATTCTGAAGCATTTTATGTGCAGGATGATGCTATCGCGTGGTGGATTGACTCTGGCACCACAACACATGTTTGCAAGGATCTTTTTGGTTCAAAACTTTTTTTCCAATGGAAGATGGTTCTGTCCTCTACGTGGGAGATGATCACTTCGCTCCCGTTGAAGGCAAAGGAAACGTGGTGCTAGAATTCAGTTCTGGAAAGACTATTACTTTGTTTAATGTTTTGTATGTTCCTAAATTACGTAAGAGTTTAATTTATGGACCTGTATTAAATAAGCTTGGATACAAGCAAGTGTGTGAATCCGATAAATATGTATTATCGAAGTCTGGTGTGTTTGTAGGATTTGGATATTATAATAATGGTATGTTTATGATGAATTTGAATGGAGTTTCTAATAATTCTGGTTCTGTTTTGATGTCCTCTTCAAATATTATCAATTCATCATTATGGCATGCTCGTCTAGGACATGTTCATTATAAAAGAATGCATGAAATGTCTAAAGATGATTTAATTCTTGTCTTTGATAAAAATGTAGAAAAGTGTAAAACTTGCATGTTAACAAAGATAACTAGGCAACATTTTAAAAGTATAACAAGGAAATGTATCATTCTTGAGTTAATACATAGTGATTTATGTGATTTGCATGCTACTCCATCATTAGAGCATAAAAAGTATTTTGTCACTTTCATAGATGATGCATCTAGATTCTGCTATGTTTATTTGTTGCACGCTAAGGACGGAGCCTTAGATAAATTCAAAATTTATAAAACTGAAGTTGAAGTGCAACATAATGTGTTGATTAAAACATTACGTACAGATAGAGGTGGTGAATATTATGATCCTGTATTTTTCCAATCCGTAGGAATCATTCATGAGACTACGGCACCTTATACACCTCAACAAACTGGTGTAGCTAAAAGGAAAAATAAAGTTCTTAAAGAAATGGTGAATGCCATGTTATCTTACTCTGGTTTGAATGAAGGGTTTTGGGGAGAAGCTATGTTAACGGCTTGTTATTTGTTAAATAGGATTCCTAATAAAAGGAACAAAACTACCCCATATGAACTTTGGTATAAGAAATGACCCAACTTAACATTTCTACGTGTTTGGGGCTGTAGGGCCGTGGTTAGACTCCCGGACCCAAAAAGGAAAACTTTGGGTGAAAAGGGTGTAGCTTGCATCTTTGTTGGATATGTTAAGCACTCCAAGGCCTATAGGTTTTATGTTATAGAACCTAATGACTCGATTTCTATTAACACAATTATAGAATTGAGAGATGCCATATTTGATGAGAACTATTTCTCTTCTATACCTAGACCAAAGGACTCTATACCTAATTCAGATGAATCTCTAAGGGATGATCATGTGCCAAGTGAGACAGTTGAACCTCGTAGGAGCAAAAGAGCCAGAAAACCTAGATCTTATGGATCTGATTTTCAACTATATCTAGTTGAGGGATCAAAGGATCAGATTGATGCTCAATACTATTTTTGCTATAGTATAGAGGAGGATCCAAGAACGTATGATGAAGTTGTGAAATCTCGAGATTCTGTTTTTTGGAAAGAAGCAATTGATGAAGAGATTGGTTCTATCATGGAAAATAATACTTGGGTATTATCTGATTTACCACCAGGCTGCAAACCATTGGGTTGCAAATGGATCTTCAAAAAGAAGATGAAAGTCGATGGTACAATTGACAAGTTTAAAGCTAGATTAGTTATCCAAGGCTTCAGACAAAAGGAAGGGATTGATTACTTCGATACCTATGCTCCAGTTGCCCGTATCACTACTATTAGATTGTTGATTGCCTTGGCGGCTATTCATAATCTAGTGATTCATCAAATGGATGTCAAAACAACATTTCTGAATGGTGATTTAGAAGAAGAAATGTATATGAAGCAACCTGAAGGATTTGTAATGCCTGATAATGAGCATAAAGTGTGTAAGCTAGTTAAGTCGTTGTATGGGCTGAAACAAGCTCCGAAACAGTGGCATCAAAAGTTTGATGAGGTTGTTTTGTCTAATGGTTTCATTTTAAACCAAGCTGACAAATGTGTATATAGAAAATTTGATACACCCGGTAAAGGAGTTTTCATTTGTCTATATGTTGATGGCATGTTGATCTTTGGCACCGACCAAAATCAAATTGATAAAACGAAGAATTTCTTGTCATCAAAGTTCTCCATGAAGGATCTGGGAGAAGCGAACGTTATTCTTGGTATCAAGATTAAACGGGAGAATAAAGGGATTGTAATTACGCAATCTCATTACAATGAGAAAATACTCAAGAAGTTCAATTATGAAAATTGTTCTCCAGTAAGTACTCCCATGGATCCGGGAGAAAAGCTTATGCCAAATACAGGTAAACCTGTGGATCAACTCGAATATTCAAGAGCTATAGGCTCTTTAATGTATGTTATGATTAGCACTAGACCGGATATTGCTTATGCGGTTGGAAAGTTTAGCAGATTTACTAGTAATCTTAGTAGACATCATTGGCATGCGATAACTAGGGTATTCAAGTACTTAAAGCGTACTATGAATTATGGATTGTCATATATGGGATTTCATTCGGTGTTAGAGGGTTATTCGAATGCTAGTTGGATAAATAATGCTGAAGATTCATCCACTACAAGTGGATGGGCGTTCTTGCTTGGGGGAGGCGCCATCTCATGGGCTTCTAAGAAGCAAATGTGTATAACAGGTTCCACAATGGAATCTGAGTTTGTAGCATTAGCTGCTGCTGGTAAAGAAGCAGAATGGCTAAGGAACTTGGTATATGAGATTCCGATATGGCCTAAACCGATATCACCAATTTCTATCTGTTGTGATAGTACAGCCACATTGGCTAAAGCTTATAGTCAAATATACAATGGAAAGTCTAGACATTTGGGTGTTAGACATAGTATGATTAGGGAATTAATCATGAATGGGGTGATATCTATTGAGTTTGTTCGGTCGCAACAAAACTTAGCTGGCCACTTGACGAAGGGGTTAGCTAGAGACTTAGTGAAGAAGTCGGTAATTGGAATGGGATTAAAGTCCATTTAAATCTATTAGTTGTGGTATACCTAATTCCCTTCTAATACAACGTTAGAAGCATAATTCAATGTGGAAAGATCATAGTTAGAGATTGGAGCAATTGTGTTTATCTTCCCAAGGTATGTGCTCAGACCTGCAAGTGATGGCTAGGTTGAAGTATATCTTCTTAATGGTGTCATACCCCAAATTTGTCCTATCTTTGTACAGCTCTCATTCCGTACATTCGCCCTCCAGTTATTATAATCCAAAAATATGTTGCTTCTGCTCGCCTTCAAGATTGATTCGTTTGTGGATCCATTCATCAAAGTACGATCATATGTGGTCATGACTTTGCTAAAAAGTGTCCAAGTGCATGATTTGTTTATGTTGAGTTTACATTGGATCAAATAATTCAAAGCCTTGGTGTAAAAATGGTTCTGATTGTCTAAATATGGAATTATGTCTTTATTCAGCCTCGGGTGAAGATTCAAGATTGTGGATGTTTCTGGGAGTTATTTTGAAACATTGTTCAGTAATTTCAAAGGGGGATTCTAGCTTCAATGTAAGGGTGGCATCAACATTGAAATTCAAATTTTATCAAATATGATTCATTTTGGTTCGAGATTAAGGAAAATGATTTCAAGGGTGAGTGTATATTTGCAACTTGCATTCAAGATTCACAATCTAAATTTGTCGCAAGCAGAAATCAATTAATCACACACCAATTTTGTAAGGATTGGTTTCAGGCCACGAATTTTCATGATTTATCTTAAGTTATTACAAGTGTGTGACAAATTTAATTAAAGAATCATGTGAAGCATATTGGTGCCTATTGGGCCAAACGTTTTGGCAAAGCAGGTGGTGTACATCTATTGTACGTTTCACATATGACGGTGGTAGCTATGATGCTACATTTCAGTTCTTGATCAGTACAGCAATTCTAGTATTAAAACATTATTAGCTTTTGGCTCCACTTCTTCCAAACATTCCATAAAAAGCAATAATTAATATTACAGTAATGTTTGTTTTGAGATTAAGGTTCCAAGACCTTACAAACAAGATAAAATGTTAACTATAGTCTAGAATCTGTCGAGGATTACAAAAGTGATAAGAGTTGGAGTAAACCAACTCCTGTTGAAGAATCCCATGAAGACGAGTCATCATCGATATTCGACCTTGGCGAAATGGTCGATTTTCATCACAAAGGGAGGACGATATCTCAATGTTATGATGATAGCAACATGGTCTGCAATAACAAGACACAAGATTAACAAACAGAGTTGAAACAGTGCCATAGTAGCTTCACAATTTCAGCCGCGAAACGCGAAGAATATCAACAAATAACTCGCGGCCGCCCTTTCTTGATTCACAATGAAAGAACTCTGCGCATACATCCAGCTCCAGTCCACAGTACCGTTGAAAAATCACAAAGCATTAAAATAAAGATCTTCAGTTACTACATGAGAAGAGGACCAATACGTATCAATACAGCATGCTGTCATCTCCACAAAACTTTTTATTCAAGCTTCATCACATCAAGGTCCTGCACAATTTCAACATGAGAAGCAACAATTAGCACTCAAACGCATAAAGGATTGGCAAAATACCAACTGCCAAGTCCGTGCCAAAAGAACGTTATGCTTTACCACCATCCTCACAAGCCATTCTCATCCTGGTGTCTTGCTACAATCATAATAGAAGGGTGTTGACTTCTAGCTCCTCATTCTCTCTTCATCTTCATTGTCAATCCAATAAGTTTCCTGCAAGAAAATTAGAGGAAGACATCATTTTCACCAAAACTTCCTTGCCACATTGTGAGCTAGTTAATGTATGTGTTAGCGTGGCAACACAATCCTCAATTCGTCAAGATTTGATTTGAGTTAGTGAAGCTACAGAATGAACAACAAGAGCTTCATTTCTTACCGCTATCCAACTGATCCGCAGTAACAAACTTCCAAATTCAATGGTCATGTTCGTTCTTATTATGCATGAAAAAACGTATTAGCAGGAGTAAATTAATGGTAGCATAACAAAGAAGAGAATCATTCGTATGACAACAAACACGAACCTCATGTGTAAACCGTTTTCAGCGTGGTTACACAATGTCGCGCATGGGACTATTGTTGTTATCAGTGATTTTTCACCCGGGACCAATAAATTTGTGAACTATGAGAGATCTGCATCACCTGTAGAATGAAGATTACAGCAAAGACAATGTTACGAACCAAGCAATGCGCAGAATTACGGTTCAATTGATCCACAGCAGGCATCAAAAAATAATTTGAGGACATTTTCCAAATTACCTCAAACCATATGATGAAACCTCTACACACACTGAAAAGTTTTCTCACGAAAAGCAATTCAAAATAACTTGTCCCACCCATTCCACCACATAGCATTACCGAGACCTGTACCTGCGGCATAACCCGAATAAATTCAAATCATTGCTAGAAAAGAGTGAGAAGTGAAAGGGTTTAATGGAAATGGGGAGTAAAGTAGTGCCCTTAACGCAGCAGCAACAAATATTGGCCCTATGCATAGTACGTACCTCCTCACTAAGGGACCCCACAAGGCTGTATGCATCAGTATGGTATCCTTTAATAAGTGACAACTAAAGGCAATGAAAGGTAACAGTTGCTACACAAATACACAATGGAAACCATACCACCCACACTAGCAAGGATAATGCACACACGTGAGGTCCAGCTACGTGATGTGCCTTCAGCTTGGTTTTTCATCCACCTACAATAACATCCACAGCCACCTCCAAAACCGTACCTGCAAAAGTACGAGGAATCAAAAGGACAACTTGCACACCAACAATAACAGCCGCAGCATAGCAAAGAAAATCAGGGTACGAACAAAAGCAAGGAGAGCTCACTCTGTAAATGTTGCGCTCCACGCATTCTGCAAAAGGACTCGCAACCACACCGTAACAAGAAAAATCCCAAACGCACAGAAAATAAACGAAACGGCAGCAAAATCCCTCTCAGCTCTCTTTCAAACGTACCCCTCATATATCCTATAAGAGGACCTTGAGAAGGTGACAAAAGGGGGGGCGTTCTTTCAGAAAAAAACCCTAATCATTTTCCTATTCATCATCGTCAATCTAAAATCCATCACCCCTTTGCTCAAACATTAAACAAAACTTCAAATCACCGCCATTAAATCCCTAACCAAACGAACCACTTCACCTTCTTCAAACAATAATCCAGAAACCCTAAATCATCACCTCCGTTCTTGACACCTTCTACCGTCTTCCGCCGACATACACTCAAACCCCACCTTCAGAAACCATATCTTCCGCCATTTTCAAACAAAGCCTAGCTCAGTGTCTTCTGCTTCAACTATTTCAAATCGAGCCAAAAACACCATCAAACCACCAAAGCCTTCCTCAGGACCTTCATTAACAACGACGTAAAGACCAAACCCATTGAACCGAAAACAAAGATTAGAGTGAGGCGAAGAGAGACAAAGAACTCGTTAGATCAAATCGGACAAGGAATGTGAGAAAGAATGACGGCATTGAGCGAGTTGATGATGTTGTTTTTTTTCGATCCCCGATAACCATGGATGGAGTTTTGATTATTCTTTTTTTGCTGTGAGAAAGGGTACGCTCTGTTGTTGTTGTTTTTTTCAACTTTAATGTATCGGTAACGGTGATGAATTAGGATTCCTTTTTTTGCCATATAGAAGTGTGTTGGATTGTTTTTGTTTAAACATGGGTCTGGAGTATTGAGATCTAAGCAAACCTCAGTTTTCATTGTTTTCTTTTTTTGAAAATACTGTTTCCTTTTTATTATTATTTCTTTTAAGTTTTTTTTGAGAATAATTACTGGATATGTTTACCTGTGTTTCAAAACGTGGTGTTTTTTTTCTTGGATAAAATCTACCACTTATTTCTCACACAAATCAATGGGGACCCCAAGCGGACCGTGGGGATATTGGGCTTGATAACCCATGTGAACTATACCCTTCCATTTTTTTTTGTGTGTTTTTGAAAAATGTATAAGTTATTTATTTTGTAAGTTTTTGGGAGGTTTTTATTATTATTCAGATTTATTTCATTTTCACCGTTTTAAGGTCGATGACGATACCCCAAGTTATAACTTTGTCAATTTATTGACGAGTAGTGACAAACCCGAGACCGTTTTCTCTTTAACTTCTTTCATTTTCGTTTTTATCGATTTCTTGCTTATTTTAGTCAATGATGACTTTAATAATTATTATCGGTCAAATTATTGATAGATGATAATTTTAGTCGAGACTATTTCACTTACACTTCAAATTATCTTTTAAAACATTTTCTCGATCAAACTTCGAAAGAAGGAGGTTCTTGGAGTCTAGCATTCCTTGAATCTTCGAATGAATAATTCTCGAGGCACGCCCTTTGAGTTGTTATTCACTCAATCTTTCGACCTTTTTTCAAATATCTTTTTTCGATTCACACCTCGAAAGAAGGAGGTTCTTGGAGTCTAGCATTCCTTGAATTTTCGAATGAATAGCTCTCGAGGCATGCCCTTTGGGTTGTTATTCACTCAACCTTTCGACTTTTTCAAACTCAAACATTCTCAAATGTTCTCCTAAGTCGAGTGCCCGTGCGCATTCGCAACCTTTGACACTTAGCACACATTCACGATTCCTCGTGGTCTCGATATTAGGAGCACCCTCAGGGACTAATATCGTTTCTCACAACCTTAACACTTGACACGTCGTCAAGTCGGTTCCATCTTCGATCAAATCCTCGACTCGTCGTCGAGCCAGTTCAAAACAATTTCCTTTTGGCCTCGCATGCCATTCTTCGATTCAATCCTTTTTTAACTTACGAAAGAGGGGTATTCTTAGAATCTAGCATTCTTTGAATATTCGAATGAGTAACTCTTGGGCACGCCCCCGAGTTGTTATTAGTTCATTCTTTCAATTTCAAAATATTCAACTCTTTATCTCCAACTCATTCAACCCAATTTCCGAAAGAACTGAGTTCTTGGGATCTCGCATTCCTTGAATTCTTGAATGACAAGCTCTTGAGGCACGCCCTTAGGTTGTTTGTCAGTCACTCTTTCGTCTCCTAACTCAGCTTCAACCCATTTCAAACCTCATATTTTCGTGGTCGTCTCCACGAACTACGGACGCTCTGATTCTTTATTCATTCTTGAATATAAGATACGTAGGCACAAGATTGCGATGATCTTGGCGAGCACACTTCTATCCATCTTCCGTTTCCCCCCATCCTTTCCCGTAGTCGAACTACGACGCTCGGATTTCTCATTCTCGTCCGAATGAGCATACGTAGGCACAAGGGCCCCAATCCTTGGCGAGCACCCTATCTCCTAACCACCCATCTCTCCTTTGCGTCTTTAACCCTTTTATCGTACCAATTCTACCTTTACCAACGAGAAGAAAACAAGTAAACCTAAGCAACACTCCCCACAATTACCTTAAGAGGTTCCCGTCGAGTACGACGGACGTGAGGGGTGCTAATACCTTCCCCTCACGTAACCGACTCCCGAACCCGAAACTTGGTTGCGACAGCCCTGTTCCTATCCTTTTCGTTTTAAGAGGTTTTCTCGATATTTTCCTCTCCCGTTTATTCGGGATAAATAAAGTTCGGTGGCGACTCTGTCGAACCGCAATTTCCGCGCCTTTCGCGCGAGGGTCGTTCTCTCCGAAATGTCTCCGTGATTTTTCGAGGTGCGACAGGTGGCGACTCTGCTGGGGAGGCATTGCTCCATGCAAAGAGAGAGTCGAGCCTATCTTTTGGTTTGTGAGGAGTGTTTGTTTTTATTTGTTTTCTTTTTTGTATTCGTTCTCTTGTGGTTTTTATTTGTGCTTGTTATCTTGGTTGCCTATTGGTTTTTGGGATGACATCATGAGTAAAGCTCTACGCCCGAGCTTTGGTAAAAGCAGAGAGAACACATAGTTTAGAATTGGTAGTCGAGTAGTGTTAGTCTCCGAGGACTCGCTCCTTGTGGGCCTAGCATGAAAGCTCCTCCAGAGGAGACTTATTCGTAGATCTTGTTGTAACGCAGCTAGCCTGTTGCACGACTTGATTAATGAAGGGTCCGTGATTCTGGGAACCTTTTGTTAGCACCAGTTCCGATATTGGTGGTCGTGTAGTGTTAGTCTCCAAGGACTCGCTCCTTGTGTGCCTAGCACGAGGACTCCGCTCAGGAGAGACCTTATCGTCATTACCGTCATAATACAGCCAGCCTGTTGCGTGACGCTAATACGACTAGTGTCCATGATCCTGGGAACCAAACATAGAAACCTTCCCGTGAGCGGGTTTAGGGGCAGAATGTTTAGATCTTCCCGCATAGGTCGTACCTGTCAGTTGTTCTTTGAGCAGGAATTATGGTTACTTATCTGTTACGGTTACCAGCTTCAGGAGTTGTTGGAGTTGTGATCTTGGATCCTGGATCTTGTATCTTGCATTGCATCTTGCATATCATTCACATTGCATGTCATATGTTGTGCATTTTGCATTTCCAGTCCTCCAACAGAATCTTATGTCTCCGTTCCCTCTTCTCCAGTAAATCAAGCTGATTCCTCGACACCAGTACGCAACTAGAGCCAATACCAGACGAGTGATGGAGCAGATTCAACAGGAGCAAGTCGCCTTCAGGGAAGAGTTGGATTCCATGAAAGGAAAGATCGACCAGATCCTCGAAGCCATCCTCACAGCCAGGAGAGAGGAAGAACAACGTGAAGCCGCCGCTGTCGTCAACCACAATGGACAAGGGTCTACTGCCATCCCTTTGGTTCAAATTCCAAGTTCTCATGGGATGCCGCTGAACTTCAACAACACAGTCGAGGGAAACACTTCTCAGCCAATCCCAGCGCCTGGAGTTACCGTTGGAGTTATCCCGCACGCCCAGCCTGCTGCTGTGCAAATCCCGGTTCCTCATGTTGAAGATACTCTGATGGATCAGTATGACGACGTTCAGAACTATCATGCTGCTATCCCTATTGCCAGTCCTGTCGCTGCTCAGGATTCAGAAGCCATGAAGATGTGCCGGGACCTAGCCGAGAAACTCCGAGCCATGGAGGGGCACAATTCAAATTCTTTCAGTGCTTTGGAATTATGCTTGGTGCCTGATGTTGTCATTCCTCCCAAGTTCAAAGTTCCCGAATTTTCGAAGTACAAAGGTCTCAGTTGCCCAAACATTCATCTGAAGATGTACTGTCGCAAGATGGCTGCCTATGCCAGAGACGAGAAGCTCATGATCCATTGCTTCCAGGACAGCCTGTCTGGGGCATCACTTGAATGGTATATGCAGCTGGAGCGTAATAGTGTGCGCACTTGGGCCGAGCTAGCGGATGCATTTGTCAAGCAGTACAAGTACAACACTGACCTTGCTCCTAACCGTACTCAGCTTCAGAGTATGACTCAGAAGGACAACGAATCCTTCAAGGAGTACGCGCAACGATGGAGAGAGCTAGCTGCAAGGGTGCATCCACCTCTTGTTGACCGTGAATTGATTGACATCTTCATGGGTACCTTGCAAGGCCAGTACTACGAAAAGCTGATCGGTAGCGTCTCCGCTGGATTCTCTGACTTGGTGATCGTCGGTGAGAGAATTGAAGAAGGGTTGAAGAGTGGGAAGATCCCAGGAGGTTCTAACAGCCAGGCTAATGCCAAGAGGCCTTTTAATGGATACAAGAAGAAGGAGGGCGAAACGAATGCCATCTTTGTGCAGAAAGGGCAAGCTTCTCAACAAGCTCCTCCTATGCCTTATCAAGTTCCCTACTATCAGTATCCATATGTTGCTGCTGCGCAATATGCTCCAATGCCTTATCAGCCAGCTGTCCATGCAGCGCAAGCTCAGATGCCAAGGCAACAAGCTCCTCGGCAACAAGCCTACAACCAGCAAGGATATCAATATCCTCCTCAGCAACAGCAGATGCAAGCAACTCAGCAACGACAAGGTGCTCGCCCACAGCGTCCGCAGAGAACATGGAGACCAGATAGAGTCTTTGATCGTCTACCAATGCCATATGCCAAAATCTTTGCTCAGTTGATGGAGAAGAAAGCTATCGTTCCGAGAGATTTAGCTCCTCCAACTATCATTCCTGCCGATTACGATGCAAATGCCCATTGTGAGTTTCATAAGGGCGCTCCAGGTCACACCATTGAGGACTGCAGGGCTTTCAAGCACATAATTCAAGACATGATCGACAGGGATGCTATCAACTTCAATGGGAAGTCTCCAAATATCATCAACAATCCGATGCCACCAGTCAACTAGCGCTAACGTCAGATGGATTCCAGTCAAGTTTGTTCCCCGAAGAAGGCAGTCATGTTGCCATTTCATTATTCGCAGTTTCTTATGTTTTGTCTTTGTTTATTTAAGTATTGTATGCTTTGAACAATTGCCATTCGTATTTGGTTTTCATTAATGTATCGTTTATGCATGTTTTGAATTAGTTATGTCGTATTCACTCATTCTTCACTTAACACCGACACATTTATTCATTCACTCCATCTACTGTTGTTTAGCATGATTTGAGGGAGGATGATGAAAACGAGATACCCATAATTGCAAACTGTATGCTTTCAGACCGAATCTCGTCAATGATGTACAGGCATTGCTTCAATTCCCCAAACACCGGAGATATAAGGAGTTAATCCCTAGTAAACCACTTCGAGCCTAGAAGTAGCAGTTTCCTTCGGATCTATAAACCTTTTACACTCAACCTGGGGCAGGGTAGTGTTCAGTTAATCCAACTCCGCACTCGAGTCAACAAAGCAAAATTCCAGAAGACGGTCGTTCATCAATGATCCACGCTATGGCAGTTACAACAAAATCAAAAAAACAAAAAAATCAAAAGCCAGCTAAGTCAGACACCTTAGAGGGGACTTAGGCAAAATCAAGGCAATCCCGATGGATCTGACAAACGAAGTCAATCCATGCAAAAGTTAGGGATCAAAACAAAAGCAAAAGAGGACCCCGAAACCCTCAACAAAAACAAAATAGGATTCAGTGGCCACCCAAGTCAAAGGGGCACTGACATCCATCAAAAAACCAAAATAAGGTGGCTGCCACGACGATCAAATCTTGAATCTTCAAGTTTACACCGTCCGGACAAGTGTAGAATTAACTGAGTGTAGGATTGGAGATCATTACGAAGAAGGGGTGGGAACAATTCATACTTTGAGCCTAATAACCTTTTGTTTCATAACCGTAAACCAGACCACGTTACAACCCCTGAAAGACCTAATTGAGGCAAGGTTTCTTCTGAAAGCATGCTATTGCGAGGTTGCGTAACCTGACTCCTCACATGATTTCTAATCAACAACATTGGTGTCATTTTGCTTGCTATATCTTTCGCACCAACCAAATTAGCACAACGTATGGGCTAGCAGTCCATTCGTCTCACACTTTCACGACACTTCAATAAATAACAATACTTTTTCAAAACTTACCTTGAACTTTGCATTAATGTTACCATTTATGAGTGTACAATTTCAATTGCAAATCAGTGCTAGGTATTCAAAGACACTCCAGCAAGGGGCAATTGAGGAGAAACTTGACTTTCAGTGGCGTACACACGGCAAGATAATTTCGGAACCCACAGGCTGGGGCAAATCACTCAACAGCTCGAGCAAGGGCAGGTTATCCGAGTTCGGCTTCCATATGTCAGAACTGGTTAATCTGGGACAGACCATTACCATGTTCAGACTGGGACAAGACCAGGTCGTCCTGACCAACAAGCAGAGTTGCAACCTTCTCTGGAGAAAATTCACAACAAGTCACCAAATATCCCAGACTCGGGGCATCAAGGACATCTTCTACTTCAATCATGGCGTCTTCAACAAGCTGCGTGTCGAGGAAGTCAATCCCTCCCACCACCCGAAGTCCAATCCGCATTGGCAACTACCAGAGGCCACCACGCTGGCATCTCCACCTTGCATTTCGAATTACTCGTCTGCAATCATATGCATCATACGCATGGCATTCATTACCATAAGCATCTTGCATCATATGCATACCCAATCATACCATAATTCCCCAGCTCTTGCATCTCCGCTCATTAGCATTTGCATTTGCACTTCCACTCGCATGGAATGTCATTTATCATCCGGCACTCATATATGCAAGTCAAGGTCCAGGATCAATCTCGAAGATTTCCAAGACCGTCGACCGCCCAGTCAGGGGCGTCTTCCGCAAGATGGTGGGTTTACCCCACGATTTTCAAGAGCTTCAAAGCAGTCATCAACCCAGTCAGGGGCAACCTTCTGCAATTGTGGGTTTCTCCCACAAAATTTGAAGTTATTCAAAGCAAGATTCAGCCCAGTCAGGGGCATTCTTTTCAAGACCATGGGTACTTCCCATGGCGTGTTTCAACCGCGTGGTTGATCAGATATGCAAATCAACATTCAGCCTAATCAGGGGCATACCATTCAAGACCGTGGGCGTTCTCCACGAAGTTGTTCAACCTTTTGTTGGGCAAATTCAAGAAGTTTAATGCAAGAACCAGCCCGAGCAGGGGCATCTTCGGCAAAACCGTGAGCGTCCCTCACGAAGTGGTTCAACCTTTTGTTGACCAAAACAAGACATCAAGACAAACTCAGCCCAGTCGGGGGCGTCTTCTTCAGAGACCATGGACGTAACCATGAAATCATTTCAACAAACCTGTAACCTCCAAGCAAAGACGGTGGGCGTACCCCGTCGACTCATTTCAAATTCAATCTTCCTCTCAGGGGTTCCCCAATGAGTTGTACCCAGCAAGCGTGACTGTTGTCAATCGCCTTACTATCATCCTTTTGGTGATAGTCGAACTTCGTCAGTTCAACTTAGCCTGCATCCTTTTGGTGTTGGTAGACTTCAGATTTGTGTGGTCTTATCATCCTTTGGATGATAGCAACCTGTGTGTTGTGTTTCGCTCTACCATCCTTTTGGTGGTAGGTCTGATACTTCGTCGGTATCAGATTGCGCGATATTTTATTTGTGTTTTCGCTCTACCACCCTTTTGGTGGTAGGTCTGGTACTTCGTCGGTATCAGATTGCGCGATGTTTTCTTTTATGTTTTCGCTCTACCATCCTTTTGGTGGTAGGTCTGGTACTTCGTCGGTATCAGATTGCACGATGTTTTGTTTGTGTTTTCGCTCTACCATCCTTTTGGTGGTGGGTCTGGTATTTCGTCGATATCAGATTGTGCGATGTTTCGGTGTGAGTTTCGCTCCCTCATCCTTTTGGTAGGGGGTCTATCATGGTCATTAGTGATAAATTGTGCGAATTTTGCTTGTCTCGCTCCGTCATCCTTTTGGTGGGGGGTCTATCATGGTCATTAGTGATAGATTGTGCGAATTTTGCTTGTTTCGCTCCGTCATCCTTTTGGTGGGGGGTCTATCATGGTCATTAATGATGGATTGTGCGAATTTTGTTTATCTCGCTCCGTCATCCTTTTGGTGGGGGGTCTATCATGGTCATTAATGATAGATTGTGCGATTTGTTTTGTGTTTCGCTCCGTCATCCTTTTGGTGGGGGGTCTATCATGGTCATTAGTGATAGATTGTGCGAATTTTTGCTTGTCTCGCTCCGTCATCCTTTTGGTGGGGGGGTCTATCATGGTCATTAGTGATAGATTGTGCGACTTGTTTTGTGTTTCGCTCCGTCATCCTTTTGGTGGGGGGTCTATCATGGTCATTAGTGATAGATTGTGCGACTTGTTTTGTGTTTCGCTCCGTCATCCTTTTGGTGGGGGGTCTATCATGGTCATTAGTGATAGATTGTGTGATTTGTTTTGTGTTTCGCTCCGTCATCCTTTTGGTGGGGGGTCTATCATGGTCATTAGTGATAGATTGTGTGATTTGTTTTTATGTTTCGCTCCGTCATCCTTTTGGTGGGGAGTCTATCATGGTCATTAGTGATAGATTGTGCGATTTGTTTTGTGTTTTGCTCTGTCATCCTTTTGGTGGGGGAGTCTATCATGGTCATTAATGATAGACTGTGCGATGTGTGTTTGTGTTTGCTCTACCGCCCTTTTGGTGGTAATAGCCGTGTTCTTTTCTTTCCATCATCCTTTTGGTGACGACGACCTTTTTTCCAGTTATTTACAGCTTACTCAGAGGTACTTCATCCATCATTTTCGATTCCCAGGATTTCCTTTTCTTTTCGGACAAATTTAGGGTTTTTCTTTGTATCTAATTGACTTCCACCTTGTAAGATTGAAACGCAACAACGATTCATCTCACTTGGTTTAAGCCTATTAGATAGGGGCATCTGTCATACCCCAAATTTGTCCTATCTTTGTACAGCTCTCATTCCGTACATTCGCCCTCCAGTTATTATAATCCAAAAATATGTTGCTTCTGCTCGCCTTCAAGATTGATTCGTTTGTGGATCCATTCATCAAAGTACGATCATATGTGGTCATGACTTTGCTAAAAAGTGTCCAAGTGCATGATTTGTTTATGTTGAGTTTACATTGGATCAAATAATTCAAAGCCTTGGTGTAAAAATGGTTCTGATTGTCTAAATATGGAATTATGTCTTTATTCAGCCTCGGGTGAAGATTCAAGATTGTGGATGTTTCTGGGAGTTATTTTGAAACATTGTTCAGTAATTTCAAAGGGGGATTCTAGCTTCAATGTAAGGGTGGCATCAACATTGAAATTCAAATTTTATCAAATATGATTCATTTTGGTTCGAGATTAAGGAAAATGATTTCAAGGGTGAGTGTATATTTGCAACTTGCATTCAAGATTCACAATCTAAATTTGTCGCAAGCAGAAATCAATTAATCACACACCAATTTTGTAAGGATTGGTTTCAGGCCACGAATTTTCATGATTTATCTTAAGTTATTACAAGTGTGTGACAAATTTAATTAAAGAATCATGTGAAGCATATTGGTGCCTATTGGGCCAAACGTTTTGGCAAAGCAGGTGGTGTACATCTATTGTACGTTTCACATATGACGGTGGTAGCTATGATGCTACATTTCAGTTCTTGATCAGTACAGCAATTCTAGTATTAAAACATTATTAGCTTTTGGCTCCACTTCTTCCAAACATTCCATAAAAAGCAATAATTAATATTACAGTAATGTTTGTTTTGAGATTAAGGTTCCAAGACCTTACAAACAAGATAAAATGTTAACTATAGTCTAGAATCTGTCGAGGATTACAAAAGTGATAAGAGTTGGAGTAAACCAATTCCTGTTGAAGAATCCCATGAAGACGAGTCATCATCGATATTCGACCTTGGCGAAATGGTCGATTTTCATCACAAAGGGAGGACGATATCTCAATGTTATGATGATAGCAACATGGTCTGCAATAACAAGACACAAGATTAACAAACAGAGTTGAAACAGTGCCATAGTAGCTTCACAATTTCAGCCGCGAAACGCGAAGAATATCAACAAATAACTCGCGGCCGCCCTTTCTTGATTCACAATGAAAGAACTTTGCGCATACATCCAGCTCCAGTCCACAGTACCGTTGAAAAATCACAAAGCATTAAAATAAAGATCTTCAGTTACTACATGAGAAGAGGACCAATACGTATCAATACAGCATGCTGTCATCTCCACAAAACTTTTTATTCAAGCTTCATCACATCAAGGTCCTGCACAATTTCAACATGAGAAGCAACAATTAGCACTCAAACGCATAAAGGATTGGCAAAATACCAACTGCCAAGTCCGTGCCAAAAGAACGTTATGCTTTACCACCATCCTCACAAGCCATTCTCATCCTGGTGTCTTGCTACAATCATAATAGAAGGGTGTTGACTTCTAGCTCCTCATTCTCTCTTCATCTTCATTGTCAATCCAATAAGTTTCCTGCAAGAAAATTAGAGGAAGACATCATTTTCACCAAAACTTCCTTGCCACATTGTGAGCTAGTTAATGTATGTGTTAGCGTGGCAACACAATCCTCAATTCGTCAAGATTTGATTTGAGTTAGTGAAGCTACAGAATGAACAACAAGAGCTTCATTTCTTACCGCTATCCAACTGATCCGCAGTAACAAACTTCCAAATTCAATGGTCATGTTCGTTCTTATTATGCACGAAAAAACGTATTAGCAGGAGTAAATTAATGGTAGCATAACAAAGAAGAGAATCATTCGTATGACAACAAACACGAACCTCATGTGTAAACCGTTTTCAGCGTGGTTACACAATGTCGCGCATGGGACTATTGTTGTTATCAGTGATTTTTCACCCGGGACCAATAAATTTGTGAACTATGAGAGATCTGCATCACCTGTAGAATGAAGATTACAGCAAAGACAATGTTACGAACCAAGCAATGCGCAGAATTACGGTTCAATTGATCCACAGCAGGCAGCAAAAAATAATTTGAGGACATTTTCCAAATTACCTCAAACCATATGATGAAACCTCTACACACACTGAAAAGTTTTCTCACGAAAAGCAATTCAAAATAACTTGTCCCACCCATTCCACCACATAGCATTACCGAGACCTGTACCTGCGGCATAACCCGAATAAATTCAAATCATTGCTAGAAAAGAGTGAGAGGTGAAAGGGTTTAATGGAAATGGGGAGTAAAGTAGTGCCCTTAACGCAGCAGCAACAAATATTGGCCCTATGCATAGTACGTACCTCCTCACTAAGGGACCCCACAAGGCTGTATGCATCAGTATGGTATCCTTTAATAAGTGACAACTAAAGGCAATGAAAGGTAACAGTTGCTACACAAATACACAATGGAAACCATACCACCCACACTAGCAAGGATAATGCACACACGTGAGGTCCAGCTACGTGATGTGCCTTCAGCTTGGTTTTTCATCCACCTACAATAACATCCACAGCCACCTCCAAAACCGTACCTGCAAAAGTACGAGGAATCAAAAGGACAACTTGCACACCAACAATAACAGCCGCAGCATAGCAAAGAAAATCAGGGTACGAACAAAAGCAAGGAGAGCTCACTCTGTAAATGTTGCGCTCCACGCATTCTGCAAAAGGACTCGCAACCACACCGTAACAAGAAAAATCCCAAACGCACAGAAAATAAACGAAACGGCAGCAAAATCCCTCTCAGCTCTCTTTCAAACGTACCCCTCATATATCCTATAAGAGGACCTTGAGAAGGTGACAAAAGGGGGGGCGTTCTTTCAGAAAAAAACCCTAATCATTTTCCTATTCATCATCGTCAATCTAAAATCCATCACCCCTTTGCTCAAACATTAAACAAAACTTCAAATCACCGCCATTAAATCCCTAACCAAACGAACCACTTCACCTTCTTCAAACAATAATCCAGAAACCCTAAATCATCACCTCCGTTCTTGACACCTTCTACCGTCTTCCGCCGACATACACTCAAACCCCACCTTCAGAAACCATATCTTCCGCCATTTTCAAACAAAGCCTAGCTCAGTGTCTTCTGCTTCAACTATTTCAAATCGAGCCAAAAACACCATCAAACCACCAAAGCCTTCCTCAGGACCTTCATTAACAACGACGTAAAGACCAAACCCATTGAACCGAAAACAAAGATTAGAGTGAGGCGAAGAGAGACAAAGAACTCGTTAGATCAAATCGGACAAGGAATGTGAGAAAGAATGACGGCATTGAGCGAGTTGATGATGTTGTTTTTTTTCGATCCCCGATAACCATGGATGGAGTTTTGATTATTCTTTTTTTGCTGTGAGAAAGGGTACGCTCTGTTGTTGTTGTTTTTTTCAACTTTAATGTATCGGTAACGGTGATGAATTAGGATTCCTTTTTTTGCCATATAGAAGTGTGTTGGATTGTTTTTGTTTAAACATGGGTCTGGAGTATTGAGATCTAAGCAAACCTCAGTTTTCATTGTTTTCTTTTTTTGAAAATACTGTTTCCTTTTTATTATTATTTCTTTTAAGTTTTTTTTGAGAATAATTACTGGATATGTTTACCTGTGTTTCAAAACGTGGTGTTTTTTTTTCTTGGATAAAATCTACCACTTATTTCTCACACAAATCAATGGGGACCCCAAGCGGACCGTGGGGATATTGGGCTTGATAACCCATGTGAACTATACCCTTCCATTTTTTTTTGTGTGTTTTTGAAAAATGTATAAGTTATTTATTTTGTAAGTTTTTGGGAGGTTTTTATTATTATTCAGATTTATTTCATTTTCACCGTTTTAAGGTCGATGACGATACCCCAAGTTATAACTTTGTCAATTTATTGACGAGTAGTGACAAACCCGAGACCGTTTTCTCTTTAACTTCTTTCATTTTCGTTTTTATCGATTTCTTGCTTATTTTAGTCAATGATGACTTTAATAATTATTATCGGTCAAATTATTGATAGATGATAATTTTAGTCGAGACTATTTCACTTACACTTCAAATTATCTTTTAAAACATTTTCTCGATCAAACTTCGAAAGAAGGAGGTTCTTGGAGTCTAGCATTCCTTGAATCTTCGAATGAATAATTCTCGAGGCACGCCCTTTGAGTTGTTATTCACTCAATCTTTCGACCTTTTTTCAAATATCTTTTTTCGATTCACACCTCGAAAGAAGGAGGTTCTTGGAGTCTAGCATTCCTTGAATTTTCGAATGAATAGCTCTCGAGGCATGCCCTTTGGGTTGTTATTCACTCAACCTTTCGACTTTTTCAAACTCAAACATTCTCAAATGTTCTCCTAAGTCGAGTGCCCGTGCGCATTCGCAACCTTTGACACTTAGCACACATTCACGATTCCTCGTGGTCTCGATATTAGGAGCACCCTCAGGGACTAATATCGTTTCTCACAACCTTAACACTTGACACGTCGTCAAGTCGGTTCCATCTTCGATCAAATCCTCGACTCGTCGTCGAGCCAGTTCAAAACAATTTCCTTTTGGCCTCGCATGCCATTCTTCGATTCAATCCTTTTTTAACTTACGAAAGAGGGGTATTCTTAGAATCTAGCATTCTTTGAATATTCGAATGAGTAACTCTTGGGCACGCCCCCGAGTTGTTATTAGTTCATTCTTTCGATTTCAAAATATTCAACTCTTTATCTCCAACTCATTCAACCCAATTTCTGAAAGAACTGAGTTCTTGGGATCTCGCATTCCTTGAATTCTTGAATGACAAGCTCTTGAGGCACGCCCTTAGGTTGTTTGTCAGTCACTCTTTCGTCTCCTAACTCAGCTTCAACCCATTTCAAACCTCATATTTTCGTGGTCGTCTCCACGAACTACGGACGCTCTGATTCTTTATTCATTCTTGAATATAAGATACGTAGGCACAAGATTGCGATGATCTTGGCGAGCACACTTCTATCCATCTTCCGTTTCCCCCCATCCTTTCCCGTAGTCGAACTACGACGCTCTGATTTCTCATTCTCGTCCGAATGAGCATACGTAGGCACAAGGGCCCCAATCCTTGGCGAGCACCCTATCTCCTAACCACCCATCTCTCCTTTGCGTCTTTAACCCTTTTATCGTACCAATTCTACCTTTACCAACGAGAAGAAAACAAGTAAACCTAAGCAACACTCCCCACAATTACCTTAAGAGGTTCCCGTCGAGTACGACGGACGTGAGGGGTGCTAATACCTTCCCCTCACGTAACCGACTCCTGAACCCGGAACTTGGTTGCGACAGCCCTGTTCCTATCCTTTTCGTTTTAAGAGGTTTTCTCGATATTTTCCTCTCCCGTTTATTCGGGATAAATAAAGTTCGGTGGCGACTCTGTCGAACCGCAATTTCCGTGCCTTTCGCGCGAGGGTCGTTCTCTCCGAAATGTCTCCGTGATTTTTCGAGGTGCGACAAATGGTTCTTTTGGAAAATTGCAAATGCAGGTGCAAGATTAAAAGGATCACCTATGTGAGCATGAAGTTTTTCCGCTTCAAGAAGCTTGGACTTGGCTTCCTATATGCTTATTAATGGATAAGGACACATGGCTTGTAAAGTGTCAAGTATGAATAGTAGAGTATTGTAAGAAACATATGTGTACTATATCTTTAGATATTCAAATGGATTGACGGGTTCAAACGCTATGACACCCCGATTTTCGAGTATTTGGAATGTGTACTTGTACTAAAATGAAAATTCAATCGTAAGACATTTTCATCTATGCATTTGTTTGATTGTTATACCTGTGTATATATTATTGTATAAATGGAGTAAATCAAGGATTACACTAAAATGGGGGGATTTGTTGGTGATTTTAGTATCATCAATGCATTTTAGTAGTAATGTGATTTACTGTAGGCCGATGCAATTATACATTAAGCTTGAAAACGAGTTAGGGTAGTGCGGAGTGCACGCTCGTCGAGCCAACGTGCAATTGAATGCGAATAATTGAAAAGGGGTTCCAAGGGGCGGAGCCCCTGGCAGGGTGCGGGGAAGCGCCCCGCTGGGGTTCCAAGGGGCGAAGCCCCTGGCAGGGTGCGGGGCAGCGCCCCGTGGGGTTCCAAATTTTGAACCCGTTCGAAATTTTTTCTAAAAGTTTTCTGAACCCGTTCAAAATTAAATTTGAAAAAATGAACTTGTTCAAAATTTTTGAACAAATGTCCCTTTTCGTTTTCTGTTATTTAATCTCCTATATAAGGAGTCATTTGGCCTCAGTTTTACACACTGAACAAAAGTCATATTTCTCTCTATATTCTTGATCTATTTTCTATTGCCAGAAGCAGATTGTTCTTCAAGAATTATCCCCACAGAGATTTCGTGAACCCAGGCAAATAATAGGGTCGAAATACTTTATTTGGAAAGTGTACGAACACGATTCCTCAAAGATATCCAAGATTATCACACCAAATTTTCTAACAGTCCATTGTTAACAATCTCATTTTATGATTCTTTTAAAGTATTACACGGCTGAGTGGTTTCCAATACCATTGTAGATGTGTTATCACAAGTAATAGGGGAACTTCATATGCATATCTTGGATGACCCTGGGGACCTTTTGGAAGGGTGTTTTTTTGCGTACACTTACATGGATTTGTGTATAAGATAAGTTGGTTGAGATAACTTGGGAAAATCCCTTAAGGCAAGTGTTAGACTGAGACTCGGCTAATGTTTTGCCTGTAATAATAATATAATGCAGATATCGTGTTATCTGCATATGAATTTTCACTGTGAGAATTGAATTTCACATCCAACTGAAGAAACAAGGACTCGAGGAAAATGAATTTTCATCCCAGGTAAGCTTCGAAGAGCTTGCTTAGTTCAAAAATGATTTCAATGGAGCACAACTGAAGGTTGTTTATATTGAGGCTTACACTTTGATGTTTCTATTGCATCATTCATTTCATATAAGCATGAGAAATCATGTTTGTGTAATCCTACCGTAGTTTGAGTGATTAAGGATTGATGTAACAATTAACATTAATACATTTAATTATATTTCACCATATTAGAATTGAGTTTAACAATTAACATTCAAACATTTAATTGTATTCCACCATGTTGCTTCATCATTGCATATTTACTCGTGTGTCATACCCCAAATTTTGACCCCTAGATTCCACTATCATCTTAGGTGCATCAAGCATATGTTATCTAACCTAACCTCTTTCAAGTTGGTCATTGTCAAGATGCAGATGAATTAGGGGTTTCACACTGTTAAAATCAAGAATTATATGGACTGATCAGTCAAGGTTTTTGATTGATCTTCTACATATCAAGTATTCACATCATCAAGGAGTTCATATTTTACCAAGAACAAGTGCTATTTGAGGTTGTTACCGAGAAAATTGAAGTAGTGTTGTGCAAAACCCTAATTAGGGTTTCTAGTTGAAAAAGTCAATTGTAGTTTGACCTTTGGTCTAAATGGGTTTCCAAAGCTTGAACATGGTCCATGATGTTTCTATAACTTATTGAAGTCCCCTCAAGAAGTATGAAAGGTTAAGAAAACCCCATAACACTAAGGATCGATCCTGAAGATTTCAACTGTTCGGTTCGTTTGTCTGGAAAGTCAACTCTTTGACTTTTAGGGTTTGACCCCCAAATTGAAGCAATCAAGGTTTCCAACATCATTTTATACCTAGCTAGTGAGTTTGGTGAAGATTTAATCAAGAATTGATGGATAACTTGTGAATCAAGAAATTAGGGTTTATGAAAAACCCTAATTACAAGTTAATTTGGAATGGTCATAACTTTCAAACCACACATCCAAATTGAGTGGTCCAAAGCTAGTTGGAAAGCTCTTGAGAAGTCCTACAAATGTTCCCTAAAGGGTTAAGGTCCAAAAATTCATATATTTAGAGTTATGAGTTCATCAACTTGTGAAGGATTTCCACACTTAGAAAAATTTCTTGTTTCTTGGCTTGTAAGTCAACTTTTGCAGTTAACTTCATGAAGATCTTTGGACAAACATGAATGTTGTAGATCATATTTGGGGATTTTTAAAAAGTACAAGATCATTTTCTCAAACTTTGTGGTTATGGAGAATCGAAGAGGGCAAGTTAGGAGTTTTCATGTCACAAAACCAAATTCAGCACTTGCATTTTGATGCATAAACCACTCAAACATCTTCTAATCACTTGTTTAACTCGTTCTATAGTGTTTATGGACTTAATTGATTAGGTTATATTGGATTACCACAAGCAAAAACCAGAATTAGATTATATTGAATTGTTTATTCTTGCAAGTGGGTGCAAGTGGCAAGGAGAGAAAAACATTTTGCAAATTCTGCCACACCTTAGCTACTACATCACCTACTCTCTTTCCCTCACTTCATGTCAACTATTTACAGGCTATTAAAGATGATGAAACACATAGGGAGGTGGCTCATGGTCATAAAAGAGATCCCAAGTTGGATTTGCTCATTATGCCTCCAAAAAGGGCAAACTTGGCAAGTTGGTACAATATGCCCATACCTCTCATTCTCCAAGCTTGCCTATAAATAGAACACACTTTTAATATCCAAAAAACACCAGAATCAACTAGGAACCAAGTTGAATATCTCTCATTTCTCAGATCACAACCTTCTTGCAAGTGGTAGAAGTTGCTTCCTTGTGAAGAAAATATGCCTTTGCATAAACTCATCCAAAACCATTTCCAATCACCAAACACTTAAACCAACACTTCAAACACATCACATATGATGCATTGAGGCTGTTCAAACCATTAAAACCATCTAGAACAAAAAGTCAACTCTCATACCATTGAATTTTGACTTTTCTGCACTTTCAAAGCCAATTCACTGTCTAGACCATTTCCAATCATTCTAACACTTCAAACACTCTCCATATAAGTTGTTTGAACTGTCCAAGGCATCACAAAAGTTATGTAACACAATTTCATAGAGTTTCACTTTGAAACTTTTGGTGTTTTCTTGCACAAGAAGCCATTCTGTCAAGGCATTGTGGTTGGGGGAGTTTTCATTATTTGAACATCTTATTTGGAGCACATTGGAGCTTCTTGGATCATCATACATCAACTGGGTTTCTTATTTGGTGCATTGACTTGAAAAAGCTACAAGAGGTAAGTGTTCCAACTTGCTACTTTTGAGGTCATGCTGAATTTTGAGGTACATTAATTATGAACTTGCTAGACATCATTTATAGGTCATGTTTGAACCATTTCTTTATCACAAACTTGAGTATTCATGACTGTCCATTTGGTTTGGCTTGTTAGCTTGTTTTTAATGTCATTTCAATATGCAACTTGTTGATTCTGGTTAGGCATAGGTGATTGGTGTTTGTAAACATCATTTAAGGTCATATGTGATGTGTTTGATCATTTGGTTGATGTTGAATTGATGCATTTATGCCTATCACATTGTTCTTGCACAAACTTTCCATTTTTGTCACTTCACATGTCATCTGTTGAATGAGCTTGTCTATTGATGTATGATGCTTGTAAGCACTCTCTATATGTCTCATATGTTGTGTTTGAATCATTGCTTGCTATTTAAAACATGTACATTTGACTGTCAGATTGTTCTTGCACATAACATGTCATTTGACTAATTTAGTAAAATTACAATATCTTATGACAATATCATTGAATTCCTTATTTTGTGCACAAAAACCTTAAATGACAGTCATTTTGAAACAGAGAGAGTAGTAACTTTCTCTCTCCTCTTAACTCTCATTTTTCCATCTTCTTCGTGATTATCATATTTTCACTGATACTTCCTTAAGTTAGCAAGTGATATCACCTTATCAAAAGGAGTCATTGGCCGGCCACACGTCTGAGCTGTCTGACTGCTGGGAGAATTGAGGGGGTGTACCTGAAACACACTCTGATGCCAAAGTAAGGGTCGGGAAGAGTGATAACAAGTACAGAAAGAGAAGTAAGAATGAGATTACCTGACCCTCTAGTTAAAGAGGGTATTTATAGTGTGCCTCTAGTGCAGGGCCAACGGTTACTTCGCATTGGGCTGGGCTGCCAGACCCAATGCAGGTAACTGCTAGGGCTGACATGGCGTCAGGGAGACCAGCACGTGGTTTTCGCCCTAGTGTAACTGCTTCATGCTATTAGGGAGGTGGAGGACCGAATAATCAGGGCACATGTAGTTACCAGATGACGTGTCTCCGCGTGGGGGACACGTTGAGAGCGTGGGAGGAGGGGGATCAGAGGAGCTCCCCGAGCTAGATAGGGTCTGCCCGACGGTTGGGTAGAAGGGAGAGCGTGCTTGGCAGACATGAGGTGCATGCTCGACCGCCAAGAGGCCCGTGCCTAACGGGACAAAGGGTTATGCCTGAAGGAATAAAGGGCTCTGCCCGACGGGGAGGCGACTTAGGTCTTATTGGGCCTTTCAACCCGATGTGAGGTTGGGCCTGCTCGACTGTGGGCCTAGTGTCGGCCTAGTTCAAAACAGTATCCCTCTAAGTCGTTGTTCGCGTTCAAACGAGCTATGAATTAAGGTGTAGAGGTGTCGAGCATGTCGCTTCGTCGATCTGTCCATGACCATAGTGGTCTGGCGAGCCTACGATGCGCGCAGGAGGCCCGCAGACGTAGAGAAGGAACCTAAAGAGATGCAGGGAAAGCTGAGAGTCACCACGTGTCATCCTAAGAAGGCTATGAGCTAGGTACTTGAATGCCTAGTGATGCTTCATTTCTCGTGCTAGGGCGTATATATACGTGGGCTCAGTCCTTCTTTTCGCTCACTTGTTTCCTTGCTGTTACTTAACTCTGAATTTTCTACTTGACGTCTACAGCATTTCTGCTCGACGCAACTACCTTCCTCTGCCTTATCACGTAAGTTTCCGCCCCTTCTACTGGTGTTTTAGTAGGCTTTTGGCGGTGTTTCCAGCGGCTCAAACGGGCCTGTCGGGGAGGCCGTGGATGTTTCCGGCAAATACGGCGAAAAGTCCTTCAAAACTAAGGTTCTGACCGAACGTCTATGGCACTTGCAATGAGTGGCCCGGGGAGATGTGATGATTGTTGAATGTCCTGAGGGCACTTGATGAATACCCCAGACACGATCGATGAGTACCCCGAGAAAAAAAGGATGAATTCCCCGGGGACGATAGAGGATCGGGTTAACCCAGGTCGGTCTTCTGAGCGACCCGAGCGTGTTGTAGTTCTGCTCGGCTTCGGGCGTCCACGCCTTTTCACTTGAACTGCGGTGGAAGGGTGGATCTAATTTAGCTGTCGAATTCACCGGGTTCCTCTACTCTCCAGGCAAATGGTTGTCCGTGAAGAATAGGAAATAATGTGGTATATATCCGACAATGAGGGAGGTCGCCAAGATGGGACCGTCGTGGAGCCTCCAGACAGGCCGGCAGAAGAATGGGTTGGGGATTAACCCCTTAACTACATGTCACACTTCGTGGTCAACGATGCAGATGTCTTTGCGTAATCGAGGACAGAGTGGTCGGGGCTCCTTGCTAGTTCAGGGCATGTCGCCCTCGGGAACGGGATCGCATTTTTTCTTTCTACGACGGGGGACTATTCCCTATGTATGAGTTCGCGTTTAAGTAAGTGGGGATACGCCTGCTGTTCACGGATTTCCAACAGGGAGTTTTCGACCATCTGATGATGGCGTCATCTCAGCTCCACCCCAACTCTATTGCTTTCATCCGTGCCTTTGAGATCGTCTGCAACTATCTCGAGCTCGGAGCCACCATTCCAATATTCTTCTGCGTCTTCCATCTGCAACTGTAGATTGTGTCTGGGCGACACAATTGGGTATCCTAGAAGTAGCCGACCAGGCTCTTCTGGGCATACACGGATTCTGTCAGGGGGTTCAAGGACAGGTGGTACGTGGTGATTCCAGAGATGGATGGAGCCATCAATACGTTGTTCTGACGTGAGGTTACCATGGTGAATGGCAAGTCCGAGGTGGACTTCCACTCCCACTTCCCCTTGGAGTGGATGGAACTGCATTTTCGATCTAGCACGAAGAGCTTCATCTATCGGCCTAACCATCTAGATGAGGATGATAGTTTGGCCTTCAAGAAATTGGTCGACTTTGTCGAGCGGCTTTCCCCTTGCAAATGCGTAACCCCGGACGGGCAGTACATCCGTGACACCAGCAGGGAGATCCGAGCTGAGACTAGATGTATCAACATGAAGGCCCTCCTCGAGTGCCAGACTGAAGCAGAGGCTCATCGTTTCTTAGGTAGCGAGCAGCTTCGTCGAATCTATTCATTTTGTTTTGAACTCCCACACTGACTTTTCTTTTTCATGTTTTCTTTGCAGGTGCTATGGGTTCGATGGAAGAACGTGTCACGAAGCTGCTCAAGGGAGGTGGTCGACGTCCTGCGGGGAGGGCCGCTATTGTTCGAAAGGAGGATGATGCTGGACCGATGGGGTTAACTCCGTCCCTCCAAGGTAGCGGCTCCCTGGTTTCCCCGCCGGTGTCCAAGTGGCGACGAGAGTCAGAGACGTCCCCGATCGATCTAACGGACATCTCTCCTAATCATCGTTTCATCCTTCCCCCTGTTGTCTAAGACCCAACTTCTTTACCGTGGATAATGTCTATGTCGTGGCTCCCGGGGAAACAAAGACCATCCTGGCCGCCAACAAGGAGGCCCGGAGGAAGATGCTATCAGACGACCCGACCTCGGTGGTGAGGGCGTTTGAAACGGCTCTCACACTCAATGAGGAGGATTGTTCCTCGGCAAATTTGGTTGCAATGCGGGGTGAACTGGCAGTGTCTAAGGAGGTTAGTTCTAAGTTGATTGCCAACCAGAAGGAATGTCAGAGGCATGACAAGGCCCAGCACGAGCGGATCAAGGAGCTCGAGAAGAAGGTGAAGGACAGGGATGATGAGCTGACTCGACTGAAGGGGCAGGTCGCTGAACTCGAGGACCTTCTAGCTCCCGTCGAGGAAGAGTCTGACGAGGAGAAGCAGTTAGTTTCCCGACGCGAGCTGGTGGAAAAGATCTGGTTGTTGGAGGACGATTGCCTGGGAGCTGTCGAGGTAGGTTTTAAGAGTGTCATGGTCCATCTTCGGCTCACCAACCCCAACGTGGATTTGATGACCGGGGGGACAGGCCCCTACCATCAAGTCCAAGGTGATCACATCGTGGTGCCCGACGGACCAGAGGGTGACGAGGGGGACCAGCCCGCCCTAGAAGGGGAGGATCATACCGATGAGTAGGAATTTGTGCAGCCTGCGTGCCCGTTTTTTGTTGGCTTGCATGCCTGTTTTTTGTTGGCCTACTGTCGCTACTGCGAAAATAAGGTGCCGGCAAAACAGAAGAGTCGCCACCTTTTGTTATTTATCCCTCAGAACAGGAAAGGAAACGATCGGAAAAACCTGACGAAAAGGTATAAGACAAGGTCATCGCAACCATGTCTGGGTTCGGGAGTCGGGTACGCAAGGGGAAGGTATTAGCACCCCTCACGTCCATCGTACTCGATGGGATCCACGCTTGTTGTGTTTATCTGACGGGTTGGTTTTATCTATCTACGCTAAAAGTATGGTCTAAAAAGAAAAGAAAATGACTCGACAGAACACAACAGTTATATGCCTACGTATTCCCGTCTGGAACAAGAAATCAGAGTCAACGTAGTTCGCCTAACTACGGGTTACGAGGGAAGGTTGTTCGCCGAGATATCGCATCTTGTGCCTACGTATTTTCGCACGGCGTGAAAGATCAGAGAAAACGTAGTTCGGGATACTACGGAACACAAGTTTGTTCAACTGTTTTTATTCGAGTAGGGTTAACAGACAGTTCCAGCAGTTTGGTGTATGCAGCTCGACCTTTGGAGACTTAGGCATTACCGTTTGCGGTAGAACTGGAAGTTAACGACACTCTTTTCTTCAGAAAAAGCTTTCCTTGAGTTATGGGCCCACGGGGCAAAAGGTTTGAAGTTTGTTTTCAGTCTTTTACGGAAGAACTGTTTTTTATGGTTGTCTGTAGTTTGTACAGCACTAGAGACTATGACTTAGGAGCAAATGCGTCGCATATCGTCCAAAGGACATATACTAAACACTCTATATGATTTAGAGGAGACCGCTCAATTATTATTTCCCAAGTAGCTTAAGGCTCGTAACGCGCTTGTACTAACTTGCCTTTATTACGTTTTTTACTATTGTTTTGAGATGAGAAGAGAAAGGACGCACTGAAGGGGAACTGATCCAACCCTAAAGTTGTCATGCAAAATTGATCCTATAATTGAGGTTAGGAGGGAGCTACCTAATGTTATCATGCATGGTTAGAACCCTAATGTCTGTCATAACTTCTCTTGAACAAGAGAAGTCAGAGTCCCTAAGGGAACATGGAAATGGTATACAGAAACAAACAAAGCAACAACTGTAAGTAAAATGTATGCAATGCAGCAATACAAGCAGAAGGAGACAAACTCAACTTCTTGGCAATCAAGCAAAAAAGAAAACAGTCAAAACATACAAGCAGAGGGAGACAGACTCAGCCTCTATATGAAAATACGTCAATTAGAAAAAGAAAGACAACACACAAGCAAGGGGAGGACCACCTCAACCCTTAAGGCAAACAAGCAGAGGGAGACCCACTCAACCTCTTAATGCAGTCATGCACCTACACTTAGACTATCCTAAACATGAACTATCCTAATGCAACATGCCACTCAATCATGAATGAGGACAAGGATTTATGACAAATAAGGATTCATTCCACAAGTAATCAAACAAGGCTTATATCATAAGGAAAGGAATTGAAAGTTGGGAGGCCAAGGTAAGGTCCACAAGAACTTATCCCAGGCTCTCAACCAATTAAAAGGAATTTGGGGGAACCCTAGAGGTTTGGCTCCTTCAAGAGATGTGCAAAATTCCCACCACAGGAGGGACTGTGCTACCTCAAGAAGGTTCCTAAAAAGAATGGAGAGAATTAGGAGAATGAAGATGGGAAGCAAGGTAAGGTCCACGGGAACTTACCACAGGCACTCAACCAACTCCATTTCCTTAGAGAGAGCTTTCATGGACTCAACTCCTTTATGATATTGCAATGAAATTCCTCCTGTGGAGGAATCATGCTCACAAGGAGGATTCCAATTAAGCAGGGCAAATTGAAAGGGAACCTAAACCTATAGCAAAAAATCATCTACCTAGTCTAAACTTCTAAAGAACCTCAAAGATTACCTCTTAAGGATCACCTACACTAAGGGTTTAAAGCTCCAAGGAAGCATCTATCTAACCACCATTATGTCAAGAAAGGATGTGAGACCTAGAATCATCTAATGGTCATTATTGAGATTCAACTAGGGGAAACACTACGTGAGAAGCACCCTAAAAACTACCTAAGCATTAAATCTACTTAAAATACTAAATCAAATTCTAAAATCCTATGAATTTTTCTAAGGGGCCCTAAAGGTGTTGAGAACCTAGGGTAAAAATATCAGGGCCTAAACCTATGATTAAGGTCACCTAAGAAAATCTAAACCAAGGGTGGTCAAATGAGGTTTCAAGATGGGAAGTCTCTAAAACCCTACTCCAAAATAGAACTTAGAGCTACCTAAAAATTATCCTAAAAATCATGTAAGATCCCTAATGTGTCTCTAACCAGCCAGCAAAAGATTAGGTCTAAAATCTATACCAAAAAGGAGTACCAAAATCAGCAAAAACATGAGGAATTATACTAAAATTAAAGAAATAACAAAAATAGAAAAATGCAAGATAAATTGGAAATTTCATCAAAATAAAATCTAAGCATGTCAAAAAATCAGAAATAAAATAAGGAGCATCCACATATTTTTATTATATTTTTCTGATCAAAAATGAAATTAATATGAATTTAAAATGACAAAAGCAATTAAAATAAATGCAAAAATCAATTAAAGAAAATAAAATACTGAGAAAATATCATGGCAGTTGGATCTATGGACTAACTCAGCCAATCCAAGGATCACCAGCGCGCCAGCGCATTAATGAAACGGCAGTGTTTTAGGGAGTCAAAGTCAAGTCTCAGGTTAAATCACGTGCGTTGGATTGGGTTACTTAGTCAAGTGTTCAAACAGATCCAAGGGTTATCCGTCATCGTCTTCGTTTAAACCTTAGATGGAGGGAACTTACACAGGCAAACCAGACGGTGGTTCCGGTGGCTGAGCCACCGTCTTCTCCGGTGAAGCAAAACTTACAGGTCATGAAAACAAGGCGTATCTTATACCAATCTCTCTGTTTTTTCATGCTGAATTCAAATCTGCCATCAGTTTCTCCTAATTCCTCCTAGATTTTAAAACCCGATCAAGAATCTAAAATATGTCACATCCTAAAATCTCATCAAACTGTGATTTTTGGCCATGGATCTTCTCCTTATCTCACCAGGCTCTCTCTGATCTATTCAAATCTCATCATCTCTCAATAAACAGCTAGATAGGAACTCAAATAGAAAGTGTTACACACCATGGATCATCACGAAACTTCCAAATTTTTAGCCTAAAACGATCTAGTCATCTTCCTAAACCTTAACCACAATCTAAATCATGCAAGATCATCATAAAACTAGAGTAATTGTGAGAGATAGAAACCTGGAATATAGATTGAAATTGAGGCAGTTATGATGCGAATCTTGCTCCAATGTTGTGCAGATTCGTTCCTTGATGAAGGATAAAGCTTTTAGAAACCTCAATTTGCCTTGAATTGCTCTCAAACTCCAAACACGATTTTCAACTTCCAAGCTTCTTGCTCCAACTGCTCCAACTGATTCTTGCACCAAATGATCACCAAACCTGATCTGAATGCGTTTCTGAACTTAAATAGAACTTGATGAAATGATTTTGGGGCCCATTGGAGGCCCAAACAGTGAGATCCATCTTTCACATTTCTCTTCAAAATCCAACTATGGTGTACACGGGTTCTGGCTGTTTCATTCTTCTAGAAGTTTCACCTGACCTCCTTGTGACCTGGTGAGAGTGTAGGGATCAAATTGAGTCCTTGTTTGCATCATATGACCAACCTTTGATGTATTACTTATTCATGAAGTAATAAAGTGAAATGTCATGAAATATGCCCCAAATTGACTTTCTAATATTGCCATTGTGTTCAAAATGATATTTTTAGTCAAAATGAGCACTCATTTGCATTGTCTTAAGCACATATGAATTAATTTGGATTTTTCACCTTTGTCAAGTTTCTTCAAACCAAGTCTTGCCCTAAGCCAAATCAATGCCTCATGGATACATGGTTGACCTTAAAATCCCATTTTGAACAAGTTTCATGTTGGACAAAACTTCATTTGAAATGTGCAAGATAGAGAAAATGACCTATAATGCAAAATGACCTATAATCTTACTTTCCCAAATTGCCCCTGACTTGTAAACCTCATAACTTGAGCTCTACAAATCCAATGAAGGACTTCTAGTACAATTTGGAAAGCTAAGATCAAGACCCACAACGTTTATGTTGGCCAAAAGTTGAGGAGAAACATCCTTATAGGTCAAAAGTTCCTTGGAAGTTGGTTGACTTTTGCAGACAAATTTCACATTCATCTGATGACCTGTAACTTGTCTGGACCATAACTTGAGTTCTATAAATCCAATCAAGGACTTCTAGTACTCAAATTAAAGCTAAGAACATGCTCTACAAGTTCCATGTTGGACAAAAGTTGAGATGAAACTTGTATATTGAGATAAATGGTCTTGAAGTTAGGCACTAAATGGGGGATTTTACCTTGAGAACCCTAATTTAGCAACTCCTCGCACTTGGAATTTGTCGCTACTGCGAAAATCGGCGCCGGCTGAACAGAAGAGTCGCCACCGTGCGTTATTTATCCCACGGGAGGGAAAGGAAACGCTCAGAGTAAACCTCGCACAACACGGGAAAGGTATGGTCGTCGCAACCAAAACCTGGATTCGGGAGTCGGTTACGCAAGGGGAAGGTATTAGCACTCCTCACGTCCGTCGTACTCGACGGGATCCACGCTTGTTTTCGGGTATGGATTGTTATTCTATCTACGCTAAGGGTTAAGGGTTAAAAGGAAAATAAAAAGAAAATGAAATGACTCGGCAAAGTATCGCACTTTATGCCTACGTATTCCCGTCTGGAACGAGAAATCAGAGTCAACGTAGTTCGCCTACCTACGGGAAAGGAGGGGAAGGTTGCTCGCTAGGATATCGTATCCTATGCCTACGTACTTTCATACAGCATGAAAGATCAGAGCAAACGTAGTTCGGGCCACGTACGACACAAATCTGTTTTGATTGCTTTTATCTCCTTCTAAAAAAGGGTTTTTTCTGATTACTGGTCCAAGCGGACAAAAATGACGTTTTGATGAGTTCACATTCTTTTACGGAAGAAGTGTCTTTTATTGTGTTTGAAATCTTATTGTGTTTTTCTGTTTGTTTTGAGAGAGAAAGAGACAGAACTCTAACCTACGGTAGCGAAGGGAATCAAACTAACCTAATGTTATCATGCATGGGTTAAGACCTAGTGTCTATCATGCTCCTCTCTTGCATAGAGAGAAACAGAGATCCTAAGGGAATAGACGGAAATAGAAACAATATCAGATATATACAGTAAAACAGTAAAATGCATGGATGCAACAGTACAAGCGAGGCAAGGGAGTCCCACTCAACCTCGAACCTAGAAAACAATAGGCAAAAGTGAACAGGCTTCACTTTCAACCCAACAGGGTAAACAGCAAACAATACAGTCAGGGAAACCAATCAATACATCAGAAATGAAATGCAGCAAAAATAAACAGCCACAGCAGCTCTGCATCAATATTTATCTTCAAGTCCTCATTAAACAACTATAAGCTTCAGGCAAGCAGCAATCTCCATCTCCACAGCTTTCCAGCAAGGTCTTGATCATCAATCTTCAGTCTACAGTGGCTTTTCTTCAAGTCTCAATCCTCAGGAGAAACATCAGTCAACCAGATGAAATGAATGAATGTTAGACAGTTAATTACCTACCAAGGGTGGTTCATCAACTGTTAACATTAAACAGACAGTTTCCTCTCAAAAGTTCTATCTTTCAAATAAATTCACTGATCCTTCCAAAGGAAGGAGGTGGATATTTGAAAGAGACTTTGAATCATAGAGAAAGGATGGATACAGACAAGGCATTCCATGTTTGAGAAACAAGCTTTCTACTCTAGAGCTCTGCCTAGCTCCTAAACCCTAATCTCCTCAACAGCTGCTAGCAGGAGTCTCTTCTTCAATCTCTAGAAGTTGATCTTCAAGCTCTGGATCTCCAATGGCTTCAACATCACAAGTCTTCAGCTTCCCCAATCCCCAGACAATCCCAATACCCACACAGACAAGCAGTAATCCCCAGAGGGCACACCACACCAATCAATCACATATAGACAGTAATATACTAATAGCAGTAGGGGAATCCTAGTGATTTCTAAGGGGATATATCCTATACCCATAGCCCCTATATTCCATACCCCAAAAGTCAAATGAAAATTCCTAAAAGAATTAAACTATCTCACCTAAGTTGATTTAAAACCCTAATTTTGTTTATGTTGTTTTCACCTAAACTAATCATCTCAAATGAACTCCTAAAAATATGAACTAAATTGTATACACAAACTAACAATGTCTATTAATCAACCTAAAAATAATGGATGAAAAATATCAAAGCAACTAGTAGAACAAAAATTATCAAAATTATGCATGAAATGAAACACTTAAAATATGCATTTATTTGGATAATATGGGAAAAATATCAAATAAAAAATAAAATGCAATTTTTATTTTTTATAATTTTCTAGCCTCTTTGGAGAAATTAATGCAAAAAGAATCAATTGAAAATATGCATTTTCCTATTTTTTATGATTTTTTAAAGATGCAAAAAATATTAAAGGAAATAAAAATGACAAAAATAAAGAATTAGAGGGAGGGGGGTGCCATTAGCAAGAGCGCTCAGTTAATTCTCCATGTGGGCCACCAGCTGGGAGGTGCGAATAGAACAAAACCATAGGCCCATGCAGCAATCAGAAATCAACCAAAAAATAAAAAAGTGAGAACGGTGTGGATAGCAACATTTCCAGTTAGAATTATTGGGCCTGCGCTGGGAGGGGTGGTATTAGCAAGTGAAGTCTGAGCCCACTCTGAGGGTTTTAGTGAAACGGGGCGTTTCACTCTTTGAATTTCCCTCCGTTTCCAAATTAAATCGTGGTCGTTTGATTCGATCCCCAGTCAAGGTCAAATGCCCCATCGTGTGGCTTAGGCATCATCTTCAACCTTGAGCAACCCTAGGGTTTCAGAAAACCCTAACCATGCACGAGTCTTACTCTCCTCTGTTCTCCCTCATACCTCCATGGATTCGCACGATTCAAAGAGCAAAGATGCTCTATCAACTCTCCTCTACACAACCATGCCATCATCTCTTTCTGAAACCCCCTCAAAATGCCAACCCGATAGAGGTAACAGGTAGGATCCACCATGAACACCTGTGATCAAATGCTCCAATTCTCCACAATATTTACCCTAGCTTAATCTATATTTCATGCTGAACAAATCAAGCTAATAAACTAAGGTTCTCGTGCCATATTCCTGAAGTTACAAGCTCTAACAGATTTGGTGCACTGTACTCAACCTTCATGAAACCTCCCCAAATTCATCAAAATCAATCATCTGCTTATGCTTAACCATTCTACACTACCAATTCTCTATAATCCTAACTAAACTAAGCAATTCGAACAGAATTCTAACCTGATGCGAATGGTGAAAACAGCTATGCAACTCCTTGAATTTGATGCTTGCAGTGATTGGAAAGTGATCAACAACCTTGATGATGAATTCTGTATGCAATATCTTTGATGCAAACTCCTTGAATCTTGTACTTGAAACTTTCTTGCAACTTGGATGGAGAAGATAGATAGCACAATTCTTGATCAATTCAGCCAATCCTTGAGGTGAATTATGATGCTTGGATGATGATGATGAAGATTCAATCAGAAAATGTGAAGATTGGTAGAGATTTGAGAGAGTTTGAGATACTTTTGCAAAATGGAGAAAGTGAATGAAACTTGGGATTTTGAGAAAATGAAATCACCAACCCTGGCATGAACCATCTCATATCACTATATAGGTGAGGTTAGAACCTCCTAGAAACTTGGAGAAGCTTCCCTTGCACAAATTCCCTTGGATTTGGTTTATGTATCTTCCATTACAAGCAACCATGGATAACTCCCAAAATGTGAACTATGCTCAAAATTCCACTTTAGCCAATTTCTTTAAAATGATCTTTCCATTCAAAATGACCTATAATTTTGTTTCATTTGGCCAAGATATGAAAAAACTCATTTTTAAGTCCATTTTTATTCATTAAATCCAACAATTTTGAAACCTTGTGCTATGAATCTTTCCAATCTCTCATGGTCACTTTTATAGACTCAAAATGTCATTTGGAACAAGTTTGATGTTGTAAAGTTTTCCATTTGAAGCCTCCTTGTATGAGTTTTGGGCATAGGTTAAAATGACCTGTAATTCTCAGATGACCAAAATACCCTTTGCTTGTCAAGACCATAAGTAGAGTTCCACAAATCATATGAAGGCATACTATACCATTCTAGAAAGCTAAGACAATGAGGAACAACTCTTATGTTGACCAGAAATTCATTTTAAATCTCCTTGAGGTGTAAATATTGCTTGGAAGTCAAGTCACTTTCACAGACAAAATTTCAGATACCTCAGATGACCTGTAACTTGTAAGGACCATAACTTGAGTTCTATAAATCTCCTTGATGTCTTCCACCACTCAAATTAAAGGTCTTGAGATCCTCTACAAGTTCCATGCTGGCCAAGGATTCATTTGAAGCTTGCATTTTGACTTATCTTGCTTGGAAATTTGACCTAAACTAGGGGATTTTACACAGAAACCCTAATTTAGAAACTCCTCTTCTCCTTGATTTCTCTTGATTTCTTCTTAGCATAACAACATATCCTTATTCTTCATGTCAAATGATAAACCCCACATCTCCTCAATAGCCCTCAATGCCTCTCAATCAGTCAATTGACCTAGAGTTGACCCAAGGTTGACCCAGATGAAACCCTAGTTGACTGTCTTCAACTGTAATTCTTGTGACTTCACCAATGACTTGTTTCCTTCCCCAAATGACTTTCCAAATCCTACAAGATGTCTAGATGCTCCCCATTCCTTCAATTCACAGCTCATACTTTCCTTGATGATCCCCAGACACCCTCAGTTAGGAGATATACTCAATGCTTGATCTAATGACCTCTCCACCTTTTCAAATTCTTTTCTGATGACTTGAATGAGATTGAATTTGAATAATAACCTCTTGATAGGCCTCTAGAGATGAGAATAATGGTTGGTCCCCTGTTGAATGACTTGCTATGCTTATGCTATGCAGATGAGTAACCTATGTACATGACTCCATATGCAAATGCTAATGATATTGAAACATAAATCAAATGAATAAGGTTGAGCAAATTTTAGGGTGCAACAGAATTCTTCTTGAATTGATCTTGGAATATCACCTCATGTATCTCAAAACAACTTTACATGATCACAAAGACTTAGAATTAAGTCTTAATCTCCTCCAATTGCACAGTTGACTTAAGGTTACTCAGACAAAAACCCTAATTGCAACACCTTCAACTGTGGCTCTTCATACTTGGCATAATGACTTGACTGAGCTCCCCCATGACCCTCAAGGCACTCGATGAGCTCTATCCACATACCCTATCCATGATCAAGGCTTCACAACCCCCTGATGGTCTTCAATTGGCTCCCCAAGTTATGAGATGGACCACATACAAACAACCAAGCTTCTCAAGAACACAACCCACTTTCTGATGATTTTGGTGACCTCTCAAGCCTGAATAAAACCTCTAGATAGGCTCCTCTTGATACATATCACACTTGATCCCCTGCATAAATTCTAATGATATGCTATGCAAATGCTAGACCAATGCAATGCTAATGCAATGAAACATAAACCAAGTAAAAAAATGTTAGGCAAATTTTGGGGTGCAACACCTATGTGCCGTGGAATAATTTTTTATTGTTTATTGGGCCTTGTGCCCTTTATTGTAATTTATGAACAACTGGGTTAGTGCCCGTGATTGTATAACAATCTTTATCATTTTTGCTAAGTATTTGTGTGTGCCCGTTTATTTGTTTATGTATGCCCGTTTGCATGGGTTTTTGTATGCTTGTTTGCAAGTTTATATATTGGTGGGAGTGGTAGCTCGACGTTACTTGTTGTGCTCAGTAGTGTAGGGAACTAGTCGAGTGACCGGAGTTGTTACCTGGTCGGTTACGAAGTGGGGGTTGCGATCACGACCCTCTCTTCGTGGCGTGAACATCCCATCACGAGCTGGGTTTTCTACCATCTCGGTATGGCGGCGGTGGAGCTCGGTTGAGGGATCCCTGTCGGACATAGCCTTCTTCCCGCACACATAAAATTTCAGGCGCTTGTCATCTCGTTGAGTTTTGGGAGACGCGTTTGTACCAGGTCGCGAGGCTGATCATCGCGGGCAGTGTCTATCTGTAGTATCTTTTGAGCTTCTCAGTATTTCATGGTCAAGCAATTTCCTCCCCATGTAAGGTCTCGAGGTAGTAGGCCCCGTGTTCCGTCTTATCCTAGACACGATAAGGGCCCTCCCAGTTTGCGGTGAGCTTGCCTTCGCGCGAGTCCTTCTGGTTTTTTCGCAAGACCAGGTCGCCGACCTTGAACTCACGTTTTATGACTTTGCTGTCATAGCGAAGGGAAATTTTCTGCTTTAGTGCGGCTTCACGGAGAGTTTCTCCTGAACGGATCTCTTCGACTAGGTCGAGCTCATCTCTGAGGACCTCGTTGTTGGCCTCCTCCTCAAGGGGGATTCAGTTCTTCTGGACGGCTCCCTTATTTCTATCGAGATCACCGCTTCGGTCTCGTAGGTTAGTCGGAAAGGGGTCTCCCCGGTGGTCGAGTGGGGAGTTATTCTGTAAGCCCAGAGTATGTTGTGGAGCTCCTCGACCCATCTCTTCTTGGCATCCCTGAGCCGTCGTTTTAGGCCCAGCAGGATAACTCTGTTTGCAGCCTCCGCCTGGCCGTTTGTTTGCGCTTGCTCGACTAACGTAAAGTGCTGCTTTGTTCTGAGCTTGGTTACAAAGTCTTGTAAATTTTTGTCAGTGAACTGCGTCCCATTTTCGATCACGATGGACAGGGGAACGCCGAACTGAGCGAGGATGTTCCTCTTGTAGAAGCGAAGTATGTTGTGTGCCGTGATTTTGGAGAAGGCCTCAGTTTTGATCCATTTGGTAAAATAGTTGATGCCGACTATCAGGTACTTGTTCTGATAGGAGCCCACAGTGAATGGACTGAGGATATCCATCCCCCACCAAATGAACGGCCATGGGGAAGAGAGCAACTTGAGCTCGCTCGGAGGGGCGAGGTGCATGTCCCTGTGTCGTTGGCACCTGTCACACTTCTTCACATGCTCATTAGCGTCCTACTGCATCATCGGCCAATAGTATCCTGCTCGCAGGGCCTTCTGGGCAAGAGACCCCCCCCCCAAGTATTGTGTGTTGATGTCCTCGTGGATCTCTTGAAAGATGTTCAGGACTTGGGCTTTATCAACACATTTGAGGAGGGGAATCGATAAGCCTCTCCGGTATAACTTGTCCTCGAGCAGTACGTAGGAACAAGCTCGACGTTTGACTGGATGGCCTCCTTCGCATCGCCGGGGAGACGTCACGTGCTAAGGTAGGTGTGTACCGGGGTCATCCAGCAGTCCCTGTCCCTAATGGCGTTGACCTCGAGCATCGCTTTCGCCTTCTCCGTGCTTGGCCAAGCAAGGACTTCCTAGATGACGGATTCGTTCTCGTCCTTCTTCGTCGTGCTCACCAGTTTCGGGAGGACATCTGCTCGAGTATTATGCTCGCGGGGAACGTGTTGCACTTCGGCGGAGTCGAAGCTCTTCATCTGCTCCTTTATAAGGGCTAGATACTCAGCAAAGTTGTCGTTCTTGGCTTGATACTCGCCTCGGACCTAGGAGGCGAACAACTGGGAGTCTGTGAAAATTTGTATCTCCTTGGCTTCGAGGTCTTCTTCCAGGCAGAGTCCAGCCAAGAATGCCTCGTACTCGGCCTGATTGTTTGTTGAGCGAGAAGGCCAAGGTAAGGGATACTTCCACCACGGTTCCTTCTTCGTTTTCTAAGATGATGCCCGCGCGACTTCCCGACAAGCTCGAGGCACCATCGACGAAGATGGTCCACTTGTGAGTCCTAGAAGTTGGTTCCGCGGAGGGCGTCATCTCGGGGATAAAGTCAGCCAGGACTATACCTTGAGTTCTTTTCTGCCTTCATAGAGGATGTCATACTCGAAGAGTTCCAGCGATCACTTCAACATGCGCCCCGACATGTCGGGTCTACCAAGCAGCTGTTTGATAGGCTGCTCGGTTCTGACCATGATATTATGGGCTAAGAAGTAGTGTCGCAGCCTTTTGGCCGCGTTGATGAGGGTCAGGGTGACTTTCTCGATCTGCTGGTGTCTCACTTCGGGACCATGCAGGGCCTTGCTCGTGAAATAGATCGGCTTCTATCTGTTGGGAGCTTCTCAGATCAGTACAGTGCTGATGGCCTCGATGGAGACGGTCAGGTACAGGTAGAGGGTTTCCCTGACGTCCGGTCTCGTTAGGATTGGTGGTTCCGAGAGTACACGCTTGAGATAGAGAAGGGTCTGCTCGCATTCGTCCATTCATTCGAATGTGACCTCCTTCCTTAATAGTCTAAATAATTGAGGGCATGTTACGCGAATTTGGCGACGAACCGGGATAGTGAGGCGAGCATCCCATTCAACAACTGGATCGACTTCTTCGTGCTCGGCGTTGCAAATTCGAAAAAAGCTCGGCACTTGTCCGGGTTTGATTTGATCCCTCGTTCGGTCAAGTAGAATTCGAGGAACTTTTCTGCCCTTACACCGAAGGTGCACTTCTCTAGGTTGAATCGCATCCTGCACTTGGCGTTTCGAAGACCTTCTTGAGTTGGATCGTGTGGTCGACCTCGGTACGTGATTTGACGATCATGTCATCCATGTAAACTTCGAGCATGTCGCCAATCTCTCCCCGGAAGACTTTTTTCATCATCCGTTGATAGGTCGCGCCAATGTTCTTCAGACCGTAGGGAATTACATTGTAGTAATATTTGCCCAACTCGGTCATGAAGTTCGTGCTCTATTTGTCAGCCTCAGCCATGGGGATCTGATTGTATCCCGAATACGCGTCCATGAAGGACAATAATTTAAAGCCCGCTGAGTTGTCAACAAGTTTACCGATGTTAGAGAAGGGATAGGCATCCTTAGGGCATGACCGATTAAGATCTGTATAATCAACACACATCCTCCACTTTCCATTATTATTTTTGAACAATACAATGTTGGACAGTCAGGTTGAATATCGAGCTTCCGAAATAAAATTTGCCTCTAGGAGATCTTTTACAGCTTTTTCAGCAGCCGCCGACTTTTTGGGGTACTGCCTACGCCTATGTTGTACTACGACCTTCGCGGCTGGATCGATGGAGAGTTAATGGCAGGCGACTCCGGGGTCGATACCGGGCATCTCGACAGCACTCCAGGAAAAGAGGTCGGCGTTCTCACGGAGGCAGGCCTTCAGCTGCTTCTTCGCCAAGTCGGGCAGTCCAACTCCAATCTTCACGTTCCTGCTCGTATCCATGTCGGGGGCTACAAGCTCAAAGTCCTCGTCTGGAATGGGGAGCGTTGGTGGGAAGGTTTCCCGATGACAGTTGGAGGAGCATGCCCGGATTCTGCTTCCTGGTCCTGTTCAACGGGGAAGCGGAGTCGAGGTCCGTGGAATCGACGTGGTCTTTTGGCTTCAGCTATTCGATGGATAGAGGTTTCTTGATCGCCTTAGGAGGAGGGCCGGTGTTGCTGAGGCCCTTCATCGCTGCTTCAAAACATAGTCGAGTTTCCTCTATGTTGTTGTTGAGGGTGATGACACATCCCCGCCTTGTGTAGCACTTCATCTTAAGGTGGACCATTGATGGCACTGCGGTGAGGTCCGCCAGGGTCGTCCTGCCTAAGATGCAGTTGTACAGTGATGGGCACTCGACGACCAAGAAGTGGATGTTGATCTCCCTGGCCGTTTCATTTATCCCGAATATGACCTTGTGTTCCACATACCCCCATGGCCTCGTCGTTGTCTCGTTGAACCCTTGGAGGTCGGAACCGACGTACGGAGTCAGATTGGTCTCGTCGAGCTGCAACGACGAGAACAGGTGGGTATACATGATATCCACTGAACTCCCCCCTCCCCTGTCGACCAAGATACGGCGGACATCGAAATTCGCCATATGTGCCCGGATCAGCAAAAGGATGGCGGCGTTAGGGGCTCCCTCGGGCAGCTCCTTGAGGTAGTAAATAATCGGGTTAGACAGATCGTGGAACTTGTCGAGGGTGCTCATCTTGCTGTAGCTTTTGCTCATCAGCTCGTCGAATTTTCTCTTCACGGACCCGGCGGAGAGTTTGTTTGGGGCCCCGCCGGAGATGACCATCACGGTGGGGAAGTATTCCCTTGGGCTGATGGGGTGTATTGGTTCCTCAGGAAGGTTAAGCCCGGGAGGGAAGTTTTGTTCTCTTAGAGAGAAAAAGTCTTCGGGCCAGGTTATGTTGAGGGCCACTTGCAGTCCGGTGTCGTTGGCGGGCGGAGGCATGTCTTCGACCCTTTTGGTCTTGTGGGCCTCTTGTCAAGGGGCTTCTCCTCCCCTGGTACACCTCTTCAAGTGCCCGTCCTTGATGAGTATCTTGATCGTATTCTTGAGATGGATGCAATCCTCGGTGACATGTCCATGGCTGCGGTGGAAGCGGAAGTACTTGGACTTGTCCACATTAGCTTTGGGAGGTGCCGGTTTAGGGAAACATACACCTCCCCTTACGAACTCTGAATTGGCGCATTCGGCCAAGATGCGCTCGCAGGAAGCAATAAGGGTCGTGTGCTCAGCGAACTGGCCTGCGGGGCCCCTCTATTCTCGAACGCCGCGGGCAGCTTCGCGATTTCCAGAGTCTCGAACGAAATTGGCAGCTTCGGTCTCCTCAAATTAGATGTATGCTCGGGACTTTTCGAGGAGGCCTTGGAGGGTGGTTGACTGGTGGATTGTCAGGCCTCGGCGAACTTGGAGCTGCGACGCAACCCTTGCTCCATGAGGTATCACTTCATGTCGTTGGAAGTAGTTACCTGGACTGCCTCCATGGTGAATCTCTCGATATAATTCCTAAGAGACTCATCCCTAGCTTGGATGATCGCGCTTAGGGCTGCTTCGGTTTTCGGATGGCGCCAGGATGCCGTGAAATGTTGTGAGAAGAGATCTTTCAACACCTTCCACGAGGTGATGGATTCGGGCTCTAGGCTCTTGTACCATGCCATGGCTCCCTTTCTCAGAGTCGTCAGGAAGATCCTACATTTGATAGCTCATCGAATGTTCTGGTAGTCAAGCATGGCTTTGATGTCTTCCAGATGGTCTTCTGGGTCCGTCGTGCCATCATAGGTGGAGAGGGCGGGCAACTTCTCCATCCCGTGGGAGATAGGGGTCTCTATGATGTCCGACGACAATGGAGTCCAGCGACTGTCCTTGTCACTTTAGACAAGGGAGCATGAGGGGGAAGGATTGCGTCGAGGTAACTGGTCGCGACCCTTCGTCCTCTTGCTCGGACCATCAGGTCTGCTCTTCCTCGGGGTCGGGGAGCGCCTCTCCTTCCGGGGGATTACCTCTCACGCTTCTTGGAGGCCACGATTTAGGGCCTCTCCAATTATGGTCGGCGCCATGTTGACAGGGAGAGGGGCTCCGGGAATCCTCGCGTTAGGATCTCCGTGGAGGAGATGTTGGTCGTGTCTCGTGCAGTACGGGAGAAAGGCTCTGGGAGGGATGGCGGTGTCTCCATGGAGGAGAGCGAGACGGGCGATCCTGTTCTAGCATCTCGATACGCTCGTTCTGCTGGAACAGCATCAAGTTGGTCTGGTTGATGGCTGCGAAGAGGGCTGTCATCGTCGAATTCACACCTGCTGGAAAGCAGCTGGGCTCCTTGCTCGAGGGGCGGCGTTGCGCATTGCGTCGTCAGATGAAGAAGAGGTTGTCTGCCCATCCTTAATGTCACCGTCATGGTCGTTGACGAACCCACCATGATCTTCACTGTTGGTGAGCAGGTCGACGGCGGGGTTATGGACAACATCGTCGTGGCGTGGGCTGGCCATGATCGCAGAAGTTGATGAAAGCTTTGGTTCTATTGCTCGGAAGAACGGGGAAGCTTTAGGTTCCCACAGACGGCGCTACTGATCTCACTTGATCAGAAGGAGTCACTGACCGGCCATATGTCTGAGTTGTCTAGCTGCTGGGAGAATGGATGAAGTGTACCTGAAACACATTCTGATGCCAAAGTAAGGGTCAGGAAGAGTGATAACAAGTACAAAAAGAGGAGTAAGAATGAGATTACCTGACCCTCTAGTGAAAGAGGGTATTTATAGTATGCTCCCAGCGCAGGGCCAATGGTTACTTCACATTGGGCTGGGCTTCCAGGCCCAATGATGGTAACTGCTAGGGCTGACATGGCGTCAGGGAGACCAGCATGTGGTATTCGCCCTAGTGTAATTGCTTTATGCTATCCGTGAGGTGGAGGACCGACTAATCAGAGAACAGGTAGTTGCTAAATGACGTATCTCCGCATGGGGGACATGTTGAGAACGTGGGGGAGGTCAGAGGAGCTCCCTGAGCTGGATAGGGTCTGCCCGACGGTTGGGCAGAAGGGAGAGCGTACCTGGCAGACGTGAGGTGTCCGCTCAACTGCCAAGAGGTTTGTATCCGATGGGAGAAAAGGCTTTGCCTGACGGGGAGGCGACTTAGGTCTTATTGGGTCTTCCAACCCGATGTGAGGTGGGACTTGCTCGACTATGGCCCAAGTGTCGGCCTATTCCAGAACAGCAAGGTTATTTATGTTATGTGAATATTTGAACATAGTTTTTTATGTGATAATTTATGTCACTTTTTTAGAAATCTTTTAAAATTGTTTAAATTATGTCTCAATAATTTAATATGTATATTACTTTTATTGAACAAGTGACTTTAAACATAAGAGGAAAATGAGGCGTGGATATAAAAAAAGTTTTAAAAATGTTAAGAAATAAAAGAGTTTTACGCGGAAGGAAGATGAGAAACAATACTAAAGATAATAGACTGAAAAATAAAAGAGACGAGTGAGAAAGGAAAACATACACAAAGTTTACCACAATTCAACCCAAAACATGTAGCCTACGTCCAGTACCAAATAGAGCACCTTGAGATTTTCATAAACAACCATGACTTTAGAATATATTCAAGAATATATTCAATTTGTAACCTTTACACTAAGCTTTTAACACGTCTTTAGCTTGCAACATTTACATCTTACAAGTTCAAGAGAAATAGTATCTCTTAGTTTACAATGAGATCATAATAATCGCAGCAGTTACAAACAATTTCTATATTGGGGTTTCTCTCTTAACACAAAAATATATATCAAGTGAATAAAAATTATGAAACATATATATATATATATATATATATATATATATATATATATATATATATATATATATATATATATATATATATATATATATATATATATATATATATATATATATATATATATATATATATATATATATATATATATATATATATATATATATATATATATATATATATATATATATATATATATATATATATATATATATATATAGAGAGAGAGAGAGAGAGAGAGAGAGAGAGAGAGAGATGACTTTTTGTGAGGTTTTTAGTTAACTTGTGTGTTTTTCAATTGATCATTATGGTCATATATATATATATATATATATATATATATATATATATATATATATATATATATATATATATATATATATATATATATATATATATGTGTGTGTGTGTGTGTGTGTGTGTGTGTGTGTGTGTGTGTGTGTGTGTGTGTGTGTGTGTGTGTGTGTGTGTGTGTGTGTGTGTGTGTGTGTGTATACGTTACCATAATTTATCATATACAAGCTCAAAACTCGTGTTTTTCAAATGATCATTAGGGTCCTATATATAGTTGAGTTGCCATAACTTCTCGTATTGCAAGTTCAAGAGAAAAGGTCTATCTTGCATTGTAATGAGATCTATTAGCAATTACAATTAGTTTTTATATAGGGATTTCTCACTTAACACAACAAGATATATTAAGTTTATAAAAATTATGAAACGGAAAGTAATAGAGAAACAAATTTTTGTAGGATTTTGAGCTGATTTGTGTAATTTTTAAATGATCATTAGGGTCCTAGTTGAGTTGGTCTGGGTATTTTTCAAACAGAGCAGAGACAAAAGTTGAGATTGAGTAGGTCTGTGTATTTTTCAAATGATCATTAGGGTCCTAGTTGAGTTGGTCTACGAGATATTATGTACATATTTGCTGATTTTGAGAGTCAACAGATAGTGTAGATATTTGTTGATTTTTAGAGTCACCTGGTACCGAACGGGGTTCGGGCTACCATAACATCGAATGACTGGAGCTACGTCGATAGATATATTAGGTAGTTATTCAGGATGTCACATCCGTACATGGTGTAGAATGCTCCAGGAATCTACCGAGACCAACTCATCAAGAGATTCTAGAAGAGGAGCAGACTCAGCTAGATCATATTGAGGATGTCTTGCCTCAGTGTCGTCGCTTAATTGAGATTGCGCAGGATGGCATTGACGAGGGTATCTTCCTTGAAGGGTCTCCTGTTAGGCGAGTTCTGGATGGCATGGTAGCAGAGGCACAAAGGATACTATTGTACCAGTGAAATCGTCGGAGGATGGAGGGATCAATGAGCGAGGGGATAGAGCAGACAAAGTAGGTAGATATTGTACCAGTGAAATCGTCGGAGGATGGAGGGATCAATGAGCGAGGGGATAGAGCAGACAAAGTAGGTAGATGAGAGGTTGTCAGACACACCTAGTAGTAGTCTGTTATTATTTTGATGGTGTATTATAGTTTGTACTTTATTCTGACATTGTCACTACATTTTGGATCTCATGTTATACGTCATTTTACTTTTATATTGCTATATTATTTTCGACACACAATATTAATCTTTTATTATTGTGTACGTCTGTTTTTTTCATCTGAAAATAAATATACAGTTTGGCAATGTGGGTAATTGTCTAAACTCTTAATAATTTCACATTAGATGAGATTTTTTTGGCAATGTATTTATAAATGATGATAGTTCTCGTCTCGCAAGTTTTGTAACATCGAACTAAGCATGACTCGAATTTTAATATAATATCAAAATATATCCAAGATGAGTTACACTCCCAATGTTCAATCCTACATGTGAATGGTGAGTATGTTAAGTGTTGAAAGGTTGAGTTAAACTCAATTCAAATTCTAATACAAAGCGCATTATAAATTGGAATACAGTGGGAGTCTATCTTCGTGATTTTATAAAGATGGTACGAGAGAATCCAAAGTAATGTGAGCGAGATGGACATATGCCTTATTTCGAAAGCAACTCGTTATGAGTTTGTTATTCAATTTAGACCTATAATAAGTTTTGCAGTACGTTGGAACAAAAAGTGAGTAGTGAAAAGAAAACATCTTCTCAAAAATGTTTGTATAAGTATTTGTGATAGATAGATTTATCCAATTGTCAAAGTGTAAAGAAGCCAAGGCGTTGCTGGGGAAGTACTTAGGGTGCCTCTAATAGGTAAAGCACCTAAGAGACTACTAGACTGTCAATATTTGATTGAGCAGGTTAGTAGTAAACTCAGCGTGAAAAGCTAAATAATTGACATTTGTTGGAAAAGTAACTTTGGCAAGAATTATCGTAGTTATACCAACTTATTCAATCATGGAAATGTCTACCAAAGTGCTTGCATGATATTCAGAAAACCAGAGGGGTGGCAAATTTGATTAATGATCATGGATCATGAAGGTGCAAGTTGTTCATCCTCCAATGAATGTTAATGGCATATACAAGGTTGCGTGGCTGATGAATAATGCAGTAAATTCTCTATTACAGAATAGAACATGCTCAAAATAAGTAACTAAAATCTTTAGATTAGTAGGGTGACTAGATCCATATAAGCATTGCTAGGATCTGCATACACAAAATAACAAAGACGACACAATTTCCATTCCTCCAAATATACCTATTTTCATGGAGTAAATTTTAACATCTTATGTACAGCCTACAAAAAAGGTTTTGAACTCTGAACCTGTGACATGAAACGTCCAAACTCGGTATTAATAATCACAAAGTACTCGAGACTGAATCCAAATCCTGCACTCAAACATAGATATCATCATGTTAGACAATTACGTTCCTCCACTACATTAGAAAAACTCTACACAACAGACTTTAGCAATGCTTACTTGCTCGGTAATTTTTTACATCCAGCCAGCAAATTCTTTTGGTGGTTCAATCCAGAGGTTCTCAAAAGCTTCTGGTTCTATCCAGTCATGACACTGCTTATTGGGATAATATCTATGCTCATCAAGCGAGAACAATATGCAACGCTTTCCATAGATAAGGACTTTAGAGAAGTAGACACTGTTTCTCATTATTTCAGCGACGTAAGTCCTAGAAAGAGATGAAAAAGAACTAGCAAAAACTGTCACCCCATCTAGCGTTCTCACCTCTTTCCATTCCATTAGTGTGTGATCTAACTTGAAAATAATTGGACTCTCGGGACAAGATATATGAATAACAAATATATTTCCTTCGTGCTCTGTCATAAATTTCCCTTTCCGTCCTTGTCTGGCAATAACACTCTTTACGCTTCTGGGTGGGGGTACTTCCAGAACAGTCCAAGTACATTCAACCGGGTCAAATGCGCCTAGAAAACCTTCGTAACTCAGACAATAAAATAACCCATTAGAAAAGACAATCTTAGTCCTTGTGCAACAGGAAAAATAAGAGCGGTTTCCATAGTTAACAGTTGTCCATTCTTTTGCCCCAGGATAACATGTGCTAATAGCTACTACAGTAGAACCAACATGCTTAGCTGTAAATATCACACAATCAGCTGATGTTGGAGCACAAGAGAAGGCGGCAATGGGGTTTGCAGCGTTAAATCTAGGCAGCTTGATCAGCTCCCTAGTAAAGGGATTAAAGAAAAAATATGGGTGATCATCAGGCCACCAGTTCCGACGTATCACCAATAACCAACCATCTTTCGTATAGACAACACGACACCTATCTAACACTGGAAACTCGAGGGAATACGTTTTTCGCTGCACAGGATCATAAAAGTCATATCGGTTATCCTTTTTTGGGAAATACATAAGCCAGGGTGATTGGTTCACTGGACGTACAGAACTTGCAACTGAATGCCATCTCTTGCAAACAACAGAAGCTCGAATGTTATCCACCACAACCAAGCGAGAGAAGATCAACTCTAAGAGTTCAACAGGCAGATCAGCCCAGGTTTGCTGCTCAAAATTTTCACTTTTCACCTCAGCACCGGCTCTTCTACTGTCTGTGACTTTATCACTTAACCAAAATAATAAAATAAGTATCAGATATATTAGGTGAAATTCAAAAACCAGCTTAGTATGCCGAAAGATTAAAACATAGTCAAAATTACACATTTTTTTCAAAAGATATATTTCAAGAATAAGTTTTATGAAAAGTTATTCAAAACAGCTTTAAATTTAATTAGTTTTTTGAAATTTTGATATCTAAAAATTATAATAAAAGAATGAAAACAATTTCTTGATAATAAAAAGTGAGACTGTATGATCCATATAAACCCTAGCAATCAAATCATAACAATCACAACATAGGTCTGAAAAACTGTGCATGCGACTTTGGATTTTAAATTGATCAAGAAATGAAAAACCATAACAGTGCTTCAGGTAAACCCTCAAAATATCCAAAATAAACTGTAAAGATAGAAAATCGTTGAAATGCAAATTTGAAGTATGGGTTAGGGATGAAGGGAACATACGATTTCAACTTCTTTTTCATTTTTCCTTTCATGATGCGAATGCGAACCCAATTGCTTGATGAAGTAGGGAGAGACACTGTTGAACTTCTTGCTGCATAGCCCAATGAACGAAATGGTGGTCGAAATGGAATAATTTCATGTATCTATAAATATATATAATTTTTAATATTATTCTTTTATTTTTTATGAAAATAGTAGTCTTTTAAATATAATTTATTTATAATATGCTCTTAGACTAAGTTTTCAAAAACTTTTTTTTTATATTTAAGTTAAATGATTTAAAGGCTCTGCTCATGGGATAAATATTAATATTATTAGTTTTTTTTAAAGGAAATCCAAATTATATTACATCAAAATATTGCAATTGAAAATAAATATCATAGACACGTTTGATGTGTTTTTTTTCGGTGGAAAAGTGATTTTCAACAAGAATTTTCTAGGTCTTAATGACTAAATTTTTTATTGAGATAGTTTAAATTTCTAATCTTCGAATTAGGGATCAAATTGACGAGATTCTAGCTGTATGAAGCTCAATTAGGTTAGGCGTTTGCTAAGGCACGTGGATCGTGGTGAGGTTGACCGAGAAAAATGGCGACAACGACACCTCCGACGATGGAACGAGTCTTTGCACCGCCATCTAACGCTCGAATAGAATGGTTTGATAACTGATTGGAAGGATCAAGTCTAACAAAGGGAAATCAAAGATAAGAAACACTAAAAATACTAGAGCCGATAATAGAGGAGGGCAAAGAGGAAACCATGGAAGAACACAAAGAAAATCACATCTAGGAACCTGCAATCGAAGATCAACCAAAAGCTTGGGTGTATATCATAAAAAGTAGTCGACTATCCTCTAATGAAATCGAAATAAAATATATAGCCCTAATAATAGTGAATGAAGAATAAAAGTTGTGATAGAAGAACAAGATGTAGTTTATGAGTTGAAGTATTGGGAAAATGCACTAATAATTATACCATATGAGAAGGCCTTTCAATTAACGCAGTTAAGAAATACATGGTGAATTTATGGAACTTTGTATCTCTACCTGAACTATACTACAATGAAGAGGGATATTTCATTATACAATTTAGATAAAAAAAACGTATAGGGATGCAGTTCTTATGAGAGAACCTTATACTATATAAAATAAGAATGTGTTTTTTGCAAGAATGAACACCTCAGTTTAGCTTGAAAAATGATTTGTTAAGAGTCTTACTAATGTGAGTGATGTTCCCTCAATTACCATTAGTCTTTTGGGGGGTGAAGAGCATTGGGAAGATTGAAGGTGGCAAGAAACACAAGAAAGAGGGGTTTGAATTGAGTTTCTAAAAAATAATCTTTTTTCAAAACCAATTTAACAAGCAAACACATAATAATAAAAATAACGAGTTATTTTTATATTGTTTCGTTGTTAACTAAGTTACCTCCAGTCCACCTTACCAAGGTGATTTCACCTTCTCAATAAAGACTTAATCCACTATAACCAAACAGATTACAAAAACCACAAAGACAATTGTCTTTGTCTTCTTGAGTATACAGACTAAACCCTAGTTACTTAAGATAATCACTCAAACAGATTTGAGGTTTTACAAATTGTGTTTACAAAGATTACTTCTATAAAGAAGATTAACATAACGATTAAGTATAGTGAGAGATTCATACAATATGAACAAAAGTTCTAAGTGTGTTTACAGTAATCACAAGAAATAATATTATCAAAGAAAATGCAGCAACGTATGAATAATGTATTAATATTGTTCACAAAGTAACAACTCATTCCATTCTTCTAACTCTTCCTTTTATAGACAAAAAAAGATCTGTTGGAGGGTAGTATGGGAATCTTCAAGATTGAGTTGACACCTTGAATAATTGTCATCAATTGTAGGAGACAAAATAGTACATCATTAATGTCCTTACTCCATAAATCTGCATGGTGGAAGGAATGTTTTGGTCTTGTACTGTGTATTATGTATCTAACGTAATAGTTTGTTCTTATCATATTTTAATCATTAGAGGCTTCTGAATGTAATTGTTGAAGCATGGTTAGAAGAATTAAGAGACTCGTTGAGAATCTTCAGATCTAAAGTATTTAGAGCCTTGACACTGTTCATCAGAATTTGGTCTTCATAGTATTCAACAATTCATTCTTCAGAATCTTCAAATCTTGAGCATAGAGTCTTTGAAGAAAACAAAACCTTTAGAGGCTCTTTAGTCAGAGTCACGATAAGAGGCTTTAGCACAAATGTCTTTTAGAACTGTTGTCTAACTGCTTTCTAGATCTTGACTACTTCTTGCAACACGCTTGTTTCTCTTCAGAATCAGAGTGTGTTGATTCAGAACCTGATGACGTCACTCATCAAAGTTTTAGAGTCATAACCTGTATAACAAAAGGTACACACTTGACAGAAACCATTAGAATACAAAATTGTTCTTTAAGAATCAATGTATTGTTATCATCAAAACCAAAGGCCAGATGTAGAACCAAATCTTGGTCTAACAATCTCCCCCTTTTTTATGATGACAAAACCATGTATTTTGATGAACAATTTTTGTATAGTTTAATCACATAAAAATATCAGAGTGAGGTTTGTAAGCTCCTCTTGAATTTTATATTGTTAAAAATTATTCTAAATCTTAGAATGTCAGAGTTAGGTTTGCAATTTCCCCGTGAATTTAAGACTTATAAAACACTTTTAACACATATAAACATTTTAATTCAACATGAAAGAGATAACTTTCATGTTTGGCATAAGCCAAGTTGATATAACTTTATCTTCAGATTAGAGCTTAGTAAAATGATCAGAGTTTTCTGATATCTAGTATCAGAGCCTTTCTTGTTATAAGTGGTATCAGAGCAATTTATGTAACAAGTGATATCAGAGCAAGGTCATGAGTATCAGAACATAGCAAAATAAATTACTGAATTTGTCTTGTCCAAAGTACCAATTTCAGAACTTGTATGTGTCTGATTTAATTCTTTATAACCTGAAATACTTGGTTAGAATGATGAACTTTTTCAAAGTTCTTAGAAAATTACCAAGTTAAACAATTATAACCATGTTTGGGTTTACATAATGGGAATCAGATATATCAAAATCATTACACTCTTTCGCCCCCTTTGTCATCAATCAAAAAGAATAAAGAGACAAAGTAAATAAACTAAACAAAAAGATCATTTTCATTAATCAGAAAAGATAAACGAGTACAGAGCAGAAGGAAACATAAGATCATAACAAAGATAACACAAATTTAAAAACTAAGGTTCGGGAGGGTTTTTGGGTAGTTTAGAAAGAATCTCTGCAAGCAACCCTTCGATCTTCACATCCTTGCCTTCACTTATGAATTCTCTACAGCCAGAAACTCCAATTTCTTCATAACAAAATCCTCAAGACCCAAGGTCTCCTTGGTTCCAGAAACACTTGCAGCTTCCACAGAAGTCTCAACAGGAACCAAAGAAGTTTGAACTGGGGACGGTGGAGGAATCACTTCTGGTGTTAGGAGCAGAAGAGTGATTGGAACCTTCTGAAGTATAGGTTCTACTATACCAGAAAGTCTGGCATTGAAGTTCCTCTTGTCTTCTTACATCTAGGAAACCTCCAACTCTTCATAGTTGCCACAATCCATCTTCTGAAAGCCTCACTCAGATGACACACTTCAGAGAAGTTTGCATTGCCTCTACAAGCTTCAATGAGAGCATGGAATCTTCTATAAGCATTCTCATCTAATTGAGAAAATAAATCATCTAGGAGTAGGGTGAATGTTTGTTTTAGAGGGTGTGTTGGTTGTAGAAAGGTTGAGAGGGTCTATCTGCGTAGACAACGAGTTTATTTTCTGACTTATCATCAAAAATGGTGGTTAGTTGAAGAGTGTGAGTGTTTGGATGAGATTTGTTTGGTGGTGGTGGAATATTTTGGGATTTGGGTGAAAATATATCAAGTTGATGTAGTTCAAATATTTGAGATTGGGTTAAGAGAAAGGGTAGAAAAGTTAAAAGTTTAGCAACATATGGGGGAATGATAATAGAAATTTATAGGTAAAAAAAAGAGTTATATATTGGATTTGTGGTTTGGGGAGCAGATGGAACAATGGGTTCCAGAATGAATGGAATGGAGTAAGTTAAAATGGATGTCAGTATGGATGAAGTATTAACATCAGAGAGTTGAGGAGCGGTAGAAGTAGTAATAACTTCAGAAGAGCTAGTAGCAACGGCAACAACAGTAACAATAACATCAGCAACAACAACAACAGTAGCAGGCGTTGCTTCAAAAGATGTTACCAAAGTTCTCTTTGAATCCTTAGCTCTTTTTGAGTAAACTTCATGATCTCCTTGATTCCTTTTCCTCTTCTTTTTTTGCTTTTGATAAAATTTACTTATCTCCTTAATAGGTTTTGGTGCTGATAAAGGAGCAGAAAGAGCAGCCTCAGAGTCATTTTGACTTTTCTATACTCATTGCTAGCCGAAACTGGGTTGGAGAATAGGGGAAAGTCAACTAGGGGAATCCTTCTTCTGAGAATCTCCTACTTAGGGATTTCAAAAACTGGACTAGCCAAAGCTGAAATCATGCCCATATTCTTCAAAGTCCTAGTGAAGATTCTGGCAAGCACACGATGGATGTTATTACCAAAGTTATAACATCCACTATGACATCTGCTACTTAACAGTTAATACTCAGTAATAATAAAAGCAGTAAATAACACAGTAGTTGTTTACCTAGTTCAGTGTCAACAACACTTACATCTGGGGGCTACCAAGCCAGGGAGGAACTTCACTATTAGCAAAATTAATTCAGAGTCAAACAACACAGTTTGCACTCCTCACTTAAAACCTACCCAATGACAATTCAGCCTAGAGACACTCTAAACCTGAGTATACCCACTCACTCCCCCTCAATCACACAACAGTGATATCAAACAATTACAGAAGACAATATAAAGAGACATTTCATACACACCTTGATCTTGCTTCACATCTTTGATCAAGGAACTCACACACTCTTACTTCACAGCTTTGAGTGAGACACAACCTAGAATCTACCTATCCAATGCAAATCATCCACTAGACAATTGCTTGGAGTACAAGTATTCCTAGACAGAATTCACACGTGAAGACTAGCCTTCTTCACTTACAAGGACTATGTAATCTGCACTCTCTATTCTTCTGTCAAGAGCTGCTGTTCAGGATTGCTTCTTCTGATATTTATAGCAGTTGTCAGTCCTTTTGGGCCTTGGTGCATAAATTAGATGTTATTCATAACAAACCTATTTTTAATAATCTGCACACTTGCCACTTAATTCAGGGATATTTCAGTTCGCCCAGGGCTTCTATAAAATCTCCTGATATCCAGCTTGAGCTCCTATTCTATTTCCTGGTTTATAGCTACCAGAAAAACAAACTTGCCCGCTGGATGTCATACGTTCAGTGTTATGACATTCTGTATGACATTCAGCTTAACTAAGTTAACTTATAGTTAACTTACCCTACACACACATCATTAAGTATGTCCTAACATTCAGTATGATATACATGCACACTCTAAAGTTTTGCCATAAAATGCAGTTAATCAAGAGCACTTACAAACTCCCCCTTTGGCAAATTTTTGGCTAAAACAACCTGTTAACATATCAAAGTTTACACACAGCAGAAGACTTATGATGTATCCTGTCATGCAGGATAGATACTAGCTCAAGCCTCTCTGAGTCCTCACAGTTAGCTCTCGGTGTTAGCTCACTTTGTTAACCATCTGTAGAGTACCACTACAGATGTCACTCTTTGCTGAGTGAGTAACCCACAGAGTTACTCCCCCTCAACTGATGCATCTTACCAGCTGAGCACACAACCTGCAAGCAGTCTGCAGTCCCACATATTCATCCAGTCTGCTCTGGATGTTATGACCTTTAGGATAACATCCTAAAGTACACACATCTGTGCTACTCCTCCTGAAGAGTTGCACGACACTCTCATTCTGCTCACAACTTGCAGACACACACAAGTTTAGCTTCTAGCTCCTTCAGCACAGAGCTCCTAGTTCTAACATACATGTATTCCCATCCAAGCTAGAAATATATATAGCATCACATCACTAACAGCTAGAAATATATATAACATCACATCACTAACAGCTCTAGCTGTTATCACACATATCATCAGCAGCCCCTGTAGTTACACCTGCAAATATGCAAGTCTAATATCATATGCACAATGACACATATGCTCAAGCTAGTTCTCCTTGTTCTTCCACCTGCTGTACCTGCCTTGCTCATGTTGTTCTCACATTTGCTCATGCTCAATCACAACTCATATCAATCTTCCACCTGTTGCTCTCTATTATTCTCTCTCCCCCTTTTTAGCCACAAATTAGGATCCTACTAAATACTTAACATAGATCACACATTATAACATTATAACTGTTTGGGGTTACATTACAGCAAAACTGCTCTCTGAAGAGCATCACAAATTAGGAAAAACATAAACACATTAAACCAACATCACACTTCAACAGTAGATTGAGTCACATACTCAATTCTCAATCTTCTTCATCAGAGGAGGAACTGGAGTCACTGTTACTGACATTGGTTGGGACATTCTCACAACTGTCATCAGCCTCTTCTTCTAGCTTGTCAGAATAATGAGGTGGATCCCTGTGAGCCAATGGAACAGTGATGCCTCTGAGGACCATCCTTTTCTTGAACATCTCATCAATAATTTCCTCTCGTGACATACCCAAGAAGGCTGATTTCTTCTTAAGTTCTTCATCAGTGGGAGGGGGATACTTGCGTCTTCGTTCTTCATGCGAGAGAGGCGCGTCTTTGGAGGGTTTTGGGTTGGTCTTAGATGAAGACCCTTCATGATGAGAGGCCATGTTGTTGTCGAGAATGAAGGTCTGGGAGAGATGTTGAACAGTGATGGGGCAGAGAGACACGTTTGTGTGAGATGGAGAGCTTTATTGGTCAAGGTCTTGGACTGCATTGAATTTGTAAAACTCTCACATGCCATTAATTGCTATGCATCCTCATACACACAAATACCCAACTTTCCTCTATGATTCTCAAATGGAGCAGCAGCTAGAGCCTTTGTACAACTGTCAGCTAGTTGTGGTTCAATGGACACATGCTCCAAGGAAATTATTGCATCCTCCACTAGATCCATATGCTTAGTTCTGCTGTGCTGGATTGGGTCATAATACAGTGCCATGACGTCCTGAGTGACATTGTATTTGGTTAATATTTGCTTCATCCAGACTAGCTGAGAACATCTGCTACCAGCTGCTCTGTGTTCAGCTTCAGCAGTGTGCTTCCTTCTGAACCAAGATATTAGGTTGCTCTATAAGAAAAAGCATACACCAGATGTGCTCTTTCTGCCATCACAGTACCCAGCCAAGGTAGGATCATACTCATGAGGGCAGAGTATGCCATAGTCACAGATTCCATTCACATATTTGAGAATCCTGTTCACTTGATTCATGTGTCTTACCTTAGGGTTTGCTTGATACTTATCAGATACACCAATAGCAAACGTAATGTCAGGTCTGTTGGCTTTTTGATGCAAAAGGCTTCCTATCAAGCTCTTGTACAATTTTTGACCATCTTTTGACAACTTCAAATGAGTAGGTGCATATGTTCTTTTGTGGTCAGCATTGTCCAACCCAACCTTTTTGTCAATGCCTTTGGTGTACTGACTTTGTGAGAGCCATATAGGGTCCTCCAATTGCATGACTTGTATCCCAAGAAAGTAGTTTAATTTTACACACAAACTCATCTCAGACTCAGATTGTATCTGATTAACATATTGGTTTATCAACTTCTCAGACATTCTACCAAAGACTATATCATCCACATAGGTCTGAGCAGTCATGAGTTTTCCATCCTCATTGTTAGCAAGAAGAGCCTTGTTTATTCCTCCATGGTTAGTAAGAGACTTAGTCAGCCTTTCATACCAAGCCCTGGGAACTTGTTTCACTCCATAGGGAGCTTTCTTCAACTTGTACACATAGCTTAGTTGCCTAGGTTCATCAAATCCCTTGGGTTGTTCCACATATACTTCCTTATTTAAGTATCCATTTAGGAAGGCGCTCTTTACATTCATTTGGAATAGCTTAATATTCAGAATGCAAGCAATTCCCAAAATCCACCTGATTGACTTTAGTCTAGCACTTGGTGCACAGGTATCATCAATTCCTTCTACTAGTCTAGCCTTGTTCCTGACTATTCTTCCTTGTTTATCAGACCTGATCTTGTAAATCCACTTAGTTCCAATTATGTTAGTTCCATCTGGGCTTGGAACCAATTCCCATACTGTATTCCTTTCAAGTTGATCTGAGTCCATATTTATGTTACTTTAAATGTCACAATATAAGGTCATAACATTCTGAGTGACATTGCCCTTCTTATGCTAACCATTTGCCATGGACTTCATAAGCTTCCAGTATACCAGGTGTTACACCCCAAAATTTGCCCCAACTTTTGCTTTAGCTGGCTTTTGTTTCATTGCATTTATCATTGCATTCTTAGCATTAGCATATACATTGCATTATCATTTGTGCAGGGGATCAAGAGGTGTGTTCATCAAGAAAGGGGCTGCCAAAGGTTCTAGAGTTGTGTAAGGGGTTATATTCAAGTCATCAAGGTCTTATTACCCTCATAAGAGTGTCATGGCTCATAGAAAAGTTGATTGGTTAAGAGTGGTGTACCTCCTATCCTGGGGGTCATTTGAATATTGCCAGATGAGTTTGAATCCATGGGTATGGGTGGAGAACATTGTGAGAACTCATAGAAGACCTTGAGGGTTATCTTGAAGCTTATGTTAGTCATTATATCAAGTGTGTGAAGCCACAGTCAAGATTGTTGCAACTAGGGTTTTCACCGGGTCAACCCTAAGTCAACAGTTGAACTGAAGGAGATTAATGTTGCACCCCAAAATTTGCCCAACACTTCTTTACCTAGCTTATGTTTCATTTCATTCACATTAGCATTATCATTTGCATTTCATTGACATGTATGCAGGAGATCAAGAGGTATGATTACCAATCAAGGGCTACACAAGACTTTGAAGCTAGCTAAGAAGGTTATTCAAGTGTTCAAGGGTTGATATCCTTGTCAGAGAAGTTAAAAGATCCTCAGAGAGAGTGGTTGAAACCAAGAGTGTGTGTCTCCTAACTTGAGAGTTGTGGGAAGCCATCAGATGATGTTGAAGCTATCGAGTTAGACTTGAGGTCTTGAGAGAGCTCATGAGAAGTGTTGAAGATCACTTTGAGGCCTAGACAGGTCATTGTGCAAGATTAAGAAGGCTCAGCCATGATTGGTGCAACTAGGGTTTGACTGGGTCATCCCTAAGTCAACTGAGGACTTGAAGAAGGTTGAGACCTAATCCAAGATCCATGTGATCATGGATTGATGCATTAAGATATTATAAGGATGATTCCAAGGTTAACTCATCATAATTGAAGAGTTTGAGAAGTTTCAGGCTAGGGTTTCTAAGACTTGACAGTGTAAAATCCCCTAGTTTGACCCCTGACTTCTAGGACATTTAACTCAAGATATGATTGTCATCTCATCTTGACCCTAACATGATTGTTGTAGGTCATGGTCTTAGATTTAATTTGAGTACTAGAAGTCCTTGATAGGGTTTATAGAACTCAAGTTATGAGCCAGACAAGTTACAAGTCATTTGAGGCATGTGAATTTGAAGCTTGAAAGTTACCCAACTTGCATGAAACGTTTGCCCTAGAAGGATGATTCCTATGAACTTTTGGTCAACATTAATGTTGTTCCTTATGATCTTAGCTTTCTAAAGAGTACTAGAAGTCCATGATAGGATTTGTAGAACTCAAGTTATGGCTTTGACAAGTCAAGGGTATTTTGGGAAGTTGTGATTATGGGTCATTTTTGGTTATAGGTCATTTGCACCAACTTAGACAACTCAAATGAAATTTTGTTCAACTTGAAAGTTGCTCAAAATGTAGTTTTAACCTTGATCATGTATCAAGGAGGAATTTAAATGGCTCAAGGAGAGACTTGATTCAAGAAATTGTGAAAAAAAGAAGAATTAAAGAGAATTAAAGACCAAAAATTCAAAATAAATGATATGTGTGCAAATGAGGCAAAATAATAGCATTTTTTGAATGGAAAATGCATTTTGGAAACATTGGCAATATTAGATTTTTGATTTGAGTTCAATTTCATGAACTTTTATCTCATTGCTTCATGATGAAGTAACATAACATACATGAGCCATTGGATTGAAACAAGGGGAGAATCACCACCAGTCATGTTCAATATCTCATGAGAAGTTTAATGCAAGCTAGTTGAGGCCAAAACAGAGAGGAAACCATGACTGCCATGAATGAGATTTTGGTGAGAATTTGAAATTCCAAAATCTCATTCTGAAGCTTTGAGAAACTTCTGGATGATTCCATCAAGTTCTATATAAACCACTGAGTGTGTTCAGCCATTTTTTTGGAGGAGTTTGAAGCTGGTAGCAGAAAGAGAAATTGAAAATTCAGATTTGCAAGTGGAGATCGTGTTCTGAGTTCAAGGAGGAATCAAGGAAAATTGAGGGTGGCATTAGCTTCAGAAGGTGATTTAGAGTGAATCTGCATCATCTTGAAGGTTGAATCGAGCAAGAAGTACTTTTGTTACACCTCTGAAATCAGGTTGGTAACTTTCATCCTTGTGCATCATTTAGGAGGAGATAGATAGAAATAAATAGGTGGTTCGGATCCTTGCAATGTGTAGTTGGATTCTAGAACAAGAAATCGTGGAATAGAGACAAACTAGGATGTGGATCATTTTCTGTTGAGGCTGAAATCTAGCAGTTCTTGGATGGATAATCAAGATTAGATAGTGAGGATTGACCACCATAAGATGAGGATCACATTGGTGCTTTTAATTTGAAGAATAGTCATGATCAATATTTTGACACTTTCTGAAGATGTTATTGTGTTTTGAATTTGAGAGAGAGTTAGATGATTTTGGATGGAGATTACTGATCAGGGTGAAAAACTGAGTTGATTGATGTATAATTATGTAATGTTTGATGACCTGTGTAAAGAACTTCACCGAAGAAGACGGTGGCGCCACTGCTCAGGCCACCGTCTGTAAACTCCCTCCAACCTGAGTTTCAAACTGGATGATGCAGTGCAAGCGTTGGATGGATGTTGGACCTTGACCAAGTAGGAGCATTGCACGCCCACGATCTATACTTGAACTCAGACTTTGACTTGAGATTGAAACACTCTGTTTCATTAATTGGAAGCATTGGGCTTAAGACTCTGAATGATACTTGCACCCCCCATCTGGCCCAACCCACATATTGAACTGAGATAGATCGCTATTTGCAACGCATGTTTCAGCAATTTCTTTGAATTTCTTTTATTTTCATCATTTCATGATGGTTTGATTTTAATCCATTAAAAATAGAAAAATTAATAAATTAATTATGAGATTTTTTCCCCTGATTCATGAATGAATTTAGGAATTTTAGAAACAAAAATATTAGGATTAGCATTTATTTTCGTTTTATTTGATTTGTTCCCATTTTATTTGACAATAAAATTGTATTAGTTGATTCATTTGTTTGGTGAATTTTGTTTGAGCACTTGGTATGGAGTTTTTGCTTGATTTTTGGTTTGTGATTAGTTTAGACATGTATGCTCCCATAGTATTTTTCTCACATTTTTGTGATGAAATTAGGTTCTGTTTTTAGGTTGAAACCTTAGGTGCTCCCTTTTAGGGTTAAGTTTAGTACCTTGTAGTTTAGAGTTTATTTCTAGGTCTTATTTGAGGATTTGATCTCTGGAATTAACATGGTAGAGTCATGATTGACATAGGTTCCCATATTTATTTTTGTAGGATTTTATAATTGATTTTAGTATTTTAGTTAGAATTAACTTTAATACTAGGTTTTAGGTGATCCTAACTTGCTAACTCAACTAGAATGACTTCATTAGTTCCCTTAGACTAGGGTTTTGCTTCTCTTGATTTTGGATGATGATGAAGACTTGTGTGGGCTGCTGTGGAATGCATGGTGGAGCTTGGATTGGAGTTTTCCTTCCTTTTTGTTAGCTTTGAATAGCTTAGGGAATTAGGGCTTTAGGAGAGAGCTTAGAAATAGATATTTCTTCAAATAATGGTTGGTGTTGTTCCCATTCCATTCTCATAATATGATTCAAAGTCCTCTTGTTTAAGTCTCATCTCTCCTTTGTAAGGATGCGTGACATTTACAATGAGTAGAACTTTTGAGGATGCCTTTCTCTGATAACCGGTTGAGTGTCAGACAGGATTCCTTTGGTTTACTGTCTGCTTCCCATTATCAACCAATTTTCCTGATGATTGTTCTCTTCATTCTTGGTGGAGCCTTTTGAAGATTGAAGCTTGAAGATGGAGTACCTTTCATTCCCTTGAAGATGAAAGCCTTAAAGAATAGTTACAGAACGTAGACTGAACTGCTGCCAGAAGATTGCTTTGTTGTGAAGCTGTGGAAGTTGTTGATCTGCTTTCTTTCCTGTCTGTTTGCTTTCTGTGCAAATGTATCGATGTGACTTGTGTGATTTGCTTGATGCATTAGAATAAGTTCATGTTTAAATTTTTTTAATCTAGGAGCATGATTGCATGAGAGGTTGGGTTGCTCCCTCTACTTGTATTTTTACTGTATGACTTTGCTTGCGGGTATTCGGTAGAGCTCTGCTCCCTTGCCTATGTGGTTTGTGGTTTGCTTGATGGAATTTTATTTTTCTTTTATGATTGCAGTTATTCATATCTGGCTTGAGGTCGAGACGAGCTTGTGGAGGCTGATGCCCCATACACATTTCCTCCCTCACTTGCATTGCATGCATTTTACAGTCGTTTACTGTTTACTGTTTAAGTTGATGCTTTATCTGTTTCTGTTTATCATTGACATGATCCCCTGGGAATCTCACTTCCTTTGATAAGAAAATGATGATTAGAACTTTAGGTTGAAACCTATGCATGATAACTTCTAGGAGTTCCCTGTTTCAAACCTCAACTATAGGATGAATCCTTGGCATGACAACATTAGGACTTGATAGTCTCCTCGTAGTTGTCCCTTTCTCTTCTCATCTTGAAACAACAGTAAAAACGTAATAAAGGCAAGTTAGTATAAGTGCGTTACGAGCCTTAAGCTACTTAGATAACGACAATTGAGCGGCCTCCTCTCAATCGTCTATAATGTTTAGTATACGTCCTTTGGACGATATGCGACACATTCGTTCCCAGGTCATAGTCTCTAGTGCTGTACAAACTACAGACACCATAAAAACAGTTCTTTCGTAAAAGACAGAAAACAAACTTCAAACCTTTTTGCCCCGTGGGCCCATAATTCAAAGGAAGCTTTTCTGAAGAAAAGAGTGTCGTTAACTTTCAGTTCTACCGCAAACGGTAACGCCTAAGTCTCCAAGGGTCGAGCTGCGTACATCCAACTGCTGGAACTATTTGTTAACCCTACTCGATAAAACAGATGAATCTGAATTCCCGTAATCTGTATTATCCCGAACTACGTAAGCTCTGATCTCTCAAACCTGTTGAGAGTACGTAGGCACAATACTGATGTATTGGCGAGCCACCTTCCCCGTAACCCGTAGTTAGTCGAACTACGTTGACTCTGGTTTTTCATTCTCTGATGAGAATACGTAGGCATAAAGTGCGACGCTTTGCCGAGTCATTTTCTTTTCCTTTTAGACCAGCCTTGATAGGTAGATAGTAAAACAAACCCGTCAAATAAACACAACAAGCATGGATCCCATCGAGTATGATGGACGTGAGGGGTGCTAATACCTTCCCCTTGCGTAACCGACTCCCGAACCCAGAAAATGGTTACGATAACCTTGTCTTATACCCATTTCGTCAGGTTTTCCCGATCGTTTCCTTTCCCGTCCTGAGGGATAAATAATGAAAGGTGGCGACTCTTCTGTTTTTCCAGCACCTTATTTTCGCGGAAGCGACAGCTGGCGACTCTGCTGGGGATTTGATAGTTTCCTGGGATCCAACGTCCCTTATGCGAGTCAATTTGGGGATCCAACGTCCCTTGCGAGAGTCAATCCTAGCGCTTGTATGTTTACTTGTTGGGTTGTTTTTATTTATCGCATTTTATTTCCCGTACTTTATTTTCAGTATGATATGATTATCTGTACTGTTGTGGGAGGGGCATTATGATGAGTGACAAGCCAGACCCAGGCTTGAGAGCTACATAGTATTAGAGTGGGTTAGTGGAGGACATGCTTGCTTTGCTTGCATCTGTTCCCATGTAATCTACACTCAGACGAGGTTCTCTTTGATGGCTTCCTATCGATCCTTTGGACTCGAGGGGTTGTTGGATCTGAGGATTGTCGACTCTGGGAACCGATCATTTGGAATTCAGCTAAGTGAGGCCGCTTCAAGAGATGATGATGCCACACCTCCTAGGTATCGTATCATCGTTTCTTGAAAGTCTGTGACGCTGATGACCGCATAGGATGCCGAACCTTTTCCGTGATTAGGTCCATACCTGTGAGCAGGGTCGGGTTTGTTGCAGGAAACCTTAACCTTCAGATTACCTGGTTTTCTTGACAGTGGATCGGTTTTGTTGGTATCAGAGGTTCTCATCATCAGATATGTGTTTGTTCTTGACAGAGCAGATTTATGGTCTGGCATAAGGGGTTCTCATCAAAGATATGGTCGTTCTTGACAGAGTAGTGTTGTAGTTTTGTTGATACAGAGCCTTCATCTCCTCAACAGCACAGTCATCTTGATCTCCTACTGCATGATTGCATTTTGCATTGTTTGCATCCTCATTTGCATGTCATTAACGTGTGCCTGTGTTGCTGGTGCATATTTCTCCCCTGGTTCTAGTGATCTTGATCCTCATGGTAGATATGGCATCTCTGAAGAAGACTGTGGCTTACAAGCTACCAACACCTGACATCCGAGAGTTATGAACTTTGATTTCCTTGGCTGATAAGACAGTGATGGAGAGTTTCAGAAAGAGTTATGGGAGACTTCTGGGTATTGTGTATAAGCTTCCTGCGTACAAGTTGAATGACCTATATGCTTTGCTACAGTTTTACAACCCACAGCTCAGATGCTTTGTGTTTCTCGACTATGTCCTAGCCCCGACCTTGGAAGAGTACTCTGACCTGTTGGGGTGCCTTTGATGAATCAAATGCCTTATTACCGTGTTGAGGGTGAACCCAAATTGAGTAAGCTGACTGACGCTCTTCATGTAGATGAGTCTGAATTGGAAGGGATGGTTGTTGCACCCCAAAATTTGCCCTCACAATACAAGACTTTGTGTTCTAAGAAGGTTCACAAGGTTCACAAGTTCTCCAACAACTTGCATAACCTTTCATGAAGTTCATAAAGTCCACAAGCTACTTTATGAAGGTTCACAAGGTTCACAAGTCCCACAGTGCTTTCAAGACCTTTCATGAGGTTCATGAAGTCCATAGGTTGCTTCTTGAAGGTTCACAAGGTTCACAAGATTCACAATGTTTACAAAGCTTTCCTAAGGGTCATGGGGCCTACAAAGCCACTTCATGATGTTCACAAGGTTCACAAGCTTCACAATACCTCCCATGAGTATCACAAGATATCTTATGAAGATTCACAAGGTTCACAAAGTTCACAATTGGTCAGAAGAGTTGACAACTCCCTCAGACAATGCACCTCCTAAGCAGTGCATCCAAAACTAGGGTTTTGACTTTAATCAGGCTAAATGGACTTCCAAGACTTCAAGTGAGCTTCATAACATCTTATATGTGTATAAGAACCCCCATGTCAAGTTTCAAGACTTTTCTCAAAAGTTTGCTCAGTCAGATGATCAGATAAGTCAAAAGCAGTCAATGCAGTTAAAAAGTCAAACTGAGGTCAACTGTGGTCAAACCAAAGTCAAACTTCATGATTTTTTTGCCAACATCAAAGAGGGATTTGGTCCCAGGGGTATTTTGGTCATTTTACACAAATTCTACCAATTCCTTGAAGCCGGGCTGTTATTAAAATTCTGAGGCATTTGATGCGTTATGGTTTTGAGGCATTTATCAATCACCAGTTCTGATCATATTGAGATTTGGCATTTGGTCAGTGGAGTTTAATTACGATTAGTTTCGCTGTTGATGCTGAAAACGTTGTGACCATGGCGCACATCCGTGTTTGGTTATGAAATTGCTGGCTAGAATTTAAGTTGGAATGCAAGTGAATTTAATCAGTGGATGAGATTAGGATTACGGGCGAGACAAGTACACAGACAAGAATATCATTCGTGAATATTTATGGTTTATGACTAAGTTAATGATTTTAAATATTTGTGGATTTATTCGCAAACGTTTATAATTTATAACTAAGAAATAAATATAAATTCAAAGCTGAACAGTCATGGATATATAAATGAAGTTCTGACATTTTCATTTCATAAAAGATATCATGATACAAAAAGGAATAAATTGTTTCACATTCTGAATTGCTGTAAAATTTCAACTACAGATGTTACTTCTATCCTAAAAAGCCCTAAGTCCTAAAGAATTCTAAGTCTTCATGATGTCCCTCGATCTTCACCGCAAATCTCTGATTAACCTGCACAAAGAGAAACATAACAAAACAGAAGCAGAGAAGGGTTAGAAGTTTGTTTTCGACACTCTCAGAACAGCGTCATCATCGAGTGCCGGGAGTGGCACAACCGAAGCTGCGTCCTACCCCCGTTACCGATCCACGCCATTGGCGTCAGATAAGGTAATAATGTTCTTATCCACGGGATAGCCAAGAGAGAAAGAGTGAAAAGAAGTTTGGGCCGATAAAGGGTTTGCCGCGAATAGGACTTTGTTTCAAAACCAAAATGATTGCCTTTCATCAAGTAAATAATAACTAGCAAGTAAATTCTCCAAGTTGATAATCAAGCTGAACTGAGATATGAATCACATTCACCAATTCCCATTAATTCTGAACCAACACCAAGGTAAACGCTAGCCAGCTCAGGTTCAAGCCCGGATGCCGACGGGTCTGAACCATTTTTCATCACCGAAATCAAAGGCAACGTAATCGAAAGCAACATAATCGAAGGTAAAGAGTGGTAGCATCTCTTTCAACAGTTCAGACAAGATGTCATCATCACCGCGTGACCTCTCTCGGCGGCGTCGACTCGGCAGTACCCGCACCACCAGTTCCCTCTGAAAGAAGAAAAAGAAAAGTCAGTAAACTTGTATCAGAAGACCAAAGATGAAAAGCTGAACTGAAAAGCTACATATCAGTTGCATCAGTTTATCAAAAAAGACTATCAGAAAAGACGGGTTGATCCAAATGGGATACTAAAACCAAGCGTATCGTATCAAGATTGGTTCATCAGTTCACAAACCCAGAAAGCATGTTCCAACATCATTCTGAACCACATTCAAACATCTGACCATACAAGCAAAGAACACAACAAGAAGGGATGTAGAAAGCGTCACAGCAGGGCTCCGTATCAGAAACCGTGAAGGACTCCAATCCATTATCAAACAAATCGGATGAATATCTGAGCCAGCCTCAATGGAATTCGAATTAGGGGCCAAACTGGAACTCATATCCAAAGATTCTGAAAAAAAAACAGTTCATTCAAAAGGGATCCACGCCTGAAAAAACAGATCAATCCAGTTATCAGACAGATCAAATAAAAATCCAGTTTATCCAGATGAAATCTAGTTAATCCAAAATGGAATCAAATCCGGAACCGAATCAGAGAAAAAAAGACCAATCAAGGCAAGATTGAAAAGGAAATCCCAATCAAATCGAAATAACATCAGTTTCCAAAAACTCCACAAAATCAAATCGAATCCCTCGAAAATCAATAAGAGAAAAAAAAAACGTCAATCCAAAGTCGCAAGGCCCATACGAAAAAAAAAGATATAAAGGAATGATACAACCTCTTTCAAAACCCTAACTGCGGAGAACACCAAAAAGCGGCGAAGAGGACGAATCGCGAAACCCTAAACGATCGTGAATCTGAACGAAGGGGAGTTGAAAAGCGAAGATCGCCACCGTTGTTCGTGGAAACAAGGGCAATCAACGCGTAGCCTCAGTTTCCATCATAGGCTTTCCGACGCGGGACCTTTCACCGAACCATTATCGAAAACGTAAGCATCATATTTTTCTCACGATTGTCGTTTTCTTTTCAGGTTTGGAATGAGAGAAATCGGAGGGGACAAGATCATGATGAGATTGCGAGAGAATGAAGACGAATGCGGCGCTGTGGAGGCCAAAGGGGGATTAGGGTTACCCTAATCTAATCCCTCCCCCCTTTTTCCTTTGTGTTCGAAGACAGGGTTGGGTCCGGGAGTGATGACCGGCCCAACCCATTTGTTTTAAGCTTTTTTTTTATATTTTTTAACAATAAACTCTTTTTAAAAAAAGCTAATTTCTGTTTTTAAAATAAATAACATTTAAATTTTTAATAAATAAATTAATCTCTGTTTGTTTTAAAATAATAAAAACCTTTTTTATAATAATAAATAAAAACCTTTTTTTTAAAATAAATAACTTAAAATCTTTTTTTAAAAAAAAATAAAAATTAAAAACTTTTTCTTAATACAAGTTGAAACCCTTTTTTAAGATTAAAATTAAAGTATTTTTTTAAAAAACTAACATTATTCTTTCTTTTATAAATTAAATTAAAATCTTTTTTCAAAACAATAAAAACTCTAAATTTACATCCTTTTCTGGACTGTCTCATTATCCACTGTATTTATGCCTAACCCTACTAACATCCTCTTGTTTTGTGTTGTTCAACTGATTGTTTTAAATTCGTTTATCATTGGTTAAATTTTTCATTATCATATTGTATCTGCTCCTCTCATGTAACCTCGCGAATCCTAACAATCGCGCTTTAATTTCTGCCTTTAAATTTCTGCTCGCATGGTTAAATTAGGACATTATCTCTCTGTTTGCATGATTCAATTATCTCACGTGTTTACCACACTTCTGTCACACTACACACATCCGAAGGAATTAGGTCTAGCATATGACCGCCGCGTCAATAGTCCTCAACCTCAAAACTACAAACTACAAACCCTAAATTTTTCACAAATGCCTCGCCGCAGGCAAAATTACAACTTTTACCCCTAGCATTAGGTCAAAGAGCCGCCGCGCTCATTTTAGGGTTTCCTGCCGTGGAATCCCTAACCTAATTTAACCCTAATTACAACTTAGCAATTCAACATAGAGATTTGGAGTTTCTACACTCCACGTAAGCGTGTCCTTAAGACATGTTTATTCCCCGTGAGACCTTGACCACAGTCAAGAAGTCTCTAACCTCCCTTTTGAGGGGAACTACGATTACTCTGATTCCACTCCCGTAAGGATACGTAGGCACAAGATGCGATGTGTAATACCCCAAATTTTACCCTTATATTTAGTCAGTCATTTCGCATATCATCTCATATGTACATTTGCTAACCACTAACAAGTTATGAAGGTTTTTGTTTTGCAGATTGGGTCTCAGGGGTATTTTGGTCATTTTACACAAATTCTACCAATTCTTTGAAAACAGGCTGTTATTACGTTCTGAGGCATTTATTTGCCAATTGGGTCAAGGTGCCGGTTTGTTTTGTCAGAAATATGATTGGACTCGGGGTCACGTCTTGTTTGATATTGAAACATTTATGAAACAGTTTTGTTTCCTCTTAGTAAAATGAAGTTGGGTTGAAAAAGAAGTGGATACTGTTAAGGTTATTTTGAGAAGAGATGTGATCAACGAGATTTTAATTTGAATTTGTTTGGATATAATCATATGGCGGGGTATCAATTATAAAAGGCAAAGGAGAAATAAGTTTTAAATATTTTTGAACTTTGTGTTCATAAGTACTTATAAGTTACAACTCAAGAAGGAACTTAAATAATTCTGAATTATTATTCATGGATACTTTGAATTTACAAGTGAGAAAGTAAATATGAATATTTGTTGAATTTCATTTCATAAATATTTATAGTTTACAAATTGATAAAGTGAATTCGAACTTGGTTTACAAGAGTTTCATTTACAATAAATCCTAAATCCTAAAAGTTCCTAAGTGCCTTCATGCTGTCCTTGAGCTTCTCCACGAGTCCTCGAATAACCTGCACGTCAAAACAATACAACACAGAATGGAAAAGTGTTAGAGGTTGTTTGACACTCTCAGAACAATTGTCATCATCGAGTGCCGGGAGGGCACAACCGAAGCCGCATCCTACTCCCGTTACCGGTCCATGCCATTGGCATCAGATCAGGTAGTTTCGTTCTTATCTTAAGAGGTGACCGAGAGAGAAAGAGATAAAAGAAGTTTTGGGCCGAAAGAGGATTCACGCGACTTTGGATTCAATACTAGGCATCATCTCATCAAGTAAATTCTCCAAATTGATAACCAAACTGAACTAAAATCTGAACCACATTCATTCATCAATTCACATTAATTATGAACCAACACGAAGGTAAACACTAGCCAGCTCAGGTTCGAACCCGAACGCCGACAGGTCTGAACCATTTCTCCATCACCTACAAGCATAACATCATCACTAACACAATAACAGGTAGCAAACAGCATCATTATTCGCAAGCAGTATCAGCACATAAGCTACATATCTGCAGGCCAGCATTTGCAAGCAAGTAATGCCGCAGTATCAGCAACAACAGTTAACATTTCATGACAGCAGGTAACTTATCAGGCATGCATTAAAGAAGGCAAGGATTCTATACAGCAAGACATATGTGCATTGCACACCCAACTGATAACCATGTTCTGCACTAAGAAAGTTAGTGAGCAGGCACAATGCCTTACGCACGAATTGGCAACAGCCAGCATCCAAAGCGCATCAGACAAACGGGTCTATTCCCCAATCAGCCCAACACCAGTATGGAAATAAACATGAAAACTCCCATCAATGGAATACTATCCAATGCTGGAAATCTGACAGCTCAATTAAAGCTTCTGATGATAATCTGCAGCTTTTGGAGCAGACTTTCCCAATGATCAGTGCGTAAATTGAATGTATGAATGCAGACCCCTGCCAACTGCATAAGCCACAACTACAGCTTACAACCTACATTGGGCATAAATCATAAGCAGCCAAGATTAGTCAACAACAATAACAGCATAACAGGCATAACAGGTCAAATTAGCGAAGTAAAACTGTTACACCTTTTCCAAATTCTGCAACGTCCTGCATTTGTATGATACACCAGGCGAGTAAACTTGAGAGATGTGACCAAGTGGCAACTCACAAAGATGTAGCTCCAACTGCTATCGACACGGCTTTGAGCATATCTTCCTGACTTGCATTTATGATGAAGGATGCAATCATCAGCCAGCAGCAAGTCTTTGTCTCTGCGTGCGTAAAACTGGTAAATCAGGCATTGGCATGATGTTTTGGGGGAAATAGAAAATCAAGGCATTTTATTAATAAATGAACTACAGGACTGATAATCTAAAGGAGAGTGAAATTTAACTTCGGCCCTCAGCTCAACTCATCATCGGGCATGAGACTCGAGCAGCCAGGAGGACTATGGCCATGGCCATTATCAAACTCCCTACCGAGCATCGAAAATCGAAATAAGGCAACTGTTTCGAACAATTCAATATAATTCGCAAGGCAACTACATCCGACAACCCAATGTGGCTCAGACTATTAAGTCGTCATCACCATTATGTCCTTTCTCGCCAATGGCACGAGACCGGCAGCCTCCGAACTTATTTGCACCTGAAAGCAGAAGAGAGAAAATCAGTGTACTTCCCAAATAACGCGAAACTCATCACAAGTCAAAATGGATTATATCAGTAAAACCAGATTTATCAGAACAGATCAATCCATATCAACAGGCGAATCACAAAAGTCCACAACTGGATATCAGTAGCAGCATCAGATCGAAATCCATATCAGAAGACAAAGCTGGATACTAAAACCGAACTGCACTATCCGAATTCATAAACATCACAGAAAAATCAAGCTTCATGTTCGAAAAAGCAAAAATAGGCAAGGAAAATCATAAACAGCATGGAACTGATTGGGAAAATTCGAAGCAAGTCAAACAGGGAAGAGCAGGTTCAATTTACAAATAACAAAGCCAGCTCAATTCAGTTCAAAATCATGTCAAAAACTAAAGACCTGCTCACTGAAACTTTGCCAGTCATATTGATCCCAACCATAAATGAAGGTCACAAAAAGTAAGGCTCAGTTGTCATCCATCACGGCCAATTCACTATCAGCTTCAACTCAGGAAGTCGAAGAGAATGAAATCAGTTCATGTCAGCTCACAGCAAATGCCCAAATCTAGAGCAAGTTTTGATGGCTCCAAAACAAATTAATCGAAACCCAAAGACTGGATATCTGTATCTGAAAAGAGGATCGAAGCAAAATTCGGTTGTCCGAAGAGGTCAATTGATCCAAATCCTACCAGAAAAGATAACAAAAATCAAATCAGAATCACAATATAACAAATCCACATCTGCAAAATAACACCATAATCGATATCAAATCCAATCTCAGTTTCGAATCCCACCAGAAAAGATAACAGAAATCAAATCAAATCAATTTCAATCAGAATCATATCTCAGTAACGTAAAAAACCCAACAAAAGCCCAAAAGGAGAGATTATAAAAGGACAACATCACCTCGTAGAAAGGGGAGAGGAAGGCGAAGAAGAGGATCGAGAAACCCTGAAAAACCACCGATTAAAAACCCTAACGGGTTAACGGCGAAAACGAAGAAGGGTCGCAAGCAGAGAACAAGGAACTAACGGAAGAAATCATCAAGTGCGTCACTAAAGCGCAGACGAGTCAACCGAAGGAGGTCCACCGGCGCCGTTTCGTACAACAACGGGCAAACCCCCTTGAAGCTCAGACCGTATCGTCATCATCGCTTTTCAACGCACAATCTCGCCATCGAAGCATTCGAAGAGTAAGATAAAGATCTGTGTTTAATCATGTTTTCATGTATGTTTCAGGATAGTTGAGAAGAACTAAGCATGCAAGTGAAGAACGATGAGAATCGGACATGGAGAAGAATGAGAGGCACGACGGCGCCGCGAAGGGGTTCATAAACCCTAACTCAGTGTTTTGACATACCAGCCCAGCCCCTTTTAGTGTTCTCATCTTTTTATTTTATTATTTGTTTTTTTATAATTAATATTATATTAAGTATTTAAAACTGTTTTTTTAAAATAAATAAAATTAAAAAAAACCTTTTTTTATATATAATAAAAATAAAAACCTTTTTTTAATAAATAACTTAAAATATTTTTTAAATATAAAAATTAAAACCCTTTTTTAGATTAAATTTAAAATATTTTTTTAAATTAACATTACTCTTTCTTCTATAAATTTAATTAACACTTTTTCTTTAAAAACAACAAAAAACCTTCAACATTGCACTCTTGTCTCAGGACTCGTCCGATCACCGTCTAACTTCGCCTACTAATGCGTGTGTTCATTTTTGCAGCTTATGTTTACTGTTATTGCGTTGTGTTTTCATTTAAGTTTCATTATTATTGTAACTGCTTCTCGGTTGTAACCTCGTGAACGAACAATCGCGCTCACTTTCCGCATTTTATTTCCGCTTGCATGATTTAAATTTCTCACATTTTTATCACTATTATTCTATCACATCACTCACATCCGAAGGTTAGGTCTAGCTTTTGGTCGCCGCGCCAATAGTCCTCAACTTCAAACCCTTACAACCTCACAAACCCTAAATTTCACAAACGCCTCGCCGCAGGCAAGATTACAATTTTACCCCTAGCATTAGGTCAAAGAGCCGCCGCGCTCATTTTAGGGTTTCCCGCCGTGGAATCCCTAACCTAATTTAACCCTAATTACAACTTAACAATTCAACGTAGAGATTTGGAGTTTCTACACTCCACGTAAGCGTGTCCTTAAGATGCGTTTATTTCCCTTGAGACCTTGACCACAGTCAAGAAGTCTCTAACCTCCCTATTGAGGGGAACTACGATTACTCTGATTCCACTCCCGTAAGGATACGTAGGCACAAGATGCGATGTCTTGCCGAGTAAACTTAGAATTAACCCCTTAGGTCTCTTTTTTTAACTTTTAATCCTTTGTACATATACCTTAAGCAAATAAATAAAGCAAATAGTAAACATCTGAACAAAAGGTTCCTGTAGAGTACTGCAGAAGTTTAGGGTGCTAATACCTTCCCTAAATTTAACCAACCCCCGAACCCTAGATCTTTCCCCGCATTGTGTTTACGATGCAAAATAGGTTTTCCCTCTTTTGACATTTTCCTTCGGATAAATCAAAGAGCGGTTGTGAACTGAATTGTGATTCAAACTCATTAATAGTTTGTGATCCTATTTCCACTGCAACAGAAAATGGCGACTTCACTGGGGAGTCCTAAACTTTTGAGGGTTATCCCAAACTTGTTCATATTTATTACTATCTGCGTTATTATTCATTTTGCATGTATATATTTGTGCTTTGATTGTGGGACTGTTCCTTGTGCTGTGAGATGAGTCCTACACCCGGATCTAGTGTACCTTAGGTAAATGGCAATAGACCAAGGAAACTGTACGACGTATATCGATACGGTTGATCTGGTGGCCATAGTTAGTGCGACTTCTTGGTTGGTGCTTATATTCCTTAAGTCAAGTTGAGGATAATATTGAGGCTGCCATATGTTGTCAATGCACTAACTGACTTTTAGAACCCTAGTTAACTCATCTTGGCCTTTAGAAAGTAGTGAGGTAACCGACTTTGGTGCAGACTGAAGTTGGTTGACACTCGATACTACGCTCATTGAGATCTTAAACTTGGAGGGTTTTGGTTGGCAAGTAAGTTGCCTTCTGAACAACCACCCTGGTGAAGGATCAATGATATTGAGATCCTTTAGAACCTGGTTACTTTTATAGGACAGGATGAACCATCTAACTTCAAGGGAGGGTATTTGCCTTTGAACCTCATGCAAGCCTTCAACCTAGGACTTTGTGTGTTTTCATGCATTGCATCCATAAAGCATCTCATTGCATTGTATTTCATGGAGTTCAAATATCATTTATGGATATCGCGGGATACCATAAATAAAAAAAAAAATAAAATGAAAAAACAAGAAAAAGATTTCTTTTGTACCCCACGACATTCGTAAATGTTTTGAATTCCATGAAATCTTCATTTACATTCACATTTTAGCATCATACTCTTGCATTGCATGTGTCTCCCGATTTCTCACACTCGGTTCTCTCACCTTCCAGTTTTGTCACCCTGAGTTCTCGGCACCAATACAACACCAGAGCTCAAACTCGGAAAAGAATGGAGGATCAGGCAAAAGAGATTGATCGCCTTAGCAATGAACTTGAAGACCTTCGAGGGGGTATGGGGCGTATGATGGAATTGTTACATGTCATGAATGCTAAGATGGATACCCAGCCCACTGTTGTTTCTGAGATTACCGGCGTTACTGTGGACCCTCCACCAAGTGTGACCGTAGCAAGGGACCCACCTTATGGTCTTGCTCCCGGTTTTGTGCCTCCTCAAGCCACTGTTCCGATTAATCAACCTGTTCAGCAAACCGTGCCTTTGTTTTCTGAAGTTTCTAGGGGGGTTCCTATCTTTGCACCACCTGTTGTACACACTCGTGCGCAACCGCACTTCAATGAGACAGTTTTTGATAATCTTGATGAGAATGTTGAGGGTTATGAGAAACACGATAAGCTTCGTGAGGAGGTAAACACTATCGTCCAGAGATTGAAAAAGGTAGAGGGTGATCAAATTTTTGGGACTGCTGCGAGGGATGTTTGTTTGGTCTCAGGTTTGGTTATTCCCCCGAAGTTCAAAACTCCGAACTTCGATCGTTATGAAGGTGCCACCTGCCCTAAGAGTCACTTGATCATGTATTATCGCAAAATGGCTGCCCATGTTGAGAATGATAAACTGATGATTCATTGCTTCCAAGACAGTTTGAAGGGTGCTTCTTCCAAGTGGTATTTAACTTTAGATCAGTCTCGCATTAAGAGTTTCCAGGATTTATCTGACGCTTTCATCAAACACTACAAGTACAATATGGATCTGGCTCCTGACAGAAGACAGTTGCTGAGTATGTCACAAAAGAATTCTGAGTCATTCAAAGAGTATGCTCAAAGGTGGAGAGAGACTGCTTCGCAGGTAGAACCTCCTTTGACCGAGAAAGAGTTAGCTGATTGGTTTGTCGACACAGTCCGTCCAGAATTTTACGAGAGAATGGTGGGTAGCGTGACTTCAAATTTCTCCGACATCGTTGCTGTGGGTGTCAAGATTGAATTGGGTATGAAGAGTGGTAAAATGACAAATAATCATGGCGCTTCTAAGGATCAGCCGAAGAAACCTCCGTATAGCTCCCAGAAAAAGAAGGAGAGTGAGACTAATGCTATATCCTCTGGTAGACCAAGGGAACGCTTTTATCGGCATCCGCAAGGTTATGCTCAAACTCAAGGGTACCCAGTCCAATATGCTCAACAACCCTATGTGGCAGTTATTACTCCTTCTTTCAATCAACAGGTTCCTATGTATCAACCTATGCAACAACCTCCTGTTTATCCGCCTCCTGTCAACTACCTACAGGCACCCAATACTCCTGCTCCTCAACAGCCAGAGAGTCCGGCTCCTCGCCGGAATGTTCCGAATAGAAGAACGTATAAGCCTTGTCCGCCAATTCCGATGACTTTTACCGAGTTGTATCCCTCTTTGGTCAAGCAAGGTCTAATCACTACTCGGGCTTTGGGTCCGCCTCCTAATCCTCTACCCGCCAATTACAACGCCGCTGCTCATTGTTTATTTCATGAGGGTGCGCCTGGTCACGATCTGGAAAATTGTTATGCTCTCAAAAATATTGTCAGGGATTTATTGGAAAAGAAAATTTTGTCATTTGAAGATCCTCAACCAAATGTTAAGAAGAACCCTTTTCCTAACCATGAGAGTGTCAATGCCGTTAGTATTGATTCGGGGGATGGTTATGCCCTTGATGTTGAACAGATTAAGACTCCTCTCAAAATGTTCCATTCGAAACTGTTTGAAGCTGGTTTAGTAGATACTTCCCACGTTGCATGTGTAAGTTGTGAAGCCAGTACTAAGGGTTGTGTGATAGTTCAGAATGATGTTCAGAGGTTAATTAATGAGGATGTTTTACAAGTGACAAGCCAAGCCAAGAAGGATGTAGTCGCTGTGGTTGAGCCTGTCTTCCATCAGCCTGAATCAAAGGGTAAGGTACCAGTGTTTAATCTATCAGGGGCAGGCTCCGCCAACCTCGTGTTCGATATACCGAGGTCGTATATCCCTGAAGTGAATCAGCCTAAGCCTATAGTTATTCGAAGACCGAGTCCGTTTCCTTTCAGTGATCCTAAAGCTGTGCCTTGGAAATATGACGTGACTATGATTGACAAGGAGTCTGGGAAGGTTATTCCAAATGAAGAGGTTAAGGACACTGTGACCAATATCGCAGAGGCAAGCAGGATGACTCGCAGTGGCCGTGTGTATACTCCCCGTTCTAATGAGGTTCCACCTAAGGAGACCACTAATATCCCAGTGGCCGTCAAAGACAAAGGTAAGGGAGCCGTTACGAATGATGAAGATGCTGAGTTTTTAAGGATCATCAAGAAAAGTGACTATAAAGTTATCGATCAACTTCATCAGACTCCTTCCAAGATCTCAATTCTATCTCTGTTAATGAATTCGCCCGCTCATAGGATGGCCTTGCAGAAGGTTTTGACTCAAGCACATGTGGATCAAGATATCAGCACCAGTCGGTTTGATAGCGTGATTGCCAATTTGACCGCTTGTAACACCCTCAGTTTCAGCAATCTCTGTTAATGAATTCGCCCGCTCATAGGATGGCCTTGCAGAAGGTTTTGACTCAAGCACATGTGGATCAAGATATCAGCACCAGTCGATTTGATAGCGTGATTGCCAATTTGACCGCTTGTAACACCCTCAGTTTCAGCAATGAAGAGTTACCGAAGGAGGGTCCGAACCATAATCGTGCTTTACATATATCGGTGAAATGTCAGGAAGACAATTTAGCGAGAGTGCTAGTGGACACCGGCTCTTCTCTGAATATTCTACCCAAGAGGATTCTCGATAAGTTGGCTTGTAAAGAGACTGTGTTGAAACCTACTCCTTTGGTTGTCAAGGCTTTCGATGGCTCTCGCCGGTCGGTAATGGGGGAGGTTGAGCTTCCCATCCTGATTGGTCCGCAAATTTTTAATATCACGTTTCAAGTCATGGACATTAATCCCAATTACAGTTGTTTACTTGGAAGGCCGTGGATCCATGCCGCTGGGGCAGTGACCTCAACGTTACATCAAAGGATGAAATTCGTGATCGATGGAAAGTTGGTTATTATACACGGTGAGGAAGATCTGATGGTCAGTAACCTGTCTTCTTTCCGTTACATCGAGGCCGATGAGAATGCTCTAGACATCTCCTTTCAAGCACTTGAGATCGCCAATGCTGTTCTGCTGGAAGTCGAAGAGACAGTGGGTCAGGGTAATCCATCTTTTGCATCTCTAAAGAGCACCAAATCAACAATTGACAGGGGCGTTCCTGAAGGTTGGGGAGAGGTAATTGATGTCAAGACCAAGACTGATCGCTCTGGGTTGGGTTACAAACCAACTCAGAATGGAGCTGCCACAACTGTCGAAGGGCGTCCGAAGTTTATCCAAGAAGTATTTGTCAGCGGAGGCTTCCAAGTCAATGCCATCAGTGAATGTGAGAAAAATGAAGAGCTGAGCAACCTGGTGTTTAAGGGTGATGCAGTTTTGAACAACTGGGAGGCCGTAGAGATCCCTGTTATTTTTCCCTTGTCAAAGTAATTGTTTTTTTAAGTTTCATTTACATTTTCAAATAAAAATCTGTAGCTCTGCCCAAGGCTATAGGGTTGTTTTGTCGGGCCACCTTTCATTTCTAAAAAGATATTAATAAAAGCATTTTGTTCAATTCCACTTTGTTTCATTTGCGTTTTTCGTTTTCACTTTTAAAAATGAAATTGGCAACCTTTCTTCCAAAAAATAATAAAAAAACAGCATTTCATTCTTACATGTCTTCGAGCATTTTAATTAAGTAAGCCTTCCATCATGCAGAGATATCGTAAACCTTGTTGGATCCAATGACTTTACTGACACTCCTGACTGGGATGCACCCATCAATCAAGCTGAAGACGAGGGTGAAGAAGATCTTGAAGTACCCGCTGAACTAACAAGATTGATTGAGTACGAGTACACAGAGCTTCAACCGCATAAAGAGCAGGTGGACCTAATTAATCTCGGTACAGATGAGAACAAGAAAGAGGTCAAGATTGGTGCAATGCTTGGGACGGAGATTAGGCCGAGGTTGATTGAGTTGTTAAAAGAGTATATTGATGTGTTTGCGTGGTCGTATCAAGATATGCCGGGCCTAGACACGGATATTGTTGTTCACAAGTTGCCGCTTAAGCCAGATTGTCCGCCTATCAAGCAGAAACTCCGAAGAACGAGACCCGACATGGCTTTGAAGATTCGAGATGAGGTTAAAAAGCAGTTGGATGCAGGTTTCTTGGCAGTCGCAAAATATCCAGATTGGGTTGCCAACATTGTGCCAGTACCTAAGAAGGACGGTAAAGTTAGGATGTGTGTAGACTACAGGGATCTGAACAAAGCAAGTCCGAAAGACGACTTCCCCCTGCCACATATTGACACACTGGTAGACAACACGGCCAGTTTTGCGTTGTTCTCATTTATGGATGGTTTCTCTGGCTATAATCAGATCAAGATGGATCCCGATGATCAAGAGAAGACTACTTTCATTACTCCTTGGGGAACCTTCTGCTACAAAGTCATGCCCTTTGGTTTAAAGAACGCAGGGGCAACTTACCAACGTGCTATGACCACTCTTTTTCATGATATGATGCACAAAGAAATTGAGGTGTATGTGGACGATATGATAGCCAAATCTCAGAGTGAAGAGGAGCATTTAGACCATTTGGTGAAGCTGTTTGAACGACTCAGGAAATACCAGTTGAAGTTGAATCCTGCAAAATGTACCTTCGGTGTCAGATCCGGAAAATTGCTTGGTTTCATTGTTAGCCAGCGAGGGATTGAGGTAGATCCTGACAAAGTCCGAGCCATTCAAGATATGCCGGCTCCGCGAACCGAGACGCAAGTTAGGGGTTTTCTGGGACGTCTGAATTACATTTCCAGGTTTATCTTTAATATGACCGCTACTTGTGAGCCGATATTCAAGTTGCTTTGCAAGGGGCAGACAGTTGAGTGGAACCCTGATTGTCAGAAAGCGTTTGAGAAGATTAAGGGTTATTTGCAAGATCCCCCTATTCTGATCCCTCCCGTACCTGGAAGACCGTTGTTTATGTACCTTACCGTTCTCGAGAAGTCTATGGGTTGTGTGCTTGGACAACATGATGAGACTGGGAAAAAGGAACATGCAATTTATTACCTGAGCAAGAAGTTTACCGATTGCGAAAACAGATACTCACCATTAGAGAAAACTTGTTGTGCATTGGCATGGGCCGCTAAGCGTCTTCGGCAGTATATGGTCTGTCATACCACGTTATTGATTTCTAAAATGGATCCGATCAAGTATATTTTTGAAAAACCTGCTCAAACCGGGAGGCTAGCCCGTTGGCACATGTTGTTATCCGAATATGACATCCAGTATGTACCCCAGAAGGCGATTAAGGGTAGTATTTTATCTGATTATCTTGCAGACCAGCCAGTTGAAGATTATGAACCTCTTAAGCTCGATTTTCCTGATGAGGATATTTTGTTGATTAAAAGAGATTGTGAAGAGCCAGATCCGAGCGAAGGTCCAGAACCAGGTCTTTGGTGGAAGATGATGTTTGATGGTTCCTCGAATTTCAATGGGCATGGTATAGGCGCCGTTTTGATGAATCCAAAGGGTGGATTTACTCCATTTACAGCAAGGTTGGATTTTGAGTGTACTAATAACGTCGCAGAGTATGAAGCGTGTATCCTCGGCCTCGAAGCGGCGATTCACCTCCGAATTAAACTTCTTAAAGTAAGTGGTGACTCAGCCTTGGTTATTTACCAAGTACAGGGCAAATGGGAAACGAAGAATGAAAAGTTAATCCCTTATAAAGACTATATTATTGAGCTGATCAAGTATTTCGACGAGATAGAGTTCGAGCATGTTCCTAGATCCGAGAATCACGTAGCTGATGCATTAGCCATGTTAGCATCCATGTGGAAAGTTAAGTTTGTTAATGAAGCACCTCTTATCCATATTGAGCGCAAGGTTGAGCCCGCTTATTGTCAGATGGTCGAAGAAGTTGAGGTGGATGAAAAGCCTTGGTTTCATGATATCAAGAACTACCTCGCCAAGCAAGAGTACCCCGATGGTGCTACGGGTCTGGACAAAAAGACATTGAGAAGATTGGCGTCCAAATTCTTTATCAGTAACGGTGTGCTATACAAGAGAAATCATGACATGGTCCTGCTCAGATGTGTTGATAAACGGGAAGCGGACATGTTACTACAGGAAATTCATGAGGGAACCTTCGGAACCCATGCCAATGGTTATGCTATGTCCAAGAAGATGTTAAGGGCTGGGTATTACTGGTTAACCATGGAAGCCGACTGCATCCAATACGCTAGGAAATGCCATAAGTGCCAAATTTATGCTGATAAAATGCACGTACCTCCGTCACCGTTGAATGTGTTGTCTTCACCATGGCCGTTCTCTATGTGGGGCATAGACATGATTGGGGCAATTGAGCCAAAGGCTTCTAATGGTCATCGTTTTATCCTCGTTGCCATTGATTATTTCACCAAGTGGGTAGAGGCTGCCTCCTACGCCAACGTGACCAAGCAAGTGGTTACCCGCTTCATCAGGAAAGAAATCATCTGCCGTTATGGAGTCCCAAGCCGGATAATAACTGACAATGGCACCAATCTGAACAACAAGACTATGAAAGAGTTGTGTGATAACTTCAAGATCACTCACCACAATTCTTCTCCGTACCGTCCTAAGATGAATGGAGCCGTTGAAGCTGCGAATAAGAATATCAAGAAGATCCTGCAAAAGATGGTTGTGACTTGCAAAGATTGGCATGAGATGTTACCATTTGCTTTGCATGGATACAGAACCTCGGTGAGAACTTCGACAGGGGCAACACCTTTCTCACTGGTATATGGAATGGACGTCGTGCTCCCCATCAAAGTAGAGATACCTTCGCTAAGAGTGTTAATGGAGGCTGAACTTGAGGAAGCTGAGTGGGTTCAAGACAGATTGGATCAGTTGAATCTCATTGATGAGAAGCGCTTGACAGCCATGTGCCATGGGCAATTATATCAGAAACGGATGAAAAGAGCGTTTGATAAGAAGATTCGTATCCGTGAGTTCCGTCAAGGAGAGCTCGTACTCAAAAAGATATTACCAGTACATAAAGATATGCGTGGAAAGTGGATGCCCAATTATGAAGGCCCATTCGTGGTAAAGACTGTCTTCTCCGGAGGGTCTCTAATACTTACGACAATGGACGGTGAAGAACTAGCACATCCCGTGAATTCTGATGCAGTCCGAAAATATTATGCCTAAAAACCCGCTAAGTCGAAAACCTGCAAAAGGCGACTTAGGCAAAAGTAAGGGTTGAAAAAAAAAAGAGAAATAATAATAAAAGCTCGCTAAGTTGAAAACCCGAAAGGGCGGCTTAGGCAAAAAAGAGCGTCCCGGTGGATTGAAAACCCGAAAGGGCGGTCCAGGCAAAAGTTAGGGACAAAGGCATTTCATTGCGTCAGAAGACACTGATTATCTCAAACACACTTTCCGCATGAGAGCCATGTTTCAGTTCTTTCATCCTTGCCCAAAGCAGGATTCGGGATTAGTCTTAGTTATTAGTGTCAGTAGGTGTTATTGGATTCAATGTAACCTTTTTCCCATGTTGCCAATTTCAAAATGTAATCATCTGTGGAGCTATGCCTTCAGCAAGCAGCCACCCTTTAATAAAAGATACCTTCTCGTTACTTACATTCCTTGGTGCATTGCTCTTTATTTTCTATTGTTATGCAAAATGCGTTTATTCTTAAAATTTGAAAATGAAAGGTGCATTGTAGATTTTTCAAAACTGTTTTTCAAAAAAAAACAAACAAATTTGAAATGTAATAAATTACTTTGACTAGTGGAAATTCCGACAGGATCTCTTCATTCCCCGGAAATATCATTATTGCAGAAACACTTTCAAACCATTGCCCAGCGATAGTCCCCAGAGAGACTATAAGCTGACAACTTCTTCTTGGGGTAACTTAAAAGTGTCCCTCAGGTTTTCTTCTCCCCGTGTGAAGACGTGATACTGTACACCCAAGCAGATTACCTTCTCCCCAGAGAATTTTTTTTTCTTTTTCTACCATTGATCCTTCTCACCCATGATTGACGTATTGGTTGCAGAGAACGCAGGGTATCTCCGTCGAGATGTTTATTTCATCTCTCGTCCCGTCTCTAGTCTGTTTTGTCAGCATATGCAAGGGCATAAGCATCACATGCCTATTCATTACATATTCATCACATATTCATTACATACTCATTACATACTCATTACATACTCATTTCATAACATCTTGCATACATAGACATTAATATACATAAACATTAACATACATTCACATTAACATATGCATTAGCATTCACAGGTTCATTGCGTTTCACCGTCATTGGTTGTTATCGCCGAGTAATTGGGTTTGTCCATTCTCTTCAAATAGATTGTCAGCCCTAAGCATAAAATACTTACTTATTTCCAGTTTCCCTACGGAGCTCGATCCTTGTGGATGACGGTTACTTCAGCTATCTTTCCTCACCAGGATAAGATATTTACCCTCCGAGATCGTTCCCTCGATGGAGTCTTGATTACCAGTCTTCTTTCTAGCTCGATCCTAGTTTGAATCTCAGTCATGTCGATCGTCGAGTCCAACCGGACGTGCATTTATTTTGCACCATCTAAAGGTTTTTCACCATACCATGACAGATGCACGACTGTTCTCGCCCGAGAAGTTTATCACTGTACCCGGACGTGCATTTATTTTGCACTACCTTTCAAGAAAATCAACTACAGTCCTTTACAGATACACGCCAGTTCGCGCCGGAAAGTATATCAGTACAACCCTTTTACACTTTACATCTTACAGCATCAACATACGACATTTCTCACCTAAGAAGTCGATCCTATCCTCATTATGACTCGCAGCAAATGGCCATCTCCATGGAGCAGTTGGGCTTCCATTTACCTGCCGTCTTGAGGTTTGAACCAAATCGTATTCAGGAGAGCACGATCTTGAGTTACGGGGAGGTTTGAGCAGTTTCATATTCAGGAGAGCACGATTCTGAAGTTATGAAGAAGTTCATTTATCCTTTAGTAAAAGAAGGAGCGGAATCATATTCAGGAGAGCACGATTCTGAGTTATGAGGAAGTTCAGTTGGCCGTTTTTCAGGAGTGCACGATTCTGAAAAATGAGAAAATTTCAGTCATCCAGTTTCATATTCAGGAGAGCACGATTCTGAAGTATGAGTGTATTCAGTCATCCAGTTTCATATTCAGGAGAGCACGATTCTGAAGTATGAGAAAGTTCAGTCAGCCCTTTTCATATTCAGGAGAGCACGATTCTGAAATATGGAGATTTTCATTTACCCTTTATCCGAATCATATTCAGGAGAGCACGATTCTGAGTTATGAGGAAGTTCAATTAGCTCTTTTCATATTCGGGAGAGCACGATTCTGAATTATGAAAAATTTCATTTACAAGAAAGAGCCAAATCATGTTCAGGAGAGCACGATTCTGAAGTATGAGGAAGTTCAGTTTATCCTTTTTATGTTCAGGAGAGCACGATCTTGAAGCATGAAGAAGTTTACTTATCCCTCGGTAAGAGAAGAATCAAAATCGTATTCCAGGCGCCGACCTTAAAATGCGAGAAGATTTATTTATCAGATAAGCAGCAGCCTCTTTATTTGAGTGCTTATCCATTTTTGCGCATAAGTCCCTTCCAACGATAAGTGACAGTTCTCCCTCGAGAAGCTTATCAGGGCGTTTCCCATTAAAGTCCATTTATCTTGGGCATACAGTCGGTCTTTACCCTGTGTATCTGATACGGATTTCCGAGAAGTTCGTTTGATCCTGTCACAAGAGATAGCTCACAGAAGCTTGGATGTTATTCTTTGCTCAATGCTCCAGCATTCTGTAATCAATCTTACCATCATACGTGATCCAGTTTTATTTTTAGATCCCCCAGTGGAGGTCGTCTCATAGGTACCATCTCCATTCGAGGATCTCGTTCCTTTTCTAAATGTGACAATTGGTCATTCGCACCAGTTGACTATCATTTTTTAGAGTCCCCCAGTGTTGTACTGTATCTCAGCGCGCCATTTTCCCCAGTGTGTTTCTTCTCGTGGCGTCTGTCCCGGTGTCGTCATGTTTGTCAGCATTTTCGCATTCATTATTCCGGCATACGCAGCATATCATATTCATGGCATCATCTGCATTAAGTCATTCCAGTTTTGTCCATAGCATTGCATATCGTCGCATATAAGGGCAAAATTTTCGGTTATCTATATTTAAATCCCTCCACCACGATTCCTCGAGTCTCTGTCACTCAAATCGTCCGGTGTAGCTATTTAAATAGGGGCAACTGTAATACCCCAAATTTTACCCTTATATTTAGTCAGTCATTTCGCATATCATCTCATATGTACATTTGCTAACCACTAACAAGTTATGAAGGTTTTTGTTTTGCAGATTGGGTCTCAGGGGTATTTTGGTCATTTTACACAAATTCTACCAATTCTTTGAAAACAGGCTGTTATTACGTTCTGAGGCATTTATTTGCCAATTGGGTCAAGGTGCCGGTTTGTTTTGTCAGAAATATGATTGGACTCGGGGTCACGTCTTGTTTGATATTGAAACATTTCTGAAACAGTTTTGTTTCCTCTTAGTAAAATGAAGTTGGGTTGAAAAAGAAGTGGATACTGTTAAGGTTATTTTGAGAAGAGATGTGATCAACGAGATTTTAATTTGAATTTGTTTGGATATAATCATATGGCGGGGTATCAATTATAAAAGGCAAAGGAGAAATAAGTTTTAAATATTTTTGAACTTTGTGTTCATAAGTACTTATAAGTTACAACTCAAGAAGGAACTTAAATAATTCTGAATTATTATTCATGGATACTTTGAATTTACAAGTGAGAAAGTAAATATGAATATTTGTTGAATTTCATTTCATAAATATTTATAGTTTACAAATTGATAAAGTGAATTCGAACTTGGTTTACAAGAGTTTCATTTACAATAAATCCTAAATCCTAAAAGTTCCTAAGTGCCTTCATGCTGTCCTTGAGCTTCTCCACGAGTCCTCGAATAACCTGCACGTCAAAACAATACAACACAGAATGGAAAAGTGTTAGAGGTTGTTTGACACTCTCAGAACAATTGTCATCATCGAGTGCCGGGAGGGCACAACCGAAGCCGCATCCTACTCCCGTTACCGGTCCATGCCATTGGCATCAGATCAGGTAGTTTCGTTCTTATCTTAAGAGGTGACCGAGAGAGAAAGAGATAAAAGAAGTTTTGGGCCGAAAGAGGATTCACGCGACTTTGGATTCAATACTAGGCATCATCTCATCAAGTAAATTCTCCAAATTGATAACCAAACTGAACTAAAATCTGAACCACATTCATTCATCAATTCACATTAATTATGAACCAACACGAAGGTAAACACTAGCCAGCTCAGGTTCGAACCCGAACGCCGACAGGTCTGAACCATTTCTCCATCACCTACAAGCATAACATCATCACTAACACAATAACAGGTAGCAAACAGCATCATTATTCGCAAGCAGTATCAGCACATAAGCTACATATCTGCAGGCCAGCATTTGCAAGCAAGTAATGCCGCAGTATCAGCAACAACAGTTAACATTTCATGACAGCAGGTAACTTATCAGGCATGCATTAAAGAAGGCAATGATTCTATACAGCAAGACATATGTGCATTGCACACCCAACTGATAACCATGTTCTGCACTAAGAAAGTTAGTGAGCGGGCACAATGCCTTACGCACGAATTGGCAACAGCCAGCATCCAAAGCGCATCAGACAAACGGGTCTATTCCCCAATCAGCCCAACACCAGTATGGAAATAAACATGAAAACTCCCATCAATGGAATACTATCCAATGCTGGAAATCTGACAGCTCAATTAAAGCTTCTGATGATAATCTGCAGCTTTTGGAGCAGACTTTCCCAATGATCAGTGCGTAAATTGAATGTATGAATGCAGACCCCTGCCAACTGCATAAGCCACAACTACAGCTTACAACCTACATTGGGCATAAATCATAAGCAGCCAAGATTAGTCAACAACAATAACAGCATAACAGGCATAACAGGTCAAATTAGCGAAGTAAAACTGTTACACCTTTTCCAAATTCTGCAACGTCCTGCATTTGTATGATACACCAGGCGAGTAAACTTGAGAGATGTGACCAAGTGGCAACTCACAAAGATGCAGCTCCAACTGCTATCGACACGGCTTTGAGCATATCTTCCTGACTTGCATTTATGATGAAGGATGCAATCATCAGCCAGCAGCAAGTCTTTGTCTCTGCGTGCGTAAAACTGGTAAATCAGGCATTGGCATGATGTTTTGGGGGAAATAGAAAATCAAGGCATTTTATTAATAAATGAACTACAGGACTGATAATCTAAAGGAGAGTGAAATTTAACTTCGGCCCTCAGCTCAACTCATCATCGGGCATGAGACTCGAGCAGCCAGGAGGACTATGGCCATGGCCATTATCAAACTCCCTACCGAGCATCGAAAATCGAAATAAGGCAACTGTTTCGAACAATTCAATATAATTCGCAAGGCAACTACATCCGACAACCCAATGTGGCTCAGACTATTAAGTCGTCATCACCATTATGTCCTTTCTCGCCAATGGCACGAGACCGGCAGCCTCCGAACTTATTTGCACCTGAAAGCAGAAGAGAGAAAATCAGTGTACTTCCCAAATAACGCGAAACTCATCACAAGTCAAAATGGATTATATCAGTAAAACCAGATTTATCAGAACAGATCAATCCATATCAACAGGCGAATCACAAAAGTCCACAACTGGATATCAGTAGCAGCATCAGATCGAAATCCATATCAGAAGACAAAGCTGGATACTAAAACCGAACTGCACTATCCGAATTCATAAACATCACAGAAAAATCAAGCTTCATGTTCGAAAAAGCAAAAATAGGCAAGGAAAATCATAAACAGCATGGAACTGATTGGGAAAATTCGAAGCAAGTCAAACAGGGAAGAGCAGGTTCAATTTACAAATAACAAAGCCAGCTCAATTCAGTTCAAAATCATGTCAAAAACTAAAGACCTGCTCACTGAAACTTTGCCAGTCATATTGATCCCAACCATAAATGAAGGTCACAAAAAGTAAGGCTCAGTTGTCATCCATCACGGCCAATTCACTATCAGCTTCAACTCAGGAAGTCGAAGAGAATGAAATCAGTTCATGTCAGCTCACAGCAAATGCCCAAATCTAGAGCAAGTTTTGATGGCTCCAAAACAAATTAATCGAAACCCAAAGACTGGATATCTGTATCTGAAAAGAGGATCGAAGCAAAATTCGGTTGTCCGAAGAGGTCAATTGATCCAAATCCTACCAGAAAAGATAACAAAAATCAAATCAGAATCACAATATAACAAATCCACATCTGCAAAATAACACCAGAATCGATATCAAATCCAATCTCAGTTTCGAATCCCACCAGAAAAGATAACAGAAATCAAATCAAATCAATTTCAATCAGAATCATATCTCAGTAACGTAAAAAACCCAACAAAAGCCCAAAAGGAGAGATTATAAAAGGACAACATCACCTCGTAGAAAGGGGAGAGGAAGGCGAAGAAGAGGATCGAGAAACCCTGAAAAACCACCGATTAAAAACCCTAACGGGTTAACGGCGAAAACGAAGAAGGGTCGCAAGCAGAGAACAAGGAACTAACGGAAGAAATCATCAAGTGCGTCACTAAAGCGCAGACGAGTCAACCGAAGGAGGTCCACCGGCGCCGTTTCGTACAACAACGGGCAAACCCCCTTGAAGCTCAGACCGTATCGTCATCATCGCTTTTCAACGCACAATCTCGCCATCGAAGCATTCGAAGAGTAAGATAAAGATCTGTGTTTAATCATGTTTTCATGTATGTTTCAGGATAGTTGAGAAGAACTAAGCATGCAAGTGAAGAACGATGAGAATCGGACATGGAGAAGAATGAGAGGCACGACGGCGCCGCGAAGGGGTTCATAAACCCTAACTCAGTGTTTTGACATACCAGCCCAGCCCCTTTTAGTGTTCTCATCTTTTTATTTTATTATTTGTTTTTTTATAATTAATATTATATTAAGTATTTAAAACTGTTTTTTTAAAATAAATAAAATTAAAAAAAACCTTTTTTTATATATAATAAAAATAAAAACCTTTTTTTAATAAATAACTTAAAATATTTTTTAAATATAAAAATTAAAACCCTTTTTTAGATTAAATTTAAAATATTTTTTTAAATTAACATTACTCTTTCTTCTATAAATTTAATTAACACTTTTTCTTTAAAAACAACAAAAAACCTTCAACATTGCACTCTTGTCTCAGGACTCGTCCGATCACCGTCTAACTTCGCCTACTAATGCGTGTGTTCATTTTTGCAGCTTATGTTTACTGTTATTGCGTTGTGTTTTCATTTAAGTTTCATTATTATTGTAACTGCTTCTCGGTTGTAACCTCGTGAACGAACAATCGCGCTCACTTTCCGCATTTTATTTCCGCTTGCATGATTTAAATTTCTCACATTTTTATCACTATTATTCTATCACATCACTCACATCCGAAGGTTAGGTCTAGCTTTTGGTCGCCGCGCCAATAGTCCTCAACTTCAAACCCTTACAACCTCACAAACCCTAAATTTCACAAACGCCTCGCCGCAGGCAAGATTACAATTTTACCCCTAGCATTAGGTCAAAGAGCCGCCGCGCTCATTTTAGGGTTTCCCGCCGTGGAATCCCTAACCTAATTTAACCCTAATTACAACTTAACAATTCAACGTAGAGATTTGGAGTTTCTACACTCCACGTAAGCGTGTCCTTAAGATGCGTTTATTTCCCTTGAGACCTTGACCACAGTCAAGAAGTCTCTAACCTCCCTATTGAGGGGAACTACGATTACTCTGATTCCACTCCCGTAAGGATACGTAGGCACAAGATGCGATGTCTTGCCGAGTAAACTTAGAATTAACCCCTTAGGTCTCTTTTTTTAACTTTTAATCCTTTGTACATATACCTTAAGCAAATAAATAAAGCAAATAGTAAACATCTGAACAAAAGGTTCCTGTAGAGTACTACAGAAGTTTAGGGTGCTAATACCTTCCCTAAATTTAACCAACCCCCGAACCCTAGATCTTTCCCCGCATTGTGTTTACGATGCAAAATAGGTTTTCCCTCTTTTGACCTTTTCCTTCGGATAAATCAAAGAGCGGTTGTGAACTGAATTGTGATTCAAACTCATTAATAGTTTGTGATCCTATTTCCACCGCAACACGATGTCTTGCCGAGTAAACTTAGAATTAACCCCCTTTATTATTTATTATTGCTTATTTATATTTTATTTATCTTTGCTATTTAATTATTTTGCTTATTATTTTGTAATTGTTTCTTGGATGTAAAGTTGTTTAATTATTTAATTATTATTATGGTTAGTAATTAGGGAGTGTAACAACATGTATGTAATATTAAAATAAATTTAGATCACTTTTAAATAAAGATAATTAAAATAAACACGTCACACACGTAAGTCGATTTTAATCGCCGTCTCACTTCCTAAGGATATCCCTCAAGTTGCCTACGAATAATGGTTAAGTGGGGTGTATAAAGCAAGTCCCTCAAATAAAAAAATCATCAAAGTCCCTTATGGTTGCCTTTACGAATCAAGTCCCTTTCGAAAAATGATGATGGTCCCTTATATGTGCTTATTACATCCCACAATGGCCTTCAAAGTCAAATTGTCCCTCACATACCCCTTAACATCCAAAGTAAGGACTACCTACTCCATTATAGTAGGGATAGTCTTACTAAAGGAAAGAATGAAGAATAAGAAAGACCTTTAAACATTAGGGTAGGTTACTCCTAGGTGCTTGCTCACTTCAAAATCGTTTCGCACTTAAACAAATTTTCAACAAGTTTTCAAACAAGTTCTTAACACATCCTTACATGGATTATTTATTAACTATTCTGAAAATTTTCTATTCACACACTACAATTTCAAAACAATTCAAAAGTGAGCTTAAGTACCTAAGAGCCCATGGATAACCATGGATGAAAAGGATGCTAATACCTTCCCTTTTCATAACCTACCCCCCGGACCCAAAATATTCTCTAAGGTCTTTCCTGTTCTTTTATAACCTTTCCTTATGGATAAAATAAAAGTCGGTGGCGACTCTTGCTATCCGCAACATTGTTTAAAGTCAGTTCTCCCACCGTGTTACAGAACTGGCGACTCTGCTGGGGATTTATTTAAGAGGGGTACCCTTAGGAATTAAGATCACTTTAAATTGTTTGCCTTGTTTGCTTTATTATTATATTGTTGGGGTGCTCTTATGTGTGAAAGGTCCTAACCCGGATCTAGTGTACCTTAGGTAAATGGCAATAGACCAAGGAAACTGTACGACGTATATCGATACGGTTGATCTGGTGGCCATAGTTAGTGCGACTTCTTGGTTGGTGCTTATATTCCTTAAGTCAAGTTGAGGATAATATTGAGGCTGCCATATGTTGTCAATGCACTAACTGACTTTTAGAACCCTAGTTAACTCATCTTGGCCTTTAGAAAGTAGTGAGGTAACCGGCTTTGGTGCAGACTGAAGTTGGTTGACACTCGATACTACGCTCATTGAGATCTTAAACTTGGAGGGTTTTGGTTGGCAAGTAAGTTGCCTTCTGAACAACCACCCTTGTGAAGGATCAATGATATTGAGATCCCTTAGAACCTGGTTACTTTTGTAGGACAGGATGAACCATCTAACTTCAGGGGAGGGTACTTGCCTTTGAACCTCATGCAAGCCTTTAAACCTAGGGCTATGGTGTGACTTGTTTGTGTGTGCCACATGTTTGTGATTGAGCATGACATCATGACATCATCATGCATCATAAGCATATCATTTTCCCTAACCATTTCAAGGACCAAAGGATTTATCTTTGTTCTTTGTTGCAGGTCATGGCTTCTGCTCGTAGAAACACCATCAGGATCAACTTTGTAGGGATACCTGCTAAGCTCAAGGAGTTGGTTTCCCTAGTGCCTGATCATTCCCAGTTCAACAAGAGACATGGTCACTTATTGGATCTAGTTACTTCAGGGTTCAGTGAAGACATGATGAGTGTGCTGTTTCAGTTCTTTGACCCTAAGCACCATTGCTTTACATTTCCTGATTATCAGCTGGTTCCAACCATGGAGGAGTTCTCTAAACTTCTGGGTATACCTGTTCTTGATCAGAAGCCATTCACAGGCTTAGAGAAGGAGCTTAAACCAGAAGTTATTGCTGCAGCTCTACATCTGAAGAAGTCTGACATTGTTCTAGAGACGAGAAGTGGAGTTAAAGGTATTCTTGCCAAGGTATTAGTGGATAAAGCTCAAATGTTCTTGAAGGCTATGAGCTACGATGCTTTTGAGGAGATCTTAGCCTTATTGATTTATGGCTTAGTGTTGTTCCCCAATCCTGATCAGTTCATAGACGTTCATGCCATCAACATATTCCTGAGTCACAATCCAGTGCCTACCTTACTTGGAGACATCCTACATTCTCTTCACACCCGTACTACAAGGGCAAGAGGAACTTTGATGTGCTGCATACCTTTACTTTCTAGGTGGTTTATTTCTCACCTTCCTCGCTCAGTAATGAAGAATGAGCAAGGGTTCAGATGGGCCAAGAGGATCATGTCACTTTCTCACTCAGACATCCATTGGTGCTCCAGATCTATGGAGAATGTCACCATCATTGACCGTTGTGGGGAGTTTCCTAATGTACCACTTCTAGGCATAAGAGGAGGCATCACCTACAACCCATCTCTAGCTTTACGACAGTTTGGTTACGCCCGGAGCGATGGTCCACATGACATGTTGATTCAGGGCATTGTGTTTGACTACGACAACGATCTTCAGGGTTACCGTCAGAGATTCATACGAGCTTGGGGAAAGGTAAACAGGATTGACAGCAAGACACTGGAGCCTAAGTACACCATTCCTATGGAGGCTTATCTCAGATGGGTACGATTTCGTGCTCAGACACTCATGATGCCATATCCTGCCATCCTACCAGTTACCATGGAACCTGTTGCTGAAGGAGACACAGCTTATACCATCCTTCACCCAGACATGCCTACTGATATGGAAGACTTGCAGAGATCATGGATCCAACTGAAAGAGCAAAGGGATACTTTCGAGGCTCATTACAAAGCAAGCCAAGCAAGGATCCTAGAGCTAACAAAGCTACTTCATGAGGAACGAAACCTCAACTCATACCTCAACACAAAGAGGAAACGTCCATGGGAGACTTAAAACCCCATCTTTTGTACTTATTTAGTTTTCATTTTTTGTAAGCCTAAAAGGCAAAACAAGTTATTACTAATAAAAAGTTACTTTCTTGTTTGTTTAAGCAAATTTAAATCCTGCGGTCCTTGAAAACATTGCATATGCATTCCCATATCATTGCATCACAGGTTTATAATTGTGCACAGGTTTCTCATCTTCTCGTTGTTTATTTCAGCAATGGCTCTTGAACAATCAGTTAAGGATCTCCAGGCACAGAATGCACAGTTCCAAGAGCTGATCCTGAACCTATCCAAGGGGCAGGATGAATTGAAGACACTGCTGGCCAAGAAGACTAAGAAGGCTAGAAGGTCTGCTGGGTTGCTCAACATGGGAAGAAGGTTCAAAGGTCCTGTCAAGACCAAGGAACATGTTGAAGACTATGAATCTGAAGAATCTGAGCAGGAGAGAGGCAGTCTCCACAACACTATGGGGGACTCTGATTCTGAGGCTAACTACTACCATGAGCCTAACGAAGACAAATTCAAGATGCTGGTGGATAGAATGGATGCTATGGAATTACAGAAATCATCTGGGCTGGATTTTGAGGATTTGAGCTTGATATCTGGGGTGGTCATACCCATTGGGTTCAAAGTTCCTACATTTGTTGTCTATGATGGGGTCTCTTGTCCCAAATTGCATCTGAGGTCTTATGTCAGAAGAATGCAACCCCACACTGCTGATAAAAAGTTGTGGATCCATTTCTTTCAAGAGAGTTTATCTGGAGCTCAGCTAGAGTGGTATTATCAGTTGGAGAGTGTCAACATCAGAGATTGGAATGACCTTGCTGAAGCTTTCTACAAGCAGTATCAATACAATGCTGACTTAGCCCCCACTCGCATGCAGCTTCAAAGCATGTCTATGGGTGCCAAAGAAAGCTTTAAGGAGTATGCTCAGAAGTGGAGAGACTTAGCTGGAAGAGTTCAACCCCCTTTGACTGATAGGGAGTTGGTTGATATGTTCATGTGTACGCTGAATGGTCCGTTTTACAGTCATCTCATTGGAAGCTCATCATCTGGCTTCACTGAGTTGATCATGACAGGAGAGCGAGTAGAGAATGGTATCAAGAGTGGTAAGATCCAAGTGGGCACTTCTTCATCAGGTGCTGCAAAGAAGCCTCCCACTGGGAAGAAAGAATCTAATGCTGTGTATGGTCAGCCTGATCGTAACAGAAGGCATCAGTCTGTTAGTGCAGTTCATATTTCAAATCCAACTCCTGCAACAACAGAGCAGCCTCAAGGCAACCAACAGAGGGCTAGAAGACAGTTCACTAAGATCAACATGTCAATGGCTCAGGCATTGCAACACTTGTTGAAAGCTGAACTTATTACCCTGAGGGAGGCCCCTCAGAATCCCAATGTTACCTCTCCCAAGTACAATCCCAATGCACGATGTGCATATCATTCAAACTGTCCAGGACATGATACTAATAACTGCTGGGTCTTGAAGAACAAAATTCAGGATATGATTGATGCTGGAGAAATTGAGTTTGATCCACCAGGTACTCCAAATGTGATTACAGCTCCAATGCCAAATCACGAGAAGACTGTCAACGCCATTGATGAAGATATTGATGAAGATCTGCATGTCTATTCAGTTATGGAGTTGAGCACACCATTGTCTGTTGTCAAAAAGAGATTAGCACAAGCTGGGATCTTTCCAGGTTGTCATGAAGATTGTCTATATTGTACCTATAAGCCGGATAGTTGCTTCATTTTGAGAGATGGGATTCAACGTCTCATGGATAAATATACTATAGTGTTTGAAAGAAGACCAACATCTGTAGAAAGTATGGTGGATCATCTGACTCAGGGTAAGAAGATTGAAGAGGTTGACATGGTTGACAAAGTACCACTAAGAATCACTTCAAAGGGTCCCATTAAAATCACTCATCAGGGCCTAATCAAGATTACTGCTGAAGATCCTGTGAAAGTTGTTGCTGAAGCCAGAGTAGCTCCTCTGATCATTACCACTCCTGGTCCTATTCCTTATACATCTGACAAAGCTGTGCCTTGGCACTATGGGTCTGATGTTTACATCCATGGTGTCAAGCAGGAGCCTTTACCTGATATGCCTGTTGACATTGATAATATTGCTGGATCTAGCAAGATCACTCGTAGTGGAAGAGTCTTCTCTCCTCCAGTTGCTTCTAAGAGTGCAGTTACTCCTGCTGTTACTTCCACCACCGATGCTCGGGGCAAGGGTCCTGTTATTGAGCCTGTATCTACTGATGTGCCAGCTGCTGATGACCTCTCTAAACAGATGGAAGAAGTATTGAAAATCATTCGCAAGAGTGATTATGATATTGTTGATCAGCTGGGGCATACTCCCTCAAAGATTTCTATGCTCTCCCTGTTATTATGTTCTGAGGCTCATGCCAAGTCATTGATCAAGTTTCTAAAGATGGCTCATGTACCCAGCGCAATTTCTGTGGACCAGTTTGAGAATTGTGTTGCTCACCTGACCTATGACAACGGGTTAGGATTTTCTGATGCTGACTTGACCCCTGCCAAGAGGGATCATAACAGGGCCTTGCATATTTCAATTGAATGCAGGGGCACTACCCTGTCTCATGTGCTGATAGACAATGGTTCCTCTCTGAATGTGTTGCCTAAGGAAGTCCTGAACAAGCTGAGTCTTGAAGATACGGTATTGAAGCCCAGTAATATTGTGGTAAAGGCTTTTGATGGTTCTAGAAGAGTAGTGCATGGGGAAATTGATCTTCCAATCAAGGTTGGCTCTCAGGTGTTTACTGCTACATTCTATGTGATGGATATTCGTCCTTCGTACTCATGTCTGCTTGGTCGTCCCTGGATCCATGGGGCAGGTGCTGTGACCTCCACGTTACATCAAAAGTTGAGATATCCGGTGAATGGAAAAGTTGTTACTGTCTTTGGAGAGGAAGAATACTTTGTCAGCCATGTAAACACTTTCAAGTATCTGGAAGTAGAAGGTGAATACATTGAAACTCCATGTCAGTCATTTGAAGTGGTTCCCTGGGCTGTTAAGGATTGTGTGACTCCTCCTGCTGTGAAGAAGGTTCCTGTGGTCATCAGAAACCCTCCAACAATGGCAATGGCCTCCCTCAATGATGCAAAAGCTGTGGTGGAAGAAGGTGGTTGTACTATTTGGGGTCAGCTTCCTGATATTCCATACAAGTCTGACAAGTTTGGTTTGGGTTTCACTGCAGAGTCCCAGAAGGCTGTCCGTCGTGCCCGTGCTGTTCGTATCACCAATCAAGGGGTTATCAATGCTGTGGGAGATCAAGATGAAGACTACAACTTGGAGGCATGGATTTTTCCTACTGTGGGTGCTGGACTCAATAATTGGACAGCTGAAGATGTTATCCCTATCTCCTTTAGTCAGGAGTAAATACTATTACTGTGTTATGTTTTTAAATTTATAATTTCTGGAACAATTAAAACTTTCAAGCCATGTGCCTTACCCGGGGCACAATGGTGTGCTTGTTACGGGTTGTCATTTCATTTGCATACTGCATTCAATAAAATCAGTGGACGTTTCGTTTTCGTAAATATTGTGTTCCTTGTCTTTCTTTTTCTTTTATTTTTGCTTTATCAGCTATGTGTTCTTACACACACCCACGTCACTAAAATGCAGACCCTCATCCACTCTGGATCCAGTTGATAACAGTTCTACTATTGCCAATTACAATTTCGAGAATCCGATCTATCAAACTGAAGACGGAGACGAGGACGATTGTGAAATACCTGTAGAGCTCGCTAGGTTGTTACAACAAGAAGAGAAAGCTATACAGCCACATGAAGAGCCAGTCGAAGTTGTGAATCTGGGAACTGAAGAAAACAGAAGAGAGGTCAAAATAGGGGCTGATTTAGAGGACAGTGTCAAGAGCAGGTTGGTTCAGATGCTACGTGACTATATGGAGATCTTTGCTTGGTCTTATGAAGATATGCCAGGGTTGGATACGGACATTGTGGTTCACCGTTTGCCAGTGAAAGAAGATTGTCGTCCAAAGAAGCAGAAGGTTCGTCGTATGCGTCCTGAAATGGCAGAAAAGATCAAAGCAGAGGTAATGAAACAGTTCAATGCAGGGTTCTTGGCCGTAACTTCTTATCCTCAGTGGGTTGCAAATGTGGTACCAGTTCCTAAGAAAGATGGTAAGGTACGTATGTGTGTAGACTACAGAGATCTGAACAAGGCTAGCCCTAAAGATGACTTTCCACTTCCTCATATTGATATCCTGGTAGACAACACTGCTCAGCATAAGGTATTCTCTTTTATGGATGGTTTCTCTGGTTACAATCAAATCAAGATGGCACCTGAAGATATGGAGAAGACTACATTTGTGACACAGTGGGGCACCTTTTGCTATAAGGTAATGCCATTTGGTTTGAAGAATGCAGGGGCAACATATCAGCGTGCTATGGTGGCTTTGTTTCATGATATGATTCATCATGAGATAGAGGTATATGTGGATGATATGATAGCCAGGTCTCAGAATGAAGAACAACATCTTGATCATCTGCACAAGTTGTTTGAGAGGTTAAAGAAATACAGGTTGAGATTAAATCCAAACAAGTGTACTTTTGGAGTTAGATCTGGAAAGCTCCTGGGTTTCATTGTCAGTGGAAAAGGTATTGAAGTAGATCCTGCAAAAGTGAAAGCTATACGAGAGATGCCAGCTCCCCGTACTGAGAAGGAGGTTAGAGGTTTCTTGGGACGATTGAACTACATTGCAAGATTTATTTCCCAATTAACTACCATCTGTGAGCCAATCTTCAAGTTGTTGAAGAAAGATCAGGTGATGGAATGGAATGATGAGTGCCAGACTGCCTTTGATGAAATCAAGAGATATTTGCTAGAACCTCCAATTTTAATGCCACCAGTTGATGGAAGACCCTTGATTATGTATTTAACAGTATTAGACAACTCAATGGGGTGTGTATTGGGGCAACATGACGAGTCTGGTCGAAAAGAGCAGGAAATATACTACCTTAGCAAAAAGTTTACCGACTGTGAAACAAGATACTCACTGCTCGAGAAAACTTGCTGCGCTTTGGCATGGGCTGCTCGCCGACTAAGACAGTATATGTTGACCCATACTACCTTGTTGATTTCGAAGATGGATCCAATCAAGTATATATTTGAGAAACCTGCTCTTTCCGGAAGAATTGCAAGATGGCAAATGATCTTGACGGAATATGATATACAGTATACTACTCAGAAGGCCATTAAGGGGAGTGTTGTTGCTGATCATTTGGCTCATCAAGCAGTAGATGATTACCAGTCAATGAATTTTGAGTTCCCTGATGAAGACATTATGTCTGTTACCAAAGAACCTGAACAATATGACGGACTTGAACAAGGATCCCGATGGACTATGGTTTTTGATGGTGCCTCCAATGCACATGGTAATGGTGTTGGTGTTGTGATTAGCTCCCCTGAAGGTTGTCATACCCCGATTACTGCCAGACTTTGTTTCTATTGTACCAATAACATGGCTGAGTATGAGGCATGTATCATGGGTATGCAAGTTGCTATTGATATGAAGATTCAGTTCCTTGAGAATTATGAAGGATGCAGGCTTGGAGGAAGATGAGTGGATTCAGACTCGACTTGACCAGATAAATTTGATTGATGAGAAAAGGTTAGCAGCAGTTTGTCATGGCCAGATGTACCAGAAACGGATGATCAAAGCTTTTAACAAGAAGGTTAGGCCAAAGGTATATCAGGCTGGTGACTTGGTAATCAAGCGTATCATATTACCACAGGGTGATCCTAGGGGCAAGTGGACTCCAACATATGAGGGACCATTTGTAGTCAAGACAGTGTTCTCAGGAGGTGCCATGATACTGACTACAATGGATGGTGAAGACTTCCCACAACCTGTAAACGCAGACATAGTTAAAAAATACTACGCATAAAAAGAGACCCGCTAGGTTGACAGGCCTAGGCAAAAATAAGGGCATCCCGGCAAACCAAAAGGGTTTGGGCAAAAATTAGGGATATATATATAAAAAGATGTACACCCGGCAAGTCGAAAACCTGAAAAGGCGGCTTGGGCAAAAAAGGGTATCCCGGTGGATTGAAAACCTGAAAGGGCAATCCAGGCAAAAGTTAGGGATTAAAGCGTATGACTATGTCTCGTTTGGATCACTCATGAAACCGCAACCAGTTGTACTACTTACTCAAGCTCAAACAGATAAAGCTCAATCCAATCGTTTCCGTCTCAACAGCAAGAAGATGAGATACTTGAGTGGCAATAGTAGAATTGAAACTCAATAGGATTATTTCCCACATAGCTGATTCTTTTTGTAAAGCTTCATGACAAAATTCTCTTACTAGGGTTTATGTCTCCTTGTACAAATTTACCCGTGTATGGGTCACTTTTGATATAAATAAATTCCATCTTTTGAATCCAGATTCACTTTTACCCTATTTACATAAGCGAAACGTCCATTGGTTGTGTTTGAATGTATGTATGCCTTTGAATATGATTGATGTTTACCAGAAACGCATGTATGCTTTTAATATGATTGATGTTTACCAGAAATGCATGAAAATGCAGTAATAGTATTTACTAAGGACGAACGAGGGAAGGATTTCAACGAAGCTTCGCCGGTTCATCTTTACAAGACAGTTACAAACCATCAGTAGGACTAATCCATTTTCACAAAGTCTAATCTCCCCTGGAATTTATATCCATCTCTTTTATCCTCATACGGATATACGGGAAATTACTTTCCAATAAGGGCACGATGAACGAAGACGGGATGTTATACTTATCCTACTATCAAACGAAAACGAAGGTTATCTATACCCTACTATCCCCAACAACGGGAGGTTATCTATACCTTGTTATCCCCAACAACGGGAGGTTATCTATACCTTGTTATCCCCAGCAGACGGAGGGTTATATATTCTTCAACAACGAATCGGGATTTATTTTCCTTGGCCAGCAGTTGTTATACAAGGATATCCAGACACTTCCAGCAGTGTCATAGCATACATACATCATTTACATCATACCATAACATATATGTCTATAGTACATTACCTAAGTGCATCATGTCATACATGCATACATAAAGCATAAACTAATGTTGTTATACAGAATGCTACCTTGTTTTCAGGTTAATTATCCAACAAACAATCTTATGATCTTTGGGACTGCTTTATTGTAACCTCAGGGTTACTTTATCCTCCTGATGAGCTTCTTATTACTTTGGGACTGCTTTATTGTAACCTCAGGGTTATTTTATCCTCCTGATAGCCTCTCATGACTTCAAGACTGCTTTAGAGCTACTGATTGCTCTATCCTCCTGAAATCATCCTATTACTTCAAGACTGCTTTAGAGTTATTCATTGCTCTATCCTCATGAGGTCATATTACTACTTCAAGACTGCTTTAGAGCTATTCATTGCTCTATCCTCCTGAAGCCATCTAATTATTTCAAGACTGCTTTAGAGTTATCCATTGCTCTATCCTCCTGAAATTACATTATTATTTCAAGACTGCTTTAGAGCTATCCATTGCTCTATCCTCCTGAAATCATTACTTCAAGACTGCTTTAGAGCTATTGATTGCTCTATCCTCCTGAAGACATATCACATTATTACTTCAAGACTGCTTTAGAGCTATTGATTGCTCTATCCTTCTGAAGACATATCACATTATTATTTCAAGACTGCTTTAGAGCCATTCATTGTTCTATCCTCCTGAAATCATATCATTGCTTCAAGACTGCTTTAGGGTTATCACTATTGATTGCTCTATCCTCATGAAGACATGCTGCTACATCATTATTATTCCAGATTGCTGACAGCTTTCATCATACACCCATATTTTGAACTGCTCCCCCCCTAGTGGCATCTTTAAGCCCACTCAATCATATTCAACTAGCCATCTGTACCACTCTAGTGCACTGGTGAGTGCAAATTTTTGGGCTTTTGTGTTCAATCCCCTTCAACCTTCCAGGTTACGACTGGCAAATATACCAATCTAACCCCTCAGGTTTCAGAAAATTGAACAGGGGCAGCTGTTGCACCCCAAAATTTGCCCTCACAATACAAGACTTTGTGTTCTAAGAAGGTTCACAAGGTTCACAAGTTCTCCAACAACTTGCATAACCTTTCATGAAGTTCATAAAGTCCACAAGCTACTTTATGAAGGTTCACAAGGTTCACAAGTCCCACAGTGCTTTCAAGACCTTTCATGAGGTTCATGAAGTCCATAGGTTGCTTCTTGAAGGTTCACAAGGTTCACAAGATTCAAAATGTTTACAAAGCTTTCCTAAGGGTCATGGGGCCTACAAAGCCACTTCATGAAGTTCATAAAGTCCACAAGCTACTTTATGAAGGTTCACAAGGTTCACAAGTCCCACAGTGCTTTCAAGAACTTTCATGAGGTTCATGAAGTCCATAGGTTGCTTCTTGAAGGTTCACAAGGTTCACAAGATTCACAATGTTTACAAAGCTTTCCTAAGGGTCATGGGGCCTACAAAGCCACTTCATGATGTTCACAAGGTTCACAAGCTTCACAATACCTCCCATGAGTATCACAAGATATCTTATGAAGATTCACAAGGTTCACAAAGTTCACAATTGGTCAGAAGAGTTGACAACTCCCTCAGACAATGCACCTCCTAAGCAGTGCATCCAAAACTAGGGTTTTGACTTTAATCAGGCTAAATGGACTTCCAAGACTTCAAGTGAGCTTCATAACATCTTATATGTGTATAAGAACCCCCATGTCAAGTTTCAAGACTTTTCTCAAAAGTTTGCTCAGTCAGATGATCAGATAAGTCAAAAGCAGTCAATGCAGTTAAAAAGTCAAACTGAGGTCAACTGTGGTCAAACCAAAGTCAAACTTCATGATTTTTTTGCCAACATCAAAGAGGGATTTGGTCCCAGGGGTATTTTGGTCATTTTACACAAATTCTACCAATTCCTTGAAGCCGGGCTGTTATTAAAATTCTGAGGCATTTGATGCGTTATGGTTTTGAGGCATTTATCAATCACCAGTTCTGATCATATTGAGATTTGGCATTTGGTCAGTGGAGTTTAATTACGATTAGTTTCGCTGTTGATGCTGAAAACGTTGTGACCATGGCGCACATCCGTGTTTGGTTATGAAATTGCTGGCTAGAATTTAAGTTGGAATGCAAGTGAATTTAATCAGTGGATGAGATTAGGATTACGGGCGAGACAAGTACACAGACAAGAATATCATTCGTGAATATTTATGGTTTATGACTAAGTTAATGATTTTAAATATTTGTGGATTTATTCGCAAACGTTTATAATTTATAACTAAGAAATAAATATAAATTCAAAGCTGAACAGTCATGGATATATAAATGAAGTTCTGACATTTTCATTTCATAAAAGATATCATGATACAAAAAGGAATAAATTGTTTCACATTCTGAATTGCTGTAAAATTTCAACTACAGATGTTACTTCTATCCTAAAAAGCCCTAAGTCCTAAAGAATTCTAAGTCTTCATGATGTCCCTCGATCTTCACCGCAAATCTCTGATTAACCTGCACAAAGAGAAACAGAACAAAACAGAAGCAGAGAAGGGTTAGAAGTTTGTTTTCGACACTCTCAGAACAGCGTCATCATCGAGTGCCGGGAGTGGCACAACCGAAGCTGCGTCCTACCCCCGTTACCGATCCACGCCATTGGCGTCAGATAAGGTAATAATGTTCTTATCCACGGGATAGCCAAGAGAGAAAGAGTGAAAAGAAGTTTGGGCCGATAAAGGGTTTGCCGCGAATAGGACTTTGTTTCAAAACCAAAATGATTGCCTTTCATCAAGTAAATAATAACTAGCAAGTAAATTCTCCAAGTTGATAATCAAGCTGAACTGAGATATGAATCACATTCACCAATTCCCATTAATTCTGAACCAACACCAAGGTAAACGCTAGCCAGCTCAGGTTCAAGCCCGGATGCCGACGGGTCTGAACCATTTTTCATCACCGAAATCAAAGGCAACGTAATCGAAAGCAACATAATCGAAGGTAAAGAGTGGTAGCATCTCTTTCAACAGTTCAGACAAGATGTCATCATCACCGCGTGACCTCTCTCGGCGGCGTCGACTCGGCAGTACCCGCACCACCAGTTCCCTCTGAAAGAAGAAAAAGAAAAGTCAGTAAACTTGTATCAGAAGACCAAAGATGAAAAGCTGAACTGAAAAGCTACATATCAGTTGCATCAGTTTATCAAAAAAGACTATCAGAAAAGACGGGCTGATCCAAATGGGATACTAAAACCAAGCGTATCGTATCAAGATTGGTTCATCAGTTCACAAACCCAGAAAGCATGTTCCAACATCATTCTGAACCACATTCAAACATCTGACCATACAAGCAAAGAACACAACAAGAAGGGATGTAGAAAGCGTCACAGCAGGGCTCCGTATCAGAAACCGTGAAGGACTCCAATCCATTATCAAACAAATCGGATGAATATCTGAGCCAGCCTCAATGGAATTCGAATTAGGGGCCAAACTGGAACTCATATCCAAAGATTCTGAAAAAAAACCAGTTCATTCAAAAGGGATCCACGCCTGAAAAAACAGATCAATCCAGTTATCAGACAGATCAAATAAAAATCCAGTTTATCCAGATGAAATCTAGTTAATCCAAAATGGAATCAAATCCGGAACCGAATCAGAGAAAAAAAGACCAATCAAGGCAAGATTGAAAAGGAAATCCCAATCAAATCGAAATAACATCAGTTTCCAAAAACTCCACAAAATCAAATCGAATCCCTCGAAAATCAATAAGAGAAAAAAAAAACGTCAATCCAAAGTCGCAAGGCCCATACGAAAAAAAAAGATATAAAGGAATGATACAACCTCTTTCAAAACCCTAACTGCGGAGAACACCAAAAAGCGGCGAAGAGGACGAATCGCGAAACCCTAAACGATCGTGAATCTGAACGAAGGGGAGTTGAAAAGCGAAGATCGCCACCGTTGTTCGTGGAAACAAGGGCAATCAACGCGTAGCCTCAGTTTCCATCATAGGCTTTCCGACGCGGGACCTTTCACCGAACCATTATCGAAAACGTAAGCATCATATTTTTCTCACGATTGTCGTTTTCTTTTCAGGTTTGGAATGAGAGAAATCGGAGGGGACAAGATCATGATGAGATTGCGAGAGAATGAAGACGAATGCGGCGCTGTGGAGGCCAAAGGGGGATTAGGGTTACCCTAATCTAATCCCTCCCCCCTTTTTCCTTTGTGTTCGAAGACAGGGTTGAGTCCGGGAGTGATGACCGACCCAACCCATTTGTTTAAAGCTTTTTTTATATATTTTTTAACAATAAACTCTTTTTAAAAAAAGCTAATTTCTGTTTTTAAAATAAATAACATTTAAATTTTTAATAAATAAATTAATCTCTGTTTGTTTTAAAATAATAAAAACCTTTTTTATAATAATAAATAAAAACCTTTTTTTTAAAATAAATAACTTAAAATCTTTTTTTAAAAAAAAATAAAAATTAAAAACTTTTTCTTAATACAAGTTGAAACCCTTTTTTAAGATTAAAATTAAAGTATTTTTTTAAAAAACTAACATTATTCTTTCTTTTATAAATTAAATTAAAATCTTTTTTCAAAACAATAAAAACTCTAAATTTACATCCTTTTCTGGACTGTCTCATTATCCACTGTATTTATGCCTAACCCTACTAACATCCTCTTGTTTTGTGTTGTTCAACTGATTGTTTTAAATTCGTTTATCATTGGTTAAATTTTTCATTATCATATTGTATCTGCTCCTCTCATGTAACCTCGCGAATCCTAACAATCGCGCTTTAATTTCTGCCTTTAAATTTCTGCTCGCATGGTTAAATTAGGACATTATCTCTCTGTTTGCATGATTCAATTATCTCACGTGTTTACCACACTTCTGTCACACTACACACATCCGAAGGAATTAGGTCTAGCATATGACCGCCGCGTCAATAGTCCTCAACCTCAAAACTACAAACTACAAACCCTAAATTTTTCACAAATGCCTCGCCGCAGGCAAAATTACAACTTTTACCCCTAGCATTAGGTCAAAGAGCCGCCGCGCTCATTTTAGGGTTTCCCGCCGTGGAATCCCTAACCTAATTTAACCCTAATTACAACTTAGCAATTCAACATAGAGATTTGGAGTTTCTACACTCCACGTAAGCGTGTCCTTAAGACATGTTTATTCCCCGTGAGACCTTGACCACAGTCAAGAAGTCTCTAACCTCCCTTTTGAGGGGAACTACGATTACTCTGATTCCACTCCCGTAAGGATACGTAGGCACAAGATGCGATGTCTTGCCGAGTAAACTTAGAATTAACCCCCTTTATTATTTATTATTGCTTATTTATATTTTATTTATCTTTGCTATTTAATTATTTTGCTTATTATTTTGTAATTGTTTCTTGGATGTAAAGTTGTTTAATTATCTAATTATTATTATGGTTAGTAATTAGGGAGTGTAACAACATGTATGTAATATTAAAATAAATTTAGATCACTTTTAAATAAAGATAATTAAAATAAACACGTCACACACGTAAGTCGATTTTAATCGCCGTCTCACTTCCTAAGGATATCCCTCAAGTTGCCTACGAATAATGGTTAAGTGGGGTGTATAAAGCAAGTCCCTCAAATAAAAAAATCATCAAAGTCCCTTATGGTTGCCTTTACGAATCAAGTCCCTTTCGAAAAATGATGATGGTCCCTTATATGTGCTTATTACATCCCACAATGGCCTTCAAAGTCAAATTGTCCCTCACATACCCCTTAACATCCAAAGTAAGGACTACCTACTCCATTATAGTAGGGATAGTCTTACTAAAGGAAAGAATGAAGAATAAGAAAGACCTTTAAACATTAGGCTAGGTTACTCCTAGGTGCTTGCTCACTTCAAAATCGTTTCGCACTTAAACAAATTTTCAACAAGTTTTCAAACAAGTTCTTAACACATCCTTACATGGATTATTTATTAACTATTCTGAAAATTTTCTATTCACACACTACAATTTCAAAACAATTCAAAAGTGAGCTTAAGTACCTAAGAGCCCATGGATAACCATGGATGAAAAGGATGCTAATACCTTCCCTTTTCATAACCTACCCCCCGGACCCAAAATATTCTCTAAGGTCTTTCCTGTTCTTTTATAACCTTTCCTTATGGATAAAATAAAAGTCGGTGGCGACTCTTGCTATCCGCAACATTGTTTAAAGTCAGTTCTCCCACCGTGTTACAATGGTATCCAGGAAGATTGGAGTTCATGGTTTCCTTTTGCATTTCCTGATGGAAAAAGCCCGAAAGTTTGCCGAGAAGGGTCGCTGGGATGTATTCAATGCCTTCTTATCCCTTTGCATTTATAGGATCGTGCTATTCCCAAGTCATCCGGACTTCATAAGCATGGATGCTTGCCACATATTTGCCTCCGGTAATCCAGTACCCACTCTCCTCAGAGACGTCTACCATTCAGTTCACAGCAAGAACGAAAACAGAAAGGGGAAGAGCGTGGCATGTTGTGCTCCTTTACTGTATAAGTGGTTTGCTAGCCATCTTCCTAAGTCAGGGCCGTTCATTGATTCTGTTGAGTCTTCACCCTGGTCTGCACGTTTGATGGGTTTGACTGCTGACAATATTATCTGGTTTGATAGAGATCTGTTGGGCAAAGATATTGTGTATAGCTGTTGTGGCTTTCCTAACGTCCCCCTGGTCGGAAGGAATGGATGTATCAACTACAATCCATCTCTGCTAGTACGACAATTCGTGTATGCACTACGAGGTCCTCCCGAAGAGGAAGAGATACGGGAATCTCTGTATCTCACAGGGTTGCTTGAAGGTGACACTTTGGTCAAGGTACAGAATGCTTGGAGCAAAATTCACCGAAAGGGGAAAGTCTTGCTAGGAAAAAGCAACAACAAGGCCTTTGATCCGTATGTGACTTGGGTTCGAGAAAGAGCCGCCAAGTTTCTAATGTTGTTTCCTGCTATGGAACCATTGTATCCTCCTGTGCACAAAGAGCCTACTACAGTTGATATTCAGAAATTCAACCAGGTACCCCAAGAGAAGGAAGAGCTATGAAAGGCCAACGAAGAGTTGGAGAAAGAGATCGCTCAACTTCAAAAAGAGAAAAGTGAAGCCGTTTATACCTGTAAGAAGCAGACTGAGATGATCAACCATTTAGGCTCCAACCTGACCAAAGAAACTGATGCTAGGGAACATCTGGGGTTGGACCTGAAGTCAGTACACGGCGTGTTGACAACCAAGAAACAGGATCTGGACAGAGTGTACTGGAAGCTAACCCAATACGAGAGGGTCTGGAGTAGCACCCTAGCCAAATACAAAGAGCGGGAAGAAAAGCTGAAGCAGCAAGTAGCCGAGCTAGAAGCTCAGATTATGGTGAAAGACAAGAAGATAGAGGCTGAAGCCTCACTGCGACGAGACGTCCAGTATAGATTGGCTGAGGCCAAGGCGAATTTACAAGATTTTCAACTTCGGGCTGATGCTAAGAGGAGTAGAGTCGAGAACCATTATGAAGAAGGTGTTTCTAGGGGCGTTGCCGAGAACCTCCCAGAGTCCATCCGGCAGAGGGACCTGCTGGCCCAGGGTTTGCTTACTCAGTCAGATCATCCCGCTACAAAGAAGTTGTTAGAAGATCTTTGTGCCCGTGGCCGCACCTGATCTTTTTGTATTTTCTTTGTACATTTTATGCATTGATATGCTGATCACCGCTAGGTCTGTTGGTTGGGGTCATGCCTTGTTGCTTCAGTTGTATGTGATTACAGTTGTACGCTACCCGAGCGGGCTTTTCAGATGAATATATGAGGATTTCTTTTCCATGATTGGATGATAGACTTTATTTGTCTCGGAAACTAGGATCGGGGGGAATCTCCCCAAGGCACAGACACACGTTTGCATTTGCATGAAGCATTTGCATGACGAGCACCTTGTCGTTTTTCTAACCCTTTGTGTATGCAGGTTGTTCCAGAATTGACCGAAGACCGATCCACCGCTATCCGACCAGAGCGAATCAAGCTAGAGCAATGGAACAAGTGCAAACTGACGTTCAGGAACTCCGAGAGAGGATGGACCGCTTCATGGAGCTAATGCAAGTGGTTACCAACGGCCAAGACCAGCTCAGAACACTGGTCCAGCCTCTGATCTCAAGGGTTGACAACAATGGTGTGCTGCATGGAGGGAGCGTCCCATTCCCTCCTCCTGTTGAAACTCCTCAGGGTGGCAATGTGATCACTAACGTCGGGCTCAACGGTAATACGACTGGCGTCGGTAATGGAAACTTTGAAGCCAATGGCAACACTGGACTAGGCAATGGCAACACAAGTGCTGGAAATCTATATGGGCCTCAGCCATGGCTAGAAGATCGTCAAGAAGATTTGTTCTTACAGAGGAGTGTTGAAGGAGAACTGACTGCTGAAGCACGTCTGAGGTTTAAGGCACTCGAGGACAAAATGAGGAATTTCGAGAACCAGAACACTATGGGCGTCGACATGACTAAACTGGGATTGATTTCTGATTTCAAGGTGCCTCATAAATTCAAGGTACCCGACTTTGAGAAATACAAGGGCACCACTTGCCCTCGTGTCCACTTAAGGTCATACTACCGAAAGATGTCCGCTCACTCTGAAGACGAGAAGCTGCTGATGCACTTCTTTCAGGATAGCTTGTTCGGGCCATCCTTGGAATGGTACATGGGTTTGGAACTCACCAGTGTGCGCACATGGAAAAAACTGGCTGAGGCCTTTGTACACCATTATCAGTATAACAGTGACTTGGCTCTGAACCGGGTTCAACTGCAGAACTTGTCATAGAGGAACAACGAGGGGTTCAAAGAATATGCCCAGAGATGGCGTGAATTAGCAGCTAGAGTTCAGCCGCCGATGGTTGAACGAGAGCTTGTTGAGATGTTTGTAGCCACTCTCCCGGGGGTCTATTACGAGAAATTAGTCAGTGGTATGTCAGGGAGTTTCTCTGATCTCATCATTACTGGCGAGCACGTTGAAAATGGGATCAAGTTGGGAAAAATTCAATGTGGTGATCTATCCTCAGCAGGAGGAGGAAAGAAACTATACGGTAACAAAAGGCGTGAAGGAGAGACGAGCGTCGTGTCTAACGCTCGAAGGAAGGGTAAGGGCCAGCGCCAACAGGTGGCTAGCATAACCATCCCTGCTGTCCAGCAACCCCAGCCGCAGCAGCAGCAGCCAAATCAACAAGGGTACAGAAGGTATCAAAACAGGGCACCTCTGTCAAGTCGTCACCTTGAGACACCGCCCATGTCTTATGCTCAGCTGTTACAGACTCTGCTTCAGTTACAGCTAGTCCAGAAAAGAACCCTGGCTCCCTTGACAGGGGCACCTCCACAGGGTTATGATGCGAATGCAACGTGTGATTTTCACTCAGGGGCACCCGGCCACACGATAGAAAACTGCAAATCCTTCAAACACAAGGTATAAGATATGGTGGATGCTAAGATCATCAATTTCTCAGATAATGTGTCGAATGTCACAAAGAATCCTATGTCGAACCATATGGGAGGTAGGGTGAATGCCATTATTGAAGAAGAGAACTTAGATTTGTTGACTGATGTCAAGGTCTGAAGACACCGCTTAGCTTCGTTAAAGCCAAGCTGATGAAGAAAGGCTTCTTTCTGGGCTGTGGAGAATTGTGTATGGGTTGTGCGACTCGTCCTGATGGATGTGAACAGTTGACAATAGGGATTCAGAGTCTGATGACCGAAGGAATCTTGCAGTTTAGCCGAAGGTTCGAATGTTGATCTGGAGAGGTAATGCTGAAGCAGGATGATGAGGTTGCCACCATCACCATCCCTCGCCAGACGATAACCATTTCTGCACCCAGGCCGCCCACAGTCACCATCACAAAGGCTGGGCCGATACCTTTTGAAAGCACCAACGCTGTCCCGTGGAATTATGGGGCAGACGTCTACTGTAACGGACATAAATTGGAACTAGAACCATCTAGGCAGCCTGTGGATAACCTAGTGGGAACTGGCGGAATCACACGCAGCGGAAGAGTATTTGCTCCACCTGAGATTGTAGTGGACAAAGCAGATAAAGCTGAGAAAATTGATAAGGGAAAGAGTAAAGTCGTTGAGGAGACCCCTCGTGGGGGTAGAGAAGGACTTACTTGTAAAGGACGCTGAAGAGTTCATGAGGTTGATCAAGAAGAGTGATTACAGGATCATTGACCATCTTCATCAAACACCCTTGAAAATTTCCATCCTAAATTTGTTGCTGTGTTCGGAGTCACATCGTAACACGCTGTTAAAGGTTTTGAATGTCGCGTATGTACCGCAAGAGATCTCGGTCAATCAGTTGGAAGGGGTAGTAGCCCACGTGAATGCTGGAAACGGGTTAGGGTTCATCGACCTGGAGCTGACGCCAAAGGGAAGAAACCACAATAGTGCCCTGCACATCTCGATAGAGTGTAGGGGAACAGTTATGTCTCATGTGTTGGTAGACACTGGGTCATTGCTCAATGTTCTTCCGAAGAAAGCATTGATGAAGCTGGATACTAGAGGATTGATTTGCACACCCAGTGATTTGGTCGTGAAGGCTTTCGATGGAACCAAGCGTCATGTCTTTGGATAGGTAACTCTGCCAATCCAAGTTAGGCCGGAAACTTTCGACGCAGTCTTCTACATCATGGACATCATGCCCGCCTACAACTGTCTGTTAGGCCGGTCATGGATCCATTCTGCTGGTGCCGTGACCTCCACGTTGCACCAGAAGCTCAAGTATGCTGTCGGAGGCAGCATTGTAATTGTATGTGGCGAGGAAGACATAATGGTGAGCCATTTGTCGTCCTTCAAATATGTTGAGATGGATGGGGAAATCCACGAAACCCTATGTCAGGCATTCGAAGTTGTTAAAGTCAAGGACGTGACTCTAGTAATGACTGAGAAACCAGAGATGACTCTCTCGTCCTTCAAGGAAGCCCGGGTCGTTGTTCAAGCCGGATCTACCCCAGGCTGGGGGCAGGTTCTAGAAATACCTAACAAACAGGACAAGTTTGGGTTAGGATACTCTCCTACGGCTGAAGCCTCCTCTTCTCACAGTGCGTCGCGAGGTAAAGGGCCGATCTAGTTTACCAGTGGCGGGGTGATATTTGAAAGTGTCAACGCAGTGTCTGAAGACGGCGAAGACAGCGATTACGACCTGGATTCTTGGATCCAGCCAAGCAAACCAGGCCAAAACCTCACCAACTGGTCCATCAGGGATACCATCCACGTGACAGGCAAAGAGTAATGATTTACTTTCTCCAATTATTGTACAACCCTATGTCCTACCCGGGACATAGTGGTTTTATTGTCAGGGCCTTGTTTGATTATGTACATGCATTTTACCAATAAATCAAAAGGCATTTTTCTTCGCGTTCAAAATGTTGTGATCTCTGTTATTCCTGTTTTATATTTGTTTTGAAAAACAATAAAATGGCAATAAGGTTTGTGCTAACCTGCATATCCTTGTTTTAAGCTTAACCCTTGTTATTGCAGGATCCACATAGCAGATGACATCGACTCTGGACCTTCTACGACTCACTTCGACTTCGATTGCCCGATCTATCAAGCCGAAGAAGAGATTGATGAAGAAGAAGACCTTCCCGAAGAGTTGGCCTGCTTGTTGAAACAAGAAGAGAAAGTTATTCTGCCTCACGAGGAGGAGATTGAGATTGTGAATCTGGGTTCTGAAGAGCTGGTCAGGAACGTCAGGATAGGGGCTGCATTGTAGAGTGATGTCAAGTATAGATTGGTCGAGATGCTGAGAGAGTATAGTGACATATTTGCTTGGTCATACGAAGATATGCCCGGACTTGATACTGACATCGTGGTCCATCACTTGCCGCTGCGAGAAGATTGTCCTCCCGTTAAGCAGAAGCTTAGGAGGACACGACCAGATATGGCCGTTAAGATCAAAGAAGAAGTGCAAAAACAGCTTGATGCTGGCTTCTTAGCGGTCACTACTTACCCTCTATGGGTCGCCAACATAGTGCCTGTACCGAAGAAGGACGGTAAGGTGCGAATGTGCGTCGATTATCGGGATTTGAATAGGGCGAGCCCTAAAGATGATTTCCCGCCCCCTCATATTGATGTGTTGGTCGACAATACAACTCAGTTCTCCGTATTTTCATTCATGGATGGCTTCTCCGGCTACAATCAAATCAAGATGGCGTCGGAGGACATGGAGAAAACTACATTTATTACACCTTGGGGAACATTTTGTTACAAGGTAATGCCTTTCGTTCTGAAGAACGCAGGGGCCAGTTACCAACGAGCAATGGTCACTCTGTTTCACGACATGATTCATCATGAGATTGAAGTCTATGTTGATAACATGATTGCGAAGTCCCAAACGGAGGAGGGACATCTGGTCAATTTGCTGAAGCTTTTTGAGAGGCTTAAGAAGTTCAGGTTGAGGCTGAATCCTAACAAGTGTACTTTCGGAGTACGATTTAGAAAACTACCGGGGTTTATCATGAGTGAAAGAGGCATTGAGGTTGATCCTGCGAAGATAAAAGCAATCCAAGAAATGCCAGCGCCAAAAATCGAAAAAGAAGTTCGTGGTTTCTTGGGCAGAAAAAACTACATTGCAAGGTTTATCTCTCAGCTCACGGCCACGTGTGAACCGATGTTCAAACTACTGAAAAAAGATCAGGCGATTATCTAGAACGAGGATTTCCAGAAGGCATTTGATAAGATAAATTAGTATCTGTAGGAACCTCCTATCTTGATACCCCCAGTGGCCGGAAGACCCTTAATCATGTACTTGACAGTTTTTAAGAATAGTATGGGGTGTGTTCTCGGTCAGCACGACGAGACGGGCAGAAAGGAGCATGCCATTTACTATTTGAGTAAAAAGTTCACAGATTGTGAATCTCGTTACTCAATGCTGGAGAAAATGTGTTGTGCACTCGCCTGGGATGCCAAACATTTACGACAGTACATGCTTAACCACACAACCATGCTAATTTCGAAAATGGATCCGATCAAGTACGTCTTCGAGAAGCAGGCACTCTCGGGCAGGATTTCCAGATGGCAAATGGTGTTGACAGAATATGATATTCAGTATGTTTCCCAGAAGGCCATCAAGGGAAGCGTATTGTCTGAATACCTTGCCGAACAGTCGATCAAATATTATCAGCCGATGAAGTTTGAATTCCCTGATGAGGATATCATGTTTCTCAAGGTAAAAGATTGTGATGAACCGTTGCCCGACGAGGGTCCAGATAGGAAATCCCAATGGAAATTGATATTTGACTGGGCGGTTAATTCTTACGGAAGTGGCATAGGGGCAATCATCACGACTCCCCATGGATCCCACATCCCATTCACCGCTAGACTGACGTTTCCAGTCACCAATAATGAAGCAGAGTACGAAGCATGCATCATGGGTCTAGAAGAAGCAATTGATTTGAGAATCAAGAACCTAGATGTATATGGTGACTCGGCACTTGTGATCAACCAGATTAAAGGGGAGTGGGAGACTCGTCAATCGAATTTGGTGTCGTACATGAATTATGCCAGAAGGCTGCTTCTGTTCTTTGATCAAGTGGAACTCCATCATGTGCCCATAGCTGAAAATTAGATGGCTGATGCCCTAGCCACGTTGGCTTCGATGTATAAAGTCAATTTTTGGAATGAAGCTCGAAGAATTGTCCTTTCTCGTCTTGATAGACCTGCATTCGTCTTTGCGATCGAGGAAGCCTCCGATGGCAAGCCATGGTTCCATGACATCCAGACCTTCCTTATGACTAAGGAGCATCCGGCGGGAGCGTCAACCCAGGATAAGAAGACTCTGAGGAGGCTGTCTGGAAATTTTTATCTCAATCCTGATGGAGTTCTGTATAAAAGAAACCACGATCTCGTGCTACTCAGATGTGTAGATGAGAAAGAAGCAAGTATGCTCATGGAAGAAGTCCATGAAGGCACATTTGGTACGCACGCCGGCGAGCACGCTATGACAAGAAAAATCCTAAGAGCAGGATATTACTGGCTGACGATGGAGTCAGATTGCTTCAAATTCGCGAAAAGATGTCATAAATTCCAGATTTATGCTGATAAGATTCATGTGCCGCCGTGCCCATTGAATGTCATGTCCTCCCTGTGGCCGTTCTCCATGTGGGGCATCGACATGATAGGAAAGATCGAGCCCACTGCATCTAATGGTCATCGCTTCATTTTAGTAGCCATCGACTACTTCACCAAGTGGGTGGAGGCAGCCTCGTATGCTAACGTGACCAAGCAGGTGGTGGCTAAATTCATAAAGAGGGACATCATCTGTCGATACGGAATTCCCGAGCAGATCATTAGTGATAATGGTTCGAATCTAAATAACAAGGTGATGAAGGAGTTATGCCAAAGTTTCAAGATTGAACACCAAAACTCATCTCTTTACCGGCCGAAGATGAATGGCGCCGTTGAAGCAGCTAACAAAAACATTAAGAAGATTGTACAGAAGATGGTTGTGACCTATAAGGACTGACACGAGATGTTTCCATTTGCATTGCACGGTTATCGTACGACAGTACGTACATCAACCGGGGCAACTCCTTTCTCACTGGTGTACGGTATGGAAGCTGTCCTACCATTAGAAGTTGAGATTCCTTCTTTACGAGTTTTGGTTGACGTGAAACTCGATGAGGCAGAATGGATTAAGAACCGACTAAACCAACTCAGCCTGATGGACAAGAAGAGGTTAGCATCGATTGCATATGGTCGTCTATACCAAAGCCGAATGAAGAAAGCTTATGATAAGAAGGTACGTCCTAGAAGCTTTCAGATGGGTGATCTCGTCCTGAAGAAGATTCTTCCTCCACACTCCGATCACCGGGGCAAGTGGACTCCCAATTACGAAGGTCCGTACATCGTCAGCAAGGTCTTCTCGGGAGGAGCCTTGTTGTTATCCACAATGGATGGCGAAGATTTTGCATCCCTGGTGAACGCGGACGCAGTTAAAAAATACTTTGCTTAAAAAATGACCCGCTGGAAAGAAAAAAGAATATCCAGGAAAAAATGGGGCATCCCGACGAACCATAAAAAAGGAAAAAGGTTCGGGCAAAAGTTAGGGATATAAATGTAAAAATGTACACCCACAAAGTCGAAAACCTGGAAGGGCGACTTTGGCAAAAAAGGGTATCCCGGTGAATCGAAAACCCGAAAGGGCGATTCAGGCAAAAGTTAGGGATTTGAAAAAGCAAATGATTGTGTTCCGCGTATGGACTTTCATTGTTTAGTGGTTTGGAAGACCTGAGGGCCGTTTATCTGAATCAATCTCTTCTGAAGCTGAAGCGTCAGAGAAGTATCGAAGTCGAGTGGGTCATAGAGGGATCAACTCATGGTGCTCGTCTACACCGCATTGCCGACATTTATGTATATACTGATGTATATTTATGTTTTTATGCTTGCGCAGCTTCCTCATTCCAGGAGCTTGCATCCGTTGTAAAACATTTTTTCCCATTCAGGGGTTCGTTATCAATAAAATATATACTATTCAACAATTCTGTTTGTTTGTTTAGCATCTGCCTGTTTTGTTTGCGAAAAAGAACGCCGATGTTTTTGATAAAATGCGCATACATAAAATTACTGGCCTAGGCCGCTGATTGTTGAAACAATGAATTACTTGAGCATTGTCACAAGATGATAACCTTGATAGGTCCCTTTGAGAAGGGTATCTTGTCTGTTTGTTTGTGTTGTCGCAGGTATGGCATATTCCAGGCGGTACGCCGTATGTTTCCCTAAGCAGGATGATTCCTTCTTCCCCAACAAGTTCAGCAGCGTATCCCCACCGAGTCTGAACATGGGACCAAAAGCATTGATATGTCTCCCCAAGCAGAGAAGATTCTCCCCGATCCGATATATCCTGAAGGATCGTCATTTCCCCAGATGAGTAATACACTGAAGTGTATGTTCATCCCCAGCACTGGGTCAATATGCAGTTTTCTCATGAAAGACTACTCGCAAGTATGCAGCTTTCGATAATCCAGACTGAGGTCTCCTAGAGAATTGAAATTCCCCACAGAGTTGTACTCTCCCCAGCAAGCAGGACGATTCCTTCTTCCCCAGCCGAGCTGGCAAATCCTCAAGAGAGTCGAGTCCTTGGAAGTCGTGCGGGCCATGATTGGTTTTCCCCAGTAACGTGTTGAATAGCTAATGTTGTATTTCCCCAACGGAGTCGTTATCTCCAGGAAAGTTCTATCTGCGAATGCCAGGCAGTTTATTTCTGCGATTGACATCGTTTCCCTCAGCAGTTTGCGGTTCGTACACCTAGTTGAGCAGGTTCAGGTTCTTGTAGAACTTTATTCCCCTGCAGCAGTCGACTGAAGATCATTTCCCCAAGCGGAGTCCAATTGAGATTGGTGTGACTTCTTCTCCTCGGCAGGATGAATCTTTCCTCCACCAGAGTGGTTCTTTCTCCTTGATAGGAGGCTTTTCCCTTCAGCATTTATTTTGCTGATGGGGTCGTGGCATTTTGCATGATTGCATAGCATTTACCCTAAAAATGTGTAGCATTTCCACCGTGTGGAGAATTACGCCATGGTCAAACATATGCATACGAAACATGAGCTAGGTCGTTGCCGTTCTTGTTTTGCAGGTGTTCCTCCACATAATGGTTTGCTCAAGATGATTCCTGAATTCCCCAACGAAGTTGTTTGCTTAAGTTGATTCTTAAAATCCCCAGTGAAGTCGCCAGAGTTGGTTTCTCAAGTTGATGCTTAGAGTCCCTGGCAGAGTGTTTGCTCAGGATGGTTCCTGAAATCTCCAGTAGCGTTACTGGTTCAGGATGATTCTTGAAGTTCCCGACGGAGTTATTTGTCCAAGATGATTCTTGAAGTCCTCAGCAGAGTTGATTCATCCAGGATGATTTCTGGATCCCCAAAGTAGAGTTACTTGATAGTTCTCCAGAATCCCCAGCGGAGATGTGTCATCCCCAGCGGGTTGAAATTTCCTTGAAGACTTACTGATGAAGTCTAACTGCGATGTCGAAGCAGTTATCTCAGCTGACGCGGAGGGCCTGACGGCAAAAGAATGTATATCCTTATTGGTCCGTGACGGATAAAGGATTCCATTTGAAGACTTATTGACGAAGTCCAGCTGTGATGTAGACGCAGTTCTCTCAGCTGATGCGGAGTGCCTGATGGCGGAAGTTTGAATATCCCTATTTGGTTCATGATTGACCGAGGATTCTATTCCCAACTTACTGACGAAGTCCGGCTGACGCCCGAAAATTTCTTTGAATGCCCGATGGCATGATTAACTTGATTGCTAAAAAGTTCCTAATGATCTGATGAGTCCCGAGGAATTCTTCTGCCGCAGTGTCGCAGAATGCCTGATGACAATATCAGCTATGTATCGCCGGTTACCGAGTGACTAGTGATCCCTTGATGACTCGAGGACGAAGAAGCTGCAGCGAAATCTGATAATCATCCCGACGGAGATTTGATAGTAGCCCTTCACCAGTTCTCGAATAACTGGTGATCCCTTATTGACTTACTGATGAAGTCCGACAAAGATGTTGTCGACGTGCCTAGTGACATGATGAGTCCATAGGCGACGATAAGGAATTCTTCTGCAGTGGCGCAGAATGCCTGACGGCAGAATCAGCCATCATTCACCAGTTCTCGAATAACCGGTGATCCCTTATTGACTTACTGATGAAGTCCGACAAAGATATTGTCGACGTTCCTAGCGACATGATAAGTCCATAGGCGACGATAAGGAATTCTTCTGCTATGACGCAGAATGCCTGACGGTATAATCGACCATCCATTACCAGTTACCGTGCAACTGGTGATCCCTTGATAATTTGAGGATGAAGATCTACAGCAAAATCAGATGATCATCCTGAAGGAGATTTGAGATTAGACCCTTCACTAATTACCGTGTGACCAATTCCCCAGCAGAGTTGCCATGCAACTGTCATGCTCAGTTTTTGAAGATGTTCCTACCAATCCAAGTATCGTTTACCTGTACGGTTGGAAAAATCACCAGTTACCGTGCAACCGGTGATCCCTTGATGATTCGAGGACACAATGATATTAGATAAATCAAAGAATCATCCTGACGGAGGTTCAGATCAGTATTTCTCCAGCTAGTTGCCGTGCAGCTATTATTTCAGTTCCCGAAGATTTGTCCCCATCAGAGTACCGTGTACTTGTGCAGTTGGCAAATTTCCGAGTTTGTTGGTATTCAATCGTCTTTTACCTTGATTGTTTGAGAGCCGTTCGCTTCTCACCCAGTCAGGTCCAAGCCGTTTGAATAGGGGCAGCTGTTGCACCCCAAAATTTGCCCAACACTTCTTTACCTAGCTTATGTTTCATTTCATTCACATTAGCATTATCATTTGCATTTCATTGACATGTATGCAGGAGATCAAGAGGTATGATTACCAATCAAGGGCTATACAAGGCTTTGAAGCTAGCTAAGAAGGTTATTCAAGTGTTCAAGGGTTGATATCCTTGTCAGAGAAGTTAAAAGATCCTCAAAGAGAGTGGTTGAAACCAAGAGTGTGTGTCTCCTAACTTGAGAGTTGTGGGAAGCCATCAGATGATGTTGAAGCCATCAAGTTGGACTTGAGGTCTTGAGAGAGCTCATGAGAAGTGTTGAAGATCACTTTGAGGCCTAGACAGGTCATTGTGCAAGATTAAGAAGGCTCAGCCATGATTGGTGCAGCTAGGGTTTAACTGGGTCAACCCTAAGTCAACTGAGGACTTGAAGAAGGTTGAGACCTAATCCAAGATCCATGTGATCATGGATTGATGCATTAAGATATTCTAAGGATGATTCCAAGGTTAACTCATCATGATTGAAGAGTTTGAGAAGTTTCAGGCTAGGGTTTCTAAGACTTGACAGTGTAAAATCCCCTACTTTGACCCCTGACTTCCAGGCCATTTAACTCAAGATATGATTGTCATCTCATCTTGACCCTAACATGATTTTTGTAGGTCATGGTCTTAGATTTAATTTGAGTACTAGAAGTCCTTGATAGGGTTTATAGAACTCAAGTTATGAGCCAGACAAGTTACAAGTCATTTGAGGCATGTGAATTTGGAGCTTGAAAGTTACCCAACTTGCATGAAACCTTTGCCCTAGAAGGATGATTCCTATGAACTTTTGGTCAATATTAATGTTGTTCCTTATGCTCTTAGCGTTCTAAAGAGTACTAGAAGTCCATGATAGGATTTGTAGAACTCAAGTTATGGCTTTGACAAGTCAAGGGTATTTTGGGAAGTTGTGATTATGGGTCATTTTTGGTTATAGGTCATTTTCACCAACTTAGACATCTCAAATGAAATTTTGTTCAACTTGAAAGTTGCTCAAAATGGGGTTTTAACCTTGACCATGTATTAAGGAGGCATTGAAATGGCTCAAGGAGAGACTTGATTCAAGAAATTGTGAAAAAGGAAGAATTAAAGAGAATTAAAGACCAAAAATTCAAAATAAATGATATGTGTGCAAATGAGGCAAAATAATAGCATTTTTTGAATGGAAAATGAATTTTGGAAACATTGGCAATATTAGATTTTTGATTTGAGTTCAATTTCATGTACTTTTATCTCATTGCTTCATGATGAAGTAACATAACATACATGAGCCATTGGATTGAAACAAGGGGAGAATCACCACCAGTCATGTTCAATATCTCATGAGAAGTTGAATGCAAGCTAGCTGAGGCCAAAAGAGAGAGGAAACCGTGACTGCCATGAATGAGATTTTGGTGAGAATTTGAAATTCCAAAATCTCATTCTGAAGCTTTGAGAAACTTCTGGATGATTCCATCAAGTTCTATATAAACCACTGAGTGTGTTCAGCCATTTTTTTGGAGGAGTTTGAAGCTGGTAGCAGAAAGAGCAATTGAAAATTCATATTTTCAAGTGGAGATCGTGTTCTGAGTTCAAGGAGGAATCAAGGCAAATTGAGGGTGGCATTAGCTCCAGAAGGTGATTTAGAGTGAATCTGCATCATCTTGAAGGTTGAATCGAGCAAGAAGTACTTATGTTACACCTCTGAACTCAGGTTGGTAACTTTCATCCTTGTGCATCATTTAGGAGGAGATAGATAGAAATCAATAGGTGGTTAAGATCCTTGCAATGTGTAGTTGGATTCTAGAACAAGAAATCGTGGAATAGAGACAAACTAGGATGTGGATCATTTTCTGTTGAGGCTGAAATCTAGTAGTTCTTGGATGGATAATCAAGATTAGATAGTGAGGATTGACCATCATAAGATGAGGATCACATTGGTGCTTTTAAATTGAAGAATAGTCATGATCAAGATTTTGACACTTTCTGAAGATGTTATCGTGTTTTGAATTTGAGAGAGAGTTAGATGATTTTGAATGGAGATTATTGATCAGGGTGAAAAACTGAGTTGATTGATGTATAATTATGTAATGTTTGATGACCTGTGTAAAGAACTTCACCGGAGAAGACGGTGGCGCCACTGCTCAGGCCACCGTGTCGCTACTGCGAAAATCGGCGCCGGATGAACAGAAGAGTCGCCGTCGTGCGTTATTTATCCCAAAGGAGGGAAAGGAAACGCTCGAAGTAAACCTACCTTAAAGACGGGAAAGGAATGGTCATCGCAACCAAATCCTGGATTCGGGAGTCGGTTACGCAAGGGGAAGGTATTAGCATCCCTCACGTCCGTCGTACTCGACGGGATCCACGCTTGCTTGGTTTGTCTAAAGGATGCAAAACAATCTATCTACGGCTGCTAAATCTAAACGGGAAGGAAACTGACTCGCTAGAACGTCGCGCTCTATGCCTACGTGTTCTCAAGAGAGAAAGTCAGATTCATCGTAGTTCGGGAAACTACAGGGAATTGGCTCGCCAAGACTTCGCATCTTGTGCCTACGTACTTCCACACAGCATGGAAGATCAAAGCTTACGTAGTTCAGGCTAACTACGGCTAGACAGGGTATTCTCACATAGGAGTGAGATTAAGTTGGCTTTAGAGGTACGGGAACCTACGGGAACTAAAACTACGGTCTGGTCTCAAATGCGCAAGGGCAAGAGAAAGGGATAACGTCAGTCGTCAGCGGGAGAGTCTCGATCGCACAGCAGCGAGAGAACAGAAAAGTTAGTTGTTAGTGTGCTCGCTAGGATATCGCATCCTATGCCTACATATTCTCATTAGATATGAGAAATCAGAGCAACTGTAGTTCAGCCTACTACAGCTAAAACATGGAAAGAGGGAAAAGGGAAAAAGGGAGCTCACGAGGATACGACATCCTATACCTACGTGCTCTCGTCGGGCACGAGAGATCAGAGCTAACGTAGTTCGACGGGAAAACAAATCTCAATTGCACGGGGGCAAGAGAAGGGAAACAGGTGTTGCACCCCAAAATTTGACCAACATTTATTTACCCATCAAGAGTTGTATGAGGCTTTGAAGCTAGCCAAGAGAGTTGTTCAAGTATTCAAAGGTTGATACCTTTGTCAGAAAACTCAAGAGATCCTCATAGAAATTGGTTGAAACCAAGGTTGTGTACCTCATAACTTGAGAGTTGTGGGAGCTCCTCAGATGATTCTGAGACTGTGAGGATGGACTTGAAGCTTTGAGAAAGCTTGTGAGATGTCTTGAAAGCCATCATGAAGCCTAGAGAGGTCATTGTACAAGAATTCAGAAGATTCAGCCATGAGTGGTGGAATTAGGGTTTGACTAGGTCAACCCTAGGTCAACTGATGATTTGGAAAGGGTCGAGGCCTAATCCAAGAGCCATGTGAGCATGGAATGATGTATTGATATGCTATAAGGATGATTCCTAGACCAAATCATCATGATTGAGGAGTTTGAGAAGTTTTAAGCTAGGGTTTCTAAGGATTGACAGTGTAAAATCCCCTAGTTTGATCCCTATCTTCAAGGCAGTTTAGCTCAAGATGTGATTGTCATCTCATCTTCCCCACAACATGAATGTTGTAGAGCTTATTCTTATCTTTAATTTGAATACTATAAGTCCTTGATAGGATTTGTAGAGCTCAAGTTATGGCTTTGACAAATTACAGGTCATCTGAGGTATGTGAATCTGGGTCCTTGAAAGTCACCCAGCTTGCATCCAACGTTTTCCCTAGTAGGATGATTTTATGAACTCTTGGTCAACATGAATGTTGTAGAGCATCTTCTTAGATTTCTAGAGAGTACTATAAGTCCTTGATAGGATTTGTAGAACTCAACTTATGGCTTTGACAAGTCAAGGGCATTTTGGTCATTTGGAGGTTATAGGTCATTTCAAGCATAAGGCCATATCTCCTAGTTCCAAGCTTCAAATGGAAAAATCTTCAACATAAAACTTGCTTATAATGATGTTTTAAGGCTAGTAGGGAGGTCATGAGATGTTGAAAAGGCTTATATCAAAAAGTGATAAAAATGGCCTAAAATGGAGGCATAAGTTAATTAAGGTGAAGTTGAAAAATGGAAATCCCAAGTTATAAATCCAAACCATGTCATGTAATAGGTCATTTTGACTCCAAATGACATTCTAAGAACAATGGTTCAGCCACAATTTTGATTTGGGGATTGGATCATAGGGCTGCCTTAGAAATGGCTTACTTGCATATTAAGGTACCAAAGCAAAACTCAAAAGAACTCAATAAGCAAGGTGGTTATGCATTGTAGCTCATCATAAATCTCATGTGGGGATAAATTCAAGTCAGAATCAAGGGTTCTAAGTAGCTTGGCATGAGATAGCATGTAAGGAGAATTGGATTCAAAATGTCATGACATGAAAAGTTCAATTTCTCATTGGATGATCCTAGATGGTTCTAGATGATTCTAAACCACTCTATAAGATGATTGTAACTTGCTCAGATGCAAGGTTGGTGAGAATTGGTGCAGAGAAGAGAGAGTGAAATCAAGAATCTTCCATTGCAAGTCAAATTCAATTTCTTCATTCTTCTTCATTTCCATCCCTTTTTTCTTCACAAACACTTTCCATAGATCCCTCTGAGTGTGTGCATACTGAATTGAAGCTCCATTGATGGAGGATTGAAGGTGTTCCAATTGGATTTTCAAGAAGCAACTCATCATCGAATCTTGAAGTGCAAGCTTTCTCCCTCCAATTTTTTGCAAACAGAAGAAGTACCATCATCCAAGGATCATTTCTGAAGAGTTTCAAGCCTTGAAGTGAAGGATTTCATCATCTGCCATACCAAGAAACCAGGTTTGCAAATTCTTCCCCACATCATTATTTAGGCATGGTTAGGTTGAATTATTAGTGTAGAATGGCTAGAGACACCTAGGTGATGAATTCTGAAGAGTTTAGGATCATTTGATGAGGTTTCAGTTATGGACACCATTTCTTTATGGAGCAAGAAGTTGTGATATAGTGAGTGATAATACTAGTTTGATAGTTGGTTTTGATTAGGGCAATGTTGTGATCATTTTAGTACCAAGAAATCTAAGGTTGGTTGAAGTTGAGGATTGATCATATGTTGAGGTGCACCATCGGGTTTGATGATAGAGACCATTTCAGTGTAATCCAAGGCCATGAGCATGATCAGGGTGAAAAATGGATCAATTTAGGGTTTTGAATGGTTGAATTTGATGATGATTTGAGGTAACACGAGTTGAGGAAGATGAAGCTTGTGGTTCTGAGTTTCCATGGAGTTTCAGCAAACCTTAGGTTGGAGGAAGAAGACGAGTCCCCAGCCATCAGATGCAAGCAAGACCCATTGGCCTAAGAACCCATCCAACGGCCCATGTTTAATCTCGTTTTGGAGGGAATTTGAGCTGCACTGAAACGCACCGTTTCATTAAACGGTGGTTCTTGGGCTGGATCACTATCCACACCCCCTTCATGAGGCCCATTATGATTTACACTATATTTCACTGCTATTCTCACCGCTGATTTGTCATTTTCTTTATGTTTTTAATTGTTTTCTGATTTAAATATTGGGCTCAGCGCTTTGCTTTCTAAATCCCCCAGTCTGGGCCCAAGCGCATAATGAACTGTGTTTTGTTACTGATTGCACCCCAGCCCTTCATAATTCATTTTATTTTCCTCCATTTCCTTTCCAACCTTGAAAATTCATAATAATTGGAAAATTAATGATTTTCTCATGGGAGTTTTTCCTCCTACTTCATATTTTTGTCAAGAAAAATATAACATAAAAATATTTTCCTTTCATGCATTTTTAATATTTTTTTGCATATTTTCTTCTTTTATTGCATTTTATTTCTTTTATGTTGATGCATAAACTTGTAGAATTTTTTTTAGGTAAGTCCCTTAGCATTTTTAAGTCATTCTTTTTAGGATAGTTAGATATAAGTTTTAGCTTCCCCCTGGATTTATTCCATAATTTTTTGATGAATTTTAGGATAGTTTTGATTAGATGACATTAGGTTGTGTAGAATTAGGTTAAACTTCAACATAGGTCCATAATAACTTTAGATTTTTGGGTTTTTAGGACAAATTAGACTATGGGGCATATATGGGCATTAAGGGTAGGTATGTAGGATCCCTTAGAAATTATATTAGGATTTAATATAGTGGTATGCTATTTTTAGATGATTTTTGTATTGGTTGATTGTTTGTGTTGCCTTTAGGGCATTTTTGCTTTAGTTGCTTTGCTTTGGAGTTTTCCCTTGGCTTGGTGGGCTTGGTATCTCTTTGTGGAGCATTGAGGAGCATAGTAGAAGATTTGAAGATGCATTGAGGAGCTTGAGAGCTTGATCTTGTTTCTTTTTTTTTGTTGTTTTAGGGTTAGGGATTAAGAAGAGTTAGACTTAGATAGCTTCTTTCTCAAGCATGGATGGTATCTTTCACCTCCATTCCTCCCTATGATTCAAAGTCCTTCCATGGTATACACCTCTCTCCTTTGGAGGGATAAGTGATGTACCTAGGAAGTAGAACTTTTGAGGGAACCATTCCTTTGATGTTGAACCCTTATAGGTCACCTTTGGTGGTCAGTAAGCAGTTCAATATCCCCAGCTTATCCAGTTAAGTGATTTCTTCTGGTTTGATTATCTTGAGAGATGCTGAGCTTGAGTTTGAAGATGAAGACTTCAATGAAGAGTATAAAAGAGGATGAATCCTTGAGCATTGCCATTCCAGCTGAAGCTTGAAGAGCAACAAGAGCAAGTTGACACTTGAAGATCCCTGAAGGTGAAGTAAAGACTGAAGGATGAAGTTGACACTTCTAAGTGATTGAGATTGATTCTGAAGAGCTAAAGCTTGAAGAACAAAAGAAGTTGATACTTACTTTGATACCTGGAGATCCTGAAGGAGCCAAGTTGGTACTTATGATTGATAGTGAAACCTGAAGGTGGAGCTGATCGAGAAGCTGAAGCTTAAAGGAGAAGATAAGTTGAAACTTATGTTGAAGGGTTGAAACCTGGAAAAGCAAACTGATATTTGTCAAGAGTGATTGAAGTCTGAAGACTGAATTGCTGTTGGAAGAGCTGAAGCTTGGAGTTGAGAGAGGAGTTGATCTGCGTTCTTTTCTTTTTCTTTGCTGTATTGATGTGTTTTGTTTGACTTGTTTGATGCATTAGAATAAGTCCATATCTAGAATAGGTAGAATCTAGGAGCATGATTGCACTAGAGGTTGAGTTGCTCCCTCTGCTTGTATTGTTACCGTGTGGCTTTGCTTGCGGGTATTCGGTAGAGCCCAGCTCCCATGCCCATGTGGTTTGTTTGCCTGATGGCATTTCATTTCATTTTTTCGGTATGATTGTAGTTTACTGTTATTGCTTGATAGCATGTTGTTTATATTTCAGTATGATTACTGCTATCCATTCTGGCTTGAGGTTGAAATGAGCTTGTGGAGGCTGAAGCCCCACACACATTTCCTCCCTCACTTGCATTGCATGCATTTTACTGTTAAGCTGATGCTTTGCCTGTTTTGGTGTATCATTGACTTGATCCCTTAGGACTCTCATTTCCTTTGATAAGGAATTGATGATAGAACTTTAGGTTGAAACCTATGCATGACAACTTCTAGGAGTTCCCTGTTCAAACCTCAACCATAGGATGAATCCATGGCATGATAACAGTAGGACTTGATAGTCTCCCTCCTAGTTGGGTCTGTTCTCTTCTCATCTCAAAACAGTTTAAGATACAGTAATCATGAATGATTTCTTTCGTACGTTACGAGCCTTAAGCTATCTGAGAAAGGATTGTGGGAGAGCTTTTTTTCCACAGTCTGGATGTTTAGTATGGTACCCTTTGGGTGACATGCGACGCATTCACTCTCAGGTCATAGTCTCTAGTGCGGTTGAAATCGCAAACACAATAAAAAACACTTCTTTCGTAAAAGACAAGAAATAAACCGTAGTTCCCCGAACTACGTGAGCTCTGATCTCTCATGCCTGTTGAGAGTATGTAGGCACAAGATGGCGATGTCTTGGCGAGCTACCTTCCCCCATAACCCTTCGTAGGCCGAACTACGTTGACTCTGACTTCTCATTCTCTGATGAGAATACGTAGGCATAAAGCGCGATGCTTTACCGAGTCGTTTTCTTTTTTGTTTAAGCCAACCTTGATAGGTAGATAGAATAAAACCAACCCGTCCAAGTAAACACAACAAGCGAGGATCCCGTCGAGTACGACGGACGTGAGGGGTGCTAATACCTTCCCCTTGCGTAACCGACTCCCGAATCCAGACAATAGTTGCGATGACCTTGTCTTACCCTTTTTCGTCAGGTTTTTCCGATCGTTTCCTTTCCTGCTCTGAGGGATAAATAACGAAAGGTGGCGACTCTTCTGTTATGCTGGAACCTTATTTTCGCGCAAGCGACAGCTGGCGACTCTGCCGGGGACTCCAACGGTTCCCTGCGAGAGTCAATCCTAACGCTTGTATGTTTACTTGATTGGGTTGCGTTTATTTATCGTATTTTACTTCTCGCACTTTATTTCCCGCATTTTATATTCAGTATAATATGATTATCTGTGCTGTTGTGGGATGGGAGTTCTGATGAGTGAGAAGCCAGACCCAGGCTTGAGTGCACTATAGACTTAGAGTGGAAATTAGTGGGCGCGTGCTTGCTTTGCAGGCACTAGTGTCTCATGAAATCCACGCTCAGACGAGGTTCATCCGGTTGGCTTCACTTTTAACCCTTTGGGTTGAGACGGTTGCTGGTTTGGTAGATTGTCGACTCTGGGGACCGATCATTTGTGATTCAGCTAAGTGAGGCCGCTTCATGAGCTGGTGATGCCACACCTTCTGGGTATCGTATCACCCTTCTTAAAAGTCTGTGACGCTGATGAACGCATAGGATGCCGTACCTTGAGTCAGTTTAGGTCCATACCTGTGAGCAGGGTTGGGTTTATTGCAGGAAACCTTGACTTTCAGACTACCTGGTTTTCCTGACAGTGGATCAGTTTTGTTGGTACCAGGGTTTCTCAGTTGCAGATTTGGCTGTTCTTGATAGAGCAGGTTTTGATCAGAGGATCTTATCATCAGGTGTATGTCTGTTCTTGATAGGGCAGGTTTTGATCAGAGGATCTTATCATCAGGTGTTATTTGTTCTTGATAGAGCAGATTTTTGATTGGGGTCTGAAGATCTCATCAGCAGATGTTGTTTGTTCTTGATAGAGCATATTTTTGATTAGCGTCTGAAGATCTCATCAGCAGATGTTGTTTGTTCTTGATAGAGCAGATTTTTGAGTGGGGTCTGAAGATCTCATCAGCAGCTGTATGTTTGTTCTTGATAGGGCAGATTTTTTTATTAGGGTCTGAAGACCTCATCAGCAGATATTTCTTGATCATACATCAGAGGTCCTTATTATCATACATTTGTTCTTGACAGAGCAGAACTATGATCCTATGTATACGATCCTATCAGATTTGTGGTCCTACACCAGGGTTCTCTTATTATCAGATGCAGTGGTTGTTCTTGATAGAGCAAGATTATGGTTTTGTTGATACGAAATCTCCATAGCACCAGTTGCCTTGGCCTCTTATCGCATGATTGCATTTTGCATTAGTTTGCATGTTCATTTGCATTTCATTAACGTGTGTCTGTGTTGCACGTACCGTTTTCCCCGATCCAGGATTTCTTGCCTCCTATTGTATTGTTATGGGCTCTCTGAGGAAGACCGTGGCTTACAAGTTCCCTGTCCCCGATGTGGTTAAGCTGACTGGTTTGATAGCTCTAGCAGATGATTCTGTGAAGGATGAGTTCAGGAAATCTTACGGCAGGTTGCTCAGTTTGGTTTGTAAGCCTTCTGTGTTCGAGTTGAATAGGTTGCACGTGTTGCTGCAGTTCTACGACCCTCCGTTGAGATGTTTCACCTTTCAGGACTTTGTTATCGCACCTACGCTGGAAGAGTATGCTGATTTGCTAGGTGTGCCTATCAAGAGGCAGATGCCTTTTGTTCATATGGAGGTTGAGCCTGATCTGGCTGGTTTAGCTCCTTCACTTCATTTGGACGCCTCTGAATTAATATTGACTAGTTAGAACAAAGTTCCTGGGTTCTCCTTGCAGTTTCTAGTAGGTAAGGCTCAGCAGTGTGCCAAGGACGGATGTTGGGACGCGTTCAATGCCATCCTCGCTCTATGCATATATGGCACCATCCTGTTCCTTAACATGCCCGATTTTGTAGACTTTGATGCGTTTCACATCTTTGCTTCAGGGAATCCAGTCCCTACTTTAATCGGAGATGTTTATCACTCAATCCACTACAAAAACGAGAACAGGAGGGGGAAGAATGTCTCGTGCTGCGTACCCTTGCTGTACAAATGGCTTGATAGTCATCTGCATAAGAGGGGCCCTTTTGTCTTGTCTGCAGCCACAGCTGAGTGGCCTGAGCGTCTGATGAGTTTATCCGCAGAGGATATTGATTGGTTCGACAGAGATAGGTTGGGTACTGAGGTGATCTTCAGTTGCAGCGGGTTTCTTAATGTGCCTTTGATAGGTAGGAAGGGCTGTATAAACTACAATCCGTCGTTGCTGGTTCGACAGTTCGCGTATGCTTTGAGAACTCCGCCGAGGGAGGAAGAGGTACAGGAATCTCTGTACCTCACTGGTATTCTAGAGGGGGATCTGCTGTCCAAGCTTCAGCGTGCCTGGAATGGTATCAGTAAGCGAGGAAAGCCTTTGCTGGGAAAAAGCAACAATCAAGCCTACCCTCCGTATTTGACTTGGATCAGAGCCAGAGTAAATGCTATAGGGATGCCGTTTCCTCATGCCAAGCCAGAAAGTCCAACAATGGTCGAAGAGCCTACTACTGTGCCCATTCAGCAGCATAACCAGGTATTGGCTGAGCGGGATGAGTTGAAGCGGGCGAACGAAGCACTGGAGAAGGAATTAGCTCAGCTCCGAAGGGAGAGGAACAAAACCGTTCATTCTTTCAAAAGGCAGACAGAGTTGGTGAACCAGCTAGGTATAGACCTGACTAAGCAAATAGCCGAGCGTGAACGCATGGGTCGTGACTTCAAAGCTGTCAACGACGTACTGGCTACGAAGAAGCAGCACTTGGACGAGGCATATCGGAGGATATCCAAGTTCAACCAGCACAGGAAGGCTTCCCTGGCCACCAGGAAAGAGCGGGAGGATAAGCTGATGTTGCAGATCTCCAAGCTGGAAGCCGAGGTGAAGGACAGTGAAAAGAGGTTTGATGAGGAAACCGCCCACAGATACGCCATCGAAGGCCAGCTCAACAAAGCTCTCGCTAACCTGAAGGAGCGCAAGCTGACGTTTGAGTCCAAAAAGCGAAAATTAGAAGATTGCTTCGGTGAAGGAGCATGGGAAGGTTCGATCGAAGGACTTCAGTATACCATTGTGCAGAGGGAATTACTCGTCGAGGGGTTGCTCACTCTGCCGGATCATCCAGAGATGAAGGAGTTATTAGCAGAGTATCGCGCCCGTGGCCGTACTTGACTAGTTGTATTCCTTTTGTTTTGATCATTGTTGTATGCTGACCATCACCAGGCTTGTTGGCTGAGGTCACGCTGTTGATTCACCTTGTACTCGCTGATGCTATGTACTGCCTTGATAGGCTTTCTTTATATATGAGATTGTTGTTTCCATGATTGGACTCGGACTTCTTCTTATTATTATTATCAGCACTGGCACTCAGGCACTAGGATCGGGGGAAATCTCCCAAACACATAGACACACGCATGCATTTGCATGAAGCATCTGCATGACGAGCATTTTGTTGTTTTTCCTAACCCTTTAGTGTTTACAGGTTTTTTCAGGTTTACAGGTGTCCCAGGCTATTCTCGGTGACTCCAGGATTGATCAGAGACTAATTCACCATTATCCGACTAGAGCTAATCAGACCAGGATCATGGATCAAGTGCAGACAGATGTTCAGGAGCTCCGCGAGAGGATGGATCGCTTTATGGAACTTATGCAAGTGGTCGCCAATGGTCAGGACCAGCTCAAGACTTTGGTTCAGCCTTTGATCTCCAGGGTTGATAGCAACGACATACTCCACGGTGGGACCGTGCCTACTCCTCCACCAGTTGATACTCTGCAGAATGGTGTCCCCGTGGCCGGGGGCAATGGTAGCGCTAATGGCAATGTGATGGCCAACATCGGACTCAATACGACGGGCGTCGGTAATGGGAGTCTGGGAGCTAATGTCAATATCGGGCCGGGCAACGGCAATGCAGGCGTCGAGAATCTGTTGGTGCCTCAACCATGGTTGGAGGATCATCAGGATGATGTGTTCTCTCAAAGAGGTGCGGAAGGGGAGCTGAATGCTGAAGCGCGACTCAGATTCAAAGAACTTGAAGATAAAATGAGAGATATTGAGAATCAGAATACTTTGGGCGTTGATATGTCCAAGCTGGGGTTAATTGCTGATTTCAAGGTACCTCCTAAGTTCAGGGTGTCTGACTTTGAGAAATATAAGGGCACCACCTGCCCTCGTGTCCACCTGCGATCGTACTACAGGAAGATGTCTGCCTATTCCGAAGACGAGAAGTTGCTGATGCACTTCTTCCAAGATAGTCTTTCCGGGCCATCCCTCGAGTGGTACATGGGTCTGGAGCCCGCTAGCGTGCGCACCTGGAAGGATCTCGCTGAAGCGTTTGTCCACCATTACCAGTACAATAGCGACTTGGCCCCGAATCGAGTCCAGCTCCAAAACCTATCGCAGAGGAATAATGAAGGATTTAAGGAGTACGCCCAACGGTGGCGTGAGTTGGCCGCTCGGGTTCAACCGCCGATGGTTGAGCGCGAGCTCGTGCAGATGTTTGTTGCCACCCTCCCAGGGATTTACTATGAAAATTTAGTCAGTGGTATGTCTGGGACGTTCTCAGCTCTCATCACCATGGGCGAGCACGTCGAGAATGGTATCAAGATCGGGAAAATTCAAGGCGAATCATCCTCAGCTGGAGGAGGTGGAAAGAAACCTTATGCGGGTAAACGACGAGAAGGAGATGCGAGCGCGGTGACCAACGCTCGAAGGAAGGGCAAAGGCTCTCAGCAGCAGATAGCCAGTATAAATATCCCAGCAGCTCCACAGTCGCAGCAGCAGCAGCAACCGAATTACAAAGAAATAGAAAATACCAGAATCGGGCACCTTTGACAAACCGTCACTTCGAGGCACCGCCCATGTCGTACGCGCAACTCTTGCAGACTTTGCTTCAACTTCAGTTGGTCTAGAAGAGGACGATGGCTCCCTTGACATGGGCACCTCCACCAGGGTACGACGCAAATGTCACTTGTGACTTCCACACAGGGGCACTAGGCCACACAATCGAGAACTGCAAAGCCTTTAAGCACAAGGTGCAGGACCTGGTAGATGCCAAGATTATTAACTTCTCCGATAATGTGCCCAATGTCACGAAGAATCCTATGCTAAATCATAGGGGAGGCGGAGTGAACGTCATTATCAAAGAAGAGAGTGCAGATCTGTTGACTGATGTCAAAGACCTAAAGACGCCGCTTAGCTTCGTCAAAGCTAAGTTGCTGAAAAGAGGGTTCTTTCTAGGATACGGAGAGTTATGCATGGACTGTGCTACACATTCTGATGGATGTGAGCAGCTGGTAGAAGGAATCCAAAGTCTGATGACTGAGGGGATTCTGCAGTTCAACCGGAGGGCTGAAAGTGTATCAGGAGAGGTAGTGTTGAAGCAGGCCGATGAAGTCGCCACCATCACCATCCCTCGCCAACCAATAACCATTTCTGCGCCCAGACCGTCCACCATCACTATCACCAAAGCTGGGCCAATACCATTCGAGAGCACTAACGCTGTTCCGTGGCATTATGGGGATGAAGTCTATTGCAACGGACAGAGGTTGGAGCTGGAGCCGTATGGGTCGACTGTGGAGAACCTCGCAGGAATCAGTGGTATTACCCGTAGCGGAAGAGTGTTTGCACCGCCAGAGGTCGTGGCAGAGAAAACGATTAGAGCTGATGCAGCCGATAAGGGTAAAAGCAAAGTCGTCGAAGAGGTCCCGTGTGGGGTAGAGAAAGATTTGCTAGTCAAAGACGCCGATGAGTTTATGCGGTTAATCAAAAAGAGTGACTACAAGATTGTAGGTCATCTCCATCAGACGCCTTCGAAGATTTCTATTCTCAACCTGTTGATGTGTTCTGAAGCACACCGCAACGCGCTACTGAAGGTATTGAACGCTGCCTACGTACCGCAAGAGATATCGGTGAATCAGCTAGAAGAGGTGGTAGCCCACATTAATGCTGGCAATGGGCTAGGTTTCACATATTTAGAGCTGACGCCAAAAGGGAGGAATCACAACAGCGCCCTGCACATCTCGATAGAGTGTAGGGGCACAATCATGTCGCACGTGCTGGTGGACACGGGTTCGTCACTGAATGTTCTTCCGAAGAAGGCATTAATGAAGTTGGACACTCGCGGATTGCTTTGCACACCCAGTGATCTGGTGGTGAAGGCGTTCGACGGAACTAAACGCCACGTTTTCGGGGAGGTGACCCTGCCAATCCAAGTCGGTCCGGAAACGTTCAACGCGGTCTTTTATATCATGGACATCATGCCCGCCTACAGTTGCCTCTTGGGCCGGCCATGGATCCATGCTGCTGGTGCCGTGACCTCCACGTTGCACCAAAAGCTCAAATATGCTGTCGGGGGAAGCATAGTAACCGTGTGTGGCGAGGAAGACATAATGGTGAGCCATTTGTCATCCTTCAAGTATGTGGAAATGGATGGCGAAATCCATGAAACTCTCTGCCAAGCATTTGAAGCCGTCAAGGTGAAGGAAGTAGCTCTTGTGGTCACAGAAAAGCCAGAGATGAATCTCTCCTCATTCAAAGAAGCTCGGGCCGTCGTCCAAGCTGGATCTACCCCAGGCTGGGGGCGTATTTTGGAGATACCCAACAAGCAGGATAAGTTTGGATTGGGGTATTCTCCCAGAGCTAAAGCTTCTTCTTCTTCGTCTAGTAGCGCGTCACGGGGTAAGGGGCCGATCCTATTTACCAGTGGCGGAGTGATCTTCGAAAGCATCAACGCGGCGTCTGAGGACAGCGGGGATAGCGATTGTGATCTCGATTCGGCCAAGCAAGCCGGGCGAGGGCCTCAACAATTGGACCACCAAGGATATCATCCAGCTGACAAACGAAGAGTAATGATTTACTTTTTCCAATCATTGTACAACCCTATGCCCTACCCGGGGCATAGCGGTTTTATTGTCAGGGCCTTGTTGGATTATGTATATGCATTTTGTTAATAAATCAAAGGCGTTTTCTTCGTATTCAAATTTTGTGATCTCTGTTATTCCTGTTTTATATTTGTTTTGAAAAACAGCAAAATGGCAATGGGGTTTGTGCTAACCTGCACATCCTTATTTAAACTTAACCCTTGTTATTGCAGGATCCACATAACAGATGACATCGACTCTGGACCTTCTACGGCTCACTTCGACTTCGATTGCCCGATCTATCAAGCCGAAGAAGAGATTGATGAAGACGAAGACCTTCCTGAAGAGTTGGCCCGCTTGTTGAAACAAGAGGAGAAGGTTATTCTGCCTCATGAGGAGGAGATTTAGAGCGTGAACCTGGGTTCTGAAGAGCTCGTCAGAAATGTCAGGATAGGGGCTGCACTGCAGAGTGATGTCAAGCAGAGATTGGTCGAGATGCTTCAAGAGTATAGTGACGTCTTTGCTTGGTCATACGAAGATATGCCCGGACTTGACACGGACATCGTGGTCCACCACTTGCCGCTGCGAGAAGATTGCCCTCCCGTTAAGCAGAAGCTTAGGAGGACGAGACCAGATATGGCCGTTAAGATCAAAGAAGAAGTGCAGAAACAGCTTGATGCTGGCTTCTTAGCGGTCACCACTTACCCTCCGTGGGTCGCCAACATAGTGCCTGTACCGAAGAAGGACGGTAAGGTACGCATGTGCGTCGATTATCGGGATTTGAATAGGGCGAGCCCTAAAGATGATTTCCCGTTGCCTCATATCGATGTGTTGGTCGACAACACAGCCCAGTTCTCCGTGTTTTCGTTCATGGATGGCTTCTCCGGTTACAATCAGATCAAGATGGCGCCGGAGGACATGGAGAAAACGACGTTTATCACCCCCTGGGGAACATTTTGCTATAAGGTAATGCCCTTCGGTCTGAAGAACGCAGGGGCCACTTACCAACGAGCAATGGTGACTTTGTTTCATGACATGATTCATCATGAGATCGAGGTCTATGTTGATGACATGATTGCGAAGTCCCAAACGGAGGAAGAGCATCTGGTCAACTTATTGAAGCTTTTTGAGAGGCTTAGGAAGTTCAGGTTGAGGCTGAATCCTAACAAATGTACTTTCAGAGTGCGGTCCGGAAAGTTACTGGGGTTTATCGTTAGCGAACGAGGCATCGAGGTTGATCCTGCGAAAATAAAAGCCATTCAAGAAATGCCAGCGCCGAAGACAGAAAAAGAAGTTCGTGGTTTCTTGGGCAGAATAAACTACATTGCAAGGTTTATCTCTCGACTCACGGCCACTTGTGAACCGATGTTCAAGCTTTTAAAGAAAGATCAGGCGATTACTTGGAATGAGGATTTCCAGAAGGCATTCGACAAGATAAAGCAGTATCTTCAAGAACCTCCAATCTTGATACCCCCAGTGGCCGGACGACCATTAATCATGTACTTGACAGTTCTTGAGAATAGTATGGGGTGTGTTCTCGGTCAGCACGACGAGACGGGCAGAAAGGAGCATGCCATTTACTACTTGAGTAAAAAGTTCACCGACTGTGAATCTCGATACTCGATGTTGGAGAAGACGTGTTGCGCACTAGCCTGGGCTGCCAAGCGTTTACGACAGTACATGCTCAATCACACCACCATGCTAATTTCGAAGATGGATCCGATCAAGTACGTCTTCGAGAAGCAGGCTCTTTCGGGCAGGATTGCTAGATGGCAAATGGTGTTAACGGAATATGATATTCAGTACGTGTCCCAGAAGGCCATCAAGGGAAGCGTGTTGTCTGATTACCTTGCCGAACAGCCGATCGAGGATTATCAGCCGATGAAGTTTGAATTCCCTGACGAGGATATTATGTTTCTCAAAGCAAAGGATTGCGATGAGCCGTTGCCCGACGAGGGGCCAGATAGGAAATCCCAGTGAAAATTGATATTCGACGGGGCGGTTAATTCCTATGGAAGTGGCATCGGGGCTATCATCACGACTCCCCACGGATCCCATATCCCGTTTACGGCGAGACTGACGTTTCCAGTCACCAATAATGAGGCAGAGTACGAAGCATGCATCATGGGTCTAGAAGAGGCAATTGATTTGAGAATCAAGAACCTAGACGTATATGGTGACTCATCGCTTGTGATCAACCAAATTAAAGGGGAGTGGGAGACTCGTCAATCGAATTTGGTGTCGTACATGAATTATGCCAGAAGGATACTTCCGTTCTTCGATCGAGTGGAACTCCATCATGTGCCCAGGGCTGAAAATCAGATGGCTGATGCCTTAGCCACGTTGGCTTCAATGTATAAAGTCAATTTTTGGAATGAGGCTCCAAGAATTGTCCTTTCGCGTCTTGATAGACCGGCATTTGTCTTTGCAATCGAGGATGCCGCCGACGGCAAGCTATGGTTCCATGACATCCAGACTTACCTTATGACTAAGGAGTATCCTGCGGGTGCGTCAACCCAGGATAAGAAGACTCTGAGGAGGCTGTCTGGAAACTTTTATCTCAATCCTGATGGAGTGTTGTATAAAAGAAACCACGATCTCGTGCTACTCAGATGTGTAGATGAGAAAGAGGCGAGTATGCTCATGGAAGAAGTCCATGAGGGCACATTTGGTACGCACGCAGGCGGGCATGCTATGACGAGAAAGATCCTGAGAGCAAGATACTACTGGCTGACGATGGAGTCGGATTGCTTCAGATTCGCGAAGAAATGTCATAAATGCCAGATTTATGCTGATAAAGTTCATGTGCCGCCGTGCCCGTTGAATGCCATGTCTTCCCCGTGGCCGTTCTCCATGTGGGGCATCGACATGATAGGCAAGATCGAGCCCACTACATCTAACGGTCATCGCTTCATTCTGGTAGTTATCGACTACTTCACCAAGTGGGTGGAGGCAGCCTCGTATGCTAATGTGACCAAGCAGGTAGTGGCTAAATTCATAAAGAGGGACATCATCTGTCGTTACGGAATTCCCGAACGGATCATTACTGATAATGGTTCGAATCTGAATAACAAGATGATGAAGGAGCTCTGCCAGAGTTTTAAGATTGAACACCACAACTCATCTCCTTACCGGCCGAAGATGAATGGCGCCGTTGAAGCAGCCAACAAGAACATAAAGAAGATTGTTCAGAAGATGGTTATGACCTACAAAGATTGGCACGAGATGCTGCCATTTGCACTACACGGTTATCGTACGACGGTACGTACTTCAACCGGGGCAACTCCTTTCTCCTTAGTGTACGGTATGGAAGTTGTCCTACCGTTAGAAGTGGAGATCCCTTCTTTGCGAGTTTTGGTCGATGTGAAACTCGACGAGGCAGAATGGATTACGAATCGTCTGAACCAACTCAGCCTGATGGACGAGAAGAGGTTAGCATCGATTGCATTTGGTCATCTGTACTAAAGCCGAATGAAGAAAGCTTACGATAAGAAGGTGTGTCCTAGAAGCTTTCAGACGAGTGATCTCGTCCTGAAGAAGATTCTTCCTCCACACTCCGATCGCCGGGGCAAGTGGACTCCGAATTACGAAGGTTCGTACGTTGTCAGCAAGGTCTTCTCGGGAGGAGCTTTGTTGTTATCCACGATGGATGGTGAAGATTTTGCATCCCCGGTGAACGCGGACGCAGTTAGAAAATACTTTGCTTGAAAGCGACCCGCTGGACAAAAAAGGAGAGTCCAGGCAAAAAAGGGGCATCCCGGCGAACCAAAAACAAAATAAAAAGGTTCGGGCAAAAATTAGGGATATAAATTGAAAAAAGGTACACCCGCGAAGTCGAAAACCTACACTGGGCGGCTTCGGCAAAAAAGGGTATCCCGGTGAACTGAAAACCCGCAAAGGGCGGTTCACGCAAAAGTTAGGGATTTGAAAAAGCAAAGGACTGCGTTCCGCGTGTGGACTTTCATTGTTTAGTGGTTTGGAGGACCTGAGGGCCGTTCATCTGAATCAATCTCTTCCGAAGCTGAAGCGTCGGAGAAGTATCGAAGTCGAGTGGGTCATAGAGGGATCAACTCATGGTGTTCGTCTACGCCTCGTTGCCGACATTTGTATACACTGATGTATATTTATGTTTTATTTTTGCGCGGCTTCCTCATTCCAGGAGCTTGCCTCTGTTGTAAAACATTTTTACCCATTTAGGGGTTCGTTATCAATAAAATGCATACTATTCAGCAATTCTGTTTGTCTGTTTAGCATTTATCTGTTTTGTTTGCGAAAAAGAACGCCGATGTTTTTGATAAAATGCGCATACATAAACTTACTGGCCTAGGCCACTGATTGTTGAAACAATTAGTTACTTGAACATTGTCACGAGATAATAACCTTGATAGGTCCCTTTGAGAAGGGTATCTTGTCTGTTTGTTTGTGTTGTTACAGGTGTAGCATATCCCAGACAGTGCGTCGTGCGCATCCCCGAAGCAGGATGATTCCTCCTTCTCCAGCAGAGTTCAGTAGCCTCTCCCCGCAGAGTCTGAACGCGAGATCGTGAGCATTGATATGTCTCCCCATGCAGAGATGATTCTCTCCCCAACCAGATGTATCCTGAAGGAACGTCATCTCCTCAGCTGAATCACGCGCCGAAGCATGAATTCATCCCCCAGCACTGGGTCACAAGTGCAGGTTTCGTAGGAAACTATTCGTACGCCGAAGTATGCAGCGACTGATGGTACCAGACTGAAGTCTCCAGCAGAATTGAAATTCCCCACTAGAGTTGTACTCTCCCCCGAAGTCGGATGATTCCTTCTTCCCCAGCGGAATTGAAATTCCTCATCAGAGGCGTACCTTCTCCAGCGAAGCAGAACGATTTCTTCTTCCCCAGCCGAATTAGCAGATACCCAAGAGAGCCGAATCCTTGGAAGCAGCTCAAGCCACGATTGGTTTTTTCCCCAGTGGAGTGTGGATCAGCTGAATTTATTTCCCCACATAGCTCTTACCTCCAGAGGAGTAGCCGAGAAGGCCACACAGTTTATTCCCGCGATTGACATCGCTTTCCCTCAGCAGGTCCTGGTTTTCGTAGACCTTCGTTTCCCTGCAGCAGTCAGCTGAAGTTGTGTCCCCCGCGAAGTCCACTCGATATTGGCATGACCATGTTCTCCTCAGCAGGATGATTCCTCTATCTGAGTAGTTCGTTCTCCTTGACAGGAGGATTCTCCCCTCGACATTTATTTTGCTGACGGGATCGCATCATAGTACATGATTGCATAGCATTTATCATAAACGCATAGCATTTCCTCCGTGTGGAACATTGCGCCATTGCCGAAGCATATGCATAATAAACATGATCTAGGTTGTTACCGTTGTTTTGCAGGTGTTCCGCCGCAGGATTCATCGCTCAGGATGATTCATGACATTCTCCCCAACGAAGTCGCTTGCCCAAGATGATTCTTGGATCCCCAGCGAAGTCTTCGGTTCAAGATGATTCTTGAATCCCTCAGCAGGGCCATTTGCTTAAGATGATTCTTCAGCTCCCCAGTAGGGTCCCCAGTAAAGGTAGTCCAGGATGATTCCTGAAATCCCCAACAGAGTGTTCGCTCAGGATGATTCCTGAAAGCTCCAGAATGGTTGTCGGTTCAAGATGATTCTTGAAGGCCTCTGGCGGAGTTATTTGTCCAAGATGATTCTTGAATTCCTCAGTAGAGTTGATTCATCCAGAATGATTTCTGGACCCTCGGAGCGGAGTTACTTGATAGTTCTCCAGATTCCCCAGCGGCGAAGCGTCCTCCCCAGCAGGCTTTCTAACGGCGAAGTTGAAACCTCCCTTGAAGACTCCATGATTGAAGTCTGACCGTGTTAATGAAGCAGTTCTCTCAGCTGATGCGGAGTGCCTGATGGCAGTGGTTTAGATATTCCCAGTTGATTCATGATTGACCAAGAACTCTATTCCAACTTGCTGATGAAGTCCGGCTGATGCTTGACAGGGGTCTTTGAATGCCTGATGGCATGATCAACCTGATGGTTGAAGTCCGGCTGATGCCCGACAAATGTCTTTGAATGCCTGATGGCATGATCAACCTGATGGGTGAAGTCCGGCTGATGCCCGACAGTGTTCTTTGGATGCCTGATGGCATGATCGACTATGTATTACCGGTTACCGTGTGACCAATTCCCCAATGAAGTTTCCTCACTCCAGCGGCGATGTTGGATGTTTGTTTCCGACGGTGATGTCAGATTCTTAGTTCTCCAGCGGCGATGTTGGATGTTTGTTCTTGGCGGCGATGTCAAGTGATTTAGTTTTCCAGCGGCGACGTTGGGTGTTTTGTTTGTCCGACGGCGAGGTCAGATTATTTTTAGTTTTCCAGCGGAGATGTTGGATGTTTGTTTCCGACGGCGATGTCAGATTCTTTGTTCTCCAGTGGCGATGTTGGATAGTTGTCCGACGGCGATGTCAGATTCTTAGTTCTCCAGCGGTGATGTTGGATGTTTGTTCTTGGAGGCGATGTCAAGTGATTTAGTTTTCCAGCAGTGACGTTGGGTGTTTTGTTTGTCCGACGGCAAGGTCAGATTATTTTTAGTTTTCCAGCGGCGATGTTGGATGTTTGTTTTCGACGGCGATGTCAGATTCTTTAGTTTTCCAGCGGCGATGTTGGATGTTTGTCTTTGACGGCGAGGTCAGATTATTTTGGGTTCTCCAGCGGCGATGTTGGATGTTTGTTTCTGGCGGCGATGTCAGATTCTTTGGTTGACCGACGGTGATGTCAGGTTCTTCAGTTTTCCAACGACGATGTTGGATGTTTGTTTCCGACGGTGATGTCAGATTCTTTAGTTTTCCAGCGGCGATGTTGGATGTTTGTCTTTAACGGCGAGGTCAGATTATTTTGGGTTCTCCAGCGGCGATGTTGGATGTTTGTTTCTGGCGGCGATGTCAGATTCTTTGGTTGACCGACGGCGATGTCAGGTTCTTCAGTTTTCCAGCGGCGATGTTGGATGTTTGTTTCCGACGACGATGTCAGATTCTTTAGTTTTCCAGTGGCGATGTTGGATGTTTGTCTTTGACGGCGAGGTCAGATTATTTTGGGTTCTCCAGCGGCGATGTTGGATGTTTGTTTCGGGCGGCGATGTCAGATGATTTGATTCTCCAGCGGCGATGTTGGATGTTTGTTTCTGGCGGAGATGTCAGGTGATTTAGTTTTCCAGCGGCGATGTTGGGTGTTTTGGTTGTCCGACGAAGATGTCAGACGCTTTATTTTCATGAATGCCTGACGGCGATGTCCGGTGTATGATAACGATATCAGAGGAATTTGACGACAAGGTTCAGTCTCCAGCTAGTTCCCGTGCAGCTATTATCCCAGTGTTCGAAGATTTGTTCCCGTTAGAGTACCATGTACTTGAGCAGTTGGCAAATTTCCGGGTTCATCGGTATTCAACCGTCTCGCACCTTGATTGGCTGAGAGCCGTTCGCTCCTCACCCAGTCAGGTTCGAGCCGTTTGAATAGGGGCAGCTGTTGCACCCCAAAATTTGACCAACATTTATTTACCCATCAAGAGTTGTATGAGGCTTTGAAGCTAGCTAAGAGAGTTGTTCAAGTATTCAAAGGTTGATACCTTTGTCAGAAAACTCAAGAGATCCTCAGAGAAATTGGTTGAAACCAAGGTTGTGTGCCTCATAACTTGAGAGTTGTGGGAGCTTCTCAGATGATTCTGAGACTGTGAGGATGGACTTGAAGCTTTGAGAAAGCTTGTGAGATGTCTTGAAAGCCATCATGAAGCCTAGAGAGGTCATTGTACAAGAATTCAGAAGATTCAGCCATGAGTGGTGGAATTAGGGTTTGACTGGGTCAACCCTAGGTCAACTGATGATTTGGAAAGGGTCGAGGCCTAATCCAAGAGCCATGTGAGCATGGAATGATGTATTGAGATGCTATAAGGATGATTCCTATACCAACTCATCATGATTGAGGAGTTTGAGAAGTTTTAAGCTAGGGTTTCTAAGGATTGACAGTGTAAAATCCCCTAGTTTGATCCCTATCTTCAAGACAGTTTAGCTCAAGATGTGATTGTCATCTCATCTTCCCCACAACATGAATTTTGTAGAGCTTGTTCTTAGCTTTAATTTTAATACTAGAAGTCCTTGATAGGATTTGTAGAGCTCAAGTTACGGCTTTGACAAATTACAGGTCATCTGAGGCATGTGAATCTGGGTCCTTGAAAGTCACCCAGCTTGCATCCAACGTTTTCCCTAGTAGGATGATTCCTATGAACTCTTGGTCAACATGAATGTTGTAGAGAATCTTCTTAGCTTTCTAGAGAGTACTAGAAGTCCTTGATAGGATTTGTAGAACTCAACTTATGGCTTTGACAAGTCAAGGGCATTTTGGTCATTTGGAGGTTATAGGTCATTTCAAGCATAAGGCCATATCTCCTAGTTCCAAGCTTCAAATGGAAAAATCTTCAACATCAAACTTGCTTATAATGATGTTTTAAGGCTAGTAAGGAGGTCATGAGATGTTGAAAAGGCTTATATCAAAAAGTGATAAAAATGGCCTAAAATGGAGGCATAAGTTAATTAAGGTGAAGTTGAAAAATGGAAATCCCAAGTTATAAATCCAAACCATGTCATGTAATAGGTCATTTTGACTCCAAATGACATTCTAAGAACAATGGTTCAGCCACAATTTTGATTTGGGGATTGGATCATAGGGCTGCCTTAGAAATGGCTTACTTGCATATTAAGGTACCAAGGCAAAACTCAAAAGAACTCAATAAGCAAGGTGGTTATGCATTGTAGCTCATCATAAATCTCATGTGGGGATAAATTCAAGTCAGAATCAAGGGTTCTAAGTAGCTTGGCATGAGATAGCATGTAAGGAGAATTGGATTCAAAATGTCATGACATGAAAAGTTCAATTTCTCATTGGATGATCCTAGATGGTTCTAGATGATTCTAAACCACTCTATAAGATGATTGTAACTTGCTCAGATGCAAGGTTGGTGAGAATTGGTGCAGAGAAGAGAGAGTGAAATCAAGAATCTTCCATTGCAAGTCAAATTCAATTTCTTCATTCTTCTTCATTTCCATCCCTTTTTTCTTCACAAACACTTTCCATAGATCCCTCTGAGTGTGTGCATACTGAATTGAAGCTCCATTGATGGAGGATTGAAGGTGTTCCAATTGGATTTTCAAGAAGCAACTCATCATCGAATCTTGAAGTGCAAGCTTTCTCCCTCCAATTTTTTGCAAACAGAAGAAGTATCATCATCCAAGGATCATTTCTGAAGAGTTTCAAGCCTTGAAGTGAAGGATTTCATCATCTGCCATACCAAGAAACCAGGTTTGCAAATTCTTCCCCACATCATTATTTAGGCATGGTTAGGTTGAATTATTAGTGTAGAATGGCTAGAGACACCTAGGTGATGAATTCTGAAGAGTTTAGGATCATTTGATGAGGTTTCAGTTATGGACACCATTTCTTTATGGAGCAAGAAGTTGTGATATAGTGAGTGATAATACTAGTTTGATAGTTGGTTTTGATTAGGGCAATGTTGTGATCATTTTAGTACCAAGAAATCTAAGGTTGGTTGAAGTTGAGGATTGATCATATGTTGAGGTGCACCATCGGGTTTGATGATAGAGACCATTTCAGTGTAATCCAAGGCCATGAGCATGATCAGGGTGAAAAATGGATCAATTTAGGGTTTTGAATGGTTGAATTTGATGATGATTTGAGGTAACACGAGTTGAGGAAGATGAAGCTTGTGGTTCTGAGTTTCCATGGAGTTTCAGCAAACCTTAGGTTGGAGGAAGAAGACGAGTCCCCAGCCATCAGATGCAAGCAAGACCCATTGGCCTAAGAACCCATCCAACGGCCCATGTTTAATCTCGTTTTGGAGGGAATTTGAGCTGCACTGAAACGCACCGTTTCATTAAACGGTGGTTCTTGGGCTGGATCACTATCCACACCCCCTTCATGAGGCCCATTATGATTTACACTATATTTCACTGCTATTCTCACCGCTGATTTGTCATTTTCTTTATGTTTTTAATTGTTTTCTGATTTAAATATTGGGCTCAGCGCTTTGCTTTCTAAACCCCCCAGTCTGGGCCCAAGCGCATAATGAACTGTGTTTTGTTACTGATTGCACCCCAGCCCTTCATAATTCATTTTATTTTCCTCCATTTCCTTTCCAACCTTGAAAATTCATAATAATTGGAAAATTAATGATTTTCTCATGGGAGTTTTTCCTCCTACTTCATATTTTTGTCAAGAAAAATATAACATAAAATTATTTTCCTTTCATGCATTTTTAATATTTTTTTGCATATTTTCTTCTTTTATTGCATTTTATTTCTTTTATGTTGATGCATAAACTTGTAGAATTTTTTTTAGGTAAGTCCCTTAGCATTTTTAAGTCATTCTTTTTAGGATAGTTAGATATAAGTTTTAGCTTCCCCCTGGATTTATTCCATAATTTTTTGATGAATTTTAGGATAGTTTTGATTAGATGACATTAGGTTGTGTAGAATTAGGTTAAACTTCAACATAGGTCCATAATAACTTTAGATTTTTGGGTTTTTAGGACAAATTAGACTATGGGGCATATATGGGCATTAAGGGTAGGTATGTAGGATCCCTTAGAAATTATATTAGGATTTAATATAGTGGTATGCTATTTTTAGATGATTTTTGTATTGGTTGATTGTTTGTGTTGCCTTTAGGGCATTTTTGCTTTAGTTGCTTTGCTTTGGAGTTTTCCCTTGGCTTGGTGGGCTTGGTATCTCTTTGTGGAGCATTGAGGAGCATAGTAGAAGATTTGAAGATGCATTGAGGAGCTTGAGAGCTTGATCTTGTTTCTTTTTTTTTGTTGTTTTAGGGTTAGGGATTAAGAAGAGTTAGACTTAGATAGCTTCTTTCTCAAGCATGGATGGTATCTTTCACCTCCATTCCTCCCTATGATTCAAAGTCCTTCCATGGTATACACCTATCTCCTTTGGAGGGATAAGTGATGTACCTAGGAAGTAGAACTTTTGAGGGAACCATTCCTTTGATGTTGAACCCTTATAGGTCACCTTTGGTGGTCAGTAAGCAGTTCAATATCCCCAGCTTATCCAGTTAAGTGATTTCTTCTGGTTTGATTATCTTGAGAGATGCTGAGCTTGAGTTTGAAGATGAAGACTTCAATGAAGAGTATAAAAGAGGATGAATCCTTGAGCATTGCCATTCCAACTGAAGCTTGAAGAGCAACAAGAGCAAGTTGACACTTGAAGATCCCTGAAGGTGAAGTAAAGACTGAAGGATGAAGTTGACACTTCTAAGTGATTGAGATTGATTCTGAAGAGCTGAAGCTTGAAGAACAAAAGAAGTTGATACTTACTTTGATACCTGGAGATCCTGAAGGAGCCAAGTTGGTACTTATGATTGATAGTGAAACCTGAAGGTGGAGCTGATCGAGAAGCTGAAGCTTAAAGGAGAAGATAAGTTGAAACTTATGTTGAAGGGTTGAAACCTGGAAAAGCAAACTGATATTTGTCAAGAGTGATTGAAGTCTGAAGACTGAATTGCTGTTGGAAGAGCTGAAGCTTGGAGTTGAGAGAGGAGTTGATCTGCGTTCTTTTCTTTTTCTTTGATGTATTGATGTGTTTTGTTTGACTTGTTTGATGCATTAGAATAAGTCCATATCTAGAATAGGTAGAATCTAGGAGCATGATTGCACTAGAGGTTGAGTTGCTCCCTCTGCTTGTATTGTTACCGTGTGGCTTTGCTTGCGGGTAATCGGTAGAGCCCAGCTCCCATGCCCATGTGGTTTGTTTGCCTGATGGCATTTCATTTCATTTTTTCGGTATGATTGCAGTTTACTGTTATTGCTTGATAGCATGTTGTTTATATTTCAGTATGATTACTGTTATCCATTCTGGCTTGAGGTTGAGATGAGCTTGTGGAGGCTGAAGCCCCACACACATTTCCTCCCTCACTTGCATTGCATGCATTTTACTGTTAAGCTGATGCTTTGCCTGTTTTGGTGTATCATTGACATGATCCCTTAGGACTCTCATTTCCTTTGATAAGGAATTGATGATAGAACTTTAGGTTGAAACCTATGCATGACAACTTCTAGGAGTTCCCTGTTCAAACCTCAACCATAGGATGAATCCATGGTATGATAACAGTAAGACTTGATAGTCTCCCTCCTAGTTGGGCTTGTTCTCTTCTCATCTCAAAATAGTTTAAGATACAGTAATCATGAATGATTTCTTTCGTACGTTACGAGCCTTAAGCTATCTGAGAAAGGATTGTGGGAGAGCTTATTTTCCATAGTCTGGATGTTTAGTATGGTACCCTTTTGGTGACATGTGACGCATTCACTCTCAGGTCATAGTCTCTAGTGCGGTTGAAATCGCAAACACAATAAAAAACACTTCTTTCGTAAAAGACAGGAAATAAACCGTAGTTCCCCGAACTACGTGAGCTCTGATCTCTCATGCCTGTTGAGAGTACGTAGGCACAAGATGGCGATGTCTTGGCGAGCTACCTTCCCCCATAACCCTTCGTAGGCCGAACTACGTTGACTTTGATTTCTCATTCTCTGATGAGAATACGTAGGCATAAAGCACGATGCTTTGCCGAGTCGTTTTCTTTTTTGTTTAAGCCAGCCTTGATAGGTAGATAGAATAAAACCAACCCGTCCAAGTAAACACAACAAGCGAGGATCCCGTCGAGTACGACGGACGTGAGGCACAAGCGAGGATCCCCTTGCGTAACCGACTCCCGAATCCAGACAATAGTTGCGATTACCTTGTCTTACCCTTTTTCGTCAGGTTTTTCCGATCGTTTCCTTTCCTGCTCTGAGGGATAAATAACGAAAGGTGGCGACTCTTCTGTTGTGCCGGCACCTTATTTTCACGCAAGCGACAACAGGGATTCGCTCGCACGGGGCGAGAACAAAGAGGAAGCAGGCCTACGCCTAAACGGGAGGGAACTCGGGACACGCACGCAAGAACCTAAGAAGAAACTCCTCAGCTGGCACTTCCTTTGTATCTGATGATGCAGCCCACAACACTCGCTGGTTGCCTGAAGATTTGAATACGACAATGATGATGAACGAAGCAGCTCCGGGGCTCCTGACGTACGCGCAAGCTCCATTCCAATCTTCTCCTCTCTGGATCTTGATGATGACGCTCGAATCAAGAACAATGTAACGCTTAGACCGTCATGGTTCGACTTATGCGAGAAATCGAACTCTAAGAGGTAGCGTATTAATATCCGTGTCAAAGACAAGATGGAGAAATGATATCGAAAATCATTCTCCAATTGAATCGTGCCACACGGCCAGCCAGAAATAAAATCCCAGCAATCGGATAAGAAAATGAGAAAATAGGAGAGAAATCCAATACCGAATGGAAATAAAATGCTACGGTAATTAAATTCTACTAGAAAATATTCTAAAGAATTAAATCTATAAATCCCTAAAAATATCTAACTCCTAAATTCTTTACAAAGGAATAAATGCTAAATACCTATTCTATAGAAGAGAACTCTAAGAAAAATATGGTCTAAAATTCACTAAAGAATATAATACGCAAATTACAACCTATTCTAGGAATTATTCTACTTAAATTCTATTAAAAAGAAAATATACTAACAATTATAGGCTAAGCATATTAAACTAAAACAAATAAATCCTAATTATAATCCTAACATGTTAATCCAATGCTAATTATATTCTAGAATTATCTAACTATTCTAAAAAAATACAATTAAAGTCATACAAGAAAATTAACCAAAATGGACAGCGGGGGGGGGGGGGGGGGGCAGAAGTTACAGGGGATGCTTCAGCACAAAAAACAGGAAACTGGGCCCAGAGCCCAGCAGAAATGCCCAAAAACGAGGAGGGGGTGAACAACCGAAACGGAGGGTGTATGAGCGAAAACTAATGGGCCCAGCCCAACAGGATTAATCACAACAACAGGGGGAAAAGGAAAAAACGGAGGGTGCACGCACTGAAACACAAGTTGGGCCCAAGGCCCACTATCCTTTCCCTCTTCCACTCACTCCCTTCTGAAACCCTAGGAACTGCTCACGCCGTTCCTTCTCTCGTTCAACTCTCTCTCGTTTCCTTCGTTTCATCTTCCTCTCTCAAACTTCAGTCTCAAACCGACCGCCACCTCACCGTTATCTTCCTTCTTTCTCCTCTCAGATCACCACCTCAATCCTGCCTCCTCAACATCAACCTTGCTTCGAATCCTACAAAACAAATGAAACACACAAACAGCAATGAAACTATACACAAAAATTGGCTCATCCTTGGCGTTCTTGAAGGCAATACATTGATGAAGGTTGATAGATCTTAAGTCTAGTGACGGATCTGCAGTTATACACAAAATTGGAGTTGGTCGTTGTTTGCATGTGGAGATTTAAAGATCGATGGCGAAACCTGATGGACGCTTGCGAAGTCTGAAGGATAACGAAGAATGTTGATGAGGATTTGTTCTTACGGAGAATTTCTGGAGAAGGAGAACCTGATGAATGACGAAGAATCTGGAGATGCGTTGATGATTCTTGAGGCGCTTGGAAGATTTGATGCTGAACTCGTGAAGGATTGGACGAATCTGGACGCATCTGGAGAAGAAATGACGAACAACGCGTGAAGATTATTGATGCATGTTGATGATCGAAAGGGATCTTGAAGGTTCCGTTTCTGGAAAAGGATTAAAGAACACATGAATGTTCTTGGAGGTTGTTGAAGGATGTTCCGTGTTAGATGAAAATCTTGATGTGGTTGAAGTTCTTGGCAAGATGATGAGTGAGATGAGAACGATGAAGGTTGTTGAAGGTTCTTGGAGAGTGGATGAAGGTTCATCGTTCTGGGCAAATCTCACAAGATCGGTGAATCTAGGATGAAGATGATGATGATCGCGGAAGAAACTGGGGAGAACAATGATGAATGTTCTTGAATTTTCCGGCGGTAGTTGAGTTTTCCGGTGAAATCTGGTGAAGGTTGGATGAACAGGATGGATGAGGAAGATGAACATCCATCATTGAATCTCAGGTTTCCGGCAAAAAACGGTTACCGGTGACTTTCCGGCGACGGTTGTGACGGTCCCTGCGGCGGCTGCATGGCCGGCGGCAAGGGGGACGGTGAGACTGAAGAGAGCCACGTGGGGCTCTGCATGGAAGGGGATAGAGGGGTAGTGGGACGCGTGGCGGATTATGGAAGCATGCAGTGAATGATGTGGAAGCTTCTGAGAAGCACACGTGGAAATGGAGAATTTCGCCGAGTGTGAAACGTGGAAAAATGGGGGAAGTGGGACCTGAAGCACACGCGTGGGGCTTTATATTGCGGACATGTGGCGCTGAACTTTGGGCCCCAAAACTCTGACAAATGGCCCACTACAACTCAGACCTGATTAATAGCTAATTAACAGCTTAATCCCTAATTAAAAATCCAATTAAAACTAAACTAAACTTAAAACTGCAATTAAAGCCTAATGAGAATTAAGGCTATTCTAAACCTAATTAACTCTAATAAACTCAATTAAGATGAATTAAGACTCTAATTAACATCTAAAAAAGGTGATTAAGACCTAATTAGTGTCTACTAATTCCTAATTAAATCTAAAAAAGAGGATTAACTATTAAACTCTATTAATTCTATTTATCTCTAAACAAATAAAAATAGAAAAACTCTATTAATCCTATTAAAAAAATCCTAATAAAAGAATTATCCTATTAAAAATCATTTAAAAAAACTACTTAAACTCTAGAAAAAAAAGAATTATTCTAAAGAGATAATAAAACTAAAACTATATAAAAAAACTATCTAATATCTAGAAAACTCAATTAAATCCATAAAAATCTATTATCTCAAAAAATTCTAGGAATCATCTATTTAAATTCTAGAAAAAAAAACCATAAAACCTATTTAATATCTATAAAAGGCTATTAAATCCTAAAAATGCAAATAAAGGCAAACAACCAGCATAAAAGAGAGCGCGAGACCAGATCGAAGCAAGCAGTAAACCCAGACACCAAGAACCTCCAAAATCACTGCGTAAGCTGAAAACGCCCAGGAAGTGCGTGACTTCTCAAAATAACCTCTGATTATCCGAGCCGGTCTGAAATACCCGAAATGTGAAAACAGGGTTGTAATCCCGATAAAATCAATATGAATGAGAAAATGTACTGTATGCGGTATGCGAATGCGAAATGCGTCGAACCATAAACCAAATACGGGGACCGGTTGGTCAAATTTTAGGGTGCAACAGCTGCCCCTATTCAAGCGGCTTGGACCTGAATGGTTGAAGAGCGAACGACTTTCAAACATTCAAAGGTAGAAGACGGTTGAATACAAAAGTAAACCCGAAAATTTGCCAACCACAGAAACAAACTGCGCACTGCTTGAGGAATAGCTTCCAATGAACTGAAATTTGGTTGTCACGGCAACAACTGGTCAATTATCTGATAAAATTCTTTTTTCGTCAATCACCTGTGTGACGCCACAGGTACTGAATCTTCAGAATAATGCTTCAGAAAGCAAACACCTTGACTCCCATCTGTTATGGGATTGAATTTTGTCATCTCACAGTTCACAACGAACCTGAGAAAAACTCTCCTGGGGAATTTCTGAATCGACTGCCAGGCACCCATTTTCGACAACAGGCGGCAGCTTCATAAGTTTGATATAATGTCAATCTTTCTTTTTTTAGTGCCGACGTAACAACCAAATATGAAGAAACCACTCCACTGGGGGAGAAGAGAAGCTTAACCAAACAACTCTGCAGGGGAACATACTCGAAAACCAAGAGGTAACCAACCTGGTCTATGTTTCGACATGCGTATGTTGGGAAATAATGCAATGTTCCACACGACATGGAAATAATATGCACATGTTTTGATAGATGCTAGGCCCCATACGGCATGGATATGCTATGCGTTCTGGATAGGTGCAAATATAACGGTATATGCAAATGCGAATGTAAATGCAAGCTGCCAGAGAACACCAGGTCTAAAACCACTTGGTAAAATAAATGCCGGAGGCAAAGTCGACTCCACTGAGGGTAACCGGTTATCACAGAATCCTCTCAGCAAAATAAATGTTGGAAAAGGGAAGGACTGCTCTGTACGGCGATATTCTTTCTAAACCACTGGTAACCTGTACTCTATAGGGATTAACCAACTGGGGTCGATTGTATACAGCTCACTGCTGAGAATGCCCCTTCTGTCACAGACATCAATCTTTCTGCTGAGGATACTTCTGATCCTACTCCTGATGCGGGATAAAATACAATCTCAACTCTCCCGGGGATAATACGTGACTTCCATCTGCTGAAGAAGAGTAATCCTGATTTAACAACATCCATAAGGAATGCAGAACACTACCCGAGAACTGGTACTAATCGAGCTTCGTATCGGGGAATGTGACAATATGCGAGTCACTGGGAATTACTGTGTCGGATATTTTTTTGCTTTTTCTGGTTTAGAGATGAAAATTAGTTATTTACAAACCGGAAAATATGGAAAATACTAGACGAGAACTAGCATTCAAGGATGGACTACCAGACGAGAACTGATAGCAAAATAGATTAGGTTATCAGACAAAAATTGATTTATGGTTTGAACATCAGACGGGGCTGACTGGATAATAGGTTAAGAAACAAATGACCAGGCGAGAACTGGTTGAAAGCTGACATGCACCAGACGAGAACTGGTACAACAATAGGTTAAAGAAACGGTGACCAGACGAGAACTGGTAACAATAACATACACCAGACGAAAATTGATGTTTACGGTAAGGTTGACCAGACGACAACGGGTTAAACGAAAACATGTACCAGGCGAGAACTGGTATTTACAGAAATGTGGGCCAGACGAGAACTGGTTACCGATTTGCCAGGCGAGAACTGGTCTCTGGAAACGACTTGGTTACAAAGTTCTGATACGTAACAGGTTTAAATTGTAGGATAACGATCCAACGACGGTAGGGCCTTTTTCGGAAGGTCAAGGTTTTTGACAAGGGTAATGACACGATTCCCCGATACTCAACTCTTGCTGGGGATAAACAGACTTCGCTTGAAAAACTTGCCCCAGTACAATTCAACTTGCCCCACTCTAACTCTTGGGAAGATCACTCTGAATAGCTTGCTACGAGACGACCTCGAGATTACCTGCCCCGTGTTGCACCCTAAAATTTGACCAACCGGTTCTCCCATTTGACTCATGGTTTAATTTCATATTCGCAGTTCAGATGTATGATTTTTGTGCAAACAGGGGGATATCAGAGTTTACAGCTTGATTTTTGTCTATCAGATATGGCAGACCCAGTCCAGATCATCGGGGTTTTATTTTCGGGAAATTGTGCGCTCCTCGGTGATTTTTCAGTAATTTTGGGGATATTCTGATGCCCGGGGATCTCTGTTCGATTCAATCTGGTCTCGTGCGCTCTTTTATGGCGGTCATTTGCATTCATCTGCATTTTTAGGGTTTTAATAGACTTTTGTGAATTTTTAGCAGGCTTTATAGATTTTTCTGGAATTTAAATAGGGTTTTTGCATTTTTAATGGTTTAATTCTCTTTTTAGGATTTTATAAGAATTTTTAAATCATTTTTAGAATTTTGTATAGATTTTAAAATTAGGATTAATAGGTTTAAATAGTTTTTTAGATAATATAGAAAATTAGTATAGTTTTTTCTTATTAATAATAGATTTTTAGTAGATATTAAATGATATTAGGATTTTAATAGAGAATTAATTGATTTTTAGAGTTAATTAGAGGTTAATTGATTTTTTTTAGGTTTAACTAGTGTAATATAGAATTAATTAGACTTTTAATCTTTTTTAGAGTTTAATTAGGTTAATTGTTTTTTTTAGATTTTATTAGGATTAATCATTAGATTAATTAGGAAATTAGATATAATTAGGTTTTATTGTTTTTTATTTTATTATTCAGTTTTTTACAGATTTTGTTTGGTCAATTTCGTGGGCCAGAGTCCAATGTTTGAGGCCCATTCATTTGTTTGTCCAAAGAATTCAGCCAAAGTCCAAAAAAAGGGGTCCAGATGCAGCCAATTCGTTCAGCAAGTTTCTGGAAGATTCCAGCACTTTCAGTGCCTTAAATAGGGGCAGCCACGTGTTGAAGCGAGAAGGGTCCCACGCGTTTCGCCTTGAGAACGCCACCACCACTCAGAGACGTCCCAGACTCTCACACGTGTTCACACCTGTCCCCCACTCACTCTCTCTCTCTGCGCATGCACGCCACTTGGCGCCCCCACACCATCGCCTGAGTTTCACCGTCAACCCCACCGCCGGGCATGCAAACGCCCTAGCAACCAACGCCGGCCACCGCCAACAGACTCCGGCCACCGTCTCACTCGCCGGAATCTGCAAACAACCGTTTTTCCCCAGAAATCCATCTCCTTCCTCCGATCTCCTCCCTTCCACCTTCATCAACTTCATCCTCCATCAATTTTCCAGAACAACTTCAATCTCCATCAATCCATCCAAACCTTCAACAACCTTCGTACAAATTTTTCCAGAAACCCTAAACCTTCATCCGTCATACAACATTTCTCCAGAACCTCTCAAACCTTCATCAACCTTCATCAACGATTTCCAGAAATCAACAACCTCCATCTTCTTCCATCAACTTCATCCGTTCTTTCAAAACAATCTTCATCAAGAGTACCAGAAAAGCTCCAGGATCTTCAATCGTCTTGCTTCGGTATCCAAGAACTCTTCAGTTCTTCTCAGAAACTTGTAGATCTTCATCAGCGTTCAAAGAACTTCGCGCTTCAAGACATTTCAGCGAACATCCAGAATCCTTTATCTCGTTCTTGTTTCGCTCAGAAATTTGAGAAGAGAGTTGTTTGAGAGCCGTTTGGAGGTTCGTTCGAGATTCTGAGAACCTTTTCTCCACCAAGCTTCAAGCACTCTTCGCTATTTTTCGCTACAGCCAGGTACACGTCATGTCACTCTGGTTGCGTGTTTCTTCTGTATGATGATGCTTCTGTGTTGATTCGTTGAGTTTCAGTTTCGTTTAGGGTTTAATTGTGTGTGAGGCTTGGATTGAGGGGGATAATGGTGATATTGTGGTGTTTTGTTGTTGTTGTGTCTGAGATTAGGGAGAAGTTGCAGAGAATGAGGGAGAGGAAGAAGATGGTGAAACGGCTAGGGTTAGAGAGTGAACAGTACCAGAGTATTTGGGGGATGATTTAGGTTTTGTTAACTGAATATTGGATTAGGGTTGGGCTGGGTTCAAAGCCCAAAGGCGTACTGCTGACGCACACACCCCAAACTGCTCGTTACCCCCCCCCCTGGCGTGTGTGAAACCAGACTGGATATGGGCCTTAGGCCCCAATTTACTTTTCGCACCCCCTGGGCGTAGGCCCAATGAAATAACAACTGAAATTAGTTGCTAGCAGCACCCCCATGCGCTTCTTTTCTGGCTAATTGTTTTTGACAAACCTGGGCCTACGCCCTTTTGCTAGTTACACCCCCAGAATCAGGGCCCAGCTAGAAATAACTAGATTTCCCTGCTGTTTAGACCCCCCAGTTTTATTTCAACTTATTTTTTCTCAATTTCTTTTATTTCTTTTCATATTTGTAAATAATTCATAAAAATTTGGAATAATTGTTTTTTTCTTCTTTTTCAGCCATTTCATGAAAATGTTAAGAAAATTAAATAAAAATAAAAATGACATTTTATTTTTATTTCCTAGTTTTGCGTATATTTTCCATTTAATTGATGTTTTTTAATATTTTCAATGCATGCATATCATTAGAAAATTCATAAAAAATAGTAGATTTAGTCAAATAATTCCGTTCTTTTTTCTGTAGACTCGTGACTCAGTGTAGAATTTTATAGTACGAAAATATTAGCTCAATCATGCATTTTCATTTTAACTGCATTTTTTCATTGTTATTGATGTTGAATAAATTGGTCTGTGGACATGTCTGTGTTGCTGATTTTAGTTCTTTCATCTGGTGTTGAATTTTGTTCTGATTTTTCAGTATGTTGTCTTAGAGCCATGTAGGTCTCCCATTAGATTTTTGTTAGATTTTTGTAGGGTGTCATGATAGGATTTGTCTGAGCCTGAAGATAGGAGAAGTCTTGATGACTTCTGACTTTGAAGTTCAACTGTGGTTGAACTTCAGAGATAGTCTCTTGTTGGGTTGTTGGCCTGTGGGTTTCTTCTCAAGGTGGGAGCTGGTGGAGGTCCTGCTGGAGATTGCAAGGTTGCAGTGGATTGAGGCTTAGTCTAGGAGCTTGTTGTCTGTTTGTGAGGTTCGAGATCCTGAAGGTTGAAGGGAGTTTATGGTACTTTCCTGAAGAAGGCACTATAAACGACTTTCGTTCTTTCTTCTCACCTCTTTCGTAAGTATCCAATGATGTTGGAGCCGACTTGTGAGTTTAATTTCTCCCGAGGAGGAATGTAAACTGATCACCTGTTGTTGAGCCACATGGGATACGATTCCTAAGTGGAAGCCCCTTAGTACTTTCCTGAGGAAGGTCCTATGGGTCTATTCACTTAGTTCCATTAGTTTATCTAGGATTTCGTAAGTATCCAGTGATGTTGGAGCCAACTTGTGAGTTTAATTTCTCCTGAGGAGGAATGTAAACTGATCACAGTTGTTGAGCCACGTAGGGTACAATTCCTAAGTGTCAGCCTCCTAGTACTTTCCTGAGGAAGGTCCTATGAGCCTGCTCACTTAGTTCCCCTAGTGCATATAGGTATTTCTCAAGTATCCCGTGATGCCGGAGCCTTCATGTGAGTTTAATTTCTCCTGAGGAGGAATGTAAACTGATCACAGTTGTCGAGCCGCGTAGGATATGACTCCTGAGTAGTAACCTCCTGGTACTTTCCTGAGGAAAGCACTATGAGCTTGTCTGCTTAGCTTCCTTTCTCTGGTGAGCTTGTTCTGAAGCTTGGAGACTGGGATTGATTCCTCTTGCATAGGGTTTTTGTTTAGAGATAGATTAGGAGCTTGTTTCAGGTTTGTTGGAGGCCCTGCTCAGGGTTAGTCTCTTTGTATTGTTTGATTTGTATGATGTTATGTTGCATTAGACTTAGGTGTTCATCTAGACAGTTCTGAATAGGTGCATATTAGAAGTAGACTTTGTGTGCATAAGAAGTTGAGGTGGTCCTCCTTCTGCTTGTTTGTTATTGCGTGGCTTTGCTTGTTGGTATTCGGTAGAGCTGAGCTCCCTTGCCTTTGTGGTTTGCGGCCTTCGCGCCTTGTTTGTCTAGCTGTTGCATTCATGCATATTTTCAGTATTTCTTTACGTTGCAGTTTCTTGTTTGTAGTTTAGTCCTGTTGCCATGATCCCTTAGGAGCTCTGACTTCTCCGCTGCGGAGTTGTTATGATAGGCATTAGGATGGTCAACCAGGTGTGATAGCAGTAGGTAGATTCCCCTGTTTCTCAACTATAGTTCTAGGGTTTCCCTTTCCTTTCTGTAGGAGCTTTTGAGTAGCTTGATCCGTAGTTAGCTGAACTACAGCTGCTCTGATTCTTCGTTCCAGACGAAGATATGTAGGCATAGGATGCGATATCCTAGCGAGCACACTAACGACTAACTTTGTTCTCTCGCGGCTGTGCGATCGAGACTTTCCCGCTAACGACTAATTGTTATCCCTTTCTGTTGCCCGAGTGCATTTGAGACCAGATCGTAGTTGTAGGTTCCCGAGCCTTAGAGGCCAGTTTGTTTTCTCACTGCTGTGTGAGAGCCCCTGTTTACCCGTAGTTAGCCGAACTACGTTTGCTCTGATCTTTCATATCAGATGGAAGTACGTAGGCACAGGACGCGATGTCCTGGCGAGCAACCTTTCCCCCGTTTAGACGTAGGAAGTCGAACTACGTTGACTCTGACTTTCCCATTGCACGAGGGAATACGTAGGCCCAGAACACCGTATGTTCTGTCGAGTCCTGTCCTTTTATTTTCCTTTTCAGACCAGCCATTAGCGTAGATAGATAATACACCCTTTTACCTATAAACACCAAGCGTGGATCCCATCGAGTACGATGGACGTGAGGGGTGCTAATACCTTCCCCTTGCGTAACCGACTCCCGAATCCAGGTTTTGGTTGCGATGACCATACCTATTCCCGTCTTTGCGAGGTTTACTTCGAGCGTTTCCTTTCCCGCTCTGAGGGATAAATAACGCACGGTGGCGACTCTCCTGTCAAGCCGGCGCCGATTTTCGCAGTAGCGACAGCTGGCGACTCTGCTGGGGACTTATAGCATCTAGGGACTTTTCCCATCCCTTATGCTGGGACCGTTTCCCATCCCCTACGCGAGTCAATCCTAGCGCTTGGGTGTTTATTTGTTGGGTGTTGTGCATATTGTGTTTTACTTTTCTGCACTTTACTTTCCTGTACCTTTACTTTTCCGCATTTATTTTCCAGCATTATATTATCATGATTATTGCTGTGGGCAAAGGGAGGTTACTGTGAGTGAAAGCCGGACCTGGGCTTGAGTACACACCTAGATATAGTTGCGGAGAAGTAGTAGACGAACCTGTCTGCTGAGCAGGCACAGTTCCCTACGAAAATCTGCGCTCAGACGAGATTCTTGCAGAGGTGCTCCTTTCCGGTCCTGAGGATCTGAGGGGAGTCCAGACGTGAGGGTTGTCGACTCTGGGGACCGATCATTTGGAAGTCAGCTAAGTGAGGCCTCTTCATGACTTGATGATGCCACTCCTTCTGGGAATCGTATCGTCACTCATGAAAGTCTGTGACGCTGATGACCGCATAGGATGCCGTACCTTTGTCCGTGGATTAGGTCTATCCTACCTGTGAGGGGGACTGGGTTATTGCAGGAAAACTGGCCTTCAGAAACCATGATTCAGTATCTGTATCAGATGGTGTTCTTGATTCATCTCCAGGTGTGTTGTCTGGGTCAGATGGGTTTCTTATCTGAGGTTGAGGCTATTATCAGATGGTATTCTCGTCAGATACAGAGGTTCAGATGGTTTTCTTACCAGGGGATTGATATTTTGAGTATCAGATGATAGTTAGTGTCATGAGGTTCTGATGACCGTGTTGGTTTTCTGTTCTTGATCACAGAGATATTCCTCTTCAGGCTACAGCATAGCCCCTGTGTTCGCAGATTGCATTATTTATCATATTGCATCATTGCATTACCATCTGCATCCAACTAACGTGTGTGTATTGCAGGTACATATTTTCCCTTCCAGTTCTGGTGTTTGTTCCTAGCAAGACATGGAAAACCTGAAGAGAGTATTGCCCTATAAGTTTCCGTCGCCGAATATCAGTCTATTGTTAGAATTGATTGCTATTGCTAAGAAGAGGGGAATGGGTGACTTCAGAAAGAGATATGGGAGGATTCTGACCTACGTTTATCAGCCATCTGCCTACGAGACCAGCGGTATCTATACTTTGTTACAGTTTTACGACGCGGAGCTCAGGTGTTTTGTATTTCCCGACTTCGTCTTGGCTCCTACCCTGGAGGAGTACTCTGCACTTCTGGATATACCGATCCGTGAGCAGATGCCTTTTTATCGTACGGACGCTGAGCCTAAGCTGGCTGAGCTGTCTACCATCCTGTGCTTGAAAGAGTCTGAGCTGTCTGGGAAGATGATCAGAAGAGGAGACGTATGGGGATTTCCGTTGGATGTCTTAGTGGAGAAGGCTCGGGAATATGCCCAGAAGGGTAGCTGGGAGGTTTTTGACGTCATCCTTGCTGTATGTGTGTATGGCATCGTGTTGTTCCCGAATATTCCTGATTTCGTTGATTCTGATGCCTTCTATATTTTGGCTGCGGGAAACCCAGTTCCTACTTTGCTGGGAGATATCCACCATTCAACTCATTACCAGAATGAAAAGCGGCGAGGAAGGAATGTGTCTTGTTGTGTCCCTCTCCTATGCAGGTGGTTCACCAATCATATGCCTAAGTCAGGCCCGTTTGTCACATCTATCAATTCTCTAGGATGGCCCGAGCGCTTAATGGGATTAACTGCTGAGAACGTGGTATTGACCAATAAAGAAGTATTTGGAGCTGAAGTCATACTCAAAGGCGAAGGATTCCCGAATGTTCCGTTAATAGGAAGGAAAGGTTGTGTCAACTATAACCCTTCTTTATTGATCAAGCAATTTGGGTACATACCTCAAGGAGCGCCAAAGCCCGAGGAGATACAGGAATCTCTGTATCTCACCGGGGCAATTGGGAAAGAGATGCTGACCAAACTTGAGAAAGCCTGGAAAAACTTGCACAAGAGAGGGAAACTTTCAGGTAGCAGAGGGGATACTCGAGGTCCTAGCTCATATATAGAATGGATTCATGAGCGAGCTGTGAAGTTCCTTATGCCGTATCCAACAGTTCAGCCATTGCATCCTTCTCCGGTGGAGGAGCCTACCACTGTGGACATTCAGGTCTACAAGCAGCTGATGGCGGAGAAAGAAGAGCTAGCAAGGGCTAAAGAGGCTTTAGAGCAGGAGAATGCCCAGCTTCGGCATGAAAAGATTGAAACAGGATATATTTCTAAGCAACAGGCTGAAACTCTGAAACATCTGAAGACTACGCTATTGGAACTGACTGAAACCAAGAAGCGTTTAGAGTTAGATGTAGACTCCGTTAGTAGTGTGTTGGCCACCAAGAAGCAAGAGCTGGAAAGGGCCTACGCCAAGCTAGCCAAATTCAGAGAACACTGGGATCTCACTATGACCAAGCGCAAGGAGCGAGAAGAAGAGCTGAAGACACAGATTGCTCAGTTAGAAGAACAGGTCAAGGTGAAGAACGAAGAGCTTGAAGAAGAAGCCTGTCGCCGATACGAAGCCGAGCGCAAGTTGACAGATGCCATGAAGAATTTGGAAGATTTCCAGCATAGAGCAGATGCCAAGAGACCCAAACCTGGGGATGGTGCTAATGATAAGGCTTGGGAAGACTTTGTCAGAGACATCCAGGGGACAGTCAGGAAGAGGGATCGACTGATAGAAGGTTTGATTTATCAACCAGATCATGCAGAGACAAAGAAGATGGTCGAAGACTTCCGCAACCGTACCCGTATTTGATTTCTCTCTTGTATTCTGTATGTTGAGATCACCACCAGGCATGTTGGCTGGGATCCTCTTTGTCACATCAGCTGTATGGAGCATAGTTATGTAACTTCTTGACAAGACTGCTGTTCTAATCAATATATGAGGGTTTTTCCAAATATTGTCTCTATGGCTTATCTCGTCTTGCTACCACTGACACTGGAATTGGAGGGAAAATAGCTCCAATGCATACATGCACGTTAGCATTTTTGTATTTCTGTTTGCATAAATCATACTGCATAGCATTTCTCTAGCAGGTCAGAGCACTTATCCAGCCTTTGTTTTCACCAGAAAGTGATTCTCGGGGAATTGTTTGAGGCAAGAGTAGAGTGCTGAAGACGACCAAGGGGTTGAAGCAGATTTGAGCAGAATCAAGCAGTATAGTCGGTTACAGGTAATTGGTGGCTATGTCTGAAGGCAATTTCCAGGCTCCTAACACTTTGGCAAGGTTCGCCACGGCGCCCAACCATCAGTATGGTTCTATGGAAGGCTTCCCGCAAGTGAACAATCTTACGGCAGACCAAGTTGTGCAGCCTGCTGTTGAGAACAGAGATCGGCATGAGCAGTTTCTTGCCCGAAATGAACGTTATCCTCCTGTTAACAATCAATGTGTTGCTTTCCCTGTGATGAATTACCGGAGAGATATTCCAATGACCGGGCTAGTAGATCCAAGAGCTCTTGACTACGGTAGAAGAGTCCGAGTGTTGGAAGAGCAAATGAAAGCCTTAGAAGCGAAAGATGCCGTTAACCTGGATGCTGTAGCCATGTGCTTGGTCCCTGACCTCGTGTTGCCGTACAAGTTCAAAGTGCCGGAATTTGAAAAATACACAGGAGATAGCTGTCCGAAGCTGCATTTGATGATGTTCTGTCGAAGGATGACTTCGTTTGCGCGAAATGACAAATTGATGATCCATTGCTTTCAGTATAGCCTGACTGGGGCATCGTTGAGATGGTATGTGCAATTAGAGAGTAGTCAGATTCGATCATGGGTGGATTTAGCCAGAGCTTTCATAAAGCAGTACGATTACAACTTGGATTTGACTCCTAGTCTTGTAGATCTGCAAGAATTGTCTCAGGCGGAGAATGAATCGTTCAGAGCGTATTTGCGAAGATGGAAAGAATTGTCTGCTAGTGTTCGACCACCGCTTCCGGAAAGGGAACTGGTTGACATCTTCTTGGGTACCCTGAAAGGCCATTATTTTGACAAGTTGTTCAGTTGCACAAGCTTTGTGGGCCTGATGAGGCTGGGAGAGGTTGTTGAGAGAGGACTCAGGAGTGGAAAGTTTCGAGATGTTCCTTACGTCCCAGTTAATAAGATTGAGTCGGTTGTCAGTTCTCAAGAAGAGTGGGAAGGAGATGATGCCACCTCAGAATCTCTAGCATCTCAGGATCAGTTTTCAGATACCTCAAGTCAACGATCATCCTATCGCCGAACGCGTCAGCATGCTCCACGAAGACCAAGGAAACCTGAAAGGCAGTTTACTCAGCTACCGGTGTCGTACAGCCAATTGTTGCCAGATCTGGTCAGAAGTGGATTGGTAGTGCCGAAAGAGACTAAGCCGGTGATTCCACCGTATCCTCCAGGTTTTGATGCCAGCGCCCGCTGTGAGTACCATGTTGGGGCACAGGGGCATTCAACGAATGATTGTAAGGTGCTTAGAAGTCAAATTCAGGATCTGTTAGACTCTAGCCGTATTTGCATCACGCCTCAGGGTTGTGTTCAGATTAATGATTTTCCATCTTCCAGTTGTGCGGGTTCGTCAGTTAATGTCATGGAAGACTCCACAGGAAGTGTGTGCTCTGAAGATTGTCAATCAGAGAGTTCAGTTGAATATGGGGGAAGTTTCTAGAGGGTTCTATGCCGGGTGTCGCATCTGTTTCTCTGCCTAACCCGTTTAGCTTTTGTGCATCAGTATTTGCTGACCACCACCAGGATTGTTGGCTGGGGTCGTTATATTCAGACTCATTTGTGCTTACCTGCTGATTTTGTTGGTTGTACATGTGTGGGAGATGTTTGTCTGTGTGCTTATAGCTTGAGTTTCTCTTTATCTCGTTGTGAATATGTGTTTGCTTTCTGCGCTGCATTATCGTTTAACAGGTATATCAGAACCGTGAGTCTTATTCCTTCATCACCCAGTTTATTGCAGGAATTCCTTCAGAGATATGGAACAGAATCAGTGTGAATTGATCGAAGTCCGAAGCCAGCTGGGGCAGATGATGAGAGACATGCAAGAGATGCGTCTAGAGCAGAAGATTCTCAAAGAGGAGAACAGCCAGCTGAAGACCCAAATGAGTTTGATCATGGAGATAGTCAAGAATGTGCTTAGGAAAGAGGACGATCAGCTATTCGAAGCCGCAATGAAGAAGCTCGCGCCACCCGTGCATGTGGAACGTGAGCAGCAGCAACAGAAGATACATCCGGCTCAACGGAAGATCCAGGAAGGGAAGCCAAGGAGAATATTTGAGGCACCACCTATGACTTATGCCGAGCTCTTGCAGATCTTATTGAGGTTTAATCTGGTGGAGAAGAGAACGTTGGCACCACCAACGAAAGCGTTTCCTCAGGGGTACGATGCCAGTAAGCAATGTGAATTTCATTCCGGGGCATTCGGACACGACATCGAGGGTTGTCATGCTTTTAAGCACAATGTTCAAGACCTGATTGACTCGCACGATATTGAATTCACGCCGGGCGGCGTAGCTGTGCATATTGCTCCTGTCTCAGTCGATGCTAAGATGACAGATGTTTCTAAAGCTGCAGTGGGTCAGAAGCGTATCCTGGACTCCATGGTGTCAGAATCTCCAGGCCCACAACTGTTGCCTATTCCTGGGGCAGATCTAAGAAAGAAAATGGTTAAGCATAAGGAGAGCGCTAATCAGTACATTGAAGGTCAAGAAACCAATGTTGCATTTGATACAAAGGGTGTTCAAGGGTCAACCCGATACCAGCAGCAGCAGCCTCAGCAGGGGGCACAGCAAACTCAACGAAGATTCCAGGGCGGCAAGCCGAGAAGAGTGTTTGAGAAGCCTCCCTCAACCTATGCCGAGTTGTTGCAGACATTGTTGGGATTGAATATGGTAGAGACAAGAACTCTGGCACCAATAACGGGAACTCCCCCGTTTGGTTATGATGAGAGCAAGCGCTGTGAGTTTCATTCTGGAGCCCCAGGTCACGATATAGAAGGTTGCCATGCTTTTAAGCACAAAGTGCAGGATCTGCTGGATAGTGCAGCAATCAGCTTCGGGCCAAGAGGTCCTAGAATCATCTGAATGAAGGAGAAAGGGCTCTACAATTTGTTTGAGTCATTGAAAGCAGATCAAGACAACAGCGAAGTGTCTCTAATAAAGATAGCTGGTTCAGCAGCAGGGCAGATGCAAAAGCCCGGTTCTCGGAAGCTAGCATATTTTCTTTGTTTTAGCTTGTCATTTCTTTACATTTGTAATTGCTTTCCTGTTTGAATTTGTAAACTTGTTTGTAAAACTTGTTGTTTTCATTCAAATTGATGATGATGAAATAAATATGCATGTTTTGATTGAATCCAGTCATGTTCACTAACTGTGTTTTGCAAATATCCAACGTTTGGTTAAAGAGAATTTGGGGAGGATGACGAAAATGACCGACGTGCAACTACCGATACTGTATGCTTTTGAAATAAAACCTGCTGATGATGTACAGGCATTGTTTCAAATCCCTAAACACCGGAGACATAAGGAAGATAATCCCTTGTCAACCCCTTTGAGCCTTGTAGTAGGAGTTTCTTTCTGTGAACGAAAAAACCCTCAATCATAACCTGGGGCAGGGTAGGTGTTAGCTAATTTGACCGAGCGTCTAAATTGCAAAAGGAGCGTCCGTTCGAGGATCAATCACATCCCTAGAGGTCGTGCCTAAAAGACCACAGTGGTTCAATCAAGAGTGGGACAGCCACATCACCTCCCAAAGAGTCAGACAACCAATGTCACACGACTTGTTCGAAAAAAAAAAGAAGAATGAAAAAGAATCAAAAAGCCCGCTAAGTCAAGAAAACTTCAAAACAAATGACTTAGGCAAAAAGGAGGGCATCCCGCTGGACTTAAAAAACAAAAGAAACTCAAAAGGAGGCAGTCCAGGCAAAAGTTAGGGATATGAAAAAGAAAAGATGAAAAGGATCAAAAGAAAAATCCTCGATGGAAATACGAGTCGTGTGACCTCAAATGTCAAAGACGAAAGGTGAGTGGCAGTCACTCCAAAATCCGAAAGGTTTCTCGAACTATCATTCCTATTTTCTAAGCCTCTGAGAGGTGAGCGCTAAGGTCAAATTAGCTGAACGTAGGATGGGAGAACATCAAGGAGAACGGGTGGGTTAAAGCAAACTTTGAGCCTTTATCCTTTCTTTCAAAACCGTGAACCTGACCATGTTACAACCTTCAAAAGTCCTAATTGAAGCAGGTTGTTTCGAAAGCATACTCCGGTAAAGGTCGCGTCGATTCTGACTCCTAAAAAGGTTCCTCTTACCATGTTGATGCTGATGTTGATGAATGTTTTGTGCATTATATGCCATGAACTGTTTTTCCTTTTCCCAGTGAACAGATTGGATGTCAAAACTGTCATATGTGTTGCATTAATACATCTTTTATGCATAACAACTTGTTTTACTTGCGAGTAAGCGCTTGATAGCAGCAAAGCTTCCTACAATGGAAAGTATGGTCAAGATAGAATGCAGAACGCCCGAATGTTCCGAGGGCAGGGGCAAGCTTTATTGTGATCCCCAGTCAGGTCAGCCTTTCGAAGTCAGTTATTCTGGGGCAATCAGGTTGAGATTCGGTGAATACGTCGTAGTCAGGGGGCACTACTCTGAATCAGATAATCGGGGCAAGGTCATTGCAGTCAGGGGCAGAATATCTTAAGCACGACGAAGTTATTCGAGAAGCATTCAAGGGGAAGTATCTCTCAGAAGTTCAGAACACTGAGACATGTTATATCAGACCATCAGGGAACAGATTTGCAGATTTCCTTTCAGGGACTATCCCCACAGAGGTCCTGTAGGCTGGGGCATATCAGAAGCTAAAGGATTGTTGTTCTCCGTACATACAGGGTCATTCAGAGTTATTCGAGCAGATGCAGTCGATTTTCGAGAGCGAGATGAATGCGGGAAGTCGTGCCACTATCCCTTGACTCTTCACTAAGAGGCTGTGTATTCAGGAAGAATGTTTTCCAGCGGCAGTTGTATCTGACCCAATAAGATAAGCTTAAGAGCTCAAATCCATGTTTGCGATTACTGTGAAGCCCATCCGTGTTGGCGCATCAATTTCCAGATCCGAGCGTCATCAGTGCGCAGGAGGGCTCCCTCCATTGTCTCCAGCAAAGTCCAATTTGTCATTGGCATGGATAAGCTATTCCCAGAGGAGTCTAATCATACTCGGCACATCTGCTATTTAGCAGTGGAATTGTGTTCCCCAGCAGGGCGATACTTCGTCGAGGTGTTCGGTTAAGTTCCCAACATCCCTAGCAAAGTTGATTTCACTCTCCCAGCATTTATTTTGCTAGGGCGATTCAGTGATATCTAGGTTATCCCTAGCAGATTGGCCTCGCCTCCGGCATTTATTTTGCTGAAATGGTTTTCTGTACCCGGCCTTCTCCGGCAGCTCGAGCCTGCATTAGCATATTGCATGCATCATATTTGCATCATACCTGCATGACATTTTCAAAATGCGTAGCATTTCCATCCAGAATGGAGCATTACGCTGTAGAAAGACTAAAGCATTTGCATAGGCATACAAAGCATAAGTCAGGTTTTCTATTAGCCTCATATGGCACGTGAATTACTCTGTGATCAGCGGCAGTATGCAGACGATTCAGCAGATTATTTGTATCAGATCTTATGATAGTTGTGCTTTGACGATTCAAGCAGTCATTTGATGTCGACAGACTTTCCTTCCCGTCAATTCATATTGACGATGTGTTCCTCCAATGAGTGGATTTCTCTGTCTATCATTAGACGTCTTGAGTATGAATGTGGTTTTCTTTCCGTCTATCCATAGACGATGTGAAGTTGCGGGTGATCGCAGTAAGGCTTCAAGAAGGGGTTTCCCCAGGATATGCTTTCCTTACCGTTTATCAGTAGATGATGTGGAGTTTTGATGGATTTTCAATAAGGTTTCAAGAAGGGGTTTCCCCAGGAGGTGGTTTTCTTTCCGTCTATCAGTAGACGATGTGAAGTTTCAGGCAATCTTCAATGGAGTTCAAAACAGAGCTTTTCTAGCAACTGGCTTTCCTTTCCGTCTGTCAGCAGACGATGTGAAGTTTTGGTTACTGTCCAGCGGTTTTCTTATTGCCCGATCATACATATGATGAGGTGTTTCCCCAGCGAGTCTTCTCCGGCTATCCTTAGTTGTTGAGGGGTTTCAAAATGATTTTGAATGTTGGTTCTCTTTCTGTTCATTGGATATGATGACGTTTAAGAGGGGTATTTTTCTGACCGTCAATCCTTATTGATGTCGAGGCTCTTCGAAGAATGTTCAGTTTTCGTGATTGTCGATTCTTATTGACGACATGGTTCCTTAAAAGGTGGTTCTTCTTACCGTCGGTCCATACTGACGATGTGGCCCCTTCAAGGATATTGATCTTTCCATCAATTCCCGTAGACAGAAGGATTCTGAAATTCAAGGGTTGGTGTTGAATTGCGTTATGCTGTCTTTCCGTCTATCATTAGACGATGTGAATATGGAGATTATGGTGATGCCGTCTACCCTTAGACGATGTGAGTATGGAGATTGAGTATTTCTGCCGTCTACCCGTAGACGATGTGAATTTGGAGAGTACTTCTTCCCGTCTACCCTTAGACGATGTGAATTTGGAGATCATGGATGACTTTCCGTCTACCCTTAGACGATGTGAATATAGAGATTATGAATTTCTTCCCGTCTATCCTTAGACGATGTGAATTGATTTGTTTCATCAGTCAGGATGATGCCGTCTACTCTTAGACGATGTGAAGTGTTTTGTTTCATCAGTCAGGATGATCCCGTCTACCCTTAGACGATGAGAATATTGATTCGTTTCATCAGTCAGAATGATCCCGTCTATCCTTAGACGATGTGAATTCAGAGATTATTGCTTCCCGTCTATCCTTAGACGATGTGAATTGATTTGTTTCATCAGTCAGGATGATGCCGTCTACTCTTAGACGATGTGAAGTGTTTTGTTTCATCAGTCAGGATGATCCCGTCTACCCTTAGACGATGAGAATATTGATTCGTTTCATCAGTCAGAATGATCCCGTCTATCCTTAGACGATGTGAATTCAGAGATTATTGCTTCCCGTCTATCCTTAGACGATGTGAATTGATTTGTTTCATCAGTCAGGATGATGCCGTCTACTCTTAGACGATGTGAAGTGTTTTGTTTCATCAGTCAGGATGATCCCGTCTACCCTTAGACGATGAGAATATTGATTCGTTTCATCAGTCAGAATGATCCCGTCTATCCTTAGACGATGTGAATTCAGAGATTATTGCTTCCCGTCTATCCTTAGACGATGTGAATTGATTTGTTTCATCAGTCAGGATGATGCCGTCTACTCTTAGACGATGTGAAGTGTTTTGTTTCATCAGTCAGGATGATCCCGTCTACCCTTAGACGATGAGAATATTGATTCGTTTCATCAGTCAGAATGATCCCGTCTATCCTTAGACGATGTGAATTCAGAGATTATTGCTTCCCGTCTATCCTTAGACGATGTGAATTGATTTGTTTCATCAGTCAGGATGATGCCGTCTACTCTTAGACGATGTGAAGTGTTTTGTTTCATCAGTCAGGATGATCCCGTCTACCCTTAGACGATGAGAATATTGATTCGTTTCATCAGTCAGAATGATCCCGTCTATCCTTAGACGATGTGTGTATGGAGATTAAGATTTTGATCCCGTCTATCCTTAGACGATGTGAATTCAGAGATTATTGCTTCCCGTCTACTCTTAGACGATGTGAATTGTTTTGTTTCATCAATCAGGATGATGCCGTCTACCCTTAGACGATGTGAATTTGGAGATCATGGTGACTTTCCGTCTATCCTTAGACGATGTGAGTACGGAGAATTATTTCTTCCCGTCTATCTTTAGACGATGTGAGTATGCAATCAGGCTTTCTTCCCGTCTATCCTTAGACGATGTGAGTTGTTTTGTTTCATCAATCAGGACGATCCCGTCTACTCTTAGACGATGTGAATATTGATTTGATCAGGATGATGCCGTCTATCCTTAGACGATGTGAATATGGAGACTATTGTTTTCCGTCTATCCTTAGACGATGTGAATTGGGAGATTAATGTTGTCTTTCCGTCTATCATTAGACGAGGTGAGTATTCAATCAGGGTGTCTTCCCGTCCATCTTTGGGCGATGTGAGTATATTTCTCTTCCTGCCTATCAGTAGGCAATGTGAAAGGATCAGGTATTTTGTTGCCGCCCTCAGGGTTTGTTATATGGGGTATCACAAGCAATGGGTATTCAAATCAGGAGTTCTCTATCAGATGATTAATCAGTTTGGTGCCGCAATAACTGGACTCGGTTTTCTGGACTTTATTCTCCAAGCAGTTTACAGTATATGCTCGCGGTTGGCAAATTTTCGGGTTTTATTTGTATTCAACCGTCTCGTACCTCTGAATGTTTGAAGGCTGAGCGCTCTTCAAACCCTTCAGGTCCAAGTCGCTTGAATAGGGGCAGCTGTTGCACCCTAAAATTTGACCAACCGGTTCTCCCATTTGACTCATGGTTTAATTTCATATTCGCAGTTCAGATGTATGATTTTTGTGCAAACAGGGGGATATCAGAGTTTACAGCTTGATTTTTGTCTATCAGATATGGCAGACCCAGTCCAGATCATCGGGGTTTTATTTTCGGGAAATTGTGCGCTCCTCGGTGATTTTTCAGTAATTTTGGGGATATTCTGATGCCCGGGGATCTCTGTTCGATTCAATCTGGTCTCGTGCGCTCTTTTATGGCGGTCATTTGCATTCATCTGCATTTTTAGGGTTTTAATAGACTTTTGTGAATTTTTAGCAGGCTTTATAGATTTTTCTGGAATTTAAATAGGGTTTTTGCATTTTTAATGGTTTAATTCTCTTTTTAGGATTTTATAAGAATTTTTAAATCATTTTTAGAATTTTGTATAGATTTTAAAATTAGGATTAATAGGTTTAAATAGTTTTTTAGATAATATAGAAAATTAGTATAGTTTTTTCTTATTAATAATAGATTTTTAGTAGATATTAAATGATATTAGGATTTTAATAGAGAATTAATTGATTTTTAGAGTTAATTAGAGGTTAATTGATTTTTTTTAGGTTTAACTAGTGTAATATAGAATTAATTAGACTTTTAATCTTTTTTAGAGTTTAATTAGGTTAATTGTTTTTTTTAGATTTTATTAGGATTAATCATTAGATTAATTAGGAAATTAGATATAATTAGGTTTTATTGTTTTTTATTTTATTATTCAGTTTTTTACAGATTTTGTTTGGTCAATTTCGTGGGCCAGAGTCCAATGTTTGAGGCCCATTCATTTGTTTGTCCAAAGAATTCAGCCAAAGTCCAAAAAAAGGGGTCCAGATGCAGCCAATTCGTTCAGCAAGTTTCTGGAAGATTCCAGCACTTTCAGTGCCTTAAATAGGGGCAGCCACGTGTTGAAGCGAGAAGGGTCCCACGCGTTTCGCCTTGAGAACGCCACCACCACTCAGAGACGTCCCAGACTCTCACACGTGTTCACACCTGTCCCCCACTCACTCTCTCTCTCTGCGCATGCACGCCACTTGGCGCCCCCACACCATCGCCTGAGTTTCACCGTCAACCCCACCGCCGGGCATGCAAACGCCCTAGCAACCAACGCCGGCCACCGCCAACAGACTCCGGCCACCGTCTCACTCGCCGGAATCTGCAAACAACCGTTTTTCCCCAGAAATCCATCTCCTTCCTCCGATCTCCTCCCTTCCACCTTCATCAACTTCATCCTCCATCAATTTTCCAGAACAACTTCAATCTCCATCAATCCATCCAAACCTTCAACAACCTTCGTACAAATTTTTCCAGAAACCCTAAACCTTCATCCGTCATACAACATTTCTCCAGAACCTCTCAAACCTTCATCAACCTTCATCAACGATTTCCAGAAATCAACAACCTCCATCTTCTTCCATCAACTTCATCCGTTCTTTCAAAACAATCTTCATCAAGAGTACCAGAAAAGCTCCAGGATCTTCAATCGTCTTGCTTCGGTATCCAAGAACTCTTCAGTTCTTCTCAGAAACTTGTAGATCTTCATCAGCGTTCAAAGAACTTCGCGCTTCAAGACATTTCAGCGAACATCCAGAATCCTTTATCTCGTTCTTGTTTCGCTCAGAAATTTGAGAAGAGAGTTGTTTGAGAGCCGTTTGGAGGTTCGTTCGAGATTCTGAGAACCTTTTCTCCACCAAGCTTCAAGCACTCTTCGCTATTTTTCGCTACAGCCAGGTACACGTCATGTCACTCTGGTTGCGTGTTTCTTCTGTATGATGATGCTTCTGTGTTGATTCGTTGAGTTTCAGTTTCGTTTAGGGTTTAATTGTGTGTGAGGCTTGGATTGAGGGGGATAATGGTGATATTGTGGTGTTTTGTTGTTGTTGTGTCTGAGATTAGGGAGAAGTTGCAGAGAATGAGGGAGAGGAAGAAGATGGTGAAACGGCTAGGGTTAGAGAGTGAACAGTACCAGAGTATTTGGGGGATGATTTAGGTTTTGTTAACTGAATATTGGATTAGGGTTGGGCTGGGTTCAAAGCCCAAAGGCGTACTGCTGACGCACACACCCCAAACTGCTCGTTACCCCCCCCCCTGGCGTGTGTGAAACCAGACTGGATATGGGCCTTAGGCCCCAATTTACTTTTCGCACCCCCTGGGCGTAGGCCCAATGAAATAACAACTGAAATTAGTTGCTAGCAGCACCCCCATGCGCTTCTTTTCTGGCTAATTGTTTTTGACAAACCTGGGCCTACGCCCTTTTGCTAGTTACACCCCCAGAATCAGGGCCCAGCTAGAAATAACTAGATTTCCCTGCTGTTTAGACCCCCCAGTTTTATTTCAACTTATTTTTTTTCAATTTCTTTTATTTCTTTTCATATTTGTAAATAATTCATAAAAATTTGGAATAATTGTTTTTTTCTTCTTTTTCAGCCATTTCATGAAAATGTTAAGAAAATTAAATAAAAATAAAAATGACATTTTATTTTTATTTCCTAGTTTTGCGTATATTTTCCATTTAATTGATGTTTTTTAATATTTTCAATGCATGCATATCATTAGAAAATTCATAAAAAATAGTAGATTTAGTCAAATAATTCCGTTCTTTTTTCTGTAGACTCGTGACTCAGTGTAGAATTTTATAGTACGAAAATATTAGCTCAATCATGCATTTTCATTTTAACTGCATTTTTTCATTGTTATTGATGTTGAATAAATTGGTCTGTGGACATGTCTGTGTTGCTGATTTTAGTTCTTTCATCTGGTGTTGAATTTTGTTCTGATTTTTCAGTATGTTGTCTTAGAGCCATGTAGGTCTCCCATTAGATTTTTGTTAGATTTTTGTAGGGTGTCATGATAGGATTTGTCTGAGCCTGAAGATAGGAGAAGTCTTGATGACTTCTGACTTTGAAGTTCAACTGTGGTTGAACTTCAGAGATAGTCTCTTGTTGGGTTGTTGGCCTGTGGGTTTCTTCTCAAGGTGGGAGCTGGTGGAGGTCCTGCTGGAGATTGCAAGGTTGCAGTGGATTGAGGCTTAGTCTAGGAGCTTGTTGTCTGTTTGTGAGGTTCGAGATCCTGAAGGTTGAAGGGAGTTTATGGTACTTTCCTGAAGAAGGCACTATAAACGACTTTCGTTCTTTCTTCTCACCTCTTTCGTAAGTATCCAATGATGTTGGAGCCGACTTGTGAGTTTAATTTCTCCCGAGGAGGAATGTAAACTGATCACCTGTTGTTGAGCCACATGGGATACGATTCCTAAGTGGAAGCCCCTTAGTACTTTCCTGAGGAAGGTCCTATGGGTCTATTCACTTAGTTCCATTAGTTTATCTAGGATTTCGTAAGTATCCAGTGATGTTGGAGCCAACTTGTGAGTTTAATTTCTCCTGAGGAGGAATGTAAACTGATCACAGTTGTTGAGCCACGTAGGGTACAATTCCTAAGTGTCAGCCTCCTAGTACTTTCCTGAGGAAGGTCCTATGAGCCTGCTCACTTAGTTCCCCTAGTGCATATAGGTATTTCTCAAGTATCCCGTGATGCCGGAGCCTTCATGTGAGTTTAATTTCTCCTGAGGAGGAATGTAAACTGATCACAGTTGTCGAGCCGCGTAGGATATGACTCCTGAGTAGTAACCTCCTGGTACTTTCCTGAGGAAAGCACTATGAGCTTGTCTGCTTAGCTTCCTTTCTCTGGTGAGCTTGTTCTGAAGCTTGGAGACTGGGATTGATTCCTCTTGCATAGGGTTTTTGTTTAGAGATAGATTAGGAGCTTGTTTCAGGTTTGTTGGAGGCCCTGCTCAGGGTTAGTCTCTTTGTATTGTTTGATTTGTATGATGTTATGTTGCATTAGACTTAGGTGTTCATCTAGACAGTTCTGAATAGGTGCATATTAGAAGTAGACTTTGTGTGCATAAGAAGTTGAGGTGGTCCTCCTTCTGCTTGTTTGTTATTGCATGGCTTTGCTTGTTGGTATTCGGTAGAGCTGAGCTCCCTTGCCTTTGTGGTTTGCGGCCTTCGCGCCTTGTTTGTCTAGCTGTTGCATTCATGCATATTTTCAGTATTTCTTTACGTTGCAGTTTCTTGTTTGTAGTTTAGTCCTGTTGCCATGATCCCTTAGGAGCTCTGACTTCTCCGCTGCGGAGTTGTTATGATAGGCATTAGGATGGTCAACCAGGTGTGATAGCAGTAGGTAGATTCCCCTGTTTCTCAACTATAGTTCTAGGGTTTCCCTTTCCTTTCTGTAGGAGCTTTTGAGTAGCTTGATCCGTAGTTAGCTGAACTACAGCTGCTCTGATTCTTCGTTCCAGACGAAGATATGTAGGCATAGGATGCGATATCCTAGCGAGCACACTAACGACTAACTTTGTTCTCTCGCGGCTGTGCGATCGAGACTTTCCCGCTAACGACTAATTGTTATCCCTTTCTGTTGCCCGAGTGCATTTGAGACCAGATCGTAGTTGTAGGTTCCCGAGCCTTAGAGGCCAGTTTGTTTTCTCACTGCTGTGTGAGAGCCCCTGTTTACCCGTAGTTAGCCGAACTACGTTTGCTCTGATCTTTCATATCAGATGGAAGTACGTAGGCACAGGACGCGATGTCCTGGCGAGCAACCTTTCCCCCGTTTAGACGTAGGAAGTCGAACTACGTTGACTCTGACTTTCCCATTGCACGAGGGAATACGTAGGCCCAGAACACCGTATGTTCTGTCGAGTCCTGTCCTTTTATTTTCCTTTTCAGACCAGCCATTAGCGTAGATAGATAATACACCCTTTTACCTATAAACACCAAGCGTGGATCCCATCGAGTACGATGGACGTGAGGGGTGCTAATACCTTCCCCTTGCGTAACCGACTCCCGAATCCAGGTTTTGGTTGCGATGACCATACCTATTCCCGTCTTTGCGAGGTTTACTTCGAGCGTTTCCTTTCCCGCTCTGAGGGATAAATAACGCACGGTGGCGACTCTCCTGTCAAGCCGGCGCCGATTTTCGCAGTAGCGACACCCCGATATCTATACGACAAAAAGATTCAACCTCAATAAAAAAATTATCAACCCAGTTGGTCTCACTATCTCTGCGGTAACTTGCCCCTGAGTGAGCGTATAAACGACTTAACCTGATCTGATCACCCATTGGAAGGATCTGCTTTCAAATCACAACATTCTAAATGATTGCCCCTGATTGGGTCTCGAAAAGATTCATTTCTGAATAAACTGCCTCTGATCAACTGAAGCTGCGGGATTTGTCCTCAGACTAACTGATTCTGAACTTACTGGAAGTCAATGCCCCTGATTCACAGGGTTCCACAACATACACCATTCTGATCTAGACTGCTGAATTATTCAGTCCTGCTCGATTATTCCCTGTTGGAATTTCCCTCATGTCAACTACTGACCTGCAAGTAAAATTGTTTAATCCCGAATGGTAATTTTAATGCAGTGTTCATGCAGATTTTGAAAAATTTTGTGCTGTCACTCATTTACGTGTCATGATTGTGAGTGACGAATGAACCAGAGTTCAAACGTAGTGCTGATGTGATCAGTGAAAAATACAACAAGGATATGATTAGCAAATCAAGAAGGAGTCAGGTTACTCAACCTTATCGTAATGCGCTTTCAGAAGAAACCCTACCTCAATTAGGTCTTTTAGGGGTTGTATCGTGGTCGGGTTCACGGTTCGTGAAACAAAGGATATTTGGCTCAAATTATGATTTGTACCCACTCCTTCTACGTGATGATCTCCGATCCTAAAGTTCAGTTAACTTGGCTCGAGCGCTCGCCTCTTCGAGAGGTATGTTGAATGGTAAGGACCATGGCTAAGGAACTCACAAGGTTTCGGAGGGACAGTTACTCCTTTTTCGTTTTTGGTGTCTGTATCCACACGACTTTGGCGACTTCACTGGGGATTTTTTTCCTATTGATATCCTTTCTTTTTCATTCTTTTTGACTCCCTAATTTTTGCCTGGACTGACTCTTCAGAGTTCTTTTCGATTTTTTCTTTTGAAGTCCAGCGGGATGCCCTGATTTTTGCCTAAGTATTAGCTTTCCAGCTATTTTCATTTCTTTTTACTAAGCGGGCTTTCTTATTCTTTCTTTTTCTTTTGGAACAAAGTCGTGTAACACTGGTTGTCTTGATTGCTCCGAAAGGATTGTAACCGTCTCACTCCTGATTGGTGAGGTTTAACCATTGTGGTTGACGAGATGCGACCTCTTGAGAGGCGTAAATTGATTGGTCCTCGAAAGGCAACATTCCTCTGTAAGACTTGAACGCTCGGTCAAGCTAACTGACAACTACCCTGCCTCGGGTTAAGACGTGAGGGTTTAAAAGTCCGAAAAAACTTCTACTTCCTGGCTCGAAGTGGTTAACAAGGGACTAACTCGTTATCTCTCCGGTGTTTAGGGGATTTGAAACAATGCCTTGTACGTCATCGGCAAGGTTTTATCTGAAAGCATACGGTCATCGGTTATGAGTATTCAGTTTCGTCATCCTCCCTCCAATCTTTGCTAATCATAGTGATAAAGTGGAGTAAATAAATGCAAGTGTCAGTGCCATGCAATAAATGAGCGACAACGACATGATTAATTCAGAAAAATGCATAGTCACTTTATCAATATTACCATTCGAAACAAACAATGTTTAACAGCAAGTAGTAACTAACAGAAAAGAAATTGCAAATGCAAATGCTATAAAAGTCTGAGGACTGCCAATGCTGAGGACGTCTGCCTGTCTGGACCACTGGCTTCTTGAAAAAAAACTCCGAATCTACGAGCTTAGACAGCTGAGAAGTTGGTATGAACAAACAGAAATCCTTCTCGAAAGGAAATGCAATCTTGGTCGATCAACTGTTGTACTTTTGCCTGAAAAGCTTTACAATCTTCAGTTGAATGCCCTGGGGATCCGCCATGGTAACCACACTGAACGTGGGGATTGTACCCAGGAGGGTAAGGCTCTAGAACATGCTTAAGAGCTTTCGGTTCCACTAAAGAACTCTGGACCAAAGATGGCAGCAACTGGCTATACGGCATAGGCACTGGGTGGGAAGGAGCATTCCTTCGTTCCAAGTTGTTACGAGGCCTGTTCTGATTCTGACGCTGATTCTGATAACCTCGGCCACGAGTTTGCTGATTTGCATGAGAAGTGATATAATTCTGATAGGGTGCCCCAGGCACAACTGTCTGTCCAGCATAACAAAACACAGGAGGTACTGATCTCCGAGAAGATGAAGAACCAACAGATTTCAATGACTCATCTCGAGGATACTCAACATCTGGCATGATTGCATTGATCACAACTCCTTCTTCATTCTGATAGTCATAAAGAGATTCAACTTCACTAGCCTGACCGTCTGAAATAATCTGAATTTTCCCGATTTTGATGGCATGCTCAAGGCGTTCTCCAAGTACTACCAAGTCAGAGAAACTTAACGGAAGTCCAAGCATTCTTTTGCAGTATGGATCCTATAGGGAGTTTATAAACATGCTCGTTAGCTCTCAGTCTAAAAGCGGTGGTTGTATCCTGGAAGCAAATTCTCTCCATCTCTGTGCATACTTTCTGATGGGTTCATTGTTCTCTTGAGACAATTCTTGCAACTGCATGCGATGAGGAGCTACGTCTAGGTTGTAATCATACTGCTTCAGAAAAGCTCTGGCTAAATCCACCCATGATCGAATCTGATTACTCTCTAACTGCATATACCAACGCAAAGATGCCCCAGTCAGACTATCTTGAAAGCAATGGATCATCAACTTGTCATTTTGCATAAACGACGTCATTCTCCGGCAGAACATCACCAAATGTTGTTTCGGACAGCTATCTCCTCTGTATTTCTCGAATCTCGGCGCTTTGAACTTATAAGGCAACACTAGGCCAGAAACCAAACACATGTCTGCAGCATTCAAATTAACAACATCTTTGTCTTTCACGGCTTTAATTTGTTGTTCCAACACTTGGAGTCTTCTATCACACTCAAGAGCTCTTGGGTCTACCGTCCTGGCTACTGGGATCTCTCTTCGGATACTCGGCACAGGGAAAACAACACCTTGACTGTTGATAAGAGGAGGTCGTTCATTGCGGATAACAAATTGCTCATGTCGATCTCGGTCCATAACAGGAGGTTGCACCAACTGGTCTGCCGTAAGGTTGTTCACTTGCGGAAAGTCTGCCTCGGAAGTAGAACCATACAGAGGGTTGGTTGTCATAGTGAACCCTGCCAAGGTGTTAGGAGACTGGAAGTTGCTTTCAGACATAGCTACCAATAGCCTTCAACTGACTCCACTGCTTGATTCTGCTCAAATCTACTTCACCCCTTGGTCGTCTTCTAAAAATCAACGGTTGTTCAGGCCAATCACCAGATGATCACCTTCAGAATCAAAACAATGGCTGGGTAAGAGCTCTGGCTAGTTGGAGTATGACATGCAATATGATGCAACACGTTTATGCAAATGCAATACAATATGCAGCAAACACAGGATCACAACCCCCACACAATCTCTGAATACTGTTGCGCTGCTGACGGAGTACGTTCGCTTTGAAGAGAAGACCAAAATAACGGGTAGGCTGGAAGTCAAGTTTCCTGCAAAACCCTCCCACTCACGGGTATGGACCTAAACTGACACAAGTTCGGCATCCTATGCGGTCATCAGCGTCACAGACTTTCAAGACTGATGATACGATACCCAAAAGGTGTGGCATCATCAAGTCCTGAAGAGGCCTCACTTAGATAACTTCCAAATGATCGGTCCCCGGAGTCGACAATCCAACTAACCAACATCCCACTCAACCCAAAGGGTTGAACCGGAAGTCAACCAGAAGAACCTCGTCCGAGTGTGGGTTTCGCAGGACACTAGTACATGCAAAGCATGTACGCACCCACTACTTTCCACTCTAAGTCTAAGGTGCACTCAAGCCTGGGTCTGGCTTCTCACTCAAAGGAACATCCCCCACCCAACAGCACAACAACAACAGATAATAGCAATACAAAAATAAACACCTAATAGACAAGCAAACAAGCGCTAGGATTGACTCTCTTAGGGGACGTTGGATCCCACATGCATAAGGAACCATCGCAGTCCTCAGCAGCTGGGAACTATTTGAGTCCCCAGCAGAGTCGCCAGCTGTCGCTACTGCGAAAATCGGCGCCGGCTGAACAGAAGAGTCGCCACCGTGCGTTATTTATCCCAAAGGAGGGAAAGGAAACGCTCGAAGTAAACCTACCGCAAAGACGAGAAAAGAATGGTCGTCGCAACCAAATCCTGGATTCGGGAGTCGGTTACGCAAGGGGAAGGTATTAGCACCCCTCACGTCCGTCGTACTCGACGGGATCCACGCTTTCTTGGTTTGTCTAAAGGATGCAAAACAATCTATCTACGGCTGCTAAATCTAAACGGGAAGGAAACTAACTCGCTAGAGCGTCGCGCTCTATGCCTACGTATTCTCAAGAGAGAAAGTCAGAGTCATTGTAGTTCGGGAAACTACAGGGAATTGGCTCGCCAAGACTTCGCGTCTTGTGCCTACGTACTTCCACACAGCATAGAAGATCAGAGCTTACATAGTTCAGGCTAACTACGGCTAGACAGGGTATTCTCACACAGGAGTGAGAGATTAAGTTGGCTTTAGAGGTACGGGAACCTACGGGAACTAAAACTACGGTCTTGTCTCAAATGCGCAAGGGCAAGAGAAAGGGATAACGTCAGTCGTCAGCGGGAGAGTCTCGATCGCACAGCACCGAGAGAACAGAAAAGTTAGTTGTTAGTGTGCTCGCTAGGATATCGCATCCTATGCCTACATATTCTCATTAGATATGAGAAATCAGAGCAGCTGTAGTTCAGCCTACTACAACTAAAACCTGGAAAGAGGGAAAAGGGAAAAAGGGAACTCGCTAGGATACGACATCCTATGCCTACGTACTCTCGTCGGACACGAGAGATCAGAGCTAACGTAGTTCGACGGGAAAACAAATCTCAATTGCACGGGGGCAAGAGAAGGGAAACAGGGATTCGCTCGCACGGGGCGAGAACAAAGAGGAAGCAGGCCTACGCCTAAACGGGAGGGAACTCGGGACACGCACGCAAGAACCTAAAAAGAAACTCCTCATCTGGCACTTCCTTTGTATCTGATGATGCAGCCCACAACACTCGCTGGTTGCCTGAAGATTTGAATACGACAATGATGATGAACGAAGCAGCTCCGGGGCTCCTGACGTACGCGCAAGCTCCATTCCAATCTTCTCCTCTCTGGATCTTGATGATGACGCTCGAATCAAGAACAATGTAACGCTTAGACCGTCATGGTTCGACTTATGCGAGAAATCGAACTCTAAGAGGTAGCGTATTAATATCCGTGTCAAAGACAAGATGGAGAAATGATATCGAAAATCATTCTCCAATTGAATCGTGCCACACGGCCAGCCAGAAATAAAATCCCAGCAATCGGATAAGAAAATGAGAAAATAGGAGAGAAATCCAATACCGAATGAAAATAAAATGCTACGGTAATTAAATTCTACTAGAAAATATTCTAAAGAATTAAATCTATAAATCCCTAAAAATATCTAACTCCTAAATTCTTTACAAAGGAATAAATGCTAAATACCTATTCTATAGAAGAGAACTCTAAGAAAAATATGGTCTAAAATTCACTAAAGAATATATTACGCAAATTACAACCTATTCTAGGAATTATTCTACTTAAATTCTATTAAAAAGAAAATATACTAACAATTATAGGCTAAGCATATTAAACTAAAACAAATAAATCCTAATTATAATCCTAACATGCTAATCCAATGCTAATTATATTCTAGAATTATATAACTATTCTAAAAAAATACAATTAAAGTCATACAAGAAAATTAACCAAAATGGACAGGGGGGGTGCAGCAGAAATTACAGGGGATGCTTCAGCACAAAAAACAGGAAACTGGGCCCAGAGCCCAGCAGAAATGCCCAAAAACGGGGAGGGGGTGAACAACCGAAACGGAGGGTGTATGAGCGAATACTAAAGGGCCCAGCCCAACAGGATTAATCACAACAACAGGGGGAAAAGGAAAAAACGGAGGGTGCACGCACTGAAACACAAGTTAGGCCCAAGGCCCACTATCCTTTCCCTCTTCCACTCACTCCCTTCTGAAACCCTAGGAACTGCTCACGCCGTTCCTTCTCTCATTCAACTCTCTCTCGTTTCCTTCGTTTCATCTTCCTCTCTCAAACTTCAGTCTCAAACCGACCGCCACCTCACCGTCATCTTCCTTCTTTCTCCTCTCAGATCACCACCTCAATCCTGCCTCCTCAACATCAACCTTGCTTCGAATCCTACAAAACAAATGAAACACACAAACAACAACGAAACTATACGCAAAAATTGGCTCATCCTTGGCGTTCTTGAAGGCAATACATTGATGAAGGTTGATAGATCTTAAGTCTGGTGACGGATCTGCAGTTATACACAAAATTGGAGTTGGTCGTTGTTTGCATGTGGAGATTTGAAGATCGATGGCGAAACCTGATGGACGCTTGCGAAGTCTGGAGGATAACGAAGAATGTTGATGAGGATTTGTTCTTACGGAGAATTTCTGGAGAAGGAGAACCTGATGGATGACGAAGAATCTGGAGATGCGTTGATGATTCTTGAGGCGCTTGGAAGATTTGATGATGAACTCGTGAAGGATTGGACGAATCTGGACGCATCTGGAGAAGAAATGACGAACAACGCGTGAAGATTATTGATGCATGTTGATGATCGAAAGGGATCTTGAAGGTTCTGTTTCTGGAAAAGGATTAAAGAACACATGAATGTTCTTGGAGGTTGTTGAAGGATGTTCCGTGTTAAATGAAAATCTTGATGTGGTTGAAGTTCTTGGCAAGATGATGAGTGAGATGAGAATGATGAAGGTTGTTGAAGGTTCTTGGAGAGTGGATGAAGGTTCATCGTTCTGGGCAAATCTCACAAGATCGGTGAATCTGGGATGAAGATGATGATGATCGCGGAAGAAACTGGGGAGAACAATGATGAATGTTCTTGAATTTTCCGGCGGCAGTTGAGTTTTCCGGTGAAATCTGGTGAAGGTTGGATGAACAGGATGGATGAGGAAGATGAACATCCATCATTGAATCTCAGGTTTCCGGCGAAAAACGGTTACCGGTGACTTCCCGGCGACGGTTGTGACGGTCCATGCGGCGGCTGCATGGCCGACGGCGAGGGGGACGGTGAGACTGAAGAGAGCCACGTGGGGCTCTGCATGGAAGGGGAGAGAGGGGTAGTGGGACGCGTGGCGGATTATGGAAGCATGCAGTGAATGATGTGGAAGCTTCTGAGAAGCACACGTGGAAATGGAGAATTTCGCTGAGTGTGAAACGTGGAAAAATGGGGGAAGTGGGACCTGAAGCACACGCGTGGGGCTTTATATGGCGGACATGTGGCGCTGAACTTTGGGCCCCCAAAACTCTGACAAATGGCCCACTACGACTCAGACCTGATTAATAGCTAATTAACAGCTTAATCCCTAATTAAAAATCCAATTAAAACTAAACTAAACTTAAAACTGCAATTAAAGCCTAATGAGAATTAAGACTATTCTAAACCTAATTAACTCTAATAAACTCAATTAAGATGAATTAAGACTCTAATTAACATCTAAAAAAGGTGATTAAGACCTAATTAGTGTCTACTAATTCCTAATTAAATCTAAAAAAGAGGATTAACTATTAAACTCTATTAATTCTATTTATCTCTAAACAAATAAAAATAGAAAAACTCTATTAATCCTATTAAAAAAATCCTAATAAAAGAATTATCCTATTAAAAATCATTTAAAAAAACTACTTAAACTCTAGAAAAAAAAGAATTATTCTAAAGAGATAATAAAACTAAAACTATATAAAAAAAACTATCTAATATCTAGAAAACTCAATTAAATCCATAAAAATCTATTATCTCAAAAAATTCTAGGAATCATCTATTTAAATTCTAGAAAAAAAACCATAAAACCTATTTAATATCTATAAAAGACTATTAAATCCTAAAAATGCAAATAAAGGCAAACAACCAGCATAAAAGAGAGCGCGAGACCAGATCGAAGCAAGCAGTAAACCCAGACACCAAGAACCTCCAAAATCACTACGTAAGCTGAAAACACCCAGGAAGTGCGTGACTTCTCAAAATAACCTCCGATTATCCGAACCGGTCTGAAATACCCGAAATGTGAAAACAGGGCTGTAATCCCGATAAAATCAATATGAATGAGAAAATGTACTGTATGCGGTATGCGAATGCGAATGTGAAATGCGTCGAACCATAAACCAAATACGGGGACCGGTTGGTCAAATTTTAGGGTGCAACACACCGTCTGTAAACTCCCTCCAACGTGAGTTTCAAACGGGACGATGCATTACAAGCGTTGGATGGATGTTGGACCATGACCAAGTAGGAGCATTGCACGGCCACGATCTATTCTTGAACTCAGACTTTGACTTTAGATTGAAACGCTCTATTTCATTAATTGGAAGCATTGGGCTTAAGACTCTGAATGATACTTGCACCCCCCATTTGGCCCAACCCACATATTGAACCGAGATAGATTGCTATTTGCAACGCATGTTTCACCAATTTCTTTGAATTTCTTTTATTTTCATCATTTCATGATGGTTTGATTTTAATCCATTAAAAATAGAAAAATTAATCAATTAATTTTGAGATTTTTTCCCCTGATTCATGAATGAATTTAGGAATTTTAGAAACAAAAAGATTAGGATTAGCATTTATTTTCGTTTTATTTGATTTTTTCCCATTTTATTTGACAATAAAATTGTATTAATTGATTCATTTGTATTAATTGATTCACTTGCTCCCATAGTATTTTTCTCACGTTTTTGTGATGAAACTAGGTTCTGTTTTTAGGTTGAAACCTTAGGTGCTCCCTTTTAGGGTTAAGTTTAGTACCTTGTAGTTTAGAGTTTATTTCTAGGTCTTATTTGAGGATTTGATCTCTGGAATTAACATGGTAGAGTCATGATTGACATAAGTTCCCATAGTTATTTTTGTAGTATTTTATAATTGATTTTAGTATTTTAGTTAGAATTAACTTTAATACTAGGTTTTAGGTGATCCTAACTTGCTAACTCAACTAGAATGACTTCATTAGTTCCCTTAGACTAGGGTTTTACTTCTCTTGCTTTTGGATGATGATGAAGACTTGTGTGGGCTACTGTGGAATGCATGGTGGAGCTTGGATTGGAGTTTTCCTTCCTTTTTGTTAGCTTTGAATAGCTTAGGGAATTAGGGCTTTAGGAGAGAGCTTAGAAATAGATATTTCTTCAAACAATGGTTGGTGTTGTTCCCATTCCATTCTCATCCTATGATTCAAAGTCCTCTTGTTTAAGTCTCATCTCTCCTTTGGAAGGATGTGTGACATTTACAATGAGTAGAACTTTTGAGGATGCCTTTCTCTGATAACTGGTTGAGTGTCAGACAGGATTCCTTTGGTTTACTGTCTGCTTCCCATTATCAACCAATTTTCCTGATGATTGTTCTCTTCATTCTTGGTGGAGCCTTTTGAAGATTGAAGCTTGAAGATGGAGTACCTTTCATTCCCTTGAAGATGAAAGCCTTGAAGAACAGTTACAGACCGTGGACTGAACTGCTGCTAAAAGATTGCTTTGTTGTGAAGCTGTGGAAGTTGTTGATCTGCTTTCTTTCCTATCTGTTTGCTTTCTGTGCAAATGTATTGATGTGACTTGTGTGATTTGCTTGATGCATTAGAATAAGTTCATGTTTAAATTGTTTTAAGCTAAGAGCATGATTGCATGAGAGGTTGGGTTGCTCCCTCTGCTTGTATTTTTACTGTATGGCTTTGCTTGCGGGTATTCGGTAGAGCTCTGCTCCCTTGCCTATGTGGTTTGTGGTTTGCTTGATGGCATTTTATTTTTCTTTTATGATTGCAGTTATTCATATCTGGCTTGAGGTCGAGACGAGCTTGTGGAGGTTGATGCCCCACACACATTTCCTCCCTCACTTGCATTGCATGCATTTTACAGTCGTTTACTGTTTACTGTTTAAGCTGATGCTTTATCTGTTTCTGTTTATCATTGACATGATCCCCTGGGAATCTCACTTCCTTTGATAAGGAAGTGACGATTAGAACTTTAGGTTGAAACCTATACATGATAACTTCTAGGAGTTCCCTGTTTCAAACCTCAACTATAGGATGAATCCTTGGCATGACAACATTAGGACTTGATAGTCTCCTCGTAGTTGTCCCTTTCTCTTCTCATCTTGAAACAACAGTAAAAACGTAATAAAGGCAAGTTAGTATAAGCGCGCTACGAGCCTTAAGCTACTTAGGTAACGATAATTGAGCGGCCTCCTCTCAATCGTCTAGAATGTTTAGTATACGTCCTTTGGACGATATGCGACGCATTCATTCCCAGATCATAGTCTCTAGTGTTGTACAAACTATAGACACCGTAAAAAACAGTTCTTTCGTAAAAGACAGAAAACAAACTTCAAACCTTTTTGCCCCGTAGGCCCATAATTCAAAGGAAGCTTTTCTGAAGAAAAAGAGTGTCGTTAACTTTCAGTTCTGCCTCAAACGGTAACGCCTAAGTCTCCAAGGGTTGAGCTGCATACATCCAACTGCTGGAACTGTTTGTTAACCCTACTCGATAAAACAGATGAATCTGAATTCCCTTAATCCGTAGTATCCCGAACTACGTAAGCTCTGATCTCTCAAACCTGTTGAGAGTACGTAGGCACAATACTGATGTATTGGCGAGCCACCTTCCCCGTAACCCGTAGTTAATCGAATTACGTTGACTCTGATTTCTCATTCTCTGATGAGAATACGTAGGCACAAAGCGCAACGCTTTACCGAGTCATTTTCTTTTCCTTTTAGACCAGCCTTGATAGGTAGATAGTAAAAAAAAAACGTCAGATAAACACAACAAGCGTGGATTCCATCGAGTACGATGGACGTGAGGGGTGCTAATACCTTCCCCTTGCGTAACCGACTCCCGAACCCAGACAATGGTTGCGATGACCTTGTCTTATACCCATTTCGTCAGGTTTTTCTAATCGTTTCCTTTCCCGTCCTGAAGGATAAATAACGAAAGGTGGCGACTCTTCTGTTTTGCCGGCACCTTATTTTCACGGAAGCGACAATTAAGACTTAATTCCAAGTATTTGTGATCATGTGATGTTGTGTTGAGACACATAGAAGATTATTTCAATATCATTTCATTAATATTCAAGAGTGTGAGAAGTTATTGAGCTAAGGTTGCTATGCTTGACAGTGTAAAATCTCCTGGTTTGGTGCCCAACTTCAAGACCACATAATTCCAGATGCAAGCCTCATCTCATCTTGACATAAACATGAGACTTGTAGGGCATTTTCATAGCTTTAATTTGAGTACTAGAAGTCCTTGAGTGGGTTTATAGAACTCAAGTTATGAAGCAGACAAGTTACAGGTCCTCAGATGAATGTGATTTTAGTCAACAAAAGTCAACCAACTTTCATGCCATTTTTGACCAAGAAGGATGTCTCTCATCAACTTTAGGTCAACATGAAAGTTGTCCCTCACGATCTTAGCTTTCCAAAAAGTCCTAGAAGTCCTCATTTTGAGTTGTAGAACTCAAGTTATGAGCTTGGCAAGTCAAGGGTATTTTGGGAAAGTAAGATTATAGGCCATTTTCATTATAAGTCAATTTCACCACTTTGCACACTTCAAATGGAAATCTTGCCAATTTGAAAGTTGCTCCAAATGGGATTATTTGGTCAACCAAACCTCAAGGGATCATTGACATAGCTTGGAAATGAGAATGTATGGAGAAAATTTCATGAAAAGAAGTTTGAAAAGGCCCAGTTTGGATTTAATGCCAATTAAATCAATTTATGTCATGTTGGTGCATTTTTTGAGTCCAAATAAATTTTTTAAGAACAATGGCAAAACCAGAAATCAGAAATGGATTCATTTACATGAGGATATTCATGGTTTCTTGAACTTTAAGTCACAAATTCAAAATCAACCATCCATTCATTTCCAAGGGATCAATCTCAGCCACACATGATCCTTGCATCATAAGGAACTAATATGAACAGAATTGGAAGCTTCCACACACTATGTTCATGGAAATTACAAAGGAAAAAGTGAGAAAATTTGGAAAATTGGATTGAGTGAATTGGGCCACAACTGGGCCAAATAAGGATCCAAAACAACTCTATATAAGTTTCTGGATGAATTCATAGCAAGGTTGGTGATTGGAAAAGCTTGAAGGAGGTAAGAAGCACTTGAAAAAAGCTTGTTAAAATGGAATTTCTACTTTGAAGCCATTTCAGAGGGAATTAAGGATTCAAGAAGCTTCTCCAAGCATCATTGAACGATTTTGAACAACTTTGATCAAGAATTCGTGTCAGTGCACTCCACCACTGAAGCTCCGAACAAGGTTCTTATTTCTCATCCATACGCTTTGTTCTTGATGAGTTATTGCGCCATTTTTACATAATTATGATCCTTGGAGTATGTAGAAGCTTTTAGGATTAGTTTGGTTAAGTTCCATGAAACTTCAAGAATTGACACCCTAGGTTGTAGTTTGATTTTCTCTCTTGTTAGTGGATGAAAATGGAAAAGAATCATGGGGTATTGATGTAGGAAGTGACAGGAAGAAATTAATATCTTAAATTTTGAGTTTTGAGAAATTTGATAATTCTTGAAGATTCTTGGATGATATTGATTTCTGAGTTTTAATGGAGGAAAGTGAAAACAAATGGCATATTTGGATTCTACACGAAAAATCATGCGAGATTGGTTAAAGAAACGTGCAAAACGGTTGAGTTTTGAGAGAGCATGTTGTAGCTCTCATCCGCGGCGGCCGGACCTAACGGAGGGGATGACCGGAATTCGTCTCCGGCGCCGGCGTGGCTCGTGTGGTGAAGACGATGTTTTATCCGTCCGATCGGTATACTTTTCCATGTGCGGTCACGATTAAGACCCGCCGTGGTCCTCATTTGACTTGCCACACTTGATTATTGGACTCACTTAAGTTCTGAATTGGGCTTTGTTACTCACACCCCCATTCGTATGACCCATGGATAATACACTGGATTTTGCTGCTTACTGCACCACCTCTCATTTTCCATGTTAATTTCATTTTCCTTTATTAATCCTTTAATAGTTTTTTTATTTTAATTCAGAAAAAATATTAAATTGGCTCAATAAATCTTGAGAAAAATCATGTAGGTAGTTTAACATGTCTAGAATTTTGTCATATTTTTTAATTTCAGTTTTCATGCATTTTTCATTTAACTTCATATTTTCTCTTTTAATATGTTTTTAATGAGTGAAAAATTACATGCTATGCTTTGTGATTTTATTTCTCTTTCAATAATCCATATTAATCTCTGATTTTTTGTATGGTGAATTTTGATACATTGTAGTATATTGTAGGATTTTTCTTACACTTTTTAGATGATTCTAAGATTAGTTTTGGATTAGGTTTATAGGGCTTTCCCCATTTGGCCTCTCCTTTGACACCTTTTAGTTTAGCATTTAGAAAGGGACCATAAACTTTGAATTAGGCTCTAATCTTTTTACCATAGGTTCTTAATACCTTTAGGACCTCTTAGAATTTTTTTATAGATTTTTAGGAGTTGATTTACTATTTTAGTTAGATTTTACATCTAGGCTGTTTATAGGATGCCTCTAGCATAGTACCTCCCATAGTTGAACTTCAAAAGTCACCTTTAGTTCATGATAAGTTTCCAAACCTTTTCTGATGGTTTAGTAGACATGTTGATGCCTCTGTAGATTTAATCTTAAGGTTTAATTTGGTGAATTAGTTCCCTTTGGAGGGTTGCTTTTAGAGCTTGTGGAATTAGGGTTTTTAGAGCCTTTAGGAGTTTCTTCCTTTTTCATAATTGTGGTTTGCTTTGGTTTGCATTCCATTTACTATCCAATGATGCAAGGTTCCTGTGTTGGAGTCTAGTACCTCCTTTGGAAGGACTAAAGGCCTACCACAAAAGGTAAAACCTTTGAAGATACCAATCTTAGATGAGTGATTGAGTGCCATGATGGATTCCCTTGGTTTCCATCATGCTTCCCCTCATCATGCAATAATCTTTGTGTTAATTCATATCATCTCTTGATGGATCAAGTTGAAGCTTGAAGATGAAGTCCTTATTCCCTTCTCTCTTGATGTATATCTTGGACAGATAACTTGGACTAGAAGACAGACTGTCAGGTTGCTGGAGTGTTGTTGTGCTGCTCTGCTGTGTTTGTTGTTTAACTATATTTGTATGACTGCTTATTTGGTGTGTGGAATTAGAATAGGCTTTCATGTAGTTGGTTCTAGGCCTAAGTGCATTGAAAGGTTGAGCTTGCCTCCCTTTGCTTGTTTGCATTAGAGGTTGAGTCTATCTTCCTCTGCTTGTCTATTACTGTTTGGCTTTGCTTGTTGGCTGAAGGTTGAGTTTGTCTCCCTTGCCTGTGTATTGTGTTGCTTTTGCTTGTTTGCTCTAGAAGTTGAGTTTGTCTCCTTCTGCTTGTATTATTGCATTGCATTTGCATCTTTACTGTTTTCTTTTCTGTTTATCTGCTTTACTGATTTTTGCAGTCTGTTTCTGTTTCCCATTGACATGTTCCCTTAGGATTCTCACTTCCTTGTTTAAGGACAGTGATGATAGACATTAGGTCTGAAACCATGCATGATAACATTTAGGAGTTCTCTGTTTCAAACCTCACCCATTAGGACAAATTTGCATGACAACTATTAGGACTTGATAGTTTCCCCTTAGTTGTGTCTGTTCTCTTCTCATCTTCAAACAAATCAAAATACAGTAATAAAGGTTAATTGATATCGTACGTTACAAGCCTTAAGCTACTTAGGAAATGGTTGTTGGAGGGTTTCCTTCCAATAATCAGGATGTTTAGTATGGTACCCTTTGGGTGACATGCGACGCATTCACTCTTAGGTCATAGTCTTTAGTGCAATATGAATTGCAAACATCCATAAAAAGCACTTCTTCCGTAAAAGACAAAAACAAACTCCAAACCTCTTTTGCCCCGTGGGCCCTTAATCAGGAAAATATTTTTAGATAAAAGAGTGTTGTTAACTCTTAGTTCTATCGCAAACAGTAACGCCTAAGTCTCCAATGGTCGAGCTGCATACACCAACTGCTGGAACTATTTGTTAACCGTACTCGGATAAAAAAGACAAACCTGTGTCCCCTTTTTATCCCGAACTACGTTAGCTCTGATCTCTCAAGCCTGTTGAGAGTACGTAGGCACAAGATGCGATATCTTGGCGAGCAACCTTCCCTTCACCCGTAGTTAGCCAAACTACGTTGACTCTGACTTTCCCATTGCACGAGGGAATACGTAGGCCAGAGCAACGATGCTCTGTCGAGTCACCTTTCTTTTTTCTGTTCTTTTCAGACCAGCCTTGATAGGTAGATAGTTAAACCAACCCGTCAGATAAACCCAACAAGCATGGATCCCATCGAGTACGATGGACGTGAGGGGTGCTAATACCTTCCCCTTGCGTAACCGACTCCCAAACCCAGAGATTTGATTGCGATGACCTTGTCTCATACCCTTTCGACAGGTTTTTCCAATCGTTTCCTTTCCCTTTCCTGTGGGATAAATAACGAAAGGTGGCGACTCTTCTGTTTTGCCGGCACCTTATTTTCGTAGTAGCGACACTAGGTCCAGGTTTCAATGATGATTATCCTTAGAATGTCTTTTCATGGCTTGCCTACCAACCCCATAGCCTGTTGTTCTGTCTAGAGGAACCTTATAAGTTCCACTTACTGATTCTTTGGTTATGGACTTCCCTATTCTTTGAGGATGTATGCCTTTGTCCAAACTTATTTGATCCTTCTTCTCTTTATTGATCAGTCCTGGTAGGTTACTTCTGGACTCCCATAGGTAACAGTTATTCTTGGATCTAGTACCCCTTATTTCCTCCTTACCTTCTTCATTGATAACCACACACTTGTCTTTGGAAAAGTGGACTTTTAAACCTTGATCACATAACTGACTTATGCTTATTAGATTGACAGTCAGTCCTTTTACCAGCAATACATCCTTCAATTTTGGAACTTTAGGACTGTCAAGTTGTCCAACACCTGTGATTTCTCCTCTAGCTCCATCACCAAAGGTTACATGACTAGATGAATGAGGTTTGAGTTTAATCAAGTGATCCTTAATTCCAGTCATATGTCTGGAGCAGCCACTGTCAATGTACCAATCTTCATTGGTAGGCATCCTTGGAGAAGTGTGAGCTATTAATGCCATAGTCTTTGCAACACATTGTCTTTTCTTGTAGGGAACATCATTCTTGGGTTTAGCATGATACTGTTTCTTGACTTGATGTTGCCATTTTCCATGATGCTGCCTTTTGCCATGCGTACCCTGTTTGGTTTTTCTTTGGCTAGGGAATCCAACCCTTATTCAACCCCCCCCCCCTTCTAAGTGTTTTTCTCACCTTCATCTCCGCCACCAGCAAACCCTCCAACGATGGTAATTAGTGTGTGTTGAGTTGTCTTTGTCTCGCGACCTTCTTCAGCATCTGAACTCTTCTTCTGGGCTGACTTTTCTGGTCCCAGGTCGTCTCAGCAGGGACTTATCGTGTTATTTTGTGGTTGAGAATCCTTCACATACGCCAAGAGATGATCTCTCTGGGTTAGAGCTTCAATTTCTTTTTTTAGTTGTTGGCAGTCCTCGGTGTGATGCCCGTATACGGTGGTAATTACACCAAGCCTCAAGTTGCCTTCCCATGATTGTGTGGCTCTTTTGGGACGATAAGGCTCTAGTGACAAGTTTATATGGCCAACTTCTTTAAGGATATCTCCCCTGCTTGCATTCAATGGGGTGAGGTCTCTGTCTGACTCATATGATTGCCTGTATGGTCTAGGAGCATGTCGCACACGCATAGCTCCCTAAAGATGCTCCTTTCTCCTGTTTGACGCATCTTCTTTGCTCTTTGTCTTTTCACTACTGTCTCGGGCTCTCTTCTCTTGATTACTTTCTTCTCCTTTGATGTAACACTCAGCCCGAGTAGTGATCTCGTCCATGCTGATAGTCAGCTTCTGAGCCAACGACTCATTGAACTGTCCGGCTCGTAATCCATGTTGAAAAGTTCCCACAAATAGTTCCTGGTTTGGATGATATACTTTGAGGGTTTCCTTATTGAATCGAGTCAGGTACTCACGTGATTCTGACTGTTTCTGTTGAACACTGAATAGTATGGTCGTGGACACCTTCTGGCGCTTGCTTGCCAAGAAATGTTGTACTAGCTTCTTAGTCAAGTCTTGGTAGCTTACGATGAAGAGCCGATGAAGGCTCATGTACCATCTTAGAGCTACATCCTTAAAGGTACCGACCATGAGCTTGCACTTCAGGGAATCTGAAGGGGCAACTATGGCCATCTGATTGTTAATGGCAATAACATGCTCCTGAGGATCCGTCTTCCCATCGTAAGAGGTTAGTGACGGTGCTTTAAAGTTTTACGGGACGTGGTCGTCCCATATCTCTTGAGAAAGAGGTTGTGGCTCAAGAACCTCCTCCTCGTGGTCACCGTTAGCCTGACTTTGTTGTTGCAGAACTTGTATGTTGTCTTGCAGCGTCTCATTCTGCTAGCAGTTGAGCCATGTCTGGAGGATCTCCTTCAGAGGACATGTTGTTAGTGTAAGGTGTGGCCTGGGAGATTTTTACCTAGGTCCCACGGTGGGCGCCAAATGTTCTAGCAAAAAATGGTTAGATACACCAAAAGTGCTAATTTCCCTTGTTCTGGACAAGAAGAACTACGTTGTCTATATCGAAAGGGATATTTGGGGATTTGAGAGATACACTTGTACTGTGTATTGTCTCAAGATGATTGTGTCTTGCTTAACCCTCATGTGGGAGCCTCTTTTATAGTCTTCCATGAAGATATGCCATTAAGAGGACTCTCTTGACCTTCTGACGTTACATGGTCATCATTGTTGTAACTCCCCTTCATGAATGTAAACTTTGAAGCTTTGGTAACACCCGCATTGATGCGCCGCCACCGTTACAACTGTTGGTATACCAATTGCGTTCATGTCCGACGTAAGTACCGGATTGGTGGGGTAGGTACTCGACTTCCTAGAAGTTCGGCTGATAGGAGTTGAGTTAAGTGACCGGTTCGAGTTATAATAGATACTTGCCTAACTCTCTGCATTACTCGACCTTTCTTACTATCGTAGTCTAATTCACGCTTAACCTCATCCGACTACACACCACGGCTTAAAATAATATTTAAATATAAAATATTTCAACCTCCTTTACATCCAAAAATGCTAACATTTACATCCAAAAATGCCAACAGTAAGCTGACACTAAACTGACCCTTTTGAAGAGACCCGTTTTAAACCCCAACCTCTCACTCTTATGAAATATGGGAAACATCATGAGACCCGTTTTAAACCCCAACCTCTCACTCTTATGAAATATGGGAAACATCATTGCCTTAGTCTCTCAGAATTTCAAGTCGCCGTCACCAATTTTATTACTAGTTTGATAAAAATAACTCCGTGGTCTCTCTATAAATACACCCATAAAATCCTAGAACTTGGGTCACTAATCTATTCTCTCCCTACTTTCATGACATCTATTATTTTACAAAATTTACATATAAGTTTTTAATCATCATTTAACTAACTCCAACATATCTAAAAAAGAGTATGCTATACATCTTTTATTTGCAAATCATTTTTTATTTTCTTCTTACAAAGTTCTACCAATTTTCATGTTTATCACTTTTATTTGTTCATGAAGATTTTTAGCTTGTAGAGATTACACAAACTTTCTTAAAGGGAAACAATGTTTGGTTTATTACATATCCTATTCATTACTATATTTTTATCATCTACAAACTGTATAGATTATTTATTTCACTTTTTCAGCACATTTCAAAAAGTTTAGCAAGATGTTGTACATCAAATATAACAAGTATCTTTATTAGAAATGATGATGATCATGACTATTGAAAAGACTACAAAGTCATTGATAGAATGTGCATAGCAAAATAACAAAAACGACCGATCTTTTTGCTTCCTGATTACAATTCCATTCCTTCACGTCTACCTATTTTCATGTACAGCCTACAAACAAGTTTTAGTCATTAACTCCTACAGCCAAAGAGCAATATCGGTGAACTCGACCTGTAAAAGGATGAATAATCCAAATTCGGTATTAATAATCAGTAAGTCGGTAAAATTCAAGTATAATACAAGAAGGTAACAAGGCAATGCAAAGCTTACAACTTGACAGTTTTCAAACCAGACTTGGTCATTGATGATCACTCCTGCCTTTCACAAAACAAACTAGTGCTCTCTCCGGATATGACTCGGCCATAAATTTTGTAGTTTAACACTTTGACTCTTTCCATTTTCCTAAACCAGCAATCTTGTACACTGGATTATAATGATGCAACTATAATATGCCAAAGCAACTGAATCAGAAATGCACATTAACTTCAATGACAAAAAGGAAAAATCTAACAGACTTTAGCAATGCTTACTTGCTCGGTAATTTTTTACATCCAGCCAGCAAATTCTTTTGGTGGTTCAATCCAGAGGTTCTCAAAAGCTTCTGGTTCTATCCAGTCATGACACTGCTTATTGGGATAATATCTATGCTCATCAAGCGAGAACGATATGCAACGCTTTCCATAGATAAGGACTTTAGAGAAGTAGACACTGTTTCTCATTATTTCAGCGATGTACGTCATAGAAAGAGATGAAAGAGAACTAGCAAAAACTGTCACGCCATCTAGCGTCCTCACCTCTTTCCATTCCATTAGTGTGTGATCTAACTTGAAAATAATTGGACTCTCGGGACAAGATATATGAATAACAAATATATTTCCTCCGTGCTCTGTCATAAATTTCCCTTTCCGTCCTTGTCTGGCAATAACACTCTTTACGCTTCTGGGTGGGGGTACTTCCAGAACAGTCCAAGTACATTCAACCGGGTCAAACACGCCTAGAAAACCTTCGTAACTCAGACAATAAAATAACCCATTAGAAAAGACAATCTTAGTCCTTGTGCAACAGGAAAATTGAAAGTGGTTTGGGAGATGAACAGTTGTCCATTTGTTTGCCCCAGGATAACATGTGCTAATAGCTACAATAGTAGAGCTAACATTTCTGACAGTCAATATAACACATTCAGTTGATGTTGGAGCACAAGAGAAGGCGGAAATGTTTGCACCATTGAATCTAGGCAGCTTGATCAGCTCCCTAGTAAAGGGATTAAAGAAAAAAAACGGGGGTCCATCAGCCCACAAGTTCCTCCGTACCAATAACCAACCATCTTTCGTATAGACAACACAACACCTATCTAACACTGGAAACTCGAGGGAATAGATTTTCCGCTTCACAGGATCATAGAAGTCATATTGGTTATCCTTTATTGGGAAATACATAAGCCAGGGTGACTGGTTCACTGGACGTAGTGAACTTGCAACTGAATGCCATCTCTTGCAAACAACAGAAGCACGAATGTTATCCGCCACATTCAAGTGAGAAAAGATCAACTCTAAGAGTTCAACAGGGAGATCAACCCAGGTTTGCTGCTCAAAATTTTCACTTTTCACCTCAGCAGCGGCTCTTCTACTCTCTGTGACTCTATCACTTACCCAAAATAATAAAATAAGCATCAGATATAGATGTGCAAGACTGCTTTGGTGAAATTCAACAAGCTTAGTATGCAGAAAGATTTAAAAAGTTAGAACTTGTTAACTAGAATAGTACTTCATTCCAACAAATATGCATATCAATCTAACATCTAACTCACAGAAAAAATCTCAAATGAAGAACTATATAGCAAAATAAGATAACTATACATTATTCGAAGATTAAAACATATTCAAAATAACATATTTTTTAAAAGATATATTTCAAGAATAAGTTTTATGAAAAGTTATTCAAAACAGCTTTAAATTTAAGTAGTTTTTTGAAATTTTGATATCAAAAAATTATAATAAAAGAATGAAAACAATTTCTTGATAATATTAATAAAAAGTGAGACCGGTATGATATAAACCCTAGCAATCAAATCATAACAATCACAACATAAGTCTGAAAAACTGTGTATGCCATTTTGGATTTCAAATTCATACGGAATAGCGCAAAAGGAACAAAAGAAGAACCGGCACATTCTACGAATTCACATTGATCAAGAAATGAAAAACCATAACAGTGCTTCAGATAAACCCTAAAAATATCCAAAATAAACTGTAAAGATAGAAAATCATTGAAATGAAAATTTGAATAATGGGTTAGGGATGAAGGGAACATACGATTTCAACTTCTTTTTTATTTTTCCTTTCATCATGCGAATGCGAACCCAATTGGTTGATGGGGTAGAGAGAGACTGTTGAACTTCTTGCTGCACAGCACAATGAAATGGTGGACGAAATATATATAGTTTATAAAATTATTCTTCTATTTTTTTATTTATAAAAACTCTTTGACTAAGTTTTCAAAAACTTACTCTCTTTTTCTTCTTATATTTAGCTTAAATGATTTTAAGACTATACTCAACTTCAATGTTTTAAAAACCGAATCGATATGTTTGGTTTAATCGGTTGGATGAGGAACTAGAGATAAATTTGGTTGGATCAATTTTTTAAAACTGTTAGTGAGTCAATATCAAAATTAAATTGAAAAAATTGAGTTGAACCATCTAAAATCATTCAAACTAAAGAATCGGAGTCGGTTTTGTAAAACCGTTCGGTTCATAAAAAATGCATCAAATTGACCATTTTTAAACTTTTTTTAATATGTTAATATCAAAATATAACATATAATCTCCAATCACAAAAAAAAAAAAAAAAACTATGTGTTTTTAACAACCATACAAACTTATAAGTTATGTCACTCCATTATAATTTTTCTTTCAACCACGCTCCATTTTTATCATGTCATCACTTTCAAACATAGTCACGACGTTTAACTCGATATTGATTGTCGTTCAAGTCAATATTGTTTGTTGTTGTCAATTAATTTTTGTTTGTCGTAGTTTAACTCAAATTCGATTTTTTGTTGTTTAATAAAGTATATTGTATTATTTATATTTTGATATTCTATGTTATTTAATTTAGGTATTCTTAATTATTCGAATTTTATTTTAGTTATTATATTCTATTATTTTTATTTTGGTTTGAATTAGTTTAATTTGTTTTATTATAATTCTTTAGTTTGGTCAAAATATTCTTAAATGATAGTTGAAATGAAGTGTAGAATTATGTTATATTATGTATTTTATCGATATTGTTGTATTAAATTTGTAATGGATTTTTGAAATATTTATTTTATTAAGTTGTGAATATATAATTATGTGTGACATATCTATAAAATTTAATTTCATATTATTAGTTTATATAATAAATGGTTCAACGGTAGGTTTAAGTGGTTTAACCAATTGAACTTTAAACCACAAGTTTCACCGGTTCGATCTCCGGTCCGATTTTTAAAACAATGCTCAAGTGATAAATATTAATATTATTAGATTTTTTAATAGAAAATCTAAATTATATCATATCAAAACATTAGAGTTGGGTATTTTGTTTGTTCATTTGTTTAGTAAGATAATGAGTCTTCTGATTATTATCTTCGTTAATGAATGTAATGGCCTAATTCTTTATGGTCCTTAGGGTTTCTAAAATGTTTGTTATTAATCTGCCAAGATGAGTATGATCCTCCATCTTATTCATTGGTTCACCTTCTCCTTCTTTTTTATTTTGATTGTTTCTCTTTTGACGGTTCATTCTACTCATTTGTTTGATTCGGTCATGATTCTTGAAATTAACTTTCGTATTCTCCTTGTTTATCTTTTCCATTTTCTTTCCTTGCCTTTTACTATACCTCTAAAACATATCCACCAAAGATTTGCAATCAATATGAATTTCTACCTTTGTTACTCTCATCTCCCAAGCTAAACTAACAGTGTTATATATTGTTTGACATTTAACAACAATGGTAGCTTCAAATCCCTTTTGGTTCCCCGTAGCAGAAGTTAGGGTTTCATCTCATATATTCTAGAATCATGCATCAGTGTTTCATTCTCCCTTCACAACTATACTCACATCCGTGTTGATGATCATTGCCGCATCACTGCGAAGAGGGGTCGGCAAGGACAGAAGAGTCGCCACCGTTTGTTATTTATCCCAAAAGAGGGAAAGGAAACGAATAGAGAAAACCTAACGAAAAGGGAGAAGACAGGTCATCGTAACCATATCTCAGGTTCGGGAGTCAGTTACGCAAGGGGAAGGTATTAGCACCCCTCACGTCCATCGTACTCGACGGGATTCATGCTTTGTTGTTTATCTAAAAGGATGTTTACTATCTAAGCTACGACTCAAGGAAAAAAGAAAAGAAAAAGGACTCGATAAAGCATCGCCGCTCTATGCCTACGTATTCCCTCGTGCAATGGGAAAGTCAGAGTCAACGTAGTTTGGCAAACTACGAGTGAAGGTGGGGGAAGGTTGCTCGCCAAGACATCGCCGTCTTGTGCCTACGTATTCTCGTTTGGTACGAGAAATCAGAGAAAACGTAGTTCGGGCTAACAAGAATACCGGTTGGTTCAAAATGTTTTATCTGAGTAGGGTTAAAACTTAGTTCTAGCAGTTAGGTGTATGCAGCTCGACCATTGGAGACTTAGGCATTACCTGTTTGCGGTAGAACCAAGAGTTAACAAAACTCTCTTTATGAAAAAGGTTTTCCAAATTAAGATCTCGAAGGATAAAAAGATTTGAAGTTTGTTTTTGTGTTTTTTAGAGAAGAAGTGCATTGATTATTGTTTGTAATTCGTGTTGCACTAAAGACTATGACCTAGGAGCAAATGTGTTGCATATCGTCCAAAGGACATACGCTAAACACTCTAGATAATTGAGATGAGGCCCCCCAATCACCATTTCCCAAGTACTTAAGGCTCGTAATGTACAACAATCCTTAACCTTTATTAGATGTTTTGAGAAAGTTTGAAGATGAGAAGAGAGAGAGACACTCTAAAGGGAGACTAAGACTCTACGTAATGTTCTCATACAAACTGCACCTATGATTGGGATAAAAGGGAATGTTACCTAATGTTATCATGCATGGGTTCAAGCTTAAGGTCTATCATAACCTTTCTTAAACAAGAGAGATTAGAGGTCCTAAGGGAACATGGCAAAGAAAGACAAAAGAAGAAGAAAGCATAAGAAAAAATGCAATATGCAAACATGTAATGCACAATTAGAATGAAAGTGAGGGAGGAACAAAGTGTGGGGTAAATACCACCACAAGCACATCTCAACCTCAAGCATGCAAATGAGATATGCAAGAACCAAAAGAAAATGCACACAAAAGCATACAAATGAGCTTAAACAAGTTCAAGTCAAAGGTGAGATGCAATGGGAGAAGTCATGACCCCTACAACCATTCAAGCATCAATCACCGAAGAAAAGCGGGAGGAAAAAGTGTTGGACAGCAGCCACCACAAGCGCGTCTCAACCGAATCATTCTTCAAACATGCAAAGACCAAAGATAAACATCACTTTGAACAACATATACGAGAGTATGCATTCAAGTGGAAAATGAACACGTGTGTCGATAAAATCATGATTAAACGATCAAGAATAGCGACATATATCCAAAACATCTCACTCCTAATGCATCACACTGATCCGTGAAGATTCGAAGTGAAACTATATCAAACAAGCATGAAAAATAGCAAAACAGGCCTGCTGGCACAATGTTAATCGATTAACACCAGGGGTTAATCGATTAACCAGTCAAAAATGCATGAAAAATTGAAAATCCGTGTTGGTTAATAGGTTAACACTGTGCCAGGAGCAAAAAAAACAACCAAATAACAGCATTTCCAGCAAATAAGCACTTATCCGATAATTCGGATAATCACATAATCAATTATGCACGAATTTAAACCAGAAAACAGTGATCCAATCAACATATAAACACAATAAACCAGCAAGATCACAGATCATATGGATCAAACATCAACAAAATCAATCAAAAATGAAGATCAACATGATGATTGTGCAAATAAGCTCAAAATAACAATGGATTTAGAATTCCAACCTACGAAGCGGAGAATTGCTTCGGTTAATGTTGATTCAACTCCAATTGAGCAAATCCAAGCTAGAAATTCAGAATTCCTTCAAGATCCGAGTGTATTCTTGTAGTAGAAGTGATGTTCAACCAAAATTAAGCAAGACCACTCAAATAAGCTACTCCAAACCAACTCCAAAATTCAGTTCCAAACTTGGATGAAAATTGAATAGAAAATGGAGATGATGATGATAAAGGATGAAGGTTTAGCTCTTAGAAATCAATGATTCCAATGGAGAATCAAAGAATTCAAGGTGAGAAGAACTTTGATAGAAGTTTTTGGAGTGAAAAGTTGAGAGCAAATTGAGAGTGTAAGAATGAATTCTGAAATGAGAGTGAAATTATGAGGATTAGATGTGTGAGGTTTGGAGTAGATCATTTAAATACCCCTTAGGTTAGGATCCAAATGAGGTTTGGAATGTGGTTTGTGAAAAATGGCATGGAATTAGGAATGGGAATTTGGAGGGAACTTAAAATATTTGAAAGTTAACCAAAATTTGAAGTGGTTCTAGATCCTTCATAAGTGTAAAATCAATTTCTCATGTGATCAAATTTGGACCCCAAAATGAATTCACTTGAAAATTCACATGCAGAGCAGAAATTTGCACCGGTTAATCAGTTAACCATATGGTTAATCGATTAACACCCTTGAATATTTGAATTTGACTTGTTTTTAACTTGGTTAATCGGTTAACCAATTGGTTAATCGATTAACACCCTCAAAAGTTTGAATTTTGGCGCCTTTTGGAGGGAAACCTGCACAATGGTCTGTTTTCACTCGTTTTAAGCCCTGTTCAGCCTTTGAAACTCGCCTTTGAATTCTATAACCTTGAGAATGTTTGATATAGCCTGAATGCTGCCTCCTGATCTGAGAATGTCCTGCAAAATAAAATCGACCTCTCGATCACCGTGCAAAATAAATGTCGGAGCCCCTGATGCTTGCTATTTGGTCTCTTGCACTAAAAATAAGAGCCCTGAGCCACAGGAAAACCTTGATCCCTTGCCTCAAGAACAAAGGTTATGATATGCAAATGCAAATGCTAGAACAATGAAGTGAAAACATAAGCCAAGTAAAGAAAAGGTTGGGCAAATTTTGGGGTATAACAGCTGCCCCTATTCAAGCGACTTAAACCTGAATGAGTGAAAAGCGAACGACTTTCAAACAATCAAAAGGTAAAAGACAGTTGAATACTAAAGAACCCAGAAATTTCCCAACTGCAGAAATAAACTGCAAACTCTGATTGGGGATAAAAATCTCCGGAAATAACTGAGTTGATCGTTGCAACGATAACAAGCGAACTGATGACGAATTTCAAATCGTCGACACTAAGTCGGAAAGATCATCTGATATCATGTAGCAGATACTGAACCTCTGACCTCGCTGTCAGACCTTTGCGTCAATTTTGGGAAAACATCTAACATCGCCGTCAGGCATCTGACCTCGCCGTCAAGTAATAACATCCATTTTGAAAGAAGATATCTCTGACTTCGCCATCAGGCCTCTGACCTCGCCGCCAGGCATTGACATTAACTCGGTACAACCCACCTGACCTCGCCGTCAAGCCACGACATCAAGTCGATAAAGCATCTGACATCATCGTCAGGCCTCAACATCAAGTCGGTAAAAGCATCTGACATTGCCGTCAGAACCATTGAACCCAATAAACAATAAACCGATTGGATCAACACACAGCTGAGAAGAAACATCTGACATCACCGTCAGACCTTTGTTAAATAAAAACAGGTATCAAATCTGGATACAGGGACTTCTGACATCGCCGCCAGGAGTTCGCTAAATAAAAGCGAGTAACAAATTTGAAAAACGGATCAACATAAAGCATCTGACATTACCGCCAAGAATCTATTGAGTTTATGAAGACATTTGACATCGCCGCCAGGAATCCACGAAGCTGATACACATCTGACATCGCCGCCAGGAATCTGCGGGGACTAAAACATTTGACCTCTACGTCAAGTATCCACATAGTTGATACACATCTGACATCGCCGTCAGGAATCTACAAAGTTGATACACCTGACATTGTCGCCAAGCATCTGCAGGGGATAAAACATCTGACCTCGCCGTCAAGCATCCATGCAGTTGAGAAACATTCGACGTCCCATCAGGAATCTACGAAGTTGATACACCTGACATCGCCACCAGGCATCTGCATCAAGTCGAAAAACACATCTGACCTCGTCGTCAGGTATCTTGCTTGATAAAACACAAACACCAAATCCGAAGATAGAGACTTCTGACATCGCCGCTAGACATGCGCTAAATAAAAGCGAGCAACAAACCCAAAGGTAAGGACATCTGACATCGCCGTCAGGCATTCGCTAAATAAAAGCGAGCATCGAACCCAAAGGTAAGAACATATGACATTGTCGTCAGGCATTCGCTAAATAAAAGCGAGCATCGAACCCAAAGGTCGGATCAACCGAAATTGATAAACATATCTTGAGAATACTCCGCTAGGGAAGAGAGAAACTTAACCAAATAACTTTGGCAAGGAGGAAAAGAGAAATTTAACCAAATAACTCTGCTGAGGAACAAAGAGAAACTTAACCAAGTAACTCTGTTGGGTAACACATAATAAGATGAACACGTCCATCAACGATTGCAACATGGCCTGGATACCCCCAAGGTAGAGAGATTAACAACCCGACTTATGTTTCACATGCGTATGTTTGAAAATGGCGTAATGCTCCATACGAAATGGAAATACTACGCGTTTGGAGGATGATATACACACAATTCAAAATGCAACGGAGCCAAACCAGTAAAATAAATGTTGAAGAGAAAACCAAAAATTCACCCTGCTGGGGAAACAGTTAGCACATGCCAATCGCCATTGGACTTAAATTGGAAAACGAGCCTTGGACGACTTTTATACTGGGGAACAAAGTTCTTATGAGAACAAGAAGTTCAAACTCAGTTGGGGATTCACATCAAAGCCTGCTGAGGAAAATGCTCTGAACGGCCTTCCAGAATACGACTCTTCTAGGGAAAAGACGGCTCTGCCGGATAGACAACCAGACATAGAGAACAAATTCACCCTACTAGGGAATCAACAACTCTACGGGGGATCCGGAATCAACCACCGAGATTCACAACACGCCCTGCTGAAGAAAATAGCCCTGAAGGCTCACCAATACTCACCTGAAAGTGACGACTTACCGGGGACAAAGTCAGAATTCAACCTGCCAGGAATTGCTCACCTGAGGTACAAACTATCTCTACTATAGATCCGCTCTGCCAGGGAATCACAAACTTACCGACTTCGCTGGGACATAGTCTATCTCTGCGGGGAAATAGAACCATTTCATGTTGATTTTGCCGAGGATAAAGACAACTCTACGATCCTGCAAGGGAGAAAAACCAACTCTACTGCGGATCGCCCAACGAGGGAACAACATCGACCTCTGCTTGGGGATGATTCAATAAACTAAACTCCGAGGGGATACCAAACCGCTTGTTCAGACTCTGTGGGGAGAAATCCCATCTCGACTCGCTGGGGAAAATAGGCGCACCTGCAAGGGAACAAAGGTACATACCTGACCTGCGAGGGGATATCAACTTGCCGGAGACCTCAGTCTAAACTGCTGAGGAATGAGTGCATACAGACTTAACCTAATTTGCATGAGGGATATCAAACTTGACCCTCTGGGGATAACATTACTCTGTTGGAGACTTCGGTCTCGAACTGCGAAGAGTTAAATGTGCATCGATCAACTGCTGGAGATAAGCATACACACTTAACTGCTTGGTTCACCTGCCATAACTCTACCGGGGATAGAGATGTTCAAACTTCAATAGCTGGGGAGAAATGGTGATCGTACCGGAGATACACCTCTGACACATTGCCCCAAGGATAACGACCCTGCAAACATGAACAAACAGGCAAGATATCCTGTACAAAAGGAACTATCTCAATCATCATTTGTGACGTTGTTCAAATAACTCAAAGTTTTAACGATTATTGGCAAAGCCTGCAAGTTTATGTATGCACAGTTTATCAAAAACATCGGGCGTTTTTTGCAAACAAAACAGTAAGGCTAAAGCAAAACAAACAATTATTGAATAGTATATGTTTTATTGACAGACGGGCCTGTAAATAGGCAAGATTTTACAACAGATGCAACCCCTGAAAAGAGGAAGCTGCGCAAAAATATACAGAAATGCACAGAAAATATATAGAATGTTGGCAATGTGGCACAGACGAACACCATAAGTTGATCCATCTATGACTCACATGACTCTGATGCTTCACCGACGATTTGTCTTCAAAAGAGATTGATTCAGATAAACGGCCCTCAGGTTCTCCCTCAATCCACTAAGCTCTGAAGATCACACGCAGACCACAGTCATTTGCTTTTTTCAATCCATAACTTTTGCTTGTATCGCCCTTTCGAGTTTTCAATTCACCGGGATACCTATTTTTGCCAAAGTCGCCTTTTCAGGTTTTCAACTTTGCGGGTTTATATCTTTTTACTTTTATCCCTAACTTTTTCCCGAACCCATTCTTTTTATGGTTCGCCGGGATGCCCCATTTTTGCCTGGATATTCTTTTTTCTTTCCAGCGGGTCTCTTTAAGCAAAGTATTTTTTAACTGCGTCTGCATTCACAGGGGATGTAAAATCCTCACCATCCATGGTGGATAACAGCAAGGCTCCTCCGGAGAAGACCTTTCGCATGATGTATGGACCTTCATAGTTGGGAGTCCATTTGCCCCTGTGATCTGCTTGTGGAGGGAAAATCTTTTTTAGCACAAGATCGCCCGTCTGAAAGCTTCGAGGACGCACCTTCTTGTCGAAAGCTTTCTTCATCCGGCTCTGATACAACCGACCGTATGCAATAGACGCTAGCCTTTTCTCATCCATCAGGCTAAGCTGATTCAATATGTTCCTTACCCATTCTGCCTCATCGAGCTTGACGTCGACCAGAACTCTCAAAGAAGGAATCTCAACTTCTAATGGTAGGACAACTTTCATACCATACACCAGCGAGAAAGGAGTTGCCCTAGTTGAAGTGCGTACCGTAGTACGATACCCGTGCAAAGCAAAGGGCAACATCTCATGTCAATCTTTATACGTTACAATCATCTTTTGCACTATCTTCTTGATGTTTTTGTTAACCTCTTCAACATTGTCGTTCATCTTCGGACGATAGGGCGATGAGTTATGATGCTCGATTTTGAAACTCTGGCACAGTTCCTTCATCATCTTGTTGTTCAAGTTTGAACCAATATCAGTAATGATTCTTTCGGGCACTCCGTATCTACAAATGATGTCCTTCTTGATAAATCTGGCTACGACTTGTTTCGTGACATTCGCATAGGATGCTGCTTCCACCCACTTGGTAAAGTAGTCAATGGCAACCAAAATGAAACGATACCTATTGGATGCGGTGGGCTCAATATTGCCAATCATGTCAATGCCCCATATAGAAAAGGGTCAAAGAGATGCCATGACGTTTAGAGGACACGGCGGTACATGAATCTTGTCTGCATAAATCTGGCATTTATGGCATTTCTTTGCATATTTGAAACAATCAGACTCCATCATCAACCAATAATACCCTGCTCGCAACAACTTTTGAGACATGGCGTACCCACCGACATGCGTACCAAAGGCTCCTTCGTGGACCTCTTCTATAAGCAAGCTTACTTCTTTCTCATCCACACATCTTAATAACACCAAGTCAAAATTCCTCCTATAGAGGACACCATCTTGGTTTAGATAAAAGTTGCCAGACAACCTTCTCAGAGTCTTCTTATCCCGAGTCGACGCCCCTGGCGAATATTCTTGTTTCTTAAGAAAGTTATGGATGTCATAAAACCATGGCTTGCCATCAGAGGCTTCCTCAATGGCGAACAAAAACGCTGGCCTATCAAGGCGCGAGATGACTATTCTTAGAGCATCATTCCAATAGTTCACCTTGTACATTGAGGATAACGTCGCCAGAGCGTCTGCCATCTGGTTCTCCGCTCTCGGCACGTGATGAAACTCTACACGATCAAAGAATGGAAACAACCTCCTTGCATAGTTCATGTAAGGAATCAGATTGGGTTGTCTGGTCTCCCATTCTCCTTTGATTTGATTTACAACTAGCGCTGAACCGCCGTACACATCTAGGTTCTTGATTCTCAGATCAATGGCTTCTTCCAACCCCATAATGCACGCTTCATACTCCGCTTCGTTGTTGGTGCAAGGAAATGTCAACCTGGCAGTGAATGGTATATGAGTACCATGGGGATTCGTAATGACTGCCCCAATGCCACTTCCATACGAGTTAACAACATCATCAAATATCATTTGCCATTAGGAGCCACGCTCAGGACCTTCGTTAGGAAACGGTTCATCACAATCTTCCGTCTTCAGATACATGATGTCTTCATCAGGAAAATCAAATTTCATCGGTTGATAGTCTTCGATCGGCTGTTCGGCGAGATACTCTGACAGAACACTCCCTTTGATAGCTTTCTGAGAAACATATTGAATATCATACTCTGTCAGTACCATCTTCCACCTGGAAATTCTTCTAGAAAGTGCTTGCTTTTTGAAGACGTACTTAATCGGATCCATCTTCAAAATCAACATGTTTGTATGATTAAGCATATACTATCTCAAACGTTTGGCATCCCACGCGAGTGTGCAACACGTTTTATCCAACATCGAGTATCGAGACTCACAATCTGTGAATTTTTTACTCATATAGTATATTGCATGCTCTTTTCTTCTAGTCTCGTCATGCTAACCGAGAACGTAACCCATACTGTTCTCAAGAACCGTTAGATACATTATCAAAGGTCTTCCAGCAATTAAGGGTATCAGTATCGGAGGTTCCTGCAAATATTCTTTTATCTTATCAAATGCCCTTTGGAAATTTTCATTCCATACGACCGCCTGATCCTTTTTTAGCAATTTGAACATTGGTTCGCACGTGGATGTGAGATGAGATATGAACCGAGAAATATAGTTCAATCTCCCCAAGAAACTACGAACTTCTTTTTCCGTTTTCGGTGCTGGCATATTTTGAATAGCTTTTATTTTTGCAGGATCGACCTCGATTCCTTTTTCACTGACAATGAACCCCAACAACTTTCTTGACCTGACTCTAAAAGTACACTTGTTAGGATTCAACCTCAATCTGAATTTCCTGAGCCTCTCAAACAGCTTCAACAAATTGACCAGATGTTCTTCCTCCGTTTGCGACTTTGCTATCATGTCATCAACATAGACCTCAATCTCATGATGAATCATATCATGAAACAAAGTGACCATAGCCCGCTGATAGGTTGCCCCTGCGTTTTTCAACCCAAAAGGCATTACCTTATAACAGAAAGTCCCCCACGGTGTGATAAACGTTGTTTTCTCCATATCCTCTGATGCCATCTTGATCTGGTTATAACCGGAAAAACCGTCCATGAAGGAAAACAGAGAATATTGAGCAGTATTATCAACCAACACGTTAATGTGGGGGAGCGAGAAATCATCCTTCGGGCTCGCCTTATTCAAATCTCTGTAATCAACATACATCTGTACCTTGCCATCCTTCTTAGGCACAGGTACAATGTTAGCGACCCACGGAGGGTAAGTTGTTACGGCTAAAAATCCTGCGTCCAACTGCTTCTGGACTTCTTCCTTGATTTCCACAGCCATATTCGGTCTCGTACGCCTGAGCTTCTGCTTGACTGGCGGACACTCTTCACGCAGCGGCAAGCGATGAACCACGATGTCTGTGTCAAGCCCGAGCATGTCTTCATATGACCAAGCAAAGATATCACTATACTCACGGAGCATCTCAACCAATCTTTGCTTGATGTCACTCTGCAACGCAGCCCCTATCCGAACATTCCTCACAACTTCCTCAGAACCTAAATTAATAACCTCGATTTCCTCCTGATGAGGCAGAATAACCTTTTCTTCCCGTCTCAAAAGTCTAGCTAGCTCTTCTGTCAAATCTTCATCTTCATCAATCTCTTCGTCAGCTTGAAATATCGGATTGTCAAAGTCGAAGCGAGTCATAGATGTCTCTGGCGCGGTGTCATCTACAATGTGAATCCTACAATGATAATGGTTAAATGCTTAAAATGATATGCAAAACAAGGACAAATCTACATTGCCTATTGTTAAACATAAAACATGAAAAACAAGGATCACAATATTTGAATATGGAAAAAACGCCCTTTGATTAATTGAAAAAGATTGTGCAAGCATAAATAATAAGGCCCTGAAGACAAAAACCATTATGCTTCGGGTAGAACATAGGGTTGTACCATAATAAAAAAAAAAAACAAAGTATTACTCTTCCATTGTCACTTGAATGAATTCCTCGATAGACCAATTATTGAGGCTTTGTCCTGGAATGCACGGCTAAATCCACGAGTCCATATCGCAGTCGCTATCCTCGTCTTCCTCTAAAACAACGTTGACCCTTTCGAAGATAACCCCGCCTTTGGTAAACTGCACCGGCCCTTTGTAGCGCGACGCACTCTGTGAGGATGATGGGCGGTATCCCAGACCAAACTTATTATGCTTATGAGGTATATCCAACACTTAACCCCAACCTGGTGCTGCCCCATCCTGCACTGCTGCTTGGGCCTCCTTGAAGGATGATATGGCCACTTCGAGCGCTTTGCTCACAGCAGACACTTTATCTTTAATCTGTACCGTATCAAAGGCTTGACAAAGAGTCTCATGTATTTCACCATCCACCTCAACATATTTAAACGAAGACAAATGATTGATCATTATATCTTCCTCTCTGCATACAGTGACAACGCTGCCACCCACCGTGTACTTGAGCTTCTGGTGCAGCATGGAAGTTACGGCTCCCACCGAGTGAATCCATGGACGGCCCAACAAACAGCTATAGGCAAGATGAATGTCCATAATATAGAATACCGCATCAAATACTCCGGGACCCACCTGAATAGGCAATGTCAGCTCTCCAAACACAGATCTTTTAGTACCGTCAAAAGCTCTCACCACAAGATCACTTGGCGTACACGTTATACCCCGAGTATCTAATTTCATCAGTGCCTTTTTTAGAAGCATATTCAAAGACGATCGCGTATCTACCAGCACATGAGACAGGACGACTCCACGACATTCAATTGAAATGTGTAACGCACATTTATGATTCCTGCCCTTTGGCGTCAACTCCAAGTCCGTGAAACCTAGCCCATTTCCTGCGTTGACGTGCGCTACAACCCCTTCAAGTTGGTTTACATAAATCTCTTGCGGCACGTAAGAAGTATTCAATATCCTCAACAACGCATTCTGGTGCGCTTCTGAACATAGCAACAACGACATAATAGAGATTTTAAAAGGAGTCTGTTGCAAGTGATCAACTATCTTGTAGTCACTTTTTCTTATCAATCTCGTGAACTCCTCCGCTTCCTTCTCCAAAGAACTCTTCTAACCAGCTTGAGAAGTTTCCTCCACCACAACTTTCTTCCCCTTATCAACTCTATCAGCAACCACTTCAGGTGATGAGAACACTCTTCCGCTTCAAGTGATTCCACTAGCTCCAACTAGATTATCCACATAATCAATCGGCAAGCTCTTCAATTCCTGTTTATGCCCATTACAATATAACTTCGCTTCATAGTTCCACGGAATTGCTTTGATACTCTCATACGGCACATGACCAGCTTTGGTGATGATAATGGTTGGTGGTCTCAGTGCAGAAATAGTTATAGTTTTATATGGAATCGAGATCGTTGCAACCTCATTCCTTTCTTTAACCATTACCTCTTCAGACTTCTTCTCAGCAACCGATCAAATTGCAGCATTCCATCATTTATCATACCCTGAATATAGCCCTTCAGCTTTGCACATCCCTCGGGATGACTCAAACATTCAGCACATGATTCATTGCAACCCGGGAATATCCCTCCCTTCAATAATTTCTCCTTCACAAAGCCCAATGGTGTCTTCAAATCATTGACATCAATTATTAGATATAAACTCTCATCTTCAATTATTGCATTGACTCTGGCTGCCCCATGGTTGGGCATGGGGTTCTGCACGACGTTGGGAGCGTCGTGAAAAAAGTTTATTGCCTTGCTATCCACCAAATCCTGAACTTTGTGTTTAAAGGCCTTGCAGTTATCAATGTTGTGCCCAGGTTCCCCGAAATGGAACTCACAATGAGCATTCGCATCATAACCGGGTGGTGGTGGTCCTGTCAGAAGAGCCATGGTTCTCTTCTAGATTAACTATAGTTGTAGCAAGTGCTGAAGCAGTTGGGCATACAGCATCGGAGGCACGTCAAATTGTCTATTCACCCGGCCTCGATCCTGAAATCTTCTATAACCCTGTTAATTCTGCTGTTGCGGCTGTTGCTGATAAGGAACGGCTGGAGTTGTGATACTAGCAACCTGCTGCTGCTGCTGACGATTTTGCACTGATCGTTGATATTTATTCCTTTGGGAACTAGACACTGAATTAGTCTCGCCTTCACGCTTCTTATTACCGAACACCTTTTTACCTCCTCCACCAGATGAGGACACTTCACCAGATTGGATTTTTCCCAGCTTTATACCGTTTTCTACCCTCTCCCCAGTGATAATCAAGTCGGAAAAGCTACCAGACATGCTACTGATAAGCTTCTCATGATATACACCAGGCAAAGTATCCACGAACATATCAATCAATTCACGCTCCACCATCGGAGGTTGCACTCTTGCTGCTAGTTCGCGCCACCTCTGGGCGTATTCCTTAAAGCATTCGCCAGTCTTTTGAGACAAATTTTGGAGTTGGACCCTGTTAGGAACAAGGTCACTATTATACTGATAGTGCTTTACAAAGGCTTCAGCTAAGTCTTTCCAACTGCGGATATTAACAGGCTCCAGTCCCATATACCACTCAAGCGAGGGTCCTGACAAGCTATCTTGAAAAAAGTGCATGAGCAATTTTTCGTCATCCGAGTAAGCAGACATTTTGCGGTAATAAGAACGTAAATGGACCCTTGGGCAAGTAGTTCCCTTATACTTGTCAAAGTCAGGGACTTTGAACTTCAACGGAACTTTCAGATCTGGGATCAGCCCTAGATTGCCACACCCTGCATCAACTCCATAAACTGAGCCATCATGTCCCACATCTTTTGCATCTCAGCTTGCACTTGTTCTATAACTCTGCGTTGATTCCCTCTAGTGGCGTACCAGTGAGTAGTCTGGCTGTCTATCCTGAAGCAATATAACAAACCAACAGGGGTAAGAAAAATGATTCTGCTGCACCTAATATGCAAAAAAAAACTATGCAAAATGTAGACATGTATATATACGTTAGGGATGTTTCCCCTCGATTCTAGTTCCTGTGCGAGCACCGAGACATAGGGAAACCCATAACCCAACATAGAACCAAACACCTCATACATATAAGAAAAGGCCCAACAGGAAATGTACAATCATACAACTGAGTACAATGAATCCATAAAAGGACCTCAGCCAACGGGTCTGGTGATGGTCACTACAAATAGGCTACAAAGGAAAAGAAAGACATCAAGCACGACAACAAGTACGAAACTCCTCCAACAGCTCATGTGTCTCAGGATGGCCTGGTCTGACGAGTAACCCTGAATGAATGCCTCTCTTTGTCTGATAATGGTCTGTAACCCCTCAGCATAGTCTTTCCAGGCTCCCTTACCAAAGACTTCCTCTAGCTTGCACCTCTTCGAATCAGCCCTCAGCTTATAATCCTCCAAGGTTGCCAAAGCTTCGTTCAGTCTGGAGTCACTGTCATGCCTGAGTGAGGCTTCATCTACAATCCTCTCATCCTTCGCTCTGAGCTGAGTCTTTAGCTTGGCAATCTATTGTTTCAACTTATCTTCGTGCTCCTTATTATTGGAAAGAGTAACATTCCACTGATCATTGAACTTAGAAATCTCCAGATAAGCCCTATCCAAGTCCTTCTTCTTAGAAGCGAGAATATCACTGACAACTTTCAGATCTAAACCCAAAAGTTCATGGGAACGAGTCTCCTTGGTCAGATCTGTACCCAACCTGTTCACAAGCTCAGTCTGCCTCTTGAAAGTGTGCCCAGCTTCAATCTTCTCACTCCGGAGCTGAATGATCTCTTTTTCTAACTCTTCATTAGCTTTCCGAAGCTCCTCTTTCTCAAACCACAAATGGTTGTACTTCTGGATATCCATAGTGGTAGGTTCCTCAATCATGAGAGGATACAAAGGCTCTACAGATGGGAAAGGCATCAGTAACCTCCTTGCTCTACCCTGGATCCAAGTCAAATAAGGGTCATAAGCTCGACAATTACTCTTCCCTAGAGAAACTTTCCCTTTCCTGTGAATTCTGCTCCAAGCATCCTCAACTCTAAGCAAAAACTCACCCTCCAACAATCCAGTGAGATATAGAGATTCCTGTATCTCCTCTTCCTTGGGAGGATCTCTCAAGGCGTACCCAAACTGTCTGACTAGCAAGGATGGATTATAGTTGATGCATCTTTTCCTTCTGACCAACGGGACATTAGGAAAATCTCCGCAACTATAAATGATCTCGGTACCCAACATATCTCTGTCAAACTAGATAATGTTCTCAGTAGACAAACCCATCAACCTCTTAGACCATTCTGAAGTACCTGCAGTAGTAATGAAGGGACCAGATTTGGGAAGATGGCTCACAAACCACATATACAACAGAGGCACGCAGCAAGATATGTTCTTCCCTCTTCTGTTCTCATTCTTGTAGTGCACAGAATGATAGACGTCATCTAGCAGCATAGGTATAGGATTCCCTGAAGCAAAAATATGGAATGCATCCAAATCTACAAAATCCGGAATGTTAGGAAATAACATGATACCATAGATACAGAGTGCTAAGATAACATTAAACACCACCCAACAACCATCTTTGCCAAACTGCTGAGCCTTCTCAATTAGAAAGGATAAAGGGAAACCAGGCATTCCACTCCTCTTAGCCAAATGCCCCTTCAGCTCAGAAACATCCAAATGCAAAGCAGCAACAAGCTTAGCCAGATCAGGCTCAGCTTCGGTGTGATAGAATGGCATCTGATCAAGAATAGGCACTCCCATTAACACAGAGAACTCCTCTAAGGTAGGTGCCACAATATAACCAGGAAAAGTAAAGCACCTCAGCTGTGGGTCATAAAACTGCAAAAGAGCATAAAGACCATTCAAATCATACACTGATGGCTTGCAGACAACACTCATAAGCTTCCCATAGGATTCCTTGAAGTCTTCCATCACTTTCTTGTCAACCACATAAATCAAACCCAACAGAGATCTAATGTCAGGTGTTGGAAACTTGTATACCACTGTCTTTCTCAGGCTAGGCTCCATGTCCGAGAAATAAGAACACTAGAATCAAAGGGAAATGTACACCTGCAACATAAATACATGTCAATGAATATGCAATATGAAAATGCAAATGCAAATGCAAACAATGGATCAAGACTGTTGTGATGTTGATTGAGAAAAACCAGCGCTCCGCTTTGACAAGAACATATCACTGATAATTAGGACCCACTATGTTAAGATCAAAAGTTCGCACCGACGAGAAAACCGGGTAGGTTGGAAGTAAAAGTTTCCTGCATGCCCCTCCCAACTCACAGGTATGAACCTATCACTGACAAGGTTCGGCATCCTATGCGTTCATCAGCGTCACAGACTTCCGAGAAATGATGATATGTTCACCATTTCTAGTTTGGCATCATAATATCCCGAAGCGGCCTCACTTAGCTGAATCACAAATTATCGGTTCCCAAAGTCGACAATCCTCGGATCCAAAATCCCTTCGAGCCCAAAGGGCCAGAAAAGAAATCATTAAAGAGAATCTCGTCTGAGTGCGAATTTTATGGGAACTAGTGCATGCCAAACATACAGGTTCACCACTACTTTCCACTTCTAATGCTATGTTTGTACTCAAGCCCGGGTCTGGCTTATCTCTCAATGGAACATTCCCTCCAACAGTACAACAAAACTGATATATACAATGCTGAAAGTAAATGCGGGAAAATAAAGTACAACACATAAACACACACCCAAAAGATAAACAACCAAGCGCTAGGATTGACTCGCATAGAGGATGGGAAGAGTCCCCAGCAGAGTCGCCAGCTGTCGCATCGCTGCGAAAAGGGGCCGACAAGGACAGAAGAGTCGTCATCGTTCGTTATTTATCCCAAAAGAGGGAAAGGAAACAATCAGAGAAAACCTAACGATTGGATTCAAGCGAGAGGTGATGATTGGTGATGTAAGGATGAATAGGGTACATGGTTGAATATGAAGGACTCTATTGGGAGGAAGTGAGGTTACTGCACACAAAATCCTCAAATCTCTTTGGCTTTTGAGTTATTTTTTTGGAGACTTTGAAAATAATTGGTGGTGGTTAGTTAGAGGGTGAAAGTTGGTTATCGGTAGATTAAATATTGGTAGGCGTGTCTTAAGCAAGAGGTTGCGCAGCTGAAGATGAGGTGTTAGAGTGTATTGGTGTGTTATAAAGTTGAGATGGTTGAGGAGGATTATCTTGAGTGTTAGGTGAAAGAGTATGCATATAATTTGTAGGTGTATCTAAGAATGGTATGTCATAGGCTAAAAAATTTTAAGTTGAAAGGAAAGATATGCTCGTAAAATGAGACATTTATGGTTAATGATATTTCTCTCATGGATAAATTCATGACAATGTAGCCTTTAATTCCTTGTTTCTAGAGGAAAATGCACTTGGAAGCTCAAGGATCTAGTTTTTGGCACCCTTGCATTATAGTTAAAGAAAACACTAGGCATCCAAATACTTTGATGTCATACTCAAGAGGAGTAGTACCATGAAGAAGCTCATAAGGAGATTTGGAACTAGTCACAAGAGAAGGCAGTCTGTTGATGAGGAACACTCCATTACTGATTGCAAAATTCTTGAAAATCTTTGAAAGATTAGATTGAAACATGATAGCTCTGGAAACATTCAGGATATGCCTATGCTTTCTTTCTACTACAACATTTTAATGAGGTGTCTCTATGCAAGTTTGATGTATGATGTCTTTGTGGTTGAAGTAGTCATGCATCAAAAACTCTTCGTCATTATTGTATCTGACCTGTTTAACATTCTTGCCAAATTGGTTATAGGCCAAAGTGATGAATTGTATAATTAAAGTCCTAGCCTCATATTTTGATTTTATTAGAAATCCCCAAGCATATCTTGTAAATTCATTTAGAATAGTTGAAAAAAGAGTGGCCATGGATAAATGAGGGTCTGAATGGCCCCTATATATCCATGTGGATTATTTTAAACTCTGAAGTAGATTTAGTAGCGCTTAAAGGAAAATATAACTTGGTTTGTTTAGAAAAATGATAGCAATCACAAATGAGATTAGATTGAGCATGGTCAGAAGGAAAACTTTGTTGAATTGTTTTTAGTACATTGTGTAAACTATGGCCAAGCCTATGATGCCAAAGACTAAATTTACTAGAAACATTATGATTATAATTAGTAAGAGATACATCAGTGTGATATGAAAAGGGAGGCAAAAATTCTGATATAGAATGTACAAGTGATTATGGACTTTAGCAAGCCCAATCATCCTCAGTGAAGGTTGTTCCTGAATAGTATAAGAACAATGATTAAATATAAGATTGCATACATTATGACCAGATATATGAGAAGCAGAAATCAAATTGCAGTTAAAGTTAGGAACATATAGAGCATGTAAAGGGTTAAGTTGGGATTTAATCTAACAGTGCTAGATATTTTAGACAGAATGTGAGAACCATTAGGTAATTTGATTGTATTAGTATTAATATAGTGATATGAATAAAAAAGATTGAGGGAAGAGAAAATGTGATCTGTTGCACCTGTCTCAACGATTCAATTGTTGGTGAATGAACTTACATTAATTGAGAATATTTGTATTTTGGTGGTTTTCGGTGGTTTTGTGGATTATTCAGAATTATGCGTTTTTGGATTATTTATTTAATTAATAGTATACAATATGGAAATATTAGTATTATTATTAGTTAAAATAAATATAAGTGAAATAAGGGTAATTTGGGCATTAAGAGGAGTTAGTAAGGGTATTAAGGGAAAACCCAAATTTGTGAGGCCCAAGTCTAGGTTTAACAAAAAGGAATTCTGAGGGGAATTAGGATTCATTTTTGTTAACTGTGAAAAGTATTGAGACCAGAGCTCTGAGGAGGAGATTGGAGGCAGAAGCTTCGAGAGGTTCCCTGAAAGATTGAGAAGGCTTTGATCGACAACTAAGGTATGGGGAGTATAGCCTTTCATGATTTTCCATGTGTGATTTTTAGTGTATTTAAGGTCGATTTAAGGGTTTAAGGGTTTAAAGGAGAATTATGGGGAAAAGGGATGTTGGCCTTCGTGGCCTAAATCTATTATTGAGATTTTGACCGTGGGGATTTATTTGGGTTAAGGAAGATTAGAAGGATATGAGAACAAGTGATCTATGGCCTTCGTAGCCTAAATATATTATGGTGAATCTAACCGTGGAATTCATTTGGGAAAAAAAAGGAAACCTTAGGCCTTCGTGGCCAAAACTATGATTTGAACCTGTCTGACCCTGAAGGGATATGAATATTTCATAGTGAGTAACTCAGATGCCTGCAGGGTAATTGTAGGGAAATTGTGATTTAGGGCATGAATATGTTTCAGGATTGGCCTAATAAACCGTAGGTTTTGTGCCTTTATTGTCATAAGACCTTAGGGATGATTTATGGATGTTTTGGGGGCATTATGGAAGTGAATCATAGAGCTTTTTGAGTGATTTCAGGTTCTGGTGCGTAGCAGAATTTGTTGTCATCACACAGTTCGCCTAGCGAACAATGTTATTCCCAGACTCGCCTAGCAAAGAATCCTTTGCCTAGTGAAGAAACTCGCCCCAGACACGCCTAACGAACGTAGCAGAGTCTCGCGAATGTTGATCATGTGCAGCGATGCCTTGATGTTTGATTATGTGATTTCTGCGATGAGTTAACATGAATATGACAGTAAGGTTTATGTGATTAATAGGCAATAGTATGAGGATTATCACGGGTATAATTATGAATTAATATGTGATAATATGGGATAATATGATAATTGATATGAGTATGATTGTGAGCGCTATGTGATTTGTACATGATTATATGATGATTTTCTATGATGTATGATGATGATTATTATGATGAATTATGATGATGTGATGTATGATGATTATTATGATGAGATATGATGACATGATGTATGAAGAGGATTATTATGATGAGTTATGATGACATGACGTATGATGATGATTATGATGATGAGCTATGACGTTTGATGATGATGAATATGATGAATGATGATGCACCTATGATATTATTATGAGGATGATTTGTAACGTGTGCATCATGCATTCATGTGCATCCGAACTTTGGTTCAGGACCTCGATTACTTTGGCTTCAATCCCATTGTATGGATGTGAAGTATTTTGATGTGCTCTGGTTCTCTAGTAGAATCAATCCTATTGATGGGGATCTATGAAGGGTTGATGGCCCAGTGTCCATCGCATTATGATGATTGGTACCACATGCATTGAGTCTATGTTGCATTTGCATTTATGAGCCTTTCGTATGAATTATGACATTGTGACCTTTGAGGCCTGTTGAAAGATATGAATGTGTTGAATATGATTATGACGCCGTTTATATGTTGATTTTTATACATTGATTATTATGAATTGTTTTACTCACCCTGCCTGTTTGAATGTTACCTCCACGTGAGTAACATGCAGATGACCAAGTTTAGTCGTGGACGCCGTCGAGGATTATCTTTTGAAGTTTTGAGTTGTTGGCATTTGGTCAACTTAGAGGGTCTTGCTCTAATAGTGTAACATCGGGTTGGGGGTCTTTGAGTTGAGTTATGTTTATTGAGTTTATTTTGATTATCTTCCCATATGAGGAAACCTTGATTATGCCTTTTGAGTTCCGCTGTTTTGTGTAGTTTGATGTATTTTGGGCAAAACCCGTTGTACATGGAGCATTGACTTATTTTGAGTAACATGAGAAATGTACGCCCTTTGAGGTGATTTTTTATTGATTTAAATATTTTACTCTGATGACTTTGAATAAATGTGCCTTTTAATTGTGGGGTAGAAAAGGGTGTTACATACGTACTATTTAATTTTTCTATAAATACGGCTGCAAACGCATATATTTTTCCACAACATTTTATACCAAAATACTGGAGTCTTAATAATTTTGAGTGGAGTTGAGTCTATAATGTCTACATTTCTAAATCAACGTTCATCGTCGTCATCAACATCGGAGGAACCATTTCCAACATTTCCTCTAATGAAAATAAATGCCCTAGTTTATTTTTCAGCAACAAAGCCTCTGATGAAGGTACTCCTGTGGAATACGCAGACGTTGGAGCATTTGCATAGGGAACTGAACCGCTGGCTAGAAGGAGATATTGCTACAGGTGAAAAGATTAGGAAAATTGAGAGGTTGGTCGAGGAGGCAAGGAGAAACGGAGTTACTCGTGAATGGAGAAAAGTGTAAAATGGTGTTGGTGTCCTTGTGATGATGTTAACACCAAAGAAGATAACGTTGATGGTTGTGATATCGTAGACACCTTGATTCATTATTCTGTTTTATGTCTTTATGTTGTTATTATTTTCGGAATGTTATTGTGATATTAAGTTATGTTTGTTTAATTTTTGTTGCTTGCTAATTGTAATCGGTTAAGTATGCTTTAAATGGAATGAAATTTTCTTTTGATTTAAAAGGACACGGTTAAATTAGACACTATGATCTTGTGCTTGATCCTACGTTAGGACATTTTATATGATTGTGTCCTGGTTGCTGACACGGACTACATAATCTTACCATCTTGTTTGCGGTATCCATCTCCGTTCGAATGCGCGTGTTATTAGGGAAACCCTTTTTCTTTATTCGCATCAAATCATTATGCCAGACAATTTCTCCTTCGTATTAAGGTCAATAGTCCTCCTTTTCCACCACCTGAGAGCTACATGTGTAGACATTGCATAGACTTATCACTTGGTGAACTGTAGAAAGAAGGTTGGCTGGGTCCTAGCGCGCCTTCGAACATGCTGCTATAACATGAGAGCAAGGCATACGAAATGCCTGAAACTTCCCACAATCACACCAGCTCATATCTAGTTCAACACGGTAACATCCCCCAGGCATTCCTTCGTTGTGATCAATTGACTCGGCAACACTGAACTAACCTTTGTTACGGTCAAAGATTGTGACCACATGTGTGTTGGCTTTGGCAACTTTGTCTTTCATTAATGTTGTTGAACTATTACTGTACAGCTGACCAGATTGTAATACTGAACCCCACTTCGTACATCTGCTATCAAAGAGTGCGCCTAGCCTAAAATATGCTGCCTTTACCAAGGCAGTTATCGGTAGGTTTCGGATTCCCTTGAAAACAGATTTCATTGATTCAACGAGGTTAGTTGTCATGTGGCCCTATCGCACCCCATTGTCGTATGCCCATGTCCATTTCTCTTTATCAATGTTATCAATCCATCTTAATGCATCCGCGTTTATTAGTCTGATCTCTTCACGGTAGTGTTTGAATGTGGGCTCTGTTAGTGCATATCCTGCGTTCACAACCTTCTTCCGTAGTGTTTTATCTTTGATTTCCCGCATGAAATTTTGGGTGATATGTCTTATGCAATACACATGGGTCAAGGGAGGATCCTGCCAACCGTTATCAAGGTTATTGTATGCACTCTCGATTAATGGATGTCTATCAGAGATCAAACATAAGTTAGGTTGGGGAGAAACATAAAAGCAAAGATTTTTTAAGAAAAAACTCCAACCCCCAGCAGTCTCCCCTTCAACTATAGCGAAGGCTATTGGAAAAATGTTGTTGTTCACGTCCTGTGCCACAACCATGAGTAGGGTGCCTTTATATTTCCTGTATAACCATGTGCCGTCAACTTGAATTATAGGTTTACAATATGCAAACCCTTTGATGCATGGTTCAAACGTCCAAAAGAGTCTGTGAAAAATTCCATTTCCACTAACGCAAGTCCCGTCTGGTGTACACGCTGGCATTGTCTCCAATATGGCAATAGTCCCTGGAGAGTATTGTTTAAGAGCCACCAAGAATTTTAGAAGTTCCTCGTAAGACTCCTCCCAATTTCCAAACACCCTTTCAACCACTTTAGTCCTAACAATCCATGATTTTCGGTATGAAGGAGTGTAATTGTACCTTTGAACCATATGTGCAATTATGGTACTCACCTTCAAAGACGGGTTGTCGCTAATGATTGAAAGAATCTCATCGCAAATCAATCGAGAGTTGAGCTTGCAATGGTCCTGCATCGAATTCGAGATTATACAAGTGTGGGCTGGACCCATTGACCCTATCTTCCAGGAATCACTTCTTTTCCTGAAAGACGCTGTTAATCGGAACGGACACACCTCGATACGACAATAGATGGTATACCGAGTTGGATTTTTACGATCGACTCTATAATCTGCTGATAAGTCCATGTGATATTGTTTAATTTCTCAGACACAATCTTCTTTGGTACGAAACTCGTCACCCTCTTTTAGTTGCCCTTCTGTTGCATAGTTCGGGTTGTAAAAAAACATCTGTTGAGGGTTCATCGTCACCTAAGTCGAGAGTTGTTATGTGATGAGGTGGGCAATAAACATGACCGGGTGGAACCCCCTCTTCCTCATTGTTCACCATCTCGTCAACAGTGACTTCAGCGGCTTCTTCTTCTTCGTCAATGACATTGACTTCAGGTTGTTCCTCATCAGGTTCGTAAAAAACTTGAGAAGAATCAAGTTGTTGAGACAGTTGTTGTTGTAACGTAACATGTAACATGATATATGAGAAAGCAGAATACTCGTGACTCTGGAACATATTACGCACATCTTCATCGTCTCGAACCTTTAATGGAAAAAATTTGCATTCACTTTGCCCGCCAAAAAACACTGGATTTTTGTATATTATTTGGCCAACTGGACCACATTGCAGGTATTTTCTAATCTTGACTTCAAGTGTAAAAAATTTGACCTTCTATCAATTATAAATCTCGTAACATCAGTGTTTCTAAAATTGTAACTGACTATGTCACATTCAAAAACTTCACCGTTAAGATGTGCACTAATCATGTATTGTGGTGTTTGAGACATAGCGAAAATTGTGTTTGGAGGGACTGTTTTACTAATTGATATGATAATAATTCAGATCTATCTACTGTATTAATAACAATTTGGTGAGTTGCATGATAAGACAACACATTGCGTGTCTACTGAGTGAGTTGCATGACAAGACAACACTCTGCGTGACTACTGAGTGAGCTGCATGACAAGACAACACTCTGCATGACAAGACAACACTCTGCATGAAAAGACGTATCAGGGCTATGAAAAAAACAGGAGAAATAAGAAGAAGAGGTTGAAAATTAGACAGAAGATTGGAGAACAAAAAACACTTGAATGTGCACAACAAACGGAGAAAAGCATTCGTTTGTGTGAGTCGCCTGCAACATGCTTGACAAGACAACACTCTAGCTACCATCTGCACTCTGTTTACAGTAACCGATTCCCTGCATGCCTACCAATTCTATGCAGGCCTATGAGATTCTTACTAATAAATGTATGTCACATGGCTACAGTAACCGTCTGTACTCTGCATGCGTGACAAGACTGAACACCATAGCATGCATTTTTAAAATTAAATGTTGAACCTAATATTATAATTAAAAATATTATAATTATTAAAATATTATAACCCAATATTATTGTTAAGATATTATAATTAAAAATATATTAAACCTAATAACGAGTGAGTTTTAATAGAAGACGCAACTGAGTTTATTTGAGTCGCCTGCAGCATGCTTGACAAGACTAAACCTGCACGCCTCCCTTAATGCATGTCACATGCATGCCTGACGACACTCTGCATGCATGAAAACACCACAACATGCACTTCCAAGACAAGACTAAACCTGCATGCCTCACATGCATGCTTGACACTTTCCCTGCATGCATTTACAGGTCACATGCATTATTGACACTTGCTCTGCATGCATTTACATGTCACATGCATTATTGACACTTGCTCTGCATGCATTTACATGTCACATGCACTCATGGATTATAAATAGAGTTTCTTTAACTCTCAAACTCCTCTCATCCTCATCCTCTCAAACTCTTTACATACGAGCAAACTCTTTTCATCCTCATACTCTCAAACTCTTCTCATCCTAGCAAAATCTTCTCATCCTAACTCTCAAATTCTTCACCATCCAAACTCTTTTCATCCTAACTCTCAAACTCTTCTTCACCAAGCAAATTCTTAAACTACAATGTCTCTACTCACAATGGGCAACTCTCACAGAGGCACAACTGAGAACATCGTCGAGTTTGTAAGTTTTTTTGTCTATGTTTACGATCTTTAGTTCTCCTTTAAAACTAACGCCATTTAATTTCTTTTTCAGGATGCATCAAGGTTTCGATGTCGTGTGCATGACTACATACCACACGACCCTTTCATAGAGGGATACCTTGAGGCATGTGGGTTTGGCGATTTGATTAAGATCAAATCATACTCACTTGATGCCAAGTTCATTCTAGCGTTATTAGAATGCTGGAGACCAGAGACACATACATTTCACCTACCTTTCGGTGAGTGTACTGTGACTCTTCAGGATGTTTACATGTTGCTCGGCCTACACATCAACTGTAAGGCCTCCAACGGCAAAGTTGGTGTTAACGACCAACTTTGCAAAGATTTATTAGGCGCCCCTCTTTGTGTGGACACAACTGAAGCAGAACGCGAGGGTTGCCCAAGAGGTCAAGGTATAAATCTTAAATACCTCAAACAACACTACAACAATATTGTCTTAAGTGAGGAGTCCACCGAATATGAGAAAATACTCAAAACTCGGTGCTATATTATGATTTTGTTTGGTAATTTTTTATTTCCAGAGGACACTGGAAATACTGTAAATATTATGTATTTACCGTTGCTACATAACATAAACAAAGTGTGCAAATATAGTTGGGGATCAGTTTTCCTCGCCCATCTATATAGTGCACTGTGTAAAAGTGCCAAAAAAAATTGTTGTACTTTTTATGGTTGTGTCTATCTCCTTCAAGCGTGGGGTTGGTCTAGGATGCCAACACTTGCTCCAGTAAACCGTAATCCGTTTACATTCTCATACGCTAACAAGTAAGTTTCTTTTCAAGACTATTTAACAGCCAAAGTTTCTTTGTAAGTTAATAGTTTGTAAGATGTGTCTTAGAGTCTAACTTATTTGTGCTTCTTTTTTTTTAGGTGGTCTGTTCCGGGGATGAATTATCAAAGATGTCCCAGGAACTCCATAATCGTGTACTGTAACTCATCGAACACATTGGGCCAAATGATGTAATTATCTACCTTTACTTTGTCTAACTTATATGCATAAACTTGTATTTCTCATTGCGTATTTTGTTATTGTAGTTTGTCTGGATGTCGCACGAGACCATCAACCCAACGCCGATGATGCTGTTGTGTGGACATCCAAAACACCCATCATTAGGTTCACTACGGTGGAGATGCACCAAAGTGATCGGGTGAAGCTACAGTTTGGGATGCATCAGGATATTCCAGATGCTCCGACGTCATTGAGACAGTGGCATTAGCAACGGGTGGACTCACAATGGAGTGTCGGTCATTGGAAGGAGTTTGCAAAGGATATGTGTCAGCATTAGAAGAACAGAAGGCGACACATCTTAATCGACCATATTGTTGAAGGGGCTAGGCCAAGTTATCAATATATGACTTGGTTTAGGTCGGTTACAACATCACAACCATTTCTGTCTGAGCCGACCTATTTGATTGACCCAAGGCAACGTGCTTCTTCCTCAAACACACAACAACAATCCAATGCCCAACATCCACAACAACAGCCTTACCATAACCCATACATGCCACCAAATGCCCAAAATCAACAACAACAACAACAACCTTACCATGACCCGTACATGTTACCAACCTAATCACAACATCAACAACCATACCAATATAGCCCTGATACGTCTTTTGACCCTACCCCCTCCACCTTTAGCCCAGATAACTCATTTGACCCTACCCCCTCCACCTATCCACTGTTTGACTACCAAACCCCACAACAACCAACACACTGTTTCCAACCCGATTCGATGTACGAATTCAGACAACCATACCGTCCATACTCCACCCAACCTCCCCGACAATCCTACGAACACATGGGGCATTGGGCTTAACTACGTAAGTGCCGTTAATGGTGGACCTCCCGGCTATTGGGGTCAAATGTTTCAAAATTTATCTGAAACGTCGGGACCGTCCCAACAAATACCTCTTCCACAACTCAACACCCAAAGACCGGACACACCCCAGCAACCTCGTGGTAGATCTCGTCGTCGCGCGCATCCTCCACAATGTGGCACCAGTGGTCATTTGGATAGAGCCGACCATTATTTTTTTTTGATCAATTGTAATTTATATTCTATTGTAAATTAATATATGTTAATATTTATTCCATTTATTTTTTTTTCAAATTATTTAAATTTTAATTAATTATGAAAAACAAAAAATATAATTTAATTGGTTTTTTTTTAATAATGTGATTATTATAAAAAAAAATCTAAATTATTACATATAAAAAAGGAAAGAAAAAAAAGAAGGAATTTGGGTTGATTCGTCAAATAGATTGACGAAACTATTCCAAATTAGACCCTGTCGCCATTTGGTCTGGCGACTCCTTTCCTATTTACACACTATCGTCATTTGAGTTGGTGATCCAAAGTTAAAATCTAACCATTTTTATAATTAATTTTAATTCTTAATTTAATTGATTTTTTTTAATAACCTAATTATTCTAAAAAAAATTCATTATTACCTTGACGTTGTTTTTTATTTTATTTCAAATCTCTTATATTGTATATAAATAATCCATGGGGAAAGGAGTGAAAATGGGACTGCATTAAAATAAAAATAAAAACATAAGGTGTAACATGCGTGTTCTTTCAATTTCATGTGCAATGTCATCATGTCGTGGTTCAAATCCACAAGGATTGAAATAATCAAATCTTGAATGACAAATAAGTTTCCATTTTGTTATATTAGCCATACTCAAAGTCAATTCAAATGAAAATACCAAATTAAGAATTTTAAGCATTTTTAAGCATAAACCATTATAAGTCACAGCATAAGAAGCATCGTTATAGATTATGTGGTCACCGTGTAAAATGGGTCGTCTATATTCTGCAGACCAACGACGATTAGACTATGTGTTTCACGGTTGCTTTCGCATACCTTGACTAGAAAATAAAAGATTACTTTCTTCCTCTTTTTTTCCTTCCTAATTTATATTCTAAAAAATGTCTTATAAAAAAATGAAAAATGAAAAATAAAAGATTCCCTTAAGAGTTAGACAACATGACTTAAATATATCTTAAGTGGATTCAATCTTTATTTTACAAGTCGGTTTTATAAAATTAAGTTCAACCATATTTTTTAACATTATATCAAGAGACTCGTCTAAGATCCGACGGATAATCTATTATCAAGTCGGACATCTATTATTTATTTGCACGCTCCAGATGTCCAGTCCTAAAATGTGAAAGAGTGTTAAGAGTCGTAAATCAAATAATATATGGTATGAACGTGTCTTTATAAGTGAGAGCAATTTTCACCCTACAAGTCAGTTTTGTAGGGTTGAGTTAAGTTCATCCTAGACGTGAGTTAAGTTTTGTAGAAATTTTTGGGTTGTAGAAATTATAGAAATCACATGGATAAGTGGTTAGGTGATGAGATTGTTAATAAACCATGGACAACCTTAGGTAATTTCTTTAACCTAAAGGTTGTAATTTCTTAACGTTTTTTAAAGAAAAACTAATGGCAAAGATCATTTAAGGTAACATAATGGTTTTTAAGAGACTACTTTGTAACCTTTTTTAGTTAAAGGACTAACACAAAACATTAAATTAAGTTAAGAGACCAAAAGATGCATTAAGTCTTTTTTTAAAATAGTTATTTTTATTGGCTTAATATTCTCTTAATCTCAAAGTTCATTTTGATCCCTTAACTTAAAAAAAATGTCCATATTAGTTCATTAACTTTTCAAAACATATTATGTTAGTCCTTTTTGTCTAATTAGCGACGAAAAAACTCAAAAATTGGTCGCTAATTAGACGAAAAAGAATAATTGGTACATTGTGAAGAGTTAAGGGTCTAATATGAACCTTTTTTAAGTTAACGGGTCAAAATGAACCTCGGGGTTAAGATACTGGACTAAAAAGGATATTAAACCTATTATTATTTCTTGAACTAAATTGGATCGACTCAAAATTATTTGAATGAGATGATAAGAAACTACTTTTAGTTGAATTAGAGCTCCTAAATTTGAACTCAATTCTAAACACGTGGTGGTGTTATTTGAATAGGGAGATTAATATATAGGCTAAATACATTTTTTCGTCAATTATCTTGTATTCGGGGTCCAATATTGCAAGAGTTGAAAGAAAGCTCATAATTGTGATGTAACAGAAAGATAACATAAACAATTGGAGAAGATAACCAACTGTAGCTTGCATTGATTCTCAATGAATGGATTACAAAATATGATGAGTACGACTTTATACTAGTGTAAAGTAATACCTATACAATACACCTCACTTCTACAACCTTATAACTAAGTTGAACTAATTTCATCAATTAGATCAACTAAGCTTAGTAACTAATTTCAACCATTGAATTAACTAAGATTAAATATCCCAATAGCCTCCCTTAAGTTGGGAATTATAGATATCTATCATGTCAAGCTTGGAGATAAACATATTGATCTTGGGAAAAGCCAAAGCCTTGGTCAGGAAGTCAACTAGCAGTTCTTAAGAAGGAATTGGCAAGAGTCTAAGAATTCCATTTTGTACCTTTTCCCTTACTAAATGGTAGTCTATATCCAAGTTTTTAGTTCTCTCATGAAACACATGATTAGAGGAAATGTGAAGAGCGTTTTTGCTATCACATTATATAACAAGTTGTCGTGTAGAAGTGATATGCAAATCTTGAAGCAATTGTACCAGCCATTGTAAGTCACATTTGTTAGTAGAAAGAGCTATGCGCCTCAGAAGAAGACCTGGAAACTATTTGTTCTTTTTCACACGCCATGAAATCAGATAGGAGACAATAAATAATCAATATCTAGAAATAGGCCTCTGAGAATCAATACAACTAGCCCAGTCACAGTCAGAGTAACCTAGATTTTTCACCTCAGAGTTTCTGGGAAAAATTAGGCCTCTGCCAAGGCTATGCTTCAGGTCTCTTACCATTCTATAAGCTACATTAAAATGTGCCATGGTGGGAGAATGGAGAAATTGACTTAGTCATTGAGTATCAATGGTGATATCAGGCCTTGTTGTGTTGAGATATAATAATCTGCATATGAGTCTCATGTAAGCAACTATGTCCTTATAAGGTTTACCATTGTCTTTTTGCAGTTTGACAGATGGGTCAAGTGGACTATCAACAGGCTTAGATCTCAACAAAATATTTGAGTAAATCTAAACATTATTTCCTTTGTCAGATGGTTATAGCTGACTTTAAATGACCTACTTCCAAGCCTAGAATGTACTTTAGTATTCCTAAGTCTTTGATCTTAAAACCGCAATCAAGTATGATCTTGATTCTCTGAAATTCAAAAAATTGTAGAAGCATGCTTCAGTCTCAAGTTTTGATGATGTCAACACTACTCAAAGTCATCTCTTGATTGCAAAAAGACAAGCCGTTCAAAGTCATCAAGATAAAGTCATCAAGCTATCTTTCAAGTCAAGCTACATATGGAACTGATTCTTCCAGACTTGCCTGCATTACTGGTATATCAAATCCACCTTTTTAATTTGATATACAAGTGTTCAAAAAACATCAATCTTTTGTGCATAATACATAAGCATGTTTTTGAAACTTTAAAAATGGTATAACATTAATTTTAAAAAGCATTTTTCTGAAAATTAGCAGTGTTAACCGATTAACCATATGGGTTAACCGGTTAACCATTTTGAATTTTGAATTTTCTGGGCTAACGTACCAGTGTTAACCGATTAACCATATGGGTTAACCGATTAACACTGAACGTGCAGTGAAAAATTGCTTTGTTTTGAGTTCAAAAATTATTTTAAAATCATACCTTTTCATGGTTTGAATCTTTTAAAATCATACCTTTTGTGAAAAGGTTATTTTACTCATATAAATTCTGAGTTTTTCATTTTTGAAAAACAACCCAATAGAACATAACTCAAAACTTTTCAATCTCCAATACTCATTTTAAAATTATCTTAGAATCAAATTCATTTTTCAAAAGTGTTCATACTTGCATTGAAAGTTTCACATTCATTGAACACTTGTATTGAAAAATTACAAAGAGTGAATTTTGATTCATTGGAGAAGATCACTTTGACAGTTATACTCAATCCAAATTCATTACAATTATTTTACTTTTGACTTGTGATCCAGGATTGTTGGACACAAGGGTGAGTGTTTACAAGAGGATTGTTCTTGTACACTTGTGAATTTTATTGTTTGATAGTAGGCCTCACCGATTGATGGTGTGATAGGTTGTACTGTTTTAAACAATAGTGAAAATTCTCTTTCATGTTGAAAGGGGAGTGGAGTACTCTCGGATTGTGAGGGGAACCACTATAAATCCTGTGTCTTTCTGTCTTTCTGTTGATTTACTGCTTTTCATAACCAAGAACACCATCCAGTATATTTCCAAGAACCATATAAAAACCGGAAAAATTTCAAAAGTCCTAATTCACCCCCCCTCTTAGGCATACTCTGTTCTTACAATTGGCATCAGAGCAGGTTAAGGTAACTTGTTCCTAACGATTCAGTATGGCTTCCGCAAGTACCAACCCGATTTTCAAAGATGGTGGAAGTAGTAACAAACCACCACTCTTTTCTGGAGAATACTTCGATTTTTGGAAAATCCGTATGAAGGCACATCTTGAGGCTCAAGGAGATGGTATATGGGAAACCGTTGAAACTGGTCCACATGTTCCTACAAGTGTGGTAAATGGTGTTGGAACCCCAAAGATCAAATCCTCATATGATGAAGATGACAAGAAGAGAATCTTGAATGAGAAGAAAGCAATCAACATACTTCAAAGCGCTCTCAGTATGGATGAATTCTTTCGCATATCACAGTGTCAATCGGCAAAACAGATTTGGGATACCTTGGTAGAAACGCATGAAGGAACAGCAGAAGTAAAAAGATCAAGACTTAACACGTTAAGTAAAGAATATGAGATGTTCCGTATGCAGCCCGGTGAATCTATTGTTGCCTTGCAAAAGAGGTTCGTTCATCTAACAAATCACCTGATTGCTCTTGGGAAGACCTTCACCAACGATGATCTCAACTTAAAAGTCCTAAGATCCTTGACAAGAGAATGGCAACCAAAAGTGACTGCCATTTCGGAAAAGAAAAGTCTTTCAACGATGACATCCGCTTCATTATTCGGGAAACTTCAAGAGCATGAACTGGAACTTGGAAGGCTTGAGAAACATGAAAGTCAAGACAAGAAGTCCAAAGGAATTGCCTTGAAGGCTGACACAAAGGATGACAAAATTGACGAATCTTCCGAAGACGAAAATTTCATGCTTCTAGTAAAGAAGCTTGGTAAGTTTTTCAATAATAATAAAACTTCTTCTTTTTCTAAAAAGAATAAACATTTCAGGAAAAAGGAGGCATCCACATCAAACCAAGAAATTACATGTTATGAATGTGGAAAACAAGGTCACATAAAGCCAGACTGCCCAAAACTCGCAAATAAAGGAAAATTCAAGGGCAAGAAGGATTTCAAAACAAAGAAGGCTTATGTCGCATGGGACGACAACGAAGTGAGTTCATCATCGGAATCAGATAGCGATGAATGTGCAAATATTGCCTTAATGGCCTCTCACCATTCCGATGACGAAAATGAGGTTAGTAGTAATTTTTCTGTCTATGATAATGATGCACAAGAAGTTATAGATGAACTTCTAAAAGAGTGCAAGACTTTGTACAAAGACATCTCATCACAAAAGAAAAGAATTTTACTTTTAGAAAAACAAAATTCTGATTTCTTGAAAAATATTGAAGATGAAAAACAAAAAGTGATGGATGAAGAACAAAGTCTTGTATGTAAGAATTGTGAGTCTTTGTCTTTTCAAATTGTTCAACTTAAAAGAGTTTTAGAAAGATACGAAAAGGGTCAAATTGGCTTGGAAGAGATTCTTAAACATCAAAGGTATCCTAATGATAAAAGTGGATTGGGATATTCTAAATTTTCAAAACCAAGCACCAATAAGACCATTTTTGTAAGAGCAAGTGAACAAATTGTGAAGAAAGAGACAAGCACTTCTAAGACTCAGCATCAAAATCATAACAAGAAAAGAATTAATAAGAAAAAGAATTATATTCCTAGATATAGAAGTCATTTTCAACCTACATGTTTTTATTGTGGTATTAAAGGACACACACCTAATGCCTGCTATGTACGTAATATTGGTGTTGCAAAGGGGCATTATGTGTGGGTGGAAAAAGGTACTAACTATCAAGGACCCAAAGCAACTTGGGTACCTAACACTACCTAATTTTGTTTTGTAGGTATGCTTGAAGACAACCACAAATGAATGGTATCTTGATAGTGGTTGCTCGAAGCATATGACGGGAGATATAAACAAATTTTCAAGTCTATCATTAAAGGTCAAAGGATACGTCACTTACGGTGATGATAATAAAGGAAAAATTCTTGGAGTTGGAACCATTGGTGCACCTCCATGTACAGTCATCGAAGACGTTCTTTTTGTTGAAGGCCTTAAGCATAACCTGCTTAGCATCAGTCAATTGTGTGACAAAGGGTTCAAAATCAACTTCACAAAAGAGGAATGCTTGATCGAACACGAAGTCACTCATGAGATTCTGCTAAAAGGTAAAAGATATAATAATATTTTTATGATCTCTTTTGATGACTCTTCCTTGAAGGTAAAGTGTCTTATGGCAAACAACAACGAGGCATGGCTTTGGCATAAGAGATTTGCTCACATTCACATGGAGCATTTAAAAAAATTAATCAAGCATGATCTGGTTGTTGGGCTTCCAAAGATAAAATTCATCAAGGATAAATTATGCGATGCATGTCAAAAGGAAAAACAGACCAAGACAACTTTCAAATCCAAGCAAGTGGTTTCTACATCAAGACCACTTTAATTGTTGCATATGGATCTTTTTGGTCCATCAAGAACGAAGAGCTTTGGAGGTAGTATTTATGCTTTAGTTATTGTTGATGATTTTTCTCGATATACCTGGACAATGTTTTTAGTGCAGAAAAATGATGCGTTTAAAGTATTCAAAAAGTATGCAAAACAAATTCAAAACGAGAAGTCACTCACTATAGCCTCCATAAGAAGCGACCACGGTGGAGAATTTCAAAATTCAGACTTTGAAGAATTTTGCGAAGAACATGGAATTTCTCATAATTTTTCGGCACCAAGAACTCCTCAGCAAAACGGCGTCGTAGAACGGAAGAATCGTTCACTAGTTGAACTTGCTAGAACAATGCTCAGCGACACAAATCTTCCAAAATATTTCTGGGCAGAAGCAGTAAGCACGGCATGCTTTGTAAGCAACCGCGTGAATATTCGACCGCTACTCAAAAAGACTCCGTATGAGTTGTTCAAGGGAAGGAAACCGAATATATCATTCTTCCACATATTTGGCTGCAAATGCTTCGTTCTCAACAACAATAAGGACAATCTCGGTAAGTTTGATGAGAAGTCCGACGAAGGTATATTTCTTGGTTACTCCTCTTTTAGTAAAGCTTTTAGAATTTTTAATAAAAGAACTCTTACCATTGAAGAGTCCATTCATGTTTCGTTTGATGAGACTAACCCCTCGAAAGAGGATAATATTGTTTTGGATGATGATGATGATTTTGTAGATGCTTCACAAAATGAAGAAATTGTTTCAAAAGATCAAACAACTTTACAAGAAGATGTTACTCAAGAAAATCAAGATCTTCCGAAAGAATGGAAAACACACAGAGATCACCCAATTGATAAAGTTATTGGTGATATCAGTCAAGGCGTTGCAACTCGACTTAATTTAAAGGATGCTTGTCTCAACATGGCGTTTGTATCTCAAATTGAACCATCAAAGATCGATGAAGCTTTAGGCGACGATCAATGGATTATAGCAATGCAAGAAGAACTTAATCAATTTGAAAGAAATCAAGTTTGGACCCTTGTACCAAGACCGGACAATAAGCATATTATAGGAACCAGATGGGTGTTCAAGAACAAACTTGACGAGAATGGGATTATAGTTCGTAACAAGGCAAGATTGGTCGCACAAGGCTACAACCAGGAGGAAGGAATTGATTTTGATGAAACATTCGCTCCGGTAGCAAGGTTAGAAGCAATTAGATTACTACTTGCTTACGCTTGTTCTATGAATTTTCAGTTATTCCAGATGGATGTCAAAAGCGCTTTCCTGAATGGGTACATTAATGAGGAAGTCTATGTCAAACAACCTCCGGGTTTTGAAGACTTCAAAAATCCCTCACATGTTTTCAAACTGAAGAAGGCTCTCTACGGTTTAAAACAAGCACCACGAGCATGGTATGATCGCCTTAGCAACTTCTTATGTGAGAAAGGATTTACAAAAGGAAAGGTTGACAAGACGCTGTTTATAAAGAAGATCAAGGGTAACACCTTGTTAGTACAAGTCTACGTCGACGACATCATATTTGGATCAACAAACAAAGAATTGTGCGAAGAATTCTCACTCATGATGCGAGAAGAATTCGAGATGTCCATGATGGGAAAGTTAAATTATTTTCTTGGACTACAAATCAAGCAAACCAAGGATGGAATCTTCCTCAACCAATCTAAGTACTGTAAGGAATTAATAAAGAAATTTGATATGGATAGTTGCAAGATGATGTCTACTCCTATGGGAACCGGAACGTATGTTGATCAAGATGAATCTGGTACTCCAGTTGATATTACTAAATATCGAGGTATGATTGGTTCATTACTATATTTGACGGCAAGCCGTCCTGACATTATGTTTAGTGTTTGTTTGTGTGCGCGCTTCCAAGCAAATCCGAAGGAATCGCATCTCACTGCTGTGAAGAGAATTATCAAGTATCTCAAAGGAACGACCAACGTTGGATTATGGTATCCTAAAGGTAGTATTTGTTCTTTAGTTGGTTATTCTGACGCTGACTATGCAGGATGCAAAACCGATAGAAAAAGTACAAGTGGTACATGTCATATTCTTGGAAATGCTCTAGTATCATGGGTCTGCAAGAAGCAAGCTTGTGTAGCACTCAGCACCGCCGAAGCAGAATACATCGCCGCAGGAAGTTGCTGTGCACAGATTTTATGGCTGAAACAACAACTTCTGGATTATGGTGTTGACCTCGGTTGCATTCCTCTACGATGTGACAATACTAGTGCCATAAATATCACAAAGAATCCGGTTATGCATTCCAGAACAAAGCACATCGATATCCGGCATCATTTCCTTCGAGATCACGTATTAAACAGAGATGTTGATGTTACTTTCGTCGACACACACAACCAACTCGCCGACATCTTCACCAAGCCTTTGAGAAAAGAATCATTCTACAAAATTCGGAGAGAACTTGGGATTCTTGATGAAGGTGACATCTGATCCTTGTCTCTATTATATGTATGCATTAATTGTGATATGCTTTCATGTGTATGCATTCTGTTTTTATGTATTTTTCAAAAATTTGAGCATGTTAATCGATTAACCATATGGGTTAACCGATTAACACTGTTAAATTTTCAATTCTGATTAAATTTTTTAATGTGTTAACCGATTAACCTATATGGTTAACCGATTAACACTGTTAATTTTTCAAAAAAAATCAGAAACGAAAATTAAATTAATTTTTGAAAATTTTATATTTTTCTTTATATATTTTGTGTGGTTCATATTCTTTAAAATATCCACATCCATATCCAAAATCCACATTCCCTCTTAAATCCTAACTTCTCTCTCCCACTCTTAAAAGTTGGAAAAACTCCCCACAACTTCTCAAACCCTAACTTCCTCAGAACCCACAACCTCTCAAACCTCCATCCATGGCTTCAGCATCAAACCGCGGCAAGGGAAAACTTCCAGAACATCACTCTGCATCTGATGAAGATATTCCTATGGAAACAACCAAGAAGCGCAGAATGGATTTCAAAGTCCGAGTTCGATCTATCCTTCCGGTAAAGTATGTGAATCTTAAGGCTTTTCCTGCATCATCTTTTGATTTTCCTGCTTTGCTCAAATATCAGAGGATCGATAAATTTGTGTCTGATTCTGGAAACTGCTACCCGGATCTTGTCAAATCCTTTTTGCATAAACTGTCTGTGTTTCTAAATGCAAATGATGAGCATATTATGAAAACAATTGTTAGAGACTGTGTTGTTGAAGAAAATCTGTCTGATGTTGCTGCAATGCTGAACATACCATCATCTGGGTATTTTCTGAGAAAGGGAGTTAACCACGTGGAAGGACCGTGGTCCAACTACGACAAGATGGAGTTCTATTATCAGATCTGCAGATTTCCAAAGGAGATGATTATCGCCAACCAACGTACTGCTCGTCTGTTGTGCTATGCAAAGAACCTTACCGTCTCTGATCGGATGCTTCACTACATAATCTGCTATGTGCTGATTCCCAAGGATTCGAATCATGCACAAATTAATGATCTGGAAATGCAACTTCTTTTCGCCATCAAGAACAAGATTCGTGTCAATTGGATTCTGACCATCATGTATCACCTTCAACAACAACTATCTCTGTCGACCCGTCTTCCTTATGCACGGCTGATATCAAGAATTTTGGAATTGACTACTTTGGATCTCAACCGTGAACCAACCATCAAGATGAAATTAACCACCAATGAGATCAACGAGATTACAATTGTCAAGAATACTGGAATTTTTAAGGATAATGACGGTACTTACAAGTATTCAGAAGAAGGAGCCAATGCTAACCAGGCCTTTCCCGTACCTGCAGGAGGCATCACCAACGAGTTCCTTTACCAAACTATCATGACTCAGCATAGAGAAACCTCCCGGGCCATTGCTTCCCTCCGGAACCTTGTCCTTTCTTCTCACCATACCAACCCTGACAGCCTTGTTGTATCTGATGAAGAAAATGAAGAAGAAGAAGAGGAGGAGGATGTGGCGGATGAGGATGTTTAGAGAATATGTTGCTGCTGTTGTTTTTATTGCTTTGCTTTCTAGTTATAAGTTTTTATGCTTTCATTTGAACTATGTTTTATTGTAACAAGTACAATTTCCATTTGCTGCATTTTATATGTACTATGTTTGTGCTTTGTGTTTACTTGGCTTTGCATGTGCTTATTACTATATATACTGCTATCTTGTGATTTCTTTGAAAGCTCTTCCTTTTTGCTGATGTCAAAGGGGGAGAAGAGCTTGGTTCTTTTAATGTCTCTCTGTGTGCAGATTTCTTTTTCCTCTGTTAAGATAGGGGGAGTTGCTAGACATAGGGGGAGAACCAGATCAAGAACCAAGAGATACCGCACCACTTTTTTTTTATTGCCATCATCAAAAAGGGGGAGAATGTAGAAGCATGCTTCAGTCTCAAGTTTTGGTGATGTCAACACTACTCAAAGTCATCTCTTGATTGCAAAAAGACAAGCCGTTCAAAGTCATCAAGATAAAGTCATCAAGCTATCTTTCAAGTCAAGCTACATATGGAACTGATTCTTCCAGACTTGCCTGCATTACTGGTATATCAAATCCACCTTTTTAATTTGATATACAAGTGTTCAAAAAACATCAATCTTTTGTGCATAATACATAAGCATGTTTTTGAAACTTTAAAAATGGTATAACATTAATTTTAAAAAGCATTTTTCTGAAAATTAGCAGTGTTAACCGATTAACCATATGGGTTAACCGGTTAACCATTTTGAATTTTGAATTTTCTGGGCTAACGTACCAGTGTTAACCGATTAACCATATGGGTTAACCGATTAACACTGAACATGCAGTGAAAAATTGCTTTGTTTTGAGTTCAAAAATTATTTTAAAATCATACCTTTTCATGGTTTGAATCTTTTAAAATCATACCTTTTGTGAAAGGTTATTTTACTCATATAAATTCTGAGTTTTTCATTTTTGAAAAACAACCCAATAGAACATAACTCAAAACTTTTCAATCTCCAATACTCATTTTAAAATTATCTTAGAATCAAATTCATTTTTCAAAAGTGTTCATACTTGCATTGAAAGTTTCACATTCATTGAACACTTGTATTGAAAAATTACAAAGAGTGAATTTTGATTCATTGGAGAAGATCACTTTGACAGTTATACTCAATCCAAATTCATTACAATTATTTTATTTTTGACTTGTGATCCAGGATTGTTGGACACAAGGGTGAGTGTTTACAAGAGGATTGTTCTTGTACACTTGTGAATTTTATTGTTTGATAGTAGGCCTCACCGGTTGATGGTGTGATAGGTTGTACTGTTTTAAACAATAGTGAAAATTCTCTTTCATGTTGAAAGGGGAGTGGAGTACTCTCGGATTGTAAGGGGAACCACTATAAATCCTGTGTCTTTCTGTCTTTCTGTTGATTTACTGCTTTTCATAACCAAGAACACCATCCAGTATATTTCCAAGAACCATATAAAAACCGGAAAAATTTCAAAAGTCCTAATTCACCCCCCCTCTTAGGCATACTCTGTTCTTACAAAAATGAAATACCTGTTAATATGACATCATCTACATAGATTAATAATGCAGTGAAATCAGAATCAGTTTCAGTGTGAAGAGTGAATAGCATAGGTAGACAATGCGTAACCTTCTTGGATTAGTAATGATGTTAATTTCTCATACCATTTCCTACTTGATTACTTAAGGACATAAAGAATTTTGAGTATATTGCATACTTGATTGGGTTTGGCATATATTACACCATCGAGATTTGTCATATATACATCCTCTTGTAAATCTCCATGGAGGAATGCGTTGTTAACATCCAACTAATGTAGGTTTCAGTTGTGTATTGATGTTAGACCAGACAACATTATGACTGTAGTGAACGTTGCTATATGACTAAATGTGTTAAAAAATCAAGACCTTCAATTTGATTGTAGCCTTTGGCTACCAATCGGGACTTATACCTCTCAATGGAGTCATCATCCCTATGTTTGACTTTTAAAAGCCATTTGTTTCCTTAAGAGGATAAACAAGAAAATAAACGGAAAGAAATGATGGGATAGAGTGTACCTGAAGATTTTGATTCAATTGAATCATTTGAGACATTATAACATAATTTGCTAAATAAGAAGGCGAATGCTTCTTCCTGGAAAATTTATGAGATTCAGGTGAATGTAATGATGTATAATTAGGTAAGGATGAGGGTGTATAATCAACAGGAGATTCTTGAACAACCGTGGACTCAATAGGTTGTGTAATAGGTATTGGTGAATTTTCCGTGGATGAATTTTATGCAGATGATGGTTTGATATGAGAATGATAAATCTAGTTTAGTGGTTTGGAAGTAGGGTTGTAAAGTAATATGTTGTCATGGTGTTTTGTGTTCCTAGAAACAAAAATTTCTTTATTGTTGAGGGGAAAAAGAATGCATCCTTTCATACTAGTTTTGAAACCTAGGAAGATACATTTTCTGCCTCTTGGTTCTAATTTTGTTCTATGTGAATGTAATGTGGATGCATAAATCAAAAAGCCAAACAAATTTTAAGTATGTAAATCAGGTAGTGTTTAATGCATTAGAAAAAAGGTGACGTGTTATCGAGAAAAGGACTAGCCATTCAATTCATAATGAACATAACATGGGAGACAACATAACACCAAAACTGTTTAGGTAAATTAATGGAAAAGTAAGGCTCTACCTGTGTTCAATATTTGTTGATGTTTTCTCTCCACCTTACCATTTTTTTGGGGAGATTCAACACAACTAATTTGATGGACCGTGCCTTTAGATAAGTAAAACTGAGGCATTAAAACTCTTGTCCATTATATGTTGTTATCGTTTTAACAAGTATGTTGTGTTGTATATGTATCAATTGGATAAAATTCATGATATATTTTCGAACTTCAAATTTTGATTTTAAAAGGGTAAGCCATGTGTTTCTAATATAATAATCAGCAACAGTAAGAAATTATGAAAATCCATGAAAAGATTTAATAGCATTAAGGCCACATATGTCAAAGTGAATAAGATCAAAAAATTTGACAAATTTATTGAAACTTCTTTGATAAGGTAAATTCCTATGTTTTGCTAAATGACAAACATCATACATGCCTTTTTGATCTACAACAATGAATGGACAATCATAATGTAACATAGCAATTCTAGAACTAAAAAAGTGTCCTAACCAAAAATGTCATAAGGCTTGGTCTGGTATGATGACAATATTTGAAACAGAAGTGTTAGCAACAGTATGCAAAATCTTATTTGATAGAGTTAAGTGGTAAAGCTCTTCAATGGAGTTAGCATGACCAATCATCTTCAATGGCTAAGGGTCATGGATTAAATATTTAGAGTTTGTGAAATTTACAATACAATGCAAATCAAGAATAGTTTTGAAACTGAAATTATATTCAAGGAGAATTTAGGGACAAATAAAACATTTTGTATGAAAAATTCAGATGTAAAATATATTGTACCTATTTGTTTATCTATGGAAAAATTGTCATTAGGTAACCTAATGTGAACAATATTAATATCATGGTATGAATGAGACTAATGGATGGAATCACAAATGTGATCACTAGCTCCTGAATTTATGATCCAAGAACCAAAAGTTAAATTGTTGACTAAATACAAGGAATTTGATGGGTCACTTGTGTTGACAAGTTGTTAATAACCAGTTGAATGGAATGAGCTCACCTGATTAGAAGCAAATGTATTAGTTGATTTTTTGCCATAATTTGATGCCTGAAGTAGTGACACAAGATAATAATACTGCTCAGTAGTGAACTATGGTGGAGGTTGTGATCAGCTTGAGAATCACAACTTGAATCAAGATGAACATTATCAATATAATCATCATTAACATTATGAGCATTAGAACTTGGATTTTGTTGCAAATGGAGATGTATGCCATGTTTGCGATAACATGTGTCAATTATGTGACCTGATTTTCCATAAAAATGTGCAAATTTTCTGTCCATATTTTTTGAAAGGAGGTTTCCTATTATCAACAGCATTTGCAAGGATCTTAAACTCATCAATAGAAATTGGAATAGGAGAAATTTGAAGTTCATGTTGAATCACCATGGAGAAAATATTTGTTAAAGTAAGAAACAACTCAAGTAATAGAATCTGAGACTTAACCATATTGAAATCTTCATTCAATCCAGTCAAAAAATGGATAACAGATAACATACACCAAATTGTGATTAAATCTAGCATTTCACATAACATCACAAGAACAACGAATACAACACCTACAATTAGGTATATGCATGTGCATTTCTAATTCTTCCCAAAGAATTTTGAGCTGAGAAAACAATTCAGTTAGTGTTCGATTATCTTGCTTCAAGGAATAGATATCTTGATCTAATTTGGAGATTCGAACTAAATCACCTTGTGCAAATTTCTCTTTCAAGTCATTCCAAACGTCAATGGCGTTTTCAATAAACATGATCAATTGACAAATAGATTATGAAACAAAACGTGTAATCCAAGAGTGAACCAACACATTATAACGAGTCCAAGATTAGAAATTTGGTTCAAAGGATCTGTTGGATCCGTTGAGAGCTCTGCACATTAATTGCACTAAACTGTGATAATTTGATCCATCGAGAACTAGAGTAATAGAGACCGAAGAGGGACCATCACTGGGATGAACATAGTAGAGACTTGTTTGATCTAAAATGGGATTGTAGGAGCTGGAGAAGATAACCAACTGTAACTAGGATGAATATAATAATGATGTAACATAAAGATAACATAAATAGTTGGAGAAGATAACCAACTGTAGCTTGCATTGATTCTCAATAAATGAATTACAAAATGTAATGAATACAACTTTATACTAGTGTAAAGTAAAATCTATACAATACACCTCACTTCTACAACCTTATGATTAAGTTTAACTAATTTAAGCCATTATATCAACTAAGCTTACTATATTGATATTTATAAATCAAAAATTGTTTTATTTTTATTTTTATTTTTATTTCTTGAACTAAATTGGATTGACACATAATTATTTGAATGAGATGATAAGAGACTACTTTCAATTGAATTAGAGCTCCTAAATTCAAACACAGTTCTAAACATGTTGAGGTATTATTCGAATACAGAGATTAATACATAGGCTAAATACATCTTTCGTCTCTTATCTTGCACTCGGGGTGCAGTTTGGTTATTTAAATTTCAAAAAGATTGTTTTGATCTTCAAAAGTTTTAAAACATACCATATTATTCTTTTCCGTACATTTTGTTAGTCGAAGTCAATCCATGAGATCATGTGACACATGCGTGAAATACCATGTGACTTAAATCAGCTTTGTAATTGATTTAGCAACGGAAAATTTGTCACTATCTTCTTCCTCAATATTTTGCAAACTCTTAATGCTTAACTTGGTATGACTTTATCTCCACGATGCACCATAAAAACAAACACTGAAAAAAAATCTTAAATCAATAAAAAATAATAATTTTATTCAATTCAATTGAGTATTGTTACATATCTAAGAAATGCAACATTCACAAATAAATAAATAACGCAAACACAAATGCATAGATGTATGATGAATCACCTTATTGAAATATAACTCACCAAAATACAAAGTTGAATCATAATTGATAAGCATAGTTGAATAACCTTACTAATAAGAATTAAACATAAAATTTTGTCAAAATTAAACACAAAATTTAAAATAAAATATAAACAATGAAGATCTCCTTCTACAATAAGGATGGCAATGGAAACTCATCAATGGAAGGTGTAGTAATTTAACCTTTACTTTCATATTTACATCCAAAGCTTCAGTTTTTACTTTCAAGCTTTAAGTTAATTGAGCTTAAATTTTGAACTTCATTGTTGAAATTTGAAACAGGTATAAAAAAGTTGAAATCAATATCAAAAAGTTAAAATCGATCACACAAAATTGTATGTTACATGTCATCAGATATTAATAGAGTTAATGTAATTTGAATGAAAATGACTAACGTGATAAATTTTAAAAAATTGAGGATCAAAATAATCTTTTTAAGAGTTAAGAAACTAAACTTACTCAAAAATAAGATTAAAGAAAAAGTATTTAACCTTAATATATATTCACTCAAAAGATAAAAGATATCGTAATATCGTCTATTTATATCTATTTTTTACTCATAACATTTTAAAATGTTTGGACAGTTTTTTACTTTCATTTTTATTAAGAAAATAATATTATAATATACTAAATTAAAATTTGAAATTCTGGTAAGTAAATATCAGATGTCCTAAGAGATGTCGAGACAATGATATATGTTTAAAACACAAGGACATAATACAACATAGTTAAAGATTCAAAAAATAACAAAACACAGAGAGTTGTTAACCCAATTCGGTGTACAACAACACCTACGTCTGGGGGCTACCAAGCCAGGAAGGAAATCCATTATTAGTAGTATCAATTCAAAGATAAACTATTCCAGTTTACAACTTCTCACTTAATCCCTACCCAGTGCAATTTCTACCTAAGACACTCTTAGATATGAGAATTCTCTCTCACTTCCTAACAGTCACAATTAGCAGTGATAAAATTAACAATATATCAAAAGAAGTCACATTTCGAAGACAATAATTGATCTTTCTTAAAAGCTTCAATCAAGTACAACACACTCTTGCATAAAAGTTTAGTGTGGACACTTACAACTCAATAACATCAGTCCAGTTCAAGCTTCTAGGTGATGAATGAATGACTCACAAATAATCTACTTCAATGTATAAGAAGGTACACGAGTGACACACAATACAGTAGCACACTAAAAGAAAACTCAAACTTTAAACTCTTATTTGCACACACAATTTCTTTTTCAATAATTCCACATACATTTTAGGTTTAGTAAGTCTCTTTATATAGTCCCGTGCAACATGGGTATGGACTATTCAATCAATTCTGTTTTGTCAATTTTAAATCCTTTGCAAAATCTTTTTCACAATAACAGGAAAAGTTTCCTAAAAAATCTCATCCTTCAAATTTAGCAATTTGTGCACAACTGGAGATACAAAAACTTGTTCCCGATAAAATCTTCTTGATCTGCAAAAATTACTGAGATATATTTAAGTATCACAAAATTAAAACAAATATGTCAAGAATTAAAACACTCATAACAAATGTTTTGGTATAACATGTTACAACATCTGTTTGGACATCTTCTCTCAATGTGAGTCGATCAGCATGTTACAATATCATATACACCATTCTGCTTTGAATCATATTTTAGCAAAATCATTATCAACCCTTTTAAACCATGGAATCTTCAAATTTTATAATTAATTATTAATGATTAGAAGTATATTATCCTCTATTTTCTTTTAAAGAGTCAATGTTATTTTATAGTTACATTAGTTATCTTTTATCATCATTTCTATTTTCTTTTAAAGAGTCCATGTTATTTTATAATTACATAGTTATCTTTTCATTTCCATATATAGTACCAAACTATTATTTTTTAAAATCTCATTTCCTACCAAACTATTAAATTATCCTTTTATTTTTTATTCCTCTTAATTTCAATTTATATTTTTATTTCCTCTCTCTCCTTCATCAACTAAATAAAATATAATAAGATAATAACGAACTTATCTTAATATCTTTTTATAGACTACAATTTAATTTAATTTTTTTAAAGATTAAATCATCCCATAGTTTTTTACAAAAATTAAAACGAATCTTCACTAAAAGAAAATGAAATAGCAACTAGATTGAAAATCCAAACTTTAATTTTGAAATAAAAATAATATAAAATTTTAAACATATGAAAAGTTAAAATCAATATAATAAATTATTTTTTAATATTTTTCCTAACAAATTTGTTCTATGAAAATTTTTAATCCACCCATTTCCCCAACCTTTCAATAAACCCAACCAAGACTCCCTTAAATTTTAGTTTTGTAAAATAACAAGAAAAATCATATATATTCATTATTCATACATTTTGTTTGAGAGAAACAAACCGCTAACAAAAATAACATATTAAATTAAAAATAACAAGAAACAGTCCCTAACAAAAATAACATTATTTATTTATTTCTGACAGAAGAATCAAATATATAAATTCATTCGTATCTAAGACAATAAAAAATCATATATTATATTATTTAATTTATGATCATTGAACATGAATAGTTGGCATTTGCAAAATATTCAAAACTCAGAAAACCACCGCTATAGCATGACTCATGCGCAAGCAAGTTGAAACCTCTCCCTCCAAATTATATATTCTCTCTTTAATCTTCGCACTTCTTCTCACCACAACACACACAAAAAACTCCATTCTCTTTCTCTCTCCATCTTTCTCTTTCTCTTTCTAGACTTTATATTTTCAGGATATGCTACAAGTGGATTTAGAAACTCTTGTTTCAGCCTGTGCCGGCGGTTCTACTGATCGGAAAATCGCCTGCGAGTCACAAGCTGAAAAAACGGATCCACCGGAGCATCATCCCGATTCTCCGCCGGAGTCATTTTGTCTCTCCAAAGATGAAGAAACCGAGTGGTTGGATCGTAACTTCGTCTACGAACGGAAAGAATCCACCAAAGGAAATTCAAATTCAGGAAACTTGAACCTTAACTCCAGCTCCAACTCCAATACTAACTCTCAGCGTTTTGCAAATCTCAAATCTAAAACATCGATGATTGGCTTGCCTAAGCCTCAGAAACCTTCCTTCGTTGACGCTAAGAATCGTCGCAACCATAAGCCTAGCAACATTAAATTGTTCCCGAAGCGGACCGCCTCCGTCGGGAAATCATTCGCCGAACCTTCGTCACCGAAAGTGTCCTGCATGGGAAGAGTCAGATCTAAACGCGGAAGAACATCATCCGCGGCGGCGGCCGCCGCTGCTGTTAAAGAAAGATCTCCGAGAACCGAGAGAAAACGCAGTTTCTTCGGAAGTTTACGGTCTATTTTCCGCTCCGGTGGAAGAAATAAACCGGACCGGAGAACTGATCCTCCGGCTTTTGATTCATCTGTGACGAACACGAACAGCGTTGGTATTTCAAAAGCGCGTGACAGCACGGCGAGCTTAAACGACACGTCTTTTGTGGAGTCTGTATCCAGAAATAGCGTCTCGGAGAGTGAACCGCCCAGTTTGGGTGGGATGAACCGGTTCAAGTCTGGAAGGCGGTCTGACTCGTGGGGAGGAGATGATTCTGAAATCCACGTGTCGCGATGACATTCGTGCTTGGTAACGGTTCCGTTACGTTACGCGACGGCTACAACGAAGTGGGGCCCATTGGCTATGCAAGTCAGAGGAGTCAGTAAATGATAAACAACACGCGACTCGCGGGTCACTCGCGTGGCCCAAGCGTGTTTAAAAAAGTGAATGACGTGGCGCGTTGAATAACAATATGTGGGACTGTTATTCTTGGGAATTTTTTTCTTCAATTTTCTTTATATTGTAATTAAATTTGAGGGTATACAAGATTCATGGGTGTTTTTAATTGTGCACTTGTTGATTTTCAAATGGTAGTTTCAATAATTATATAACCTTTTTTGAATGTATAATTTAAACTAACTTGTCCTTTTTAATTGAACCAAATCAAGCAAGGATATGATATTGTTTTATATTGGTTTTGAATTTTATCTACATGAAGGAACAAGAGGTGAGCTGATAGGACAAAGCCGCCGGTCATGAGCTTTAAAAAAATAATTAAACTTATTTTTAATATTTTAAAATTTTCAGTTTCGGTTTGATTTATGAACTCGTTTGATTAGAAAGAAATTAGTAGTCTGTCACACTTCATTAACTATTGTGTTCATCGATGTTATAGAGGAGAGAGTGTACCTACAAGTTACTCTGATTTTTAAGTGAATAACGGAGTTTTGAAAGAGCAAATACAAGGAGAATTAAGTGTAGAGAGTAAGATACATGTCACTCTAGTGAAACTGTCAGGGCAATTAATGTCTAGGGCGACTATGGGTAGTGGCATTCAAGTGCCTAGGGACGCCTCGAGTCCCGTGGCAGGTTTATAAATAGGACTGAGTCCGCTTCAATCTCACTTTTTCCCTTCTTCTGTCCAAGATGTTCCCTCTCTTCTCTTCGCGCTCCTCCTTTCTCAGCTCCCAAACATTCCCCGTTCGTCGTCGTCTCGTCCTCCCAGAATCGCCGTACCAAGTAAGTCACAACTGCATTACTCTCAATTTTTCTCATTTTCTGACGGTTTCTCCGATGGACTTGATGAATGTCCCAGAGAAACTATGAAGTTTCTAGTTAATACGCCAAAACTTTTTTGAATTAGTATTGTCCTGGATGAACCTCCCGGGGACAGGCGATGAAGCCCCCGGGGACGTAGGATGAGTGACTCGGGGTATAAGATGAATGACCCAGGGACCTGATAAAGGTCTCGAGGACTTGGGAAGGAATATCCAGGGACGTTGGATGAGAGTCTCGGGACCCGATTCTCACCTGTCGAGGCAGGGGAGGCTCTCCCATTGGTGGGGCCCCTCTTCACCCTTTCACTTGATCTGCGGTGGAAGGGTGAATTTGATCTGGAGTGTCGAATTCACTATTTTCCTCTACTTTTCAGGTGAAAATGGCCGCTTGGATTGATGGGGTCGTTGAAATTAACGACGAGCCTGATTCTCCAGTAGCACAGGCCGGTGAAGAGCAAAAACAAACTGCCGCAGATTGGGCCGGGGAGGAGCCCCTGAGTATTTCTTCCCGTTTTACCGTGGATGAGTCTGATGCCTACGCTACGATCAAGGACCGCTGTGAGGGTTCCCCCTTTAACTGGAAGGTGTACAAACCCCGAGCAAACTATCAGATATGCCCGACTTTTAAGGGGATTAGGTTCTCCATGTATGAATTCACTTTTCGGGAAGTGGGCTTACGTCTTCCCTTCACTGATTTTCAACGGGGAATCTTTAACTGGCTGCGGCTGGCGCCCTCGCAACTACATCCGAACGCGATTGCATTCGTGCGGGCGTATGAGCTCGTCTGCCGACATGTCAACGTCAGGGTCACACTCACTCTTTTCTTCTGCATCTTCCATCTTCAACAACAAACGTTCGAGGGTCGACACAGTTGGGTGTCTTTGAAGCAGCTGATGAGACTGTTTATGGCATATCTGAATTTCATCCGCACTTTCAAGATCGGTACTACATTGTCAAACTCGTCACTCACACGGCCGTGAACTCACTTTTCAACCTCGAGGTCTAGGAGAAAGACGAACAACTACATAGTGACGACGGGCTCGTTGGATGCCGATGACCAGGTGGCCTACCAGAAGCTGGTCACATTTGTCTCTAGTTTCACTCCCGCAAAGTGTGTGACGCCAGACGAGAATTTTATCCTCAATTCGAACGGGGATATTCTTCGGGAGTCGCGGTTGATCAACACGAAAGTCCTCCTCGAGTGTGCGTCTAAGGAGGAAGCCATGCATTTTTTAGGTGGTGGGTCCGCTTTTCGCTCGGGCTCCCTCTGTGCCTTCGCTGTTGGTTTGTGGTTTGCTGATTTATTTATTTTACTTTTGCAGGAGAAATGTCGAGCATGCAGGAGCGCGTAAAGAGGTTGGCGGCCAGCAGAGGCGTGAAGAAAGCTGGTAAGAGGAGAGTTGCCCAAGCACAAGAAATGTCTGATCCCGACCAGAGGCCCAATAGTTCCTCCTCTTCTTCCCAAGGCAGTCAATCTCCGTCTTCACAGGGGACATAAAAAAGGCCGCGGGTTAGTGAGCCCGAGATTGTCGACCTCATCGAGGGTAATGTTGAGGAGAGGTTTTTGCTCCCGCCATTCTATCTGCAGCCCGCTTTCTTCTACGGGGCTAATTCCTCAATTGTGGGAGCCGCCGAGTCCAAGGCCATCCTGGGTGCTGACCAGAAGACGAGGAAGAAAGCTTTGTCGAAGGACCTGGCCGCAGTGATACATGTCTTCGAGATGACTCTGGTCCTCAACGATGAAGCCTGCTCTTCTGCCGGCATATCCTAGTTGCAGGACGACCTCGTAATTGTCGAGGCTGAGAGGAACAAACTGGCGGCTGATCTCGACCAGACCAAGGAAAAGAGTGCCGCCCAGCTCAAGCTCCACGGTGAGGTGGAAAAGCAGTTGAAATCCGTTGGTGAGGAGAGGACAAGGCTTTTTGGCAAGGATTGCTGAGTTGGAAGCGACTTCTCAGCCTGTCAGCCTGTTGAGGATGAAACTGCTGAGGAGAACCTCATGGTATCCCGGGCGACTCTAGTGTCGAGGATTTGGGAGCTCGAGCATAACTGCATGGGGACCCTCGAGGTGAGATTTGACTGTGTCGTGAAGCAACTCCGGATTGTGAACCCGAATGTTCAGTTCATCACCGAAGGGACGTGGCCCTTTCATCAGGTTGTCGATGGTCGTGTGGTCGCGACGGTAACCGAGGAGGAAGATGACGGCCAAGCCGAGGCGGGTAATGAGCAGGAGGAAAATGAAGCCTCTTAGAGTTGTAGCGTTTCTGTCTTTCTGGCCTGCGTGCCTATTTTATTTTTCTGGCCTGCGTGCGTACTTTTGATGTATTTGTTTCTAGTCTGCGTGCCATTTCTGTAATTATTGAACAATGGGCTCTGCTCGCCATTTTTGGTAATGTAGTAAATTTACTTTTATGTTGTGTGTGCTTTATTTTCTTTGTTTTCTAGTTTACTATGTATGGATAACATTTGTATGTTTGTCGCTGGGAATTTTTTGCTCAACATATTTTGTGGTCGATCGTGCAAGGAACTTGCCGAGTGATCGGAGTTGGTATCCGATCGATGGGGAAGCCAAGACCTCGGTCGAGGTCTTTTCCCGGGCGTGAATTTTCCATCACGAGCTGGGTGTTCTGCCTCACTGGTACGACAACGATGGAGCTCGACTGAGGGGTCCCCGCTGGATTAAGGGTCTGCCCGCACACACAAAGAGAATGCTCTTATCTTTTTGTTTTAAATCTAGAAGTCACGCTTGTTTTGTCTCGGACACGGTAGGGGCCTTCCCAGTTTGCGGAAAGTTTTCCCTCATGCGAATCCTTCTGATTCCTTCGTAGGACCAGGCTGCCCACCTGGAACTCGCGCTTGATGACTTTGCTGTCATGCCGTAAGGTTATCATTTGTTTCAGCGAGGCTTCCCGTAAGGATGCCCCCGACTTGATTTTCTAGATTAGGTCGAGTTCCTCCTTTAACGCCTCGTGGAGGGGGGACTCGGTTCTCCTAGAAGGTTCTCTTATTTCCATCGGAATTACTGCCTCAGTTCCGTAGGACAGTCGAAATGAGGTCTCCTTAGTTGTAGAGTGCGGGGTAGTCCTATAGGCCCAGAGTATGCTGTGTAGCTCCTCGACCCATCTCTTCTTGGCGTCTCGCAACCTTCGCATTAGGCCGTACAAAATCACTTTGTTCGCGGCTTTGGTCTGCCCGTTCGTCTGCGGGTGTTCGACTGGCGTGAAATGTTGCTTCGTGCCCAACCTGGTGACGAAGTCCTGGAAGTTCTTGTCGGTGAACTGTGTCCCGTTGTCGATGCCGATGGCTTGCGGTACGCCGAACCGAGAAAGTATATTCCGTTTGTAGAAACGGAGTATGTTTTGGGCCGTCAATTTGGCTAAGGCTTCAACCTCTATCCATTAAGTGAAGTAGTCGACACCGACTATCAAATATTTATTTTGGTAGGACCCGAGGGTGAAGGGTCCGAGGATGTCCATCCCCCGCTGGGAAAATGGCCATGGCGACAAGAGTTTTTTGACCTCGTTTGGCGGGGCCAGGTGCATGTCCCCATGCCATTGGCACTTGTCGCACTTCTTGACGTGCTATTTGGCGTCTTGCTGCATGGTGGGCCAATAATATCCCGCTTGTAGGTCCTTGTGAGCAAGTGATCTTCCGCCGAGGTGTTAGGCATTGATCCCTTCATGGATCTCTTGGAGTATCTCCGGTACCTTGGATTCGTCAATGCACTTGAGGACGAGAATGGAGAATCCCTGTCTGTACAGTTTGTCCTCGATTAAAACATACGAGAAGGCTCAACGCCTGACCATGCTCGCCTCTTTGGCATCGTCGAGCAGTCGTCATGTGCTGAGATATGTGTAAACAGGGGTCATCCAGTAGTTACTGTCGTCGATAGCGTTTACCTCGACATTTGTCACGTCTTTCTCGAGCTGGGGCTAGAGAGGACCTCTTGGATTACGGATTTGTTTTCGCCTATTTTCTTCGTGCTAGCCAGTTTCGACAAGATGTCTGCCTGTGTGTTGTGTTCGCATGGAACGTGTCGTACTTCTGCGGAATTGAAGTTTTTCATTCTTTCTCTTACCAAAGAAAGGTATTCGAGGAGGTTGTCGTTCTTGGCTTGGTACTCTCCCCGTACCTTGGAAGCCACGAGCTGGGAGTCAGTAAAGATCCTTACCTCCTTTGAAGGACAAACCCAATAGTGTTCATATGGAAAGTATATTCTTCAAGGAAGAGGAAGATAATAAAGAGCTAAAGGAAAAGATCTTGAATGCTTGGAGCCATTTACATAAGAAGGGGAAGAAAGACATAGGAAAGCCTAATTGTGTTTCTTTGGAACCATATCTCCAATGGGTCCGAAAAAGAGCTATTGAGTTGAAGATGCCCTATTCCTGACAAGAGACCATGGTTCTAAAGAAGGAACCCACCCTGGTCTTCATGTCTGAAGCATAGGAGCTAAGAACTGCTTTGAGTAAAGCACAATAAACAGGAGATGCTTGGGAGCATAAATATCAAGTGGTTGTCGAGGAGAATTTAGAACTCCAGAGGCAACTACAAGTAAAGGATGAAGAAGTACTCTCTTATAAGAAGAGGAAAGCGCAAGAGGATTTATTTTACTCTAAACCTTAGTCAACTCTGTAGAAGCTGATTGTGGATAAGCTTATTCTCAAGAAGGCTCAAATGGAAGAAGAGATCAAGAAGCTCAACATGAAGCTGCTAGGAGAATCTCTTTAGCACTTTTTGTTAGCTTTTATTTAACTTTCTGTTTAGGACTCTTGTAAGAAGTACTAATATGTTGTAATCCACTCTATTAATTAATGAAAATGAGTTTTTGGGTATCTCTTGATGTTTGTAAATATTCGAGTTCCATGAAACGTTTTTGCATTGCATACACATGTCGTCACATTTGCATTTGTATTTCTCAGCCTTGGGTCTCATCTTGTTCCTCTTGTAACAGAGAAGTATACCTAGTGTACATTATGGACAAATGGTGATGATGAACGAGCTTTTGAAAGGTCAAGAACCCTTGAAGGAAGAGATTAGAATTCTCAAAAGTCAGATGAACTGGGTCTTGGAAATTTTGCAGAACTTGATGAAAAAGGAGGGGCATTCTCACCCTATTGCACCCAGAGAAGTTGCCACTTCGTCATCTCTTATGGTTCTTCCAACTCAAGGAATTCCTCAGGATCAACAGTCAGGTCGTCGTCAGCATGCCCTACAAAGGCCAAGGAAGCCAGAGAGGCATTTCACTCTGCTACCAATGTCATACATTCATATTTTACCAGATTTAATCAAAGGTGGATTGATATTGCCAAAGGAGATAGATCCAGTGATCCTTTCATACCCATCAGGCTTTGACGTCAATGCCCGATGTGGCTACCATGCTGGGGGCACAGGGACATTCAACTGAAAATGGTAATATGCTCAGGAGCAAAGTCCAGAATCTTCTTGACTCCGAAGTGATCTCATTTACGCCTCAAGGCATTTAAGTCAAAAATCCTTCACCACTGGGGGCACATGAAGCTTTGTGTCAACCAGCATTTGGGCCTGCGCCAAGATATCATCCTCTAGGCGGTTACCAAAAGAGCGTCTCAGTGTTCATTGGTTGTTTCCCCTCAAGGTTCTCGAAGCCAGAACATGAACAAGAAGAATCCTATCAAAAGGAGTAGGGTCTTCTATAAGCCGATTCCTATGCCACTGAGTAAGCTTTATCCGCTATTAATTCAGAACTCATCGGTGACTCCACGAGCTCTTAACCCCGTGCTAGGACCGTGAAACAACACAAACTTGAATTGTGAGTTTCATAAAGGGGATGAAGGGCACGACCTGGATACTTGCTTGGAATTAGGATTTGTTGTGCAAGAGCTGATCTATGACAAAGATCTGATCCTCAAAGAAGATCACCAAGAAGTTGAATGCAAATACCATACTAGGACAATGGATGATCAGTGCATTTTGATGCACGTTCTTCCATGTTTGTACTCAAGCATTTCTTTGATTTGTTTTATTTATTTTTATGTTTTAAGGTGTTTTTATATTTTATTTTATTTTTGCATTTATTTGTTTTTCGTATTTATTTTTCAGCTTTAGCAATCTGCACGGAAACAATCATAACTGGAGTTCCGGGAATCTGTTTGAGGCGTTCTAAAAATCGCCGGAAAGCTAAGAGAGAGAGAGCTACGACTTTCATGTTGGAGTTGAAGTCAGATTCGGAGCATATTTTCCCAAAATTTTCGTTGAAGTTGCAGTATTAGGATATTGTTTTAGTTTTGGGTCATGTTTTGGGTCTGAGTTATGTTTTCAACCCAGTTGAGTTATGAACCAGTTGGGTTATGAATTTCATTTAAAAAGAACATCGTGTTACTGTTCACGATATCACGTAATTCACTATTCACAAAAAAATATTGTGGAGCTTTTTATGAATTCTATGAAGAACTAATCACTCTGAATCGGTCTACCGTAATTCAGGTTCCAACACTTGAGATTATTATAATATTATTATATGTTTAATTCCGTTCAATGATTTTGTACTCTTGTATGCTTAATTCAATTGTATGAAATATATTGATTTAATTTGTTTGATTGTATGATCCTAACATAGACACTTTTACGTTTGCTTAATTCGTTTTTGTGTCTAAATAATCATGTTTGCTTAATTCATGAAGCTTTTTACCGTTTGCTTAATTCGGACAATAGGATCATATATCTTGTAATCCTTATCGTGCTTGCCGTTGAGATTGTATCTATTGCACCCCAAATTTTGACCCCTTAGATCTTCATTATCATTCTAGGATCATCTTCATTTGATTATCTAACTTTAACCTATTTCAAGTTTGTCTTTGTTAAGATACAGGTGAATTAGGGTTCCGTACTGTCGGAATCGAGTGTTTCGATGGTTTGATCAGTCAATGTCTTGAATTGATTCTCCATAAAAAAGGATCAAAGATACTCTATTGGGTCAAGTATGAATCCAATTTGAGGTTGTCATCCAAAGATTAAAGACAGTGCAGCTCAGGATTCCCGATTAGGGTTTTCGATCGGGAAAAGTCAACTATGGTTTGAATTTTGATTTAAAAAGTGTTCTGATGTTGCAATATTGGTCCATAAGGTTTATATGGCTTATTGAAGTCCACTCAAGAAGTTTCAAAGTCTTGGAAGACCCGGAATGTGAACAGTCGACTCGATAGTCATCGATTGATCGTACGGTTGACTGAAAAGTCAACTCTTCAACTATAAGGAATTTGACCTCAAGATGTGAATAAAAAATGTTCCTCATGTCATATTACACCTGACCATAAAATTTTATGACCATTGGATCAAGGGTTGAAGAGTAATCGAAAAATCGAGAAATTAAGGTTTTGAAAGGGGCAAGACCCTAACTCCTTAACCACACATCCAATTGGAGTGGTTCAAAGCTTGTTGGAAAGGTCTTGAAAAATCCTACAAAAGTTCCACAGTGGTACATGTTCAAAAAATGCATATAATTGGAGTTATAGCCAAAATCATTTCAAGAGGCCAAAACACTTCGAAAAATTCTAAGTATTCTGGCTGTACAATTCATGTTTTCAGCCAACTTGGAGGGTTTTTTTAACCTAGTTCCATATAGAATCTGAGGATCTTATGAACATGAAAGTTTTAGAGCTCCATGAGGGATTTCTAAAAAGTACTAGAACTCCTCAATAGCCCTTGTGAGCTGAGAGTTATGAATCATGGAAGTTGGGGCTGCAACACTTGAATGCACCATTTCAGTTTTTTTTCCCAAATCTAATTTTCAACAACTTTGGCCACCCTCACCCATTGGATCATGTTCTAATCAGATATTGAGAGGGTTTGATGAGTAGAAATGCAGAAGAAAGAAGGAATTGATAGACTTTGCAAGTTGCAAGCAAGTTGCCATTATTTTAATTAAAAAATCATGAAGAAAGAGAAACTTTTTGAGGGAAGGTTGCAGCTGTAGTTCCCTACACAGCTAGCCTCACTTCAGTCACCTCATCCCCTTCATTTCACTTAATATTTTTCCCTGCATTGAGCCCAAGAACTGATGAGCAAACCTGCCACACAATCTTGGATAGATTTTCTTCAAAAATCTCCCTCCAAAAGTGAAAAAACCAAATCTGCCCCAAGCCTCTCATGGCCTATAAATAGAGACCTCTTACCACTCTCCAAACCACACCAGAGCTATCAAGGATATCAGAAAACTTATAGCTCTCCCCTTTCCTTCCTTGCTTGAAAGTGCAAAATTTTCTCAAAGTCACCAAAATCCACCATTTTGCACTTTTCATGCCATTTCTTGTTCCAAACACCAAAACACTTCAAAGACCACATACACACCCTTAAAATGGCCATTTGAAGCTGTTCCCATCATCACTTTCCTAAAAAAAAATCATCAATCTAAAATTCAACCTTCATACCTTCATAATTTGACTTTTATGCATATTGAGAGCCAAATCACTACCTAAGTCCATTCCTACCACTTCAACACCCCCCAACACCTCATATCCATGTTGTTTTAGCTGTATAAGAGCTCAAAGACCACCTGGAAGCTTGTTTACTCAAACCGTCCCAAAAGCTACTTGTTGATTCAAGAGGAAGTAAGTTTCAAACTTGTGCCAAAAAGAGGATCTCTGGTTTTCTTTGCTGCCAGCTTGCTTTTGGAGGTCTACAAGAGGTAGGTGACCTCTAACCCTTGCTTTTCTCTCACATATGCAACATCATGTATTATTGGTTATGTTGAGAAGCCTATGCATTGTCATGTTGGTTTGGTTTATTTATGTTTACTGTCAACAGGATGTAGCATCATTTGAGACATGTTTTGGTTGTTAAATTGACATTGTTATGTTAATTGCTTCTAGGATTTAGTTTGTATGCTAGAATTTATTGTGAAGTAGTGACTGTCATTAGAGCACTATTTTAGGGCTGCTTGGATGATTGGCATTGTTATGTCAAGAAGGTTGCATTTGTGTCATAAGATATCTACTTTCATAAGCTTGTAAGTTTTCATATGATTGAAGTGTTGGAATATTTGTTGGATGATTTGAGCATTTGTATGTTGAGTTCATAAATGTGTTAACAAACCTGTTTTGAGTCTGTTATGAACTACCTTTGATTTGTGTTTGTTAACTCATATTGGATGCCAGCAGGTTTGAGTAGCTGTTAACTTGGTTATGTCCAAAATTATTATTGTTTTTGTTTAGATTTTATTCAAGACACTTTGTTCTTTGTTTTTTTAGATGAACAAGCTTGTTTGTCTTTTAGATGAACAACATTATCATGTTGAGTCTACAGCCTTTATGTCAAAATTGTTTTAAGAATTTATTGACATTGTCATGTTTGGTGTTCCTCATTGGTAAGGCTTAGCTTTGCTCAATTCTAGATTTGTTTAGCTCATTAAGGTTGCAGTGACTGTCATTTAAGTCCTCTGTTTTAAGGTTGCTGTTTAGATTGATATGTGTTGTTATTCCAAGAGTGTTGCATTTATGCTTTAAAAATTCATACTGTTATAGGAGCATTGTCATGTAAAGCTGAGCAGTTGGTTGGTTTGGACTTGACATTGTAATGTCAATTTCATAATTCTGTTGAAGTCTTGATACAATTGGTACAAACTTTAGGCTGGACTTGTGTTTTGTTTATGAATTTTCACTTGGTGCATGCTTGGAGCTGCTTAGCCTTTGGAGTTTGTGCATAAGGCCGTTTCTAGAGCTAGTGTTAGAATTGGATATGTTGGCTTTTAGTGTTTATGTTTTCACCTAAACTTGGCATTGTAATGTCAAAATCTTGGTTTTTGCTTAGTGCTAATTTCATGTCCTTGAAGTTGTGACTATTAGGTTCTAGTTGGATGGTTTAAATCAGATTTTAGCATGTCCAGGATAGTGTGGTTTTGCTGTCATTATTTGTGCTTAAGAATTAAACTCAGTTGCTGTCAGTTTTAGTAAGGCATTTGGTTTTGTTGGGGAGCAAGGTTGGGTAACCAAGTGAGAACTTTCTTGAGGTTTCAGACTGTTGTGAAGGAGCTTGATTGGTGTTCTAGGTAGCAGGGTTAAGTTTAGGGTGGTAAGACTTTTTGAGCCCTCCCTGTTGGTTTTGCTTTTTGTTGTAAAGTTGTTGCCATTAGTCCTGTTGGAGCTGTGGATGTTAGACTGGTCATTTGGTTTTTTTTAGAGATGCATTGTAATGTTTGATACCTCTCTGTTGGAAGTTTGACCATGTTCATTTCTGGATCAGTTCAGTTGGGTTTGTTAGAGTTAGGGCTGTCATCCAGGATTCTTTACTCTGAGGGGCTGCTATTGATTTAAGTTAGATTTGGAACTAGTAAGCTTTCTCTGCTGTTGTATGAAGGCATAACTGTTAATGATGTGGGCATAATGATGTGCTTTCTGTCTAAATGTCATCAGGATCTTCAGCTAGGATCCACACCTGTTTGTAGTAGGCCTATAGGAGATCATGTTAGTTGTGACTCTTTATTTTTTGGTTGAGGTAAGTATGTCACCTTTACCTTGATTGGCTGAAAAGTCAATGATGAACAGGTTGGTGATCAACTTTTTTCTTAAGTTTGAATCAATCTGTGTTGGCATGTAAGGCTCCCCCTTTTTTTTTGCTGTTGTATTGTTATGCATGAATACATTAATCAGTAGCATGTTGGTTGAAAGGAATTGCTGCTCTGGTGCATTGCTTCGAATATCATAATACATTGCATTATATCTTTAAAACCACTTCACTAAAGCAACATTTTGATGATCACTTTGTGGTTCTGTTAAGGAACTGTGTTTTTCTTTTGAAACTCATCATGAGTTTGATGCTCCAAGCATGAGCAGACCTATGTTGGTCTTGGACTCACCTTCTTTTGATTGCGTTGTCTTGGTATGTCCAACTCATGTCTATCTTTGCAACTCACATACAAGTTTTTGCTCCATTAATATTTTGAATAAATCTCTTGTTAGAATTCATTCAAAATCATATTTAAGACATGTGCAAACCTTTTATTTGAATATAATCACATCTATTTTAATCCATAAAATCCAAAATGCATTTCAAAACTCACAATAGCATGAGCATTCGTGTTTTTTATTGTGTGCATCATTTTTAAAAAAATGGTTGTTACCATTGTACTTCTCATGAAAAATCAAGTGATTTAGACTAAAATTTTGTTAAATTTGGTGGGAAATTGAGAGAGTTAGAATGAAAACGTATTTTGAAGTGTTGCTTGAGTTTGCCTTGCATTTTCCCAGCTATGCACTTTGTTGAGTGTATGTTTTAATGGGGTGGCTTTACATACTGGATGTATCGCCACCCCAGTGGTTAAACACTAGCCCTTAAGTATCTTGCCTCGCCCCAATGACTTGAGTTCGAATCTCAGTGAGGGCCTTTTTTTGAGCATTTTATGATTTTCATGGTTTATGCTATTTTTCTTCTTTTTCCCATTCCATATTCACACGCATCAAGTAGTTGGTTTGGTTTAAATTTGAGCCTATGACCCCAAGGTCTTGGGTTCAAGCCTTGGGGGAGGCCTTTTCTTAATTTTTAATAAGTGGATTTATTGGATTTTTATTTTATTGTCATTAATTTAAAAAATTCATAATTCTTTCATTTTTAATCATTTTTCAATGATTCTTTTTGCTAACCTCTTTTTTTATTGCATATTTTCATATGATCTTGGCTTGTTAGCATCCTTGTATGTTTAATTTTCGCCTTATACCTTTGCTTGTAAGCATTTGTGATTGATTAATTATTCCCTTCTTTTTGAAACTTGAAAGTTTTCCCCTTGAAGTTTTTAAACTTCTCACTCACATTTGTTGTGACGTTATTTGACGTAGGCATGATGCCTGTAAGTATACTTGTCATCTTGTAAGCCCTAAGAACCCTCATCTTTGTTAAGACCCCCTTCCATCTTTGTTAAGATGTACCCTCTTCTTTGTTAAGATGTGTTTTGGTTTTTACCTTTCATTAAGTCTTGTAAGAACTTCCCTCTTTCATGATATTGTGATATCTTGATTCTTGGTTGTAACCTTTTATCTTGATCAAACCCTTACTTATCGTAATATGCTTGCTTGCTTGGTTGTAACCATATCTTTTGTATTCATCATGTGTGAATATTTATGCCTTATTGAATTATTCCCCAAGTGATGGAACTCTTTAGTTCCCATCCAAGTCGCCCCCCTTCCATCCTTCCAAAGGAAAGTATCCCTATTGACCTTTGGGTCATAGATAGCTCATTACCCTTCCTTGACTTTGTGAAGTCATTTTGAACCATAACTTAGTTGAGTTAAACCTACTAGCCATTAAACTTTGCTTAAGTCTAAAAGTCTATCCCTTGTTAGGAGTGCTCTTTCAATTAAAACTTAGGATATAGTTTGGTTAACTCTATGTAAGAATCATGGAAATGATTACTTACTCCCCTTTCTTGAGTGTTTAACATAGATCTAGAGAGTTTTGTGAAACTATACACAAGCATGGATATGTTTGTTCCCCTTTGAACCTTGATCATAATCAAGTGTTCTTCATCCCTAGTGAGGTGAACTACGATTGCTTTGATTCTATCCTAGTAAGGATACGTAGGCAGAGGACACGATTTCTTTCCGAGCAAACTTAGAAACTATCTTTAGGTCATAACCTTCACCTTTTTACCCAATTCTAAACCATAGCAAACATTTAGCAAACTTAGCATGCAAACAAACAAAAGGTTTCTGTAGAGTACTACAGATGTTTAGGATGTGAAATACCTACCCTAGGCATAACCAACCCTCGATCCCCGAATCTCTTAGCATTGTTGTTACATCACGCAAAAGGTTTTTTCTTTCTTTAGACCTTTCCTTTGGATAAATTAAAGTCTGGTTGTGAATTTAAGAATTAAAGATTCAAGTTAATCAATAGCTTGGTATCACGATTCTCACCGCAGCAGTATTCAAATAGGAATGAACGCGTAGAATATTAATATTATAGTAATCGATGATAGTAGGAACCGAATCGGTAGATTGACTTATTTCATAATCACTTTTTCACAACAACTTATTTTAATAATCATTTTTTTCCTGAATCAGAAACCAAACCAACCCCCCCATTTCGATTTCGGTAATCACAAACAAGAATCCTTGAGACGATATCCGAGTTTAATTGTCGCTGTATTATGTTTTTATAAAAACACTCGTTTTGATCCCCGCGCGACAGCGGATCAATGGGGCATCCAGTTGAAGCGTGCAAAGATTTGAGTTGAAGTTGCAAAGCTTGTTGGAGCCGCTGAAACCTCAAAAAGGTAAGTCAAATGCTAACGTCTCGACTCTTGAGGCAAAATAAAAAGGACCTATGAGGCCTATCAAGATTCCGTATCACAAGGAATAAGTAAACAATAATGGAGGTGTTCCCTTGTTTGGACCTGGAATTTGAAGTTGCTGAATTTATTGCTCCAAAGCTGGTTGTATTTTGATTGTTTTAGTATTTTGAGTTGTATTTCCCTTGCTTTCTTTACTTTCATGTATGCTTGTAAGCTTTGTTGTTTGTTGAATTGGCAAGATTAGTGAAGTGTTTATGCATCTTTTAAATCAATCCATTCGTATTCACTCTTTCTCACTTCCTTTTATTGTCATAGAAAAAAGAGCAAAAATATTTATCTTTTCTCCATCCACTTATCTTTATCAAACTGTTGTTTAAACAAAGATTAGGGAGGATAACCTTTATTTCCTCACTTCCAAAAATCAAATCCAACACTTATCTTTTCCTCTCTAAGATACAAAACAAACCCAACATTTCAAAAATTGAAAAACTTTACCCTTTGTGTTCTCATGGAAGATCCAAAACAAGATACTCAAATGAAAATTGAAGAAGAAAAACAACCACCTATTTTAGTTGTGTCACAGAAGATGGAAGAGAAATTGGCAAGGAAATGGTGTTGTTGTAATTTCCAATCTTCAATTTTCTTTTAGTATTTTGGAGAAGAAAATGAAAGATGAAGAAAATATGGATGAACATGTAAACGGAAGATGTAACCCATGAACCCTAGAGTGTTTTTAACACAGAAGTTGAATATTGAACATACCATTTGTTTACCTGGCATGTCATCTCATTCATAATTAACATTTGTCACACAAACTAACGGTAGGGACCAAGTGATTTAACGAAACTAAAGTTAATGGATCATTATGTAAGATTTTTTAGTTCGAGAACCAAAGCGAAACTTCGCTGAAAGTTAAGGGACCTAAGAACTAATTATGCTATAATAGTATTTCAACTTTTCTTCATAGAAAAACTTCATCATTATTTGAAAGCAAGGATCCAATTCAAAACTAATCACATAAACATTTTTCTAGTTTAAAATTGTGCACTATAAAATTTCATGTCAATTTTTGAAATGCAGGGTTGGGGATTGATTGTGATGCCTTCTGCACCTCTAAAAGAAGATCCTTATTTCTAACTATCAGCACCAAGAAATAAAAGTAGAAGTGTACTAATTTTTTTTCTTTTTCCAATGTTTGGTGATACATAATTCTGGCCTATTATTTCTTTTTCTTTGTTTGCATCTGTAAATAAACGCTTCTGTAGATGGGAGAGAGTGAAATAACAATCATACTGATACCACTATAGGTAAAAATGTAAAATAAATAATGCTTTGCAATGGAGAGTTTATTAATACTAGAATACAGTTTTCCATAATCTATCACCAAGTTTGATAAGTAAAACATCTCTAAAAAACTACAGCTAATGACGAATTCATCAAAAGAAAATAAGACTTACAACATGCGAAATAAAAACATATATTCTACAAAATTCTTGGCCAGCACATACAGAAACATTAGCAATTGGATGATTGTAATTACTGTTGGCCAATAAGCTAACTCGATTCCCACAAATAAATAAATAGCTCTATACAGAGTATTGATTTGAGATATATATATTCAGGAGCAAAAAGGCTAAAATAAGATGAATTCAAAGTTCACTTTCATTGATTGTTGATGTTGTTGTTTTGTTTGTTGCGATTTTCTTCTGTAATTTTTTGAAATTCTTTCTCACTAGCTGCAATTATGCGCTTGACAATGTCATATGAGGTAAGCTTGATGCTGAAGAGAGAAACAATGGTGAGTAATGAACTAATACAAAGAAAGCATAATAATGTAGTTAAAAGGTAGCACAATCAATACATCCTTACTTTTCATTAGAAAGTGAATCCCTCATGTAAAGAAGCCAAATCCAAATAATTTTTTTTGAATAGAAATAAAGGGTAACATGCAGTAACAAAGAGAGAGGAAAAATGGTAAAACTATACAAGGGACTAGTGTTAGAAGCACACAATTATGAACATGTTTGGAAAACTGTTAAAATATACAATCATCTATTTGAAGCAAAAGGAACTCCTTTGTTCATTTCTCCTTCTATCTTCAATTTTCAAATCTTTCGACTTTAAAAATTCTTTGGATTTCACCTCCGTCTGAAATTCATCCAAAGTAATAGTATTTTTCTTATCATAAAGAAGGACATCCTTAAAGTGCTCAAAGGATCTGGGTAATGAACTCAACAGGAGCAAAGCCTTATCCTCATCATCAATTTTCACTTCAATATTCTCAAGATCATCGATAATCTTGTGAAATTCTATGAGCTGCTAAACTATGGATTTGTTCTCCACCATTCAGAATGAATAGAGTTGTTGTTTTAGATAAAACCTATGAGGCAAAGACTTTGTCATATACAATGATTCAAGTTTTTCCCACATAGAAACCACAGCTTGCTCCCTGGCGACTTCTCTTAGAACTTTATCCCCGACGCACAAGATAATGGCACTTCTGACCTTATCCACCATCTCGGTCTTCTGTACCTGTGTAAGCCCTGCAGACATCAATGCTTCACTCTTCAAAGCATCAATACACTTCGCTTGAATTAAAATTGCTTGCATCTTAATATTCCACAACCCGATAATATAACAGAATAAGACAAGAAAAAACCGAAGGTTTGTTTATCCAGTTCAATCAAATAATCTACTCTAGGGGAGAAAGCAACTCTCGAATTCACTATACTCAGAAAGTTGTTACAAGAGATTACAGATGAGCTACAAGAAAATAGCTTTCACCTTCATGTTCCCAAGAACAACCCTGAAAGCGCCCAAGAACAACCCTATTTTCTACCCAAGTATTTCCCCATCTCTCCAACTCTCAATATATGAATCACTTAAACCCATGGTGTAATCCAAGATTTTCTTTATGCATAACTGAAATCTTATGTTATACCTTTAAACTCTTGCTCTCCATTGTTAGTTTAAAACTCTAAGATTGTCACACACCAAGCATATAAGAGATACATATTTATAATAGTAAATATCCAACAAACAAAGCCCAAAATCACATGGATCCATCGACCGAATCGAAAAAAAGCCCGAAAACTCAAAAACAATATTCACCGTACAGACGCTACTATTCATCCGTATGGATAACACTATTCATCGTACAAACGATATTATTCACCGACCAATTTGTTTTTATTTTTCGTCCGACTTTTTCAAACTTCCGATTTTTGCGGTAAATGCAATCTCCAAAATATATTTTCTTTCTCTTCATCAAAAAAGATTTTAAGGCACATTTACAACAAAATATTTATCCCCATAAAGGACTCCCTTAATCTCTTGGCATGTTATAGTCTAAGGACATGCATTATCAGTAACAGGAATACTTGTGTTTCATAGTTCCACAATTATCTCTAATTCAAGTCAACTATAATATCTAGTTCAAATCCTAAGCCTATTACACTTTAATTTCATAAGGTAGACCATAATTTCTTTTCAAATTAATGACCAAACAATAAAACACATTAAAAACATATACCAGATAAACATTATAATAGTAATTAGTTAATTGAAAAATGTCATTCAAGGGTACAAGGTTATTTTCAAAATATGTTATACGTCTTTAACAATTGAGAGACTTAGCTACTCATGATCAAATAGAATAGAAAAATAAAATAATAAAAAAATTGCACATAACAAGTTGGTGGGAGAAAGTCTAACTCTAGAGTTGAATGGTGCCTACTTTATTCACCTCCATTACAATTTAAATTGGATCTAACTCAATGTTAAAAAATTAACTTGTAAGGTGAGGGTTGTACCCAAGTAATAAACATAACACAAGGCATATCTCTAAGATAGAAATGCGTGACTAAATTCTCCCTTTTAAACCAAACATAATATAGGTGTTGGAGGTAGCAACGAAGAATTAGGTGACTAAGGGAGAATCGTAATGATGGCGGAATTTCTAACACACCACCTCAAGATTGGGTCTCAATGGTCTTGAATCATGGACGATGCGCAAATCCCAATAAGTGATCTAGTATAGATTTTAATACCATTTAGAATTTGGATTGGGCATACCTTAATTCTACAAAAATGACTTGTAAGGTGAGATTTGTCCCCACTTATAAATACAATAGAAGCCATACACAACACAATGTAGGTGTTGAAGGATGCTATGAAGGAGGCACAAATGTTGCAATTAGGCAACTAGAGAAGGATTGCAATGGCCGTGGAATTTCCAACAGCCTCCATTGATGCTCTTCTCTCTATTCTCATATTCTTTTCTTCAAAATACTAGTAAGATACCTATGCTCCCACACTGGTAAAATTATTTTAATACGATATAGAATATATTTAAATGTATATGTAAATTTGATACGATATAAAATGTATTTATATACATATTTAAATTTGAAATTAGCTATAAATTTTAAAATCAACAATGGTTATGTAAATTCAATTAAATTAAAATATAAAGAAAAAAAGGGATTCATGAGATGAAAAAAAAGAATATTTAATATGTAAAAATAAAGATTTTAACTTTTAATTAATATAATTGTTGATTAAAATAAAATATGTATCGTGTTTATAGTGATCTGTGAAATAAAAAGTGTATTTGATACTGTTGTGAATCTTGTTGTGAATTACGACAAAATTCAATATCAATTTGTGAGGCAAAGAACAATAGCAACCAAAATAAATGGTCTAAAGCAATAATAATCCATACACAGGTAATATAACAGAATAAGACAAGAAAAAACCAAAGGTTTGTTTACCCAGTTCGATCAAACGGTCTACTCTGGGGGAGAAAACAGCTTTCCAATTCACTATACTCAGAAAGTTGTCACAAGAGATTACAAATGAGTTACAAGAAAATAGTCTTCGCCTTCAGGTTCCCAAGAACAATCCTGAAGGCGCCCAAGAACAACCCTATTTTCTACCCAAGTGTTTCCCTACCTATCCAACTTTCAAAATATGAATCACTCAAACCCAATATGTAATCCAAGGTTTTCTTTGCACATAACTGAAACCCTATGATATACCTTTAAACCATTGGTCTCCCTTGTTGGTGAAAACTCTAAGATTGTCACACACCAAACATATAAGAGATACATATTTATAATAGCAAATATCCAACAAACAAAACCCAAAATCACATGGATCCATGAACCGAATCGAAAAAATCCTAAAAACTCGAAAACACTATTCACCGCACGGACGTTACTATTCATCCGTACAGATATCACTATTCATCATACAGAGGATACTATTCACCGCCCGAATTTTTTTCCTTGACTTTTTGTCCGATTTTTGCGGTAAACATAATCTTCAAAATATGTTTTCTTTCTCTTCATCAACAAAGGTTTTAAGGCACATTTACAATAATATCCACCTTGACTTTAAATCATGTTGATACCAATTTAACAATCAATAACATTGTTGTTCTCTACCAAGTTGAAACTTTAATCAATAACTTTGATCAAATTCAAGCAACCCTTGAATCTTGATCTCACAACTTGCATCTACTCATTCTCAATTACCCTTTTCTACCTAGGCAATTTAACAAGCCTACAAGTATGATTTTTCAACCACCCTTGACTCCACCTATTTTCAAATGCCTCCCTGAAGGTTTTTCTTCTTTTATTTTGCAGTCCTTCAGCCACATTAAAAACATAATATCCAAGGCTAGCATAACCGTCCCTTTGAGATGCTACGATAACCCTCCCTACCATATCATGAGTCAAATGAATCAGAGATCTCTGTAATCGCTCCCTCATTATTGCTAGCATCCATAGTAAAAAACTGCAGCTCAAACTGATTTTTCTCCGTTATAGTTTCTCCCAGGTTTCTCCCTTGGTTTTCACTATTCTTCTTCTGAAGAAATTCTCTACCAACCAAGTAAGCTGTTTTAATCTCAGCTCTTCCCCAAAAACTCAATAACAACTCAACGGTAACATGAATTTTTATCCCTTGATTTTTGCAAATTTCATTATACTCCACTGAAACTTTCTCAAGGCATTCATAATGCCTTAAACTCAAATCCCATAGCTCTTCCTTGTCATGAATGCTCCACTAGTTAATGATGAATGAATAATGACATTTGAACCTTCTAAAATATATATACCATATATTTTAGACCCTTTAGCAATAATCAATTCATCACGCGAAATATTCAACACTCCACGTTCAACTCTAGTACAATAGCCTAGATCAACAAACATACTTATAGATAACAAATTTCGCTTGAGTTCTGGAACATACCTCACATTGTGAATAAGAAGTTCAGGATCATTAGACATTTTAAATCTAACCGTACCAATACCATGAACCTTGCATGCCTTATTATTACCAAGGCGAACTAATCCACCTTGCACCATCTTCAAAGTTTCAAAGTATTCTATTCTTTGACACATGTGATAAGAGCAACCTAAGTCAATGACCCAACTATCCTCAATTTCCAAACTCGATACTACTAGTGTTTTGCCATCTTCATAACTTTCCTCACCCAATGCAACTACAGCTTGAACAGAATCTTCATTGACTTTTCTTTCAGGACAATCCCTTTTAAAGTGATCGATTTTCTGAAAATTAAAACATTTTACCTTTGACTTGTCAAACCTCTTTGATTTGGACATCCCTTTACGATCACCTCCTCCTCTTGACATATTTAAGTCTGCACCACTATCTTCAATCTTTAAATTTTTTTACTTTGAAAATCCTTTGGATTTCACCGCTGTCTGGACTTCATCCAAAGTAATAGTACCTTACTTACCATAAACAAGGGCATCCTTAAAATGCTCAAAGGATTTGGGTAATAAAATCAACAGGAGCAAAGCCTTGTCCTCATCATCAATCTTCACTTCAATATTCTCAAGGTCATCGATAATCTTGTGAAATTCTGTGAGCTGCTCAACTATGGATTTGTTATCCACCATTCAGAATGAATAAAATTTTTGTTTCAGATACAACATGTGAGTCAAAGACTTTGTCATATATAATAATTCGAGTTTTACCCACATAACAACTGCAATTTGCTCCTTGGCGACTTCTCTTAGAAATTTATCCCAGAGGCACAAGATAATGGTACCCCTGGCCTTATCCACCATCTTAGTCTTTTGTACCTGTGTAAGCCCTGCAGGCATCAATGCTTCACTCTTCAAAGCATCGATACACTTCTCTTGAATTAAAATTGCTTGCATCTTAATTTTCCAAAACCCGAAGTTGTTGTTACCGGAAAATTTCTCGATCTGCCATCTACTAACCATGGTGCTCACTTGTTAACAATATTTTTTGCTCCATGCTCACCGCACCACTTGTTGTGAATCTTGTTGTGAATTACAGCAAAATTCAATATCAATTTGTGAGGCAAACAACAATAGCAACCAAAATAAATAGTCTAAAGCAATAATAATCCATACATAAATAATATAACAGAATAAAGCAAGAAAAAGCCGAAAGTTTATTTACCCAGTTCGATCAAACGATCTACTCTATGGGAGAGAGCAGCTCTTCAATGACTATACTCAAAAAGTTGTTACAAGAGATTACAAATGAGTTACAAGAAAATAGCCTCCGCCTTCAGGTTTCCAAGAACAACCCTGAAGGCACTCAAGAACAACCCTATTTTCTACCCAAGTGTTTCTCAACCTCTCCAACTCTCAATGTATGAATCACTCAAATCTAAGGTGTAATATAAGGTTTTCTTTGTGCATAGCTGAAACCCTATGATATACCTTTAAACCCTTGGTATCCCTTATTGGTGAAAACTCTAAGATTGTCACACACCAAGCGTATAAGAGATACATATTTATAATAGCAAATACCCAACAAATAAAGCCCAAAATCACATGGATTCATGGACCGAATAAAAAAATCCCGAAAACTCGAAAATATTATTCACCGTACGGAAAACACTATTCACCGTACATGACATCACTATTCATCCGTACAGATAGCATTATTCACCGTACGGATGACACTATTCACCATCCGATTTTTCTCTCTCGACTTTTCGTCTGACTTTCTAAAACTTCCGATTTTCACGGTAAATGCAATCTCCAAAATATGTTTTCTTTCTCTTCATCAACAAAGGTTTGAAGACACATTTACAACAGATACAATATAAAATGTATTTATATGTAGATGTAAAATTTAAATTAATTATTTAATTGTAAAATGAAAAATAACTATACAATTTAAATAGTATTAAATAATGATGCAAAAAGAAAAAAAATGACTCATAAATGAGGAAAGACAAAAAAGAAAGCTTTGATACGATAGTGACCCGTGAGATAAAAAAATTATTTCATGTGATATAAATACATTTAGATACAAATACAAAATTTAACATGATTTATTAATTGTAAAATAAACAATAATCATACAAATTTAATTGTATTAAATAATTAAAAAAAACATGAGATGAAAAAAAGAAGAAAAAAAATTAGAATTAAGGGTTTTTTCTCTTAAATTAAGATAATGGTTAATTAAAATAAAATAGATATTATATTGGTAATGATCCTGAGATAAATATATAATATTATTTTATTAAAATTAAAAAATAAATTATTAATATTTTTAGTGGTAATAAATAAATAAATAAAATTAAAATGAAAGTGAAAAAATGTGAAAAAAATTTAAAATTTAAATGAAGAGAAAAAATAAGTACACAAAAAAAATTGGCATTTAACATGTAAACGGAAGAATGATTAAGAATTAATTGAGACATTTATTAGTTATCGATTTATCCATAATAATAAAGAATCATCAATCACCTAAGAGCATCTCCAATGGTGCAACCCATTTTTGGGTTCTTTGTGGGACCCACTCTTTTAAAGCAACTCATTCAATTTTCACTCCAATGGTGCAACTTCAAAGAACCCATATTAGGTCCCACCACTTTATTTAAAATATATTATTTATATTAAATTTATTTTATTTAAAATTATAATTTAAATATTTAAATTTTAATTAATATAAATACAAATTAAATAAAGCCTATATTTATAATAAATAAAAAAGTTAAAAAAAAAAAAATAAAGCCTATTTATAACAAAGCCTATATTTATGTTAAAGAGCAAATAAAAAGGAGAGAAAATAGGAATGATATAAAATTTTTCCAACAAACCTATATTTATAATAAATAAAAAAGTTTTAAAAAAAAATAAAGCCTTTGCACAACGGCTAAATGATTATTTTAATAATAAATCAAATTAAGAACCGTTGCTTATGTTTGTCACGTTCTCCAGCTAGAATAACATTTTGTTGACATTTTCAATACCAAGCTGGCAAAACAATTTGAAAAACCACCGTTAGAGTTGGTCTAAGAAGATAGATGCTTTTGATGACTCTAACAAAACCAAGTTATGGGATCTTGATGCCACATATCATAATGTGCAAATAGAACATGAGGTGGTTCCTCAAGTAGCTGAGGAAGCACTTGATCAAAAGCCTCGTAGGCCTACACTTGACAACAAATGATCAACATTTTTGAACTCTTTTGGAGGAGTATGATTGTGAAAGTGTGATAGCATTGACTGTCTTATTGGCGTTACATGATCTAAAATGGAGTGGTTATCTGGTATATGAGAATCTCTTTTAAAAATTCAGGGCACAATTTTAAAATTCCAATTTGTGTTAGATGAAAACTGAATTAGATCCATTTTATGACCAAAACAAAAAATCGGTATCCATTTCTCAAAACCAATGATGATCCATAAAACCGGATGAGAATGATATTAATGAATGGAAAATATTAAATTGTCTTAAGGCTAATTTCAATTCTTACAAATGATTTGACATATTCACAATACATACACATACATTGTGCATTACTTAAAAACATTTAACTACTCCTCATTTTAGAAACTATATTATATTTTTCTTGTATAACATTTTTATTTAATTAACTTAATTAAATATATTTTTAATTTATAAATCATATTTTGACTTCAATATATTTTTTTTGTCTAATAATCTAATGACTAAAATTCATATTTTAAAGATAAACAAACGAGATGTCGCAGATTTGAATTTACGCGCATCTAATATCCCGCACAACTTTCAATTAAATTGGTTTAACGAGACGACTTAAATATATTTTCCATTCGTATAAAATTACTCATAAATTTTGGCTAAATTGTATTTTCGTCCTTTAATTTATTTATAATTTTTTCTTTGTTCCCTTCAATTTTTTGTTTTATTTTAGTAAGTTAACTTAGTCTTTTAACTTTTTTTTTTTATTGTATTTTGATTTCTTATATTATAAACATTAAACAAATTAATTTTCAATCTTAGTTATTAAAGAACTAGATTGCAATATTATAAAAATATCAAACTTTTGTAAATTAAATTAAAATTTAATTAGTATGTATCGTTAGGGTAAAAGATTTTACACATTTAATTTATCATCTCAATCAAATTTTTATTAATGTTTGACTTTTGTCTTAATTATTTATAAAAATAATATTCACTATATTTTTACCTTAAATCACTTTAGTTTTTGACATATGTTAAAAAAATTATTAATGTTTTCTAATTTTGTATACATATTATAGAATATTTCAATATTATAATTTTTTAAAGTGATATTCAAAATTTCTTCTTTCAAAATATATCTGATTAATCATTATGATTTGATGATGAAATATCTAAATTATAGTTATTTCATGAACCAAAAATATATATGAAAAAATTCAAAAAAATTTATGAAAATAAAAAATTTCCAATTTTAAAATATAAAAAAATCAAATTCATTTTTTTCCCTCTCAAATAAAATCATTATACGTGTCTCTATTATAAGTGTATTTTTTATATCCCTCATTCCCTAATTCTCTTTCTCTTAAACAAAAATCCATTTAATTGGGAGTTACACTTTTAAAAGAGAAATTTTTTCTAAAAAAAAATTGGACTAATGCATTGAAATTGAAAATGTCATTGTGCATTGGAATACAACCATTCATTGAAATATAAAAATGGTAGAAAAAAGAGAAGGATTAGGAATATTTTAGAAAGGTAAAAATTAATTTTACATTTAAATTGTAAAACGACTTATATTTCGACACAAATTTTTTTCCTAAAATGATTTATAAAAAAAATGGAGGAAGTATGATACACCGACAATGTAAAAATTTTGCACTAACAATATATAACAATTAATATCATTAAAATATAAAGAAAATAAAAGAGAGATTAATTATTATACAGTATAAATAGTTTTACACAGTCAATTGATCACCATCATCCGTTTATATTACTTTATAGGTAGTTAAAATAAAAGTCAAATTCTTCCTAACATCTAACGTTTATGATTAAGTGATTGTGTAAAAAAAAATTAAACTAACAATATATTTCTATTAAAGAGAGAATGCTTAAGGTGCCAAGGTTATGGGTACCTCTAAAATTATGGGTAGTTAGGTTCTACGTACCAAGAATGCTCAAGGTAGACGAAATTGTTGAACAATTCAAATAGTTCGTCATGGCCGAAGCTAAAGAGAGTGGGGCATGTTATTTTAGAAGCTCACTGGAGAGATAATCACGAACTTAAAGCCATTATTTATCAAGGCTTTAATTAATGAAAAAAATCAAGTCAAGTCTTCATGGATGAAAATTTATTCTTAAATGTTGTGTCAGTCTAACGGTTTGAAACATGGAGGACTTGATCCTAACTAACATAAAGATGGTTAACTTCATGAACGTAACACATAACTCACCTAGGGTACTTATTTCCGATATGGTGGTGGGTCAAATGGAGGAGAGGTGTGCCTTGTTTGTGATAGGTAGAAATCCTTTTTACTATGCTATCTTTGTTGAAATGTATATCATTGTGTCGAAGCAGTATAACTCGACATAAATAAAGATTAGTCAAAATTAGCCTAATGTGTGTGTCGAGTTGTTTAGATGTCAAAGTGTCGAATCAGGTTGCTTGACACAAAATTTTGAATTAGACCAAAATAATAATTTTGGGCTTTATCAATTGTAAATAGAGGGAGTAACCCCTATTTTGTAAAAGAGAAAAAAAAAAAGAAAATCATATTATCTTGTAATCACTTGTAGTTGCAATATTAACAAGTTTTCCACAGTTTGTGGACGGAGATTCTGCAATTGAAATCATTCTCTTCTTCTTTTATTTTGTTAAACTCTATCTTTTTTCTTCTTCAATTAACAATTGCTGCGCGTAGTCTTTCTTACAATCAAGGGGTAATTGTTTCGCTCAAGTGAAGAGTGAAGAACAAGGGTTTTGATCATGTTGATTGAATCTTGTTCATCAATATTGATTAGGAATTCTCAAAAGGTTTTGGGTTAATTCTAACATCTGGTATCTAGAGCTCCGGTTGTGATTCGTGGGAAGAAAATCACGATGGAGATGAATCATCCAAGCAGGCATTTTCCAGTGAGTCTTCCGATTTTCAAGAATAATAATTATGAGAATTGGTGCAAGCAGATGATGATGGTTTTCTGTTATCAAGATCTTTAGGATCTTGTGAAGGAAGGAGTAACACCGCTTGTAGAAAACACGATGGATCAAGAAAATGATGCATACAAAGAATTGAAGAAGAAAGATTATAAAGCTCTATTTATAATTCATCAATGTGTTGATCTAGAAAATTTTGAAAAGGTTAGTGATGTAGAATCGGCGAAAAAAGCATGGGGAATCTTGGAGAAATCGTTTGGAGGTGCGGAGAAGGTGAAAGAGGTGAGGTTACAAACTCACAAAAGGACGTATGAATTGTTTTAGATGGAAGAAAGTGAAAGCATAATCGATTTCTTCACTAGGATTACTAAATTGGTGAATCAAATCAAGGTATGTGGAGAAGTGTTAACATTAAGATCAGTTGTTGCAAATATCTTGAGGTCATTAGCTCCATAGTTCGACCACGTGCTAGTAGCCATAGAAGAGTCGAAAGATTTATCAAACATTGACAAAGGAAGAGCTTCAAAGGGCACTTGAGTCTCTCATGAACAAAGGATGGCTAAAAGAGCTATAGGAAAGTCGAAGACTGATATGGATTTGCATTCGCAATCAGTAAAAGAAAAGAAAGGAAAAGGAAGTTGGAATGGCAACAAAGGCAGATGAGGCTACAAAAATTCAATTGGTCAAAATCAGCAAGAAGGAAACTGGTCGAATCAGAGAAAACTCTAGAACTAAATCTACCAAAGAGGTGGTGCTGGAGGTAGAGTATGAGGTGGTGGTCGAAAACCTGACAAAAGTCACATTCAGTGTTACAATTGTTAGAAGTATGGTCACTATTTTAGTGATTGTCTAGAAAAGAAGTAGAATAAAAAAAACTGATGTAAAGTTGGCGAAACATGAAGAAGAAAAAGACGTTGATGATGGTTAGAACAAGAGATGAAGAAAGATTTCAGGACCAATGGTACATGGACTCGTGATGCTTATCACATATGATTGGTAGAAAAGATTAGTTTGTCAACATAAAGCCCTCAATGAAGAACATGGTGAAATTTGAAAATGACAATACTCTAGTAGCTGAAGGTATTTGTGATGTTCTGTTTATGAGGAAAGATGACAAGAGGTAAGTAATTTCCAATGTATTGTACATACTAGGCATGAGGGGTAATTTGGTTAGCATAGAGCAACTGGTCAAAAAGAACTATAAGGTGTCGATTGAAGCAAGATGATGAGAGCTCTTGACTCAAATGGAAGGTTGATCTTGAAGGCTCCAATGTCTCAGAATAAAACCTTCAAGATTAAACTTAATATGATGGAGCATAAGTGCGTTGCAACTGTAGTCAGGAGAGATGAATGGATATAGTATTATAGACTTGGCCATCTCAATTTCAAAGACATCAGAGATTTGAAGAGAAGAAATATGGTTTCAGGATTACCAAAAATTGAAATTCCGAGTGAAGTGTGTGTAGAATGTGTTCAGGCGAAACAACACAAAAATAGCTTCAGCAAGGATGCAGGAAGCAAGTCAAAGGTAACTCTTGAAGTCATATACTCTTATGTATGTGTTCCTATCCAGGTGGATTCAATTGGAGGTAACAAATACTTTGTCACGTTCATAGATGATTTCAGTCGAAAACTATGGACTTACCCGATCAACAAGAAAAGTGAAGTGATCGAGGTATTTTCCAAGTTTAAATCTATGGTCAAAAGATTAAGTGGTCAAAAGCTAAAGATTCTAAGGACTGATGATGGTGTAGAGTATGTGTCGAAAGATTTTGATGCATTATATGATAAAGAAGGGATTGTGCATGACGTGGTGCCACCCTACACTCCACATCATAATGGAACTGTAGAAAGGAAGAATAGAACCATCATGAATATGGTTAGAAGTATGTTGAAAGGAAAACATCTACCTAAAGAATTATGGGGAGAATCTATGTTGACTACAACATACATCTTGAACAGATGTCCAACGAAAAGGCTAGAAGGAATTACACCAGAAGAATGTTGGTCTGGTGTCAAGCCTAACCTAAGTAATTTGAAGATGTTTGGATATATAACATATAGACATGTGCCAAATCATTTGAGAAGAAAACTTGATGACAATTCGAGTCAAATGATCTTGATAAGATATCACTCAATTGGAGGATACAAGTTGTTCGACCCAATGAAAAAAAAGTTGTGATCAACAGAGATGTGATCATAGATGAGCTTAAAGAATGGGATTGAACTGAGATTGTTAAGAAGGATTCAGTGAGAATCTTATATGAAGAATCAGCTAATGAATTCGAAAGAGAATTAGACAAGAAGAAGTCAGAGGTGAGGCAGGCCCAAGCAGACCTCGACGAACAATACACATCACTGCAAGGTTGCAAGAATGTATGATTACATCAGATGATGTGGTCAAAGAAGAAGGTGAGCTGATACATTATGCTTTCTACGCAGATGTCAAACCAGTCAATGCAGCTGAGGCATTAAAAGATTCAAAGTGGGTGAAAGCAATGAATGAGGAACTAGAGTCCATCGAAGTTAACAATGTAACACCCCCTTCTATACCCCAAATAAATGCATATAAAACATTTAAGCATATACAAATTCATCAGAGTAAAAGTTTTAGAATAAGGTATAAAAGAAGAATGTCACAACTTTACCAATAAAACACTTTCACATTTTTGCTCTATAAAATATGTAACATTTTTCATAGTTTTAGAAATCACATTTCAACATTTAATTTAAGTGGAAGATAACATCATTTGATCAGTTCCAAAATATTAATTCAACTGCACATAAGTCATCCAGATTAATACATCATATCAGTTAGATTACAAAACCACATCAGCTGATACATCGCAATGTATCAAAAAAGAATGACTATACTAGTCTAACTACCCGGTGTTACATATCAGAGCAGCAGACTCAAAAGAATGAAGACTATTCTTCACAAAAGGACTCCAGCATCCTAATCTGCAATGCCTCATAGAGCATTATAAAACAGCAGAAGGGTGAGAAATATAACCATAATAATCAATGCATAAGATTATATATATACAGGTATCATATAATTGCATTCTACGTTTCCCACCACAAATTCATTTCATAGTTATATTTACCATATTCAACAAATATGAACATACCCAAACATATCCCTTCATACATATTCCCTAATCATCCAAAACCCATTATATTCACAAGCATATTTCATATATCCATGGCATTTATGCTATTATCACGTCATCAAAAAATGCACACATATCCACAATATGTTCCCATGCATTTCTCACAACTATTAACGATGCACACATATCCACGATATGTTCCCATGCATCCCTCACAATTATTAACGATGCACACATATCCACGATATGTTCCCATGCATCCCTCACAATTATTAACGATGCACACATATCCACGATATGTTCCCATGCATCCCTCACAATTATTAACGATGCACACATATCCACGATATGTTCCCATGCATCCCTCACAATTATTAACGATGCACACATATCCACGATATGTTCCCATGCATCCCTCACAATTATTAATGATGCACACATATCCACGATATGTTCCCATGCATCTCTCACATAATTGTATACCCATTAAGCATTCGCAAGTTCATTAGACAATACATATACATTCATCATTGTATTTCACATGTATTTCTATTTATCATAATTAATACGTATCGCACCTCAACTAGGATTCACGCCCGGAGGCTACCCACAGTACACATCATCACAATAGATCATATCTATATCATATCATAGAGGTATTAACCTATGCGAATCAATCAAACAATCACCACATGAGCAACACAGCAAAAGAAGAATGCTGTCACATTCGCCTTCATTCGCCTGGCGAACCCTCGCAGCGAACCTTCGTCTGGCCTTCGCCTGGCGAACTCTCTCAGCGAACACTCGCTAGGCTTCGCCTGGCGAAACTCCCCAGCGAGCCCAAGTCAGTAGCTACTGACTTCATTCGCCACCACTCGCCAGCACCTTCGCTGGGCGAACCTTCGCTATCCAACTTCGCCTGGCGAACTCGCCAGCGAAGTCCACTGGGACTTAATCATAATTATTCGCCAGTATTCGCTAGGCTTCGCCTGGCGAAGCTTCGCCTTCGCTCGCCTGGCGAGAGCCAGCGAATCTGCGCAGAACAGAATTTCATTCTGTCTTCTCCTTCACCATTCCACCATCAACCCTCTCTTACACATCCAAATCAGTATAAATAGCATCCATACATGTTACCCGACTATTCTACGGCATTATTGCTCAGTTTCAACCGATTAAATCATCATTCTACCGATTAATCCAACATTTGCCCTAATTGGAAAGTGATGAAAACTCTACCAAAACCCCAACCCAACATACATAACATCATACAATGATTAAATAGCAATGTTTCTCACCCTTACCTCGATTAATCGGAGCTTTGATGTTGGTTCTTGATGATTTCCACTTTTCCTCTTCTTCTCTTCTCTTTCTCTCCTTTCTTCTTCTTTCCTCTTTCTCTCCAAATGTTTTTCTCCCTTTTCTTTTTCTTTCTTCCACTATTATATATTTCCTTTTATTTTCTTTCCTCCCAATTTCCTTCTCAATTTTCTATCCATACCAATTAATAAAAATTAATTTCCAACATTAATAAAAATCCCACTAAATCAATTAATTACTACAATTAATTATTTAATGAAATTTGGTCTGTTACAACTCTCCCCCACTTTAGGAATTTTCGTCCTCGAAAATGTTACCTGATTCAAACAGTTCTGGATAAGACTCCTTCATCCGACTCTCAAGCTCCCAAGTAACATTTCCACCAGCCGGTCCTCCCCAAGCGACCTTCACTAAAGCAATCTCTTTACCTCGAAGCTGCTTCAATTTCCGATCCTCAATCCGCATTGGTGATGTCTCAACAGTCAGGTTATCTCTCACCTGCACATCATCTATTTGGACTACATGAGACGGATCCGCAATGTATTTCCTCAACTGAGATACATGGAATACGTCGTGAAGATTAGCAAGCGACGGTGGTAAAGCCACACGATAGGCCACTTCTCCTATCCTTTGCAAAATCTGATAAGGACCAATGAAACGCGGCGACAACTTGCGCGACTTCAGTGCCCTACCAACACCTGTCATCGGAGTGACCCGAAGAAACACATGATCTCCTTCTTGAAATTCAAGTGCCTTCCTCCTCTTGTCATAATAACTCTTCTGACGACTCTGAGTAATTCTCATCTTCTCTTGAATCATCTTGATCTTATCAGTGGTCTGTTGAACTAACTCGGGTCCAACAACAGAACTCTCTCCGGATTCGAACCAACACAATGGTGTCCTACACCGCCTACCATACAACGCCTCAAATGGTGCCATACCAATACTCGAATGGAAACTGTTGTTGTAGGTAAACTCAATCAAAGGCAAGTAGCTATCCCAAGCTCCTCCTTTTTCCAATACACAAGCTCTCAAAAGATCTTCAAGCGACTGAATCGTCCTCTCCGTCTGACCATCAGTCTGAGGATGATATGCTGAACTCAAACGCAACTTAGTACCCAAAACACTCTGCAGGCTCTCCCAAAATCTCGAAGTGAACCTCGGATCTCTATCCGAAACAATACTCGACGGAATACCATGCAAACACACAATCCTCTCAATATACAACTTAGCCAACTTCTCCAAAGGGTAATCCATACGCATAGGAATAAAGTGAGCAGATTTAGTCAATCTATCCACGATAACCCAAATAGCCTCAAAATTACTCGGCGTCCTCGGCAAACCCGATACAAAATCCATGGAGATACTATCCCATTTCCACTCAGGAATAAACAACGGCTTCATCAAACCCGATGGCTTCTGATGCTCAATCTTTGACTTCTGGCAAGTCAAACAAGAATATAAAAATTCCGTGATATCCTTCTTCATACTAGGACACCAAAATACTTTCCTCAAATCCTGATACATCTTAGTAGCACCCGGATGAATACTCAATCCGCTACGATGTCCTTCCTCAAGGATGCTCTTCTTAAGCTCAACCATGTTCGGAACACAAACTCGATCCCGACATCTCATAATACCATTCTCATCAATCCGAAAATCACCACCTTGACCTTGGTTGATTAAAGTCAACCGATCAACTAAGCTCAAATCCGATTTCTGTCCTTCTCGAATTTCGTCCAAAATACCACTCGTAAGCTTTAACATACCCAACTTGAATCCAAAAGAAGTTCTCTCACATACCAAACTTAAATCTCGAAATTGCTCGACCAATTCTAACTCTTTCACCATCAACGCCGACATATGCAATGATTTCCGACTCAATGCATCCGCTACTACATTCGCTTTACCCGGATGGTAATTCAAGCCAAAATCATAATCCTTCAAAAGTTCAAGCCATCTTCTTTGTCTCACATTCAATTCCTTTTGATCAAAGAGATATCTCAAACTCTTGTGGTCACTAAACACTTCAAATCTTGCGCCAAATAAATAATGCCTCCAAAGTTTCAACACGAACACAACGGCGGCCAACTCTAAGTCATGTGTCAGATAATTCTTCTCATGCACTTTGAGTTGTCTCGAAGCATAAGCTACAACTTAGTTATTCTGCATCAACACACCTCCTAAACCCATCAAAGAAGCATCACAATACACAACGAATGGTTCTTCTGGATTTGGCAGAATCAAAACAGGAGCTGTCGTCAACCTTCGCTTAAGTTCTTGAAAACTCGCTTCACACTTGGCGTCCCAAACAAAGGCTTGAACTTTCTTAGTCAACTGTGTCAACGGTAACGATAACTTAGCAAATCCTTCAATAAACTTCCGATAATAACCGGCTAAACCAAGAAAACTTCTGATCTCAAAAACTGACTTCGGAGTCTCCCATTGCGACACCGCTTCAATCTTCGACAGATCGACCGCAATACCACTACTAGAAATCACATGCCCAAGGAAACTAACTTCCTTCAACCAAAATTCACACTTAGAAAGCTTCGCGAACAACTGCTTCTCTCTCAGCACAGATAACACAATCTTCAGATGCTCGGCATGCTCTCCTTCGCTCTTCGAATAAACCAAGATGTCGTCGATAAATACAACCACAAATTTATCCAAATAAGGATGGAAAATCCTATTCATGTACTCCATAAATACACCTGGTGCATTAGTCACACCAAATGGCATCACGGAATACTCATAGTGTCCATACCTCGTTCTAAAAGCAGTCTTCTGAATATCCTCAGCTTTCACGCGAATCTGATGATACCCAGATCTTAAATCGATCTTGCTGAACACGCTTGCACCAACCAACTGATCCATCAGATCATCAATCCTTGGAAGTGGATACTTATTCTTAATAGTCACCTTGTTCAACTGTCTGTAATCCACACAGAGCCTCATAGAACCCTCTTTCTTCTTAACCAACAACACCGGTGCACCCCACGGTGACACGCTCGGACGAATAAACCTCTTTTCAAGCAAATCCTCAAGTTGACTCTTCAACTCTTTTAACTCCGAGGCCGACATACGATATGGAGCCATCGATATCGGACTAGTTCCAGGAATTAAATCTATCGAAAACTCCACTTCTCGCTCCGGCGGTAAATCCTTTATCTCATCAGGGAATACTTCCGGAAAGTCTCTAACAATGGGCAAGGCATCGATCTCTTCACTTTCACTAGTCCTCAAAGTTGCCATAAGCATAAATACCTTAGCCCCATCTTGTACCGATTCCTTCACTTGTTTCCTCGTCATAAACAAATCCCTTTCAACATCCGAATCGGGAAAAATAACCGTTTTGTCAAAACAGTTAATATACACACGATTGAATTTTAACCAATTCATTCCAAGAATGACATCCAGTTGATCTAAATGAAGACACACTAAATCAATCCCAAAATATCTACCGAAAATACTCAACGGGAAATTCAAGCAAACATACGGTGTAGTTACCGAACCCATAGCAGGAGTATCAATAACCATACCGCCACCAATCACAGACAACTCAAGATTCAACCTTCTAACACAATCCAAAGAAATAAAAGAATGCGTAGCTCCGGTATCAATCATAGCGATCAAAGGTATACCCTTAATAAAACACGTACCTCTGATCAAGCGATCGTCACTAGCAGTCTCAGATCCAGATAGAGCGAACACTTTCCCGCTCCCTTGATTCTTCTTCGGCTTATCGCATTTGGTACTAATGTGTCCTTGCTCGCCACAGTTGTAGCAAGTCACATTTGCACTGCTTCTGCATTCAAGGGCTTTGTGGCCTGGCTTGCCACACTTAAAACACGCCTTCTCAACACTCTTGCATTCCGAAGCACGGTGTCCCTCTTCACCGCACCTATAACACTTCATCGGAGTAGAAACTCCCCCACTTGGCCTCTTGCCATAACCCATTCTCTGCTTCCCTTTGTTTGCAGGAGTCACATAAGGTTTTCCTCTGAACTGACCTTTTCCTTTCTTATCACTTAAACTCTTGTAGTGGCTAGACCGAGCCCTACTGTCTTCATCATAGATTCTGCTCTTGTTAACCAACTCAGAAAACCGTCTAATTTCCTGGTACCCAATAGCTTGTCTAATCTCGGGTCTCAAACCGTTTACAAACTTGAGGCACTTAGACCTCTCAGCATTACCAGTATTATAGTGAGGACAAAATTTGATCAACTCCTCAAATTTCGCGGCATACTCAGCAACCGTCGAATTACCTTTCTTCAACTCAAGAAATTCGATCTCTTTCTTTCCTCGCACATCCTCTGGAAAATACCTCTCCAGAAAGGTTTCTCTAAACAAATCCCACGTAATCACAATATCATCTTCCTCAAATCTTTGGCGAGTGTTACCCCACCAATCTTCAGCTTCTTCTTCGAGCATATGAGTCCCAAACTGCACCTTCTGTGCATCCGAGCAATTCATAACTCGAAAAATATTTTCCACAGCTTTCAACCAAATTTGTGCCTTGTCCGGTTCATGAGTTCCCTTGAAGACCGGAGGGTTATTCTTTTGGAATTTCCCCAAAGCACGGAATCCATCATCAGCATGATTCCTCACATTCACATTGGCCGGATGATTCTGCCCAATTGCCCCCGCCAATCTCGTCAATGCCTCCGCAATCGCTTCATCGTTCCTCCCTGCAACCATCTTACTAATTCCAACAACAGAACTACGTAAGAACAACCAATATTGATAATGCAACACACGCATATCAATAACACACAGGAAGAAAACACTCTAACAACTTGGCCGGACGGACCGACCTGATCTGATACCACTATTGTAACACCCCTTTCTATACCCCAAATAAATGCATATAAAACATTTAAGCATATACAAATTCATCAGAGTAAAAGTTTTAGAATAAGGTATAAAAGAAGAATGTCATAACTTTACCAATAAAACACTTTCACATTTTTGCTCTATAAAATATGTAACATTTTTCATAGTTTTAGAAATCACATTTCAACATTTAATTTAAGCGGAAGATAACATCATTTGATCAGTTCCAAAATATTAATTCAACTGCACATAAGTCATCCAGATTAATACATCATATCAGTTAGATTACAAAACCACATCAGCTGATACATCGCAATGTATCAAAAAAGAATGACTATACTAGTCTAACTACCCGGTGTTACATATCAGAGCAGCAGACTCAAAAGAATGAAGACTATTCTTCACAAAAGGACTCCAGCATCCTAATTTGCAATGCCTCATAGAGCATTATAAAACAGCAGAAGGGTGAGAAATATAACCATAATAATCAATGCATAAGATTATATATATACAGGTATCATATAATTGCATTCTACGTTTCCCACCACAAATTCATTTCATAGTTATATTTACCATATTCAACAAATATGAACATACCCAAACATATCCCTTCATACATATTCCCTAATCATCCAAAACCCATTATATTCACAAGCATATTTCATATATCCATGACATTTATGCTATTATCACGTCATCAAACAATGCACACATATCCACGATATGTTCCCATGCATTTCTCACAACTATTAACGATGCACACATATCCACGATATGTTCCCATGCATTTCTCACAACTATTAATGATGCACACATATCCACGATATGTTCCCATGCATCCCTCACAATTATTAACGATGCACACATACCCACGATATGTTCCCATGCATCCCTCACAATTATTAACGATGCACACATATCCACGATATGTTCCCATGCATCCCTCACAATTATTAACGATGCACACATATCCACGATATGTTCCCATGCATCCCTCACAATTATTAACGATGCACACATATCCACGATATGTTCCCATGCATCTCTCACATAATTGTATACCCATTAAGCATTCGCAAGTTCATTAGACAATACATATACATTCATCATTGTATTTCACATGTATTTCTATTTATCATAATTAATACGCATCGCACCTCAACTAGGATTCACGCCCGGAGGCTACCCACAGTACACATCATCACAATAGATCATATCTATATCATATCATAGAGGTATTAACCTATGCGAATCAATCAAACAATCACCACATGAGCAACACAGCAAAAGAAGAATGCTGTCACATTCGCCTTCATTCGCCTGACGAACCCTCGCAGCGAACCTTCGCCTGGCCTTCGCCTGGCGAACTCTCTCAGCGAACACTCGCTAGGCTTCGCCTGGCGAAACTCCCCAGCGAGCCCAAGTCAGTAGCTACTGACTTCATTCGCCACCACTCGCCAGCACCTTCGCTGGGCAAACCTTCGCTATCCAACTTCGCCTGGCGAACTCGCCAGCGAAGTCCACTGGGACTTAATCATAATTATTCGCCAGTATTCGCTAGGCTTCGCCTGGCGAAGCTTCGCCTTCGCTCGCCTGGCGAGAGCCAGCGAACCTGCGCAGAACAGAATTTCATTCTGTCTTCTCCTTCACCATTCCACCATCAACCCTCTCTTACACATCCAAATCAGTATAAACAGCATCCATACATGTTACCCGACTATTCTACGGCATTATTGCTCAGTTTCAACCGATTAAATCATCATTCTACCGATTAATCCAACATTTGCCCTAATTGGAAAGTGATGAAAACTCTACCAAAACCCCAACCCAACATACATAACATCATACAATGATTAAATAGCAATGTTTCTCACCCTTACCTCGATTAATCGGAGCTTTGATGTTGGTTCTTGATGATTTCCACTTTTCCTCTTCTTCTCTTCTCTTTCTCTCCTTTCTTCTTCTTTCCTCTTTCTCTCCAAATGTTTTTCTCCCTTTTCTTTTTCTTTCTTCCACTATTATATATTTCCTTTTATTTTCTTTCCTCCCAATTTCCTTCTCAATTTTATATCCATACCAATTAATAAAAATTAATTTCCAACATTAATAAAAATCCCACTAAATCAATTAATTACTACAATTAATTATTTAATGAAATTTGGGCTGTTACAAACAACACTTAGTAACTTGTCGAATTACCTCAATGCAAGAAGGAAATTGATGTGAAATGGGTATACAAGGTGAAGTTGAATCCTAAAGGAGAAGTCACTCAACACAAGGCAAGACTTGTGGCGAAAGGATTTCTTCAGAAAGAAGGAATCGACTTCGACGAAGTTATTGCACCCGTTGCTAGGATCGAAACAATTAGGTTGGTTGTTGGTCTTGCAAACATGAACAATATGCACATATGTCAGATAGATGTGAAATGTGCATTCCTGAGTGGCTCCTTAGATGAAGAAATTTATGTCGCATAGCTAGCTGGGTTTATGAAACAAGGCGAAGAAAACAAGGTATACAGGCTGCATAAACCCCTGTATGGACTTAAGCAAGATCTAAGAGCTTGGAATAAGAAGATAGATAGCCTTCTAAGGGAGAAAGAATTTATGAAGTTCACAACTGAGCATGAAGTATATGTAAAGAGAAGCAATAATGAGTTGCATATACTATGTCTCTATGTCGATGACCTGTTAATAATAGAAAGTTTCAAGAAGGGGATCAAAGATTTCAAACATGACCTAAGTGAGGAGTTTTAAATGTCAGACTTGGGAAATCTCTCATATTTCCTTGGCATCGAACTCTACAAAAGTGGTAGAGGTTTGATGATGCACCAAAGAAGATATGCAGGCGAAATACTCAAGAGATTTGAGATGCAAGATTGCAATCCAACTTCGACTCCAGCTGAGCCAAGACTGCAACTGTCGAAAGGTTCAGATGAAGATGACGTTCACCCAACCCAATATAGAAGACTTATTGGGTCATTAAGATGCCTTTACCATACAAGGCCTGACTTAGCATACAATATAGGTATGGTGAGTAGATTCACGGAGAAGGCAAATGTATCACACTTAGCAACGAAAAAGAGGATATTGAGGTATTAGAAAGGAACTCTCGACTACGGCATTTTGTTTCTCACAGTTAATGAAGGAAAATAATGCAAGTTAGTAGGGTACACCGACTTAAGTTGGTGTAGTGATGCTGAGGATAGAAAATCCACAACTGGCTATGTGTTTATACTAGGTGGTGCACCAGTTGCTTGGAGTTTGAGAAAGGATCTAGTAGTGGCATTGTCGTCGTGCGAAGCATAATACATAGTTTCTTCTCTTTGTGTATGTCAAGAAAAATGGATGGTGAATCTGGTCGAAGAAATTACATTGAAGAGTCATGGAGAAATTACCATGAAGATCGACATCATGTCAACTATCAATCTGGAAACAAATCTGATAGCACATGGGAGAAGCAAGCACATCAAACTGAGGTTCCACTATCTTCAAGAGCAGGTAGCAGAAGGAAAGATGAACTTAGAATACTGCAGAATTGAGAATCAGATTACATATATCTTGACGAAAGGGATGCAAGTCGAAGTGTTCAAGAAGCTAAGGTCTATGATGAATATAGATAGCTTAGACACAATAAATTAAGTGGTGTGTTGAAATGTAATTCCTTGTGCCGAAGTAGTGTAGCTCGACAAAAACAAGAATTAGTCGAAATTAGCCTAACACGTGTGTCGAGTTATTTAGATGTCAAAGTGTCGAAGCAAGTTACTTTACATAGAATTTTGACTTAGACCAAAATAATAATTTTGGGCTTTCTCAATTATAAATAGAGGGAGTAACCCCTATTTTGTAAAAGAGAAGAAAAAAAAGAGGAAAGTGTATTATCTTGTAATCACTTGCAGTTGCAATATTAACAAGTTTTCCAGAGTTTGTGGGCAGCGATTCTGCAGTTGAAATCATTCTCTTCTTCCTTTATTTTGTTAAACTTTATCTTTTTTCTTACTTCTTCCATTAACAATTGTTGCGCATAATCTTTCTTGTAATCAAGCTGTAATTGTTTCACTCAAGTGAAGAGTGAAGAACAAGGGTTTTGATCAGGTTGATTGAATCTTGTTCATCAAGATTGATTAGTGTTGTGAATAGGATGCCTTGAAACAAAATATAAACGGTTTCTTTATATTCAACAAACACACAAAGGTTAGGGTTAACAAAGAAAACAAGCAAGAAGAACAAGAAAAAACAAAAAGGATTGGTTATAAACCGCTATTCTTTCCTTTATCTATCAAACAAGATTACAAGTATACAAGAATAACAAATAACCCCTCTCTCTTGAATTAGGATTTTATCTTCCTATTTTTCCTTATACAAGTTGAGAGACTAGCATGATATTTATAAGAAAACTAACACACTAACCTAATAGGCTTTTTAACAATTACCCATTACAAGCTAACTTAGGGTACAAGCTAACTTAAATAATTGGGCTTACGAGCAAGGCCCAACTCAACATGCTAACAAACCTAGCAATATTGACTAATGCATGTTCGAACAAACTTCGACTACAACACGCATTACTCGCGAACAAACTTCGACCATACAAGAGTTTGATCCAATATCTCACAAATCTCCATCTTGGATATAACTCTATAACATCAAGAAACTAGCTTTCTTCATGCAATTTTATCAACTGCATACAGTGGAAAAACTTGCAACTGGGCAACGTCTTGGTGATCATATCAGCAACATTATGATCTATCGAAACCTTCAACACTTGGACTTCTCCATGCTCGATTATCCCTCTAATGAAATGCAAACTCACATCAATATGCTTAGTTTGCTCATGATAGGCTGAATTCTTCGACAAGTGTATTGCACTTTGACTATCACATTTAACAGTGATAACTCGACCTTGAAGTTTCAGCTCCTTTGCAAACCCTTCAAGCCATAATGCTTCCTTCACAACTTCAGTTAGGACGATATATTCCACTTCAGTGGTTGATAAGGCAACGACCTTCTAAAGTGTAGCTTTCCAACTAATTGTTGTCCCAAACATAGTGAACACATATCCAGAAGTAGATTTTCTAGAATCCATACAACCTGCATAATTAGAGTCGACATATCCTTCAATTGCTGCTTTAGTATCTTCACCCAAGGCTCTATAAATTAGGACTCTATTAAGAGACCCATTTATGTATCTTAGAATCCACTTCAATGCTTGCCAGTGAGCCTTTCCAAGATTCGCCATGTACCTGTTTACAAGACTTACTGCATATGCTATGTCGGGTCTAGTACAGACTATATCATACATCAAAGAACCCACTATATTAGCATATGGAATGCTATTCATATAAGTTCTTTTGACATCAGTGTTGGGACGCTGATCTATACTCAGCTTGAATTGAGGGTTTGTCGGAGTCACAACAGGCTTTGAATTCGACATGCCATACTTTTCAAGAATCTTCTGTAGGTATGCCTATTGAGATAAGCATAATCCCGACTGCTTTCTATCTCTTCGAATGTTAATCCCAAGAATCATGGACGCAACTCTCATATCCTTCATGTCGAACTCCTTATTGAGTTCAGCCTTCACTTTTATTACATCTTCGACATTGTTGCTTGCTACTAGAATATCATCCACATAAAGCAACAGAATAACAAATGAATTACCAAGTTGAAGTCTGAAGTAAACACAATGGTCGAACTGACTTCTAATGAAACTTATGCGTGCCATGAACTTGTCGAATCTCCTATTACACTTTCGAGGAGATTGCTTCAACCCATATAAAGATCTATTTAGTTTGCACACATAATCTTCCTTCCCTTTTTCGACATGCCCTTCAGGTTGCCTCATAAGGATTGTTTCATCTAGATCACCATACAAGAACGCAATCTTCACATCCATCTAATCTAGTTCAAGGTTAAAATTTGCCACTATAGCAAGCAACATTCAAATGGATCTATACTTCACAACAGGAGAGAACGCATCATTAAAGTCGACACCTTCTTTCTGAGTGAACCCCCTAACGACCAATCTTGCCTTGTATCTCTTCTACGTCATTCCTTCAATCCCTTCCTTAACTTTGAATATCCATTTACAACTGAATAACCTGGCTCCAGCAGGTTTCTTGATCAGTTCCCAGGTGTTATTATCATGAAGAGATTTCATCTCATCATCCATGGCCTCCATCCATCTAGTCTTCTTTCATCTCCTCATAACTTCCTTATAGTCTCTAGGTTCTTCGTCTAGAACCTCACTTGCTGAGATTAAGGCATAAGCTATAAGATTTGCATACCCAAATCTCTGAGGTGGCTTGATGACTCTCCTCGACCTGTCTCTTGATAGTAGGTAGTCATTATCAGTCTCCTCATCTTCGAAACCATCTTCTGCATCTTCTTCGACTTCATCTGGGATATGCAACTCAACATCTACATGCTCCACCTCAACAGGAATCTCTCCCTATTCCAGCTCTTCGTCAGCATCATCAGTTTTCTTGAAAGCCATCTCTGCTTCATTGAAAACTACATCTCGACTGGTGATACACCTCCTGTGACCTGGATCTAGGCACCATAGCCTATAAGCTTTGAATCCTTCAGGGTATCCCATAAACATGCATTTCAGAGCTCTAGGTTCGACCTTGTCTTGTCTAATATGAGCATAGGCCACACAACTAAATACTCTCAATTTATCAAGACTAGGTGGATGTCTCTGCCAAACTTCTTCAGGTGTCTTCATTCCCAAGGCAGTCGAGGGACATCTATGTATCAGATAGGCTACTGTCAAAATAGCCTCCGCCCAAAACACCTTCTTCAATCCAGTACTAACCAACATGCATCTAACCCTTTCAAGGATTGTTCGATTAAATCTCTCATCTAAACCATTTTGTTGAGGAGTATCTGCTACAGTCTTATGCCTTGAAATCCCAGACTCAACACAGTACCTGTCGAACGCTTCATTGCAAAACTTAAGGCCATTGTTGGTTCTCAACCTCTTAACCTTTCTGCCATTTTTAGTTTCGACTAGAACCTTCCAACTTTAGAAATTCTCAAAAGTTTCATCCTTCGTCTTCTGGATGAATACCCATATCTTTCTGGAATAGTCATCAATGATGGATAGAAAATACCCTGCACCTGAGTGTGAGGGATTCTTTGCAGGCCCCCAAAGATCAACATGAATGTAATCTAGAGATCCATGTGTTCTTTGTTTGCCTTTGTTAAACTTCACCCTACAGGATTTACCAAATACACAAGATTCACAAAACTCCGAATTTTTGACTTTGTCACCTCCTAGCAGGTTCTGCTTCCCTAATTCGACTAGGACTCTTTCACTAACATGGCCCAATCTCATGTGCCATAATTCTGTCTTCGACACAGGTTTCGTGGATGCAACATTTTTCAAACAACTTACAACCTCAGCCTCAAGGGTATACAAGACTTGTTTCTTCACGCCTCTCAATACTTCCTTCGACCCCTTCACGACTCTTAGGATACTTTTATCTCCTTGAAAAACATATCCCTTCCTGTCGAGTTCACCAAGAGAAATCAAATTTCTCTTCAAATCAGGTACATACCTGACTTCAGTCAATAACCTTATTGACTCATCATGAAGCTTGAATCTCACAGATCCAATACCTACAATTTTGCAAGATTTGTTGTTTCCCAGCAACACCGATCCACCATCTTGATCACATAGCTCCACGAACAATTCTCTGTTTAGAATCATGTGCCAAGTGCAACCTGAATCCATAATCCACTCTTTTCTTGAGTCGCCACTTGAAACCACAAGAACATCAGATGAGTCGAAGTCATCTTGAACAATGGTTGCTTTGCCATTATCCTTACCTCCATGATCTTTCAGGCGTTAAGGGTACACCTTTCTTATGTGACCCTCTTTCTTACAATGATAACATTGAATACCAGATGTTTCGCCACTATAAGACTTCTACTGACTTTTACCTTTCTTCTTGTTGAACTTACGATGCTTTCACAAGAATTTTCCCTTAACGGCCAAACCTTCGCCCACCGTCGAAGGTTTATGCTTCTTTCGTTCGTTCAATTCCTTAGAATACAAGGCTGATTGAACTTCTTCAAAGCTCAGGGAATCCCTTCCGTACAAGAGAGTTTCTTTGAAGTGAGCATGTGTTCTACGCAAAACACACAATAACAACAGTGCTTGATCTTCATCATAGATCTTCACATCAATATTTTAAAGATCAAGAATCAACTTGTTGAACATATCCAACTGCTCAACCAACATTTTGTCTTCACTCATCTTAAATGAATACAAAAGCTTTCTTCAGGTAGAGTCGATTCACCAGAGATTTGGTCATGTACAAACTTTTAAGTTTCACCCATAACCCCGATGTTGTAGTCTCCTTTGATACATGTCGAAGAACCTTATCACCAAGGCTAAACAATATTGTGATGTGGTCTTTCTCAATCATGGTCGTATTTTCTTTTTCCGTTAACGCAATGTCGATGGCTGCCTCTCTCTTCAACGCTCCCAAACAACCCTGCTGAATCATTAGAGTTTTCATCTTCAAGCGCCACAGACTGAAGTCGTTCACTCCAGTGAACTTTTCATTCTCATACTTTATTGAAGGCATCTTCTTCACGCTCACCGCACCAATTTGTTGTGAATAGGATACCTTGAAACAAAATATAAAAGGTTTCTTCATATTCAAGAAACACACATAGTTAGGGTTAACAAAGAAAACAAGTAAGAAGAACAAGAAAAAACAACAAGGATTGGTTATAAACTGCTATTATTTTCTTTATCTATCAAACAAGATTACAAGTATACAAGAATAACAAATAACCTCTCTCTCACTTGAATTAGGATTTTATCTTCCTATTTTTCCTTATACAAGTTAAGATACTAGCATGCTATTTATAAAAAACTAACACACTAGTCTAATGGGATTTTTAACAATTATCCATTACAAGCTAACTTAGAGTACAAGCTAAATTAAACAATTGGGCTTACAAGCAAGACTCAATTCAACATGCTAACAAATCTAGCAATATTGACTAATGCATATTAGAACAAACTTCGACTACAATACACATTACTCGTGAGCAGACTTCGACCATACTAGAGTTCGATCCAATATCTCACAATTAAGAATTCTCAAAAGATTTTGGGTTAATTCCAAAAATATTTAGTATAGATTGGATCCACACCAACACATGGATTTCTTCTAAACCTTATCAAAAGCTATGTTTGAAGACTTTTAAAGCTGAGTTAGTCCTTTGAAAGTTGAATCATGTCAAGTTCCAACTTTGTGCAAATATCTTAATTAACAAGAGAAAGGTCATTTATTGATCTAAGATGAAATAACAAGTTCCTTAAGATGATAACTCTCTTGAGTGAAGCTGAAATCTCCTTATGAAATTTTCGACAACCATATCCATATTTTCTTGGGTGAACAAGGATGACATATAAGGGGGTCCTCCTTCAAGAAGTATCTATTTAATTCTACCTCATAAGTATCAGGAGGATGGGTGGAGGCAAGTGGGGCATATCAGACCTCATAAGTGTTGGAGGGGCTATAAAGATGGGTCCTTGTGCCTAAAATGGTTTTTTTTAAATATTTTTAAATACGGAAGAATTTAAAAAAGGAAAGGAATAATTAACTAGGGTGGGCCTAGAAATCTGTTTACCTAGAAATGATAAGTTGTCATATTTTTCTGCATTGGATGAGCCGAGGTGACTGTTGTGTCTGCGGATCTTTGAAGAAAGTCTTTATTCTCTAAGATTTTGTTTGTGAATTTGGAATAGTGGGAATGGAGGACTTTCAAAAATAATTTTTTTAAAATATCAATTTTTTTTGTTTAGAATGATAAAATAATGTTTGTCATTAATATATTTTTAATTTTTGAAATAATATGACCAAAAAAATTATATTTAAATAATTTGTCTAAAGTCTCCAAAACCCTCTTCTAATATAAATTTAGAGTTCCTTTGGATTAATTTTTTTAGTGTTACGAATAAAAACAAATCTCTAAAATCCTCCTAACCAAAATCTTTATATTCTTTTTCTTTAATCCTTCATACTTTTTAAAGTCTTTTCTTTCAAACATTCAAATAAAATCTAAGGGTCTATTTGGAAGTTTAGAGGGGAGGATTTTAAGAAAAGAGAAGAATTAAGTAGAAAGAATCGAAGGATTTTGAAACTCCTGCATGAATGTTAGCGTGATGTTAATTTACGATATTCTATTTATTTGAACGAGAAAAAAGAGAAAAAAAAGAGAAAATATTTTTTAGATTTTTTATTAACGTATCTGATAAGATTTTTCTAAATTTTGCTTCTAGATTAGCTGCTTCCATGTCTGTTGTGTTATCGTGTGACATATAATTCTCTTATTCCATTGTATTTATGATGAATAATATGTGTATGCCTCTCCCTCTTATATCACACTTCTTTTATCTTTAATGGACGTATTGCTCAATATGCACTACTCTAAAAGCCATTCATTCTGATTGTGGCATGTATGTCTAACCAATTTCTCTTTTAGCTTTATGTGAATGCCATTGGTAGCCATTGATACATATTTAACAAACGGAAACTAGAATTATAATTTTCTAGCCTTTTTTATCTTTCGAGGAAGTTAGTTGACGATTCATCCACATGTCACTTCAATATGTGGGCTAGTAAAACCTATAATGCAAACACCTTTCCATGTTTGCCCAATTTTGTATCATGTTTGACAAGATATATTCATTCAATCAGGTATGGATTCCTATAGATAAACTTTTCCATTGGATTAAGATGCATCACAAAGTATTTATGGATTGTATCTATTACGAGGTTAATAACCAATAACTGTTGTCTAGGAGGTCTAAACTCAATTCTAACGTGAAGGCGCCATATATTACTAGAGGTTTTGGAAACCATGTGGAAACTGAATGTGGGACGAGGGATTTCCACGTGAATTATCTTGTTCTATTAAACATTGTTTCATGCAGGAGTTCCAAATACCATTATGTGTTACTTAGGTAAATTGTATTTCATATCCATGATAGTTCCCCAATGCAACCAATGGATGTTCAAGGTGTTGCCAAACCCACACAATGTTGTATATATACATCAGGTCGTGGAAGATATGTTGTAGGATTATGAAATATAATTGGGAAATTTTCCCTTGGTCTTGGATCAAATATTACTCAACTGGTCTTTAAAGTTCTATAGTTGATATGAAAGCGGGTCTTTGTTCACCTGCATCGTACTACGATAAGGTGATATGTACGAAATATCAAATTTACCATATCCTTTAGGTGTCCTCTTTTTCATATGTACATGTTCAAGTTGATTATTATCCTGTTTATTCATATCATTTGTCATTGAGTGTCCTTGTAATTATTTGTGGCAAAGTACTAGTTTGAGAATAACCAAGAGTAAAAGGTACTCATTGTGTATGACTTAGATTGATTTGACATCTCTAACCCCATTGACTTCTTGCTTGTAGATAAGATGACATGTCACAAGACGATGCTTCAAAGGAAGATGACACGTAAGGTCACTCCTTTTCTTGCGGATGTTTATGTGTTAGCTATGGGAAGAATTTCAAATGCAGCGCTTCCTGTTAATCCGAACTCATTTAACCTTCCTATTGTTGCAACCCAAATTTTGACCCCTTAAATCTTCATCATCATTCTAGGATCATTTTCATTTGATTATTTAACCTTAACCTACTTCAAGTTTGTCTTTGTTAAGTTACAGGTGAACCAGGATTCCGTACAGTCGGAAATCGAGGTTTCGACGGTTTAATCAGTTAATGTATTGGATTGATTCTCCATGAAACAAGCCTCTACATCATCAAAGATACTCCATTGGGTCAAACATGAGTCCAATTTGAGGTTTTCACACAAAGATCAGGAACAGTACAGTTCAGGATCCCCGATTAGGGTTTCTGATCAGGAAAAGTCAACTGTGGTTTGAATTTTAATTTAAAAGGTGCTCCAATGATGGAATTATGGTCCATTAAGCTCATATGGCTTAGGGAAGTCCACTCAAGAAGTTTCAAGGCCTCAGAAGACCCAGAACGTCAACAGGCGACTCGGTAGTCATCGATCGATCGTTCGCTTGACCGAAAAGTCAACTCTTCAACCATAAGGAATTTGACCTCAAGGTGGAAAGAAAAAATGTTCCTAATTACATATTACACCTATCCATGAAGTTTCATGACCATTGAATCAAAGATTGAGGAGTAATCGAAAAAGTCGGGAATTAGGGTTTTGAAAGGGGCAAGACCATAACTTTCTAACCACACATCCAAATGAGGTGGTTCAAAGCTTGTTGGAAAGGTCTTGACAAGTCATACAAAGGTCTCACAGTGGTCCATGTGCAAAAAATGCATAGATTTGGAGTTATAGCCAAAATCATCACAAGAGGGAGAAAACGCTTAGAAAAATTCTAAGTTCTGGCCTTACAAATCATGTTTTCAGCCATCTTTGAGAGGATTTTTGACCTAGTTCCATTTGGAATATGAAGATCATGAAAACATGAAAATTGTAGAGCTCCATGAGGGATTTCCAAAAAGTACTAGAACTCCTCCATAGCCCTTGTGAGCTGAGAGTTTCAAATTGAGAAAGTTGGGCCTGTGCACTAATTTGTCAACTTGTCAAAATTCAATATAGACTTGGTTTCCAACCATGTGTTTCCTTTCTAACCATGGAGTGACCTACGGTGAGATGTATTAGGGTGTAATTTGGACTGGATCAAACAAGAATCTAAGCAAATCTCAAGTTCTTGACAAGACACATTAGTTTAATAAGAAAAAATGCAAAAGTTACACAAGGAGAGAGAGCATTGGTGGCTGCAGCAGGTGGGGGGGGGGGGGGTCTTTGCTCACTCAAATGTCACTTCTCACATCTCATTACCAGCTAGATTTTTAAGGCTAAACCCCTTACAAGCAAGCAAAGTCTGCTGAACCAAAACCGCTACATGGATTTCATAAGATTTCCACTAAAAATCTTCCTCCAAGGCAAAAAACCAAATTTGCCCCAATACCTATCATGGCCTATAAATAGAGCCTTCATCCCACTCTTTACAGCATACCAGAGCCCTCTAAACCCAAGAGAAAATCAAGCTCTCATTCTTACCTTGTTTTGCTTGTAAGTGAAGAAAGTTACAAAACCACCAAAAAACTGCCTTGTGCAAACTGCATACCAGCATCCTTTCCAATCATTCAACCACCATAAAAATAATCCACACAACCTTAAAACCATTATTAGAAGGTGTTCCAACCATTAGTTTCACCAAAAACATTACAAAACCAAAAGTCAACTTCTCACACCCTTTGGTTTGACTTTTATGCATAATATGGAGGAACTCACTGCCTAGATCAGTTTGAACCACTTGGACACTTTGAAAACCTTCCATAAATGTCATACTAACTATCTAAAACTTTAAAAAGCAAATAGAAACTCTTTTGCCAAGACTGTCCTCAAAGATCACTTGTTGCTTCAAAGGGAAGAAACTTCAAGGCTTGCTTCAAAGGAGAGGTATCTTGCTGCTAGCTTGCTTTGGGAGGTCTACAAGAGGTAGGTGTCTCCTAATTCCCTCTTTTATATGCATGAATTGAAATATCATTTAAAGGCATGGTTGAATTTGTTTATGTTTTCATTCTTGAAGTTTGTTAACTTTCAGTCAAAGTATTACTTTGTTATTGTGATGACAAGCCTACTGTTATTGGATGTACAATATTGCTATGTTGATTTGCAAGCTATTTTTGTAAGAAATATACATTAGGTTGAGTTGTTTGTTTGTTGCTTGACATTATCATGTTTAGGGTTGCCTCTGTCTGAATTTAGTTTTGTGTTTGGTTTGTTCACACTTGCTGTCTTGAGGTTGTGATTTTCTCTTTTAAAGTATGTAATGATATGACTGCCAGAGGTATCAACATTGTTATGTTAAGACTGTTTGGTTCATGATGTTGAAGCATTGTTGTTGAACTTTGATACATAGAGGCCTGCTTTCGTTTCTTCTAGTCTCACTACTGTTATGTTTATGTCTTATACTAAGACCTGTTTAGTGGCAATTGTCTACCATGATTAGAACTAGTTTTTTTTGGTTAGGTTGTTACCTTTTAAGAGAACTAGGATGTTGAAATATATAACATTGAGGATTGATATTGTTGTGTTGAAATAATGATTGGAGTTTGCCAGCTCTTGGTGCATTGCTGCTTTAGGGCTGGCTTATTTCATACTAAGGTTTGGTTTGTATTTGTTGTGAAAAATTGATGACTGTCTTTGAGGGCCATTTGTGATTTAGTATTTGAGGTTGGCATGGTAAATGACCAAGATTTGCTCTGTCATGAGGCTTGTGGATTGACTGGTGCCGTTAACTTTCTATACATGATTACCATTGTTATGTTGAGTTCATGTTCATTGTTGCATCTGTATTTACATTATGGCACCAACTTTTGTTCAAAACTGCCAGATTTGGTCTACATGTTTGCTATTGTAAGAATTTGATTGTTGGACCTTTATGTGTTTATTGTCCTTTTCATTTTGAGGATTGGACAACCTCTGTCCTTATCAGAATGCCAGTTTCTTGGTTCATGTCCTAATTGCTTCTAGGTTGAGTTAGTTTGAACTCTGATTTGTAGTTGTTTGCTTTGGCAATGGCTGTTAAAATCCTTGGCCATAGTATTAGGGCATGATGCATAAAGCTACTCAGGCCAGATTTTATGTTATTGACCATTTGTTGAGATTTAGTCCATTGTTGCCAAGCTTTGCTATGTATGTCTAGTTAATGCTATAACTTGTTTAGTAGCAGCTGTTATCATGTGTGATTGAGACAGTTTGTAAGTGCATAATGGTGCCAAATCATGAGATCCTGCTTTGAATTCAAGTGTTGAGTTTGCAACCTTCTTTTGTTTAAATCTGTTTCAAGATTGGCTTGTCCAAATACCTGTTATTTGCATTGAGTGGATATTAGCCTTTAGAGTAAGATTAGTAATTGGTTGGGGATTGTGTCCAATGCTGGAATGATCCATATGAGGGGCTGATGATCAACCTGATCTTGGTTGTATCTTTGCTACCTTAAGTTGTTTTGAAGTAACAATATTTCATTGGAGAGTTGTCATGACAAACTTGTTAAAAACATCAATTTGGGTATGGTTAGAAAACTGTTTTTGGTTCTGTCAGGATTTATGTTTGTTAACTTGTTTTAATTAAGAGCATGGCAAGGATTTGGACTACTGTTGGCTGTTGCGTATTATAGCACCAAGTCTTGATGCTTGTGTTCTAAGTAAGTTATTTTTGTTTGGATCATCTTGATCTCTTCCAAATGGCTGTCATGGCTGTGTCTTTGTAAAGGTGTGTTGATTGGAATTCATCAAATTGGATTGAAATACCAAGAATACTTTGCTTTGACCATGCTGTTTTGTTGATGTTCAACTCATGATTATGTTGCTGCTCATGTACTTTTTTTTTCTATTGGTATTTTAGATCATCTTTTGGTTAGAACTTGACCCACAACATATTTCAAGCATGAGCAGACCATTGTTGGTCTTGAATTCATCTTTTTTTTTATCATCCTGTTTAGGTCAAGTCCAATTCATATTCTTGGATGCAACTCATATGCCAGATCCTTTTCATTTTGCCTTTTTGTTTAAACTTTTGTTGGAACTTGATCTGGTGCATACTTGAGGCTTGTGTAGGTTTAAAACTTGGACTGTTGGCATCTGGTTTGGTCCATAAGTCTCAAAATGCATTCCAAAGCTTCATTATGCATAAGCCATCGTGTTTTAAATTGCATGCATTTTCTCAAAATTTGAATGGTACCATCATGTTCCTTGTAAAAAAATAAGTGAGTTAGACTAAAATTTCATCAAAGTTGATCAAGATTTGAAAGAGTTATGACGAAATTGTTTTTTGAAGTTTTACCTTGAGTTTGCCCAAGAGTTGCCCAGGTACACGCTCTTTGATACATATTCAAATGGGGTGGCTTGATACAATGGATGTATCGCCACCCCAGTGATTTATTACCTTGCCATAAGAACTTGCCTTGCCATATGATACCGTGTTCGACCCTCCGCGAGGGCCCTTTTTACTCTAATTTATGAGTTTTATGATTTTAATATTTTATCTTCTTTTTCCACTCTATATCATGCGCACTTAGTGGGAGAGATGACTTTATTTTGAGCCTATGAACCCAAGGTCTTGGGTTCAAGCCTTGGGTGAGGCATTTCTTATTTTTTAGCACATGATTTATTTAATTTTATTTAATTCCATTAAAATTTCAAAATTCCATAACTTCTCCATTTTTAATTATTTTAAATTGATTCCTTTTGCTAAATATTTATATTAATGCGTGCTTTCATATGATGTTTAAAGAATCCTAAAATTTTTATTTTAGGAATATTTTACATTATGAGAAAGTTGCAATTCATTTTAGGGTTTTCACCCTCCTACCTCTCCTTTCGTCATTTTCAAAACTTTAATTTTATTCTTCTTTGAGTTTTATTTGACGATGATTTGAACTTGGATTATTGGCTTCCTTGTGCATTTAAGTATTGAAATTCACCTTTGCTTGTATGCGTTTAAGTGGTTCACCTTTAAAACTGTTGATTATCCCCATGAGGTTTTTGAACCTTTTGTTTATATTGTTGCGACTTTGTTGGTTTATGTATGATATCCTTTACCTTTACCCGTTATCCTAGCCTTAGGATATGAGTTGCCGTACTCACATTTAGCGTCTTGCGTGGACATCCTTTACCCTTTATCCTAGCCTTAGGATCTGAGTCGCCGTACTCACATTTAGCGTCCCGCCGTGGACATTTCCCTCGTTTACCTTTACAACTTAGGCTTGGAGTCGTCGTGCTCTATTTAGCGTCCCGCCGTTGACATCCTTTACCCTTTATCCTAACCTTAGGATCTGAGTCGCTGTACTCATGTTTAGCGTCCCGCCGTGGACATTCTCTACCATAACAATCTCAACGTAGATTTAGGAGTCGTCGCACTCCATGTAAGTACTTCCCTATGAATGCTTACATCCCTCTAGAACCTTGACCACAGTCAAGAGTTCCTCACCCCTAGTTAGGGGAACTACGGTTGCTCTGATTCCATCTCCGTCAGGATACGTAGGCACGAGATGCGATTTTTTGGCGAGCATACTTTGTATATACTTTATATCTTTACCCTTAGCACATTTCCTTTAGCAAGCAAACTTTATTAAACACAAATATTAACAAGAGGTTCCTGTAGAGTACTACAGCTGTTTAGGATGTGAAATACCTACCCTAGGCATAACCAACCCCCGAACCTTTAGATCTCTCTTTTCTTAGCTTTAAGCTTTGCTTTTTGCTTTGCATTTTTATAGGCTTTTCTTTCTTTAAACCTTTCCTTTTTGGATAAATTAAAGTCCTGTTATGAATTTAAGAATTAAGATTCAAGTTAATCAATATATTAGTATCACAATTCTTACCGCGACACCTATATTGACCAAGATGAGAGTACCAGGTTCTCCTAGTCAAACTATGGTGCGAGGTGCCTCACATTCACTGTTAGGTGCGACTAGTGACAATTCCTCCAAAGGTATACCCTTGACGTGCCTACTCAAAAAGGGAAAATCAACAAAAGACCCCAGAGAACTGTGTAAGATTTGAGAGGATCTGGTCCTAGTATATGCTTAATCTTAACTCATGATGTATTGTTACCTATGTGAATCTATGTGCTTCCAAGTATAATAAAGAAATGATCTAAGATGACGAACCTTATGAATAACAAGATACGAGTCAATCACTAGCTTATTGGTTTTGATAATGACATGACTTTAATAATGACAACACCTAATGTAAAGCAATTGCTGAAGTTTGCTCAAGCGATCAAAGATGCACAAGATGGTTGATCAAGTTATCCTCACAAATAAAGCTAAACACATTTGTTTAAAGTCAACATTATAGTCCAACAAATCTCAAGTGAATACTTAGGATTTATGATCACCAGAGATATCTCAAGCCTCACCAAAAACACTAAAGGTTTTTGTGTGATGCTAAAATCAAAGATAATGATGCCAAAAGTTGAAGCTTTAGAGTGTGAAAGAGAGAAAGTGTAAAAACTCACATGTTCGTGTCTGTTTGTGTTAGTGTCTTGTAAAGACATAAGGGAATTTTCATAAGTATTATGGCTAAAACACACGCATGCGCCTGCACACACACAAGCATGTATGCATGCACACACGCATACACTCACACACACACACACACACACACACACACACACACACACACACACGTATGTGCGCACACAGACGCGCACGAGCACATACACACATGCACACAGGCATACACACACATTAAAATTATTGAGAAGTATATCATTTTTTTAATTGAAATTACCAATATATATATATATATATATATATATATATATATATATATATATATATATATATATATATATATATATATATATATATATATATATATATATATATATATATATATATATATATATTTGTGGCCTAGACATTAGGTTAGGGGACTATCTTCTTGATTAAGAATCTTTTTCTAAATCGTCTAATTATTAGATTTATAGCCTAATCGATTAGATGATGCCTAATCGAGTATATAATGGATTACAACTACACTTTTATGATTGATAAGAACTCTCTATCTAAACCTTCTATTTTGAGCCACAACAATCGACTATTTACATTGCATAGTCAAATATGTCATTTATTTGGTCCATGAATTGTTTCTAATTTTACCCAATGTCTTAGCCTATAAATAGATAGCCTCTCTATTATTTCAAATCATCCAAAAAACATGAAAACCTCATTTTCCATTTGTCTCATCACCTCTCTAAATTATTCATGTTTTTCTAACATATTTTAGCTATAGTGCTTTGAGAGTGTTCTCGAGTCTTAATGAAGATCTTGTTCTTGGTGAGGGTATAATTGTAAATTTATCGAGAATAGATTTTTATCTTTGAGTAGATAAATTATTCTTCCTTAGGAAGTGATTATTTTGGTTGGGAGCTAAACCTTTGAAAATATTATTATTTGTATTTGGAGGATTAGTCTTAGTCTTCATCTGGTTTACGAGCTCCACCATTTATAAATATCTCTTTTGATTGATAATGATCAACCAATAAAATCATTCCGATTAAAAGCTCTATCGATTCTAGATCAACTTGGTGTAAAATCTGTCTTGCTTTCTAAGTTCAGTTCGATCTGAAAACTCAGTTGGTTCGATATCATCCTAGTATAAATCTTTGTTCAGTTTGTAGTCAACTCCTATAAAACTCTGGTTCTATTCAAAAGATAGCCAACTAAAAACTCCGTCTTGGTTCGAGATTAACATTTACAAAATCTCTGTTTGGTGTGAATACTAACCACTTCAAGCTTGTTCGTTGTTTGGTTTAGAGACTAACCACTTCATGCCTTGTTTGTTGTTTGCTTAGAAGTTATCCTAAAAACTTCATTTCCTTGTATAACGGGGTGTTAGAACAAGATTTATTTATGACATATATCTCCTGGATTTTAATGATAACAAAGTATTGAAAGAACAATGTTGTTATCTAATGTGTGTTCCAAGTATGCAGGTTCTAAAGCTTAAAGAGAAGACATTCAGAATCTGATATAAGGACGTATTTGAGAGGAGCTGAGTTACTAGCTTCTGGTGGATTAGAACCTGAAGAACACTCTCTAAGTAGTGTCTGACGTAGACTCTGAAGTTAAAGGACTCAGTATCAGAAGAATAACATACTGTCTCTACACTAAATTAATGTATCAGCTTCTAGTAAATATTCAGAGTTAGTAATAAAGCTTTAGTTATCCGTACTGTATGAAGCAAGCTGCATTGTCAAATCAGCTTGTCAGCTAGAGTCTATATTCACAAGGCTCAAGAAGAGTTGGCATACTTTACAGATATCTACACTCAATGGATCTATAGTACAAGATTACATGGAAGACGCATTGGTGAAACATGTTACACAATGGATTAATATCTTTTGGTGTATCTCTCTTCAACGTCTCTTGTACTATGGAAAACCAAAGACACTTGTTCAAGTTATCTCTTCCAACGTCTAATCTTCTACAACTGCTACATAAGTTGCCGAAGATTTAAATTGAAGTCTTCAACAAGGAGCAATCAAAAGGGCAAATATAAAAGGAAAGCCAAGAAGGATATAAGTGTTCTACACTTATGTCTGGATAGAGGAATAACAAGATCAACAATAAGCAACACAATCGAGTATGCAGAATTTCTATTATATATTGTAAATTGTAATAAGCCTTAAGATTTCTTAAACATTAAATATCTTAGAAATCTTAAGTGCTTAAGGTTTATGTTATGGTGATTACCCAGTACCTCTAATTTTGTATCAAGTACACCTGGTTCTCTATTCTGCTAAACATGATTGTTTAGTAGTTTAGATAAAGTCTCTTGTTATGTGCTTGAGAATCAAAGTCTCTTGCTGAAAAGCTTGAGCCAAGTAAGTTTCCTACTATGTGCTAGAGCATTAAAAGTTTTGATCAGTTGTTGATGTAGCAGAAGTCTTGTACTTGAGAGTATAAGCAGAAGTCTTGGGTTTGTGGAACCTGAACAAAGAAGTCTTGAGTTTGTGGAACTTAAGCAAGAAAGTCTTAGGCTTGAGCAGAAGTCTTGGATTCGTGGAATCTAAGCAGAGAAGTCTTGGACCGAGGGTCTGAGCAAAAGTCTTAAGTCTGAGGGGCTTAAACAAGTTAGTCTTGGGTTCGTGGAACCTAAGAAGAAGTCTTGGACCTAAGGGGTTTAAGTAAGAAGTCTTAGGCCGAGGATCTGAGCAAAGAAAAGTCTTATGCTTAAGTGCATAAGCGATTGTAATCATATTTTGATTATATTGAAAATCTCTTATGATGCAAGGGGACTTGACTACTCTCTTTTGAGAGTAACCAATATAAATCGATGTGTTCTTTATCTTTTATTTGCTTCTTTAAACATTCCGCTGCAATGTATAATCAAAATCTAAACACTTGTTTTTATTTTGAACTTTGATCAGAGGCAAAGTTAAGAAACGAAAAACATAATTCAACCTCTCCTTCTTGTGTATTTTTCTCACCTTTACGGGGTTCATGGGAATAACCTTCTAAAATCTCTCAAGCATAATGGACACACTCAAGATCAATTATTGGAGAGAGGAATATGTCACTTTATTATACTGAACCTCTATAATTCTTTAGTGTCATTTCTCTTCCCTTATCTCTTTTATTTTCCATTTTATTTCTTTACTTTGAATTTCCGCTACACATTTATTCAAACATTTTTATAAAATACTTTCAAAAATGATTTTATTTTAAATCATCATTTTTAAACCTCTACAATTCACCCCCTATATTATGTCTGGAGTCACATGTCCAACACCTCTACTTTTGGCCTGTCCTAGTCCTCAAATTACTAAGGAGCTTAATTTGGTCTTTTATCTTTAAAGAAGATTATACTTATTTTAAAGCAAGGATGAGGGTGTTCACTATGAAGAGATGGAAAAAATGTCATATGAAAAAGAGAAAGAGGCGGGAGTGGAATACATTAATATTATTACTATCGTGACAAAGCATTTCCAGGGGAGCTCACAAAGACGAGTGATTATTTGACGAAAATGGGGAACAAGATAGAGTATTTCAGGTATCCTCGTCTATTGGCTAAAAAAGTGCAATTGTTGGCTCTAAAAATAAAGGACACTACCCTTTCATCTTTCCATATGACACTATCCAAAATTGAGGTTGTTTTAGCTGAGGCGACTTAAGAAGTGCATTCCTCACGAAAGAGGGTAAAGAAACTGAAGATATATCTGAACAAAACTCAGGAGGATGGAAGAAGGCTCAAGATGACCTCCAAGAGATACGTCTTAAAAACCCGTATTTATTCAAATAGTGTGTTAAGCCAGTGGAAGACATTTATTCCAATTTATAAGTTTCTTTTAAGAATGCACTGAGGCAGGTGGAATTTTTCCATCTCATAGTGCAAATATCCAAGGAATAAATTCGCCTAAAGCAAGAGATGGTGGATGAAAGACAAATTAATATTGAGCCAAACTCATAGTTTTTTGTTGTCGGAGTGCAGTTTCTCGTTGTAACACTTGTTGTTGACTAAACTAATATTCTCCATTATTGTTTTTATTTTATTCCTCTTTCTTTATTTGCTTACCATTATTTTTATCTATTATATATGTTGTCTTGTATTCGAGTTCTCTTTATTAGAAATTGGTTGACATCTAACGTTGTGTTCCAAAGTTTTATTAGACATCTTTAAGGATAGTTCCCGAATAAGGGTTGGTTCCCGTTCCCTACCCCAAGTTTGAAATTAGTTCAAGGCAATTGTCTTCTGTAATTGTCATTTTAAAGTAATTCATGCCATACCTGGTTCCCACAGTACCTTCATTTGGTGGCCGCTCATCATTTCTCCCAATTGTTTGATAAGAGAAAACATGTTGATTTCCATTGCGTACTCTTAAACTTTTCCACCTCAGTCGCTTTACAATGTTATGTGTATACCTCGGAGTTCCGACCAAATCATTGTATATTTAGATAGATTGAGAAAGTTCTATTCTTTAAGTCATGTGTGCTCAAAACAATAGTACCATTAAATTTCACAATTTGCGGAAGTAATTTTTTGAAGCAATGCAGGTGCATACTAATAATAATAACATCCACAATACTGAATTCATTGACCAACCAAACCAGTAAAGTATGAAATATTCATTTAATGTCAACTAGTCAAAGAGAGAGATTTAAGGGATATCAGTTACTAGCATACAAGTATCAGTTACAAGCATACAAATGTCATAGCAACACTTCATTTTCTGCAAAATGAAGTTCCACATTATCTAAACAATATTTTGAACAAGAGTCACATAACACCTCTCTTAACGGTGTTTAAAGTTTCAAATTTGAATTGGATTAGTCAATAAACATTCAGTGTCCCAAATACAAGACATAAAATAATCAAATAAACAACAAATTAGGGACTAAAACACTCTTTAGAACCCTACTCCTACAAACATGACAACAAACAACTGATCAAGCGTCATTGCTAGGTTAAACCATCCCAAAATACAAACACACAAACACAAGTTTTCAACAACATATAGAACAACGAATAATCCCATTCTCATTACAATAACCACACTTAACACTTTTCTTCATCTTCTCATCCAAAACCTTACAACTTCCATTACATTCCTTACACATCACAAACCTCATTCCTCCACACCCTTCACAAACTCCTAATGCCTCCGGAATCCCTTCCAAAAGAACACCCAATTTCTCCTCATCTTCCAGTTTCACAACCTCATCAACTCCTCCAATAAATCTTCCCTTCACAAACACTACCGGAACTTGAACTTGTTTCATTCCCATTAGCTTCTTCAATTCCTCCTTAAACCCGGAATCCATAGACACGTCGCGCTCGCGCAAACATACGCAGTAAGATTCAATGATCGATCGAACTTTATTGCAATCCTCAAATGTCTTTCTGATTCCTCTTAAAGTGGTTGTGTAAATCACAACAGAATTTTCTCCTCGCGGAGGACACTTGTTCTCATATACATTCAAAAGGGTGATTGAGTCAAGAGATTTTCTCGCTCTTCGTGTTTTTTTGGGAGTAGCAAAAACAATTCTCTTGATTTGTTCTTCCTCTTCTGAAACTTCCTTTTCATAGGATTCAACAAGTTCCGGTTCAAACAAAGGACTAGAAACCAAAACAGAACCAGTGCTCTTTCTCTCATTCCCAAAACTGTTTCTTTTGGCAGAAAATGGAGAACCTTTAACAGAAAAACTCGAATTCTTAGGAGATGAATTTGCTGCAGATTTTAAAATCCCCTTAGGACTATAACTATAATCCAAACGACGAACACCGCCTCTAACCATGTTAGTAACTTGAATCTTATTCTCCTTCCCCGAGGATTTCTTGAGTGTGGTTTTCGGTGACCCGAATTGATTAAGAAACTTCAAAGGACTTCTTGTATCAGAAGCCAAAAACCCACGAAGAAAAGGTGCGGATTTAGGGCTTTTCTTGGGGATACTCGAAACCGGCACTCCTTCTTCAAGACCCTCCATGAGTTCCCAAGCATTGATGTTAATGACAGTTTCTGTTTCTGGATTTTTCTGTGTTGGTGATGGGGATGGTGATGGGTTTGGTTTCGACACTGTTTCTGGTTCAGTTTCCGAAACTTGTGAAACATTGGAATCTGAAGAGTCATTGCTGTTGTTGACGATGTTGTTGTTCTTGTCTAGACTGAGTGCTCCGTAGGTAGAGGAAGTGAGAGAAACAACATGGTTAAGGTAACCATTTTCTTCGTTGATGTCTTTTTTGATGAGTTTAGAGGAAACGCAACCCATGAATGATGGTGATGGGTTTGAGGAAGAACAAACCTCTGTTACTTTCTCTCTCTAACTCTGTGATTTTTGTTTGGTAGTTTTATCAAGGTTGTGTTACAAACCAACGGCTCTTACGTTCTCCTAACGGTTACCTCAACCACAATGGGCCCAACGGTCAAAAAATTCGAATCCTTTTTCCTAATGTGAAATCGGTTTTTCTTTCCACTATTTTTAGTTACCATTAATAATAAATAATTTTTAACCGATTACATTTTTGGTTAAATAATAGATAACTTTTTTACGAAATTAATTATTATAGATAATTTTTTTACGAAATTAATTATTATATCCGGACAAATGTAAAAAGTTTTAGACACTTAATTCATCATCATTATTATTTGTATTATCTTATAAATGCATATAACAAAAACCAAATATTAATCATTAACTGATTTATTTTCCACCTTTAATACATTTTATTTAAATTCTCTTTTACATAAAAAAATGCATTAAAAATTTAAAATATTTTTAAACGGTTAATCAATGAGATACATATATTCCGCTAAATTATATTTTTATTTTTAAAATATTAACTTAATATGATTGAATATTAAAATCATATTTATTATGTTATAAAACTGTTTTAGGGCGGTAACAATAAAAAAATTGTGATTTTGAAAGATTAAAAATCATAATATTAGAAAATTATTATTTGAAATCACAATTTTCTTTTATTATCATCAATGCCTTTGAGATTAATTTAAATTTAAAAGATTAATTTTAAAATAAATAAATGTGCTAAAATGACTTGGAAGTGAGAATATAAATTAAATAGTTTACTATTCATAAAACAAACGCTCATTTTCTTCCTGTAATAAAAATAGTTTTTTTTTTCTTTTCTAACTTTAACATTTATAATGTTATTATTTGCTAAATATGCCCATTTAATTTTTTTTCAATAGTTGTAATTATTTATTATTTAAAAAATGATTATAATTTAAATTCTTTATCATATTTTTTGTGTGGTCTTAATTATAATTATTAATAAATTTAATGAAAGTAACTCTGTTTTTTTTGTTGGATAGTAAGTAAATGACTGATATTCATAAAAATGTGGTTGCTTAGCTACTCCAACTTTAGTGGAAAGTGCATCGGATCTAATCTTTCTCATTTCACCAACCTTTTCTAACTCATTTTCTGTAGCTCCCGTAGAAAACAAAACACCTTAAGTGAACAAAACTCTTGCAAATGCAATTGTCAATATTTGTAGCACCACAAAGTCAACTTTCCACTCCTTGCCTAAAAGAAGATAGATTAGTCATCACCATTCCTGAAGAAGAATACAAGTTTGGTCTTGCAGCATGTAAATATAATCTCCATGGTAGAATCCTATGGCCTAAAGGATCATCGCCATTACCATTGACGGTTGCAAACATCAAATCAAAGCTCGCTTCTCAATGGTATTCCATTGCAAAATGGGGCGTAAGATCGTTTGGTAAAGGCTTCTATGAGTTCCCTTTTTCAAGCCTTGAAGATGTTCAGAGAGTTAAATTTATGAACTCATGGAATCTACACCCAAGTATCCTTAAAATTATTTCCCTGGTCTAAAGATTTTATCCCTACAAATGTGAATTAAACTTCAGCTTAAGACTAGGTTAAGATACATGGTATATCCCAAGAGTAATGATGCTCCAAGATAATCTTTGTCATTACAGGTATCTTAGGAACACCTATTTGTATAGATTCCACCTTTAATCTACCTTCTTTGTTGAGATATAATATGAAAAAATTCTAGAATTTTGTAGTCATTATAATGTCATTAGGTACTCAATTCGAGTATGTAGAAAGAGAAACAACATCACCGAGGAAACCAACAAAACTATTGTTAGAAAGGAAAACCAAAAAAGATATGTGCCTATAACTAGACAGACTAATTAACACATTGTTAATGAAATAACTTGGAAGGAAATTGGAGAAACAAGTGGGATGCCTAAGGTCACACAAGACAAACCTTCTAACTCTGTGTCGCAACTGCGAAAAAGGGCCGGCGGAAACAAACAGAAGAGTGGTCACCGAACGTTATTTATCCCAAAGAGAGGGAAAGAAAACGATCGAAAAAAACCTAAAAGAATGGGAGAAGACAAGGTCATCGCAACCAAATCTTGGGTTCAGGAGTCGGTTACGCAAGGGGAAGGTATGAGCACCCCTCACGTCCGTTGTACTCAACGGGATCCACGCTTGTTGTCTAATCTATGGGTGAAAACAATCTAAAAGCTACTGCTAAACGGGGGTGAACAGAAAGAACATACTCGATAGGACATCGCCATTCTATGCCTACGTATTCCTTCGTGCGATGGGAAAGTCAGAGTCAACGTAGTTCGGGAAACTACGGGTGATGGGGGGAGGTTGTTCGCCAAGACATCGCCGTCTTGTGCCTACGTATCCTCATCTGGTATGAGAAATCAGAGCAAACGTAGGTCAGATAACTACGGGACAAGGTTGGTTAAGTATTTTTGCGAGTGACGTTAAATCTCCATTCCAGCAGTTAGGGACGATGCCTGTTTGCAGTAGAACGGAAAAGTAACGTACTCTTTTCGAAAAGTGAAGTTTGAGACAATCCCGAAGGATGGAAAGGTTTGAGTTTTGTTTGTGAGTTTTAAAAGAAGTGGATTGAATTGATTTGAGACTCATGTTGCACTAAAGACTATGACACAAGAGCGAATGCGTCGCATATCGCCCAAAGGGCATACGATAAACACTCTAGACAAGTGAAGAGAGACCTCCCCACTTATCATTTCTCATGTACTTAAGGCTCATAGCGTACAACACTTGTCATTATTTATTAAGTGTCTTAGAGGAGTTTGAGATGAGAAGAGAAGACATAAGGACACTAAAGGGAACTGGGAACCCTAATGTTGTCATGCAAAATGGTCCTAGAGTTGAGATGAAAAGGGACTACCTAATGTTTATCATGCAAAGGATTGAAAGCCTAATGTCTCTCCTACTCCCATCTTAAACAGAGGGACTAGAAATCCTAAGGGATCATGTGAGCAAGCACAAGTAAACACATCACTAATCAATCACAAATGAAGGTACAAAGAAATACTTAAACAAGTCATGAAAGATGAAAAGAGATGAGAGAAGAAAACACACAAGAAAATAATGAACATGCCAACATGAGACATACATCAATGACACACACAAGTCATATCAAGTCAATAAGATGGAAGTTAGAACACAAAGGCAAACAAGGCAATCACACAAAGCCAAATGCCACAAACATCTGAAGAAGAATGATACTAAACATTGAACCAGAAACAAAGAAATGAGGGGAGAAATAAAGTGAGGCAGCAAACACATCATGATTATCAAAGCCACACGTTCATTCATGATCAATCAGAAGAACACATCCAAGCACAACCCAAAAGAGGTTCACATGCTCACACCATTCTCAAAGTAAGATACACTCCACAAAAACATGAAGATCAAGTATCCATTCATCAAGATCAGAAGTAAACTCAAATTATATGCATCAAGTTCAAAAACAAGTTATCAAACTAGGACAAGAAGGATCAAACTCAAGTTGGAACACCAAAGTCATGCAAGCATCTCACAAGTAAAAAACAATGATCATTCAAAGCATATGAGATGAAACAAGCATTCAATGGACATCTAATCATGCAAGTCAGAATCTCAAACATGTTAACAAGAGCAAACAAGATTCAACAAGCACCCGAGAGATCACACAAGACCATACCTCAAAACTAGTTCAAGACACACACACATAGTTAAAACAAAGAGGTTTTGAGGCATCAACCAAAAATAGAAAAAAAAGTCCAAATAAAATCCCAAACTCAAGTTAAATCAATCCAAAATCAGTGTGCGAGATATTACAACATGAATGGCATCGAAGTATCACCAATTGCATCAAGCAAAGCTAGGTACTCAACTTATCGAGCATGCATCGAGGGTCAAATAAAATCCAATAAATAAACAAGAAATGATCATCAAGACCTCAACCCAGCCCTTAAATAATCCTCAATCAAACACCCAAGTGTGAGAGGAAAATTGGTCAAAGGGGGTATTCAAATGAGGTCAAACTTCAAGCCTAAATCATAAGGACAAACCATAAAACCACTTCACCAATTGAATTGATTAAAAATAATAAAATTAAATGAAAAATAAAATAAAAATAGTAAAAAATATCTCAACATGTCAATTGATCAGAAACTATTTTTTGTGGATTTTTAGAATGGTTAAAACTATTAAAAATAAAATTAAAATGAAAGTAGAATAAAAATTGAAATAAAAATGAAAAAAGAGTGAAAGGGGGTGTAATAGAAAAACCCAGATGAACTGGTTTCATGTTCAACACACAAATGGGCTGAGAAAGGGGTGTGTGCATAGCAAATTGGCCTAAGCCCAATCCAACAGAACCTCAGATTAAATGAAACGCCTCGTTTCATTAATGGATGTGGCATGACACCTCAGGTTTTCAACACCCACACAAGTAAGTCAACTCACACATCATAGCCACCTCAGCTTTTGACCTCAGACGCCAGAGCCCTAGCTTCGGTCGTCTTCTCCGGTGAGCATCACTGGTGGTGACTGAAAATCATCATAAAAATGAAAACTCTAGACACGTTCTCAAAGGAAATTTCACGTAGATTCCAAATATGCTATTAGTTTTTCATAAAGCCTCTTCTATCATGGTGAAAATGCAACACATAAATTTGTCACACAAACTAAAATTAGTTCAAACAGACACAACACACAATCAAACATTGCCTACACATTGTAGGGTTTCAGATGCAACCAGTATGGACCTATGTTGATGCCTATAATGGGAGTTCCAGATGAAGTAAAATTACCTAACAGAGCAACTCCGTTGGTCCTTCGAATGCTGTGCAAGCTTCAATCCAAAGCCACCAATCTCCTCCTTATGCTTCAGTGAGTGAGAACCAAGCCAAAAATGGAAGGAAAAGCCAAGGAAATGTGCAACTCGAAGTGAGAGAAATTTTGAATGATTTTCACTCTCTCTGCAGCAGCCAACCTCCTTCTTCACGTTAGGGTTTATTTACACTTTATATATGAAAGTTTTGTGATGTTTTTGCAGGCCCATGATGAGTGGTTCTCTTGATTTCAAAAACTTGCCAAAAATTCCAAAATAAGAATGCACATGGGTTTGGGAGGTTTGCAGCTTATTCAAATCACTCTCTCTAGTTAGATGGGAGTGAGGAAATGAATATGTGTGGTTTGAAGGATTGGAAATGAGCTTGTCATGCATTTTGAGTAATTACCTCATAAGGCATGAAAATTCAAAATGACTTGAAAATGTGAGTTCATGCTTGATCATTTTGGGTAAAAATTAGAGTGGTCATGACATGATGTTAGAACGGCACAAAAAAGATCAATACAATTCAATTTGGTGGCTTGTAATGTAAGAAAGTCAAATTAGATCCATAATCCATGTTTTCAGGATCATCATTCCTTATTTGTCTCACAAATCATCAAAGGCCATGGATTTTGGGATCATGATGAAGTTAAGGTCTTGACACACAATTTTCATGTGGTAAGAATCTTGATTTGAAGTCTTGAAGTTCATGAATTTGGTCCTTGAAGTGAATGACTTAAAACTAGGTTTCTAAAAATGACCTTGACTTAGGATGATCATAACTAGAGCTTCACATATGGGAATGATGAGTTCTAACACTTTTTGGAAATCTTAGACAATAAGGAACAACTCTCATATTTTTTGAAAAATGAGGAAGAGCTTGATTCCATGTGAAAATTGCCTTAGAAGAGAGTTACTCTTGAGTGCCTCTAGATTCTCTTCATTTTGTGACACCAACTTGTAGACATCATAACTTGAGATGTATGAACCCAATGGAAGAGTTCTTGTACTCAAATACAGCTTTAAAGATGAGGAACAAGTCTCATTTTTGATGGAAAATGATATAGGACTTGTACCATAGTGAAAATTATCCTTGAAGTTAGATACCAAAAGAGGAGATTTTACACTTAGAATCCTCTGAAACCCTAATTTAGTAACTTCTTGAAATCTTGAATCTCCTCGACCTAGCTTTAACATAGCATTTGAGATGAATTAGGATGAATTCTCATGGCTTTAATGATCAAGAATCAAGCCTTTAGCTCTTTCAAATCCACAGTTGACTTTTTGTTGACCTGATAAAACCTTAACACCTTATCCACTGACTGAGGTTCTTGCAAATGATTTGTTTAATCATGTGACCCCTATAGAGGACCCTCAGGGTGTACATTGAACCCTTGAACCATGTCTCATCCAAGGAGATAACCATATGTGCCTCTAATCACCTTCAAGATAGGAGGAGATAACCAAACACCTATTTTCTCTCCTCAAGAAGCTTTGAGACCAACTCTGATGATAATGAAGACTTGGTGACTTGAAAATGTACCCTTGCCTGAGCTTTAAACATGAAGCTTCTCTTTTGAGTAGTAAATACAACATCTTGATCCCATGTCTAGAGCCAATGCTATGCAAAAATGCTAATGCAAGATGCTATGAAACATAAGCGAAGATATGAGAGAAGGTTGGGCAAATTTTGGGGTGTTACGCCCTGTAGACAAGAACAACTAAGATATTGAACCTGATAAGGATGCTCAAAGCAATGATGATTTGGACAAGAACAGAGGCAAACAAAATCAATTAGCAACTATAAATACAATACGCTCCGATGAATCAAAGTTTGTAGATGCAACACATCATAATCAACCTGAAAAGAGGGTGGCTCTAACACAAGTGGAAAATGAGTAATTTATGAAGCAATCCTAGGCCAATATGGAAGATATGCAGGAGGAAACACATATGTCTGCAAGTGAGGATGAAATCTTTGAATATGAGCATTTTCAACATGCAATATCAATATCCCATAAGAAATTATTTAGGCAAAGAACTAAAGGCTAAAAGAGCCCTCATAGCCAAATCTAAGGCAGTTTACCTTCAAGCCTTTACAATGAAATGCATTTACTTGAATGTAAAGGGTTTTTCCAACTCCCCCACAAGGTTGCATTAAAAAAAACACCTCACAATACACAAACTAGACTTTTGTTTCATAGAAGAACCCTGGATGAACATTCTCCAATCTCCCCTTTAACTTTTTTGAATCCATGAACCTTAAAAAAATTTCTTGCAATAAAAGAACTCACTCGACCCCTAACCTTTGGTGTATTTGCAACAATTTTCTTAATCCCAAGTAACTGCATGCTCTAATCAACATGTCTGATTTGCAATCAATATTGTTGCATTTTTGGTAGGCATCACTGCAGTCTATGCCTCTACTTGTCATGTGCACAGAAGAAATTTTTGGATGTAATTATCTTCCATAATTGACACTCTAAATGTACCTTGGAGCATAATTAGTGATTTCAATGCCATTGTTGGTTCTCATGAACACAAAGGAGCACATAATCTCAACATAAATCACAAGGAAGAATTCTCTAACTGGTAAGACAGTAACAACCTCATTGACATTCCTACTAAAGGCTCTCATTACACATGGTCTAATGACAGGCTTGGAAAGAGTCTAGTGAAAAGAAGATTCGATAGGGTTTTTTTACAATAAACTATAGTTAACCTCTAGCACAAACATGAATGTCTCCACTCTAATCAAACATAAGTCAGATCATGTGACATTACTTCTGGAGGCCTATTTTTTCTCATCAAAAGCATGCAGTAAACTTCAGGTTTCTAGGAAAGTGGACTCTCCATAACAAGTGTGAAGCCTTTATTGTTAGTTGTTGGGGGCAATATTGTGCGTGGTAGGTTATCCTGTGTTTAAACTCTTCAAAAAATTACAAATGCTTAAATCCAATTTGAAGACTTGGAATATGGATATTTTTGGCAACATTCACATCAAGGTTAAGGATACAACTGAGAAGCTAGGCAACATTCAAGGTATCATCAATAGAATGGCTTAGATAGTAACCTGAAGGAGCAAGAAACAAAAGCCCGTCTTGAGCTTGACCAGGCCTTGGCTCAAGAGGAAATGTTTTGGTCTAAAAAAACTAGAGTCAAATGGCATTTGGAGGGGGACAAAAAAACAACCTTTTTCCATAGAATATCCAAAATCAAGAATTGCAAAAACACCATACCTTTCCTTAAAGATAACGATGTAATAATTAACAACCCTAAGGATATGACTGCTCATGCTATTTCATATTTCACTAATATTTTTTGGGATGCAGGTACCACTCAAGATCTTTCCATGGTTGATGAAGTAATACCTACTGCTGTTGATCCTACAATGAATTTGTTTCTTACTAAAATTCCATCTCACAAGGAGATAAAGTAAGCAGTCTCTAAGCTCAAGAAGGAGAATGCTCTTAGGCCTGGTGGATTTGGAGGGGCATCCTATCACACTTATTTGTCAATCATCCAAAAATATGTCATTAATTTTCTCCTTCAATTCTTTAAAACTAGTTGGATTCTTCCCAAGTACAACTATAACACCTTGATTCTTTTGCCTAAGACAAAGGATGTTGACACAATGGACAAACTTATACCTTTTGCATTGGCTAATTTCAAATTCAAAGCAATCACCAAAATTATTGTTGATAGGCTAGCCATTTTCATGCACACCTTGATCTCAAAAGAGCATAGAGAGTTCATAAAGGGCAGATGCATTAGGGACTACATCTCTATGGCTTTTGAAGAAACCAATCACTTAGACAATAAATCTTTTGGAGGGAATGTGGCTCTCAAAATGGACATCACAAAAGATTTTGACACAGGTAACCGGAATTTTCTTCTTCATGTGCTTTAGAAATTTGGCTTCAGCTGCACTTTTTGTAATTGGATCTAGTCCATTCTTGCACCTGCCTTTCTTTCAGTCTCAATAAATGGAAAATCTCATGGTTTTTTCAACTGTACTAAAGGGGTTACACAAGGGGATATCCTCTCCCTATTGTTGTTCTATTTGGCTGAAGAAGTTTTGAGCAAGAATATTACAAAAATGGTGGAGTGTAGCACCCCAAAATTTGCCCATTCGTTTTGACCGTAACTGGCTTATGTTTCTGCATTTTGCATTTTTACATATCATGGAATTGGCTCTTGAGACATGGGATCAATATGTTTCTGTGGCTCAAGGTTTCCTTTTATCACGAGTTTTTAAGGCAGCAAGCATCTGAGGCTTCACCAGTTATTTTGTTCGACAATCAGATATCGGTTTTATGTTTTCAGCAGGTTATTTTAAGCGCACGGAACATGTCACAAGTTATTTTAGGGATTTCCACATATATAATATCGAAAGGCAAGTTTCAGAGGCTTAATGTGGCTCAAAACAAGCGGCAACAAACAATTATGCAAAGGCGCCAAAACTCAAATTTTTCTTGTGTTAATCAATTAACACATTTACACTAGCAAATGGTTAATCGATTACCAAGGCGCAATTGGCCCAAATATTTGAATTTTCAGCACTGCAGAATTTGAATCAATTTCCACCCCTTGATTTCACATGTGCATCATTAGAAGGATCTACAATTGATTCATTTTCACCATTTCCCTCTAAAACTTGTTAGTTCCATGGTTCTATGATATAGAACTGTCCATGGTTCTATGATTGGCTAAATTGTGGTAAAATAAGATTCTGCACAAATGTTAAGTAGGATGTCATTACCATAGTTATGACATCGCTAAAGAAGCAAGCATGAGCTGGTGAAAGAACTGTTGTGGAGTGTTTTAATGTGAAGGTCATGCTGAATGTCGTGACATCCATCAAGACATCTATCTGCTGTCATGTGTGAGAAACAGCAGGAGCTAGCAGAGGCTGTGTTTACATCTGGTGCAGCAGGAGCTATGTGCAGCAGGAGCTAGCAGGAGCTGATAACAAAGTTGTTGTCATGTGTTTTAAACAGGATGTCATTACATCTGGTGCAGCAGGAGCTATGTGCAACAAGAGCTAGCAGAGGCTGACATCAAGGTCGAGTGCAGCAAGAGCAAGCATGAGCTAGCAGAGGTTGAAGAAAGGACATTTGTCATGAATGTCATTACCAAAGTAATAACATAGTTGTCTGGCACAACAGGCACTGCTATGGGTTAGAAGTAGCCTAGTTCCTCACAGGCAGTGTGAGGTGTGCAGCCACAACAGGTTAAGTTGTGATGAAGTTCCTCACAAGCAGTGTGAGGTGTGCAGCCACAACAATGTGAGTTGTGGTGAGTGAGGTGTGTTGTCATGTGTTTTAAGCAAGACATAGCTGTATGACAACAGAAGGAGCTGCTAGTGTATATCTCTTGACAGAATTGGTTTGGATTGATGAGACCATGTTGAAAGTACCTCATCAGTAAAAATGTTAAGGAGATGGATTAGGAACAAGAATAGATTGTATTGGTATTCATAAAAGGATCTTGGAGACCTTTTTAGGAAACTTGAATATAATTGTTTCTAATATTATTCTGCAGAAGATTGGGTGAAGCCAGGTCTGGTGTAAAGAAAAATCTGCAGAAAAGTGGATGTCATACTGAATGTTAGGAAATTGATCGTGTGACATCATTCGTGCAGGTATGTTGGTTTTCTGTTATCTCAGGCTAGATATCAGGAAGACTTGTTATGACCTCTGAGTTATATCAGGAGAGATTCAAGGCAATGCTGGCCATGCCATGACCTAATTAGACAACACCTTGAATTGTGGAAATTAGTTTTATTTTGTTAAAACTAATATTTGTTACTTCTGCACAGCCCAAGCCCAGCCTGCAGTGTTATAAAAGGAGGCGCAGAAGCAAGGGAAAAGAAAGCACTCACATCAAGAAAAACCAGAGTGTAAAATAGAGGTCTAGGGTTGAGAGTCCCTTGTGTGTAAGTCACCCTTTGTATCTTTTGATGCATTGAGGTAGACATATTTGTAAGTGAAGAAGGCTAGTCTTCACATGCAAAGTCTGTTTAGGAATACTTGTAATCCAAGCAATTGTCTGGTTGATGGTTGTTTTGGTTAGGTAGATTCTAGGCTGTGTCTTACTCGAAGCTGTGAAGCAAGAGTGTGTGAGTTCCTTGAGCAAAGTTGTGAAGCAAGATCAAGGTGTGTATGAAGTGTCTCTTCATATTATTTTTGTAATTGTTTGATATCACTGTTGTGTGATTGAGGGGGAATGAATGGGTATACTCAGGTACTAGAGTGTCCCTAGGCTGAAGTGTCATTGGGTAGAGATTAAGTGAGAAGTGCAAACTGGAGGTTTGACTTTGAATTGATTCTACTAATAGTGAATTTCCTCCCTGGCTTGGTAGCCCCTAGATGTAGGTGTTGTTGATACCGAACTGGGTGAACAATTACTGTGTTATTTATCTTTCTGCATTTACAATTCTGTACTTTAAATGGTTAGATAAATAGTATGACAGACTGCAGAGGTCACACCAGAGGTCGTGACATTGGTCATGACATTGGGACAATTTAAAGAAATTTAAATTGGCCATGGTCTGTCCTCATCCTTGAAGAGCAGAGATCAATGTTCTTGGAACACATGTGATCTGCATACCAGAATTTAAAAACTCAAACATTTCATTCCTAATTCCACTCCTAATTTCCATTCCTCACACTAATCTATATTCCAAACCATATTTCAATTCCTAACCTAGGGGTTATTTAATCAAATTTACTCCAAACCTCACATTCACTCCCATTTTTTCATCTCAATTTTAGAATTCGCTCTCAATTCTCTCTCACTTTTTTCATTCTCAACCTTCATCTTCAACCTTTCACCAAAGCTCCATATCCATAGATTCAAAAATTGTGCATTACAATTTGTGAATTCTTGAGCTAAACCTCCATCACTTCATCATTCTTGATTCAATTCTGCATTTGAAGCTTGTTTGGATCTAGATTCAAATTTTTGGAAGCCATTCTTGAAGGAGCTTTGAAGCAAGTTCATCACATTGCTTGGATCTTGAAGTTTCTTGCTAGGATCTTGGATTTCTTGTGTTAGATATGTCCATTTTTGTTTGCAATACTTACCAAACCAAATCTCAACTTTGTAGGTTGGTAAATTTCAGATCTATACTTGATTTAGCTTAATTTCAACTTATGCCATGTAGATCCTTGGTTTTGGTTGCATTTTGATCCATTTGCTTGGATTTGATTGTTGATAATCATGATTTGTTGATGCAATTGGTTTTTACTTGCTGCAATTCAATGTAACTTCGTGCATAATTGTTTAGTTGATCATTGGGATGGTTGGATAAGTGTTTTGCTGTTGAAAAGTGCTTTTAAAACTTGATTTTCTACTACTGGAACAGGGTTAATTGGTTAACTAATTACAGTTGAAATCTGGTTAATCGATTAACTAGTGTAAATTTGTTGATTCTTGTGTTGTTAACCGATTAACCAATTTTGAACTGTAAATGGTTAATCGATTAAAACTGATGCAGAGTTTGTTTTTTTGTGCATTTTCAAGTATGTTTTAATTCCTTTCCACTTTTAATCTTCATGGATTGATACTATGCATATTTTTGGATTGTTTTGGACCTGTTTCATCTCACATGACAGTACGTTTGAGTTTCTTTGACGCTCGACTTTTAAATTCTGATTCTCATGTACATGATTGTTTCATTTTGCATTCTTAATGTGATGACCATGTTGCATACTCTTTTGTGCTATTATGTTTTCTTGTTCTTAATGTTTATATTGCTGGAAGTGTGATGCATGTTCACATTTGTTGTCGATTCCACAATTGCATGTTTGTTTCAAGTGTTTAATTGTTGAATTGTGCATGTTGACTTTGATGAATGTTTAAACATACGATGCTTTTGGAACTTGTTCATGCTTAATTGTCTACACGTGTGAATCATTTGCTCTTACTTGTTGCTTGCTTGCGTTTAAAATTCATGTGTGTGTGTGAGAGAATGTTCTTGATTTTCTCTTTTGGAATACATGTTTATGCTTGATCCTTGATGTTTGAACATGTTCGTTGTTGTTTGATCAATCTTTGAGGCATACTTGTTTATGTTATGTGGTGTTTTTACATGTTTGATGCATATCCGTGAGCATTTTTCTTGATGCATAACATGATGCCTTGGTGAATACATGACTGTTGTGCAGAATAGTAGCTGTTATATGCTGTTTTGCTTGATGTGCTATCTTTTACACCTGTTTCTGCTTGAAAACATGTGTTATTAAAAGCTATTTTGCTTGTGTGATGGATTTTATTGCTGTTTTATGTAGGAAGCGATATTGTAGCTGATGTTTTTTCCTAGTTTTCTTGTTATTGTCTTGTTTTTGCATGCTCCCTTAAGGCCTCCTAGTCCAACTTAATTATTGATTAAGCTTGGAGTAGGATAGACATTAGGAGTTTAATCCATGCATGACAATATTAGGTTAGTCCCTTTTAACCTCAACTTTAGGTCCATCTTTTGCATGCTAACATTAGGATAGAATTTCCTTCCGCATCCTGACCTTAGGGCCACTTTGCATGACAATATTAAGACGAAGTTTCCCTTTAGACCTTCTGTGCATCTTTCTCTCTTCTCATCTCAAAATAATTTCAAAACACTTAATAAATACGATGAACATTATGCGCCATGAGCCTTAAGTATATGGGAAGTGATGAGTGAGAGGTATCTCCTTGCTTGTCTAGAGTGTTTAGCGTACGTCCCATATGGGGACGATTATGCAACGCATTCTATCCTATATCATAGACATTAGTGCAATGTGAATCTCAAATCCAATCAATTCACTTCTTTAAAATTCACAAACAAATGAAAATCTTTTTCATCCTTCGGGGTCGTTTGTCAAACCATTTTCAGAAAGAGCACGTTATTTTTCCGTTCTACCGTAAAACGGCATCGACTCTAACTGCTGGAACGGAAGCTTAACGTTGCTCATAAGAAACACTAAACAACCTGTGGTTAGCCAAACTACGACTTCTCTGATTTCTCATGTAAGATGGGGATACGTAGGCACAAGATGACGATGTCTTGGCGAACAAACTTTTCCCTCTTTCACCCGTAGTTTTCTAAACTATGTTGACTCTGACTTTCTCATTACACGAGGGAATACGTAGGTGTAGGGCGGCGATGTCTTATCAAGTCTTTTCTTTTGTTTTCCCTTTTCGTTCTTGTTTCCGTTTAGTAGTAGGCTTTATATGACACCCTTTGATTAGATAACAAGCATGGATCCTGTTGAGTACAACGGATGCAAAGGGTGCTAATACCTTCCTCTCGCATAATCGACTCCCGAACCCATGATTTGGTTGCGATGACCTTGTCTTCTCCCTTCTTTCCATGTTTTCTTTGATCATTTCCTTTCCCTACGTCAGGATAAATAACATTCGGTGGCAACTCTTCTGTTCTCCCGCCAAGTGTTTTTGCAGTTGCGACAACTGGCGACTATGCTGGGGACTCTGGTTCCCTATGCGAGTCAATCTTAGCGCTTGTCTATTTATGTTATTTGGGTGTTTATTTTTATGCTTTTATGTATATTATATGTTGTATATTATTGCATTTGATACTATTATCATATTGCTCTGTTGCTGTGCTGTTGGGTAGGTTTGTTCCACGAGAGATAAGCCCACTACCTAGGCTTGAGTATACACTTAGGATTGGAGTGGAGAGTAATGTGGCTTGCGTGGTGTCTGGCCACGTGTAGTTGACACAAAATTCACGTTCAGATGATATTTTCTTCAGAGATACTCTATCATGTACGTCTGGTGAGCTGATAGGGTGTTGACTTAGAGAGTTTACGACTCTAGAGACCGTTCATGGGAAATTGGTTGAGGCCTCCTTGATTGATGATGATGCCAAACCAGAAATGGTAAACGTATCATTGTTTCTCGATCCGAGAGTCTGTGATACTGATGACCTGCATAGGATGCCTTTGTACAAGAATAGAACCCACATACATGTGAGAGGGGATGGGTTTTTCTACAGGAAACCTTGACTTCTAACCTACCCAATTTTTTGGTTTTCTTGGAAGTGTGGACCTTTGATCTTAGGTATTTTGATGTTCTGATTGTCTCAGTGTTCTGTTATTCTGGATTTCTTGTCAGAGTGGAATTCTGGTCTTATTCAGTCACTAGCACAACAGGTATTATGAGCATCTGGATACCTTGATCCCATGTTTGCATTTGCATAATCATTTTGCATCCTAACATGCATGTTTTTGTATTTTCAGGTTCTCGTCTTATCCTTGATTCCGGTTGTCTAAGGTTTATAGAGATGGATATTAGGAGAAAGAAGACCATTGTGTAAAATTTCCCATTTCCTGAGTTGGGTCCTCTTCATGATTTGATTGCTCTGGTTGATTCTGATGTTCTCGAAGATTTCAAGAAGGATTATGGGAGAATTCTGAGTTTTGCCCGCAACGTTACTGATTATGAGTATAAGGCCGCTCACACTCTTCTACAATTATATGATCCTCCACTGTGGTGTTTCACTTTCCCAGATTATCTATTGGTTCCGACATTAGAAGAGTATGCATTCATCTTGGGAGTTCCTGTCTAGGATAGGGCACCTTTCGATTATTCTGAGGAGGATCCTTATCTCGACGATCTTGTCGCCGCTCTTTATTTGAGCAAATCTCTATTGGTGGATAACATTGCTCTGTGTGTCTATGGTATTGTTATGTTCCCCAACATGGTGGATTTTGTGGACATGAGTGTTGTTCGCCTCTTCATTATGAAGAATCTCGTACCTAATCTCTTAGGAGACTTGTATCATTTGGTACATTATAAGAATGAGAAAAGGAGAGGAAGGATGGTTTCTTGTTGTGCACCGCTTCTCCATAAGTGGTTTATGGATCACCTTCCTCGTTTTGGAGCTTTTGTTGATTCTAGGAATTCTTCCGAGTGGCCTAAGAGGTTCATGGGTCTGATCGCGAAGGATATTGTCTGGTTCAATTGTGAGTTGCTTGGCAAGGAGATTATTTCTAGCTGTGGAAATTTCCAAAATGTACCTCTGATAAGGAGAAGAGGGAGAATTAATTATAACCCTTTTCTTGCCATTAGACAATTTGGATACGCCTCGAGGGAGTCATTGAAAGACAAGGATGTTCAAGAGTCTTTATTCTTTACTGGGGTAGCTGAACCAATTGTGTTGAAGAGAATTGTGTAACATGTGGTAAGATCCATCGGAAGGGAAAGCTTTCTTTGGGCAAGAGTGATTGCAGAGCCTATGATCCTTATGTAGAGTGGATTCAGAAAAGGGTCGAGGAAGTATTGCTGCCATTCTCCATTGATGATAGAACAACCCACGATGGTGGATATTCTTAAGCATAACAAACTCTGGGCAGAGAAGGAAGAATTGAGCAAGGAGAATGAGGAACTGAAGAGGGAGATCAACCAGCTGAGGCATGAACAAAGTGTAGCTGTTTATGTAGCCAAAGTGAAAACGAAGATGTTGGCCAAAAAGGAGAAAGAACTGTTAGATGAGGTCGAGAGCAGAGAATAAGTAGGTCAAGATCTAAAGAACTCCAACAACATTCTGCAGTAGAGAAAGAAATATTTAGCTAGAGCTCGCCTTGAGATGTCCAAATTCAACAGTTAGTGGAACACCACAGTGACAACCCACAAGAGGAAAGAAGATGAACTTTGTGACCAGATTGAAAAGTTGAAGCTTCAACTTGAATTCAAGGAGAAAGAGGTCATAGTAGAGTCATCTCACAGATCCAGAAGTGAGAAGTAGCTCAAGAAAACCTTGTCATCCCTTGAGAAGCTCAAGATTCGAGCAGGAGTAAAGAAGCCTAAGCTCACAGATCCTAAGCTTGGAGATGTTTTCGATGAAGACGCTTGGAAGGAACATTGCCGATATCTATAAGGTGTCATACACAGGAGAGATGTTCTCATCCAGGAGCTGATCCAGAGGTTAAAGCATCCTGATACTAAGAAGCTATTCAAGGAGATCCAGACTTGGTGCAGGAGCATAATGGTTGGGAAGGATTGTCTACTATTGATATTGACGATATGTCTTAGTAGTTTTTCTCTTTTGTATTTGATCATCGCTAGGCTTGTTGGTTGGGATCACTGATTCTTGTATTTGGCTATATTTTTCATTATGGATTGTCTGTATTGACTCGTTGTTATTCGTTTATCTATGAGCAGATCTTATTGGTTTTCCATCCATCTCTGGAACTTGTATTATTATAGAAACTGGAATCAAGGGGTTGATCGCCCTGGAAATATACAAACATGTTTACATTTTACATTCGCATATTCATTTGCATAGTAGGTGTTCTTGATAGTTTTGTTCTCATCTCTGCTTGGTTTTCTCTTCAGCTGGATTATAAACTTTAGCTTTCACAGATATTCTACCAGAGGAAATCAATGAAGAGTGATAGAGCAAGTACAGGCTGAACTTCAAGAGGTATGAACTTGCATGACTCAGTTCATGGAGTTAATGAAAAATATGGCTCAGGGGCAAGAACAATTAAGAACCTTGGTCCAATCTTTGATTGCTCGTGTGGATGAAGACGGTGTTGTTCATGGTGGTGCTGGTGTGGTTCCTTCGCCTGTTGGTGGTGATGGTCCTCAGGGTGGAAGTATTACTATTATTGTCATTCCTTCGGGAGGAGGCGCTACTGGTGGGATTCCTGGAGCAGTTGCTAGTGGGGAAAGTGTGTGTGCTTTACATGGCACTACTGGCCATCAGTGGGAAGAGGATCGCCAGGAAGATGCTTCCTCCATGCGTGACTTTGATGCCAGTCTTCCGTCTGAAGCCGACAAGAAGTTCAAAATGATCGAAGAGAGGATGCGCGCATATGAAAATTAGAACACTATTGGTCTTTATATGACTGACCTTGGCTTAGTCCCTGGATTGAGAATCTCGCCCAAGTTCAAAGTGTCAGGTTTCGATAAGTACAGTGGGACTACTTGTCCCAAGACTCACATTTGGGCATACTACAGAAAGATGTCATCCTATTCGAATGAAGAAAAACTTTTGATGCATTTCTTCCAAGACAGCCTGGTCGGGGTTCATTAAAATGGTATATGGGGTTTAAAAGGACCCATGTCAAGAGTTGGAGAGACCTTGCAGTAGCTTTCGTCCAACACTATCAGTATAATAGTGGCATGGCATCGAACATGATGCAACTATAGAATCTCTCCCAAAGAGGTAATGAGAGCTTTAAGGAATACGCACAAAGGTGGCGTGAATTGGCGGCAAGAGTTCAACCTCCGATGATGGAGCGAGAGCTTATCGATATGTTCATGGCTACACTTTTGGGGCCGTATTACGAAAAGCTGGTGGGATGTATATCGGCTGGATTGTTAGATATGGTAATGGCAGGGGAGAGAGTCGAAAGTGGAATCAAGACTGGTAAAACTCCGATTGGAAATGGATCTTTAGCTAGAGGAAGCAAAAAGTCATATGCAGGAAACACAAAAAAGAAGAAGGGTGACACTAATTCCATCTCCTCTTATCATGGTAAGGGTAGAGATCAACAAAATTACACTCAGCAGGTTGCTACTGTAGCCATTTCGGCTTCCCCGCAGCAATAGGCTAATGCTCCTCACCGATATCCCGATAGGCCAAGGATGGCGAACAGGAAGTTCGAAACTCCGCCAATGCCGTACTCTCAATTGTTACAAAATTCAATTCAGTTGTAGTTAGTACATAAGAGAACTCTGGAACCTCTCACTGACATTCCTTTGCCAGGATATGATGCCAATGCTTAGTGTGAATTTCATTATGGGGCTCTGGGACATAATATTGACAATTGTAAGGAATTCAAGCACAAAGTACAATATTTGCTTAACTCCAAAGCCATTAATTTCACCAATGAAGGACCTAATGTAATTCAGAACCCGATGCCGAATCATGGGGTAGTAAGAGCCAATGCCATTGAAGATAGGGTTAAATCTGGTGGCTGATGTGAACGAGTTGAAGACTCTGCTAAGAGTTGTTAAAGAGCGTTTGCTGAAAGGGGGATGTTTTACCAGGTTGTGCTTCTGATTGTCAGGGATGTGAATGACGACCAGAAGGTTGTGACCTTTTGAGAGGTGGTATACAAAAACTGATGAATGAATGACGTCTACAATTTGAAAGAGTTGATATTGAGATTAATGATGATGGTAAGGATATTGCAACGATTTTGATTCCATACAAGACTATACATATTTCAGCGTCGGTGCGACATGCACCAGTAGTCATCACTATGCCCAAACCAAATCCGTACGAGAGTACTAAGGTGGTCCCATGGAAGTATATGGCTGAAGTATTTTGCAACGGACAGAAACAAGAGCTGGTTGGTTCTTCGGATGTTGGGTCTACCATGGACAATATTGTTGGTGCTAGGGGTATCACACGCAGTGCTAGAGTCTTCTCTTCGCCGAATGTTAATGTTGAAAAAGGTAAATGAAATTTGTTTGTAGAGGATTCAGTGCAACATCAAGTTGGTGATAATTCTTTTTCCAAGGATGTAGAAGAATTTATGAGATTAATCCACAAAAGTGACTACAAAATTATTGACTAGTTGAATCAGACATCGTCAAAGATCTCTATTTTATCCTTGCTACTGTGTTCTGAAGTGCATCGTAATGCTTTTTTAAAGATATTGAATACCGATAATGTGCCTCAGGAGATTTCACTTAATCAACTGGAAGGTGTGGTCGCACATGTGAATACCGGGAATGGTTTGGGTTTTACTGATTTGGATCTAACACCTGTCGAAAAGAATCATAACAACGTCTTGCATATGTACTTAAAATACAGAGGTTCTTTGTTATCACATGTCTTGGTAGATACATGGTCTTCACTGAATGTATTTCCAAAGAGAGCTTTGATGAAGCTTGACACACAGGGCTTGATTTTCAGGCCGAGTGATATGGTGATGCACGCATAGAGATCAGTGTTCAGAGAAGTAGTGATGTCAATCCAGGTCGGACCTGAGATTTTTGATACGACGTTTTATATCATGGACATTGAACCGACCTATAATTGTTTGCTAGGTCGTCCTTGGATACATACTGTTGGGGCAATAACGTCTACTTTGCATCAGAAGTTGAAATATATGGTGAAGGGTAAAGTTGTCACGATTTATGGAGAAGAGGACATAATGATTAGCCATTTGTCGATATTTAAATATGTGGAAGTTGATGGAGAGATCCAAGAAACATTGTGCCAGGCCATTGAAGCCATTCAAATTTAGAAGGAGTCTCCCACAGAGGTGATAGAGCCTGAAGTTTCGATATCTTCACTCAAAGAAGCACACGCAGTGGTTGAGTCTGGTGGTTCTCAAAGGTGGGGCTAGGTTCTTGAGGTTCCGCTAAAGCAAGATAAGTTTGGGTTCAGGTACAAGCCATCGAAGTCAGCACGAGATCCCCTAAAATACATAGGTCCCGTCAGATTTACCAGCGGTGGGGTTATCTTTGACATTATTCATGCAATAGGGGATGATGAGGTGGACAATGATTGTGATATGGATGCCTGGATCCATCCCTGTGTTCCTGGTCAGGAATTGTGCAACTGGTCTGCCGAAGAAATCATGCAAGTCACCTAAGAAGAGTAATTTTTATTATTTTTGCATATGTTAAGTCGTACGTTCTGCCCAAGACATAGTGACTCATCTGTAGGGCCTCTCTGTTTTATTTTCAATGTCATCATGAATAAAGGACGTTTTTGCATTCAAATGTTTCGCTCCTCATTTTTTCTTTTTGCTTTTACATTTATTAAAAGAAAAACGGAAATTTGTTCTTGTTTGTTCATTTTTTCATTCATAATAAACATTAAACATCATTCCTTCAGGTCTCTTATCTCAGATACCACCGATCATGATTCAGCTATGGCTCGGTATGACTTTGATAATCCCATTTATCAAGCTGAAGAAGAGATTGACGGAGACTGTGAAGTGCTTGAGGAATTACCCATACTTTTGAAGCAGGAGGAAATAATCATTTTGAATCATCAGGAGGATATTGAAGTTGTCAATCTGGGCATCGAGAATGTTAAGAAGGAAGTCAGAATTGGGGCTGCCTTAGAAGACAGTGTCAAGAGAAGATTGGTCGAAATGCTCCGAGAGTATGTGGACATCTTCACTTAGTCTTACTAAGACATGTCTGGGCTTGATACAAACATTATGGCACATGGTTTACCTCTCAGAGAAGAGTGTCCTCCGATCAAGCAAAAGTTGAGAAGAACAAGACTGGACATAGCTGTCAAAATCAAAGAAGTGGTTCAAAAACAGTTAGACATTGGGTTTCTTATTGTGACAAATTATCCTCCATGGGTTGCTAATATTGTCCCTGTACCTAAGAAGGATGGAAAGGTCAGGATCTGCTTTAATTATAGAGACTTGAACAGAGCAATCCTGAAAGATGATTTCCTGCATCATCACATTAACGTGTTAGTCGACAACACTGCTCATTACTCTGTGTTTTCCTTCATGGATGGCTTCTTTGGGTATAACCAAATCAAAATGGCCCCAGAGAACATGGAGAAGACTACTTTTATAACACCGTAGGGAACTTTCTGTTATAAGGTAATGCCCTTTGGATTGAAAAATGTTGAGGCAATCTATCAGCAGGCAATGGTGACTCTCTTTCATGATATGATTCACAAAGAGATTGAGGTCTATGTTGATGACATGATTGCGAAGTCACAGATGGAGGAAGAACATCTGGTTAATCTGTTGAAGCTATTTGAGAGGTTAAGGAAATTCAAACTGAGGTTGAGTTCGAATAAGTGTACCTTTGGGGTGAGGTCTGGTAAACTGTTGGGTTTCATTGTTAGTGAAAGAGGTATTGAGATAGATCCTGCCAAAATAAGAGCAATACAAGAGATGCCTGAGTCGAAAACAAAAAAAAAGGTTTGTGGTTTCTTAGGGAGGTCGAACTACATTGCTAGGTTCATCTCTCATCTTATAACCACGTGTGAACCGATATTCAAATTGTTGAGAAAAGATCAAGCGATCAAGTGGAACGAAAACTGTCAAAAAGCATTTGAAAAGATAAAAGAATATTTGCAGGAACCTCTGATACTTATGCCTCAAGTAGCAGGAAGACGTTTGATTATGTATCTTACGGTTCTTGAGAACTCAATGGGGTGTGTTCTCGGTCAACACGACGATACAGGTAGAAAAGAGCTTCCATCTACTACTTGAGTAAAACGTTTATTGATTATGAGTCGAGGTACTTAATGCTAGAGAAAACATGTTATGCATTCGCTTGGGCAGCTAAGCGTTTGAGGCAATATATGTTAAGCCACACTACCCTGTTGATATCGAAGATGGATCCGATTAAGTATGTGTTTGAAAAGCAAGCACTCACCGAAAGGATTTCTTGTTGGCATATGGTTTTGATAGAATACGATATTCAGTACGTCTTCCAGAAAGCCATCAAGGTAAATGTTATGTCAGAATATCTCACTCAACAATCGATTGAGGATTATCGACCTATGAAGTTTGAGTTTCCGAATGAAGATATCATATTTCTGAAAATGAAAGATTGTGATGAGCCTTTTGCCTGACGAGGGACCTGAAATTGAATCTTAGTGGAGTTTGGTTTTTGACGGTGCTGTCGACTCATATGGTAACGGGATCGGGTCAATCATTACTACTCCTCACGGTTTCCATATACCGCTCACTTCCCGATTGAAGTTCACTTGCACCAATAATGAAGCTGAATATGAAGCGTGCATTATGGGTTTAGAAGAGGCCATTGATCTGAGGATCAAGAATCTTGATGTATATAGCGATTCAGTGTTGGTGGTTAATCAGATTAAGGGAGAATGGGAGACTAGTCAGGAAAATTTGGTTCCGTACAAGAATTATGCCAGAAGGTTGTTACCTTTCTTTGATAGTGTTGAGTTCCATCATGTGCCTCAGGCTGAGAATCAGATGGCAGACACGTTGGTAACGTTAACATCGATAAACAAGGCGCATTTTCAAGTATGTTTTAATTCATTTCCACTTTTAATCTTCATGGATTGATACTATGCATATTTGTGGATTGTCTTCGACGCACGAATTTTGATATCCGATTCACATGTACATGATTGTTTCATTTTACATTCTTGATGTGATGATTGTGTTGCATACTCTTTTGTGCTATTGTGTTTGCTTGTTCTTAATTTTCATATTTTTGGAAGTGTGATGCATGTTCACATTCGTTGTCGATTCCACGACTGCGTGTTTATTTTAAGTGTTTAATTGTTGAATTATGCATGTCGATTTTGATGAATGTTTAAACATGCGTTGCTTTTGGAACTTGTTCATGCTTAATTGTCTACACGTGTGAATCGTTTGCTCTTACTTGTTGCTTGCTTGTGTTTGAAATTCATGTGCGTGTGAGAGCATGTTCTTGATTTTCTCTTTTGGGATACATGTTTATGCTTGATGCTTGATGTTTGAACATGTTTGTTGTTGTTTGATCAATCTTTGAGGAATACTTGTTTATGTTATGTGGTGTTGTTACATGTTTGACATGTTTAATGCATATCCGTGAGCATTTGTCTTGATGCATAGCATGCTGCCTTAGTGAATACATGACTGTTGTGCAGAATAATAGCTGTTATATGCTGTGTTGCTTGATGTGCTATCTTTTACACATGTTTTTGCCTGAAAACATGTGCTGTTAAAAGTTATTTTGCTTGTGTGCTGGATTTTATTGCTGTTTTGTGCATGAAGCGTTGTTGTAGCTGCTATTTTTGCCTTGTTTTCTTGTTTTTGTCTTGTTTTTGCATGCTCCCTTAAGGCCTCCTAGTCCAACTTAATTTTTGATTAAGCTTGGAGTAGAATAGATATTAGGAGTTTAATCTATGCATGATAACATTATGTTAGTCCCTTTTAACCTCAACCTTATGTCCATCTATTGCATGCTAACATTAGGATAGAATTTCCTTCCGCATCCCGACCTTAGGGCCAATTTGCATGACAACATTAGGACCAAGTTTCCCTTTAGACCTTCTGTGCGTATTTCTCTCTTCTCATCTCAAAAAAATTTCGAAACACTTAATAAATACGATGAACATTGTGCGCCACGAGCCTTAAGTATATGGGAAATGATGAGTGATGGGTCTCTCCTTGCTTGTCTCGAGTGTTTAGCCTACGTCCCGTCTGGGGGCGATTATGCGACGCATTCATTCCTATATCATAGAATTTAGTGCAATGTTAAATCTCAAATCCAATCAATTCACTTCTCTAAAATTCATAAACAAATGCAAATCTTTTTCATCCTTCAGGATCGTTTGTTAAACCATTTTCAGAAAGAGCACGTTATTTTTCTGTTCTACCGCAAACATGCATCGAACTTACTTGCTGGAACGAGAGCTTAACGTTGCTCATAAAAAAAACTAAGCAACATGTGGTTAGCCGAACTACGATTGCTATGATTTCTCCTACCAGATGAGATGCGTAGGCACAAGACGACAATGTCTTAGCGAGTAAATTTTCCCCCCTTTCACCCGTAGTTTTACGAACTACATTGACTCTGACTTTCCCATTGCACGAGGGAATACGTAGGCATAGGGCGACGATGTCCTATCGTGTTTTTTCTTTTGTTTCCCCTTTTCATTCTCTTTTCTGTTTAGCAGTAGACTTTAGATGACACACCTTTTGATTAGATAACAAGCGTGGATCCCGTTGAGTACAACAGATGCGAGGGGGTGCTAATACCTTCCTTTCGCATAATCGACTCCTGAACCCAAGATTTGATTATGATGACCTTGTCTTCTCCCTTATTTCTAGTTTTTCTTTGATCGTTTCCTTTCCCTGCGTCGGGATAAATAACGTTCAATGGCGTCTCTTCTGTTCTCCCGCCAGGTGTTTTTCGTAGTTGCAACATGGAGGATGCCTCTCTCAAGTTAATCAGGAGTAGAAAAGACACTTATATCCCTTCTCATATGCTTTATGTTGATGACATTTTAATCTTTTGCAAAGGATGTGTTTCTAACATTCAAGCTCTCAAGAATTTATTGACAACATATCATAGTACTTCTGGTCAATAAGTTAATAGTTCCAAATCATGAAGGTGAGAAAACACAAGAAGGGGAAGGGGGGGGGGTGAATTATGTTGACTTTTTCTTTCTTTTTAAAACTCTTTGGTTAGATTCTAAACATAATTTATAGAATCTAACTTAATTAGAGGTAGGAAGAAGATATGAAGTGCAAGAAAGAAGAGGGACACATAGATTTATCATGGTTCCTCTTACAACTCGAGTTTAAACCAGCCCCCTTGTACTTACAAAATACTTTCACTATAATCACACAAGAATAGAATTTGCTCAAGGCCACAAGCAAGAGACTTCCAATGCTCAAACACTAAATTAAGGGACTTATATGCTTAAGAACACAAGCAAGATACTTCCAATGCTTAAGTACACAAGCAAGATACTTCTATGCTCAAGTACATAAGCAAGAGATTTCAAATTCTCAAACACTTAGTAAAAGACTTCTAACAATCTATGTTGCTTGAAAATGTCTCGCATGTAAGTATACATGTATGTTTAAAAGTAACAAGTCATAAAAAGTAATGATATCGTACCCACAGGGAGTGAATGTTACTTAGATTGATTTTGCAAGAAACTATGTTTTGAAATTAAGCCTGAGCAAGGATAAAAACAATATATGAGTGTCACAAGTTCAATTTTCTTCTTAAACCAGATCTAAGCAGTGTAATGTGAGAGTTAGACTATATGAAGAGAGTGTATGTTGAGCTATGGTCCATTAATATTAGTGAAGTAAATATGTGTTCATGATGTGTAGCGTCGTGCCAGGAAATGTCAGAGTGATCTAGAAGCGTATTTCTACAATATCAAAGCATGCATTATAAGGCAAGGGAAAAAATCTATAAGTCACACTTATAACCCTAAAATACGTCTATTTGTATTATGAAATCCCTTATAGTTTTTGTTACTTATCTCTAAGTGAACTAATCAAGTAAGTATCTCTATCCTACCCTTTTCAACTACTTTTATTATGAATTTCAATTGTTTTTGGATCTCTCTCAACAACAAGTTATTATATTGTTCTAAGTAGATCATTCAAAGAATCAAATTTGCATGAAAGTTATCACATAATAAAAACAAGACACTAAATAATGTTAGAACACAAATTGGTGTTTCTTATATCTCTATGTTTTGATGATAACTTTTATGGAATTTTGTATTAAGAAAATATATATTCTAAAATCTGTTCTAGCATTATTGTTTAGGTATCAAAGTTAATACTCTTAAAGAAACAAAATACATAAGTACAAAGAAACTATGCAAGGCTCTGAAGCATCAGATGCAAGGCTACCAAAAGATTCTGAAGCGCTGCCAGAAGGATATGAAGTAGAAGCTACATAATGATCTGAAGCGTTAATGAAAGAAGTGTACAAAAGTTAAAAGCTCTGATCTAATCAGACTCTGAAGTTCTTTTCACTACAAGCTCAGAAGCTTTGATAACCAGACTCTCATCATTAATATTCACGCTTTTAGCACATACTGCTGCATACTCTGATGAAGAATCTGATCAAGATTGAGACTCTGATATATTAAGATCTGATTATCTATCAAGGCTCTGAACATCTCAATCATCTTAGCTCTGATCATCTTAAAGCTTACTACAAAGTTCTGAAGTGCAGATTATGAAGACTTCATCCTGAAGGAAGCTTGTTGACGAAGCTGTAAACTTAATTAGACATGGTGCTACTTCCAAAGTAACCAACGACTAATTTGTCCAAAGAAGTGACGTGGTGCAAATCCCAAGGCTTCTACAACCATACCTTTTTGCAGAAAGCATATCTCTGCGCATACTTTTTGGGTAATGAAAAGTCTTATAATCTAATATTATATACAGCTGCACATCACTCAAAGCAATTTGGAAAAGCTATAAAAGGAGAACTTCTACAACATTGTGAGGTTACTCATTCTTCTTGCTAATTCACTACTCACCATTTTGCTTATTGCTTGTTCACTCAGAAAGAAATACACATTTGATTCACAAAAGAGAAAAATCTTACAAAGACCCTTATCATTTGATCTTTCATAAAACTGTATAGTTTTTGTTGTACTTAATCTTTAAGTGTAAACATCACCTTGTGATACAGCTTATTAGAAGCATTCAAACACTTGTTAGTTTACATTAAATTGTAAGAAGTTCCTTAAGAAGACCAAGGTGTGGTCAGTAGTTCTTGAGAAGACTAAGACAGTTGTTCTTAGTGCTTTCTATTGTAATCAGTTGATCAATAGTGGATTAAGTCCTTGTGGAGAAAGGCAAATCATCTTTGATAAGGTGGACTAGATTAGTTGAGTTCAATGAACCAGGATAAAAATCTTGAGTTGTTTTTATTGCCATTTTTCTTAAAACTCTTATTCAACCCCCCCCTTCTAAGTGTTTTTCTCGCCTTCAGTTGGCATCAGAGCTCCGGTTCTGTTTGTGCTATCACTTAACCGTGACCAGAAAAGATCCAGTGGGAAAAACTCTTGATACTCTTGGTTGATATTCATCATGGCTGCTGAAACTTCAACACCCAACAACAATGACAAGTATGAAGAAAGAGTCAGCACAAAACCTCCCATGTTTGATGGAGAGAAATTTGATTATTGGAAAGATAGACTGGAAAGTTTCTTTCTAGGATTTGATGCTGATCTTTGGGACTTAGTTATTGATGGATATGTTCATCCCACTGATGGAAATGGCAAGAAAGTTGACAGAAAATCAATGACTGAGGAGCAAAAGAAGGAATTCAAAAATCACCACAAGGCTAGAACTATATTGCTAAATGCTATATCTCATACTGAGTATGAGAAAATAACCAACAGAGAAACTGCTTTTGATATATTTGAATCCCTGAAGATGACTCATGAAGGGAACTTCCAAGTTAAAGAAACCAAGGCTCTGACGCTGATCCAGAAGTATGAAGCTTTCAAGATGGAAGAATCTGAATCTATTGAAGCAATGTTTTCCAGATTCCAGATTCTCACTGCTGGCCTAAAGGTTCTGGACAAGGATTACTCTGCAGCAGATCATGTCAAGAAAATAATCAGAAGCTTGCCAACCAGATGGAGACCCATGACCACTGCTCTGAAGCTGGCAAAGGACCTGAACAAAATTACGCTGGAGGAACTAATCAGTTCTTTAAGGAGTCATGAGATTGAGCTAGAGGAAGATGAGCCTCTAAAGAAAGGTAAGTCAATTGCCTTAAAATCTAATAAAGCTGTTAAAGCATTGCAGGTATTAGAAAAAAGCTCTGAGGAGTCTGCTTCTGAAGATGAAGAAGAACTATCCTTGCTGTCCAGAAGAATCAACAAACTCTGGAAGAATAAGCAAAGGAAGTTCAAGAACTTTAGAAAACCAGATCAACACAAAGAATCTTCTGGGCACAGAAGATCTGGAGAACACTCTGGATACAGAAGATCTGGAGAAGCCTCTGGACACAGACGATCTGGAAAAAGAGAGGTTGTTTGTTATGAATGCAAAGAACCTGGGCACTACAAGAGTGAATGTCCAAAGCTTCAGAAGGAGAACCCAAAAAGAAAGTCAGATCACAAAAATAAAGTTCTAATGGCTACCTGGGATGACTCAGATGCATCTGATTCATCATCAGAGTCAGAAGAGGAATGTGCAAATGTAGCATTCATGGCTGACATTGAAGATAGTGCTGAACCATCTGGATTAGAATCAGAATCTGATTCTGAGGAGGTATTTGCTGAACTTTCTAGACAGGAACTTGTTGAAAGTCTATCTGATATTCTTGAAAACTATAGTAAAGTTAAACTCAAATACAAAACGCTTCTAAAGCATATTGAATTTGAGAGTAACAAGTTTGAATTAGAAATAGCTGAACTAAAAGCTGAAAATCTTCAATTGAAAAATAATTTAGAATCTGCTCAACTAAACTCTGATTCAAAATCTGAACCATGCTCTAAAAATATTTTACAAGAGTATGACTATAGTTTCAGGAAGTTTCTAACTAAAAGCATAGATAGAAGCAAAATGGCTTCAATGATCTATGGTATTAGCAGAAACTATAGAAAAGGTGTTGGATATAAATCTTTCTCTTATGAAGATTCAAATCCAAAATCTGTAGATAAACTGGATATCAAGTATCCTCCTTTATATTCTCAGTTTACATTTGGTCATTTAAATGATATTAAATACACAAGTTCTAATGAGAACAAACCTGTGTTTAATAAATCCAAAGCTAATCAGAACAAGTCTTATGTTAAAAGACAGAAGTTCAGAAAAAGCTCTAAGGCAACTAACCAAAAAGGACCCAAAAAAATCTGGGTACCTAAGGATAAGATAATCTATGTTGCAGACATCATTAGCAGCAAAATCAAGACTCCAGTCATGGTACCTAGACTCTGGATGCTCACGACATATGACGGGAAAAAAGTCTATGTTCCAAAGTCTGGAGCTTAGATCTGGAGGAGATGTCAACTTTGGAGGGAATCAGAAGGGCAAGATAATTGGCTCTGGAACCATAGGCAATGGTAAACTTCCTTCCATAACTAATGTCTTGCTTGTTGAAGGATTAGCTCATAATCTGTTGTCCATAAGTCAATTAAGTGACAATGGTTATGACATAATCTTTAATAAAAAGTGTTGCAAAGCTGTTAGTCAAAAGGATGGCTCAATCCTCTTTAATGGTAAAAGGAAGAACAACATTTATAAAATTAGTCTTTCAGAACTTAAGGTTCAGAATGTTAAATGCCTTATGTCTGTTAATGAGGAGCAATGGGTCTGGCACAGAAGATTGGTTCATATTAATATGAGATGTATACCTCAGATTAATAAGCTTAATCTGGTCAGAGGACTTCCTAATCTGAAGTTCAACTCAGATGCTCTTTGTGAAGCATGTCAGAAAGGAAAATTTTCGAAATCTTCTTTCAAATCCAAAAATGTTGTTTCAACTTCAAAACCATTAGAGTTACTTCACATTGATCTGTTTGGACCAGTGAAAACTGCATCCATCAAAGGCAAGAAGTATGGATTAGTCATTGTTGATGACTACAACAGATGGACATGGGTAAAATTCCTAAAACACAAGGATGAGTCACATTCTGTGTTCTTTGACTTCTGCAAACAAGTCCAAACTGAAAAAGATTTCAAAATTGTTAAAGTCAGAAGTGATCATGGTGGTGAATTTGAAAACAAACATTTTGAAAAATATTTTAATGAAAATGGCATTGCTCATGATTTCTCCTGTCCTAGAACTCCACAACAGAATGGAGTTGTAGAGAGGAAAAATAGAACTTTGCAAGAGATGGCCAGAACCATGATCAATGAGACTAACATGGCAAAACATTTTTGGGCAGAGGCAATTAACACAACATGTTACATTCAGAACAGAGTGTCAATTAGACCTCTTATGGAAAAGACTCCTTATGAATTATGGAGGAATAGAAAGCCAAACATTTCTTATTTCCATCCCTTTGGATGTATTTATTTTATGCTGAACACTAAAGAGAATCTTAACAAGTTTGATTCTAAAGCACAAAAGTGTTTCCTGCTTGGATATTCTGAACGCTCTAAAGGCTATAGAGTATACAATACTGAGACACAGATTGTGGAAGAATCTATACATGTTAGATTTGATGATAAGCTTGGCAATCAAAAGGCAAAGCAGATTGAAAACTCTGCAGATGGAGAAGTTATTCTCATAGAATCTGAGAAACCAGAGGTAGAGAAAGCTCAAGAAGAAGCTACACCAGATGCAACTCCATTAGCTGCTCAGATGAATAACATGAATATTTTTGAAAAACCAACAGTTAAAGGATCATCCAAAATCAAGGCTTCTCATCCAGAAGAAATGATTATTGGGAAGAAAGATGACCCTATAAGAACAAGGTCGTTTATCAGATCATCTGGAACATCACTTCTTGGGTTGGTGTCTATTATTGAACCAACATCTGTGGATGAGGCTCTAAATGACAATGATTGGATACTTGCAATGCAAGATGAGCTGAATCAATTTACAAGAAATGATGTGTGGGATCTGGTTCCTAGACCAAAAGGTTTCAACATTATTGGAACAAAGTGGGTATTCAGAAATAAACTAAATGAGCAAGGAGAAGTTGTTAGGAACAAGGCAAGGCTGGTAGCTCAAGGGTACAGTCAACAAGAAGGTATTGATTACACTGAAACTTATGCTCCAGTGGCAAGGTTAGAATCTATACGCCTTCTTATTTCATTTGCTGCACAATATAACATCACTCTATATCAGATGGATGTTAAGAGTGCTTTCTTAAATGGCATTATAGAAGAATAAGTTTATGTCCACCAACCTCCTGGTTTTGAAAGTGATAAATTTCCAGATCATGTTTTCAAACTCAAAAAATCTCTTTATGGTTTGAAACAAGCTCCCAGAGCTTGGTATGAAAGATTAAGTAATTTTCTTTTGGAAAAGAACTTTATCAGAGGCAAAGTGGACACAACTCTTTTCTGTAAAACATTTAAGAAAGATTTACTAGTGTGTCAAATCTATGTGGATGATATTATTTTTGGATCTACCAATATTATGCTGGGAAAGGAGTTTGCTTTGTCTATACAGGCTGAATTTGAAATGAGCATGATGGGAGAACTTAGATTCTTTCTAAGAATCCAAGTAAATCAGACTCCAGAATGCACCTATATTCACCAGACTAAATATGTCAAAGAGCTTCTGAAGAAATTCAATCTGAATAAAAGCAAATTGGCAAAGACTCCAATGCATCCTACAAGCACACTTGGTAAGGAAGAGGTAAGTAAGAAAGTTGATCAAAAACTTTACAGAGGTATGATTGGATCTCTCTTATATTTGACTGCTTCAAGACCTGCTATTTTATTCAGTGTGTGTCTGTGTGCTAGATTCCAATCAGATCCTAGATAATCTCACTTAACAGCTGTTAAGAGGATTCTAAGATATCTGAAAGGTACTACTAATGTGGGTCTGTGTTACAGAAGATCTGATGAGTATAAATTATTTGGATTCTGTGATGCTGACTATGCTGGAGACAGAGTAGAACACAAAAGTACTTCTGGAAGCTGTCAATTTCTTGGAAGTCATCTGATCTCTTGGTTCAGCAAGAAGCAACCCACAATTTCACTTTCAACAACAAAGGCAGAATATATTGCTGCTGCTAGTTGTAACACCCAGATGCTCTGGATGAAAAGTCAACTGGAAGATTATCAGATTTTTTAGAGTAACATTTCTATCTTCTGTGATAATACTTCTGCTATATGCTTATCTAAAAACCCCATTTTACACTCTAAAGCTAAGCATATAGAGATTAAACATTATTTCATCAGAGACTATGTTCAGAAGGGAATTATCAATTTAAACTTTGTAGATACAGATCATCAGTGGGCTGATATCTTTACAAAACCCCTTGCTGAAGATAGATTTAAATTTATCTTGAAAAATATAAGTTTGGACTTCTGTCCAGAATAAAATATTCATCAGATGAAATTTTTTTCCAGATGATAAATGTCTAAACTCTGAAGTATTTCTTCTGTTGAATTCTGTGTTTATTTCTTTGTGTGTAAATATGAACTAACAAGGCTCAGAGGATCTGAACGTTGCCTAACGTTTCATTTCTCAAAGAGTTTCAGAGGCACATGCAAGCAAACACGTGTAGCTCAGAATCTGGAAAGGTAGAGGGCACCATACTGAAGTGACGTTTGAGGTATTGCTTTGAAAATCCAAAATCTCTTGATTTTCCCCCCTTCTGTTAGAATCTTAAATGCTTGATATGATTTTATTCCTTGCATTAATTGCTTGATATGATTATGTTTCACTTCATTCAATGCTTGTGCACGCTTGAGATTGTGTGTCTTTTTGCATGCCCTAAATTTTTCTATAAATTCTCACAACACTTCACAAATCACACTTTACACTCTCTTCATCTCTCATATGCATTTCTGCCTTCTCTATTGTTTCCATGTCATTTCAAAACCCAAAACCTCTCGTAAACCTAGACATATCTCAAGAACATCAATGGCTCCACTGTAACATCCTAATTTTTCCATACACTAAATAATATATCTAGTTAGATTTGAGATTTTAACAATGCTAGTTATTAAAAATTAAATGTTGAAACTAACACTTATAATAATTAATTTATTAATTAATTACTTTTTATATTTATTACTTTTATTCTTCAATTTGAATATCATCGTTTCATTTTATAAACTAAACTTTGAAATTTAAATTGGTACTTAAAACCCTTAACTTTAAGTTAATTAATTATTCATATTATTATTATCATTATTGTTGTTCTTGTTTTGTTATTATTAATTGATTTTATTTTATTTGAATATTATCATTTTACTCTATAAACCAATTAATAAATAAAATAATCTTAAGACAATAAAAATATCAAATAACTATCCTTTTTACTATTTTTATTATTATTAATATTATTAACATTTTACTTTTTATAAAAGAAATATATATCTCATTTTCTATTAATATCCTACATAATATTATGTCATGAAATCAAGCTCCCATACCTTTGTCATAAATTATTTTCACAAAGTCATACTAGAACACCTAAAGCACTATTGATGAAAGATTAGTAAATATTTGATAGAGACATATTTACTAGCAAGAGTTGAAAAGTTGGAAGGTATGGGCAAAAGATGATAAATTATGTTATTTTAATATTTTACAACTAGTATAAATAGGGGTCTCTTCCACCCCATTTTCATTCATTCATTCACAAATCATCTTTCTTACTTCTTTACTTCTTTCCTTCTCTAATTTCTTCATATAGCAATATTAGTTTTAGTTATCGAAGTTCCCACGATATCGGTTCGTAACCTTTAGAGTATTTTGTGGTAAAAGTTCTTCTAAAGTTTCAAGGGAGTTTTATACGTCAAAGTTCTGCCCAAATCATTTTCATAAGTAATCGGTTCTTGGCAAAGATCGAAGACAACACTTGTGGACTTTCAACAACACTCAACAAAAGGTGGGGGCAAGATTTCGTATACGATTGGGACGGTTAGCGTAAAATAACTTAATATATATGTGTGTAGTGGTGACCTAAGCCCTACTAGCGATAAATAATTAAGGAGAGCCTATTCTCAAATAATGATTTTCACAAATCACTAGGCGAGGTTACGCCGGCCTTAATTAATTATCATAGGAATAATCTTTGACAATTTGGTATTGTATTGTGCTTGCATTATTCGGTTAATTTTATAATTGTTTATTTTATTTATACTTGAATGATTGTGATTGATAGATTAAGGAAATAATCGGTTAATGAGAGAAAAACATTGCTAGATATTAAGTAATTGATCCCCATTAACATAAGGAAAGTTGGATACAATGAGTAGTTATATTTGGTTGGGTTCTGGCTAAGGAAAGACTTGGTCGACTATGCCGTTTACAGTCCACCTCTCTTACCTGGGAAGTTAACCATACAATTACCCATTATACAAACTGAACTTATTATGTAAGGACAAAGATCAAATATGGCAAGACATTGGATGGATTTGGTACTCAACCTAAGTATCTAGATAATAAGTATAACTTGAAAAGTTGATACGATAATTCCCCATTATTAACTTAATACTTATGGCTAAGAGTTGCCACAAGATGAGTGAGTGATCATATAGACTTGCATTAAGGAATGTGTAAGTCCACCGCCGTGCGGTATGGGACGCACGAGGTTGATCAGTCGCCTGCAATCCCGACGGGGATTATTATCTATGCATGCTAGGCAAGACAAGGTTCTTGGCCTGAATTCTCAGGGACGATCGACTTATAACACCTAGGCTCCATGTGAAGTTAGGTGGCGTAGCTCTTGGTAATTGGGAGTACGTTGGTGGCATGTGGTCTAGTGATATCTGATCTTGGTAAATGGGATAGATATCATTGACAGCGTTTAGTGGCCTGAGTCAGCATATAGTTCAGGGATGCATTAGAATAAATAAAGTATATGTAATTGTGGGTATAAGATACGCTTGTTTGTATAAATATGGTTTCCATATATATTATTATTTTACACATTCATTCCCACTTTTAAACTTGTACATGAATCTTAGCCCTGTGTCATTTTTGTTTTGCATTTTGGATTATTTTATGACGATCAGACGATGAGCTCGAATCTTGCGTACTTCCCGACAACTCAGAAGGAAAGGATATGAAGTGACGTGGAGATGTGTTACTATAACATCTAGATTGGGAGCTGTTAGTGTTTTGTCAAACGCTAATCACATCCCTACTACTACAGTCAGTATAAGTGTCAGTCTTGTTGGACTTAGGAGGTCCCTTTTGGTATGCTTTCTTTTTGGTTTCCTTTCTGTACTTTTATTTTATGTTTTATCTATGTGGCAAGGCCGCTAGTCTTAACGGTGTCAAACTCTGTAAAATATATTTGAAGCATATGTATGTGAAACAGTATGTTTTTAAATAATTAAGTATTGTCCTTTAAAAATTTCAAATTTTTCTGTATTTTTATAAGGTTTCATTAGAATTCCACTAATGGGACATAGGCTGTCTCATTTAATGGTATCAGAGCTGGTCGATTCAGCTCGGACCGTAAGTGTCTAGAATTATACTGACTGTATCAAGTTGGATTCCAAACTGGATGATAACTTTTCTTCTGTGCATTGAGTCTTCATCTTGAGAGCCTTCTAGTATAATGGTCTAGGAAACTTATTTAGCACACTTTATTTTTCCTCCCCAACGGTCACAAACCCAACGGTAACGTAACGGACACTTCACAAAATTCACTTTATAAATACTTCACACCCATCCATTATTTTCATATCAATTCCTAAATATTTATCTATACCTTTCAAATGGCTAAATCCTTTCTTTTATTCATCACTCTTCTTGTCATTATTTTGTTTGTTATTGGTATCATCAAGCATGAAGAATTAGGTAAAGATTTCGTAGCAATAATGATAATTATAGTTTTACCACTATTAGTCTTAGCTTGGTTTACAAGTAGAGGTTTTTGAATGAGACATGGTCACGATTTTTGTAATCGTTGTTATTAAATAAATTGATACATTTTTGTTTATACATTAAATGTTGATTATGTTTTCCTGAATTCTAGTTATATTTAAGATATTAATTCAACATTTTAGACACAATTATCCCTTGCCTGTGGGAGACTTGATAAAAATCCTTATCGATGAATCATTCATTGGGATATAAATATACATAATTGTTATGTTCTTTATGTCTTGTGAATGATTGAACCTAATAACTATTCCTTTTCAGGAAGTTATGGTTCAGAACGTCAGAGGTGCGAGGCGTGGTAGGAGTGCTGCTAGAGGCACTACTAGAGGTATACGTAGGAATGCGAGTGATGAAGTTACTCCTGAAGGAGCACCTACCATTCCCATTGGACGAGAAGATCATTCCCAAACTGGAACGAACTCTCAAGCTGACACTCGAGATGTTCGTGAACTTGCTGCAGCTGTGTTAGTTCAAACACAACAAAATGCTCAAATCCTGCAAATCACTCGAGATCATCAACTCTTTCAGCAACAACAAAGGGAAATGGTGCATGAGGATACAGGATTGAACTCGTTTCTGAAAGGAAAACCACCACAGTTTGGTGGTGACTTTAATCCGGAGGGTGCTGAGAAATGGTTGCAAGAAATGGAGAAGATATTTTCTTTCACTCACTGTAGAGAGAATAGAAGGGTTGGTTATGCAACATTCATGCTGACAGGCGATGCTGAAGCTTGGTGGAGAGGAAAGTATAGATTATTGGAAGAGGAAGGAAGAGAAATCAATTGGACCTTGTTCAAAGAAGAATTTTTGGGGAAGTATTTTCCAAAGTTATGTAGGAAAGAGAAGGAGAGAGAATTTCAGAATCTACGTCAAGGTGTGATGACGGTGGGAGAATATACTAGGAAGTTTGAATCCTTGCTAAAGTATTCTGAGTTTTACCGCTTGCATCCAAGGGAAGAATGGATGTGTGAAAAGTATCAAGATGGATTGAAATATGATATCCAGAGGGCAGTTTTACCTCTGCATATTATGCGCTTTGGTGAGCTAGTAGAAAGGTGTCTGGAGTTGGAAGGGATTGACAATAGGAAGAATCAATATGGATCAGGAGGATCAACCCAAAACAACAATCACAAGGGCCACTTTAACCGAGGCCACGGAGGAAGAATCCAACGAGGGGGTAGGCCATATCAAAGGCCTACACCTTATCATAACCAGGATTCTAGAAGGTTAATGTTCAAGTGTTACAGCTGTGGAGGGGCACATCTTAACAAAGATTGTCCAAATAGAAATATTGGAACTTGTTTTCGCTGTGGTCAGAAAGGCCACTTTCTCAAAGATTGTCCCCAAGGACAAAGTCAACCAACAGGCCAGAGGAGCGGCCTAATAAACAATAACAACATAGGGAGAGCAAGAAATGGAGGCCCAAGTGTTGGTCAGAGACCTCAGAATCAAAATAAGCCAACCACAGGAAGAGTATTTACAATTAGAGGAGCTGAGATCTCAAAGTCAGCTGGGTTAATTCAAGGTATGTGTTTAATTGGAGATAAGTTGGTATCAGTTTTATTCGATTCAGGAGCTACACATTCTTTTATATCTACCTCTTGTGCTGAATTTTTGGGATTCGAAATTGTTGATCACGATTATAAGTTGACTATCACAACTCCCTCGGGAGAAAGAATGGTAACTTATTCAGTCTGTGTAGACTGTCCAATAATCTTAGAAAATAGAAGATTCTTAGTAGATCTTGTGGTACTCCCGCTACAAGACCTAGATGTCATCTTAGGAATGGATTGGTTATCAGCCAACGATGTCAACTTGAGATGCAAGGAGAAAATTTTTACATTTGGAGAAGATAGTGGAGAAATCAGCAAAGCTGAAACCCTCACTCAAAGTTTTATGATGCTATTCTCCATGTCAGTAGGAGAAACCCCTAGTGTGGAAAATTTTCCCGTAGTCTGTGAATTCCCGGAAGTCTTTCCAGAAGAAGTTCCAGGTTTACCACCGGTTAGGGAAGTGGAATTTTCTATAGACTTGGTTCCAGGAACTGGACCAATTTCTATATCTCCTTATCGAATGTCACCCTCAGAGCTTGCGGAGTTAAAGAAACAATTAGACGAGATGTTAGAGAAAGAATTTATTAGACCAAGTGTATCGCCATGGGGAGCTCCAATCTTGTTTGTGAAGAAGAAGGATGGTTCTTCTAGACTTTGTGTGGATTACAGACAACTCAATAAAGCCACTGTGAAAAACAAGTATCCTTTGCCTAGAATCGACGACTTGATGGATCAGTTAAAAGGAGCATCAGTATTCTCAAAGATTGACTTGAAGTCTGGATATCATCAGATCAGGGTGAAGGAAGATGATATTCCAAAAACAGCTTTTAGATCCCGTTATGGACACTATGAGTACTTAGTTATGCCATTTGGTTTGACTAATGCTCCAGCAGTATTCATGGATTACATGAATAGGATCTTTAGGTCATACTTAGATCAATTTGTTGTAGTTTTCATTGATGACATTCTGATTTATTCCAAGAATGAGGTAGAGCACAGAGAACATTTGAGAATTGTGCTACAGATATTAAAGGACCTTCAATTGTACGCGAAATTCTCGAAATGTGAATTTTGGTTGAAGGAGGTACAATTTCTTGGTCATGTAATTAGTAAAGAAGGTATTGCAGTAGACCCAAGTAAAGTCGAAGCAATAACAAAGTGGGAGAGTCCAAAGAATGTTGGCGAGATTCGAAGTTTTCTTGGACTAGCTGGATATTATCGGAGGTTCATTGAAGGATTTTCAAAGATCGCTTTGCCCATGACTCAGTTAACGAGGAAAGGTAAAAACTTTGAATGGACTAAAGAGTGTGAAGAAAGTTTTCAGAAGCTAAAGGAAAGATTGACTTCATCACCAATACTCATCTTACCAGACCCATTAGGAAATTTTGATGTGTATTGTGATGCGTCATATCAAGGTCTTGGGTGTGTGTTGATGCAAGAAAGGAAAGTGATAGCTTATGCATCAAGACAATTGAAGGTGCATGAGAGGAACTACCCAACTCACGACCTAGAGTTAGCGGCAATTGTGTTTGCCTTAAAGATTTGGAGGCATTATCTTTATGGATCAAAGTTCACTGTGTTAAGTGATCACAAAAGCCTGAAGCATTTATTTGATCAGAAAGATTTAAACATGAGACAAAGGCGCTGGATGGAATTCTTGAAGGACTATGATTTTGAGTTGCAATATCATCCCGGAAAGGCCAATGTTGTAGCAGACGCTTTGAGTCGAAAGAAACTTCATGTATCTGCAATGATGTTGAAGGAAGAAGAGTTGATTGACAAATTCGTGGATTTAAACTTAGGAGTACATCACAATGAAGGAAGTATATTCATAGGCGCTATTGTCGTGTCTAATGAATTTCTGAAATGGATCAAAGATGAACAACAACTTGATGACCGTCTAGTGAGCATAAAGGAAAATATAAGAAATGGTCAAAATGGAGAGTTTAACATAAGGAGTGATGGAATCCTAAGGTTTAAAGAAAGGTTGTGTGTACCTCAAAATCAGGATATTCAAAAGTTGATTTTGGAAGAGGGCCACAAAAGTAAGTTGAGTTTTCATCCAGGAGCCACAAAGATGTATCAAGACTTGAAGAAAATGTTTTGGTGGGTTGGAATGAAGAGACATATAGCAGAATATGTTCAAAGTTGCTTGGTATGTCAGAAGGCAAAGATTGAACATCAGAAGCCAGCCGGATTGCTACAACCTTTAGATATTCCAGAGTGGAAGTGGGACGGAATAGCCATGGATTTTGTAACCGCTTTGCCTAAGACTCAGAAACAACATGATGCAATTTGGGTGATCATTGATAGGTTGACAAAGAGTGCACATTTCATTCCCATCAACCAGACGTTTAAATTAGAGAGACTAGCTCAGGTATATGTAAAGGAGATTGTTAGATTGCATGGAATACCTTCAAGTATAGTCAGTGATAGAGATCCCAGATTCACATCAAATTTTTGGCATCAGTTGCATTTAGAGTTAGGAACAAAACTGAGGTTAAGTTCAGCTTATCATCCCCAAACGGATGGCCAGTCTGAGAGGACGATTCAATCGTTAGAGGATTTGTTGAGAGCTTGTGCTCTTGAACACAAAGGAAGTTGGGACGAGTTCTTACCATTGATTGAGTTTACTTACAACAATAGTTTTCACTCAAGTATCGGCATGGCTCCATATGAAGCATTATACGGAAGAAAGTGTCGTACACCTTTATGTTGGTATGAGGTTGGAGAAAATAAAATATTGGGTTCAGAATTCGTGCAACAAACGACAGATCAGGTTAAACTTATTAGAGAAAAAATGAAGGCAGCACAGGACCGTCAAAAGAGTTATAATGATAAGAGGAGAAGACCTTTGGAGTTCGAGGCAGGAGATCACGTGTTCATTAGGGTAACTCCTAGGGCGGGAATTGCACGAGCAATCAAAACTAGGAAGTTAACACCAAGGTTTATCGGGCCTTTTCAAATTCTACGGCGGATTGGACCTGTAGCGTATCACATTGCTTTGCCGCCAAACTTGTCTAATCTTCATGATGTATTTCATGTATCACAACTGAGGAAGTATTATCCGGACCCTTCACATGTCATTGAGCCTGAAACTGTGGAACTTAGAGATAATTTGGAATATGAGGCTATACCTGTCAAGATCTTAGATCATCGTATTAAAGAACTTCGTGGAAAGCAAATACCATTGGTTAGAGTCGTGTGGGATGATGTAACTGGTGATTCTACTTGGGAAAGAGAAGAAGACATGCGTCAGAAGTATCCACATATGTTTTAGGTACGCTAAATTTCGAGGACGAAATTTCTTTTAAGGGGGGTGGTAATGTAACATCCTAATTTTTCCATACACTAAATAATATATCTAGTTAGATTTGAGATTTTAACAATGCTAGTTATTAAAAATTAAATGTTGAAACTAACACTTATAATAATTAATTTATTAATTAATTACTTTTTATATTTATTACTTTTATTCTTCAATTTGAATATCATCGTTTCATTTTATAAACTAAACTTTGAAATTTAAATTGGTACTTAAAACCCTTAACTTTAAGTTAATTAATTATTCATATTATTATTATCATTATTGTTGTTCTTGTTTTGTTATTATTAATTGATTTTATTTTATTTGAATATTATCATTTTACTCTATAAACCAATTAATAAATAAAATAATCTTAAGACAATAAAAATATCAAATAACTATCCTTTTTACTATTTTTATTATTATTAATATTATTAACATTTTACTTTTTATAAAAGAAATATATATCTCATTTTCTATTAATATCCTACATAATATTATGTCATGAAATCAAGCTCCCATACCTTTGTCATAAATTATTTTCACAAAGTCATACTAGAACACCTAAAGCACTATTGATGAAAGATTAGTAAATATTTGATAGAGACATATTTACTAGCAAGAGTTGAAAAGTTGGAAGGTATGGGCAAAAGATGATAAATTATGTTATTTTAATATTTTACAACTAGTATAAATAGGGGTCTCTTCCACCCCATTTTCATTCATTCATTCACAAATCATCTTTCTTACTTCTTTACTTCTTTCCTTCTCTAATTTCTTCATATAGCAATATTAGTTTTAGTTATCGAAGTTCCCACGATATCGGTTCGTAACCTTTAGAGTATTTTGTGGTAAAAGTTCTTCTAAAGTTTCAAGGGAGTTTTATACGTCAAAGTTCTGCCCAAATCATTTTCATAAGTAATCGGTTCTTGGCAAAGATCGAAGACAACACTTGTGGACTTTCAACAACACTCAACAAAAGGTGGGGGCAAGATTTCGTATACGATTGGGACGGTTAGCGTAAAATAACTTAATATATATGTGTGTAGTGGTGACCTAAGCCCTACTAGCGATAAATAATTAAGGAGAGCCTATTCTCAAATAATGATTTTCACAAATCACTAGGCGAGGTTACGCCGGCCTTAATTAATTATCATAGGAATAATCTTTGACAATTTGGTATTGTATTGTGCTTGCATTATTCGGTTAATTTTATAATTGTTTATTTTATTTATACTTGAATGATTGTGATTGATAGATTAAGGAAATAATCGGTTAATGAGAGAAAAACATTGCTAGATATTAAGTAATTGATCCCCATTAACATAAGGAAAGTTGGATACAATGAGTAGTTATATTTGGTTGGGTTCTGGCTAAGGAAAGACTTGGTCGACTATGCCGTTTACAGTCCACCTCTCTTACCTGGGAAGTTAACCATACAATTACCCATTATACAAACTGAACTTATTATGTAAGGACAAAGATCAAATATGGCAAGACATTGGATGGATTTGGTACTCAACCTAAGTATCTAGATAATAAGTATAACTTGAAAAGTTGATACGATAATTCCCCATTATTAACTTAATACTTATGGCTAAGAGTTGCCACAAGATGAGTGAGTGATCATATAGACTTGCATTAAGGAATGTGTAAGTCCACCGCCGTGCGGTATGGGACGCACGAGGTTGATCAGTCGCCTGCAATCCCGACGGGGATTATTATCTATGCATGCTAGGCAAGACAAGGTTCTTGGCCTGAATTCTCAGGGACGATCGACTTATAACACCTAGGCTCCATGTGAAGTTAGGTGGCGTAGCTCTTGGTAATTGGGAGTACGTTGGTGGCATGTGGTCTAGTGATATCTGATCTTGGTAAATGGGATAGATATCATTGACAGCGTTTAGTGGCCTGAGTCAGCATATAGTTCAGGGATGCATTAGAATAAATAAAGTATATGTAATTGTGGGTATAAGATACGCTTGTTTGTATAAATATGGTTTCCATATATATTATTATTTTACACATTCATTCCCACTTTTAAACTTGTACATGAATCTTAGCCCTGTGTCATTTTTGTTTTGCATTTTGGATTATTTTATGACGATCAGACGATGAGCTCGAATCTTGCGTACTTCCCGACAACTCAGAAGGAAAGGATATGAAGTGACGTGGAGATGTGTTACTATAACATCTAGATTGGGAGCTGTTAGTGTTTTGTCAAACGCTAATCACATCCCTACTACTACAGTCAGTATAAGTGTCAGTCTTGTTGGACTTAGGAGGTCCCTTTTGGTATGCTTTCTTTTTGGTTTCCTTTCTGTACTTTTATTTTATGTTTTATCTATGTGGCAAGGCCGCTAGTCTTAACGGTGTCAAACTCTGTAAAATATATTTGAAGCATATGTATGTGAAACAGTATGTTTTTAAATAATTAAGTATTGTCCTTTAAAAATTTCAAATTTTTCTGTATTTTTATAAGGTTTCATTAGAATTCCACTAATGGGACATAGGCTGTCTCATCCACCATCTTCAACACCTGCTCAGATGCAAACTTCAACTGTTGCTGCATCATCTCCAAATGCTGCTGGTTCATCCCAAACTGCTGTTGTGTACAAAGCACCTGTGAGAACTCTTCTCACTCCAATCAAAGACCTTGAAGTTCTGTGTGAGAACTTTGTGGATTTTGAATCCATCAAAGAAAATGGTTTTGATCTCCTTTCAACCATCAAAACTCAGAACTGGGAAAAGTATTTTGATAGGATGATGGGTCTTGTTTATCCAACATTAGTGAAGGAATTCTAGATACATGCTTAAGTTTGCCCTAAGTTCATTCATTCTTCTGTTCTTGGGAAGGAAATTGTCATCACTGAAAAATTAATCAGACAACTACTTGAGTATAAGGAAACTGATGGAATCACAAGTATGGCTACTGATCGTGTGGATTTGGCTGACATTTTTCAAGAAGTTTGTGTTTCTGGGGAACCATCCAACAAGGTTAGAGATCTGAAGCCTGTTTACAGAATCTGGGCTAAGATCTTCATGAGTTCCATCTTTCACAGAAAATCTTCTAACTCACCAGATTATGTGAACTTAGAACAAATGTACTTCATGTTCTGTATGAGTAAAGGAAAGAAGGTGGATTTACCTTATCTTCTGTTCAGTCATCTTCTGTTCAGTCATCTTCTGAACCATATCAAAGAAACAAGAGAAGAAGTAAGGGTTAAAGCTGGAAAAATTAGAACTTGGATCCCTATGGGAAGACTGATATCAGACATTCTAACAGAGAATGGTCTTGTGAAACATCTGTTTGATGCTGGAGTGACAGAGGATCTGTCCTATGTTATAGGATCTGTCATCAATGGGAACACTCTGAAAAGAATGAAAGTCATTTCAGAGCTTGCTGGAAAACCCAAGAAATTTAACTCTGAAGACGTCAACAGAAGAAGAATTCCTTTAGCAGATTTTCCATTGTTCAGTGCAGATGAACCTAGGGAAATCATTCTGGAATACGTTGCTGAATGTTTACGAGATGGTACTCCTCTGCCTGCTAACATAGTTCAGAAGGAAGGAGAAGTTCTGCCAAATCTTCTGAGAGAAAGGCACAGGAAGAGAAAAGCTGAGGAAGGATCTGTTGCACAGCCTAAGAGGAAAGCCTCTGATGCTGCTGACAAGCCTGAGAAGGACAAGAAGCAGAAGGAAAATCCTCCAGAAGCTAGCTTGGAGGAAATAAGAGCAACTATTCAACAGGTATTAACATCTGATCCTAAACCTTTTGTCCCTTCACCCTCACCTTCACCTCCACCATCTCCTCCTAAATCATCTGATCCTAAACCATCTGAACCTCATTCATCTGAACCCATTTCATCTCCTCACAAACATTCTCAACCATCTTCTATTCAACTACCATATGAACCCCCTCAACAGAAATCCTCTGAACAACAACCCCCTCAACAAACACAATCTGAACCACAAAAACAACAAACATCAGAACAACAAGCAACATCTGAACAACAACAACAACCATCTTCTGAACCACAAAAACAATATGAACCACTCTCTTCTACTCAACCACCAGAAGAACCAATCATCCAAAATCCTGAACCATCTGTCCAACAACCATCTGAAGACATTCTGGATGTGCAACCTATTGCAACCATGTATGTCCTCTCTTCAACGTCATGTCATTCAACTGAATCATCTGATTATGATGAATCTGAAGTCCCCTTACCAACTAGCTTACAAATTCCTGATCCTTATAAAGCATTACCATCTGATCTACCTGCATCTGACAACCCTCTTCGCTTCAAATTCAACTTCACATATTTTATACCACCCTCATCTGATGTTGTTACATCAACACCATCTGATGGTGACACCTTTACTCCTCAACTCACCATACCACAAACATCCATACCACAACCATCTGAACCACAACCATCCATACCCCAACCATCTGAACAACCACCATCTGAACAACCATCATCTGATCACCCACCTCCTGAACAAAACCAAACCCCTCCTGAACCATCACAACCAGTCACCATAGAAGACTTTCTGAACCCCAAACCCAGATCAGATGTTTCTACTCTGTTCAAAGATTTTAAGAAAGAAATACGTATGGGGATTGCTTATGTGGAGAAAGAATGCATGGCTAGTATGGATCCTGCTGAATCTGAAGCCTCTTGGAACAAATTCATCCCTAAGTTCAACTCTGCTGCATCTGACCTCAGAATACTCTGTGTTGATGATGCGAAGGCAAAGTTTGCTGAAATGGTCAGACAGACTCTACTGAGCATTACCACAACCCCAATGTTTCTTCTGGAAGATGCTCCTGCTGAAGATTCTGCAATGATAGAAGATACTCCTGCATCTGACATGGAGATTGATCATCCAATGGCAACTGCATCTGCTTCTGAACCTTCTGCATCTGAGATGAAGACTGAGATTCCAGATGTTGTCCAAGAAGTCAAGGAAATCAGAACATGGATGATAAAACAGGAACAAACTACTGAAGAGATCAAGACTTGGATGGCCAAGCAAGAAGAGTCTACTGCTAAGATTACAGATCTTCTAACCTTGATTGCTTCTCGCCAGCCCTAGTTTTCTTCTTCATGTTTTTTGCATTCGTGTTTTGCACTTGTTTTTTGTTTGTTCTATTTTTCTGTCATCTGCTGTATGAACATCTTTTCTGTTTGTTCTATTTTGATCTATATGATTCTGGCAGTTATGTTTTTCCATTATCTGTTATGTTTTTCTCTTCTTATGTTATCTTTTCTGTCTTTAAAATTCTTTTTGCTTATGACAAAAAGGGGGAGAAAGAGAATTTGATTGTTCAATCCATAAGCAATACTAAAATGAAATTCAGACATTGTTTTAATCTAACATTGAATCTTAAGACTTTCAGATCTTATTAATTCATCTGACAAAAATGATTTGAAGTTACCCTGAGAATTATCCAACCAGATTCTGATCCTTGAAGAAAATTTGACTCTGATTCTGGAAGATATACCAGAGCTCTTAAATTGAAGGAAATCATCAGACTCTGATTCTAGAAAGCATAAAAAGGATTTCTACCAGGTTCTAAAATATACTCAAGCAAAAAGGGAAGTGTTCTCTTCTATTAGAGTATTCATTTCATGGGGAGATTCTTAATCTCAGGGGGAGTTATATATTTTATTTCTCTTTATTGAACAAAATTCCCTATGTTTTGTCATCATCAAAAAGGGGGAGATTGTTAGAACACAGATTTGTGTTTCTTATATCTCTATGTTTTGATGATAACTTTTATGGAATTTTGTATTAAGAAAATATATATTCTAAAATTTGTTCTAGTATTATTGTTTCAGGTATCAAAGTTAATACTCTTAAAGAAGTAAAATACATAAGTACAGAGAAACTATGCAAGGCTCTGAAGCATCAGATGCAAGGCTACCAGAAGATTCTGAAGCGCTACCAGAAGGATCTGAAGCAGAAGCTACAAAATGATCTGAAGCGTTAATGAAAGAAGTGTACAAAAGTTAAAAGCTCTGATCTAATCAGAATCTGAAGTTCTTTTCACTACAAGCTCAGAGGCTTTGATAACCAGACTCTCATCATTAATATTCACGCTCTTAGCACATACTGCTGCATACTCTGATGAAGACTCTGATCAAGATTGAGACTCTGATATATTAAGATCTGATAATCTATCAAGGCTCTGAACATCTCAATCATCTTAGCTCTGATAATCTTAAAGCTTACTACAAAGTTCTGAAGTGCAGATTATGAAGACTTCATCCTGAAGGAAGCTTGTTGACGAAGCTGTAAACTTGATTAGACGTGGTGCTACTTCCAAAGTAACCAACGACTAATTTGTCCAAAGAAGTGCCGCGGTGCAAATCCCAAGGCTTCTACAACCATACCTTTCTGCAGAAAACATATCTCTGCCCATACTTTTTGGGTAATGAAAAGTCTTATAATCTAATATTATATACAGCTGCACATCACTCAGAGCAATTTGGAAAAGCTATAAAAGGAGAACTTCTACAACATTGTGAGGTTGCTCATTCTTCTTGCTAATTCACTACTCACCATTTTGCTCATTGCTTGTTCACTCAGAAAGAAATACACGTTTGATTCACAAAAGAGAAAAATCTTACAAAGACCCTTATCATTTGATCTCTCATAAAACTGTATAGTTTTTGTTGTACTTAATCTTTAAGTGTAAACATCACTGTTGTGATACAGCTTATTAGAAGCATTCAAACACTTGTTAGTTTACATTAAATTGTAAGAAGTTCCTTAAGAAGACCAAGGTGTGGTCAGTAGTTCTTGAGAAGACTAAGACAGTTGTTCTTAGTGCTTTCTATTGTAATCAGTTGATCAATAGTGGATTAAGTCCTTGTGGAGAAAGGAAAATCATCTTTGATAAGGTGGACTGAAGTAGTTGAGTTCAACGAACCAGGATAAAAATCTTGAGTTGTTTTTATTGCCATTTTTCTTAAAACTCTTATTCAACCCCTCCTTCTAAGTGTTTTCTCACCTTCAAATAACACATCAGTTAACATAAAAACTCCATAACATTAACTTCTCATTACTCAACAAACGAAAGGTTTAGCTCATGATGAGGTGAGTACAAACTACATACTTGGTTCTAAAATGATACATTTTAAAACAAATACTGGAAAAAAGAAATGTAAACCTAAAAGTAACATAAACACTTCTTGAGATGGATAATCAGAAAGAGGTGACTCTAGTCGCACTAGGGCTCAGTAGTTGGAATAAGAAATGGTGAGAAGAAGAAAATCTATTTTCTCCCCACTATCCTCACACTATTATCTTCTTTATTTTCTCTTGGAAAATGTTAAACTCCTTTGTTAATCTCCATCAAGGTCTATTTATAAGCCTTCACTAGGATTCCTTGTGATGTCTTGGATCATAATTCAAATGATCTAAAAATAAAAGAAATAAATATGATGCATTTAAATGTATAAAATAGATATAAACATTTACACAAATATATGTACAAAAAGAAAAAAGAAAACAATAAAATTAAATTAAAAAATCAAAATGAAAATTTAAATAAAGTATTGTTATTATTTTACAAATATTTATGATAAAAACAAAATAATAGAATGAAAAAAACAAAAAGAAATAGATAACTAGATAAAAGGCAATGGGCTAAGAAGCCCAATATAAGGGGTGCTAAAAAGAAAAAAGTGTTGCAAAGCCAAATTGAACTAAATTAAAGCTCAAAAGCAATGAGAATAGTGGCCTAGTCCAGAGTCAAATGTTGACTCAATAGAAGCCACGTGATTTGATGTCCAGATCACATGCACTGGATCTGCATACTTGAAGTGAGTCAAAATAAAATCAAGGGCCATGAGGGAGGGCACCCACTAGAGTGGCTCATACAAGATCTAAATTGACTGGTATGAATCAATTGTTCCAAGGGATCCAGACTCAGCCATGTGTTGATAAGCCATCAAATGGAGGAGAGACATAAAACACGTAAACTCAGAGAGAGAGAGAGAGTTTATTTTCTAATGTTTTTCTCTCTCTCTTCATCCAATGCTCTCTCTCAATCTCTCTAAGAACACACACAAACTAAACCTAGAAATCGATGGCGCAAGATATGAGCCAACCGTTCCATATGAACACACAGTAGTGTCCAAGAACATCTACGGTGGCGTGAATGAACACTATGACAGTGTTCATCTTGCACTCGCCAAAGCTCAAACTTGTAACACTCCGAAATTTAATTAAATTATTTAATTGAATTATTAGTATTGTTTATTTAATTATTTGGTACGTTGTGTGTTTTAATTAAATATGCATGGTGATTTGTATATGTATGTGGGGAATTAGTGGGGTGTAGTGAGAGTGTTGGTGGGGTGGTAGAAGGACTAGAAGATTAAAATAATTAGAATTATAGTTATTTTGATTAGTTAATTAAAATAAATTAGAAAAAGAGATTTTGGGTGTAATAATAGAAAACTAGAGAGTATGGGGAAAATGGTAAAAATTGTAACATAACATAGGCCTTAGTGCAATTTTTTAACTGATTAAATAATTAGGTTAGAATATATAGTAGTTAGTAAAGTTTGGTGAGAAAAAGAGGAGTACATGAAAAACATATTTTTGGTGGAAAGAGGCGAGGCTAGGGCTAAAGAGAACCTCCATTGTTAGAGCTTGAAGGTACTTTGCTAGAAATATAAGGTAAGAGTAGGGGGTTCTCCTAATATGGTGTAGAATGCATGATTGGGTAAAGGGAAGTCCTTAATCCCATTAGGTTTTTTCCTAATATTTCCTTTTGATGAATGATTGATGAACATGAGTTGAATTATTTAATAGCATGATTTACATGATGTATTATGTGAAACTCGTGTATTATTTTATCATTAATGTTGTGTGTTCTTGTTAATAATGTTGGTATGAAATGGTGTTTCCATGTGTGGGGTGATTTTGATGAATAAAGTATGTTAAATCCATGATTAATCCAATAAAATGCATGTTAACTGATAGATGGATGATGTATTAATGCTATATATTATTTTCTCTAATGTTGTTGTTTAAACTAGGGTCAGAGATAGGAAAATCAGAGTTCTGAATTGAACTCCATGTCCAAAAATGTAGTTTTGTCTTCTGCTTTAGGGTGAAAGGCATCACCCTAATGACGACCAGGTTGTCATGGCCTTTGAGGTGCTAACGAGCGTCAGCTTCTTGATAGTTAGACCGTCAAGGTCCCCAAGCATAATTTTATGGGACGCCCGTCACACGAATGACGTGTGAGATGACACGGGTGATAACAGGTGTCACACTGGTGACAGGTAACCTATCATACTACTACAATGAGCTTCGTTCATTTTGTTGCTTAGATTTGAGTATCGATTCCAATTTTTGTGATTGTGTTGTGATTAGGCTACTTTTTGGAGATAATTTGGCATTGTTTATTATTAATTGTTGAATTAATTAATTGATATGATGTTGTGTATAATTATGGTGATTATATGGTGATAATTTTGGTGATAATGAATGTTGTTGAAAGTCATGCATCATGGTGTACAAACTTCAGTAATTTTTTGGTGTGCTCTGGTCTGATTGTCTGGGTTCAGGAGTGAGTAGCTGGTTCCATATGGGAACAGTGAAGTGTTACTTATGGTGATAGTAAAAAATTGGTGTACTCTAGTTCTACGATGGGAATTCAGGAGCGAGATGGACCTGTGTTATGCATAATGGTACATCATGTATGTAGAGTCGTGGTGTTGAGTACATTGCATCCATTGTTTTCATAAGTATTAAATGATTGTGTTGATATTGGTGGCTGAGGATATTTTGTGATGTATCCAAGTGAATTGTGTCAAATGATTGTTGATGTTTTCTTAGGCTATCCTTGCATACTTTTGCACCATTATATATTATGAGCATATTCTCACCCCTTTGTTATTTGTGTGGTTCTGTGCTCCTTCTTGAGGTACAGATGAGCAGGTATATGAGTAGCTGCTTAGAAGCTAAAAGATGGCTTTGAGGTTGTTCTTCTTTTTCCTATTTTATGAGATATTTAGATTCTGTTGTGCTGATCTATAGCACTAGGAGGGCAAATGTTTCATTTTATTATTTATTATCATTCTGACGTTGTTAATTCGAGTATTCGACTTGTAAATCGTTATGTGATGATGCATTGTTAAGTAATTTATTTAAATTATTTTTTGTTGCTATGAGCCTATGCTAAGGTGAGTATTTGATGACAAATGTTAACTATGACATGTTTTGACTAACTTGTGTTATGGAGCAGGTTTATGTTGTGTTTGAATGAGTCCTTATGCGTGTAGTTGTTGTAAATTCATATTATCTTGCATTAGGATTGTTAGGGTGTTACAAAACTGAACCTTTACCCTAGGGTTATCAACCTCCCTAAGTCCGATTATGGACTAAATATCACCAAAAATGCACTCTAAACCCTTCAATCAAGCAAACAATAAGTAAAAACCCCAGCCCTAAAAATCAAAAGCAAGCCTCAAAACAACAACCATACAGGGAAATCAACAAAGTGAAAAGGTCTAAAACATTCAATCAAGAAAGAAGACACAAAGGAGGCATAAAAGGTTACCAATCCGAATCTTCCTGGAGTGAAGACCCTCTTAAGTAAGTTTTTTTCCTGCTTTTTGTTTTTTAAATTCCTTTGGCTCAATCCAAAATCTTCTACTCTTTTTGCTTATGTGTGATCTTTCTTGTTGTGTTGGTACTATTGTATATGTGCTACTCTTGTTTATGAGGTGAAACTCTAAACAACTTGGAAAAACTTAGTTAGATAAGTATTAAATGATTTCTGATGAGATTGGTGACTAAGAATATTTCATGGTGTATGCAAGTGAATTGTGTGGAACAATTGTTAATATTTTCTTAGGCTAACCTTTCATACTTCTGCACCGTTATATATTATGAGCATATTCTCACCCCTTTGTTGTTTGTATGGTTATGTGCTCCTTCTTAGGGTACATACGAGTAGGCATATGAGTGGCTGATTAGAAGCTAAAAAATGGGTTTAAGGTTGTTCTTCTTTTTCCTATTTTATGAAATGTTTATATTCTGTTGTGATGATCTGTAACACTAGGAGGGTGGACATTTCGTTTTATTATTTATTATCATTCTGACGTTAATGCGAGTATTTGACTTGTAACTCGTTATGTGATGCGTTGTTGAGTATTTTATTTGAATTATTTTCTGCTGCTATGAGTCTGTGCTAAGGTGAGTATATGATGATAGATGTTAGCTATGACATGTTTTCACTAGCCCGTGTTACCGAGAAGTTTCTGTTGTGTTTAAGTGACACCTTATGCGTGTAGTTGTTTTAAATTCATATTATCTTATTTGGGGTTGTTAGGGTGTTACAAAACTAAACCTTTACCCAAGGGTTATCAACCTCCCTGAGTCCGATTATGGACTAAATATCACCAAAAATGCACTATAAACCCTTAAATCAAGCAAATAACAAATAAAAACTCTAGCCCGAAAAACCAAATGCAAGCCCTAAAACAACAACCATGCAGTGGAATCAACAAAGGGAAATGGTCTAAAACATGTCAATCGAGCAAGAAAACACGAGGGAGACATAAAAAGTTACCAATATGAATGTTCCTAGAGTGAAGACCCTCTTAAGTAAGTTCTTTTTCTGCTTTTCATTCTTTAAAATCCTTTGCCTTAATCCTAACTCTTCTACTCTTTTTGTTTATGGGTGATCTTGCTTGCTGTGCTGGTACTGTTGTATATGTGTTGTTCTTGTTTAGGTTTAGCTTAGGTTGTGTTAGGGCTTATGAGGTAAAGATATAAACAACTTACAAAAACTTAGTTGCATAAGTATTAAATGATTGTGTTGATATTGATGGCTGAGAATATTTTATGGTGTATAGAAGTGAATTGTGTCGAATAATTGTTGATATTTGCTTAAGCTAACCTTGCATACTTTTGCACCATTGTATATTATAATCATATTCTCACCCCTTTGTTGTTTGTGTGGTTATGTGTTCCTTCCTGGGGGTAAAGATGAGCATGTATATGAGTAGCTGCTTAAAAGCTGAAAGGTGGCTTTGAAGTTGTTCTTCTTTTTCATATTTTATGCGATATTTATATTCTTTTGTGATGATCTATAACACTAAGAGGGAAAACATTTCATTTTATTATTTATTATCATTCTAATATTGTAACTCGTTATGTGATGCGTTGTTGAGTGTTTTATTTGAATTATTTTCCGCTGTTATGAGCATATTGCTAAGGAGATTATGTGATGACAAATGTTAACTATGACATGTTTTGACTAACCCTTGTTACGAAGTAGGTTTATGTTGTGTTTGAGTGACACCCTGTGTGTGTAGTTGTTTTAAATTCATATTATCTCGCGTAGGGGTTATTAGGGTGTTACAAATCTGAACCTCTACCCCAAGGGTTATCAACCTCCATGAGTCCGATTTTGGACTAAATATCACCAAAAATTCATTTTAAAACTTTAAATCAAGCAAACAATAAGTAAAAACCCTAGCCCAAAAAACCAAAAGCAAGCCCTAAACCGACAATCATGCAGTGGAATCAACAAAGCGAAAAGATCTAAAACATGTCAATCAAGTAAGGAAACACGAAGGAGACATAAAAGGTTATCAATCTAGATGTTCCTGAAGTGAAGACCCTCTAAAGTAAGTTCTTTATCTGCTTTTCGTTCTTTAAATTCCTTTGCCTCAATCCAAACTCTTATACTCTTTTTTCTTATGGCTGATCTTACTTGTTATGCTAGTGCCGTTGTTAATGTGATTTTCTTGTTTAGGTTTAACTCAGGTTTTGTTAGGACTTATGAGGTGAAGCTCTAAACAACTTAGAAAAATGAGCTCTAGGGAATTTGTTAGGTTAATAATTTTGTGTATTTGGTTGCCTTCTGAGTATGTTAGAGATTACGGTTTCTATTATCTTTTTTGTGTGTGAAAAATTTGATCAATTTATTGTAACTTGAGGGCGTGAGATGTTCGTACGTGTGTGAGAATGTGAGATGTTTAACAAATAAAGGGTGTGTGATGTTTGTATTTGGTTGCCCTATTTTAATTGCAGTAACTTGGTGTTTGTGATTGAAATATCTTGAAAAGTTTACTAGTGCAGTGAAAAGTTTTCAAACAATTTCCATAGAGGAAGTTATTTAGTAATTGGCCTCTTCACAAAATCTGATGAACATGTGAAATGACCCATTTTCTTTATGCTGCATAATTTGTTGTGCTTGGTTGTGGTGGCGTTACTTTGAATTTATGTTGCATCATGACCACAATATTTATTCCCTTTAGTGTTCGAAAACATACTCCAAATGCTTCTTTTGCACTTGCATTGAAGCTTCATTTGTGATACCTTGGACAAACTTCTTCTTCTTTTGTGCACTAGGTTCCAATAGAAAATGAAGAATCCAAATGGAGGATGGTTGGATAAAGATTAGAAAAGATGGAGCATATCGAGTTATGGAAACTTAGCATACTTAGTAGAATTAGGTTTTGTTTTATGTTTATAGTTTAGGTTCAAAAATGTAAAAACTTCCAAATGTACAAAGTGTTATTAAATTGTGACAATGTAAATTTTCGAAAACAAATTGAAATGAGAATGCGTGTATTTTGATTTAAGCCTTTGAACTTAACATGATGCAATATATAATTACTTGTGAAACTTGAAAAATATTTTGAAATGAGAATGCGACATTAATTACATAATCAAAGCCAAAATTAATGGATATTTGCATAGGTTGAAAATTGAACTTACCTTTTAACAAAACCAGATGTGATTATACAATTGAAATGAGGAAAATTCATCAATGACTTATGGATGTATGCATGAATTAGAGATGAGTGACACTAAAGCAATGAAACCAATCTCCTAATCTCAAATTTAAACCCTAAATGAAATCAATGTGAAAATATTATAAACCATGTAGTGAAATGCTTTGGATTTGAATGCATGATCCAAAAGGAAAATGATCAAATGAAAAAGTCAAGTTGTTGACTTTTTCTGTTATTGACTTTGACTGATGCATGCTAATGACCAAATGAAATAGTCATCATAAGATGAAGAAAATGAGATGCAGACGAATCATATGGAAAGAAAAAAAACATGGGGAGGCGGGGGAGCTTTAAAATTAGGGTATGACACCATGGTAATAGCATGTTACCTTAGGTGTATTTTGTAGTAGAACAAATCTCATTATTAGAATTTTAATCAAAAGTATACTTGTTAAAAGTTTAAATGTGTAACAATCCCTAGTGATTAAGGTTTCAAAGGCTTTAAGGTATATTGTGAGGTTATTAACTAGTTCACATAGGGGTGAGAAGATTTGTATGTGTGTATTTTTGTATTCAATTATGTTCCTTTATCAATTATGATGTTGAGGTATTTATGGCCACCTCGAGTCTAGATCTAAGACCTTTTAGAAAATAACTACTTCCTAGGGAATAAAAACTTAATTATATTATATCCAAGGAGTGTGGCACACTCCAACGACTCCTTCTACGTAATTATGGACCAAATACACATCATCCTCAAGATCATGCATTATGCACGAAATATGGGTGATGCATCTGAGGAAGGGGCGTCTTATCTCACAAAAATGCACTTAAATTGATAAAGGGATGATAGTCGAAACTCGTGCCTACACCATGCCCCATGCAGACCCTTCCAATTACACCATTACACAGTCTCTCATGCATGATGGCTAACAAAAACCAAATTGTTTTGGCTTCCTGTCCACCCCCCCCCCCCCCCCCCCCAAGTTGTTGACTTTTTCTATTATTGACTTTGACTGATGCATGCTAATGACCAAATGAAATGGTCAGCATGAGATGAGGAAAATGAGATGCAGACGAATCATATGGAAAGAAAAAAAACTTGGGGGAGGGGGGGGGAGGTTTAAAATTTAGGTTATGACACCATGGTAATAGCATGTTACCTTAGGTGTATTTTGTAGTAGTGACTAAGATTAATAAGTAATTTATTTTCATTATAAAGATACATAAAAAATACTCTTATTGCCTTATATAGTTAAAAATCAATAAGAAAAGGACAAATCTCATTATTAGAATTTTAATCAAAAGTATACTTGTTAAAAGTTTAAACGCGTGACAATCCCTAGTGATTAAGGTTTCAAAGGCTTTAAGGTATATTGTGAGGTTAATAACTAGTTCACGTAGGGGTGAGAAGATTTGTATGTGTGTATTTTTGTATTCAATTATGTTCCTTTATCAACTATGATGTTGAGGTATTTACGGCCACCTCGAGTCTAGATCTAAGACCTCTTAGAAAATAACTACTTCCTTGGGAATAAAGACTTAATTATATTATATCCAAGGAGTGTGGTAAACTCCAACGACTCCTTCTACGTAATTATAGACCAAATACACGTCATCCTCAAGATCATGCATTATGCACGAAATATGAGTGATGCATCTGAGGAAGGGGAATCTTATCTCAAAAACATGCACTTAAATCGATAAAGGGATGATAGTCGAAACTCGTTCCTACACCATGCCCCATGCGGACCCTTCCAATTACACCATTACACAGTCTCTCAAGCATGATGGCTAACAAGAACCAAATTGTTTTGGCTTCCTGTCCCCCCTCCCCCCTCAAGTTGTTGACTTTTTCTGTTATTGACTTTGACTGATGCATGCTAATGACCAATTGAAATGGTCATCATGAGATGAGGAAAATGAGATGTAGAAGAATCATATGGAAAGAAAAAAAACTTGGGGGAGGGGGGGGGGGAGGTTTAAAATTTAGGTTATGACACCATGGTAATAGCATGTTACCTTAGGTGTATTTTGTAGTAGTGGCTAGATTAATAAGTAATCTATTTTCATTATAAAGATACATAAAAAAAATACTCTTATTGCCTTATATTGTTAAAAATCAATAAGAAAAGGAAAAATCTCATTATTAGAATTTTAATCAAAAGTATACTTGTTAAAAGTTTAAATGCGTGACAATCCCTAGTGATTAAGGTTTCAAAGGCTTTAAGGTATATTGTGAGGTTAATAACTAGTTCACGTAGGGGTGAGAAGATTTGTATGTGTGGATTTTTGTATTCAATTATGTTCTTTTATCAACTACGATGTTGAGGTATTTATGGCCACCTCGAGTCTAGATCTAAGACCTCTTATAAAAAAACTACTTCCTTGGGAATAAAAACTTAATTATATTATATCCAAGGTATGTGGTAAACTCCAACGACTCCTTCTACGTAATTATGGACCAAATACACATCATCCTCAAGATCATCCATTATGCACGAAATATGGGTGATGCATCTGAGGAAGGGGCATCTTATCTCACAAACATGCACTTAAATCGATAAAGGGATGATAGTCGAAACGCGTGCCTACACCATAGCCCATGCGGCCCCTTCCAATTACACCATTACACAGTCTCTTAAGCACGATGGCTAACAAAAAACAAATTGTTTTGGCTTCCTGTCCCCCCCCCCCCCCCAAGTTGTTGACTTTTTCTATTATTGACTTTGACTGATGCATGCTAATGACCAAATGAAATGGTTAGCATGAGATGAGGAAAATGAGATGCAGACGAATCATATGGAAAGAAAAAAAACTTGGGGGAGGGGGGGGGGGGGGGTTTAAAATTTAGATTATGACACCATGGTAATAGCATGTTACCTTAGGTGTATTTTGTAGTAGTGACTAAGATTAATAAGTAATCTATTTTCATTATAAAGATACATAAAAAAAATACTCTTATTGCCTTATATAATTAAAAATCAATAAGAAAAGGACAAATCTCATTATTAGAATTTTAATCAAAAGTATACTTGTTAAAAGTTAAATGCGTGACAATCCCTAGTGATTAAGGTTTCAAAGGCTTTAAGGTATATTGTGAGGTTAATAACTAGTTCACGTAGAGGTGAGAAGATTTGTATGTGTGTATTTTTGTATTCAATTATGTCCCTTTATCAACTATGATGTTGAGGTATTTATGGCCACCTCGAGTCTAGATCTAAGACCTCTTAGAAAATAACTACTTCCTTGGGAATAAGAACTTAATTATATTATATCCAAGGAGTGTGGTAAACTCCAACGGCTCCTTCTACGTAATTATGGACCAAATACACGTCATCCTCAAGATCATGCATTATGCACGAAATATGGGTGATGCATCTGAGGAAGGGGAATCTTATCTCACAAACATGCACTTAAATCGATAAAGGGATGATAGTCGAAACTCGTTCCTGCACCATGCCCCATGCGGCCCCTTCCAATTACACCATTACACAATCTCTCAAGCATGATGGCTAACAAGAACCAAATTGTTTTGGCTTCCTGTCCACCCCCCCCCCCCCCTCAAGTTGTTGACTTTGACTGATGCATGCTAATGACCAATTGAAATGGTCATCATGAGATGAGGAATATGAGATGCAGACGAATCATATGGAAAGAAAAAAAACTCGGGGGAGGGGGAGGGGTTTAAAATTTAGGGTATGACACCATGGTAATAGCATGTTACCTTAGGTTTATTTTATAGTAGTGACTAAGATTAATAAGTAATATGTTTTCATTATAAAGATACATAAAAAATACTCTTATTTCCTTATATCGTTTAAAATCAATAAGAAAATGACAAATCTCATTATTAGAATTTTAATCAAAAGTATACTTGTTAAAAGTTTAAATGCGTGACAATCCCTAGTGATTAAGATTTCAAAGGCTTTAAGGTATATTGTGAGGTTAATAACTAGTTCACGTAGGGTTGAGAAGATTTATATGTGTGCATTTTTGTATTCAATTATGTTCTTTTATCAACTACGATGTTGAGGTATTTATGGCCACCTCGAGTCTAGATCTAAGACCTCTTAGAAAATAACTACTTCCTTGGGAATAAAAACTTAATTATATTATATCCAAGGTGTGTGGTAAAATCCAACGGCTCCTTCTACGTAATTGTGGACCAAATACACGCCATCCTCAAGATCATGCATTATGCACGAAATATGGGTGATGCATCTGAGGAAGGGGCATCTTATCTCACAAACATGCACTTAAATCGATAAAGGGATGATAGTCGAAACTCGTGTCTACACCATGCCCCATGCGGCCCCTTCCAATTACACCATTACACAGTCTCTCAAGCATGATGGCTAACAAAAAACAAATTGTTTTGGCTTCCTGTCCCCCCCCCCCCCCCAAGTTGTTGACTTTTTTTGTTATTGACTTTGACTGATGCATGCTAATGACCAAATGAAATGGTCATCATGAGATGAGGAAAATGAGATGCAGACGAATCATATGGAAAGAAAAAAAACTTGGGGGAGGGGGGAGGTTTAAAATTTAGGTTATGACACCATGGTAATAGCATGTTACCTTAGGTATATTTTGTAGTAGTGGCTAAGATTAATAAGTAATCTATTTTCATTATAAAGATACATAAAAATACTCTTATTGCCTTATATTGTTAATAATCAATAAGAAAAGGACAAATCTCATTATTAGAATTTTAATCAAAAGTATACTTGCTAAAAGTTTAAATGCGTGACAATCCCTAGTGATTAAGGTTTCAAAGACTTTAAGGTATATTGTGAGGTTAATAACTAGTTCATGTAGGGGTGAGAAGATTTGTATGTGTGTATTTTTGTATTCAATTATGTTCCTTTATCAACTATGATGTTGAGGTATTTATGGCCACCTCGAGTCTAGATCTAAGACCTCTTAGAAAATAACTACTTCCTTGGGAATAAAAACTTAATTATATTATATCCAAGGAGTGTGGTACACTCCAACGGCTCCTTCTACGTAATTATGGACCAAATACACATCATCCTCAAGATCATGCATTATACACAAAATATGGGTGATGCATCTGAGGAATGGGCTTCTTATCTCACTAACATGCACTTAAATCGGTAAAGGGATGATAGTCGAAACTCGTGCCTACACCATGCCGCATGCACCCCCTTCCAATTACACCATTACACAGTCTCTCAAGCATGATGGCTAACAAAAACCAAATTGTTTTGGCTTCCTGTCCGCACCCCTCCCCCCTTCGAGCATTTCAAAGGAGCCTTCCCGATGTTTTATTAATGACTCAATTTTTTCTTACGAGGCTTATCCAAGTCATTCTGATGAGACTTAGTTAATTCCCAAAAGTGAGACTTAGATAAATCCCTCAAGCAAGTCTTGGTTAAGTCCCTCAAGTGAAACTTAATTGAGCCATTATGAAGATACTTGGTTAAGTCACTCAAGAAAGACTTAGTTGAGCCTTCCTAAAAAGACTTGGTTGATTCTTCAGGAGAGACATAGTTGAGTCGCTTATGTGGTACATTATTAAGCCTTACTGAAGAGACTTAGTTGGTTCCCTCATGCGAGACTTATCTAAGCCTTCTTGATGAGACTTGATTGATTCCCTCTAGCGAGACATAGTTAAGGCCCTCATGTGGGACTTAGTTGAATCTTCTTAATGAGACTTGATTGAGTTTTTATAATGATACTTGATTGAGTACCTTAGGCGAGACTTAGTTAAGCTTTCCTGATAAGACTTGGTTGAGTCCCCTGGGAAAGAATTCATTGATTCCCTCATGTGAGACTTAGTTGAGCCTTCCTTAAAAGATTTGTCTGTTGGTTGAGAAAATAAGTATGAAAAAGGTATAGAAGAGGGGTTGAATAGAATGATATCCCTTTTAAAATGATTTGAAATCTTTTAATAAAAAAAAGGGTTTCGTGGGAGGAAGCTAAAACAACTAAGAATGGAAGCATGTAATATCATCCCTATGATTTCTAACCAATGTGTTTCAACGTTCTCATAAACAGAATGAACAAACAATGACTTTATTAACTAGGAGAATTCAATTTGCTTAATCTAAGAAATTTAATATCTTACTACAAGCATGATCTAACCTAAATGACATACTAATTATGCTATGATTTAACGACTACATAAAGAATAGCAAAAATTAAAAAATAGATAGGTAGGAAGAAAGTACACAGAGATATGTAGTAGTTTGATACTAGCATCACTATACCTACTTCAAAATTCAATGGTTTAAAACCATTTGAAACAATAATCAAGTCTTCCAATATTTTTAAGAGTTAACATACAAGTATTTTGATACATTAAACTATCATCAATCAAAATGCTAATATCCACATTGCATTAGCCTACACATCAATCCAATGAAAATTCCTTCTGTTGATGCATATACTTAACTTCTACATATAAGATAATCAATGATCTTGATCCAATAATCATTCTATCTATAATAATCTTCTCCACGTATCCTTTCTGCAACATTCTTCCCTTGAATCAGACAAATACTTGTCTAAGTGATTGTCATTAGCTTCGATTAATGTGATAAACCTAACTTTTTTTGCAACTACCTTCACATGGTTTCACCAAAGTCTTTAATGGATTATAAAGACACTTTTCTCTCTTTGTGAACATCACACAACCAAAATCCCTAATAACCTTTTATCTACCTCTCACACTCAATATTTAGAGTTGAAGGTCCATATTAATGGTTTTTGACAAATGTTGAAGATGATAAATAGTATCTGAAGAATCTCACACACATAACTAAAATTCAGAAGACCCAAATTCTAAGAGGTTAATTACAAGGTATAAATAAGGAATTAGATGTTGGTGAATGAAGAACACATTCTAAGTTCTCTCAAGGTTCTTGGAACAAGTGGGTTTCTAGGTTATTTTGTGGTTGTTATAAGATTGATCAATTTTATTGCTTGATTGATCAACCCCTTCACTTTCTCTAGGTTTCTTGATCTTCAATAAGAATAGAAGAACAACAATGATTCTAGAGATGTGATTTATCATACTTTTTTGAGTTTTTATCTCATGGGTGACACACACTTTTACATTGACAAGAAAGAGAAAGATGATAAATTGTTGAAAGAGAATAAATACACTCTCTTGAGAATGCTAATCACAATAAAATTGAGATAAGAGGTATTTGATAAAATCGTAAAGTAATGATTAAAATCAAAGAGACAATCTACTTGAATCAAATTATGGAAAGAGGATAAATAGGCATTATTCCATTCATGTATACCTCATGTCTCGATTCAAATAAGTTGTGATTCAAATCACACTTATCATTGATTTGGATCAAATGAGGCAGAGGTAACTCCAACTTTTCATGAGGCTTCATGATTCGAATCATGTATACCTCATGATTCAGATCAAAGAAGTTATGATTTGAATCATACTTATCTTTTAATTAACTCAGATGAAGTAGAGGAAAATCCCACCTTTTATGATGTTCCACGATTCGAGCCGCACATAGATATGATTCAACTCATACATCCTTGATTCATGTGTTATAACTTGTGATTCAAGTAACACTTTTTATTTTGACATAAAACTAATTTCCATGCTTAAATATAGACATAAACATGGACTACAATAACCAAGTCAACGAGTCAAAAGGTTTCTCAAAAGTACATGGACTTAAAGATTCTAAGAGAATGAATACGAATACAACATATTATTGTAAGTGAACTATAATAACAATGCTACAATAACAACATAAATATATTCACTTCATGGAGAAGAATACAAACACGTGATAAATAAAATGATATTTTGTACACACAAATTGGAAAACAATCAAAACTAAAATTGATACTGATGATGAATGCACTTTCAACGTCTTATGTTAATTGAGATATGATGATATTACTGTTGGGTTTACTGATGAATCCCTTTGTAAGTTTGATGCAGGGTGAATTTAAAATGTGTCTGATGGGAGAACTTACCTACTTCATGGGATTTCAAGTTAAGAAATCGGAAGACGAAAACCTCACAAGTCAAACGAAATATTTCCTAGAGCTTCTAAAGAAGTTCAACATGCAAAATTCGAAGAGCATTTCAACGCTCATGGCGTCAAATGTGCTGATAGACAAATATGAGAATGATGTATTTTGACATTACCAAATATCGATGTATAATCGGATCCTTACTCTATTTAACTACAAGCATGCCATATATTATGTTCATTGTGTGTATGTGTTCTAGATTTCATGCGTGTCTTAGGGAATCCCATTTTAAGATCATAAAAATAATTTTTAGCTATCTTAATGAAACCGCGCATCACACCATTTAGTTTCCTAAAGAAAGCAAATGTAGCTTAGTAAGTTTTTATGATTTTGATTTTAATGGTTGCAAGTTGGATAGGAAATACACTAGTGGTACCTGAAATCTATTTGGGAACTGTTTAGTTTCTTTCCACAGTAAGAAATATCATAGTGTTGCTCATTCTAATTCTGAAACTGAATATGCAGTTGCAGATAATTGTTGTGCACAAGTCTTATGACTAAAGAAACAGTTATTGGATTACAATTTAAAATCAACAACATCCCAATGAAATGCGATAACACTAGCGCGATAACTAGCTAAGAATCTTGTATTGCATTCACGTAATAAATATATAGAGATTAGGAACCATTTCCTTAAGGATCATGTTGAAAAAGGGGACGTTATTTTTAAATACATGGATACTAAAATTCGACATGCTGATGTTTTTACAAAACGTTTATCCTTTGAACCCTATCACAAGATACATAGGGAATTGGGAATCCTAGACGCATCATCTTTTAAATAGTTTTGGCTTCCAGTTACATTTATTTTACTATATTTTTATGTTATACACTAACATTTCTTGTAGCAACTCTATTTAGCCAACAATATTGGTATGTTTCTAGATTTCTCATAAATCTTTTGCATTGTTGCTTGTATATTGTTCTTATATGTTATTTACATACTTGCTTCATTCATTAAATCATTAGTTTATGTATGCACTACTACAAAAAAACTCATATAATAACGGTCGCGAAAGATCTATAATAACGATTGAACAACCGTTGTTATGTAGGGTGTGGTTGTAAGTGGGTTATTTACAATCATGGTCTATTGCCCGTGGTAGTAAACTAGATAGTGCGCTACATACAACCACAATTATATGAAACAACCACTGTTGTATGTCTTTAATAAAATAAAAAATGCAGCAGTAGAACAACAACAGCGACAAGAACAACAATAACAACAACAACAAAAAAAAAACATGAAGAATAACAACAATAGCAACAATAACAACATTGACAAAAAGAACAAGAAGAAGAACATCAAGAACAACAACAAGAACAAAACTTTGCAATCATGTCATCAACATAGACTTTAATCTCTTGATGAATCATAACATGAAAGAGAGTCACCATTGCCCGCTGATAGGTTGCCCCAGGATTTTTCAATCCAAAAGGAATCACCTTATAGCAAAATTCCCCCCACGGTGTAATGAAAGTAGTTTTCTCCATGTCCTCTGGGGCCATTTTGATTTGGTTATACCTAGAGAAGCCATCCATGAAGGAAAACATAGAACCATGAGCGGTGTTATCAACCAACACATCAATATGAGGGAACGAGAAATCATCTTTAGGGCTCGCTCTATTCAGATCGCTGTAATCAACACACATCCTGACCTTTCCATATTTCTTAGGTACAGGAACAATGTTAGCGACCCACGAAGGGTAGTTTGTAACAGCAAGAAAACCAGCGTCCAACTGCTTTTGAACCTCTTCTTTAATCTTGACTGCCATGTCAGGCCTCGTCCTTCTCAATTTCTGCTTCATTGGTGGAAATTCTTCTCGGAGAGGTAGCCGGTATACCACTATATTTGTATCCAGCCAGGGCATGTCTTGGTAAGATCAAGCAAAGATATCCATATACTCACGGAGCATTTCGACCAATCTTTTTTTGACATTGTCTTCCAAAGCAACCCCAATTCTGACTTCTTTCTTTTCATCCTTGGTACCCAAGTTGACGACTTCAATATCCTCCTGATGAGGTAAAATTACCATTTCCTCTTGCCTCAGAAGCTTGGCTAATTCCTCAGGTAGGTCACAGTCTTGATAGCATGCTTGTGATTCCTCGACAAGCGATGTGTGATTTTCAATGATCCATGTCTTTCGATTGTTGTGTTGCATTCTTGGTGAGATTATCATGTTGCATAATCATTTGTACCATGTGAATTGCTGGTTATTGATGCCTATCTTGCTGGATCTATGTCATATGCTCGTTTTTTATTTCCGATTCTGCAAAAGCATGATTGTTCGATTGATTAATTGGTGTTGAATATGCATGATGTTCTTAATGAATGTTTAGTTGTGCATTGAACTTGCTTGTGCTTAATTGTCAATACATGTTCATGATTGATCTTCACCATGTCATATGCATTTGTTGGAGTGTTGATTTACACACGCTGCCTGAGTTTTTACACCTGCTGTTATGGATTTTAGCATGCTGTTAATTGTGAATGCATTCTGCCTGCTGCTTTTTACACCTATTATGTGCTAAAACATGAGCTGTTAAATGTTATTGTGCTTACTTGTTGGGTTTTTATTGTTGTTCTGAAGCTGAAGTACTATCGTAGCTGCTGTTTTTTGGTTTGTTTTCCTAGTTTTGGTTTGTTCTTACATGCTCCCTTAAGGCCTCCTAGTCCAACTTAATTTTTGATTAAGCTTGTAGTAGGATAGACATTAGGAGTTAATCTACGCATGATAATAGTAGGTTAGTCCCTTTTAACCTTAAACTTAGACCCACCTTTGCATGCTAACACTAGGATAGAATTTCCTTCCACATCCCGATCTTAGGACCATTTTGGATGACAACGTTAGGATCGAGTTTCCCCTTAGACCTTCTGCGTGTCTTTCTCTTCTTCTTCCTCAAAACAACATCAAAACATTTAATAAAGATAATGTGCATTGTATGCCACAAGCCTTAAGTACATGGGAAAATATGAGCAAATCAATTTCTAACCTCATCTTAGGGTACTTTGTGCGGGAGACGCTTGGATTGTTAGCGTGAAGTATTCAATCCTATGACTTAGACCTTAGTGCGATGCATATTCCAAATAAAATCAATTCACTTCTCTAAAACTCACAAACAAATTCAAATCATTTTCATCCTTCGGGATGATTTGTCAAATCAATTTCAGAAAGAGTACGTTATTTTTCCGTTCTACCGCAAACAGACATCGACCCTAACTACTGGAATGGAAACTTAACATCGCTCATAAAAAACACTTAACAATTTGTGAGTCAAACTACGACTTCTCCAACTTCTTCATTCTTATCCGAATGAGGATACGTAGGCACAAGACGACAAAGTCTTGGAGAGCAACCTTCCCCCTTCAGCCATAGTCTTTCGAACTACGTTGACTCTGACTTTCCCATTACACGACAGAATACGTAGGCATAAGACAACAAAGTCCTATCGAGTCTTCTTTTGTTTTTTTCCTTTTCATTCCTGTTTCTGTTTAGCATTAGGCTTTAGATAAACACATTCTTTGATTAGACAACAAACGTGGATTCCGTTGAGTACAACGGACGCGAGGGGGTGCTAATACCTTTCTCTTGTGTAATCAACTCCCGAACCCAGGATTTGGTTACAAGACCATGTCTTCTCCCTTTTTGAGGTTTTCTTTCATCATTTCCTTTCCCTCAATAGGATAAATAACGTTTAGTGGAGACTCTTCTGTTTTTCCGCCGAGTGATTTTTGCAGTTGCGACACTTAGGTATCCATGTCATAAAACCATTAGGAACTTTCACATTCCTAATGTGACAAAGAGGCCTAATGTGACCCTTATCACCACAATAATGACATATAGCTTTAGATGAAGTAATCTATCTATTTCTTCTAGAAAGTTGAGGGTTTTCCTCAAAACCAATCCCTTGTTCACTTGAAGACATATAACTAGTTGTAGATGTAGAAGTGGCTTGCGCTAGTTGTCTTTATAGGTTTTCATTTTCAAGTCTTAAAATTGGACATATAACATAATCCATTTTTACTATATTTTCTACTAAAGTACTAGACGTATAAAACACTCATCTACAAGAAATGCATGCATTTCCTTTAAGGAATCTAAGGCACTATTAAGATCATTAATCTCCTTTTCAAGTTTTGAAATGAGTTTTCTTCAGAGACAAATTATCTTAGAAGATTCTAAAGCATTTGTTTTCATTTCTCTAAAAGATTTCGAAAACTGTTCATAAGATGGTTTGACCTAAGGATTAAAAGTGTATACCTCATATTCTTCATTTTTGTTGTGCACCATTAAACATAGGGTGGCACATTCATCACCAGAACTTGAGCTAGCAAATGAAAAGGAGCTCTAAACTTCTACTTCCCAAATGATATAGGCTCTACGACCTTTAGCATGTTTTTTTGTCTGGTATAATTCCTTATCCATTTTCTTATGATGTTTCATGAGACTCAACCAAGTGGTTCATAGTGACCCGATTTTTGCATTTTAAGCATGTGACATATTCTTCTTTTCTCTCATGTTCCTTCTTATACATATAATACTTCTTGAATTAATTATATTTTTGTCAGAATGGTTGAGCTTATTCTTCATCATATCTTGATTATAGTGCTTGAAGAATAACCTCATCTCTTCCATTTCAGAAGAATCTTCATCAGAACTATCATCTTCCTCCTTATTTTTCTTTGTCCTTGATGATGAAGCTTTCAAGGATAAATACCATTTTTCTTCATTTACCTACTCTTTCCTTTTCGACTTAACTTTTCTTTCAACGAGTCGTTTCAATTCATTCTCATGCTCAATTTACTAATTCTTTGAAAAATTGGATTTTATTTTTGATGATATTTTTTATTAAACTTTGTTCTTAATTCTATTGATAATTTTGTTTAAATTTTAATTTTAGTTTTGACCTTGATTGCATTCAACTTTTTATCATAGTTTCGATTAGTTTTGGTATTAGGTTGATTTTGGACTTTGACTAATATTTTAATTTTGTGTTAATTCATGATCTCAATTTTGTTAATTTGGTTGTCACGATTAATTGAATTTTCATTAAACCTTGTACTGAATTCTTGATTCATTCTTTTTGGATTTTCTTTAGTGGAACAAGTTCATTGAACTTTAGGTAACTTTTGATTGTTTTTCTTGTCATATAAGTTTCGATTAATCTTGTGGAGGTATTGTGTGGATCATTTTTCATACCTTGCTTGGAATGAGTTTCATGACTTGTTGAACTATTTCTTTGATACTTGAGATATTTGTGCTTGCTTGATCTTATTGGTTGATGTTACTAAACTCCTCGTATGCATATGTTGATTTGAGTGTAGGGAACGATGCTGACGTATACACTTCTATTCTGAAGATAGGAGCCATTAAGCGTTGTTCTTGTTTGCTTGCTGGAATTTACGACTATGATGTACTAGAGCACTGTTTTTGCCGCTGTTTTTGCTTTAGTTTATACTTGTATAACTTTGACATATTCTTTGTCATGTTGATTATTTGAAACATATTTAGGGTTTAACATTTTTTATTACAACTTGTTGTTGATTAAGGAGTCATCACTCCTGGTTGTGTGCCAATTCATTTGATAATTTGGTTTTGTTTGTTACCATTTTGTCATACTTTGTGATGAGCGAGGAGTCACTCAGCCTTATTTTTGGCTGATATCACGACATCGTTCTTTTGGGTGAGGGTGAGGAGTCACCCAGTTTTGTTTCTTAGTTGAGATCACGACATCGCTCCTTTCGTGATTGATTAGTATGATGTTTACTTGCGCTTGTTCATATTATCCCTTAGGATTCCTATTTCCACTTGATTTCTAATTAAGTTGAGAGTAGGAGAGACATTAGGCTTTCAATCCTTTGCATGATAACAATTAGGATAGTCCTTCTTTGACCTCAACTTTAGGTCCATCATTTGTATGATAGCACTAGGTAGACTTCCCTCTCATCCTCAACTTTAGGACCATTGTGCATGACAACATTAGGGTTTAGTTTCCCTTATCTTTTTTTCCAACCTTTTGAGTCCGTTCTCTTCTCATCTCAAAATAATTATAAGACACTTAATAAAGACGATGAACATTGTGCCACTCAAATCCAATTTATTCACTTCATTAAAACTCACAAATAAACTTCAAAACCTTTTATCCTTCAGGATTTGTTCTTCAAACTCAATTTAAGAAAAGAGCACGTCACTTTTCCATTCTACCACAAATAGGCATCAACCCTAACTGCTGGAATGGGAACTTAGTGTCATACCCCAAATTTTACCCTTAGATTATTAGGTTCATTTCACATATCATCTCGTTTTGCATTGCATTGTAGCTAACCGCTAACCGGTTTGCCCAGTCTGTTGGTTTTTGCAGGAAAATCACATTGTGTGCGATTTAATTTATGAAGGGCAAAAGGGTTATTAATTTGCAGTCTGCTGACAATTTATGAAGCAAAGTTGTCATCAGGAATTCCTCAAACGATTAGGGTTTTAACCTCTGAGTCGTGCAATTCTTATTTGAGAAGGGGTTAAGTTTTATGACAGTTTTGACGTCAGGTTTCTCGTGACACAATACCTTTTATTCAAGAACGAGATTTAGTCGTCAGTTGGATTTCAGAAGCGCTGTTCGATTCCTAAACCATATGGATCTGAGTGTGTTAAGGTAAGTGGATTCGGTTTAAAACGGTGCGAAAATTTTCTTTGAGGAATTCATTCTGACAGACACACGTTTTCCTGCTTTCTGCTAGTCATCAGTCGATTTTAAAGAAATAGTGGAATTTCGGTTCGCGTTGAATTTATAATGAATATCTGTTGGTTTGATCATGATTGTCAGCCAAGTTGATTCAGGTTACAGAGTTAGATTATTCGGGTTATAGTTTGAATTTTAAATGCGGCGGGAAGTTCGTTTTGCTGTTTAATCGGATTTCTCTGCTTATCCGTTCAAGGCCATATTCACCGACTTTATTATCAGATACGAATTAATTTGCAAAGGGATTTGTTTGAACTCAGGAATTACGTCGGATGAAATTTAATTTGAAGTTGCGCGAGATGTTTAACTGTCAAATTCGGAGGTTGGAACGTCCAGGTTCATTTGGATGAATTTAATCAGATGAATTTATTTGTATGAATTTAATCAGATGAATTTAGTTGGGTTTAATTTAATCAGATTAATTTATCTGGATGAATTTATTTGGGTAAACTTAATCAAAGGAATTTATTTGGAGGAATTCAATCAGACAAAGTTAGTCGGATGAATTTACTCAGAGGAATTTAATCAGAAAATAGAAGATCATTTTTTATTGAATTTATTTTCAATCTTTACAACAATTTTTCGATTACATTTATTCAAAGTTACAAAATTAATTCCTAAGATCTAAATTCTTAATTTTTCTAAGAGTTCTCCGAGTCCAATTCTTCGCTTCGACTTTTCGGACCTGCAAAAAAAACTGACAACAGATGAAAATAATTGTTAAATGGTTAGCATCAATTTAATTAAAAAAAGTAGTTTTTATTAATTATTTTGAAACCCTCAATTAAAGTTCATCATCGGGTACGTCGGGAGGGGCAACAAATAAATGTCGCCGCATCCCCCGACTCCGTTTTCCGACCTCGACCATGATCTGGCAGATTTCTATTCAAATTTTCCGAGAGAGAGAGAGTGAGAGAGAGAGAGAGAGAGAGAGAGAGAGAGAGAGAGAGAGAGAGAGAGAGAGAGAGAGAGAGAGAGAGAGAGAGAGAGAGAGAGAGAGAGAGAGAAAGTGTTTTTGAGAAAAAGAGCTTATTTTAAAAAAGTGATTTTGCAACCAAACGGATCCCTAAAGGAAAAAACATATCTAAATCCGAAAATAATCCAACCAACAAATCTGAAATCCGAATCAGATCCATATCCAAATCCAAAGCCAAATATGAATCAAACCCATATCAAATTCGGATTTCATAATCCAGAGTCATGGATCCAGAAATGAAATAGATATCACAAGAAACCAATTTAGGTCTGAGAAATCAAGACATCATGATAACAAATTCATCTGTTCAAAACAAAATCAAACGTTAAAAATACCAAATCCACAGATCTCTCTGTTTCAAAACAGAAATCAAAACAAAATCATCAGAAAAAACGTAACAATATGAATCTAGGCCCAGAACAACAACAACAATATAAAATCATCACCAGAAATCACAAAAGGGGGATCCACCATCATCATCTAAGAATCGGCAGCCAAGAACCCCAAAACAAAAAGGGACGAGTTCAAAGCCCTCAAGAACAACCAAACTGGACAGAATCAAACCCTCACGGCCATAAATCGTCACGGACCAAACGGAAATCCTCACAGGTCATCCAAATCACCCTCTAGCCTCAGAATCATCATCACCGGCCATAAAAACTTCATCATCAACCTTCACAAAAAACCGCAAATCCAACACCACGATTCATCAAATAATCCGTGTAAATCCGTGTCGCTACGCGAAAAATGACACAGAGTCGCCACCGAATTTTATTTATCCCACGGAGGGAAAGGGAAATAGCGATAAAACCTTTGGGAAAAGAGCGTGGTCATCACAACCAAGTCTTAGGGTTCGGGAGTCGGTTATGCGAGGGGAAGGTGTTAGCACCCCCTCGCATCCATCGTACTCGATGGGAACCTCCTAGGCTATTCAACGTGAATGGGTGTTTTTATTAAGAGTTTGCTTGTTTAGAGAAAAGAGGGGTTGGTTTATTTATTTTAATGCTCGCCAAGGATTGTGGCCCTTGTGCCTACGTATCCTCACTTAAAAGAAGTGAAGAATCAGAGCTCCGTAGTTCGGAGGCTTACGAAATAGTTGTTTGTTGGTTGATTTTATACCTTGAAAAAGGGGTTTTCGATTGATGCCCTAAGGCGAAAATAGGTTTGATGAGTTGATGTTATTTTTAAGTTTTTTAAGAGAAATTGTTCTTGATTAGGATTATACACAGAAGACTTTGGATAGAAACGAATGTTTCGAATAACCAAGTCGAGCGCCTTGTATTCAAAACATTCGGAACGAGTGTAGGAGGACTCCATTCTCATTCCTTTTCCACCACTTTAAAGTTCGTGGTGCATAATTCTAATCGTTTATGTTATTGTGTTTTTTTTGGATTTTTATGAGGAAAGAGAACCACTTGACGTTGGATCAAGGTTTATTGTTTGTAAAAGTATTTGAGGTGATACGAACAAGGTCGATGGAGGACGCACAAGGCGGCCGACTTACAAGGGTTGAAAATGGCTCGATAAAATTGAGAGTTTGTTTTTTTTTAAAAAAGGCTTTTGGAATCAAAAGTCACCAAGGACAATAGCAACATTCATACTAAAATCATACAAACATATGGGATTAGTCGGCAAAATAAAATAAAATCGAGACATGCAATAAAAACGGGTGGTCGTGTTGTGTGACACGGGTGGCCGTGTTGTGTAGGGTGCATGCAATGTGGGTTTTGGAGCTTGACAGAGGTGCAACACGGGTGGCCGTGTTGTGTGACACGGCCCGTGTTGTAAAGTCTGGGTGAAAAATGATTTTTAGGGCAAACAGAGGTGCAACACGGGTGGCCGTGTTGTGAGGCCTGGGGTTTTTGATCGTGGAAACCTTAAACAGAGGTGCAACACGGGTGACCGTGTTGTGTGACACGGCCCGTGTCAGGCTACCAGAGTGAAAAAACCTAACTTTTCTATGTTTTTCTTTCGTTTTTGTGGTTTCTTGAGAATGGTTTCTTGGTCCCTTTGGAACCTTACATGAAACATACAATACAACAATACATAAAAGAGTAAAAAAAATGAATACAAGAGCAAAAAAATAAAGGGAGAAAGGTTGGAGGAAATGGATACCCAAGAGCTTTCTATCCTTCTTGCAAGTCCTCCTTGGTCTTGGTTGAAAGTACTTCACTCCTCTTCACTCTATGTTGTGAAGGTTTTGTTTCTCAATGATCCTCTTGGTTCTATATCACTCTCTTTTTCTGGTTTGCAAAGCTTCCTATTTTTCTGGTTTTTAGGGTTTTGTTAGCTCTCTCTATTTTCTGGTTTTGCAAATGTGTGTAGAATGAATGTTGAATGAATGAAGAGTCATGTTTACAGCCCCTCCTCTTATCTCAGCTCCTCTAGGGTTTTCACTTCTCCCCACATATCAGATTTTTCATGGAGTAGTGTCTCTTACCACCTTTCCTCATGCCACTCTCTTTCTTTCCATTTCCATGCAAGAGCTATGCTGCATTTTTGCTGTTGCACTTTGCCTATGCTGTTTTTCTGCAGCACCTTGTGCCTTGCACCCATTTCGTTGGTTTGTGTTTGGACAGCTCCTCTTGGTCAAAGCTACTACCTCTTGACAGCATTTTGAAATCTGATATTTAGATGCATTGTCACATGTTATTCCCTTGGTCTTGTGACATGTAGATTTTGTGACATGAGGTAGTTTGTCTCCTCTTGCATATGACTAACATACATAATATTGGTCCTAAAACATTCCAATGTTGATTTAATCCTTGCATGTTTCTTGGATGTTTGTAAGCATAATGTAGACTTGGTGTGGCATTACCATAACATGAATTTGACTAGAGACTTGAATGAAGATTAGAAATAAATTAATTTCTAAACATTACTTAGAGGTGGAAATCTTGCAACAAATGACATTCTTGTAATGTCATAAAATTTCTCTTTGTAATATTCTTGCTTTTAATCTTGAATTCATGATGGATTTCCTTAGAACCATTAAGTTTGAAATGGATGAAGTCTTGAGTTATGGACTTGTGATCTTGACTCATGCTTTGCAAATTTGAACTCCACTTGATCAAGAATTTAAAACAAAATTGGATGGAGCAATCTTGAATTATGCCTTGCATTTCATGGTCATTAGGAATATATCTTAAATATCCTAATATTTTGTCAAGTAACTTCTTCTTGAAGAAATCCACATGAGTAGACTTTCCAATTTAGATCAAACCTTAGATAATGAACCTTTTCTTCCATGTAGTCCAAGATAGACAAGTTATCTCATTTGAAATGAAAAATGACAAATCGATCCAATCCGTACCCGCATGCTTGATATGCAATAAAATGATGTATGGTATGGCGAATGTAGGATATAAAGTCTAAAGGCGAAAATAAGGGTGTGACAATCCGCCAACAAAACCGTAAGGACCAAAACCAATTGTAACCAATTTTTGGTTTCTTTTCATGTTTTATTTCCAGAAATAAGGAAGAAGTAGCAAGAAGAAGAAGATGACATTTTTTTCGCGGCCAAAGAGAAAGAGAGACAGAGAAATTCGCGCATGCAAAATGGAGAAGATGAGAGAAAAGGAGAGAGGGAATGCAAGGAGCCGCCACAGACAGTTTAGGAGAATTAGGGTTAAAACCCTAATTTCTCCTCCATTTACTTTATATATAACCCGGGTCGGGTCTGGGGGTAATGACCCAGCCCGACCCATTTTCATTTTCTTTTTGTTTATTTGTTTTATTTAATTCTGTTATTTGTTTGTAATTTATTAATAAAATTTTAAAAATCAATACACTAACACACTAATGTATTAACTCTTTTTTTTTAAATCTAATTTTTTTTATAATAAGATAATTTTTTAATTAATTTTTAATATTTAGATCTAACTTTTTTTTTAAATTTCTAACTCTTTTTAATTCAAAAATTCTAATAGTTTTTTTCTTGTTTCTAACTTTTTTTAATTTGAAAACTCTTAACATTTTTTTTATCCTAAAATTCTAATTTTTTTTTGTTTTAATTTGGATTGTAACTTTTTTAAACCTTAAAATTCCAACACTTTTTTATTAAAAATTAACACTTTTGTTTTATTATTAAAAATTAACCCTTTTTTCTTAAAAAAAAAACATTAATTCCTTTTTTAAATTAGAATTCTAACTCATTTTTTTTAAACTTAAAACTCTAATCTTTTAGAACTTCTAACAACTTCTTTTTATTTTAAAATTCTAACATTTTTTTAATCACATAAATTTCTCATTTTTTCCAAATTTCACCAAAAATCCTAATTCCAAATTCTAACTTTTTTTTTCTTTCTAATTACATAAATTCTCATTTTCTCAAAACAATTAACCACCTAGCTTCTAATATTATCAATTCTAATCCACTAAATATTTTCGTTCCTGATATTCGTTCTCGATTATCCATGAACCTGTTACTAACCTTTTTCTTTTATTTTTACTTGTACATTATCTAACATTATCGTTGCTACTCACATCCCTATCCTTATCACTTGTATATTTATTTCATCATCTCCACTGCTTTAATTTTCCGCCGTTTATTATTTTACCGTAAATTCCCCTTCGAAGGAAAGATTTAACTGTTTGACCGCCGTGTCAATATTCCTTTACCATCATTCCATCCTAGCCTTAGGATCCGAATCGCCATACTCGTGCTTAGGCGTCCCGCCGTGGACATACCCATACCCTTTACCTTTTTCCAAACCTTGAGACGTTTAGTCACCGTACTCATGCTTAGGTGTCCCGTCATGGACAATTTTATCCTTTACCCTAGTCTTAGGATAAGGAGTCGCCGCACTCCATATTAGGTTTCCCGCCGTGGAATACCTAACTTACCCTTTTCAATGCAACTTTACAACGTAGAGATAGGAGTCGTCGCACTCCACGTAAGCGCTTCCTTATGAACGTTTGCATCCCCATTGAAACCTTGACCATCGTCAAGAAGTTTCTCTTCCTCCCTTTCAAGGGGAATTACGATTATTCTGATTCCATCCCCTACCTCGGATACGTAGGCACAAGATGCGAGTCTTGGCGAGTAAACTTAGGACTAACCCTTAGGTCTTTCTTTCACTTCTAACCCTTATCATATACCCTTAAGCAGATAATTTTAGCAAAATAGTAACATTAAAACAAGAGGTTTCTGTAGAGTACTACAGAAGTTTAGGGTGCTAATACCTTCCCTAAGCTTAACCAACCCCTGAATCCTAGATCTCTCCCCGCATTGTGTTTACGATGCAAAATAGGTTTTTCCTTTCTTTAACCTTTCCTTCGAATAAATCAAAGACCGGTTGTGAACTAAAGATGTGATTCAAATTAATCAATAATTTGATATCCTATTCTCACCGCAACACTTAGCGTCACTCATAAAAAATACTTAACCAACCTGAGGTTTAGTTACCCAAACTATGTTTGGTATGATTTCTCATACTAGATGAGAATACGTAGGCACAAGACGACGAAGTGTTGGCGAGCACCCTTTTCATTTTTATCTGTAGTTTCCTGAATTAAGTTTGCTCTGATTTCTCATACCAGATGAGAATACATAGGCACAAGACGTCGAAGTCTTGGCGAGCACCCTTTTCCCTCTTTCTTCCGTAGTTAGCCGAACTACGACTGCTCTAATTTCTTATACCAGATGAGAATACGTAGGCACAAGACGGCGACGTCTTGGCGAGCACCCTTTTCTTTCACCCATAGTTTTCCGAACCACGTTGACTCTGACTTTCCCATAACACAAGGGAATACGTAGGCATAGGGCAACAATGTCCTATCGAGTCTCCTTTTCTTTTTTCTTTTCCCGTTTCCTTTTAGCAGTAAGTTTTTAGATAACACACCCTTTAATTAGACAACAAGCGTGAATCCCATTGAGTACAACGGACGTGAGGGTGCTAATACCTTCCCCTTGTGTAACGGGCTCCCGAACCCAACATTTGGTTGCGATGACCTTGCCTTCTCCCTTCTTTTAGGTTTTCTTTGATCGTTTATTTTCCTTCCTTTGGGATAAATAACGTTCAGTCGCGACTCTTCTGTTTGTTTCCACCAATTGTTTTTTCGCAGTTGCGACAGATGACGACTCTGCTGGGGAGCAGTGAGATCCCTATGCGAGTCAATCCTAACGCTTGTCTGTTTTGTTTCTTTAGGTGTTTATTTTTGTACATATGTATGTTGTATCTATTTTACATTTACTATTGTATATTATTGCATTTGCATTTTACTGTTGCATTTGATTATTGTTATCCTATTATGCTACTGTTGTTATGGTTTTTGGTGGGTTGCTCCATGAGAGATAAGCCCACAATCCAGGCTTTAGTGCACACTTAGGATTAGAGTGAAGACTAGTGGGATTTGCATGGCGTCTGGCTACATAAAGTTCACACGAAATTCATGTCCAGACGAGATTTTCTTTGGAGATACCTTATCTTGTACGTTTAGTGCATATGATAGGGTGTTGACTTAGAGAGCTTATGACTTTAGAGACCGTTCTTTAGAAGTCGGTTGAGACCTCCTTGATTGATGATGATGCCAAACCAAAAATGGTAAACGTATCATCGTTTCTCGACCTGAGAGTCTGTGATACTGATAACCTGTTAGGGTTACCATGTCATCTAAGACTAGAACCCATATGTGAGAGGGGATGGGTTTTGCAGGAAACCTTGACTTTCAACCTACCCGGTATTCTGGTTTTCTTGTCAGTGCAGACCTTTGATCTTGGGTATTCTGGGTTTCTAATCATCTTAGTGCTTTGGTATTCTGGTATTTTCTTATCAAAGCATAGTTCTGGTTCTATTCAGTCAGCAGCACATCAGTTATTCATAATCTATGAAGGCTTTGATTCCATGTCTTTTGCATTGCATAACACAAACACTTATGCATAATTTTGTATATAATTCTTCAACCGGCCAAAACTCTTATTCCGCCTTTGTCCTTGACCAGCTAGTTGGTTCCCCGATACTCGTTATGAACAAGTGGTGACTGTTGAAAGACAAAAAAGTGTTTGAAGCAGGATCAAGCAGCGTCAAGAAGTAAGGTCAAGTTGAGAGCTGTTGGTAGCTATGTCAGTGAACAACCTTTATAATGTTGATCCCTCACCAAGTTTTATTGTGACGAGTAACCCTCTGTATGGTTTTCTTCCTGATGAAGATCCTCCACAAGTGAACAATCTTACTCAAGCTCAGTCTGTGCAACTCTCTATTGAGAATCATAATTTACATGAATAGTTTGTTGTCCAAAGTGGACGTTCCTCTTCTTCTGATATTATGGACTATCGCAGTTTTACATTTTCTGTGTCAAATTCCAAGAGGGAGGTCTCGTGATGAAAGCTAAGAACCTGAGAGCTATTGAGTTTGCTGAAAGATTTCGTGTGTTGGATGAGAAATTCAAAGCCTTAGAAGTCTGGGATACTTTTGGTCTCGATGCATCGGACATGTGCCTGGTACCCGACCTAGTACTACCTCCAAATTTTAAAGCACCGAGGTTTGAGAAGTATAAAGGGGATAGTTGCCCGAGACAACATTTGGTGAAGTTTTGCAGAAGAATGACTTCATATGTTCATAATGATAAGCTAATGATCCACTATTTTCAGAACATTTTGAGTGGGGCATCATTAAGTTGGTACATACTGTTGCACCCCAAAATTTGCCCTCACAATACAAGACTTTGTGTTCCAAGAAGGTTCACAAGGTTCACAAAATTCACAATTGGTCAGAAGAGTTGACAATTCCCTCAGACAATGCACCTCCTAAGCAGTGCATCCAAAACTAGGGTTTTGACTTTAATCAGGCTAAATGGACTTCCAAGACTTCAAGTGAGCTTCATAACATCTTATATGTGTATAAGAACCCCCATGTCAAGTTTCAAGACTTTTCTCAAAAGTTTGCTCAGTCAGATGATCAGATAAGTCAAAAGCAGTCAATGCAGTTAAAAGGTCAAACTGAGGTCAACTGTGGTCAAACCAAAGTCAAACTTCATGATTTTTTTTTTGCCAACATCAAAGAGAGGTTGGGTGAGAAATATTATCATAATAACTGTAATACCCCAAATTTTTCCCTAAGATTTGTCGTCGCATTTCATTGCATTTAATCAATTACTAACAAATTTGTGTAGTCGTTTGACTTTTTGCAGGTAAATATCATATGGCATGCATTTTTTTTCTAAAAAGTAAAAATGGCACAATTGGCAGGAGGACATGTGTAAGGAGTTATGAGTGTGAGAGGTTGAGAGTTCAAATCTCACCTTTGTCATTTTTTTTGTTTTTTATTATTTTTACTCTAAATTTTTCTATCTTTCATTAAAAAAATAACAAAAATAGTTTTTTATTATTATTTAATTATTATTTTCGTATTTTAATTAAATCATTTTTTAAAATATTATTTTTTTCACTTTTTTCTAAATTATTCATAAAAATATCCAAAAAATCATAAAATAAAAAATATTGAAAAAAATTTTGTTCTTTTTATAATATTTTTTATTTTAGGAATCAATAGGATTATTAGTTTTTATTTTAAGTTTATTTTAATTATTTTAAATTATTTAAATTTTATTTTTTCTTAACTAATTATTTAGTTTGGGCTTTAAAATGGGCTTTAGGGACATTATTGACAATTTGGTGTTAACCCTAATTTGTTCCCTATATATACATGTGTTGCCTTGTTGGAAAAAAGGGGGAGAATAAAAAAAACCTAAGAGGAGTGAGTGCCGTTTGCCGTTATTTAGTTTTCTTCTTCATCCATTACTATTGTTTCTTTTTCTTCATCGTTTACCGTTATTTCTTTTCCTTCATCTATTACTGTTGTTTCTTTTTCTTCATCTTTTACCGTTATTTCTTTTTCTTCATCTATTACCGTTATTTCTTTTTCTTTATTTATTACTGTTACGTTTATATATATATAATTTTTAAATTGTTAGAGTTTATATATATAAGATTTTTGATCGAATTATGTCGATACGATGTTTGCACATTTGTGTGCATGACGCGTGACATTTGTGTTAGTTCGATCTGGTTGCGATGATCGCATTTTTGTGTGAGCAATAATACTATTTTTTGCTTAATTTCTTTTTTCTTTGCGATAAATTTTGTTTCGTCCGATTTAGATCTGGTTGCGATGAGCGCATTTCTGCGTTAGCAACATTGTTGGGTTATTTGGCACATTTAAAATTCATTATTGCTTCATTATTATTATTATTATTATTATTATTATTATTATTATTATTATTATTATTATCATTATTTATTATTATTATCATTATTATCATTATTATTACCATTATTATTATTATTGTTATCATTAATTTATTAAAATTTGTTATAATATAAAAATCTGTTTTTTTAAAATAAATAACATTAACATCTTTTCCAAATTAATATGAAAACCTATTATTTTTAAGAAAAAACTTTTTGTTAGATAAATTTAAAATAATAACTAAAATCTTTTTTTTAAAATAATAACTAGAACCGTTATTTATTTTATTTTTTTTTATTGTTCAATTCAAATTTCATTATCATATTGTATCTGCTCCTCTCATGTAACCTCGCGAACTTAACAATCGCTCTTTAAATTCTGCCTTTAAATTTCTGCTTGCATGGTTTAAATTATGACATTATCTCTCTGTTTGCATGATTCAATTATCTCACGCGTTTACTATTATTTCTGTCACATTGCACACATCCGAAGGTTAGGTCTAACTGTTTGGCCGCCGCGCCAATAGTCCGTAAAACTTCACACATTCAATTTCAAATCCTCAAAACTACAAACTACAAACCCTAATTTTCACAAATGCCTCGCCGCAGGCAAAATTACAATTTTACCCTTAGCATTAGGTCAAAGAACCGCCGCGCTCATTTTAGGGTTTCCCGCCGTGGAATCCCTAATTTAACCCTAATTACAACTTAACATTTCAACGTAGAGATTTGGAGTTTCTACACTCCACGTAAGCGTGTCCTTAAGATGCGTTTATTCCCCTTGAGACCTTGACCACAGTCAAGAAGTTTCTAACCTCCCTATTGAGGGGAACTACGATTACTCTGATTCCACTCCCGTAAGGATACGTAGGCACAAGATGCGATGTCTTGCCGAGTAAACTTAGAATTAACCCCCTTTATTATTTATTATTGCTTATTTATATTTTATTTATCTTTGCTATTTAATTATTTTGCTTATTATTTTGTAATTGTTGCTTGGATGTAAAGTTGTTTAATTATTTAATTATTATTATGGTTAGTAATTAGGGAGTGTAACAACATGTATGTAATATTAAAATAAATTTAGATCACTTTTAAATAAAGATAATTAAAATAAACACGTCACACACGTAAGTCGATTTTAATCGCCGTCTCACTTCCTAAGGATATCCCTCAAGTTGCCTATGAATAATGGTTAAGTGGGGTGTATAAAGCAAGTCCCTCAAATAGAAAAATCATCAAAGTCCCTTATGGTTGCCTTTACGAATCGAGTCCCTTTCGAAAAATGATGATGGTCCCTTATATGTGCTTATTACATCCCACAATGGCCTTCAAAGTCAAATTGTCCCTCACATGTCCCTTAACATCCAAAGTAAGGACTACCTACTCCATTATAGTAGGGATAGTCTTACTAAAGGAAAGAATGAAGAATAAGAAAGACCTTTAAACATTAGGGTAGGTTACTCCTAGGTGCTTGCTCACTTAAAAATTGTTTCGCACTTAAACAAATTTTCAACAAGTTTTCAAACAAGTTCTTAACACATCCTTACATGGATTATTTATTAACTATTCTGAAAATTTTCTATTCACACACTACAATTTCAAAACAATTCAAAAGTGAGCTTAAGTACCTAAGAGCCCATGGATAACCATGGATGGAAAGGATGCTAATACCTTCCCTTTTCATAACCTACCCCCCGGACCCAAAATATTCTCTAAGGTCTTTCCTGTTCTTTTATAACCTTTCCTTATGGATAAAATAAAAGTCGGTGGCGACTCTTGCTATCCGCAACATTGTTTAAAGTCAGTTCACCGGGTTACAGAACTGGCGACTCTGCTGGGGAGCTATTTAAGAGGGGTACCCTTAGGAATTAAGATCACTTTAAATTGTTTGCCTTGTTTGCTTTATTATTATATTGTTGGGGTGCTCTTATGTGTGAAAGGTCCTAACCCGGATCTAGTGTACCTTAAGTAAATGGCAATAGACCAAGGAAACTGTACGACGTATATCGATACGGTTGATCTGGTGGCCATAGTTAGTGCGACTTCTTGGTTGGTGCTTATATTCCTTAAGTCAAGTTGAGGATAATATTGAGGCTGCCATATGTTGTCAATGCACTAACTGACTTTTAGAACCCTAGTTAACTCATCTTGGCCTTTAGAAAGTAGTGAGGTAACCGGCTTTGGTGCAGACTGAAGTTGGTTGACACTCGATACTACGCTCATTGAGATCTTAAACTTGGAGGGTTTTGGTTGGCAAGTAAGTTGCCTTCTGAACAACCACCCTTGTGAAGGATCAATGATATTGAGATCCCTTAGAACCTGGTTACTTTTGTAGGACAGGATGAACCATCTAACTTCAGGGGAGGGTACTTGCCTTTGAACCTCATGCAAGCCTTTAAACCTAGGGCTATGGTGTGACTTGTTTGTGTGTGCCACATGTTTGTGATTGAGCATGACATCATGACATCATCATGCATCATAAGCATATCATTTTCCCTAACCATTTCAAGGACCAAAGGATTTATCTTTGTTCTTTGTTGCAGGACATGGCTTCTGCTCGTAGAAACACCGTCAGGATCAACTTTGTAGGGACACCTGCTAAGCTCAAGGAGTTAGTTTCCCTAGTGCCTGATCATTCCCAGTTCAACAAGAGACATGGTCACTTATTGGATCTAGTTACTTCAGGGTTCAGTGAAGACATGATGAGTGTGCTGTTTCAGTTCTTTGACCCTAAGCACCATTGCTTTACATTTCCTGATTATCAGCTGGTTCCAACCATGGAGGAGTTCTCTAAACTTCTGGGTATACCTGTTCTTGATCAGAAGTCATTCACAGGCTTAGAGAAGGAGCTTAAACCAGAAGTTATTGCTGCAGCTCTACATCTGAAGAAGTCTGACATTGTTCTAGAGACGAGAAGTGGAGTTAAAGGTATTCTTGCCAAGGTATTAGTGGATAAAGCTCAAATGTTCTTGAAGGCTATGAGCTACGATGCTTTTGAGGAGATCTTAGCCTTATTGATTTATGGCTTAGTGTTGTTCCCCAATCCTGATCAGTTCATAGACGTTCATGCCATCAACATATTCCTGAGTCACAATCCAGTGCCTACCTTACTTGGAGACATCCTACATTCTCTTCACACCCGTACTACAAGGGCAAGAGGAACTTTGATGTGCTGCATACCTTTACTTTCTAGGTGGTTTATTTCTCACCTTCCTCGCTCAGTAATGAAGAATGAGCAAGGGTTCAGATGGTCCAAGAGGATCATGTCACTTTCTCACTCAGACATCCATTGGTGCTCCAGATCTATGGAAAATGTCACCATCATTGACCGTTGTGGGGAGTTTCCTAATGTGCCACTTCTAGGCATAAGAGGAGGCATCACCTACAACCCATCTCTAGCTTTACGACAGTTTGGTTACGCCCGGAGCGATGGCCCACATGACATGTTGATTCAGGGCATTGTGTTTGATTACGACAACGATCTCCAGGGTTACCGTCAGAGATTCATCCGAGCTTGGGGAAAGGTAAACAGGATTGACAGCAAGACACTGGAGCCTAAGTACACTATTCCTATGGAGGCTTATCTCAGATGGATACGATCTTGTGCTCAGACACTCATGATGCCATATCCTGCCATCCTACCAGTTACCATGGAACCTGTTGCTGAAGGAGACATAGCTCATACCATCCTTCACCCAGACATGCCTACTGATATGGAAGACTTGCAGAGATCATGGATCCAACTGAAAGAGCAAAGGGATACTTTCGAGGCTCATTACAAAGCAAGCCAAGCAAGGATCCTAGAGCTAACAAAGCTACTTCATGAGGAACGAAACCTCAACTCATACCTCAACACAAAGAGGAAACGTCCATGGGAGACTTAAAACCCCATCTTTTGTACTTATTTCGTTTTCATTTTTTGTAAGCCTAAAAGGCAAAACAAGTTATTACTAATAAAAAGTTACTTTCTTGTTTGTTTAAGCAAATTTAAATCCTGCGGTCCTTGAAAACATTGCATATGCATTCCCATATCATTGCATCACAGGTTTATAATTGTGCACAGGTTTCTCATCTTCTCGCTGTTTATTTCAGCAATGGCTCTTGAACAATCAGTTAAGGATCTTCAGGCACAGAATGCACAGTTCCAAGAGCTGATCCTGAACCTATCCAAGGGGCAGGATGAATTGAAGACACTGCTGGCCAAGAAGACTAAGAAGGCTAGAAGGTCTGCTGGGTTGCTCAACATGGGAAGAAGGTTCAAAGGTCCTGTCAAGACCAAGGAACATGTTGAAGACTATGAATCTGAAGAATCTGAGCAGGAGAGAGGCAGTCTCCACAACACTATGGGGGACTCTGATTCTGAGGCTAACTACTACCATGAGCCTAACGAAGACAAATTCAAGATGCTGGTGGATAGAATGGATGCTATGGAATTACAGAAATCATCTGGGCTGGATTTTGAGGATTTGAGCTTGATATCTGGGGTGGTCATACCCATTGGGTTCAAAGTTCCTACATTTGTTGTCTATGATGGGGTCTCTTGTCCCAAATTGCATCTGAGGTCTTATGTCAGAAGAATGCAACCCCACACTGCTGATAAAAAGTTGTGGATCCATTTCTTTCAAGAGAGTTTATCTGGAGCTCAGCTAGAGTGGTATTATCAGTTGGAGAGTGTCAACATCAGAGATTGGAATGACCTTGCTGAAGCTTTCTACAAGCAGTATCAATACAATGCTGACTTAGCCCCCACTCGCATGCAGCTTCAAAGCATGTCTATGGGTGCCAAAGAAAGCTTTAAGGAGTATGCTCAGAAGTGGAGAGACTTAGCTGGAAGAGTTCAACCCCCTTTGACTGATAGGGAGTTGGTTGATATGTTCATGTGTACGCTGAATGGTCCGTTTTACAGTCATCTCATTGGAAGCTCATCATCTGGCTTCACTGAGTTGATCATGACAGGAGAGCGAGTAGAGAATGGTATCAAGAGTGGTAAGATCCAAGTGGGCACTTCTTCATCAGGTGCTGCAAAGAAGCCTCCCACTGGGAAGAAAGAATCTAATGCTGTGTATGGTCAGCCTGATCGTAACAGAAGGCATCAGTCTGTTAGTGCAGTTCATATTTCAAATCCAACTCCTGCAACAACAGAGCAGCCTCAAGGCAACCAACAGAGGGCTAGAAGACAGTTCACGAAGATCAACATGTCAATGGCTCAGGCATTGCAACACTTGTTGAAAGCTGAACTTATTACCCTGAGGGAGGCCCCTCAGAATCCCAATGTTACCTCTCCCAAGTACAATCCCAATGCACGATGTGCATATCATTCAAACTGTCCAGGACATGATACTAATAACTGCTGGGTCTTGAAGAACAAAATTCAGGATATGATTGATGCTGGAGAAATTGAGTTTGATCCACCAGGTACTCCAAATGTGATTACAGCTCCAATGCCAAATCACGAGAAGACTGTCAACGCCATTGATGAAGATATTGATGAAGATCTGCATGTCTATTCAGTTATGGAGTTGAGCACACCATTGTCTGTTATCAAAAAGAGGTTAGTACAAGCTGGGATCTTTCCAGGTTGTCATGAAGATTGTCTATATTGTACCTATAAGCCGGATAGTTGCTTCATTTTGAGAGATGGGATTCAACGTCTCATGGATAAATATACTATAGTGTTTGAAAGAAGACCAGCATCTGTAGAAAGTATGGTGGATCATCTGACTCAGGGTAAGAAGATTGAAGAGGTTGACATGGTTGACAAAGTACCACTAAGAATCACTTCAAAGGGTCCCATTAAAATCACTCATCAGGGCCCAATCAAGATTACTGCTGAAGGTCCTGTGAAAGTTGTTGCTGAAGCCAGAGTAGCTCCTCTGATCATTACCACTCCTGGTCCTATTCCTTATACATCTGACAAAGCTGTGCCTTGGCACTATGGGTCTGATGTTTACATCCATGGTGTCAAGCAGGAGCCTTTACCTGATATGCCTGTTGACATTGATAATATTGCTGGATCTAGCAAGATCACTCGTAGTGGAAGAGTCTTCTCTCCTCCAGTTGCTTCTAAGAGTGCAGTTACTCCTGCTGTTACTTCCACCACTGATGCTCGGGGCAAGGGTCCTGTTATTGAGCCTGTATCTACTGATGTGCCAGCTGCTGATGACCTCTCTAAGCAGATGGAAGAAGTATTGAAAATCATTCGCAAGAGTGATTATGATATTGTTGATCAGCTGGGGCATACTCCCTCAAAGATTTCTATGCTCTCCCTGTTATTATGTTCTGAGGCTCATGCCAAGTCATTGATCAAGTTTCTAAAGATGGCTCATGTACCCAGTGCAATTTCTGTGGACCAGTTTGAGAATTGTGTTGCTCACCTGACCTATGACAACGGGTTAGGATTTTCTGATGCTGACTTGACCCCTGCCAAGAGGGATCATAACAGGGCATTGCATATTTCAATTGAATGCAGGGGCACTACCCTGTCTCATGTGCTGATAGACAATGGTTCCTCTCTGAATGTGTTGCCTAAGGAAGTCCTGAACAAGCTGAGTCCTGAAGATACGGTATTGAAGCCCAGTAATATTGTGGTAAAGGCTTTTGATGGTTCTAGAAGAGTAGTGCATGGGGAAATTGATCTTCCGATCAAGGTTGGTTCTCAGGTGTTCACTGCTACATTCTATGTGATGGATATTCGTCCTTCGTACTCATGTCTGCTTGGTCGTCCCTGGATCCATGGGGCAGGTGCTGTGACCTCCACATTACATCAAAAGTTGAGATATCCGGTGAATGGAAAAGTTGTTACTGTCTTTGGAGAGGAAGAATACTTTGTCAGCCATGTAAACACTTTCAAGTATCTGGAAGTAGAAGGTGAATACATTGAAACTCCATGTCAGTCATTCGAAGTGGTTCCCTGGGCTGTTAAGGATTGTGTGACTCCTCCTGCTGTGAAGAAGGTTCCTGTGGTCATCAGAAACCCTCCAACAATGGCAATGGCCTCCCTCAATGATGCAAAAGCTGTGGTGGAAGAAGGTGGTTGTACTATTTGGGGTCAGCTTCCTGATATTCCATACAAGTCTGACAAGTTTGGTTTGGGTTTCACTGCAGAGTCCCAGAAGGCTGTCCGTCGTGCCCGTGCTGTTCGTATCACCAATCAAGGGGTTATCAATGCTGTGGGAAATCAAGATGAAGACTACAACTTGGAGGCATGGATTTTTCCTACTGTGGGTGCTGGACTCAATAATTGGACAGCTGAAGATGCTATCCCTATCTCCTTTAGTCAGGAGTAAATACTATTACTGTGTTATGTTTTTTAAATTTATAATTTCTGGAACAATTAAAACTTTCAAGCCATGTGCCTTACCCGGGGCACAATGGTGTGCTTGTTACGGGTTATCATTTCATTTGCATACTTCATTCAATAAAATCAGTGGACGTTTCGTTTTCGTAAATATTGTGTTCCTTGTCTTTCTTTTTCTTTCATTTTTGCTTTATCAGCTATGTGTTCTTACACACACCCACGTCACTAAAACGCAGATCCTCATCCACTCTGGATCCAGTTGATAACAGTTCTACTATTGCCAATTACAATTTCGAGAATCCGATCTATCAAACCGAAGACGGAAACGAGGACGATTGTGAAATACCTGTAGAGCTTGCTAGGTTGTTACAACAAGAAGAGAAAGCTATACAGCCACATGAAGAGCCAGTCGAAGTTGTGAATCTGGGAACTGAAGAAAACAGAAAAGAGGTCAAGATAGGGGCTGATTTAGAGGACAGTGTCAAGAGCAGGTTGATTCAGATGCTACGTGACTATGTGGAGATCTTTGCTTGGTCTTATGAAGATATGCCAGGGTTGGATACAGACATTGTGGTTCACCGTTTGCCAGTGAAAGAAGATTGTCGTCCAAAGAAGCAGAAGGTTCGTCGTATGCGTCCTGAAATGTCAGAAAAGATCAAAGCAGAGGTAATGAAACAGTTCAATGCAGGGTTCTTGGTCGTAACTTCTTATCCTCAGTGGGTTGCAAATGTGGTACCAGTTCCTAAGAAAGATGGTAAGGTACGTATGTGTGTAGACTACAGAGATCTGAACAAGGCTAGCCCTAAAGATGACTTTCCACTTCCTCATATTGATATTCTGGTAGACAACACTGCTCAGCATAAGGTATTCTCTTTTATGGATGGTTTCTCTGGTTACAATCAAATCAAGATGGCACCTGAAGATATGGAGAAGACTACATTTGTGACACAGTGGGGCACCTTTTGCTATAAGGTAATGCCATTTGGTTTGAAGAATGCAGGGGCAACATATCAGCGTGCTATGGTGGCTTTGTTTCATGATATGATTCATCATGAGATAGAGGTATATGTGGATGATATGATAGCCAGGTCTCAGAATGAAGAACAACATCTTGATCATCTGCACAAGTTGTTTGAGAGGTTGAAGAAATACAGGTTGAGATTAAATCCAAACAAGTGTACTTTTGGAGTTAGATCTGGAAAGCTCTTGGGTTTCATTGTCAGTGGAAAAGGTATTGAAGTGGATCCTGCAAAAGTGAAAGCTATACGAGAGATGCCAGCTCCCCGTACTGAGAAGGAGGTTAGAGGTTTCTTGGGACGATTGAACTACATTGCAAGATTTATTTCCCAATTAACTACCATCTGTGAGCCAATCTTCAAGTTGTTGAGGAAAGATCAGGTGATGGAATGGAATGATGAGTGCCAGACTGCCTTTGATGAAATCAAGAGATATTTGCTAGAACCTCCAATTTTAATGCCACCAGTTGATGGAAGACCCTTGATTATGTATTTAACAGTATTAGACAACTCAATGGGGTGTGTATTGGGGCAACATGACGAGTCTGGTCGAAAAGAGCAGGCAATATACTACCTTAGCAAAAAGTTTACCGACTGTGAAACAAGATACTCATTGCTCGAGAAAACTTGCTGCGCTTTGGCATGGGCTGCTCGCCGACTAAGACAGTATATGTTGACCCATACTACCTTGTTGATTTCGAAGATGGATCCAATCAAGTACATATTTGAGAAACCTGCTCTCTCCGGAAGAATTGCAAGATGGCAAATGATCTTGACGGAATATGATATACAGTATACCACTCAGAAGGCCATTAAGGGGAGTGTTGTTGCTGATCATTTGGCTCATCAAGCAGTAGATGATTACCAGTCAATGAATTTTGAGTTCCCTGATGAAGACATTATGTCTGTTACCAAAGAACCTGGACAATATGACGGACCTGAACAAGGATCCCGATGGACTATGGTTTTTGATGGTGCCTCCAATGCACATGGTAATGGTGTTGCTGTTGTGATTAGTTCCCCTGAAGGTTGTCATACCCCGATTACTGCCAGACTTTGTTTCTATTGTACCAATAACATGGCTGAGTATGAGGCATGTATCATGGGTATGCAAGTTGCTATTGATATGAAGATTCAGTTCCTTGAGGTGTATGGAGATTCAGCTCTGGTAGTAAGTCAGATTAAAGGAGATTGGGATACAAAGCATGATAATCTCATTCCTTACAGAGAACATGTGTTGTCTTTGATCCCACATTTCAAAGAGATTACTTTTGGACATATTCCACGAAGAGAGAATCAGTTGGCAGACGCATTGGCCACCATGGCATCTATGTTTGAGATCAGCTGGGATGATGAAGCTCCCAAGATTACCATTGATAGATTTGAGAAGCCTGCATACTGCAATGAGATTGACACTGAAGGGGCAGAGGAGAAGCCTTGGTTCTATGAAGTGAAAAACTATCTTGAAGCTCAGGAGTTCCCTGAAGGGGCATCTGTCAAAGATAGGAAGTTCCTGAGAAGGTTTTCTGCTAAGTTCTTTCTGAGTAATGGCATTCTGTATAAGCGTAATCATGATTCAACTATGCTTCGTTGTGTGGATAAGAAGGAAGCTACAGAAATTATGGAAGAGATGCATGATGGGACCTTTGGCACTCATTCTAGTGGTCATACCATGGCAAAGAAGATTTTGAGAGCAGGTTACTATTGGTCTACCATGGAAGCTGATTGCTATCAACACTCCAGAACATGTCACAAATGTCAAATCTATGCTGATAAAGTACATGTACCTCCATCTCCATTGAATGTGTTGACTGCTCCTTGGCCCTTTGCCATGTGGGGCATTGATATGATTGGTGAGATCAAGCCTACTGCTTCTAATGGGCATCGTTTCATCCTGGTTGCTATTGATTACTTCACGAAGTGGGTAGAGGCAGCTTCATTTGCATCTGTGACTAAGAATGTTGTGGCTCGGTTCATTAAGAATAATCTCATATGTAGGTATGGTATCCCTGAAAGGATTATCACTGACAATGGCTCTAATCTGAACAACACTATGATTACTGATCTCTGTACGCAGTTCAAGATTAAGCATCACAACTCTTCTCCGTATCGTCCAAAGATGAATGGGGCAGTTGAAGCTGCTAATAAGAACATTAAGAAGATTGTACAGAAGATGACTGTTACTTACAAGGATTGGCACGAGATGTTACCATTTGCTCTGCATGGTTATCGTACTACAATACGTACTTCAACAGGGGCAACCCCATTCTCCTTAGTCTATGGTATGGAAGCAGTTCTGCCTATTGAAGTTCAGATCCCCTCCTTGAGAATTATGAAGGATGCAGACTTGGATGAAGATGAGTGGATTCAGACTCGACTTGACCAGATAAATTTGATTGATGAGAAAAGGTTAGCAGCAGTTTGTCATGGCCAGATGTACCAGAAACGGATGATCAAAGCTTTTAACAAGAAGGTTAAGCCAAAGGTATATCAGGCTGGTGACTTGGTAATCAAGCGTATCATATTACCACAGGGTGATCCTAGGGGCAAGTGGACTCCAACATATGAGGGACCATTTGTAGTCAAGACAGTGTTCTCAGGAGGTGCCATGATACTGACTACAATGGATGGTGAAGACTTCCCACAACCTGTAAACGCAGACATAGTTAAAAAATACTACGCATAAAAAGAGACCCGCTAGGTTGACAGGCCTAGGCAAAAATAAGGGCATCCCGGCAAACCAAAAGGGTTTGGGCAAAAATTAGGGATATATATATAAAATGTACACCCGGCAAGTCGAAAACCTGAAAAGGCGGCTTGGGCAAAAAAGGGTATCCCGGTGGATTGAAAACCTGAAAGGGCAATCCAGGCAAAAGTTAGGGATTAAAGCGTATGACTATGTCTCGTTTGGATCACTCATGAAACTGAAACCAGTTGTATTACTTACTCAAGCTCAAACAGATAAAGCTCAATCCAATCGTTTCCGTCTCAATAGCAAGAAGATGAGATACTTGAGTGGCAATAGTAGAATTGAAACTCAATAGGATTATTTCCCACATAGCTGATTCTTTTTGTAAAACTTCATGACAAAATTCTCTTACTAGGGTTTATGTCTCCTTGTACAAACTTACCCGTGTATGGGTCACTTTTGATATAAATAAATTCCATCTTTTGAATCCAGATTCACTTTTACCCTATTTACATAAGCGAAACGTCCATTGGTTGTGTTTGAATGTATGTATGCCTTTGAATATGATTGATGTTTACCAGAAATGCATGTATGCTTTTAATATGATTGATGTTTACCAGAAATGCATGAAAATGCAGTAATAGTATTTACTAAGGACGAACGAGGGAAGGATTTCAACGAAGCTTCGCCGGTTCATCTTTACAAGACAGTTACAAACCATCAGTAGGACTAATCCATTTTCACAAAGTCTAATCTCCCCTGGAATTTATATCCATCTCTTTTATCCTCATACGGATATACGGGAAATTACTTTCCAATAAGGGCACGATGAACGAAGACGGGATGTTATACTTATCCTACTATCAAACGAAAACGAAGGTTATCTATACCCTACTATCCCCAACAACGGGAGGTTATCTATACCTTGTTATCCCCAGCAGACGGAGGGTTATATATTCTTCAACAACGAATCGGGATTTATTTTCCTTGGCCAGCAGTTGTTATACAAGGATATCCAGACACTTCCAGCAGTGTCATATCATACATACATCATTTACATCATACCATAACATATATATCTATAGTACATTACCTAAGTGCATCATGTCATACATGCATACATAAAGCATAAACTAATGTTGTTCTACAGAATGCTACCTTGTTTTCAGGTTAATTATCCAACAAACAAGCTTATGATCTTTGGGACCGCTTTATTGTAACCTCAGGGTTACTTTATCCTCCTGATGAGCTTCTTATTACTTTGTGACTGCTTTATTGTAACTTCAGGGTTACTTTATCTTCCTGAGAACATCTCATGACTTCAAGACTGCTTTAGAGCTACTGATTGCTCTATCCTCCTGAAACCATCATTATTATTTCAAGACTGCTTTAGAGTTATCCATTGCTCTATCCTCCTGAAATTACATTATTATTTCAAGACTGCTTTAGAGCTATCCATTGCTCTATCCTCCTGAAATCATTACTTCAAGACTGCTTTAGAGCTATTGATTGCTCTATCCTCCTGAAGACATATCACATTATTATTTCAAGACTGCTTTAGAGCTGTTGATTGCTCTATCCTACTGAAGCCATTCTATTACTTCAAGACTGCTTTAGAGCTATTGATTGCTCTATCCTCCTGAAGCCATTATTACTTCAAGACTGCTTTAGAGCTATTGATTGCTCTATCCTCCTGAGGTCAGATTTATCACTTCAAGACTGCTTTAGGGTTATCATTATTGATTGCTCTATCCTCATGAAGACATGCTGTTACATCAGTATTACTCCAGACTCCTGACAGTTCTCATTATACTACTGAAGAACTTTCCCCTAGTGGCATCTTTAAGCCCACTCAATCATGTTCAACCAACCATCAATATCACTCCATGCACTGGTGAGTGCAAATTTTTGGGCTTTTGTGTTCAATCCCCTTCAACCTTCCAGGTTACGACTGGCAAATATACCAATCTAACCCCTCAGGTTTCAGAAAATTGAACAGGGGCAGCTGTTGCACCCCAAAATTTGCCCTCACAATACAAGACTTTGTGTTCCAAGAAGGTTCACAAGGTTCACAAAATTCACAATTGGTCAGAAGAGTTGACAATTCCCTCAGACAATGCACCTCCTAAGCAGTGCATCCAAAACTAGGGTTTTGACTTTAATCAGGCTAAATGGACTTCCAAGACTTCAAGTGAGCTTCATAACATCTTATATGTGTATAAGAACCCCCATGTCAAGTTTCAAGACTTTTCTCAAAAGTTTGCTCAGTCAGATGATCAGATAAGTCAAAAGCAGTCAATGCAGTTAAAAGGTCAAACTGAGGTCAACTGTGGTCAAACCAAAGTCAAACTTCATGATTTTTTTTTTGCCAACATCAAAGAGAGGTTGGGTGAGAAATATTATCATAATAACTGTAATACCCCAAATTTTTCCCTAAGATTTGTCGTCGCATTTCATTGCATTTAATCAATTACTAACAAATTTGTGTAGTCGTTTGACTTTTTGCAGGTAAATATCATATGACATGCATTTTTTTTCTAAAAAGTAAAAATGGCACAATTGGCAGGAGGACATGTGTAAGGAGTTATGAGTGTGAGAGGTTGAGAGTTCGAATCTCACCTTTGTCATTTTTTTTGTTTTTTATTATTTTTACTCTAAATTTTTCTATCTTTCATTAAAAAAATAACAAAAATAGTTTTTTATTATTATTTAATTATTATTTTCGTATTTTAATTAAATCATTTTTTAAAATATTATTTTTTTCACTTTTTTCTAAATTATTCATAAAAATATCCAAAAAATCATAAAATAAAAAATATTGAAAAAAATTTTGTTCTTTTTATAATATTTTTTATTTTAGGAATCAATAGGATTATTAGTTTTTATTTTAAGTTTATTTTAATTATTTTAAATTATTTAAATTTTATTTTTTCTTAACTAATTATTTAGTTTGGGCTTTAAAATGGGCTTTAGGGACATTATTGACAATTTGGTGTTAACCCTAATTTGTTCCCTATATATACATGTGTTGCCTTGTTGGAAAAAAGGGGGAGAATGAAAAAAACCTAAGAGGAGTGAGTGCCGTTTGCCGTTATTTAGTTTTCTTCTTCATCCATTACTATTGTTTCTTTTTCTTCATCGTTTACCGTTATTTCTTTTCCTTCATCTATTACTGTTGTTTCTTTTTCTTCATCTTTTACCGTTATTTCTTTTTCTTCATCTATTACCGTTATTTCTTTTTCTTTATCTATTACTGTTACGTTTATATATATATAATTTTTAAATTGTTAGAGTTTATATATATAAGATTTTTGATCGAATTATGTCGATACGATGTTTGCACATTTGTGTGCATGACGCGTGACATTTGTGTTAGTTCGATCTGGTTGCGATGATCGCATTTTTGTGTGAGCAATAATACTATTTTTTGCTTAATTTCTTTTTTCTTTGCGATAAATTTTGTTTCGTCCGATTTAGATCTGGTTGCGATGAGCGCATTTCTGCGTTAGCAACATTGTTGGGTTATTTGGCACATTTAAAATTCATTATTGCTTCATTATTATTATTATTATTATTATTATTATTATTATTATTATTATTATTATTATTATTATTATTATTATCATTATTTATTATTATTATTATCATTATTATCATTATTATTACCATTATTATTATTATTGTTATCATTAATTTATTAAAATTTGTTATAATATAAAAATCTGTTTTTTTAAAATAAATAACATTAACATCTTTTCCAAATTAATATGAAAACCTATTATTTTTAAGAAAAAACTTTTTGTTAGATAAATTTAAAATAATAACTAAAATCTTTTTTTTAAAATAATAACTAGAACCGTTATTTATTTTTTTTTTTATTGTTCAATTCAAATTTCATTATCATATTGTATCTGCTCCTCTCATGTAACCTCGCGAACTTAACAATCGCTCTTTAAATTCTGCCTTTAAATTTCTGCTTGCATGGTTTAAATTATGACATTATCTCTCTGTTTGCATGATTCAATTATCTCACGCGTTTACTATTATTTCTGTCACATTGCACACATCCGAAGGTTAGGTCTAACTGTTTGGCCGCCGCGCCAATAGTCCGTAAAACTTCACACATTCAATTTCAAATCCTCAAAACTACAAACTACAAACCCTAATTTTCACAAATGCCTCGCCGCAGGCAAAATTACAATTTTACCCTTAGCATTAGGTCAAAGAGCCGCCGCGCTCATTTTAGGGTTTCCCGCCGTGGAATCCCTAATTTAACCCTAATTACAACTTAACATTTCAACGTAGAGATTTGGAGTTTCTACACTCCACGTAAGCGTGTCCTTAAGATGCGTTTATTCCCCTTGAGACCTTGACCACAGTCAAGAAGTTTCTAACCTCCCTATTGAGGGGAACTACGATTACTCTGATTCCACTCCCGTAAGGATACGTAGGCACAAGATGTGATGTCTTGCCGAGTAAACTTAGAATTAACCCCCTTTATTATTTATTATTGCTTATTTATATTTTATTTATCTTTGCTATTTAATTATTTTGCTTATTATTTTGTAATTGTTGCTTGGATGTAAAGTTGTTTAATTATTTAATTATTATTATGGTTAGTAATTAGGGAGTGTAACAACATGTATGTAATATTAAAATAAATTTAGATCACTTTTAAATAAAGATAATTAAAATAAACACGTCACACACGTAAGTCGATTTTAATCGTCGTCTCACTTCCTAAGGATATCCCTCAAGTTGCCTACGAATAATGGTTAAGTGGGGTGTATAAAGCAAGTCCCTCAAATAGAAAAATCATCAAAGTCCCTTATGGTTGCCTTTACGAATCGAGTCCCTTTCGAAAAATGATGATGGTCCCTTATATGTGCTTATTACATCCCACAATGGCCTTCAAAGTCAAATTGTCCCTCACATGTCCCTTAACATCCAAAGTAAGGACTACCTACTCCATTATAGTAGGGATAGTCTTACTAAAGGAAAGAATGAAGAATAAGAAAGACCTTTAAACATTAGGGTAGGTTACTCCTAGGTGCTTGCTCACTTAAAAATTGTTTCGCACTTAAACAAATTTTCAACAAGTTTTCAAACAAGTTCTTAACACATCCTTACATGGATTATTTATTAACTATTCTGAAAATTTTCTATTCACACACTACAATTTCAAAACAATTCAAAAGTGAGCTTAAGTACCTAAGAGCCCATGGATAACCATGGATGGAAAGGATGCTAATACCTTCCCTTTTCATAACCTACCCCCCGGACCCAAAATATTCTCTAAGGTCTTTCCTGTTCTTTTATAACCTTTCCTTATGGATAAAATAAAAGTCGGTGGCGACTCTTGCTATCCGCAACATTGTTTAAAGTCAGTTCACCGGGTTACACATACAGTTAGAGAGTGGTCAGATTCGATCATGGTTGGACTTAACTAAGGATTTTCTAAAGCATTATGAATACAATCTTGATATGGCTCCCAGTCATATGCAGTTGCAAAGCTTGTCTCAAGAGAATAACAAATCCTTCAGAAGGTATGCTCAGAGATAGAGAGAATTGGCTTCTAGAGTGCAACCACCACTTATAGAAAGAGAATTGGTTGACCTATTCATGGATACTTTGCAAGGTCCGTACCTGGATAAATTGATCAGGGGTGGAACATCAAGCTTCTCTGACCTGGTAATAGCAGGAGAACACATTGAGAGCGGCCTAAAGAGTAGAAAAATTCAGGATGTCTCGAGCAGTCAGGCCAATGAAACTGAATCCCTCAGTAACTCCTAAGGGGAAGAAGATGATGTAATCAATGCAGTCATGGAAGATGTTGAGTATTCTCAGGATGAACCGGTGAAATCTTTTGGTTCTTCATCTTCTCAACAATCATTTCTTAGGGAACCACATCAGAAACCTTGGGTCGCTTCTCATCTAAATCAACGAGCCCAAGGCTGAGGTTATCAGAATCAGTGCCAGAATCAGGATAGGCCTTGCAACAACTTGGAAAGAAGGAATACTCCTCTTCATCCAAATCCTATGTCGTACAATCAACTTCTGCCGCATTTGATTCAAAACTCATTGGTGGAGCCCAAGACTCTTAAGCTTGTGCCAGAACCTTACCCTCCTGGGTACAATCCCCATGCACAATGTAGATATCATGGAGAATCCATAGGACATTCAACTAAATATTGCAAAGCCTTCCAAGTCAAAGTGCAAAAGTTGATTGACAAAGGTTACATATCCTTTCCAGAAGGAAAATTGGTTGTGCATGTCAACCTCTCATATGTTTAAGCTCGAAGACTTCAAGGGTCATTTCCAAAATCCAGTGGTCCAGACAGGTAAACATCCTCAACATTGGAAAAAAATTGGAGGGGGGATGACAAAAACTGAATACCTATAATTGCAAAGCACAAACACATACACCTCTTATCCACTCCACTTTATCACTCTTGTTTTAGCAAACACTGGAGGGAGGGATGACGAAAACTGAGTACCCATAATTGTTGATCATATGATTTCGGATAAAACTCTGCTGATGATGTACATGCATTGTTTCAAATTCCCTAAACACCAGAGAGATAAGGAGTTAGTCCCAAGTTAGCCACTTCGAGCCTAGAAGTAGAAGTTTCCTTTGGACTTTTAAACCCTCACATCTAAACTTGAGGCAGGGTAGTTGTCAGTTAATTTGACCGAGCATTTGAATTTCATAGAGGAGTATCCCCATTCAAGGACCAATCACATCCTATCCCTCTCAAGGGGTCGTACCTCGACAACCACAATGGTTATACCTCACCTACCAGGAGTGAGACAGTCACAACCTTTTCAGAGAAATCAAGACAACCAGTGTCACACGACTTGTTTCAAAGAGAAAAAGAAGAAAAAAGAGAAAGAAAATCTGCTAAGTCGAAAAACTTGAAAGCAAGTGACTTAGGCAAAAATTAGGGCATCCCGTTGGACTTCAAAATCGGAAAAATACACAAAAAGAATTTGTCCGGGCAAAAATTAGGGAACAAAAGAAATAAAAATCGAAAAAAGATCAAAAGAAAAATCCTCGAACAAGAACAAAGTCGTGTGACTACAGACACCAAAGACAAGAGGGGTGACTGTCACTCCGAAAACCTTAAGGATTCCTTAACCATCACTCCTACCATTCAATAAACTTTTTGAAAAGTGAGCGCTTGTACCAAGTTAGCTGGATGTAGGATTGGAGATCGCCACGAAGAATGGGTGAGTAATAAGCAAAATTTGAGCCTTTCATCCTTTGTTTCATTAACCGTGAACTAGACCATGACTCAACCCTTAAAAGACCTAATTGAGGCAAATTTTATTCTGAAAGCATCCTACAACAAGGTTGTGTAAAGTGACTCCTATAAGACTTACTAATCTTCTTCTTGTTGTATCTTTCACTAGCTAAATCGGCATTGTGTCTGGACTATTGGCCCATTCATCACACACTATCACATCATTCTAAAATGAACGATTTTTCAAAGCTTGCATGAGCATCGCATTAAAATTACCATTCATGAACAAACAATTCTAATTGCAGGTCAGTAATTGACATTGAGGAAATTCCAACAAGGAGCAATCGAAAAGGACTGGATCATTCAGTATTCTGGATCATAATCGAGTATACCTTGTAGCCCTATGGATCTGAGGCATTGATATCCAATGAGTATGGAATCAGTCTGTATAAGGCAAGTCCTCAAGCATCGGTTGATTATGGGGAAAATCATTCAAGAAACCATTGTTCAGAAGTGAATCATCTTGAGACTCTACTAATCAGAGGCAGGTCACCCATATGTTCTCAGTCTAAGGCAAATTCCTACGGTGTTCAATATCCATAAGTTAAGTTGTACAACGCTAATTCAGGGGCAAGCTACCTCAAAATTACATTGAGGTCAACTACTCCAAGAGTCGGTTAATCGAGGACAAATCTTTTCATGGTGCAAATTCTGGGGCAAGCCATCTCGAGGTCATCTCATGGAAAGCTACTTTATTTTCAAAGTGAACCTTTTCGAGGATCAGACTAGGACAAATTGAACTACACTGGGGCAAGACCTTTCCTTGATTTTAATTTACTCAAGTAAGTTCCATTTTGTCAACAACGGTTGAGTTCAAGACGAGTGTCGGGGAATCATATTATTACCCCATCAAATAACCTTCGCCTTTTGAAAAAGCCTTACTACAAAAGACTTCCCTTCCATTGCTGAGAATCTTCACATCCTTGCATTCTGTCATTGGGTTCCATCCCACAGCCTAAACCTGTTACCTGTTAGAACTTTATAACCTAAATCATTTCCTTTAACCAGTTCTGACCTAACCAACCATTCACTAAATACTAGTTCCCGCTTAGTACACGTCATCTTTTAAACCAGTTCCCATCGTGTCACCCATTCTTTAGCATATCATTTAAACACCAATTCCGGTCAAGTAAACACTGTTTCAAAGTCCAGTTCTCGTCTGGCAAACCAAAAAGTCCAGTTCTCGTCTAGAAAGCTACAAAGCCAGTTCCTGTATGATAACTTAACCTTTTGCCACCAGTTCTCGTATGGTAGTCTACCCTCTAAATACCAGTTCTCGTTTGGTAGTTCCCCTTTCAAAGTCCAATTTCATTGGTAACCAAGAATAAATCCCTAAAAATCCAATTACCATCAATCTGGTCCCGTGCCTAAACCAAAAGCCCAACTGTATTTGGATCAATCATCCCCGTGGCTCATATGTTATCACATTCCCCAACATGATGCTTGTTTGATCTCACTTCTCCCTGGTAGAGCTTCTCTTTTCAACAGTTCAAAAGGAGATTTCCATCCATAAGTTACGTTTTGAGGTTATGTTTAAACAAAATTTAAATTCTAAATTGATATTAAAGTCTATAATATATTGATCACATCACTTGTTATCAAGTTATATTGGATAATTCAAACCTCACAAGATATCAAGTTCTGAACATGAAAAAGTAATGAGATCGTTGTTAGATGCCCAACTTTGCTTATTTGATCTATCAAATGTGGGCATCTTTCACTCCTTTTTGTCAAGAAAGTGTTAAAAATCACTCTTGCTTTGGTTGTTTTGCAACATTATGTGAAAATATCTTGGTTCCTTTGATTTGTGTGTTATTGTGCAGGAATTAGGCATGAAAGAGTGGAAATTAAGACACAAGAAAGATGACAAAGAAACCAAGACAGCATGCAAACAACAGCAAGTTCGCTAGGCAAACTTGCTAGCGAAGCTGCCACCAAAACATCATAAAGTTCGCTAGGCGAACTATGTAGCGAAGGCTAGGAATCCAAAACAGTAAGGAAAGGGCCATAAACTCTCTAGGAGAAGGAGGCAGCGAAGAGCTCGCTAGGCGAAGTGCTAGCTAAGAGGTAGCGAACACTCCTAGACTTGAGACAGTAAGAAAATGGCCATAAACTCGTTGTGCAAAGTTTGCAGCGAAGGCTTCGCTAGGCGAACAATTCTTTGCACAACGAACATTAGGATTTCTGTCTGGGGAGCTTTCACAGGACATAGGCACTTCAGGTGCCCTTTTAGGTGTTCGCTAGGCGAGCAATTCGTTTGCACTGCGAACGTGACAGCTCAACAGTCACTTCTATAAGTAGTATGAGCTACTTTTTGTAAAAATATCTAATTTTTTGTACTTGCATTTGAGAGGATTTTCTGACCTAGAAAACTCATTCGTCCATTTCTTATCATCTCTTAGCAATATTTCACAAAAAGAAGGCGGATTCCCATCCAATCTCGATTATTCGACTCGGATGCTGATCAACCTTCTTTCGAAACTTATTGCTCAAGCTATCATGGAAATGGTTGGCTAAATCCCTCTCTTGTCAAGGTTAGAAGTAGTTAGTTCAGATTTTATGTATTCCATTTAATCTTTTGTATATGAACAAATATTGTGATCAATATAGATGAAGTTATTTGCTACTCTTTGTATATTTATTGTTTGGATTGCTTTAGACATGAACTTTCCAAGTCTTGACCTAATATCTTCATCTATCAACTATACAAATTCTAGACATAGGTTTGAAAGGTGATATCCGCTTTGTATTGATCTTAATAATTATTATTTTGATTGTTACTTAGAGAGATCACTTAACGGTCGAAACAATAACATTCACGAAATCGCTTTAGAAATGAACGCTTTTGCAAGGATACGCGGTTATGTTGGTTAAAACTTTGTTCACATATTTGATCGGTTGGATACGTTTAGGACGGACTAGCGAACCCTAATCTTGACATGTTTTTATCAAACTTAGACCGAATTTTATTCCGCTTTCTTTCTTGCAAACTTTAGTTACGAAAATTGAAACCATTCTAAAAACCCCTTTTCTTAAGACATTAAATTGTTGAACGACAAGCATTTATATTCTCTTCAATCCATGTGGAGACGATAAAACACTACCCCAAGATACTTTCTAACAATCGTCCAACTACAACATTTGTTATTTGATGCTTCTTAGGCATTAAGTTTGATAATTTTATCAATTATTTAAAAATTATACTCATATTTTATTGCAACTGAACGTACTGAAATTTAATTATTGGTTATATATACTAATTCGCCCTATCACGCTTTTTTAGTTTATTCAGCCACAAATGAGATTTTTTTTAATAATAAATATGATCAATTAATTGAGAAATAATATAGAAGTTGTGGCTTTTCATCCCTTCATAGAAGATTGATGTTTTGTAATTGTGGCATGTTCGACACAGATTTTTTGTTGGACTTTGTTCAAAATATACATGTTGAAGAAATCTCACATCGTTTAGTTTTGTGAATAAAGAGAAAGTCCAAGGCTATATATATGATACAAGTTATTTGAGGTTCAATATCTCTTAGTTTTGTGAAGGAAGTGGGAGTCCAATGCTATATATAGGATTCAAGTTCTTCATTCCAAGATACACGAGTCAAAAACACTTTAAGCTTGAATTTGACTTTCTTTGTTCTCTTATGCTCTTATTTTAGAGTGTTGTAAGATGTAGTTAAATATTAGTTTTGGGGGGTGTGGGTGTACTAGGGGCCTGAATTAGTTGACGATATATTATGTGTTGTAACTATTTTCACATAGTGTTATTCTCTAGTTGTCTATTGACAATGACCGTTTTTTTCTCCGGCTTTGGAGTTTCCATGTTATGTTCTTGTGTTCCTTTTTTTTCTTTCTCTATGCTTATTTTTTCCTAACAAGTGGTATCCAGAGCCTTGGTTTAGTGGGAGTATAAATTTTTTTAGTATGCTCTGTGGTTGCAGTTTTGTCTGATCTTCCACATCAGAAGGTTGTAGTTTTGTTTGATCTTCCACATCATAAAAGAAGGATAGTGTTGTTAAAGAGTTATTGAGCTGTAGTTACAAATTCCACTGTGGATTTTAGGCTAGAGAAAATTGATGGAAATTTTTTTTTCACTTGTGAAAAGTTCAAGTCAAAGATGTGTTGATATAATAAAGATTACATAAGGTGCAAGATTATGTCGGTGGTTGAAGAGTTTTCTGTCAACAAGGAAGTTGCACCATAAAGTTTCAGCCTGATTATCGACATGTAAAAATTCTTGAAGTGGTTTAGCTTCAAGTGAAGTATACTGGAGTATAATAGTTTTTTAAAACTATAATTATGGTGAAGACAATGTGAAATTCTTTGAATGATTTAACTTCAAGTGAAATTTATTCTTCATATAAAGTATATGATTATCGGTGGTGAAAATGTGAAATTCTTGAAGTGTTTTATCTTCAAGTGAAATATATTTTTCATGAGAGAGCATGATAGTTTTTAAAACTATGATTGTCGGTGATGACAATGCGAAAAATTCTTGGAATGGTTTAGCTTCAAGTGAAATTTATTCTTCATGATAAAGTGTATGATTGTCGATGATGACAATGTGAAATTCTTGAAGTGGTTTATCTTCAAGTGAAATATATTTTTTATGAGAGAGTATGATAGTTTTTAAAACCATGATTGTCGGTGAAGAAATGTAAAAATTCTTAGAGTAGTGTAGCTTCAAGTGACTATATTCTTTATGGTAGATTATGATTGTCGGTGAAGACAATGAAAGTTTATGTATTATTTTTAATAAAGATGGAGATTTTTGGGGTTGGTTAAATATATATATATATATATATATATATATATATATATATATATATATATATATATATATATATATATATATATATATATATATATATATATATATATATATATATATATATATATATATATATATATATATATATATATATATATATATATATATTGATACTCTTTATGGTGGAGTATGATTGTTGGTGAAGACAACAAAAGCTTATGTATTATTTCCAATCAAGGTGGAGATTGCTGGGGTTTGTTGAAAATATACATGTTGAAGAAGTCCCACATCGCTTAGTTTTGTAAAAGAAGTTGGAGTCCAATGTTATATATATGACTCAAGTTCTTCATTCCAAGATGTACCAATCAAAAGCACTTTAAACTTGTATTTGATTTTCTTTGTTCTCTTATGCTCTTGTTTTAGAGTATTGTGAGATGTAGTTAAATATTTGTTTTGGAGGGTGTGGGTGTACTGAGGGTCTGGATTAGTTGAGGGTATATTATGTGTTGTAACAATTTTCACATAGTGTTATTCTCTGGTTGTCTATTGACAACGGCCGTGGTTTTTTCTTTGGTTTTGGAGTTTCCATGTTATGTTCTTATGTTGTGATTATGTTCCTTTTTTTTTCTCTATGGTTATTTTTTCCTAAAATTTCTGCCATAAATATAATCAGGATGTTGAAACAATTTTACACTTTTTGAGAGACTGCGAATTTGATACCCACTTTTAGAAATGTATTGGATTTTTGAACCCATTATTTTTCCAATATGATAGTGTATATTATTGAATTAGATATGTCATCGATTGTTGCTCTATATTTTTGATGACTCGTTGGTGGTTGTGGCTCACTAGGAACAAACAATATCATGCGAATGAATTGGTATCTTCTTATTCTTTCAAACTCATCACAGTGAATTATGATAATTTGTTAGCTAAATGTTTTCTCAAGCATAATATGTCTCATCTAACAAGAACGATTATGAAGAATGCACACAAAGGTAGTAATATGATTTTGAATGTTGATAGCAGTAGTTTCGGTAATCCCAGCGTCTCGAGTTTTGGTAGATTGATTTGAAATGCTAATGGTGTTTGCATTCACGATTTTGCGGGTAATATTGGTTATTCCAACATCCTTCATGTTGAGTTGATGGCATTATATAATGGTTTGTATATGGTCTGAGAACTTGGCTATCAAACTTATTTCAAAGTCTGTTAATGTTTGGCATCACTATGCAACGATTTTTCTCAACATTAAAGAATATTTCTTTAGGAAATGACGAGTTCAAATATGTCATACTTTTACATAGGAGAATGCTTGTGTTGATTATCTAGCAAAATATAGGACTGATAATGATGTGGCGTACTGGTTTTTTGCAGAGCTTCATGGAGAAATCATCACTCTTCTGCTTACTGATGCTAGTGAGCTTTATTTTTCAGATAATTTCTTACTTTTTATTTTCTTTTCTTTTCCATTTGTACCAAAAATATATCATGAAAATTTATTTTTAGTGGAAAATTAATGATTATATGAGTTTTTATATATATTTTTGAGTAATTTTTAATTTATATAGCTTAATTTTGTTATGATCAATTATATTTATTTACAACTTATATGTCATATTAATTTATAAGTTGATGTCCCAGTCCATCCTCCTAGACCCTTTTTGACCAAAGGAATTTTTTGGGTGCCCCCACTTGTCAATTGGATGAAAATCAACACTATGAAGCTGCTAACAATATCACATCAACTTCTTGTGGTTTCTTTTGCTGCAGCTCAGGTGATTTTGTCGTCGGATTTTTAGAAAATCTAAGGTTGTCAAAGATTGTGGTCATAATCAAATATTATGGTCATGGTAAAAGATTTTGGTCAAGGATTGTGGTTGAATAAAGTCACAATTTGTTGACCAAAGAAAGCATTACCCATGGTTTTGCACCCATGATTTTGTAACAACTCTCATGGTTTTGTGAAGATGAGCACCTATAAATAGAGGTGCATTTCTCATTCATAACACACACAAAAAGCATCGCAACATAACATAAAAGAAAAATTTAGAGAGATAGAATATATTGTATTTTCTCCTAAAAGGTTCTTTTAGTGAGTATTCTCCTATTACAAGAGAGATTGTAATTTGTTCTCTCCTTGTATATAGAGAGAAGTGTTGCAATTTCTTCCATTTAGCAAAAATATTTTCTATCGGTGACCGTGGTTTTTCGCTTATTTGTTAAGGATTTTCCACGTAAATATTTTGTGCCAATTTCCTACTCCTTGATCTCTTATTTTTGTGATATTTATCTTGCTACTCTGATACCCAACAGTGGTATAAGAGATGTTGGTGTCAGTCTCTATTTCCACTGCAGTGTATTGTTACTATTCACACGTGCGGTTATATACTTTTGTCGTGATTGTTAAGGTATACTAGATTTATTCTAGTGTACGGTAAAATATATACAATATTGCTCATGTATATTGTGGTATTCATGGTGAAATCGTGTAAACTAGTTCAATGAGAAATGGCTGCAAAATTTGAGATTAAAAACTTCAGTGGAGTAATTTTCGCATGTGGAAATTGAAGATGCAGGAAATTTTGAGGAAGGATAATTGCTCACCAGCAATTAAAGGTAGACCTACATATATAACTGATGAAAAATGGAGAGAGATGGATGACAATGTTGTTGCCAATTTGCACTTAGCAATGGCAGATTCAGTTTTATCAAGTATAGCAGAAAAGAAAACTGCAAAGGAGATTTGGGATACTCTCATCCAACTGTACAAGGTTAAGTCACTTCACAATCGAATTTTTTTAAAGAGAAGACTCTACACTCTTTGAATGCGTGAATCCACTTCGGTGCCCAATCACATCGACAATTTGAATACATTATTTGCTCAGCTATCTGCATCAGATTTCACAATAGTGGAAAACGAACGAGCAAAACTTTTTCTTCAGAGTTTACAAGATTCGCATGATCAACTCGTTATCAATATTACAAACAATAATATTGTTGGTCGTCTATCCTTTAATGATGTCGCCAGAGTTGTTCTTAAAGAAGAATCCAGGCGTAAAAATAAGGAAGATCGGCAAAAAAGCTCAAAACGAATAGAAGCTCTGATGATTACGAGAGGTAGATCAACGGAACGTGGTCCCAGTGGGAGTCAAAATCATGGTAGATCAAAATATTAAAGAAGAACAAACCTAAAATGCTACAATTGTGGCAAGAGAAGACATTTGAAGAAAGAACGTTGGTTCAACAAGAAGATGGTGAGAAGTCTTCAAAAGGAAGTACATCTCAAGGATGTATTACTAGTACCTCCGATGATGGAGAAATCCTTTACAGCAGAGAGATAATTAGTACCAAAGGCGAAATTCAACTCACTGATGGTTGGATAGTAGATTCAGGAGCAACATGGCACATGACTCCATGATGAAACTGGTTTTGCACTTATGAACCTATCTCATAAGGACATGTATTTATGGGGAAAGACCATGCTTTTGAAATTATTGGAGTTGGTATTGTCAAAATAAAAATGTTTGATGGTACTATCCACACACTTCAAGGGGTATGACATGTGAAAGGATCGATGAAGAATTTGTTGTTTATTGGGAAACTAGATGACCTCGGATGCAAGACCCATGTTCAAGGTGGGATCTTAAATGTGGTGAAAGGTTCGCTAGTAGTGATGAAAGCATAGAAGGTTGCTGCAAATCTATACATGCTTTTGAAAGAAACGATGAAAAGAGCAGATGCATTAGTAGAAATTGGAAGGCAGGAAGAAACAACGATGAAATGGCATCACAAACTAGGCCTTATTCAGAACGAGGCTTGAAAGTTCTTTCAGAACGTAATCTCATACCCAGGCTCAAGTCGATAAATTTACCTTTCTGCGAGCACTGTGTGATAAGCAAGAAGCATAGACTAAAGTTTTCTAAGTCAACTGCTAGAAGCAAACACATACTAGACTTGATTCATCCTGGTGTGTGGGAGTCATTGGAAATGTCCATTGGAGGAGGAGGAAATTTTTTTGTATCATTCATTAATGATTACTCCAGGAGACTATGGGTGTACCCAATCAAGTAGAAGTCAGATGTGTATTTAGTATTTAAGGAGTTCAAAGCACAGGTGGAACTTGAAACTGTGAAATGAATGAAGTGCTTCTGGATAGATAATGGAGGAGAATATACAGATGGTGATTTCCTGACATTCTGCAAGCAAGAAGGTATTAAACGGTAGTTTACTGTTGCTCATACAACTCAGCAGAATGGTGTAGTAGAATGAATGAATAGAACTCTCCTGGAGAGGACGAGAGCTATGCTGAAAACAACAGGATTGACAAAGTCTTTATGGGCAGAAGCTGTCAAAACTACCTATTACGTGATAAATCGATCGCCATCAACTGCGATTGATTTAAAGACACCAATGGAGATGTGGAAGGGAAGACTGGGTGATTATTCTTCTTTTCATGTATTTGGATGTCCTATGTACGTGATGTGCAACTCCCAAGAAAGAACAAAGTTGGACCCAAAATCCAGGAAATGCATATTCTTGGGTTATGCTGACAATGTGAAGGGGTATCGTTTGTGGGATCCTGCTGCCCATAAGATTATTGTTAGCAGAGATGTAATCTTTATAGAAAATGAACTACAAAAAGAGCAAAAAGATGACAACACTATAAAAGAGACTACTACAGTGAAGATGGAGGAAAAGTCAGGAGAAAATAATTCTTCTGAAGTAGAGTCAGAGCACGAAGAACAAGAACCAAATAAGGTCAATAATGTAGATCCTAGAAGAAACACATGTTAGATAAGAAAACCATCCTGGCACCCAGAATACGTGATGGCAAGTCATGATGCATATTGTCTTCTATCAGTAGATGGAGAACCATCAACCTTTCATGAGGCATTAAATGGTTTAGATGCTTCTCTGTGGATGGCAGCAATGCAGGACGAAATTGAAGTCTTACATAGAAATAACACATGGGAACTTTTTGAACTTCCTAAAGGTCGAAAAGCCATCAACAACAAATGGGTGTTCAAGATTAAGAGAGTTGGCAACGATCAGGTGGAACAATATCGTGCAAGACTGGTGGTAAAAGGATATGCTCAGACATAAGGTATTGATTTCAATGAGATATTTTCTCCATAGGTAAGACTCACCATAATCAGAGTGGTCTTGGCGATGTGTGCTGCATTTGATCTAAATCTAGAGCAGCTCGGTGTGAAGATTGTGTTTCTTCATGGAGAACTTAAAGAGGAAATACATATGCTCCAACCCGAAAGCTTTGAAGAACAAGGAAAAGAAAACATGGTTTGTAGGTTGACCCAATCTCTGTACGGTTTAAAACAGGCGCCAATGTGTTGGTACAAGAGATTTGATTCCTTCATCATGAGCCTTGGATACAACATATTAAGTTCACACCATTGTACGCATTACAAAAGGTTTGATGATAATGATGATTTTATCATTTTGCTGTTGTATGTCGATGACATGTTGGTGGTAGGCCCCAACAAAGATCAAGTCTAAGAATTGAAGGCGCATTTGGCTAGGGAGTTTGATATGAAGGACTTGGGACCAACAAACAAGATTTTAGGGATGCAAATTCACTGAGACAGAAAAGATAGAAGGATTTGGCTTTCTCAGAAAAATCATCTTTAAAACGTCTTGCACCGCTTTAACATGCAAGACTATAAGCCAATATCTACCCCACTTCCCGTCAGTTATAAATTATCCTCAAGTATGAATCCTAGCAATGAAGCGGAAATGTATCGAGTACCTTATGCATCAATGATGAGAAGCCTTATGTATGTTATGATATGTACTCGACCAGATATTGCTCAAGCAATTGGAACGATCAGTCGATTTATGGAAGATCTAGGTAATGAACATTGAAATGTTGTTAAGAGGATCCTTAGACACATCAAAGGAACCTCATGTGCTGCATTATGTTTTAGGGGATCAGAACTCACTAGCAAAGGCTATGTTGATTCAGATTTTGCAGGCAACCTTGATAAAAGAAAATATACTGATGGCCATGTGTTCACACTTGCATAAGGAGCAATAAGTTGGTTATCCAAATCACAGATTGTTGTAGCTTTTTCTAATATAGAAGTTGAATACATGGTTGCTACCCAAGCATGTAAGGAAATAATTTGGATTCAAAGGTTATCGGAAGAACTCGGGGCACAAGCAACAAAAGATTACTGTGTACCGTGACAGTCAGAGTGCCTTGCACATTGCAAGGAATCCAGTTTTTCATTCCAGGACAAAACACATAGGAGTTCAATACCATTTTGTCATAAAGGTAGTAGAAGAAGGAAGTGTGGATATGCATAAAATTCACACCAAAGATAACCTAGCAAATGCAATGACGAAGCCGATTAATTCTGATAAGCTTGCATGGTGTAGGTCTTCCTATGTCCTATTAAAGGTGTAATCAGCATGGAGTTGGCAAGGTAGAGAAAATATTTTGAAGATCACAAATGTAACTTTAAGTGAGAGATTGTCAAAGATTGCGGTCATAGTTAAATATTGTGGTCATGGTAAAAGATTATGGTCAAAGATTGTGGTTGAACAAAGTCACAATTTGTGGACCAATAAAAGCATCACCCATGATTTTGTAACAACTCCTATGGTTTTGTGAAGATGAGCACCTATAAATAGAGGTGCATTTCTCATTCATAACACACACAAAAAGCATCGCAACATAACATAAAAGAAAAATTTAGAGAGATATAATATATTGTATTTTTTTTCTATAAAATTCTTTTAGTGAATGTTCTCCTATTACAAGAGAGTGTAATTTGTTCTCTCTTTGTATATAGAGAGAAATGTTGTAATTTCTTCCACTTAGTGAAAATCTTTTCTACCGGTGCTCGTAATTTTTTCCTTATTTGTTGAGGATTTTCCACGTAAATATTTTGTGTCAATTTCCTACTTCTTTATCTCTTGTTTTTGTGAGATTTATCTTACTACTTTAATACCAACAAAAGTTTTATAATGCTTGTTTTTTTGCTGAAATTTCAGTAGTTCTAAGAGCTATTGAAGTGATTAACAACATCAATGACAACCTTTGTGGCTATAAACATATTCTTCTCTTGTCCTCAAAGACTTTTAACAAGCTTGTCATACTTATACTATACATATACATTTTTTATTGAACATCTATCCCATGGTCTCTTAAAAACAGATGACATAATTGTCATTGCTTATATTAGAAATATACATTTTTTTTATTACACATGTGTATATAAAGGCCAATTCTTGTATCGATTTATTGGCAAATAAAAATCTTATTATCTGATTACCAATCCTTCGTTACTATTTCGCACAATCATGCTCCAACTTTAAAGTTACACATTTTTAAATAAGGGTTTGGTTTAATCCCTCTTTCTTTTATAATTTTTCTGTTTTTTATGTTATTATTTTTTATTGCCATTCCATATATTTTTATCATGCTCCGCCACTAATCCCGTCATTGTCCATTGTTCAAGATTATACTCCATAAGTTTAGTCCTAAGTGTTAATAAAATATTGATATATAGCACAATAATTGATAATGAAATAACATGATCATGAGAAATACTTATTTAGGCACAATCCTCAAATAAGTATTGTACAGGGACACACATGATATAAATAAATTAAAATGAAAAAATTTAAAATAATGATGAATGATTTGACTAAATTACTTCTTGTAAAATTTTTTATTTGTGTGAGTCCTCAAATCACTTAAATTTGTGATTGTAAAAATCACTAAGTTTTTTCATAGTGGTTATAAAAAAATTATTTGTGTGTGAGTGCCAAAATCACTTAAATTTGTGATTATGCAAATCACTTAAATTTTTTCATAGTGGTTATAGATGCGTGGAAGCCTACCATCACACCAGAGTTTTTCATAGTGGGAGTTATAGTCAGTCTTGATATTTTCTATTTTTCATGATATAACCTAAATATCGTTTTAATATAATAATTTCTATGTTTTGCATCAAAAGTAAACACTTACGATGCACGGTTTTAAATTAATTTTAATTTACTTTTATTATTGAATTTAAATTATGTTTTTGAAAAATATATAATTTATTATGAATTATAATTGAGATAAACATGTCAATTAATAAAAAATTGAAAGAAAAAAATATATGCTTGTAAGTTTAAAATGACATTTAGAATTTAACTTTGAAAAGTTAAATAATTTAAAAAGATGTCACTTGAAATTTAATTATTTTTTAATTTTTATTTTAATGTCCTCTTGGTACTTATCTCTTTCTTAAATATTTAATCTTAAGTTGTTAATAGTTTGTAATTATTTTTAGTTCCCAAAAAAATTAAATTTTATCTGTAATTGCCATCAAATAAAACTTTTAAAAGCTCTACAAATTTATGTCTATATTTTTTTAACATTATTTATATGAGAAAAAAAAAAGCGTTTCAAATGCTACGTATTTTATTAATTTAATATATATTTTTTTAAAATTAATTTTTATTAATGGGATTGTAAAATATTTATATGATTTTGTTATTGATATTAGTTAAAATTGTAGTAAATAAAATTATATTAAATTGATAATCCATAAATAAAAACTAGAGCATATTATTATTTTGATGTATTTTTAAATAATAGTTTCAACAATATTAAATAAAAAATATAACAATGTATAAATATTGTGTCAAAAGAAATTCTAATACTTATAGGATACTCAAAGCATAATTAACATATTCATAAATCACAAGTACATGAAACAAAAAGTTAAATTAATAATAACACAATCAATTCAGAATAACGATAATCAATATAATATTTATTATAATTAAAATAAATTTAATTATTTTATTAAATAAAATTTGTACAATTATACCCACGATAAGTGAACTACAATTATGCAAATTAAGATTGATTATATTTTATTAAAATTAGAAAAAAATTATATAATTGTATCTACGATAGGTGAAATTACAATTATATAAAATAAAACTTATTACTTAATTATTTAGAATAAAACTCTCAAAATAACAAGGCTACAAATATTTTCATAAAAATATAATTTTATTTATTTATTTGAGTATATAACAAGAAATTAATTTATAAAAATAAATATAATTTTTTTTATTTTAGAATATTTTCAAAGAATTTGATTGTAATACCCCGATTTTCTCACATAAGCTTGCTTATTTCCCTTTTATCAGAAATTCTAAGATGACATCTTGATTAAGGACAATTGAGTAAGCTTAATTTGCTAATCAAATGGTTTCTATCAACTAGTGGCATCTTGGTAAATTGGATTAAGCAACAAGGTCATGATGGTCATTTTCCTTATATATGAGCCTATAAGAGTTAAAAGCTTATTCTTGTCTCTCACTAAGCCAACATTCAGAATTGAGAGAGGGTGTGGAAAGGGAGAAAAGTGAATGGAAAGAAGAAGAGGAGATTAAGGTCTCAAGCTCTATCATCATTAACATGCAAGTGTAAATTCGGATTCTTTGACATGTCTTCTTTCAAAAGATATTAACTTTCTTCTTGTAACTCGGAATTAAATGATTCTTAATTTTTCGGAAACTAGACAAAATTTCCTTCAATTTGGATACTAATTTTGTCTGTTGGAGATTTGCGATGAGGTTGGAAATCCTGCTTGAAGTTAGAGGTTTTATGTTAAATTATGCAAAAACATGCATACGGGTTTGGTGGTTTTGAGCTGCACAAAAGCTTAGGAAGGAAGATCGAAGTTGTGGTCATCTTCATCCCAATATGGGAATTCAGAATATTCACTCAAGGTGAGTTTTATTAGTTGGAAACTTGGGGTAGAAATTGAGAATAATTGTATGATAATGATATTAGATTTAGAGTAACATGTTGCATGCTTGATTAACCAATGAAATTATATTGATAAAATTGATTTCTAAACCCTATTATGTCATAATGTTCATATGCATGTTGGTTTGGGTCATTAGAGGGATCAAAATAATGTTTTTAAGGGTTTTCCCCCAAAATGCGTACAGGTACTATTTTGCCTCACTACAACACGCTTGAGCGAAAACAGGGGATTTTGCCACTGTCTTAGTTCGCTTAGCGAACTTTTCTACACTACGAAAAATACTCTGCTCCTTGTTTGTACCATAATTTGAGAACCATAACTCAGAATGAGGCACGGTCCGAAGCGTTGGAAAGGTATTTTAATGCTCTACTTGATATTGAAGTAGAAACATGCGTATAAACCAATAATGGATAGGATAATAATGATATACTATTATGCATCTCATATGGATGAAAAAGAATTATGTTTGTGCTAGGATTATTGTTGGGTATCGGTCATGGAATGAGTTTAAGCTAATTAGTATGGGAAATAGTGATATGCTAACAGGTATGGCATGATCTGAACATTATATGTATGCTTAATGTGATGCAATAATATTGGCTAATGATTTGACATGATATAAGTATGAATGGTATGATATATGCATCCATATACGAGCATGTGATAAATTGATATACATGTGAATAATGTTTGACTTGGATGTGTGTTAGAAAGTATTTTGGGATAGTGTTAGTTCCATGGTTCTATGATTGGCTAAATTTTGGTAAAACATGATTCTGCACTGATGTAAAGACAGATGTCGAGACATCCATCTGTTGTGATGACAAAACTGCTGTCATGTGTTTTAATCAAGATGTCATGACATCCATCTGCTATGGTGACAGAACTGCTGTCATGTGTTTTAACCAAGATGTCAAGACAGATGTCGTGACATCCATCTACTGTGGTGACAGAACTGTTGTCATGTGTTTTAATCAAGATGTCAAGACAGATGTCGTGACATATTTGTCTGGTACAGTAGGAGCTGCTATTTTATATCTCTTGGCAGAGGTGGTTTGGTTTGATGAGATTCTGTTGGGTATATCTCATCAGTATGTGCAGGTCAAAGAGATTTATTAGGAACAAAGTGTAGATTTAATTGGTGTTCATAAAAAAGATCTTTGAGACTTTTTAGGAAACTATAATATATTTGTTTCTACTTTATGAAGAAGATTCTGTAGGAGTGTACTACATGGTATGATTGGTTAGCTAGAACAGAGTGTATTGGATGTCATGCTGAATGTTATGACATCAGGTAGCTGCCAGCAAGGGCGCTGTTTGTTTTTCTGTTATGGTTCTTGATTTATCTCAGGCTAGATTTCAGGAAACCTGCTAGGGTTCCTTAGTTATCTCAGGCGAGACTCTAGGCAGTGCTGAGCATAACATGAAACACCTATGACCTAGTTGATAGCACCATGAATTGTGGAGATTAGATTAACTTGGTTAAACCTAATTTCTGTTGCAATTTATGAACATTGAAATCTTCTCTTCCCGCTGTTACTTTTGATCAGCCCAAGCCCAGACTGTATTACTATTTAAGAAGGCGCAGAAGCAAGGAAAAGGCAACACTCACAACAAGAACAACTTGAGTGTAAAATAAGGGTTTAGGGTTTTGAGAGTCTTGGGTGTGTGACTTTGTAAGTCACCCTTTGTATCTTTGGATGCATCGTGGTAGACATATTTAGGCTGTTATTTGTAAAGTGTCAATTGTTCACTCAAAGCTTTTAAGTAAGAGTGTATTGTTCTTGATTGAAGCTGTTAAGAAAAATCAAGTATTGTGACTTTGAAGAGTGTCTTCTAAAGTCTTCTTTTTGTATTAAATTGTTTATCACTGTTGTGATTGTGGGAAGTGAGAGGTGTCTCTTGTCTAGTATGTTCTAGGCAGAAATTGTATTGGGTAGAGATTAAGTGAGGAGTTGTAAACTGGGAGTTTAGCTCTGAATTAATTCTGCTAATAGTGGATTTCCTTCTTGGCTTGGTAGCCCCAGGATGTAGGTAATGTTGCACTGAACTGGGTTAACAATTCATTGTGTTATTTATCTTTCAACATTTACAATTCTGCATAATTTAAATGGTTAGATAAATAGTTCTGTCAGTCTGCAGATGTTACAACAAATGTCATGACATTGTTAATTTTCAAGGAATTTAAAATGGTCTTGTTCTGTCCTTATTCTGTTTTAGCAGAGATCAATGTTATTTGCATCTCTTAGGACATCTGAGATCTGCGTACCAGAATTTCAATTGGTATCAGAGCAGGCATCCTGTCTGTTCTGGATGAGATCCTGGGACATACTTTATGGTGTTTTGAACAAGGAGAAGTGGTAGCTGATTTGCTGATCTTACTAAATGTTTGAGTTGTTGCTTATGGAGTTAAGGGGGGGTTTGTGTTTACTCCTGCTTTTGAAGGATTCTGTGTATCTGCTGTTGTACTCTCTAATATAGTTGCTTCTATATGATGTCCTATAAAATGTTCTGACATCTTGTTTAGGGCATGTTGAAGATGTTCTTTTGGTGGTTCCGCTGCATATTTTTCTGATGGAAGATTGGTCTGTATACTATATACAGTCTGATGTATGGTTATGGCAGGTGTGTAGATGGTTGGAAGATGGTGTCTGTTGCTGCTCTGTTTTGTCTGATCCTGCTGGATGCTGTTTTGTTTGGGCTATTGCTGATTTTTTTTCCACAAGTTGCTTAATGTTGTAGCTGTGTTGTTTATGTGCCTGGGTTGTTGCTTTTGTGCTTGGACTATTTTGTTGTGTATTACAGGTTGATGAAGATTGTATTAGAGAAAATAGTGGGAGGTGAATTATTTTCACCACTCATGACTTGCAAGGGTTCTATCAGCAGAGGAAGTCATATGCAGGTTGAGTCAAGGGTGTCAGCCTTGATGTTTCAACATTAGAGATACTTATACTAAAGAATACTTCTGGTATTACTGAAGTGTAAATACCTATCAGATGGTCTTCTCAACAAGTTGTGTGGATTTAAGATCAGTTGCTCTTTATTTAATTGGCTATCCATGAAGTCCAGAGAAAGATTTATCTTAAGGATTTAAGATTCATTGCTATTTGAGATATTCTCAAATATTTAATGGATTATCCTTAGTTGATGATCAAGTTGTCTCATTAGTTGTTGCATAAGTGTCAGGCCCCTGATTTGGTTGGTCTACTTCAAGGATCTGATGTTCAACCAGATGTGGAGACATTCCATCAGCATAATTTTGTTGATTCAAGGAGTGAATCACTAGATCAAAGGAGATATAGCTGGATTTGTCCTTATTCTAGTAAGGTTCTTGGCAAGAAACTAAGGCTAGAATGGAGTGCTGATGGGAGTGAAGATGAAGACATTTTTCTTGGATCAGTTTATTTTGTAATGAAGTGCAGTAGGTGTCAAGGATAAGTGGCAGTTATCTTTGACTTCCTGAAGAATTCTATACTTAAGGAAAGCGGGAGTCCTTTTGTAAATATGTTTGTGACCCTTCCTCTCTGAAGAATCAAGCTTTGGCACGTTTGGTTGCTCTAAAGAGGAGTTTTTGAAGCGAATGCAGAATATAGGTTGTCTACTCAAATTTGATAGCATCAATCAAGTCTTTATACTCTTATTCTGATAGAGTGATGAGGTCCTTCTAAGTGGCAGAATAAAGGACTGAAGTCACCAGCGGATGTCTCATCAGAGGTTCTGACATCAAGCTGATCTTCAGAGTCTAAGTTGAAGTAATGATACATCATTTGAAGATAAGTTGATATGTTCTATCTATGAAGGTTGTGGGAGCTACGAGAAGGAGTAGATGTTGCAGGTCCAAACCTTAGTGTATCTAAGATGCCTTGCTATGGAGCAAGTAGGATATACAGCTTGAAGATCAAGCTTTCTTGGTGGATCAGAAGATCTTCTAGAGCTCTGAAAGTTGCTGAGTAACCAAACAGTGGCATTTGGTTATTTAAGTAGTGAACTTGGAGAAAATTACTCTTGTACAGAAGGGTAGTTATTTAAATACCAAAGGAGGATCTGGTTCTATTCATATATTGGTGCTTATGGTAGAAACCCTAAGTTGCTTACGGAAGATTACCTTCTTTTGAAGATGTATTAGATCAAGCTGGTGGAGATGTGTTCTATGAAGATCTTCAGTTGGATTACTAGGCAATAGTAAGTCCAGACGTGGGCATATAAAGAACTGTTGGATGTTGTGTCTTTGATATGTATCATCTGGCTTGTTTTTACTTAGAGAAGGACTTGAAGATCTGTTGTGGAACTTGTGATTCACATCTTGACTAAGAAGTACTCTATCTTGTCATACAGGAGAATGATGAGGTAAAAGGACTGTCTTAGAGTATGATGTGAAGGTATTATACAAGACTGGAGTGGATCATTGGTTGATTGCATGAAAGTTTGGAGTATGATGTGTTATATGGAAGTGAGTATTCACCAGTTAAACCAGAAGTATTCTAACTTATCATATGGGAGAATGATGAGGAAAGAATGTCTTGGATTATGGGGTGTCTATCCTGTTCTCTGACTCAGGCAGAGGTCAAAATACCTGTGGAGAAGTGGTTTCTTCTACTGCAGGAAAGAAGTGTAGCAGTTTGGTGCCTTCTCATTATATGAGCATAGAGATTGGTCATGAGAGCTAATGTGGTGATCTTGGGTGTTTCTTACTGTAAGGAGCAGCTTTTATAGAAGATAGGGGGAGAACTTCTATCTGATAGGTGCATTAGTTGCTTGTGGTTCAATCGGTAAGTGAATGCGTTCAGCAGGTATGTTGAACAAAGAGTGAGCTCTTGATGACATGAAGATGAGTCTTATATTTTCCATTCACGTGCTTCTGGAAAAAGAGCACTGGTTATCCTTGATATGGGGAGTTATACCTCTATCTAGAATTTGTACTGCAATATTACAGTTATGTTTCAAGATTGTTTATGGTCTCTAGAAGTTTGTGATTGTATGTCTCCATGAGGGTGTAATGTCAGACAAGATGTCTTGACATTGTGCTGGCTGGTGTACCTTTTTGCCTTAACAATGTATTTATGGGTCTGGCTGATGGTTTGAACTAGGACTATGCTTACTTCTTATAAATGACCTAGGAAACAACATTAGTTATTGTTTGGGAGAATTTATTTTTCTCTTTAGAATATTTGTGTCTCAAATTGGGGATTTAAAATCAATTGTTATTGGTGGCAAGTAGTTAATTGATTATCCTTTAATTAGGGATGTCAAAAGTATCACTCCTGAAGGTGAAACTTCAAACAAGACAAGAACTCAAGATTCAATGACTATGCTCATAGGGTAAAGCTATGTTTCTCATCATGAGGAAGCATGGCGTATGATGGTCATGGTGAAGAATCGTTTTTTGATGGATCTGTGCAAAAGGGCAGCATAAGAGTGTATTTCTCACTATAATGGTCTGGTGTTTATGATGATCTGTTAAGCTACTACTGGTGTGTCCTTCTGAGATTTTCATGTGTATGGATTACTATGGAAATGATAAGTCATGTAGTTGGAACCAAAGTGGATGACACAGATGAAGAAAGGGATAGTGATGATGCTGGCTCTGAGTTTGATGACTAGAGTTCTAATGATTTTGTTTGCCAAACAGGAGGAGCAGTATGAACAAATATTATATGTTGATGTGGTGTAATAATCCTTTAAATATGTGTTTCTAACCTTCTGTGATCAATACTAATTCATTAGTTATGATCTAACTTTGTGGCAAAAAAGGGGGAGAAGTAGTTGAACAACATGTTTAGTTGTGTTTAGCCAGCCTCACAGGTGGAAGATGAGATATGTTGCTGCTCTGAGTTGATTTACAATGGTGCTGATATGCTGGGAGTTGATCTCTTATGTGTGAACAGGATGTTGATCCTATGTGATGTGTTATTGATGTTGTTGTTGAGTGTATATGTGTACATTTACTCCAATTTTTGTCAATTTTGGGCTAAACAAAGGGGGAGTAAAGTGTTGGTATTTGTTTCTACTGCTATGGAAAGAGTAGTGGAGTTACTTGCTGAATGCAACTACTAAGGGGAAGCATGAAAGTTTGTGAGGCTGGATGTTTTTGAGGAAACTACTGTTGTTGCTGCCCTGATAAGTTTGTTTGGTAAATTTAGCCAAAATTTGCCAAAGGGGGAGATTGTTAGTTCCATGGTTCTATGATTGGCTAAATTTTGGTAAAATATGATTCTGCACTGATGTCAAGACATATGTCGTGACATCCATCTGCTGTGATGACAGAATTGATGTCATGTGTTTTAATCAAGATATCAAGACAGATGTCGTGACATCCATCTGCTATGGTGACAAAACTGCTGTCATGTGTTTTAACCAAGATGTCAAGACAAATGTCGTGACGTCCATATGCTGTGGTGACAGAGCTGCTGTCATGTGTTTTAATCAAGATGTCAAGACAGATGTCGTGACATCTTTGCCTGGTACAATAGGAGCTTCTATTTTATATCTCTTGACAGAGGTGGTTTGGTTTGATGAGATCCTGTTGGATATATCTCATCAGTATGTGCAGGTCAAAGATATTTATTAGGAACAAAGTGCAGATTTAATTGGTGTTTATAAAAAGGATCTTTGAGACTTTTTAGGAAACTATAATATATTTGTTTCTACTATTATGAAGAAGATTCTGCAGGAGTGTACTACAGGATAAGTTTGGTTAGCTAGAACAAAGTGTATTGGATGTCATGCTAAATGTTATGACATCAGGTAGCTGCCAGTAAGGGCGCTGTTTGTTTTTCTATTATGGTTCCTGATTTATCTCAGGCTAGATTTCAGGAAACCTTCTAGGGTTCCTTAGTTATTTCAGGCGAGACTCTAGGCAGTGCTGAGCATAACATGAAACGCCTATGACCTAGTTGATAGCACCATGAATTTAGAGATTGGATTAACTTGGTTAAACCTAATTTCTGTTGCAATTTATGAATATTGAAATCTTCTCTTCCCGCTGTTACTTTTGATCACCCCAACCCATACTGCATTACTATTTAAGAAGGCACAGAAGCAAGGAAAAGGCAACACTCACAACAAGAACACCTTGAGTGTAAAATAAGGGTTTAGGGTTTTGAGAGTCTTGGGTGTGTGACTTTGTAAGTCACCCTTTGTATCTTTGGATGCATCGTGGTAGACATATTTAGGCTGTTATTTGTAAAGTGTCAATTGTTCACTCAAAGCTTTTAAGTAAGATTTTATTGTTCTTGATTGAAGCTGTTAAGTAAAATCAAGTATTGTGAATTTGAAGAGTGTCTTCTAAAGTCTTCTTTTTGTATTGAATTGTTTATCACTGCTGTGATTATGGGGAGTGAGAGGTGTCTCTTGTCTAGTGTGTTCTAGGCAGAAATTGCATTGGGTAGAGATTAAGTGAGGAGTTGTAAACTGGGAGTTTAGCTCTGAAATAATTCTGCTAATAGTGGATTTCCTTCCTGGCTTGGTAGCCCCCAGATGTAGGTGATGTTGCACCGAACTGGGTTAACAATTCATTGTGTTATTTATCTTTCAACATTTATAACTCTGCACAATTTAAATGGTTAGATAAATAGTTCTGTCAATCTGCAGATGTTACAACATATGTCATAACATTGTTAATTTTAAAGAAATTTAAAATGGTCATGTTCTATCCTTGTTCTGTTTTAGCAGAGATCAATGTTCTTTGCATCTCTTAGGACATCTGATATCTGCATACCAGAATTTTAGGTAGTGTTTTATTGTCTCCACAGGAATTGATGAGAATATAGATGCTTGCCATTCAATAGTTTAATGTCTTAAGAAAGTGGATTTTTAGAATGGTTTCAATTTTCGTAACTAAAGTTTGCAAGAATTAAAGCTGAATAAAATTCGGTCTAAGTTTGATAAAAACATGTCGAGATTAGGGTTCGCTAGTCTGTCCTAAACGTATCCAACCGATCAAATATGTGAATGAAGTTTTAACCAACATAACCACGTATCCTCTCAAAAACGTTCATTTCTAAAGCGATTTCGTGAATGTTATTGTTTCGACCTTTAAATGATCTCTCTAAGTAACAATCAAAACAATTAGCATTAAGATCAATATAAAGCGGATATCAAATTTCAAACTTATGTCTAGAATTTGTATAGTTGATAGATGAAGATATTAGGTCAAGACTTGGAAAGTTCATGTCTAAAGCAATCCAAACCATAAATGTACAAAGAGTAGCAAATAACTTCATCTATATTGATCACAACATTTGTTCACATACAAACGATCAAATGAAATACATAAAATCTGAACTAACTATTTCTAACCTTGACAAGAGAGGGATTTAGCCAACTATTTCCATGATAGCTTGAGCAACAAGTTTCGGAAGAAGGTTGATCAACATCTGAGTCGAATAATCGAGATTGGATGGGAATCTGCCTTCTTTTTGTGAAATATTGCTAAGAGATGATGAGAAATGGAGGAATGATTTTTCTAGGTCTGAAAATCCTCTCAAATGCAAGTACAAAAAATTAGATATTTTTACAAAAAGTAGCTCATACTACTTATAGAAGTGGCTGCTGAGCTGTCACGTTCGCAGTGCGAACAAATTGTTCGCCTAACGAACACCCAAATGGCACCTAAAGTGCCAATGTCCTATGAAAGCTCCCCATACAGAAATCTAAATGTACGCTGTGCGAAGAAATGTTCGCCTAGCGAAGCCTTCGCTGCAAACTTTGCACAACGAGTTTATGGCCATTTCCTTACTGCCTCAAGTCTGGGAGTGTTCGCTACCTCTTCGCCTAGCGAGTTCTTCACTGCCTCCTTCGCCTAGCGAGTTTATGGCCCTTTCCTTACTGTTTTGGATTCCTAGCCTTCGCTACATAGTTCGCCTAGCGAACTTTGTGAAGTTTTGGTGGCAGCTTCGCTAGCAAGTTCGCCCAGCGAACTTATTGTTGTTTGCATGCTGACTTGGTTTCTTTGTCCTCTTTCTTGTGTCTTAATATTCACTTTTTCATGCCTAATTCCTGCACAATAACACACAAATCAAAGGAACCAAGATATTTTCACATAATGTTGCAAACCAACCAAAGATATTCGTCATTCGCCGGTGAAGTCATCCTCACCTCCATCACCGCCTCATCCATCGGCTTCGTCTCTGCATCATTCATAATGTATACAAACAAGGATGACTCCTTTCCAGGGACGTCTCCAGAGCTTTTTAGGTTCGAAATTATTGTGGAGATGAAGAAGAAAATGATATTGAGATTGAAGTGTGAGAGAGTGAGCTTTTTGAGTTCTGCATTTTTTTCCTTTTATGTTTCAATTGGATGAAGAACAGGTTGAATGTCCAAATGTAAAAAAAAAAAAAAAAAAAGATTTTTGCCATTTTTTCTTTTTGGGTTTTGTATTTTTTTCTTTTTATTATTTGATTTATGAAAATAGTTGAATTAAAATTAAATTAAATAAAATGATTTAATTTTAAATAAATTGATATGACGTGAAAATATATTTGGATAAATAAAACCTGACACATCAATAAAACAAGCGCCACATTATAAAAAAGTTATTTTCAAATTGATCAGGTTTTTAAAATCCAAAACAAAATTTTTAAAAAATATATAATTTTTAAAATTGGGAGATCAAAACTTAAAAAATGATAACATAAAAAAAAGTAAAATTACAATTAAGTAAAGAAGAATATTTTTTAGTCTGAAAATAATTTTTTAATATATGTGGAGTGACTCATGCACCTTCACAAATTAACTTTTAAACTTTGTCATCTATTTGCACACATAGTAGATCAATGTTAAATGTTTGACTTGTTTAAAAAGTGGTGGTGAGTTTTTATTCTCTTTTAGAGTGATATGATCTATTGAAGGTAGATTTGATGTTTTTTGTCTGTTTGTATTATTTGTTGTTCTTTATTATATTTTGTTTATTTTTATCTGCTCTCGACACTTCCAAATTTTTTTTGGATATTTTTAATGCAAGTTTATCTTTTTTTAATATATTATATTTGCTATTAAAAATAATGAAATAATAGAGAATAAAAAATGATATAAAATAAAATATTACTTGCAAATAACAACACATACATCATTTATTTAATTACATATGGAGATCTAAGAAATCCAATTGATGAATTGGATCGAAATGGTTAACAAGGGACTAACTCCTTATATCTCCAGTGTTTAGGGGATTTGAAACAATGCCTTGTACGTCATCGGCAAGGTTTTATCTGAAAGCATACGATCATCGGTCATGAGTATTCAGTTTCGTCATCCTCCCTCCAATCTTTGCTAATCATGTGACAAAGTGGAGTGAATAAAATGCACTTGTCAATGCAATGCAATAAATGAGCGACAGCGACATGATTAATTCAAAAAAATGCATAGTCACTTTATCAATATTACCATTCGAAAACAAACAATGTTTAATAGCAAGTAGTAACTAACAGAAAAGAAACTACAAATGCAAATAATAAAAAGCCTGAGGACTGCCAATGCTGAGGGTGCCCGCCTGTCTGGACCACTGTCTTCTTGAAAAGGACCCTTTGAGTCTACGAGCTTAGACAGCTGAGAGGTTGGTATGAACAAACAAAACTCCTTCTGGAAAGGAAATGTACTCTGGTAAAACCTTCTTCAGGATCTACAGAACCAATGGCTATTGACTCTGTTCAGGCTACAGAACCTCCAAATTCTTCATCTGAGATAAAGACAGAACATCCAGACTTTGAAGACAAGATTGCTGCTCTGAAGGCTGGACAGTCAGAGATAAAATCCTGGATGGCTAAGCAGGATAAGAAGTCTGAGGATATGACAGAGTGGATGTCAAAGCAAGATGAGAAAAATGAAACTATGACTAAGTGGATATCCAAACAAGAGCAATCCTCCTCTGAGATTACAGATCTATTGAAGATGCTTTTGTCCAAACACTCTTAGATTTTTTTTTCATTCTAATGTTTTTGCATTTGTTGTTTGCATCTGAACTTTATTGCTATATCTTTTGATGATTATCTATGTACTCTTGCTCTTATATTTTGAATGAATCAAAGTTTTCTCCATTGAATTATCTTATTTATTGTTCCTTTTATTTGTCTTTTTAAAAATTTTTACTTTTTGCTTATGACAAAAAAGGGGGAGAAAATAAAGATCTGAAATGTTTAATATAACTTCACCAGAATGAATCTTCAGACATATCTTTTCTATCTAACATTTAACTTGACTATTTCAGAACATTTGATAAGTACACTCAATAAAAGAAACTCTGAGTCTCTCAGATCATTTGTCTATTATCAAACTCTGAATCTTATATCTGCAAGACATTCTGACCCTAAAATGTTATAAGAACAAACAAGATCTAACTCTGAAGATTACTCAAGACAAAAGGGAAGTTTCTATTCCTTTTTCATATTTAACTCAGGGGGAGATTCATCATCTCAGGGGGAGTTATAATTCTATATGTTCAGTTAAATAAAATTTCTGATACTTTTTGTCATCATCAAAAAGGGGGAGATTGTTAGAACACAGATTGGTTCTTAATAACAACTCTTTGTTTTGATGATAACTGTTAGGAAATTTTATATTTAAGAATTATATACTCTAAAATTTGTTTGAGAGTTTTACTGCAGATTGAAATGAAATTAACTCTCTAGAAGCAAATCTGTATTGTATATAAGAAGTTATCCTGACTCTGAAGCGCCAGATGCATCTTACAGAAGATTCTGATTGCTCTTTACAGAAGATCCTGAGCGTAGTCTCCAGAAGGATCTGAAGCAAGAAGCTCCAGAACATTCTGAGTCAGAAGCATCTGAAGCTAGTCAGAAGCATCTGAAGCTGAAGCATCTGAAGCAAAGAAGAATATTGTTTGAAGAGTTTCTCAAAGCATAATTCTACAGAAGTTTCTGAAAGTACTAACGCTGCCAAGTACTGAAGTTCTGTGTCAAATATGCTCTAATGATCAACACGCTGAAAGCACACATGCTGCAGAAGACTCTGATACAGCAAAGTTCTGAACATCATTAGAAGACTCCGATCCATTCAGACTCTGAAGAACTTGCTGAAAACTGAAGAAGAAATATTCAAGAATATATCCGTTGGAGTAAATCAACGTCTCTTTTCTCATTTGTGCTAGACACAATTACACAGACAAAAAGGATTTTTCTGTGATATCTACTTCTAGGAAAGGTCACTTGATGTGAAGACAAAAAGGCTCAGACCTTTTTGGGACTCTCTTTTCAACGCTCAACATTCTTGGATCAGCTGCCTATAAAAGGAAGACTTCACAACATTCTTCAGTTACACAATTTGCTGAAAAGAAATCATATTATTCTAAGCTCTCATTCTTTCATATTCTTCTTAGAATTTCTTGTACTTAAACTTAAGAAAAAAATCACAGTTGTGATAAAAGCTTTATAGAAGCATTAATACTCTTGTATTTAATTTACATTGATTGTAAAGGTTTTTCCTTAAGAGGATTCAGTTGGAATCAGTAGCTCGTGAGAAGACTAAAAACAGTTGTTCTTAGGTGTTACTATTGTAATCAGTTTGATTTAATAGTGGATTAAGTCCTTGTTGAGAAAGGAAAATCACTCTAGGAAGGGTGGACTGGAGTAGTTGTTTAAACGAACCAGGATAAAAATAATTGTGTGATTATTTTTTAAGTCTTAATCTTTCATACTTATTCAACCCCCCCTTCTAAGTATTATCTCACCTTCACACTTCACATCAATTTCCTTCTTGCCTTGCGGCAATTCGACAAGTGACCAGGTATCATTGACTTTGATGGACTCCAACTTTTCAGTCATTTCTTTCACCCACTTTGAATCTTTCAATGCCTCAGCTGCATTGACTGGTTCGATATCTGCGTAGAAAGCATAATGTAACAGCTCAGCCTCTTCATCGACTACATCATCTCATGTAATTACACATTCTTGCAACCTTGCAAGCATGTGTCTTGTTCGTCGAGGTCTGCTTGAACCTGCTTCATCTGCAACTGGTTCATGTCGAACTTCTAGTTTTTGACTCCATTGGTTGGTTCTTCATAAGAGATTCTCACTGAATCCTTCTTGGCGTTCTCAGTCCAATGTCATTCTTTAAGCTCATCTATGATCACGTCCCTGCTGATCACTACCTGCTTATTCACTGGGTCGAACAGCTTCTAACCTCCTGTCGAATAATATCCTATCAAGATCATCTGATTTGACTTATCATCAAGCTTCCTTCTCAACTGATCTGGCACATGCCAATGTGCTATAGATCCAAACACCTTCAAGTGACTGAGACTAGGCTTGACACCACACCAACATTCTTTTGGTGTGATTCCTTCAAGCTTCTTCGTCGAACATCTGTTCAATATATATGTTGCTGTCAAAACTGCTTCTCCCCATAATTCTTTGGGTAGATGCTTTCCATTCAACATGCTTCTCACCATATTCATGATGGTTCTGTTCTTGCATTCTACAATCCCATTTTGCTGTGGAGTGTAGGGTGACACCACCTCATGCACAATCCCTTCTTTTACACATAGTGTATCGAACTCTTTTGACACATACTCTCCACCACCATCAATCCTCAGAATTTTCAGCTTTAGACCACTCTGTCTTTCGACCATGGACTTGAACCTGGAAAATACCTCAATCACATCACTTTTCTTCTTGATGAGGTATGTCCACAACTTTCGACTGTAATCATTTATAAACGGGACAAAGTATCTATTGCCACCAATCGAATCCACCTGGATTGGACCACATACATCAAAGTATATGACTTCAAGTATTGCCTTCGACTTCCTTCCTGCATCCTTGATGAAGCTATTCTTGTGTTGTTTCGACTGAACACACTCCTCACAGACTTCACTTGGAATGTCGATTTCTGGTAATCCTGAAACCATATTTCTTCTCTTCAGTTCTCTGATGTCATTAAAGTTGAGATGACCTAGTCGAAAATGCCATAACCACTCATCTCTGCTGGATGTAGTTGATAGAAACTTGTGCTCCATCACATTGAGTTCAATCTTGAAGGTCCTATTCTGAGACATTGGAGCCTTCAAGATTAATCTACCACCTGCGTCGAGAACTCTCATCATCTTGTCTTCGACAACTACCTTGTAGTTCTTTTCGACAAGCTACCCTATACTGAGCAAATTACTCTTCATGCCTGGTATGTACAACGCATTGGAAATTGTTGACCTTTTTCCATCTTTCCTCATAATCAGAACATCACCAACACCTTCAGTTGCTAGAGTGTTGTCATTTGCAAACTTCATTGTGTTCTTTGACGAGGGCTTCATGTTGACAAACCAATCTTTCCTTCCAGTCATGTGTGATGAGCATCCTGAGTCCAAGTACCACTGATCTTGGAATCTTTCTTCATCTTTTGTTGTGACCATTAACAATGTTTCTTCTTCTTCATGTTTCGCCAGATTTGCATCAGTCTCTTGATTTCTCTTCCTTTCTGGATAATCACTAACATAATGACCATACTTCTGGAAATTGAAACATTGAATGTGGCTTTTGTCTGTCTTTTGACCACCACCTCTTCCTTTACCTGCAGCACCACCTCCTTGGTTGCCTTGGTTCCAAGGTTTCTTCTGATTCGACTGGTTTCCTCCTTTGTTGCCATTCCAACTACCTTTGCCTTTTCTTTTCTGACTGCGCTTGCAAAGCCACATCTTTCGACTTTCTTACAGCTCTCTCAGCCATCCTCTGTTCATGAGACTTAAGAGTCTCTTGAAGCTCTTCCTTTGTCAACACTGACAGATCTTTCGACTATTCTATGGCAACTACCACGTGGTCGAATTTTGGAGCCAACGATCTCAAAATCTTTGAGACAACTGCTTTCGTAGTTAGCGCTTCTCCACATACTTTGATTTGATTCACCAACTTTGTAACTCTGGTGAAGAAATATGTAATGTTTTCGTTGTATTCCATCTGAAGCAACTCATAGGTTCTCTTGTGAGTTTGTAACCTCACCTCTTTCACCTTCTCTGCGCCTCCAAACGACTTTTCAAGAATCTCCCATGCTTCTTTTGCTGAATCAACATCACTAACCTTTTCAAAGTTATCAGGATCAAAACACTGATGAATTATAAAGAGTGCTTTATAATCCTTCTTCTTCAATTCTTTGTGCGCAGCCTTTTCCGCCTCCGTTGCATTCTCCCCAAGCGATGTTACCCCGTCCTTCACAAGATCTCAAAGATCTTGATAACAGAAAATCACCTTAATCTGCTTGCACCAATTCTCATAATTGTCTTTCTTAAGAATTGGCAGGGTCGCCAGAAAGTTTCCGTTCAGATAGTTCATCGCCATCACTATCTTCCTTCCTTGAATCTCTCAACTGAATTTCTAGATACCAGATGTTGGAAATTCACCTCACACCCTATGAAGAATTCCCTTCAATCTTGATCTCAAGATTGATGAAAAAACCCACAATATGATAGTAATGGTGATAACAAGTAAAGAGTTATCAAGAACAACAAAAGAGAAGAAGAATAACAAACAAACAGCAAGAAAGAGAAGAATGAGAGAAGAAATATTTGGAGAAAATTGTGTTATCCACAAATTGTGGGATTTATGATTACTATTGAACTTTCACTTGCTAAACTCTGCAACTGTGAAATTTGTTCTATGTTTGATTACAAAGCAAGACACCTATTTATAGTTTTAGGTTTACAAAAGCCCAAAACCTAAAAGGCCCAAAATATTCAAAATCAAATCTAATCTAAATCATATCAAATCTCATCAAAACAAATCTGTGTAAAAAAAACTGTTTCGACACACTGAAAGCTTTGACACTTCGACACTTGATTTAGACTTCGACTACTTCCTTACTATTTCGACTTCGACACACTATGAATTACATTTAACATAATCTAGGTTCAATCTTAGTCTAGCCTTAAAACCCTGAACCCATAAGTACATCAGTTTGACGTCTGATCGGGTTTCTATTACCTTAATACATTTTATAAAAATAATTTGTATCAAAGTTAACAAGTGATTGTTAAGTTAATACATTTTCTTTTGCATTTGTCAAGAGTTAAACCGATAACCTCTAACACTATGTGGTATTTCCTTTTCAGAAGTGAAGATGAATTTTGAAAAATGTCATATATGAATATGGGTGATGTGACACAAAATAAGTTGAAGTGTTTTTATATATATGCAATAATTGTATTATGAGGAGCATAAGGGATACTCAACCCTTAATACAAGAGAGGAAATGATTGGTCACCAACAAGCTCCAACAGTCCAAGAACTTAACAAACAATGAAGAAGGATTGGTCACCCAATCTTCCCAGTCAAAACCATGAACGGTTCTACTAATGATTATAAACCATTCCCAACTTGATCTAATAATAGTATCTCAACAATTCAACCTACAACTTCCTCTGGCTTAAAAATTACCAAATTCCTCTGATGCTAGATATTCCAACACACACAACACTAAATCAAACATTCTACCTTTTTACTATAAATTTTATATGCATTGTCCGTGAACTGAACGATAGAAAAGGAATGAGAAAAGGAACAACTACAAAAAATGTTAACAAATGCAAAAGTTAAAATTATCACAAATTCTGGCCCAAATAGCATAAGAAAAGGAACAACTACAAAAAATGTGACTTATGCTTTCTACATCGGTTGAGCAACTTTAACAAATTTCCTCATTCTCTCTAACAAGCATTCCACGAAGGAGCAAAATTTCTTTTGATGAAAGACGAATGAGAATTAATTTCCAACCAAAAATATGCACTTTATTCGGAATATTGGCTTTCCAAATCGATTGCAACGCGTAAGCTGCGTCCCCGATAAAAGAGTAGCTGCAGGCACTAGCAGGGTAGTATATGCAGATTTCACAGTGAAGGAGTCCTTAGCTGGCCACCAAATGAAAGAATCATCGAAATTAGCGGGGGAAGAGACATCAACCAGCATCATTAACAAGTCTGACATCTGATTCGGTTCATCATCCGATAGCAATTCCGACTTCACATTGATGTTTCACTGCCTTACAACCTCATGCCAATAACTTACGTCTTTAACCTTAGCCTCAAGATTGACAGAAATGCGATAAATAAGCAGAAAAACCGAAAAGAGTTTATCTTTACCCCACAACTGACATGCTCCGAGAACCAATTCCTTTCCGATGGAGTTATGATTCGCAAACTCATCAAGTCGCGCCACCATATAGAATATCTTCGCTTCCACGGTCGCAAAGAAGAGCCCAAAATTTTGGAGTGTTAACATGTGCATGTTTCTTATTTAATATATTATAGGCTTAATTTCTATTTCGATCCCCCTATTTTTGTATTTTTTTTTAGTTTTAATTCCTCTATTTTTGTCTCCTTTTTAAGTTGTGTTTTAGATTTTAGTCCCCTGATCAATTTAGGAATATTTTTTTTATGATGTGACGCTTATTTTGAAGATGTGTCAAATTTGTCCTTCTCCAGTGAAGTCATCCTCACCTCCATCATCACCTCATCCATCGGCTTCGTCTTTGCATCATTCATAATATATACAAACAAGGATTAACTCCTTTCCAGGGACGTCTCCAGAGCTTTTTAGGTTTGAAATTATTGTGGAGATGAAGAAAAAATGATATTGAGATTGAAGTGTGAGAGAGTGAGCATTTTGAGAGCATTTTGAGTTCTGCATTTTTTCCTTTTATGTTTCAATTGGATGAAGAAGAGGTTCGATGTCCAAATGTCAAAAAAAAAAAAAAAGATTTTTGCCATTTTTTCTTTTTGGGTTTTGTATTTTTTTCCTTTTATTATTTGATTTATAAAAATATTTGAATTAAAATTAAATTAAATGAAAAGATTTAATTTTAAATAAATTGATATGACGTGGAAATATATTTGGACAAATAGAAACTGACACATCAACGAAACAAACGCCACATTATAAAAAAGATATTTTCAAATTGATCAGGTTTTTAAAATTCACAACAAAACTTAAAAAAAAAAATAAAAAAAAACGTCATTTTTAAAATTGAAAGACCAAAACTTAAAAAATGATAACATAGAAAAACTAAAATTGCAATTAAGTAAAGAAGAATATTTTTTAGTCTGAAAATAATTTTTTAATATATGTAGAGTGACTCATGCACCATCACAAGTTAACTTTTAAACTTTGTCATCTATTTGCACACATAGTAGATCAATGTTAGATGTTTGACTTGTTTAAAAAGTGGTGGTGAGTTTTTATTCTCTTTTAGAGTGATATGATCTATTGAAGGTAGATTTGATGTTTTTTGTCTGTTTGTATTATTTGTTGTTCCTTTTATATTTTGTTTATTTTTATCTGCTCTCGGACACTTCCAAAAATTTTTGGATATTTTTAATGTGAGTTTATTTTTTTTAATATATTATATTTGCTATTAAAAATAATGAAATAATAGAGAATAACAACACATACATCATTTATTTAATTTCATATGGAGATCTAAGAAATCCAATTGATGAATTGGAAAGAAAGACCGATTATTCAAAGTAGTAGATGTATGATCTTTTTTGTTGGACATTTAAGTGTAAATTTCCATAGCCTTCTTTAGAAAGTCTTTGGCTTTAGAGTTAGAGCTAATATTAAAGAGCTCATTTACAGCAAGGTTAAAGCCAATTGCTTTAGAGTTAGAGTTAATATTGAAGAGCTCATTTGCAGCAAGCTTAGAGCCAATGGTGAAAAAGTGTTCAGCTTTAGTTTTGGAGGAAAAACACCAGCCATATTGGATTTCAGAATTAGGATAACTACCGCAGAAGTTTCCATTGCCCTTCTTAACACAATCGCCATGAGATTGACATAAGTAAGGATGTTCTTCAACCATCTTTACAATTGATTTAGAATAAAATCGATCAATACACTGACCCCCAACTAGTAACCATGGAATACACCGACAATCATCTGGATAGCCGCATGTTGGATACTGAAATGGTGCACATCTACCCCAACAATTCGTAGCTTCTACCCTCTTCATCGAAAATATTACTTCAAAAGATAAGGTGTATAAAAGTAGTTAGGATATAATGATTTTGTAATATAGAGCAGATAGTGTTCAATTTCTCTGATATGGTCAAAAAAATAAATTAAAATGCATGGTATTTATAAATATTGGTGAGAAAGACGTGCAATATACATACAAATTGTGGCAAGCATCAAGACAGCCAAAGGAGCAAGCTCAACATAAGCCATTGTTGGATCGAAAGAAATAAGCTACAACAGTATTGTTTTTTAATTATGAGCTTAGCTTTGTGTTGCATTATGATTCTTTCCATGTAACAATTTATAGAAACATGATAATTCTAAAAACAATAATGTCCCTATCTATAGTGGATTGATGGTGGTCTTTAGTATTTAATCGCTATGATTGTGGAGTAAGTTATAAAAACTTACTCTTAGAGTAAGCGGATCCTCACTCATATATACATAATTTTTTCAATAAGCAATGATACCATTAAACAACAAAAGAGGTGCACAAACCCGAGATAACAAAGCCAACGACTTACAACCTCTTGATACACTCGAGAGGTGCAGTGAATCATTCGTAAAACAAACAACTATGATTTGAACTACCTACAAATAATCATTTCCAAGTAAAAAACTTAATAGAATTTATAATATCATCAATGTCCTTGCGTTTGTCATTAAAGGATAATAAATTCCTACTATCCCACAAAACTCAAACTGTCACTGCCTAAACTATGTTGCTCGAAGAATTCCCAGTAGCAATTTTTGAGGAGCAATCAAAAGCTGTGAATGACTTAAGGCAACTCTCATTTCTTCTGACTTGAATACCGATCCACTTAACAAATCTCATTCCAAACATTGTCTGAATAATCACATTCCAACAACATATGCTTGTTGTTTTCTATAAAACCCATACAAACTTGACAGTTCGGACCCCCCCTCCAACCATAATGTTCCTTCTAGCCAGCTGATCCTTCGTTGCGATCCGGTCTATGAAAACCCTCCAAACAAAAATCTGAACTTTTGAGGGAAATATTCGTCTCCCAAATGTTCTTGGATCCATCTAATATATCCTCCCTAAAAACATTAACAACCCTATCCTGAACCAAGAAATAATAACAAGAAGAAACTGAAAACAAGTTCGAGGAGGAAGAAGGCAAAATAGGATCCCACAGAAAAAAATCTTCAATGTTATCCTTCGGCCTCACATTAACCAATATATCCAGCATATCCTCCTTCTCCCTTTCCATGAACGAATCTATAGGAAAATCGTGAAACTGCAGTTTCCAATCCCACTCTTCCCATCTCCACTCACCTATCTCTGCTACATATTCACCAGCATTAACAGAAAATAGAAATAAGTTAGGAAACATCACCTTAAATGGAACGTCAATCCTCCACTTGCAGTGCCAGAACGCCACATCCTTTCCACTACTGTTGCGGTGAGAATCGGATATCAAGCTATTGATTAACTTGAATCGCAAATATTTGAAATTCACCACCGAGCTTTGATTTATCCAAAGGAAAGGATAAAGAACGAAAAAAAACCTTAATTGTACTGTAAAAACAATGCGGGAGATCTCAGGTTCGGGGTTGGTTATACCTAGGGAAGGTGTTAGCATCCTAAGAATCTGTAGTACTCTACAGGAACCTCTTTTTTTATTTATGTTATTGTTGTTATCTGTTAAATATTTGAAAGAGGGCCTAAGGGGTTAGTCTTAAGTATGCTCGCCAAGACATCGCATCTCGTGCCTACGTATCTTGACGGGAATGGAATCAAAGCATTCGTAGTTCCCCTCAACGAGGGTGAGGAACTCTTGACTGTAATCAAGGTTCCAAGGGGGAAGCAAGTGTTCGTAGGGAGATACTTACATGAAGTGCGGCGACTTGAAGTCTAAGTTGAGTTGAAAGATAGGTAAGTAAGGAAGGGTAAGTATCCATGGCAGGAACTTACGTGGAGTACGACGACTCCTGATCCTAAGGCTAGGATAAGGGTCAGGAGTGTCTATGGCAAGACAAAATGTGGAGTGCGGCGACTCCGATCCTAAGGCTAGGATAAGGGTAAGGGTCAGGAGTGTCTATCGGGATTTAATTAATTAATAATAACAATTTTTCTTAACATCAGGTAGATCTAAAAAATAACTAAATAGATGGAAATTTGATTAAAAGATAAATGATTAATTACTTAAACCTAAATGATTAATGACTAAACACGTCACAAACAGCCACTAAAGACGGATAACTGTGTCCACCAACACCGACATTATGTTCAAGATTCGACTGTCCACCGATGATTACCCATACATAACAGTGAGAACTCCTTCTAAACTTCTCTGCAATGGTTTGTACCTCATGTTATTTTCAATTTAATTGTTCCAGCTGAAATGCAAATTCTACAGTTGGCCTGCTGTCGCATCACTGCGAAGAGGGGTCGGCAAGGACAGAAGAGTCGCCACCGTTCGTTATTTATCCCTAAAGAGGGAAAGGAAACGATCAGACAAAACCTACGAAAAAGGGAGAAGACATGTCATCGCAACCAAATCTTGGGTTCGAGAGTCGGTTACGCAAGGGGAAGGTATGAGCACCCCTCACGTCCGTTGAATTCAACGGGATCCACGCTTGTTATCTATCTAAAAGAGTGTTAATCTATCTAAGCTACAGGCTCACGGGGACAAAAGAAAAGAAAAGAGACTCGATAGAGCATTGCCGCTCTATGCCTACGTACTCCCTCGTGCAATGGGAAAGTCAGAGTCAACTTAGTTCGAAAAATTACGGGTGAAAGTGGCGAAGGTTGCTCGCCAAGACATCGCCGTCTTGTGCCTACGTATCCTCGTCTGGTACGAGAAATCAGAGCAAACGTAGTTCGGGCTGACACGACCACTGGTTGGTTCAAATGTTTTACCCGAGTAGGGTTAAACATTAGTTCTAGTAGTTAGGTGTATGCTGCTCGACCATTGGAGACGTAGGCGTTACCTGTTTGCGGTAGAACCAAGAGTTAACAAAACTCTCTTTATGAAAAAAATTTCCATTAATCCCGAAGGATAAAAAAAGTTTGATGTTTGTTTTTGAGTCTTTTATGAAGAAGAAGTGAATTGAATTATGTTTGTAATGCATGTTGCACTAAAGACTATGACTTAGGAGCGAATGCGTCGCATATCGTCCCAAGGACATACGCTAAACACTCTAGACAATTGAGAGGAGGCCCCCCAATCATCATTTCCAAAATGCTTAAGGCTCGTAGCGTACAACATTCATTATACTTTATTAGATGCTTTGAAGAAGTTTGGAGATGATAAGAGAAGACACACTCTAAAAGGGAGACTAAACTCAACCTAATGTTATCATGCAATGTACACCTATGATTGAGATGAGAAGGGAAGACTAACCTAATGTTATCATGCTTGGATTCAAACCTAATGTCTATCATAATTCATTTTGAACAAGAAATATTAGAAGTCCTAAGGGAACATGGCAAAGGAAGACAAAAGAAGAAGAAAACCTTGATGAAAGAAAAAGAGGATGCAAACATGCAATGCAACACAAAGATGAAGAAAGAGGGAGGAACAAAGTGTGGGGTAACAACCTCCACAAGCACATCTCAACCTATTAAATGCAAACAAGAATATGCAAAACAAAGAAGGAAATCAAACCAAAGAACTTAAACAAGTTCAAGCCAAAAGTGAGATAAAATGGGAGAAATAGAATTTCTACAACCATTTGCACATCAATCACTAAACCAAAAGGCAAGAAAATAAGAAAGAAAAGAATACATGATCAAGATGAGGATGGGAGAATAGGCTTGGGCAGCAAGCAACATCAAATAAAAACTCAACCAAAAGCATCACCATGATCATGCAAGAAAGAAAGCTAAGGAGGTTCTCAAAATGGCCTCTCATCCAAGTCAAACTCAAAGTGCAAGTCAAAGGCACCAAATCAACTTGGATGAGTCCCCAAGATCCTAGGACAGAAGTGAGAACAAGAGAAGAGAAATGGAAAATGAAATAAGGAATAAAAGCAAGGCAAGTTGCAAGATGAGGCATGGTAAAGAACCTAGGTTCTAAACACTTTCAACATTCAAGATCAAATGGAAAGCCTTAAACAAATGCAACTTACAACAAGAACCAACCAACTTTATGACCTAAAAATTTGCAACCAAACACTTCAACATGTTAGAAATGTGAATCAAGAGGAGTTGGAAGCATATGGGATCCACAAGGGTCATCTCCCACAAGAACTATGTCAACTAGTATGTGTGAACCATCATTAAGGTGACTTGATTTGCAAGGTACACCAAAAATAGTGAAATGGTTCAAATAAATCCAAATAAAATGCACAAATCTCTCAAAGATGTTGGAAACCAGATGCCAAAACAACACAACCAAAGTCCAACCAAAGCATCACCAAAGGAATTGGTCCACTAAGGGTGCTCCACTTTGAAGGAGGGTTGTCGAGGGTCAAACAAAAACACATGAAAGTAAACCAAAAATAGGCCAAACCTTGACCAAAAACATCCTCAAAGGCACCTCAACTCATCATCAAAATAAGGAGGAGGCCTTGGTCATAGGTGATTAAAATTGGTCCAAATCTCAAGCAAGAACAAATGTGAACAACAAAAAAAACATTAAAAACACCTCCACTTGTAAAATTCCAATTATATTGAAAAAACAAGGGAAAATGAAAATAAAAAATTGAGAAAATTAATTAACACCCTAAGGTATTAGAAAATATCTTTTATGGATATTTATGACACTTGGAGATATTTTTAACAATTAAAAATGAAAACAGAATTGAAATAAGAAAATAAAAAATGGTGCAAATAGCAAGGATTCTCGTTGAGAATCATTGGGCTCCAAAGAAAGGGGGTGCGTATAGCAGCTTTGGCCTAAACTAAGCGCAACTCAGCTCAACACCAAAACACATCGTTTCATTTAATAGATATGGCAGTCAATCATCCACGCATGTAGGTCAAATGGATCTGGGACGTCCATCTCATCAGGTCAACAGGTCAAACAATGACACATCACCTTCATCTGAGTTTGAACTAGACGCCGTAGCCCTAGCTCCGGTCGTTTTCTCCGGCGAGGTGGCCGAAGATCAGCTCTGAAAACTTCACCAAATCATGCCAAATCTTATACCAAAATAAAGCCCTACTCACGTACATTCCAAATCCATGGTTCATTTGTATTAAACAAGCTTAGATCAAGAGATTCGAACGAATGAAATTTGGAATGCACATCTGCAAACTTCATCAAACATCACAATCAAGCACTCAAACATTGGCTACACGAGGTAGGGCTTCAGATGCAACCAACAATGACCTAAATCAGTGCCTAACATGAGAGAAAAATGGATTGGAAGTTTACCTAACGGAGACACTCCGTTGGTGCTTCAATTGAGTGTTAGCTTGCTCTAAACTGTGCAGATCAACTCCAAGTAGCTTGAGGAAGATGATACTTGTTTCAATTTGCTTTGAATTGCTCTGGATCTTGATTCACGATTTTGAATTTCTCTCTCAAATTTCAAAACTGAACTTGAGCTCTCCTCCACGAAATTTCACTTCTGAGAGCTCCAAATGAATTTGGAACTTATATATGATGGGTTAGGATTGAGATGGAAGGCCCATGAAGCTTGGTTTGGCTGAAATTGCAAAATGCCCAAAATTATGATTTGCTCATTGTTGCACCCCAAATTTTGACCCCTTAGATTCTCATTATCATTTTAGGAGCATACTCATGAAATTTCTAGCCTTAACCCAGTGCAAGACTATCTTTGTCAAATTGCAGATGAATTAGGATTTTGTGCAGTCAAAATCAAAACTTCAGAGTTTGTGATTAGTCAATGTTTTGGGCTTATTCAAATAGGAAACAAGGTCAAGGATATTACATAATGTCATTTGAGAAGCCAATGTGAGGTTGTTGCCCCAAAATTCAGAGCAGTACATTTCAGAGCACCCGATTAGGGTTTTGGACCAGTAAAAGTCAATCGTAGTTTGACTTTGATGTTGGAAGGTGTTTGAATGGTGGGGTTGTGATTCATGAAGTTCATATACCTAATAAAGTTCATCCAAGAAGTTTCAAGGTCTCAGGAGGCCTAGAATGTCCACAGGCGACTCGGTAATCACCGATCGGTCGTACGATTGACCGAAAAGTCAACTCTCCAAATTTTATGAATTGGACTTCAAATTGTTAAACAAAGTTGTTCCTTATGTCATATTGGACTTGCATATCAATTTTCATGACCATTGGATCAAGGATGAAGGAGTAATCGAAAAATCGGGAAATTAGGGTTTTTGAAAAGGGCTAAACCATAACTCCTTAACCACACATCCAATTGAGTTGGTTCAAAGCTCATTTGGAAGATCTTGACAATTCCTACAAAAGTCCATAAGTGGTCCATGATCAGAAAATGCATAGATTTTGAGTTATGGTCAAATTCATTTCAAAAGGGGAAAAAGACTTGGGAAAATTTCATATGTTAAGCTCATTTTTTAGCAACTTTGGAGGGCTTTTTGGCCAAGTTAATTTGAGAAATTGAAACTCATAAAAACATGAATGTTTTAGAGCTATGTGAGGACTTTCTAAAAAGTACTAGCACATCTCAAGAGGAGTTGTGAGCAGAAAGTTACATGTGTTCAAAGTTAGGGGTTTCACACTTTAGTCCCACATTGTCCATTTTTGCAAAATCACTTCTTTCATCAAATTTACCAATTGATCAAACATGTTGTATCTGATATGTGAGGAGTATGTGGCATGAGAAACCCAAGAGTTATGCTGAAAAATTCAAAGAAAGAGGCTTGTGCATATTGCCTTGCAAGTGGTGCAACTTGCATTTCAAAAGTAAAGTGAAGCATGAGGTGGAAAGCTAAGTTCTGCTACAGCCTCACCCCTACACTTCTAGCCTGATTTTAGCTTCTAAAAACCACCAATTTTCTTGACCTTTGAGGCCTAGGTCTTCATCCAAGAGAAAACCCTCCAAGGGAGGTTTCTTCCAAAATATCTAAACCTTTCTTTAAGATGAAGAAACTTTCAAAACAGCCCATCACCCTCACTTGCCTATAAAAGGAGGCTTCCCTCACCTCATTCAAAAACACAATACACTTTCTAAAAACCAGAAGAAGCTCTGTTCTTGGCTTGTACTCAAAGAAATCCCAAAATCTCAAAATCTCACTTTTCACTAAAAAACCACCAAAAAGTTGTCTTGCTACCAAGGCTGCCAAAACCATTTCCCTACATTCCAACACCCCAACAACCATCCACACACTCTAAAAATATGGTATAGAAGGTGTCTAGACCATTAAACCACCCAAAAACTTCACAAATCAAAAAGTCAACTCTTACACCAAGATACTTTGACCAAAAGCTACAAATTCCACCAAATCTTGTTCTAAGCACTTGCCTAGCGTTTTAATCATCCTAACACCTCTCATATATCATTTATCAACTGTCAAAATCATTGGAAGTCATTGGTGAAGCTGATTTCTCAAACTGTCTCAAGGATTGTAGCTTGCTTCACAAAGAAGAAAATTTCAAAGCAAGGAGGTGATTAAAGTTCTCTGGGTTTCTCAGCTTATTTTGCCTATTCAAATCTGTCTACAAGAGGTATGCATCATTAAAATTCATCTCACACATTACATTTCCATACTCTGCAAATTTGAGGTCATACTGTCCCAAGATAGTTTTACATAAGCATCTAATATGCCAAAGTTTGCATGAATGAAAGTTTGTTTGTTTTCTTGGCATGAACATACTTGTTATCATATTTAGAATGTGTTTATGCTTTGTTTATCTTGCTTCAACCTATTTTAAACATCTCATCTCCAAAATGCACCTTCAAGACAATATGCCTTCATAATGATAAACCCTGTTTCCAGCACAGCATGATGATACCTTGGAGCTCTTAATTTACTATTCTCATGTTTGCAATATGTGTGTATGGTCTGTTTTGATAAAGGATCTCACTGTTTTCCATTATGCATCTCTGTTACATTGCCCTGCACCAAAACTGCCTTGCCAAAAACACCAAATAACAGCTGCCATTTCACTTTTGCTATTGCTTGTTTCTGATTTGTTTTTTTTTTTTGCTTTCATTCAAAACAGGATATATGTGGTATGTCTATGTGATTTACTTGCCATAATCTTGCATGAACATAAACTGAACATAAACATGAGCATCAACTTGCATTTCAAGTACCACTATCCACTTAGTTTCATCTCAGCATATTTTAAACTGAACCAAGAGTCTAGGATTATCCATTATCATATTTTCATGATGTACATATAACTTGTTTGGTCTGAATGTGTTGAAAACCTGGTTTTGCACTTTTTCATGATACATCAAAAAAAACCATTTAGCAGTCTGTGAACCTTTTCTCATGCTAATCAGTCTAAGGCTACTTTACTTGTCTAAACTTACTTGTTTGCATGTATACAAGATGTGCATATGATGTATGTGATCAAATTGTACATTAACTTGGTCTGAGCCTTTTTTATGCTTCATCAAAAATAACATAGAACAGTTGGAATCCTTTTTTTTACTACTGACCTTCTTGAACTATTTTCTATGCATGAACTTACTTGACCATATATGTAGGAACTGTATGAGTGTATGGTTTGATCAATTTGAGCACAGAACCTAAATTGCACATCTCCAAATGCACTTATTTAAGCACATCAACCAACTGCCATGACACTTTCCACATAGGATTGTTATTCCTCAAAATCTCTTTTCTAACACTTCATACTCATTATTTGAAAGCTGTTAGCATCATCATTTGGCTTTGAAACAACTGTCATGAGTTTCTCATTTCAAAAATGCATTTTTAACATCACACTTGCAACTACCATGTCATTTCCATTTCTGCTTGTGTTTTGTTTAAAATAACTGTTATAATTCATCAAATATATCATGTATAACATGTTCATGTTTCTACTTAAGAGAAATAACAGTTAGACTATGTGGTAGGAATCATGATGCATTTTTCAAAACATCATCAAGCAACTGAAATGCTAATTTTTCACACAAGCTTGCTTGGCATCAAATTCATACTGAAATGCTTTATATTTATCATTTGTGAGCTGTTGACATAGATTTCCTGCTGCAAAACTGGCTGTTATGAGATTTGATCTTTTCAAAAATGCATTTTTCATGAAATCACTACATGACATACCATTTTTTGAACCTGAGTGCATTTAGCATATTTTGAGTGATAGAATCATCCTTCATCATGAATGTGAACTGTTAGAAGCTTTGTTTTGGATTGAGAAAGGCTGTTACAAGTTTCACACCACAAAATGCACTTTTCAAAAACACATCATTCACCTCATATGTCACTTTTTGCATAAGAGTGTTTTTCATCAAAACCACCTTTTGAACACTTCATACCAGTCATTTAGAAGATGCTTGCATGATCATTTGGTAGCAAAACAAACTGTCATGAGTTTTTCACTTCAAAATGCATTTTTCGCCAAAACTGTGCATTTAACATACCACTTTCACAAACTGTTGGCATTGAACATATTTGAAGGTTTAGATTCATTCTACATAACTTGTGTGGTCTGTGTGTGTGTTTGTTTTGGATTGAAAATGATTGAATCAAGTGGCTCACACCAAAATGCATCACATGACACCAACATGAACCTACCATCGGGTTTTTTATTATAGGAAGAATTTTAAAAAACTAAAAGAGCCATCTTATTCCTTGTTTGATTCTACCCAATTTGCATATAAATTTTGTTAAAAAAGGATAAGAATTGAGAAAGTTATGGTACAAAACGTAAATTCATGATTTGTGTGTTTTTGCCTAGCCATAGAAAGAAAGCATCCCTTATTAATTAAAGGGGTGGCATCAATCAATGGATGTATAGCCACCCCAGTGGTAATCCCATATTGCCATAAGCGCCTTTCACCCCATGTTCCTGAGTTTGACCCCTGAGGAGGGCAACTCTTTTGTATTTTTTTTGCTATTTTCCATTCAAACTTCAAAAAATCGTATCTCTCTCATTTTTTTATTGTTTTTCGCCCGTTCTTTTTTCATCGTGTTCATCTTTGTATCTACTTTCATGCCATATATTTTATTTTTATGTTTGCATATTTTATCACCTCTTTTGACTGTGTACAATTTAAGTGTGTATGCGCGTCCGTTTACGCATTTGCAGATGAATTTTTATGGGGTTCCACTTGGATTTGTTTGTGAAATTTGTTTGTATTCATGTCCATACATGTTAATTAACATGCTAGGATTTTTATTTTGAGTTATAACTATGTTCATCTCCTCCCACCTGTTGACTGTATTTGAATGCGATCTGTCGTTACAGTTCTCGTCATTTTTCATCTGTGTTAATTATTATCAATGTGCTTTCATCCTTATTATTGCATATATTTGTTTAATTGATTGTTACCATGAAGAATGTTTTGTTATGTTATTACCTTTCCCTCTTATTTTTTCCCCCAAGTCGTGAGGCTTGTCAGCTCTCACCCAATTGCTTCCCCAGTTTCCCTCCAAAGGAAAGTCTGCTCACTTGGCGCTCATGTCAAGAATAATTCACCTCACCCTCTCTTGACTTTGTTAAGTCAATTTAACCCTAGTTAGAAACCATTAGACTTTTCTTTGAGTCTAAGAGACCCACCTGTACTAGGAGTGTTCTTCAACTAGAACCCTAGGAAAGAGTTCGTCAACTCTATGTAAGAATCATCGTCATGATTTCTTACTTCCCCTTTTTTGAATACTACAACTTAGATTAGGGAGTTTTGTCAAACTCCACACAAACACTGTCATGTTTGTTCCCCTTGAACCTTGATCATAATCAAGTGTTCTTTATCCCTTGTGAGGTGAACTACGATTGCTCTGATTCTATCCTAGTCAGGATACGTAGGCAGAAGATGCGATGTCTTTGCGAGCAAACTTAGTGTATATAATTTTAGGTTTCAACTCATATCTTTTCCCAATCCACAATACATATTTCACACTTAGCAAGCAATCAAACAAAAGGTTCCTGTAGAGTACTACAGATGCTTAGGGTGCTAACACCTTCCCTAGGTATAACCAACCCCCGATCCCCGAATCTCTTAGCGTTGTCGTTACATCGCGAAAAAGGTTTTTCTCTCTTTAGACCTATCCTTTGGATAAAATAAAGTCCGGTTGTAAAAAGAAATAAGATTCAAGTTAATTAATAGCTTGATATCCAATTTTCACCACAACACTCATGCACACGTGAAAACCAATGTATACACACTTGAATTTAATTTGGTTTTGCAGCTGAGAACTTGAATTACACATTGGAATTGGAGTGGACTTTGTTTGTGGTCCAAATTACAAGTTTGGATGTGAAACTTTCTTGTGAAGGAAGCTTGAATTCCATGTGATTTTCCTCATTACCACCAAAATGAATTTTTGCATTTTGCTTGTTGGAGTATTGTGGACACAATTGGATCAAAACATGGCATGAAAAAGACCTATAACTTGTTCAATTGAATTCCCCTTTAAAAGTTCAATTTTCACATGAAATTATCCACCAATGTCCATAACCATGTATAATTCACACCAATCTTGAGTTCCATGATGTAATTGAAGTCATTTGGAGCAACTTTCATGTTGGTTGAAGTTCCATTTGAAGTACTTAAGTGCATGAGAATGACCCATAATGAAAATGGCCTATAACCAAAGTTTCCCAAAATACCCTTGCCTTGCAAGCTTCATAACTTGAGTTCCACAAATGATATCAAGGACTTCTAGAACTTTTTGGAAAACTAAGATCATGAGGAATAACTTTCAGGTTCATCAAAAATTGATAAGAAACATGATTCTAGGTCAAAAGTTCCTTGGAAGTGAGTTGACTTTTGTTGATTGAAAAATATGTTCATCTGAGACCCATGACTGGATGGCATCATAAATTGAGTTCCACAAACCCAATGGATGAGATCTAGTACTCAAAATAAAGCTTAGAACATGCCCTACAAGTCTCATGTTTACATTAAAATGAGATTGAACTTGTATCTTGAGGTAAATGGTCCTTGAAGTTAGGCACTAAAGAAGGGGATATTACACTGAAATCCTCTGAAACCCTAATTTAGTAACTCCTTAAACCCTTGATTCTCCTTGATTTGAACTTGATATGACATTCTATATGTCTCAACATGACTTACCATGACTCCAAAGACTTGGAACCAAGTCTCCAACTCCTTCAAGCCCACAGTTGACCTTGAACTAAGCAGATGAAACCCTAGGTGCACAACCCTTGACCGTGGTCTCTTGCAAGTGAAATGAATACATAGATAAGCTCCAAAATGACTTCAAAAGCACTCAATGAGCTTCTCAAAAAATTCTTATCCATAACCATGGCCTTGTGAACCCTTGATGATCCTCAATTGCCCTCCAAGATAGGAGGTAAGCAAAGCTTGTCAATCTTCTCTCTCTGAGAGCTTTAACCACTTCTTGATGATTGTAAGCATTAAATAACTTGAATAAGCACTCTTGGTTGAGCTTGATACCCTTGATTACCTTCTCTTGAATGACACACCTCCCTTGATCCCCTGAAAAGGACAATGCTATGCAGATGCAAATGCTAAAGAATGCAATGAACCATAAGCCAAGTAGAGAGAAAAGGTTGGGGCAAATTTTGGGGTACAACACATGTTTGTGTAACTTAGTGCCACTGAACACTTTAATCAGGATTTTGTGTATTAGTCTCAATGAACACTAACTTAGGCTTTGTTATATTGGTGGAAAAGAACAAATTCCCTTTTGTATCAGTGCCCTTTTATACCATTGTCAAGAACACATGCTATTATATTTCCTTTTTGTATCAGTGACAAAAACACATGCTTTTATAAAGTAACATATTTTGTTAAAGCAATAGTCATCAACTTGTTGTTTACATGATTCATCAACTTTTTCTTTATAAAGAAACATATTTTGTTAAATCAATCTTTTTTTCAAATATATGTTATCATAGAACCATAACAGACCAGTAATAAAACAATATTTTTGTTAAAGCAATATTTTGTTTCACTTAAGTCCGCGTTCTACAAGACCATAACAGACCATCAATATTTTTTTAAAGCAAGACCATTACAGACCAGTAATATCATACCATAACAAAAATGCTTAAACATTGGATAACATTTATAACATTCAACCCATTTCATTTAACAAAAATCAAACATTCATACATTCATAACATCAAATTACATGTTGTGTTACCCACAAATATATTTCAAATACATTGTTACAAGAACTACATTAAACCCTAAACTAATAATGCCAAACAAAATTGCATTTTTTGACATTCCTCTTGTGCTTAAAACCTCATTCTTCAACTTGAATATTTTCTTCCTTTGCCTTTCAATCTTAAAATCCCTTCCATCAACAACTTCACTCGTACACACTTAAAACAATTGCATCCCTTTTTCAGTTGATTTTTGTAAATTCTACAACCCCAAATTTTTTCCCCAATATTGACTTTATTCAAATCTGTAACAGTACGCATTACACACTCTTCTTCACACCAACACTCAATCTTTTTCTTTCTTATCAAACAAAATATTATGCAGGAAATTTCATACCAGGAACTCCCTTTACTGAACAGACATAGTCTGGATCCTGATATTCAAAACAGTTCTGCTTTAGGTTTATTTTCTCCTTCCATGAAGGCACCTCAAATGATGGCATTATACCCTGTTGGAACATTGACTCATCCGCTTCAAAACCAAACCTTCTAAGCTCATGATCACCATGATGAATGTTGCCGCATGGGCAAGAGTGGGAAGACAAAAAGAATGGATCCCTTCCTAGATTCAACTACTAGTAAGAAAGATTTAGTTTAGCAACTCCAAATCCATGTTGGACCAGCTCTGCCATAATATCATCCATTGAGGAATTATCATAATCACAATTATAGTAATCTTCATCGTAATCATCATCATCACCATCGAGTATAGATTCTATAAGACTCTTGATCAGTACAAAAGTTGAGTCTTGACTATCCAAATCATCTTCATTTAGATAGCTTTCAGGGGAAGACACAAAATTATCAACTTTAGGCGGAATTGTCACTTCAAGCTTCGAGAAATATCAGTCATATGTAATTAAACTGTCCTCATTAGGAAAAGTAAAACCATATCTAGAACTGGAACAGTCTTCTAAGCTGGTATTGGAAGACTTAAGTTCTGAATCCTGTTGAATTTGGACATCATGGATCAATGGTGGTTCAAGATACACAAAAGACTCCCTAAGCTCATCACTCTTTGCAATTTTTGTAGGAGAAACATCATGACGTTTTTCTAGTTCTGCTTGCACTTCCTGATTTGTACAGTCAGAAGATCTAGATACGTCACTCTTTAGTGGGCCATTATTGTCTCCACTTGAAGAAGATAGTGCCTGAAAAACAGAATAATATGGACCTCGATTCATTAACAAACAACAATATTTGAATGGCTAAATCAACCTTACTTGATCAAGAGACTAAACCATATTTGCAGATAGTATAATAATCTAAGTATTTGCAGATAGTATAATAACCTAAGCATTGTAAATAAAGATAATAAAAATCAAACCTTGTTGTGACATGGAGGCAAATATGGTTTATTACTCTTATAGACAATTGAACAAGGTGAGATATGGTCCTCCTTGGAGTGTGTATGGGGCAGGAACTGGAATAGTAAATGAGATGGCTACTCATAACAGGATTGGCTTTGTATTATTAGTACTAGAGCTTGGCACCAACTCCAACCATTTCTCAATGGAGAGCTTTGAAACTGGATCGAGATAGTCTTGCATAGAGAATGTAGTAGAACCCAGTGTCTTTGGTGATCTTCTGAATGATAACTTTGAAGAAGAACGGGACATGAGTTCAAAAAGAAGCTCTCCAGTAAGTTCACATTGGAAAGATGCAACATTTTTCACTCTAGATTCTGACAAAATACTAAGTCTCCTATTAAAAACACAGAAACATTTCATCAAACATTTAGAGTGCAATATTAAAGGAATTTCGTAAAAAAAATATTAAAAATAATTTTATCAAACATTTAGAGTGCGATAAAGGAATTCTAGAAAACATATTAAAAACACACTGAGACATTTCATTAAACATTTAGAGTGTATCAAAGTAAAAGGCTTCAATTCTATTTGTAAGAAATACAACAAATTCAGTAACATGTAACTATAATCAACTATGGTTTGTTTAAAGCATCTACAACAAATACAACTACAAATACAACAAATTGAGCCATAAGAATTACCAGTGTTAGTATCAGCATAGGAAGACGAAGACGACGAAGAAGTAGCAGATGAGGAAGAACTAGGTGAAGATACAAGAACTAAAAGTAAAACAGAGGACACAATCTTCCCAGCACTGAAGCAATAAAATGAGTAGGAGAAAATGATAAGAGTAAAAATTAGGACTTTGAGGGCGAGGTTGATGTTGATGTTAAGGCGGTGATAGAACGAGTCAGGTGTACGAGTGGTAAATTCCATTATGTGATACAGTGTGGTTCGATGCCACCACCTAAATTTTACTCTGTTTTTATTTTTCAAAATTTTTATTCCATTTATTAATTTTATTGGATTAAAAATATTTAAGATTATATTTTTTAATTTCACAAAAACAAAAAATAAATATATTAAGTAAAACTAATATTTTCTTTAATAAATTTAGATTAATTATTAAAATTTTATTTAAAATTAAAAAATTTCACAATTCACATTAAAAATAATTAATAAAATAAAACAAATAGAGATTAAAAATATCATTCTAATTTTATAAATATTTTTCAAAAAAATTTGTAACAACTATGAAATCTTAAAAAATGTCTTAAATAAGAATAATATGTACTAAAATTATCTTAAAAAAAGTAAATCTAAAAAATAAATAAAAAAATAATTTTTGAAAAAATTTAAACAAAACTATTATTATTCAATAAAGAAAAAAAATTGTTGTGAAAATTATTTTAAAATAGGTTTGTTTTTATATTATATATATAAATCTAAAAAATCAATATGTCAATTATATTTTACAATTTTATTTAATAATAGTAAAAATATGATTAAATAAATAAACTTATATTTTTACGATTATATTTTACAATTATATCATAAACTTATATTTTTTATTTTTCTTATTTTTACAATAATAAAAAATTATTAAATAAATAAACTTATATTTTACAATTATATCATAAACTTATATTTTTGATTTTTCTAATTTTTACAACAATAAAAAAGTATTAAATAAATAAATTTTCTTTAACAAATCACTAAAAAACTCAATTAATATTATAAAACTTTCTTAAGAAAAACTAAGATTTAATATAAAATTAAAAAATGTGTCAATAACATATTCTTGGAATCAGTATGTGTTTTATAATTTTGTTTGTTAATCGTAAAAATATAATAAAAATTAAAAATAAACTAAACAATTCGCAGTAAAAGTCGCATAAGTATTTACAGCAAATTCCGCAGCAAACTTCGCAGCAATTCCTGTGATATTTCCAAAGAATTTTGTGGTTTCAATGGATAACTAATTCTTGAGAAAATTATCGCAGTTAAATCCGTAAGAAGTTTATATTTTATTTTTAAATCTAAAATCGCAGCTACAGTCTCAGGATTTCCTGCAAAATTTGCTGCTACATTATTGTTCGTAGGAAATAATGTTTCATAATATAAAGGCGCAGGTGAAATCGCTGGGATAACTGCGAACTCTTTTCGCAGGTAATCTTTGTATTTCTAGTGGCTATTCTTTGATAATAAAAGAAGAGTAATACTTATAATTTTCCTTCATTTAACAATAAAAGGATTGATATCTTATTTACCCAATAAATTGTACATGTAATTGTAAGATTGAATGTTTATAGTTTTGAAATTTGTGAATAAATGAAATAAATTAGAATATATATATATATATATATATATATATATATATATATATATATATATATATATATATATATATATATATATATATATATATATATATATATATATATATATATATATATATATATATATATATATATATATATATATATATATATATATAACACCTCTTGCAAAAAAAAAGAGGTGGACTATTTGCACTATTTCAGATTTACTTAATTTTTCAATGTGACATTTATGTTAATGCTAGGTGGATTAAATCATAACAACGTGGCATATATGTTGTTATTTGCTTCAGCTAGGGTTTCCAAGCATTCCAATGTTTCATATTTATTCATCCATATCGTTTGCTTTAGGCACATTTTTCCTCTTTCTTCATCCCTCCGTGTTTGCCTTTCTTCATCTTACAAACAAGTTCCCAGCTTTTTTTATAATCATTCTCCATGGGTGGAAGCAAAACCTCATTTATTTGTAACTCAAGTGGAACTTCATTTACTAGATGTGGATGTAATAAATCAATAAAGTTATGGGTATCAAACACCAATGAAAGCCCTAATCAGAAATTATGAAAATATCAAAATTCAGGGGTAAGTCTATGTTCATGTTTCTCTTTGTTTTTCTGTTTTTCATGTGGGACCTAATTGCATTTGTTGCGAACCTATTTGCAGAGTGGGGTAAGTTGTGATTTTTTCATGTGGGATGATGAGGTTGTTCTTGTTCAGAGGACTCAAACTAATCCCAGAAAATGTTGTGAGTGTGAAAGGACAATGTTGTATTTGAGGGAATATGCGAAGGACATTGGCAAGGAAAATACTGTGACTAAAATTGACAAGGAGTTTGGTATATAATTCAATTCAAATAAGCTTGAAAAGATGAAGACATAGTTTGTAATGGAGAAGAACAAAAACCATTGGTTGATGATTGCATGTGTTATGTCATGGATTTTATTCTCAATCTTTGTTAAGTTAATGTAATATTGTGATGCATTAGTGTATGCATTCACATTTTATATAATGAAAAAGTTGGTATTGGTTAAAATTTTTGTTTGATATTGTAGTTTGTTTAAAACTCTAGTCTGATATTGTTGTTAGCTAAATTGAAAAATGATTATGGAACATCAGTACAAGTGTAACTTAATGGCACATAATGTGCATCAGTACAAGCATAACTTAATGGAACACAATGTGCATCAACACAATCATAACAAAGTACATAAGTCATAGACAAAATGGCACATGAAGTGCATCACTACAGAGATAACAAAATATCATAATCTAAACATAATTTAAACATACTAAAAGTAAATTAATACATACAGAGAGTTCATCAGATATTAATTCTTTTTCTTCCAAGACTTTAATGAGATGGTTAGCACCCTAAGCTTTGAGTCATGTCCATGAGCTCTTTTTCCCTGTGAACTTGTTCCTTCATCATGTTCTGTTACTGTGATTAGTTGATGACTAGATGAACCCAAACCTATGATTGGTTTTTAAAAGCATCTCAACTTAATTATTTCACTCTGCCTTTTTCTCATCTTCATTACAGGTTTTCTTCCCTTCTTTTGTTTTGCTTGTACTTGACTTAAACCAATCTGACTTGTGTCAACCACACATGAGCTTGCTTGACTTGCATCAACATTATTATCTGCATCAACATTGTTATCTGCTTGGCTTGCATTAGGCTGCACATCATCATTAACTTGACTTGCATCAGGTTGTACATCATCATTAACTTGACTTGCATCAGGTTGCACATCATCATTAACTTTACTTGCATCAGGCTACACATCATCAGGTTGCACATCATCATTAACTTAACTTGCATATGGCAGCACATCAGCATTTCTCTGCACATTTTTCTGCTTTGGCTCAGCTCTAGCCTGTTCAGATTTTAGTTTCCTTTGCATTCAAAATAATATAATTCATACTAATAAAGTTTTTGTTACATTCAAAACAGTATAATTCATACTAATAAAGTTTTGTTACATTCAAAACAATATAATTCGTACTAATAAATTTTTTGTTACATTCAAAACACCACAATGCATAAAAAGCATACTAATGATTTTTTTTTACCTTTCTTTCCAAAGCATTAGGGTCTTGTGTAAGACTCTTGCATGATAAAGCATTTTGGCCAAACTTGTCACAGTTGGTGCACCTATAGGCTACACCAGGTATCCTTGTCACATCACCATCCTTACCATATTCCCTTATCCTAACCTTCCTTGGTATTTCTTGTCCAATATATTCCACCAATAATCTTAGAAACCACCTCCAACTCTCCTTTGTTTCAATTTCAACAACACCAAGTACCAATGGGTAGTAATGATCATTAGGATCCCTACCCACATCAATTAGAAGTTGCCCACCATATATGGACTTCAGATGATAGCCATCAACTCCAAAAAATGGTCTACATCCGTTTATGAAAATCTTCTTACAACCATCAAAATAAAAGTTAAATGAGCAAAACCTTGGTTGTATCGATGGTAATGGTCGTCCAACATTGATTTTCACAGTATTCCCAAGACTAACCCTTCTCAACTCAGCAGCATACCTCCTTAGATTTGCATATTTCTTATCTGCGCCCTTTCAATAGTTTTTTATACTATCAACCTTTCCCTCCATGCTCTAGCAACTCTGATACCTGCAAATAAACTTTGTTTGATATCCTGCATAATGTCACGAATTCACAATGTTTCAGATGTTTGCATTCTCTTGACTACAGCCTTGGCCACCCACATTGAGCTTGCAGATCTTATATTTAAAACCCTATCAAAGGTGTGGGTATCTAACAATGTTTTTATAGAAAATGTGTTCGTGTGGCCCACTTTAGAGCACAAGACTAAAAAACCACATTTAGCCTTGCATTCTACCCTGACCCTATAACTCTCATTTTTTACAAATGTAACTTCCCTACCATTTAAAACCGACCACTCAAGAATTGCTTCCCTAAAGTCAACAAGAGAATTAAATTGCATACCCCACTTAAATTTGTAGTCCTTATTAAGATGCTTTTTCCTAAACCTTTCAAATTTTGGCCCTTCTTCATCACCGGATTCATCTGGATCTGAACTATCCAATTCATCACTATAATATTCATCACCTTTAGTTTTCTTTTTGGGCCTACCTATTAATCCTGCAACTACCTCCCCTTAAATTATAGGTATAGTTACATTAACTCCATCAAATACATCTACAAAAAAAACAGTTATATCATCCTCACTATCATCTAACCCTTCAACCACCTTGTCATCTATTCTTTCCACATCTGTCACCCTATTAACACACTTAGAAACTCTTACTCTAACTTATATGTCATCAACATCATGTTACACAAATATATATCCATCAAAATTAGTTGCAAAAGCATATGAATAAAATCATATGCATCATCATTGTCGCATTGCTGCGAAGAGGGGCCGACAAAGACAGAAGAGTCGCCACCGTTCGTTATTTATCCCAAAGAAAGGGAAATGAAACGATCAGAGAAAACCTACGGAAAAGGGAAAACACAGGTCATCGCAACCAAATATTGGGTTCAGGAGTCGGTTACGTAAGGGGAAGGTATGAGCATCCCTCACGTCCGTTGTACTCAATAGGATCCACGCTTGTTGTCTATCTAAAAGGTGTTAATTTATCTAATCTACAGGCCACAGGGACAAAAGAAAAGAAAAGAGACTCGATAGAGCATCACCGCTCTATGCCTACGTACTCCCTCGTGCAATGGGAAAGTCAGAGTTAACGTAGTTCGGAAAACTACGGGTGAAGACGGGGAAGGTTGCTCACCAAAACATCACCGTCTTGTGCCTACGTATCCTCGTCTGGTACGAGAAATCAGAGAAAATGTAGTTCGGGCTGACACGACCATAGATTGGTTCAAGTGTTTTAGTCGAGTAGGGTTAAACCTTAGTTCTAGCAGTTAGGTGTATTGTGCTCGACCATTGGAGACTTAGGCGTTACATGTTTGCGGTAGAACCAAGAGTTAACAACACTCTTTTTGAAAATTATTTTCCAAACAATCCCGAAGGATAAAAATGTTTGATGTTTTGTTTTGAGTCTTTTATGAAGAAGTGAATTGAATTGTGTTTGTAATTCATGTTGCACTAAAGACTATGACTTAGGAGCGAATGCATCACATATCGCCCAAAGGGAATACGCTAAACACTCCAGACAATTGAGAGGAGGCCCCCCAATCATCATTTCCCAAATGCTTAAGGCTCGTAGCGTACAACGCTCATTATCCTTTATTACATGTTTTGAAGAAGTTTTGAGATGAGAAGAGAAGACACAACTAAGGGGAAACTAACTCAACCTTAATGTTATCATGTAATGTGCTCCTATGATTGAGATTAAGAGGGGAAAATCTACCCTAATGTTAGCATGCTTGGATTGAACACCTAATTTATCTCGTACTCCCCAAAGGGACTAGGAATCCTAAGGGATCATGGCAAAGAAAACCAAGTAAATACAAGGTATACTAATCACAAATGAAAAGGAAGAAAGGGATCCAAACATGAAATGCAACACAAAGAAAAGAGGGAGGAAAAAAGTGTGGGGCAGCAACCACCACAAGCACATCTCAACCTCTTGAAACCAAGCAAGGGATGCAAAAAAAAGAAAAAGAAATGCAAGCAAAAAGATGCGAGGATGAAATGAAATGGGAGAAGCGAACTCCTATGACCATCGACCATCAATCATCGAAGAAAAGTAGGAGGAAAAAAATTGTGGGACAGCAGCCACCACAAGCACATCTCAACCACACCATTCTTCACTCTCAAGCAAATCAAAAGATGAACACTCATCACTTTGAACAACAACTACAAAAGTATGCATTCAAGTGGAAATCAAACACGCATGTCAAAGAAATCATGATTAAACAATCATGAATAGCAACACAATATCCAAAACATCTCACTCAAATGTATCATACTAATCCATGAGGATTCAAAGTGAAATGATATCCAAAACAAGCTCAAAAACAGCAAACATGACATTCTGGTTCAGTGTTAATCGGTTAACATGTATGGTTAACCAATTAACCAGTTAAAAATGTTTTTGAAAATTTGCACTGGTTAGTCGATTAACCAGTTTGCACTGCAACTGGTTAACCGATTAACATTGTACCAGAAGCAGAAAATCAGCAACTCAAAAGCACTTCCAGAAATTAATCGCTTATACAATAATCCAAATGATCATATAATCAATTATGCACGAAATTAAACCAGAACACAATGATTCAATCGACATGTACACACATTCAAACAGCAAGGTCACAAATCACATGAATCAAAATTCACCAAATCAATAAAAAATGAAGATCAACAATAACATGATGATTATGCAAATAAGCTCAAAAACAGAATCGGATCTAGAATTTCCAACCTACAAAGCGGAGATTTGCTTTGGTAAATGTTGATTCAACTTCAATTGAGTAGATCCAAGCAAGAAACCCAGAGATTATTCAAGATCCAAGTGATTTCTTGTTGTAAAAGTGAAGATCCACTAAAATTAAGCCAAAATAATTCAAATAAGCTCTTCTACATCCACTTCAAAATTCAGATCTACACTAGCACAAAAATTGAATGGAGAATTAGAGATAATATGGATGAAGGATGGAGGTTTGGCTCTAGAATTCAATGATTCCAATGAGGAATCAAGGAATTCAAGTGAAAAGAGCTTTAATGGAGGTTTTGGAGATGGAGAAATTGAGAGCAAAATTCAAAGAGTGAGTTTGAATTCTGAAAATGAAATGGAATTATGAGGATTCCTTTTTTTTGAGGTTTGGAGCAAATCAATTAATATGCTTTAGGTTAGGAGTGGAATGGTGGTTTGGAGTGTGGTTATGAAAATTGGAATGTGATTAGGAGTGGGAAATTAGAGGGAATTTGAATTAATTTAAAAACCAATCAAAATTCAAAGTGGTTCTAGATCCTTCCTCTGGTGTAAAATCAACTTCACAAGTGATCAAAATGGACCCCTAAAGTGGCACACTTGAAAAACTCACGTGCAGAGGAAAACTTTTCCTTGGTTAATCGGTTAACCATTTTGGTTAATCGATTAACACCCTTAAAAATCCAAATTTGTCCTGATTTTACTTTGGTTAATCGGTTAACACCTTAAAAATTTAAATTTTGGCGCCTTTTGGAGGGAAATGTGCACATATGCCCGTTTTCATCCGTTCTAAGCCATGTCCAGCCTTTGAAACTTTCTCTTGAATATTATTACTGTGGGAATGCTTGATATATCTTGAGTGTTGCCTCCTGAGCTACAAATTATCCTGCAAAATAAAAATAAAAAATCAACCGCTGGATCGCCGGGCAAAATAAATGTCGGAGCTCCTGATGCTTGCTGTTTAGTCTCTTGCACTAAAAAGACCCGAGTCACGAAAAAAACTTGATCCCATGCCTCGAGAACAAATGCTATGATATGCAGAAATGCGAAAATGCAAAGAAAACATAAGCCAAGTACAAGAAATGGTTGGTCAAATTTTAGGGTACAACAATCATCCTTTGACATCTGAAAGAAATCCTCATCTATTTCCAGAATTTTCGTCCACAACCTATAAGTTCCTTCCATATAACCCCACATATTCACAAACTTACAAATGCTCCCTATAGTCCATTTCTCTGTGTTTCTTAGAAAGGTGTGTATCAACACCCCCTCTATAAATGATGCCATTCAGATTGACCAATATAAATTCACCCCCATGATGAAAACTCACATTAAAATGTTACATATCCTGTGAAATAGATTTGAAACAACATTTAAAGTTCAATGTCGTTTTCGACCAACAGAATCTCAGACATTGGAAGCGATGAAGAAAATTCAAAAAACTTACCCCAAACAGGGTAAACTGCAATGTCGTCTTCAGTGGTCCATAAAAAAACTTCGTCATCGTATTCAACCGTCCAACTTCGTCTTTGTCTTTTTCTTCATCTAACCTTAGTCATCTTCGTGTTCGTCTTTAACCAATCCTAATCTTTGTCTTCAACGCAAATTGCCAAATTTGGTATTTGTTTGAAACCTTAACTTTTACAAGGGGGTTAAATAATGTAATTACAAAATGTGACAAAACAAAAACATATATGCCACGCAATTATGATTTAATCCACCTGGAATTAACATAAATGCCACGCTGGAAAATCAAGGGAATCTAGGTTGAAATAGTGTAAACAGGGGCTTTGCTGAGGGAATCTTTTGTATTACAAGGGGGGATAAAAAATTCTTTTACAGGAGCGAAAGCGAATCTTATTTACATTGCAAGGGGTTTTGTATATTTAGCTTTTATATATATATATATATATATATATATATATATATATATATATATATATATATATATATATATATATATATATATATATATATATATATATATATATATATATATATATATATATATATATATATATATATATATATATATATATATATATATATATATATATATATATATATATATATATATATATATATATATATATATATATATATATATATATATATGGGGAAAAATACACACACATATTTGTATGACATTTGAAAACTTTTGAACGAAGGAAATTTGAAACTTTGTGTGTGTTTAGAGAAGTTCTATCATAAACAAACTTTTATTTTTATGATGATTCTCTATAGTTCTTATCATTCCCTTATGAACTATGGTAGTTTATATCATTTCCTTCTTATTCAATTTTTTTTTGTATTTCTCATTTTGTTTGCAACATTTCACTTGGTTAGTCTCATATCTTATATTTTCCCCCCAAAGTTTATTTTCATTTACATGTAATTCATTGGTATCATGACCATTGCATTTGGTGATTATGTCTCGTTAGCATGCATCAATCAAGGTCAACAGAGAAAAGTCAACAATTTGGCATTTCATCTAGTCATGTACTTGGTTAGTTCACATATCCATTTTAAAACATATGTGACTTCATTTTTGTTTGTATTTCATTAGATGTTCATTGATTTAAAACTTATGGATTTGCATTTGAAGTATTGGATGAAATTTTGAATGATTGATGTCACACAAGTTACATAAGTTTGATCCATACATACATTGTATATGAGTTATTGATCATTCATTTTGTTCGTTTTGTTAAAGCATTGTCATCTTTAATTCATTCGTACATTCAAATAATGTTAAAAAATTTCAAACTATAAATTTTGGATTTCAAAAGAAATCATTCTCATTTTTTTATTTCAAATACATTTACAAGTAGATACACATTGCATCATAATAAAGTGCAAACTAGCTTTTTTACAATTCAAATTACATTTTTTTTTTATACATTTGATATTTTTCCTCTACATTTTGAACTAATCCCAATTGATCTAAAGATAAGTCTTCAATTTTTCACATGATCCATCTTTTCTCTGTTGAGCTATCACTAAAAAGAGCTTTTTTCTACTTCATTTTGCATGTCACATTAGAAACACTTTGCAAGCAATGCCATTGAGACCTAATGCACAAAAGAAGAAAATTCAGTCAAAAAAAACAAACCAATGTCATTCTTCATTTAAACTATACATATTGTTAAGTTCAAACCAAGGCAATGCAAAAAAAAAAGGTCTTATTGCATCATGTTCATCATGGAACAATGCAATGCAAATTTGAATCATTACAACATGTTTTCAATAAGACCAAGTAACATATTATGGCACGATACAAAGGAATAAGTTGCATCACGACAAACATATTTTGGAATAAAGTAAGAAAAAACTAGTAAATCACAAGTTATGTTTTCCAATAATCACAACAAATTAATGTAGTTAGAAGAAATAGAATGCAAAGCAATTGTTTGAAAATCACTAGTTACTGTATCAATAAATGCAAAAGATAAAACTTCATTCAAAAAATTTGCACATGCCTCACGATTTACATCACTCCACTCACCACTCAATCCCACTAATAAAGGATTATTGCAAACATTCCTAACAACTCACTCAAATTCATTCTTATTCAAACCAAATTCTCACACACTTGGGAAAGAAAGTATCTACATTTTCAACAATTTTTTCATTTGCATGATTCTTGTTCTAAAAATTTAACCTTCAGTTTTCACACAGAGAACAAACAACCCTAAGCTATAGCCACTTAGAGTATCAAATACCCAAAAATCCCTAACCCACAAAAATCACCTAGAGCTTATTTTATTTAAAGATGTTTAGAGTTTCATCATAGAAGATCTAGTAAAATTTGATTTAGACCTAGCCATAGAAATAACAATAATACCAACACAACACCACATAAGAAACACACAATAAAAAAGGAAGAAAGAGTAGAGAAAGTTTAAAGAACGAAAAAAGGAGGCAGAAAGAAGGAACTTAATTTGGAGGTCTTCACTTCAGGAACGTTCGTATTAGCAAGTCTTTTGCTCCATTGGAATTTTTCTTGCTTGATTGTTGGTGTTTGATGATTTTTCACATTAATTTCATGATATCATTGATGTTTGGGTTGTTTTTTTTTCTATTGGGAGGTTATGCTTTTTCACCCTAATTCACTCAATTTAGAGGTTTGGAGGTTTTTCTATTGGGAAGTTATGCTTTTTCTAGGGCCCTTGTTCGAGGAGGGGGGGGGGGGAGGGGGTGGTCCTGCCGCTACAGGATGAACACCGTTGTGGTGTTCTTCTACGCTGCTGTGGTGTTCATTAAAACCACCAACCTAGATCCTCGACCACCCTTTTTCTGGATTTTAATTTTTTTGGTTCATCAGAGAGAGAGAGAGAGAGAGAATGGAGGCGAGCAAAGAGAAAAAGAGGAGAGAAAAGTCCCTCTCTCTTTGACTCACGTATTTTAATGCCATATTTCTCACTGTCTGATTGATGACACATGGGTGAGCTTTGATCTCATGATCAGTTGACTCAGGCTAATCAACTATGATGACGCTTGGACTTTCCTTATATGCACCCACCTCCATAACCTTTGTACGAGCTTTGACTCCCTTATAGTAATAAGATCTAATGTGTGTGATCTTTCCATCATATCTTGTGGCCTCTGTTGAATCAAATGGTTGACTTTGGTTTAGGCCTTTCCCCATAGGTTTTTTGGGATTTTTAGCTTAGCCCATTTTGGCACCCTTCCTAATTGAGCTTCTTAGTCCATTGTCTTTGTTTTGTTTTTTTGTTTGTTTGTTGTTTTTGTTTTATTTATTATATTTATTTTATTTTCTTTTTCATTATATTTTACTTAAATAATTACTTGTAAAAATAATAATGACTGTTTTTTTTAATATGGTATTTAGCTTTTATTTATTTGTTTGATTATATTTATTTCTTTTTTGTGCATATGTAAATATTCATATTTATGTTTGTATATTAAAATGTAAATGTTTATTTATTCCTTTTTAGATTATTTATATATATTAATAAAAAACCAAAAACACTTTTAAAAAACTTAATTCATCTGACAACATAAATTTCTCACTATTATATACCCTATTGTTTTACCTTGTTTATTAATTAAAATTAGTAAAGTAAGTATTTTATTTTTCCAATTAATTTCACTTCACTTTTAAATCAAAAAAATAAAAAAATAAAAAATAAATCCTTACCACAATTTCAAAATCCTTTTCAAAACCAAAAAATAAATCATTTCATTATTCATTTTGCAATCTAAATCAAAACGCTTGATCCAACGTCAAGTTTTTATCTCAAATAAAATCTAAACCGGCTAAGTTAAATACCTTAAAAGTTTTCATAATAATGGATTAAAAATGACTAGTTGGGTGTAATGTTCAATCTTAGTCTTGAATACTTAAGCACAAGTTGAATAGTTTTTCCGCTCGAGTATTTGTCTTCCTCCAAAAATTCATCTAATGTGCCTCATATCTTTTTCATAATAAAATAAATTAAAAAGGATTAGTTGAATGTAACATTCAATCCTAGTCTCAAATACTTAGGCACAAGTTATAATAGCTGCCTGCTTGAGTATTTCTCTCCCACTCAAAAACATTCGTAAGTGGTTTAAATCTTTTCGCAATAAAATGGATTAAAAAGGATTAGTTGGATGTAATATTCAATTCTAGTCCCCGAGTATTTGAACCTAAGTTGTAATATCTTGTCAGTCCGAATAATTTTCTTCCACCTAAAAATATATCAAACACATTCAAACCTTTTTTACTTTTGAATTTAAACTCAAACCCTTTTTTACAGAAGAAAGATGTTTTGTCTTGTGACGATGCAAAACAACGCTTCTTCCTCAAATGTGTGAGTAAGCTAGCGACATTTTCCCATGAATACTGATATGTCTATCTACTCTGATTTGATGCAAATGTCCCCTTCTCCACAGTTTTAGGTAGTAAGCAATATTTTTTATTTGATTGTGACTAAATAGATTTTACTAAAATCGAACAAGAAACAAACATTTTCTATCCAGAACTACGTAGACTTGAGTTCTCCATCACACCTGGAGATAGTATGAGCGAGATTCAAAGTCTCATCAGGCATCCTAATAAAAAAAACCCTATTTTTATTCCTTCTCTATTTTTTTCAAACTTCTAATAACTTGAAGAAAGAAAAAAAGCAAAAGCTAACACTTAACGCAAAACTAACTAAATGCATGGTTCCCGTTGAGTATAATGGATGTGAGGTGTTCTAATACCTTCCCCTTGCATAATAGATTCTCGAACCCGATTTAGTTGTGACAATCATATCTTTGTAATATTTAGGGGTTTATCGATATTTTCCCTTTTCTTATGGACTAAATAAAATTTGGTGGAGACTCTGTTATCACCCCGAGCCTGCAAACTCACATGGTCATTTTTTGCACCGTAACAGCTAGCGATTCTATTGGGGAGTCAGGTTCCTTAAAGTGAGTTAAGCCTAGTTTAGTTGTTTTGTGCTATGTGATTTCTTTATTTGTTTGGATTTACTTTATCATATGCTTCTGTTTCTCTCATTTTCTATTATCTTATATCTACTATTGGTTTCCATTTGTTGTTGGTTGGATACTTTGATTGCTTAAAACACATTGTGAGAAAGGCTTTACACCCAAGCCTCGAGAGGAAACATAAGATAAGACAATAATTTTTTAGTGTTTCCCTGTGAGATGTATATATCTTGGGGTTAGAATGAAAATCTCACTTAGAGTAGATCCTCTTGAGGATATTGTTGTTCGGCAAGTAATTTGTTGTAGGTGACAATATTATCATGATGGGCCTGTGGCTCTAAGAACCTTTTTTGAACATTAAACCCATGGCCTACTAGAAATGATGGTTGTGTAGTCTTGGCCTGCGAGATGTATATCTCGTGTGATTAATACGATAACCTCACTGAGAATAGATTCCCTTGGAGGTATCGTGTTCTTGTAAGTAATTTAATGTAGGCGACAATATTTTCATGTTGAATCCATGAATATAAGAATCGTTTTTAGAATCTTGGAGTCAATGGTTGCATGGTGTTGGCTACGGGATGTATATCTTATGTGGTTGGCATGAAAGCCTCACCTAGAATAGATCTTCGTGAAGATAATGTTGTCTGGGTAATTTTCCGTATGCGGCAATATTTTTGTGTTGGATCCATAAATCTAGGGACCTTTGTTATAACCCTAGATCTGACCTTGTGAGAACCTTTATGAAAAGCAATCAAAATTTTCGTTCATCTGTACCTCGGACCTTTGAAGCCATATTGCCTAAAAAACCTAAAAAAAAAGGCGTGGCATCTCATGCATCCATTTACATTCCATTGCATTTACATAGAAAAGAAAACAACAAAGATCTTACTATCTGAAATTTATTTCAGAAGTTTGAGATATCTCCAAGCATTTGAAATGAATCTAGAAAGAAGGAACACTTTTCTATTCAAGTTCAAAGAACCTAAAAAAAAGAGCCTGAAGGTTTTGAGCTCCAAGCTGAATCCTATCAAGAGCAATAATTTCAGAGGTGCTTCACATTCCCTAATTTCCAGTTGGCTCTGACCTTGGAAGAATTTAAGAGAATCTTGGGTTGAATATTAAAATACCACAATCCATTTGCTAAGTTAGGTGAGGTGGCTACCCTAGAAAAGATAGCTTCAACTTTGGGTATCGATATCAAAGACATGATACCTAACTTGGAAACCAAAGGGTGTTTGAAGGGTTTCTCAAGGAAGTTTCTGGAAATTCAAGCGATGTAACTAGAGAAGGATGAAAATTGGAAGGTGTAAGTTTCGTTCTAGCTTTCTTAATCTATGGGATTATACTTTTCCCCAACATAGATAAATTTGTGGACAACTTAGCTATTGAAGTATTCCATTCTGGTAACCATGTTCCTTCTTTTCTATCTAACATATACTACTCTCTCCACACTCACCATGAGAAGAAAGGTGGAACTCTCTTGTGTTGTGCTCCAGTGCTCCATGTTTGGCTCTTGACTCACATGACTAAAGAGGGCCCTTTTGTCTCTAAGGATCTCAAATGGCCTCAAAGGTTGGCATCCCTTACCTCCAGCTCTATTCAGTGGTACAAGCGAGAGTGGGAGACAAAGGACGTCATCCTTAGCTGTGGAGACTTTCCCAATATATCGCTAATAGGAACTCGAGGGTGTATCAACTATAACCCTATGTTATCCATGAGGAAATTTGGATACCCAATGGAGGGTCCACTAGATGAAAAACTCCTAAAAGCATTCATCTCGCATGACATTGGGGTAGAAAACCTGATAATGAAGAAGAATAGAAGATCTTGGTGAAAGATCAATAGAAAAGGAAAAAAGTTGGGAAAAAGGAACTGCATTGCCAGAGAACCTTACACCTAGTGGGTAAATGAAAAAGTCCAAAAGATTAATCTTTCTTTCATCTTTGATTCCTCTGCTTTCCCATAAACCTTTGAGCCTGTTCTTATCTCAGTTGAAGAGGCCGAGGAGCTTAGAGTTAATATTCAAATAATTGAGTTAGAAAATTCAGAGTTACAACTCAAGCTTTACTAAACCACCTAATAAAATAAATATTTGAAGTGGGAAAGTCAAGGAAATAAGAAATCACTCGAGGAAAGTAACAAGTTAATAAATTTTTTGGAGGGCAAGAAAGAGTGGAATGGAAATTCTCTCCATGGAGCTGATTTTGATCTCAAAGCCAAAAACCAAGAGTTGGCCAAGGCTAAATGTTCCATCCATGAGCTATAAAGAATGGTAGATAGATCAACCCAAATGTAAAGAAAGTCGAGGTTAGACATTGAGGCCCAAATCTGCGATCTCAAAGAATCCCTCAAGGAGTACAAAGACATCATATCCTTTGAGCGTTTGTAAAAGAAAGAGACGGAGTGAGCTTTATACACCAGAAGTACCAGATAGAGCAAGCCCTTGAGAAGATAAATCTCAAAGAGTAAAGCGAGAACCAAGAGGTAGCGACCCTAGTCTTGAAGAATGAAAGTATGTATTGAGAGAACATGTACAAGGGAATGGAGGTTTAGATAGTTGAAAATTGAGCTATCGTCAATGATCTTTGCAATCTCTACCTTGAATGGAAGGGAAAGTTTGCAAACTTGTCCATGTTTGTGAGTGATGTCATTAGAGATCTGCCTGAAAAGCTTCAAAATACTCAAGAGATCATGTGTCTGGAGAATACCCCACCTGAGGTCTTTCACTTTGAAATTTTTTGTAAAATGATGCTAGAGAGTCTTACGATTGATCTTGCAACAATGCGTAGGGCGCAAATATAGTTTTAGAAACTCTTTTCAGGTGGAACCACCACTAGCTGAAAAAGAATTGGCTAATATATTTTTGACACGATGCAACATGCTTCCCATGACAAGATGGTAGGAATTGTATCCTCGGGTTTTGTTGACCTTGTCACTATATGTGGAAGAATTGAACAAGGATTAAAGAATGGTAAACTAACCAATGTTCTTGGATCTTCCATCAATGTGAAAAAAATTTATGGAGGATTTTATAAAAAGAAGGAGTGAGGAAAAAATATTTTGTCTGATGATAAAAGAAGACCCCATTAAGGGAGGAAACAACAACAATTTTTTTAATAGTAGCCTGCTTATCCAACATAATATGTTGAGCATCCTTACTTAGCAGCTGTTACACCATCTTTCAATCAGCAACAAGCACCAATTTATAAACATGCCCAGGATGCACTTTCTTACCAGCAAGCACTTATGGCACCAGTTAACACCAGACTCGGGTGCAAGCTCCTCGTCAATAGAATGCTCTTAATCAGAATAAGAATTAAAGGAATAGAGTTACATTTGATCTAATTCCCATGAACTATAGTTATCTATATCTATCATTGGTTCAGAAAGTTTTGGTGGTTCCTAGGCATCTTCCTCATCTACAAGAGCTTTTTCCTCCATGGTAAAATCCTAATGCCCTTGAATTTTCCATTGGGAGCCCCGGGAAGTGACTTGGAGAGTTGTTATGCATTGAAAACTAAGGTACAAGAGCTAATTGATCACACTAAAATTCACCGTATTTCTGACTCCGATTTCGCATGCATTCTTAGCTTTTATTGTTGTTTTGCTTTGTTATTGCTTTGTTTTCTTATGTTTTCAGGTTTTTATAATAATCGGAGCTGGAATCGGGAAAAGGAGCGAAAAAGGAGTGAAAACGGACGAAAACCTAGAAATTCAGCATTTTGCACTTACGGCACCCACTGTGGCGGGCGCCATGGGGTTAGCCATGACGTGGCCACGTCTCAAGACCACTCCTCAACCTCCAAGACCCACGATCCCCACTACATCATCCCCTGTAGGGACCGTGGCGGGCGCCATAGGCCTGTGGCGGGCGCCACAAGGCAAAAATCCTCAACCTCCACTTTTTAGTGGAGGGGCGTCCCGGTCATTTCGCGCTTCCAGTTTCTCCTATAAATAGGACCTTAGATTTTCGTTTTTCTTCATCCAGAATTAGAATTCTCTAGGCATATATCAGTTATAAAGCAGTTGCCATTCCACATCGGGGTGCCTCTGCAATCGAGTGATCGAGTCTGTAATCTGTCTGTGGTTCGAGTTTTGGAGCACTCTGGAGGAAGTTAATCCTGCCGCCATTTTAATTCCAGTTAGTATTTTATTTTTCCGCATTGCTTTACTTTTATTTATTTTCTCGCACTTTACTTTGTTTATTTCCCGCACTCGCACATTTACTTTGTTTATTTCCCGCACTCGCACATTTACTTTGTTTATTTCCCGCACTCGCACAATTACTTTGTTTACTTCCCGCACTCGCACATTTACTTTGTTTACTTCCCGCACTCGCTTTAAATTACTCATATGAAAAACTATAAAAAGAATATTTACTTTATCATGTCTAACTAATCCCATAAAGGTTAGAATGTAAGGATCGTAATTAAACCAGTAATCAGTATAATTGTTCGTGGAAACACCCAAGGGCTATTTTATCTTTCAATTCAAGTAATTGTTTTTAACTATTTCAAAAACAGCCAAAAGCGCTTTGTATAGTTCATTAGGAGTTTTTAGATTAAAAAGAAAAGAGATTTTAAAACGATTTTCGGACGCGTTATGAGATTTAGAGTCTGGTTCATAAGAACCTCTTTTTGCTAAGAAGTCCAGGTTAAAATACTTTTCAACTTTGCTAAGAAACTATATTTCTTAAAAATAGGTTTACTACTCTAACGCAGTACGCACCTTTCTATCCGTAACAATAGGAGGGGTTGATTAGAGAGTACAACTCGGTTCTGAATACGCGAAAGCGACAGTTCCTGTTAAATTAGTTCTTTTCAAAGGAGAAAACATTGCCCATAAGTAGTTCCATTAACAAGTACTGGATTATCATTGATTACGTGAATTACATTCGAGCCTGTCTTTTATTTATTGAAATTATAATTTTATTTACCATTGCACCCTTACTAAAACCCTTAAAAATAGTTGCCTTAGATAAACACCATAACAACAGGTACGATAGATTGACACTTGGTCTCTGTGGATTCGATAATCTTTTATATTACTTTGACGTGATTCGTACACTTGCGAAAAACAGCACATCAAGTTTTTGGCGCCGTTGCCGGGGACCAATATCGTCAAATTTCATTACCCTGTAGTTATACCGTTTAGACTAAGGTTGTTACCCACCGGTCAATGCGAAAGACTCGCAGTGCCGGAAGTTTAGTAGACCCTCTAGCTGAACCTGAACGTTACGCTCGCGCACGTTTATTTTTCCATAGGAATAGGAGAGCTATGGCCGAAGATCAAAATCGAAGACCTCTTAAGGACTTCGCCCAACCATCAAACGAGGAACCTAGTTCCAGTATAGTAAACCCCGCTATCCCAGCCAATAATTTTGAACTTAAGCCATCCCTGCTGCAATTAGTGCAACAGAGACAATTCGCAGGTCTCGCTACTGATAACCCGAACCAACATTTAAAAAACTTTCTTCAATTAGCAGACACCTTTAAAACCAATGGAGCTTCTCCTGAGGCAATACGCTTAAGATTATTTCCCTTTTCCCTCAGAGATAAAGCTCTATCATGGTTAGATTCCCTTCCACCCAATTCAATAACAACTTGGGATGACCTTAGAAAAGTTTTCCTTGCTAGATATTTTCCCCCAAGTAAGACCGCTCTTCTTCGAAACCTAATAACTAGATTTACCCAACACCAAGGAGAGTCGTTGTTCGAAGCCTGGGAGAGATATAAAGAACTATTAAGAGCATGCCCACACCATGGCTTAGAGAATTGGCTAATCATCCAAACCTTCTATAATGGACTTCTTTATAACACTAAAATGACCATCGACGCTGCCCCTGGTGGCGCACTGATGAACAAACCTTACCCTGAAGCTAGTGCCCTTATCGAGGATATGGCCCAAAACCATCAATCATGGGGAGTAGAACGAGCGACAGTGGAAAAGAAGGAAGCCCAAGGAGGAATACATGAGCTAAGCTCTATAGACATGATGCAGGCTAAAATGGACGCGTTGGCCCTTAGAGTCGAACATATGTGTACAACTCCGAATACTGTTGCCGCAGTTTCGCCGAATTGTGAGATATGTGGAACGCAAGGACACCAATCCGCCGAATGCAATCTGTTGAATGAAACCAACACTGAGCAAGTGAACTATACCCAAGGGAACCCATGTTCAAACACATTTAACCCTGGATGGAGGAATCACCCAAACTTCTCCTACAAAAATAATAACCCTATCCAAAATACCGCACCTCCGAGACAACAAGGTTACCAAGCCCCTAGAACAAATCAACCTATGCAACCTGTACCACCTAGCCCGAGCTTTGAGGAAGTTGTAAAAGATTTTATCGTTGCTCAAAAACAACAAAACAAAGAGTTCATGAACCATAACGTCCATGTTAACGAACTAATTACCAAGTTAGGAACCAAGGTTGATCAAATTATTACTCATAATAAGATGCTTGAAACCCAGATCTCTCAGGTAGCGTTAAACCAAGCCCCACAGACTACACCTGGAGGACAGTTCCCTGGACAACCTCAACAAAACCCGAAAGGGCAAGCTAATGCCATTACTCTACGAAGTGGAACCGCTTATAAGGAACCTTTAAACCCTAGATTAAGTGAGCCCGAAACTTCTGAGAGGAATGAGGAAAAGGAACCAGAGAAGCCTGAAACCCCGGAAAGTCAAGAAAAAGGAGAAGAACCTAAAAATAAAACCTATGTACCGCCACCGCCATACAAACCACCAATACCTTACCCTCAAAGATTAAAGAAAACCCAAATCGATAATCAATATCAAAAATTCGTTAAGGTTATAGAAAAACTTCACCTGGAAATCCCCTTTACAGAAGCCATCACCCAAATACCTTCTTATGCTAAGTTTCTCAAAGACATACTTACAAATAAACGTAGACTCGAAGATCCGAAACCCGTGGAATGTAATTCTATTTCCGAAAATAGGTTAGCAAAGAAAGATAAAGATCCCGGAAATTTTTCCATTCCTTGTGTTTTGGGGAATCATGTCATCGAAAAAGCTTTTCTAGACTTAGGAGCTAGTGTGAGCTTAATGCCTTTAGCAGTTTGTGAGAGATTAAACTTAGGAGAATTACAACCTACTAAGATGTCACTTCAATTAGCCGATAGATCCGTTAAATACCCTATAGGCATACTTGAAGACGTCCCTGTTAGGATAGGTCAGCTGTTTATACCTACTGATTTTGTTGTCATGGACATTAAAGAAGATGACGACATACCAATCCTCCTAGGTAGACCGTTCTTATCGACTGCTGGAGCCGTAATAGATGTTAAAAAGGGAAAACTAACTTTTGAGGTAGGTGGCCAGAAGATAGAATTTATATTGTCAAAATTTCTTATGGCACCTGTGATAGGAGATTCTTGTTATGCCTTAGATATCATCGAAGAATGTATTAGGGAATTAGAACAAGAAGAAGAAACTGAATCTATAAAATTGCCATCAACCCTTATTTTGGAAGATGACAATTATAAAACACCCTACATTGATGATAACCTTCACGAATGTTTATCTCTTACCCCAGATCCTATGCCTTGCCCTATAAAACCGACCGTAAAACTTAAGGAACTGCCTAAAAACCTGAGATATGAATTTCTTGATGAAGATATGAACCGTCCAGTTATAGTCAGTGCTACCTTAAACCAAGAAGAAACCGATCAATTATTAGAAGTTTTACGTAGGTACCCCTCAGCCTTAGGATATAAGATCTCTGATCTAAAAGGAATAAGCCCATCCGTATGCATGCATCGGATTTTGCTTGAAGAAGATTCAAAACCTTCTAGAGAACACCAACGTAGAATAAATCCTATAATGAGTACTGTAGTTAAGACTGAAGTTCTTAAGTTACTAGAGGCAGGTATAATATATCAGATCTCGGACAGTAAATGGGTGAGTCCTGTGCATGTAGTACCTAAAAAGGGAGGCATCACAGTCGTGCAAAACGAGAAGGGCGAACCTGTAGCAAAAAGAACTGATGGAGGTTGGCGTATGTGCATAGATTATAGAAAATTAAATAAAGCAACTAGGAAGGACCATTTCCCATTACCATTCATAGACCAAATGTTGGAGCGCCTAGCCAGACACTCTTACTTTTGTTATTTAGATGGATATTCAGGATTCTTCCAAATACCTATTCACCCCGAAGATCAAGAAAAAACTACCTTTACATGCCCAGTTGGAACCTTTGCCTATAGAAGAATGCCTTTTGGACTTTGTAATGCTCCTGCAACTTTCCAACGCTGCATGATGTCTATCTTTGCTGATTATTTGGATGGAATCATGGAAGTATTTATGGACGATTTCTCAGTTTGTGGGTCAGATTTCAAAAATTGTCTTGTCAACCTTGAGAAAATCCTAGAGAGATGTGTGGAGGTAAACCTTGTGCTAAATTGGGAAAAATGTCATTTCATGGTCACCGAAGGGATTGTTTTAGGACATATAGTTTCCGAAAAAGGTATAGAGGTAGATAAAGCAAAAATAGAAGTCATAGAGAATCTAAAACCGCCGAAGACTATCAGGGAGATAAGAAGTTTTCTTGGACATGCCGGATTTTACCGACGTTTTATCAAGGATTTCTCCAAAATAACAAAGCCCTTAACTGGTCTTTTAATGAAAGATGCTGAGTTCATCTTCGATGAAAAATGTACTGAAGCATTTAATCTTCTGAAGCAAGCTCTGATTTCAGCACCTATAATGAAACCCCCTGATTGGTCGGAACCGTTTGAGATAATGTGTGACGCCAGTGATTATGCTGTTGGAGCCGTTCTAGGTCAGAGAAAAGATAAGAAGTTACATGTGATTTATTATGCCAGTAGAACCCTAGACACTGCACAGCTCAACTACGCAACAACCGAAAAAGAGCTCCTAGCTGTAGTTTTTGTAATAGACAAATTTAGATCTTATCTAGTAGGAGCCAAGATTATAGTTTACACCGACCATGCTGCCATTCGTTACTTACTAAGCAAAAAGGATGCCAAGCCTAGGTTACTTCGATGGATTCTATTATTACAAGAGTTTGATTTAGATATCCGTGACAAGAAAGGCACTGATAATGTGGTAGCTGATCACCTATCTAGGCTAGAATACCTGAAACCTGATCCAGTACCCATAAATGACGATTTTGCCTACGATAGACTGATAGCCCAACTAGAAACCATTGAAGATGATAACCCAGACCCTCATGAGCAATTTCATAAATCCTTAGCTATAAGCAATGTACCTTGGTATGCAGATTTTGTTAATTACCTAGCCGCTGACATCATACCCCCTGATCTAAACTACCACCAGAAGAAGAAGTTCTATAGTGATGTGAGAAACCTCTATTGGGACGATCCATTTCTTTTCAAGAGAGGTAAAGATGGCATTTTCCGCCGTTGTGTTCCAGAAGAAGAGGTAAATAATATAATTGAGCATTGTCACTCTGCACCCTATGGTGGACATGCAAGCACATCTAAGACCTACACCAAGATTCTTCAAGCTGGCCTATTCTGGCCTACTATGTGGCGTGATGTCCATGCTTTCATTGTCAAGTGTGACAGATGCCAACGCACAGGAAATATTTCGAGACGTAATGAAATGCCGTTAAGAAATATCCAAGAAGTAGAACTCTTCGACGTATGGGGTATGGACTTTATGGGACCGTTCCCACCATCTTTTGGAAATCAGTACATATTAGTAGCTGTTGACTACGTGTCTAAATGGATTGAAGCTATCGCCGCACCCACAAACGACACCAGAGTAGTCATCAAATTATTCAAGAATTATATATTTCCCAGGTTTGGAACACCCCGTTTAGTCATAAGTGATGGAGGATCACACTTCATATCGAGAATATTTGATAAACTTTTAAGCAAGTATGGAGTTAAGCATAGAGTAGCAACACCATACCACCCACAGACCAATGGACAAGTGGAAGTATCTAATAGGGAGATAAAACAAATCCTCGAGAAGACTGTCTCTATATCTAGAAAAGATTGGTCGCAGAAACTTCAAGAAGCATTATGGGCCTATAGAACCGCTTTCAAAACTCCTATAGGAACAACCCCTTATCAACTGGTCTATGGAAAATCATGTCACTTACCATTTGAGTTGGAGCATAAGGCCTATTGGGCCATCAAAACTTTGAATTTGGATTACTTGACAGCTGGTGAGAAACGTATCCTTGATATCCACAAATTAGAAGAGCTCAGACAATCTGCCTACGAAAATGCCATCATATACAAAGAAAGAACAAAAGCTTGGCATGACAAAAGAATCATAAGAAGAGACTTCAAAATAGGCGATCCTGTTCTCCTGTTCGATTCTAGGTTACGACTATTTCCAGGTAAACTCCGTTCGAGATGGACTGGCCCTTTCGAAGTATCTAAGATCCTGAGATCCGGTGCTATTGAAATCAAGAACCAAACATGTAAACCGTTCATAGTCAATGGACAGAGGTTGAAGCCCTACGAAGGAGGTGACATTCCAACAACATACACCCGTCATACTCTGAGTGATCCACCATATCCTTCCAATGATGTTTAAATATCGGTCGTCGAGCTAATGACGTTAAACAAGCGCTGCATGGGAGGCAACCCATGGTTTTTCTTACTTTTGTACTTTTTATTTCTTTATTTTTACTTTATTTTGATTTATTTTATTATTATGTCAGGACTCACGATTGAATGTTTTATGTGCTTTCAGGACTTGTTTGCTAACCTTGTACAGAATGCAGAACCCTGATGACATGCACGTGGCCTTTAGAGATGATGCACAGAGAGAGCGTTACTATGTTCACATGAGACGCCCTATGGCTCCTACCAGGTACCCTGACCATGACTGCATGGATGCCTTGGGGATAGAGCCAAGCGTCAGATTTTTATGCCATCAACTCCAGTGGGACCAGTTTGACGACAGGAACAACACTTATAGGAACTTGACTCTTGAGTTCCTCAGCTCGTTTCATCATGACCCTTGGGCTGGACCCGATGGACTCGCTGTTTTCAGGTTGTTCGGGATTGACTACTCATTCTCTCACAAAGAGTTTGGTGATTTACTAGGTTTCCAGACTACTCCTGATGCTATTCCAGAGACTCCGATGGGGTATTTTATGAGCAGAGAAGTGGAAAAGTTTTGGACTAAAATATCAGGCGGAGGGAGCCAAGATCCTTCTACCCAGTTTTCTCAGGTAATCCACAACCCTGCATTGAGGTACTTCCAGATGATTCTAGCACATTCTTTCCTAGGTTTTCCAGATACAGAGACACTGCTAAGTGAAGAGGAGATTTTCCTACTGTTTTGTGCGACTCAGTCTCGCCCTGTTGCTTGTGGCAACTTTCTACTGAAGGGCCTTGCTAGTGTTGCCAGATCATCAGTAGGAATCATCCATGTCGGTGGGATTGTTACACAGATTGCTACTGCATTGGGTTTGTCTCGCAAGCTATTGCACCTCAGGACCTTCTGCCGCTACACCACCCTGGATATTGATTTTTGTCTTGATAGAGGACTGATGAGGAGGGCTTCTTTTGAGCCCAACATGTTTAGATTACTGATCGACGGTAAAGCGATACACTACTTTACACTACCAGATCCGCTGATGACCAGTGTCCATGATCCTGCCAATTGGAGTTATGCTCTAGAGGGTTATGGAGAGACTGTCGAAGAGCCGAAATCGCCTCCCGCCGCTGAGTACACTCCTACACCTCTTACTCCCCGAATCACTGTTATGTCTAACAATATGTCTCTGCAGCCACCCGACCTACAAACACAGATTTATGAGCTCCGCAAGGAGACTGCCCTGCTCAAGCAGGAAGTGGCAGACTTAGAGTTACAGATGCAGGTTTCTGATCTCACTCATGCCTCAGAGACCGATGCTCTACATCAGGCAATCGACGAGCTTCGGAGGGAGATAGCTGAGATTCGTGGATCAAGCCAGGATAAGAAACCTACCACATGACTCATTCCACCCTGACAGCACTACCCTAGTATTTAACTTCGTTTTATTTATCGCATTTCCACTTTTATATTTTCATGCACCTTGAATTCCTTATATATATACATATTATGCACTAATTTTTCTTTTTCTTTTTTGATTTTTAAGTATTTTATTTTTTGTCGTGCAAAAGAAAAAAATATAAGACAAAAATATTTTCATTTTTTTGTCTTTACAAAAAAAAATATGCAAGCCTCAAGCCTTGAAAAGAAGAAGAAAACGCTATTCAGACCCCCCGAAGACCAAGGTGCAAGGAAGGCCCAAAAGGAGGATCCAAAACCACAAGGCCCAGGAATTGGCCTTGTGGCGGGCGCCATAGGCCCTGTGGCGGGCGCCACACCGTTGTCATCATCAAATACGGGATTCAATCCCCATTTCCACCATTTTCATCCCTTTCTTCACCAAAAACCCATTTTTCCAACCTTCCAAATCCTCCTTGAACCCCATTAAAGCTCCCCCATTTCCAAAATACCCTCCATCCATAAAACATATCCAACATCCATTTCCATTTTCATCCATCAAAAACCAAAAAAATCAAAACTTTATCATTCCCCTCATAAACCACTTTTCTACCATTTTCACTACCTAAGGAGCTTTTCAACAATGGAGTTCAACGGATTTATTCTTCGTGATGGAAGACCGGGCGAAAGGCAACGGAAAATTATTCAGAGGCTTCAAAGTCGAGAAATCCTCTCGACTAGGTACGTCGACGATAACTGTCTGTATGCTTTGGGTATTTATCATAGTGTTTTTAATTTATTAGAATTTCTAGGCTTGCATAATATTTTCATTAATCAGGAACCTACCTACGAGAGGCTGACAACTGAGTTTTTGAGTTCTTTGATATACACTGTCAGTCCTAACACTGCTAGCACAGTCGGTACTGTTATTTTTAGACTGTTTGGAATTGAATATGAATTCAGTACCAATGAGCTAGCAGATTTGTTAGGAATCCCTCATAGGGAAGGTTCGATTTGTGAGGCACCTTTGGATGCTGAATGGTCGGCCGAGGTATTTACCTTCTGGCTAAGGCTTTCAAGTACTTCAATTAATTCTTTTGAAGGGATACTTGCGTCGACCATTCACAACCCGGCCATAAGAGTTTTTAGACTTCTTTTGGCATGTACTATTTTTGGCCGGGAAAGTCCAAACAAGGTTAATGCTCGTGAACTCCTATTTTTGCAAGGATGCCTCACTAGAACCCACATCAATCCGGTCCCGTTTATGCTTGCCCACATGACTTTATTTACTAATAAAACAGGACCGATTGTTTTTGGAGGGCTTGTTACGTCTATTGCTCGGGCTCTTGGCCTGAATGATGAGATAGCTACACTTGAACCACTACCTCCTCGCACAATTAATTTAAAATTTCTGAAAGACATGAAATTGTGCCGAACAAGGAGAGAAGGTGGTTATGAGTTGATGGTTCATGAGGTAGCTATCCCATCTGTTGCTTTACCATGCAGTAGACGTACTGATGTACGTGATGAAAGGAACTGGACCTATGATCTTAATGCTCCGCGTGTTTTGGGTCCACTTCCTCCTAATATTCCCGATGAGGAGGCACATGACACTGATGATGAGTATGATCGGAGAGAGCAGTCTCCCATCCCTCACATGTCCCCCCATCGTCCTTCACAGTCACACACTGCACCATCTTCCTCTAACCCTGTTGCAGGTACTGCTCCTGGATTCTTTGTCACCGAGGAGATGTGGCGTGATATGACAGCTAGAGAGGAAAGGCGTGATGGCCTTCTCTCTACTATTTCACAACAGCTGACGGACAATATGAGCTTCATGCAACAATCGCGATTGGTTTCGGATCGTGCTTATAGCAACGTTTGCCGTACCTTGAACGATATTTCATTAGAGCAGAACCGTCAGAGAGAGTTCAACAGCCGACACTACCAGCTTGTAGAGGCTACTCAGGGTTCCATCTTGGGTAACCTTCGAGAGGTCCGGAGTGCTCAGGCTGCTTTATCAGCACGACTCGACCGGAGGGACCAGCATCGTAGTAGATCCCGTCGTTCCAGACCATCACATCAGGACGGCGAAGGCACCAGTGCCCCTCCTCAGTAGTCTTTTTCCAGGTTACCCCCCTTATCTTATTTCGAAACATTGGGGACAATGTTCGATTTAAGTGTGGGAGGGGATTTTATTGCTTTCTGTTATTTCCCTTTTTAGTTAATTTCCTTTCAGTTATTTCCCTTTTCAGTAATTTATTTTCCTTAGATAATGCATGAGTCTGACGAGTCACCAGTATAGTGTCTTTTTAGTTCATTTTCATTTTTTCCCATTTCCTTAGCCTTACCAGAAAATTTTTAAAAAAGAAAACAATGTTGTTTCACATGTTTTTTGGGCTTTGAGACAGGTTTAGATTAGGATGTGGTGACTTAGGTCAACTTTTTGAAACATCAGAACCATTCTAGCACCATAGACCTCTTGAATATAGGAATCACTCCTAAACCCCACCACCATGGCCTTTACTATCATTCAAAAAAAATTGTCCTAAGTAGTTTATTTTAGCAGTCAGCTCCGGCCTAAGCATACTCTACGTAGGGGGCCGATGAATATAAGTGAATGATCCAGTGCTAATAAAAAAGAAAAAAAAAAGGCAAACTCTGGTATAGGTGACCCTCACAAAGTCATTTAAACCGAAAAAAAGAGAAGAAAAAAATTTTGCCACAAAAAGAAAAAAAATTGCAAGTCACCTATTGTTAGTTGGTTCAGAGGTATCTGGCACTGAACTTGGTAGGGCGGATTACGATCCGATCCCCCGCAGCTACATTTAGGCGAAATAAAAACAGGTTTACACATGCTTATGTGCCAGAAACCTTATGTTATGGATCAGAATCACTAACCGGTCACTCTACTATGAAGCATGTACGGATAACGGGCTTAATGTGATTGCGCCTGAATGAAAAGGACACAAAAAGATGAGAAGATAGGCCTAGGTATCGTGGGATGACATGGAGTGGTTAATATAGGATTGAAGTTTGTGTTTGTGTTACTATGGTACCCTTGGTTCACTTAGTTAGTATCTGTCACTGCATCCTGACTTGAACTTAGAATCCCTTTAGCCCAAAGACAAGTGTTGACACCATATTTTCTTAAGCTTTAATGTTTGCTTGAGGACAAGCAAAGGTTTAAGTGTGGGAGAATTTGATCACACTAAAATTCACCGTATTTCTGACTCCGATTTCGCATGCATTCTTAGCTTTTATTGTTGTTTTGCTTTGTTATTGCTTTGTTTTCTTATGTTTTCAGGTTTTTATAATAATCGGAGCTGGAATCGGGAAAAGGAGCGAAAAAGGAGTGAAAACGGACGAAAACCTAGAAATTCAGCATTTTGCACTTACGGCACCCACTGTGGCGGGCGCCATGGGGTTAGCCATGACGTGGCCACGTCTCAAGACCACTCCTCAACCTCCAAGACCCACGATCCCCACTACATCATCCCCTGTAGGGACCGTGGCGGGCGCCACAAGGCAAAAATCCTCAACCTCCACTTTTTAGTGGAGGGGCGTCCCAGTCATTTCGCGCTTCCAGTTTCTCCTATAAATAGGACCTTAGATTTTCGTTTTTCTTCATCCAGAATTAGAATTCTCTAGGCATATATCAGTTATAAAGCAGTTGCCATTCCACATCGGGGTGCCTCTGCAATCGAGTGATCGAGTCTGTAATCTGTCTGTGGTTCGAGTTTTGGAGCACTCTGGAGGAAGTTAATCCTGCCGCCATTTTAATTCCAGTTAGTATTTTATTTTTCCGCATTGCTTTACTTTTATTTATTTTCTCGCACTTTACTTTGTTTATTTCCCGCACTCGCACATTTACTTTGTTTATTTCCCGCACTCGCACATTTACTTTGTTTATTTCCCGCACTCGCACAATTACTTTGTTTACTTCCCGCACTCGCACATTTACTTTGTTTACTTCCCGCACTCGCTTTAAATTACTCATATGAAAAACTATAAAAAGAATATTTACTTTATCATGTCTAACTAATCCCATAAAGGTTAGAATGTAAGGATCGTAATTAAACCAGTAATCAGTATAATTGTTCGTGGAAACACCCAAGGGCTATTTTATCTTTCAATTCAAGTAATTGTTTTTAACTATTTCAAAAACAGCCAAAAGCGCTTTGTATAGTTCATTAGGAGTTTTTAGATTAAAAAGAAAAGAGATTTTAAAACGATTTTCGGACGCGTTATGAGATTTAGAGTCTGGTTCATAAGAACCTCTTTTTGCTAAGAAGTCCAGGTTAAAATACTTTTCAACTTTGCTAAGAAACTATATTTCTTAAAAATAGGTTTACTACTCTAACGCAGTACGCACCTTTCTATCCGTGACAATAGGAGGGGTTGATTAGAGAGTACAACTCGGTTCTGAATACGCGAAAGCGACAGTTCCTGTTAAATTAGTTCTTTTCAAAGGAGAAAACATTGCCCATAAGTAGTTCCATTAACAAGTACTGGATTATCATTGATTACGTGAATTACATTCGAGCCTGTCTTTTATTTATTGAAATTATAATTTTATTTACCATTGCACCCTTACTAAAACCCTTAAAAATAGTTGCCTTAGATAAACACCATAACAACAGGTACGATAGATTGACACTTGGTCTCTGTGGATTCGATAATCTTTTATATTACTTTGACGTGATTCGTACACTTGCGAAAAACAGCACATCACTAATCATAAGTAATATTTTGACCTTCTAAGATATGGGACCAAATTTAAAGAACAGTACTTTGCATGTGCATGGTACCCTTGATGTCAATGCCATAGAAGAAGTTTCTAATGGTCAGTTGATTTGAGATGTTAAGAATGTTAAAACTCTATTGGTAGCATTCCATACCCGACGGATGGAAGTTGTCCTACTCAATGACCAACATGATAATTGTGAAGAATGTGCAGTTCGCCAGGAAGGATTCCAAGTTGTAGAAAGAAACATACAAATTTTAATGGATCAAGGTTTCTTGCATATCAACTATGTTGAGAAGAACGAAGATGTTATAGTGATTAAACCTTGTTTCAATCTGCCAACACCTGTGGAAATAGCTTACCACAGAGTAAATGATGTTCAATCAACTAATTGTATCTTACTAGTTGTTATATGTATGCCAACTCCTTTCCCATTTGAAAGCACCAAAGTCGTGCCTTAGAGGTATGATATAAATAATGTGGAAAAGGAATTAGAAGAATGTGATGAAAAGGAATCAAAAGTTTTTAATGCTAATGTTACTACTATAGAAGGGATAAATAGAATGACCCAGAGTGGTCAAATATATGCCCCTAAAATAAGAGTGACTAATGAATATTGGAATAAATTTAATTTTTCCCATATCCCTTAGATTTTGATGATAACAAATTATTAAAGAACAATAAGGTATACTAATGTTTGGTCAAGTGTGCAGGACCATAAACTAAAGTTCATATAAAATCCAAGTATTGATTCTGACTCTAAACATCCAACAAGAAGCATGAAGATCATATTCTAATGTATCAGAAGCTAAAGAATTGACTCTGATAAAGTAATCATGCAAAGAGATATTGAAACATCAGAGTCTAAAAGTAACAACCACTAAAAAACAGACTTTGGAAAACTCTACTTCTGATGATCAGAACCTAAGCTAGTTAAAGCACGAGAACCAAAATTACACTGATAGCTCACTATTCATCTCTGAACATACTTTATCATATGATGAACTAAGCATTAGGTTCTTCTTAGATTCTGAAAGGATACAACTGCTAATTCCTTTTGTAGCAAAGGTTTTTTCAAAATAGGTTTCACCTAACTTGACAGTTTGGTGAAATATCCCAACATCTCCCAATGTCTCATTTGAAGCCTCTCAAATGACTCCACTGTTGTATCTTTAACGGCTATTTTCCTCATTATTTAAGACACTAAAAGATTTGAAGATCAATACACAAAAGTACAACAACACATACATGTTGAACATGATAAACAACGATTGACAACTAAAGAGAAGTTATTCTATCAAAGTTTTAACACAAGATAAACTTAGGATTTCTAATCATTTTATAGAAATCCCTATGTCTTAATTGAATCCTATTATGATGTATGTTATACACCTCTGATTTTATATCAAGTGTATTCTCCCAACAATCATTTATCCGCTAGGTACATTGTTAAAAGTCTCTTACTAAATGTTTAAGAAAGGAAGTCTTGAGCTTGTTTTCTTTAGAAAGGAAGTCTCATACTTGTGTGTGTTAGAAAGGAAGTCTTGAGCTTATGTTCTTGAGTAAGGAAGTCTCATAATTGTATGTGTGAGCAAGGAAGTCATGAGCTTGTGTGCTTTAGCAATGAATTCAAAGACTTATGTTCTTTCGAAAGAAAGTATCATGCTTGTGTGTGAGAGCAAGGAATTTTTCAGCTTGTGTGCTTGAGAAAGGAAGTCTTAAGCATGTGTAATTAAGCAAATAAATCTCATACTTGTGTGTGTGTGTGTGTGTGTGTGTGTGTGTGTGTGTGTGTGTGTGAGCAAGGAAATCTTGATCTTGTATGCTTGAGAAAGGAAGTATTGAGCTTGTATGCTTGAGCAAGGACATATAATACTTATGTGTGTGAGCATGGAAGTATTGAGCTTGTGTTCTTGAGCAAGGAAGTCTCAGACTTATGTGTTTGAGCAAAGAAGTCTTTAGCTTGTGTGGTAGAGCAACGAAGTTTCAAACTTTTTTTTTTGAGATAAGAAGTCTTATACTTGTGTGTGTGTGTGTCATAACCCAAATTTTGACCCCTATATTCCATTTTCATCCTAGGTGCATCAAGCCTTTTTTCCTAACCCTAACCTTGTTTCAAGCTTGTTGTTGTTGATAGGCTCATCTGAATTAGGGTTTTACACATGTGGAATCAAAAGGATTAGTGCTTGGTTAGTCAATGTTTTGGATTTGATCATCATCAAATAAAGTTCTCATACATTCAAGGAGCTTATATTCAACAAGAATCAAGGGTTAATTAATCTCACTATAAGTCAATTGAAGCCTAATTTCATCTGGCCCCAAATTAGGATTTTGTTAGGAAAAGTCAATTGTGCCTTTGACTTTTGATCTAAGCATGATCCCAATCCTTGGGAAATGATTCAGCATGTTCATATACATCATTGAAGCCTACTTATGATGTTTGAGAAGTCTCAAGATGCAATTTCATTGAAGATCACACAATTGAATTCATCTTATTCAAAATTCATGTAACAAAGTCAACTCTTTGACTTTTAGGGTTTTTGGTTCAAATTGGAGCATCCAAGCCAAATTTCATTAAAATATGTTCAATCAATGAGTTTTATCATGAGAAATTAAGGTTTGAGAGGTTTATTGCAAAAGAAGAAAACTTGGATAAACTTGAAATTTTTTAAATGGGGAAAAAACCCTAGTTTTGGTACCAACTTTGAAAGGCCATAACTTCTAACCCACACATCCATTTTGTGAGTTCCAAAGATCAATTTTAAGATCTCCTCATGTAATACAAAAGTCCCCTGGTGACCTATGAGCAAAATATGCTTGGATTTTGAGTTATGAAGCTTTAAAGTTTTGAAGAATTTCAAAACACTTAGAAAATTTTCAAGACAGCTTTGTTGCTCCAATTTTCAGTCAACTTCAAGGCTAGGTTTCACCATGATCCCTTGAGATTCAAGAAATTCTCAAAACATGAAAGCTGTAGGGCATGTTTAGGGCTTTCCAAAAAGTGCAATAAATTCTTCATAGCATTTGTGAGCTAGGATATTCGAAGAGAAGACGTTGGAGTTAAAAACTTGATTTCTAAGTCAAGACCTCATGAGTTCAATTTGCAAAACCATTCAAATCTCAAAGATCTCATGTGGCAAACCATGTTACTTGTTAAATTAGCTTAAATCAGATAAGTACACATTTCTTTGGTGCATTATCCAAAAGATTAAAGCTTGATTTCAAGGATTTTTCCATTTTTGGCATAAAGGCATGACTTCCATTTTGATAAAGGTAACTTTATGCACAAAACCAGCTTCTTGAGCCTCCAACTTATCCTCTCTACACTCAAGCACTTTCAAATTCAGAAGCAACATCTCAACCACTCAAGATCTCATGGTACTTTGCTTTAAAACCATGGAAAACCACAAAACTTCAAGTTGGAATTCAACCAAACCATGGAACTACCAAGTTACAAATTCTGCATAATTTGATCTCAATCCTTTCCCTATAAATAGAGGTGCAATACACTCTTTAAGGGAGGAGAGCAAGAGCTTGAGATAAGAGAAAAAATACCCTTAAACAATCATCTTGCAAATCAAACACCAATTGTGCAAAAAAACGCCACTTTGCACAAGACTTCTCAAAATAATTTCCAAACACTAAACCACCAAACCAATAATTCTAACACATCACAAAACATGTGTTAGAAGTGTTCAGGTCATCACAACCATCAAAATACCATCAAATCCAAAAGTTAACTTTCAAACCTCATTTTGTTGACTTTCTGCATTTTGATATCCAAAACCCAATCCAGTCCATTTCAAACCTTCAAACACTTCAAGCACACGCCATAAATCATCCTCAAATTGTTCCAAACCTAGTTTTCCAACTGTAACTTCATTCACCTAAAATTTCATTTTGGTCACTTTTCATATTTTGCAAGAAGGAAAGGATATTCTTTTCCAAGTGTTTCCATTTGGTTTCAAGCACTCAAAGAGGCCCTTGAAGAGAGTTTCTATTTGGATCATCCATTTTCATGGACTATTGAGAGAGTTACAAGTGCTCTTGAAAACTGGTTTTGTTAAAGTCAAGGTTCATCCCTGGCGAATTGGTCAAGCTTCAGGTCACTTCCAAGCTTATGATTTTATTTGGGGAGATGATACAATGGATGTATCACCACCCCAGTTGTTTACCATGCGCGCTTTAGAACCTTCTTTCCTTGCCTGACTTGGGTTCGATCCTGCTGATCAACCCTTTTGGCTATTTTTCACATTTTTAAAGTTGATTCCATATATTGACTTGCTTCCATTAGTGATTCACAATGCACGTGTGGCTCAGCTGGATAATGTTTTGAGCCAATAGCCTAGTGGCGTGGGTTCAAACTCCATTGAGTCCACTTCCTTATTTTTAATACCTAATTTTTATGTTTTTCTTCACAATTTGATTTTATCATAACTTCTTTGATTTTTATCATTTTGGTCCCACTCTTTTTACTAAATGTTCATGAGAATGTTTATTTTCTACCCATGTCAAGAAAATTACAAAAATAATCATTTTTCTTGCCCTTGTGCATATTCAAGTTTGTTAGTTTTTAGGGTTTTCTTAGGCTTTCCTTTTATCTTTGTGATTGTTTCCTTTGATTCTCTTTGCTTGTATATGTCGCGATGAGAATTGGATATCAAATTATTGGATTAACTTGAATCTTAATTCATGGTTCATCACTGGTCTTTAATATTTCCAGGGGAACAGAAAAAGATCGAATTACCCAAGATGCAATGCAAATGCAAAGCTAGAGAATCTAAGGTTCAAGGGTTGGTTAGACTTAGGGAAGGTATTAGCATCCTAAGAATTTGTAGTACTCTACAGGAACCTCTTATTTTATGTGTCATTGTTGTTTGCTAAGGGTAAAAGAGACCTAATGGTTTATTTCTAAGCATACTCGCCAAGAAATCGCATCTTGTGCCTACGTATCCTGATGGGAGTGGAATCAGAGTATTCGTAATTCCCCTAAAAGGGATTGAGGAACTTCTTGACTATGGCCAAGGTTCCAGGGGGAAGTAAACGTTCATATGAAAGCGCTTACGTGGAGTGCGACGACTCCTATTCTACATTGAAGTTGAGCTGAAAAGGGTAAGTAAGTATTCCACGGTGGGAACTTAAGTGGAATGCAGTGACTCCTGATCCTAAGGCTAGGATGAAGGTAAAGGATGTCCACGGCGAGACGCTAAGCACGAGTACGGCGACTCGGATCCTAAGGCTGGGATGATTTTTAAGGTGAAGGCATTGACACGGCGGTCAAACGGGAATACCTTTCCTTCGGAAATAAAGTAATAAGTTGACTTTCACGCACCTTTCTAGAACCTTCTCCAAACTAGCAAGGAATCCTTTAAAACTTAACATGCATATGGAAAAGTCATCCATAAATATTTCCATGTTATCATCTAGGAAGTCAGCGAATATAGCCATCATGTATCTTTGGAAGGTGGCGGGTGCATTAGATAGTTCGAATGGCATTTGAAGGTAAGCAAATGTGCCATAGGGGCATGTGAAGGTAGTCTTCTCTTGGTCGTCGGGATGGATTGGAATTTTGAAAAATTCTTAGTATCCGTCTAAGTAACAAAATTATGATTACCTAGCCAAATGTTTAAGCATCTGACCAACGAAAGGAAGATGGAAATTGTCTTTTCAAGTTGCGTTGTTTAACTTTCTGTAATCAATTCACATTTGCCATCCTGCCTCCATGCTTTTAGCTACAAATTCTCCTTTTTCATTTTGAACTACTGTTTCACCTCCTTTCTTTGGTACTATATGTAATGGACTGACCCATTGACTATCTAATATTAAATAAATTATTCCAACTTCATGCAGTTTCAACACTTCCTTCATAACTACCTCACTCATGATAGGATTAATCATCCTCTGATGTTCTATAAAGGCTTTAGAGTCCTCTTCTAGCATAATTTATGCATGCGCACAAAGGGGCTAATCCCTTTTAGATCAGATATATTGTAGCCTAAAGCAGTAGGATACTTTCTTAAGACAACCAAGAGTTTCTCTGTTTCGTCTCTATCAAGATCAACATTAACTATAATTGGATGATCAAGTTGTTCATCTAGAAACTCATACCTTAGATTTTTGGGAATTTCCTTAAGTTCTACTGAGGGTTGCTTAGGGTTCGACATAGAGTCAGGGGTAACTGCGAGATATTCCCTTAGGCTATCATCTACATATGGGCGATAATATTCAACCTCATCTTCTTCTAGCATTGCTTTGGCTGGAATTTTGACCAACTCCATAGTTGATGGTGTTTCAGATGCCATTTCTTTTATGATTCATCAATAATGTCTATGGAACAACAGGTATCATTAATAACTTGAGCTTTCAGAAATTGGGAAAGAATAAACTCAATTTTCTCCTCACCAACTTCAAATATAAGTTTCCCTCATTTCAAATATATGATCGCACCTACAATGGCTAAGAAGGGTTTTTCTAATATGATGGGAATGTTGGAGTCTTTCTTTATGTCCATCGCTATAAAGTTCGTAGGAATGTAAAATTGGCCAATGCGCACTGGAATGGTTTCCATCATACCTATAGGGTACTTAACGGAACGACCAACTAACTGGAAGGATATCCTTGTAGGTCTCAAGTCTCCTAATTTCAGTTTTTCATAGATAAAGAAAGGCATTAAGTTAACATTAGCTCCTAGATCTCAAAATGCCTTGTTGGTGGTAAGCTTGCCTATTACACATGAAATGGAAAAACTACTTGGGCCTTTCTACTTTGGTGGCATATTATTTTGAATAATGGCACTACACTTTGCAGTGTGTGCCATTATCTCGTCATCTTCAAGTTTTCTCTTGTTTGATAAGATTTATTTGAGGAACTTAGCATAGGAGGGCATTTGTGTAATAGACTCAGAGAAAGGAATAATAATATGAATTTTCTTTAGGAGCTCGATGAATTTCTTAAATTCACCCTCGTTCTTAGTTTTGGCAAGTCTTTTAGGGTATGATATATGTGGCTTATAAGGTGGTGGAGGTACATATGGCTTCTCTTTCTCGACAGCTTCTTTGGTGTGTTCATCTCCTCATGATCAACTATTGCTTCTTCTACTTGGCTCTTTTCAGTCACTATCTATGGTTCCTTAACTCTCCTATACATCGCTTGATATGTAACTATAGGATTAACACGTCCATCCAACTCTATCCCACTTTATAGTATGATAGCATTGGCATGGCCCTTCATATTGGGTTGGGGTTGGCAAGGAAATGTGCCAGCAAGCACAGCAGTAGCAGCCTGGCGTAGGGCTACTTGAGAGATTTGGGTCTCAAGCATATTCTTGTATTTAGACATGGCTTTAACCTTGTTCACCAATTGATTCACCAGATTATTAGTATGAACATCTTGATTCCTGATTTCTTTGTTTTGTTGGGTTTGAGCTGCGATCAAGTTTTCCATCATTAATTCAAAATTTGACTTTCTAGGAGTGAGAGGAGCAGCAGGGGCTCCTTTTTAGAAACCTGGAGGTGTTAATGTGTTGTTGCTCTTGTAGAAAAAGTTTGGATGGTTTCTCCATCCGGGGTTATAGGTGTTCGAGTAAGGATTTCCTTGTGCATATCCTTGGACTCCGCAGGTTTTGCATTTTGGAGTCACATCAACTAAGGTAGATTGAGGGGTAATAGTTAAGTTGTTGATCTTCTAGGTAAGTGCATCAACATTAGCATTTACATGATCAGTATCATTGAATTCAAACATGCCCCCCCTTCTGTTGTTCCTTCTCTACTTGAACTCGTTCGATCCCCAATTGATAATGGTTCTGAGCCATGTTTTTGATAGGTTGGTAAGCTTCATTGAAGGGTTCAATTAAGGCTCTTCCAATTGTAGCATCTATGATCATTCTTGTGTTGTAGAGCAAACCATTATAAAAGGTATGGATCATAAGCCCTCTAGCCTATGAACAGGAAATAGTCTCATCATGTCCTTATATCGTACACATGCTTCAAAGCGTGATTCTTCTTCGGACTGTCTAAAAGTAGTTATGTGATTTCTCAGCACGACCATATTGCTTTGTGGGAAATATCTGGCTAAGACTACCTTCTTGAGTTCTTTCCACGTAGTGATGGAGTTTTCAGGTAGAGAATGTAGCCATGCTTTAGGTGCATTTCTTAGGGAGAAAGGAAATAGATATAGTTGAATGGCCGCTGGATCATCACCATCACTCTTTAATGTATCTGCATACTATACAAACACTGATAGATGAAGATCAGGGGTCTTCGGTGGGATTTATAGAGAACTGGTTTTACTGAAGTAGAGAAGGTTTCAATTCAAAAGTGTTCTCCTGGATTGCAGGTGGAACAATGCTTGAGTGTGGCTCATCCTGGGATGAGACATCGTAGTCCTTAAGAGGACATTTTTTGTTTTCTGCCATTGGGGTGAATATGGCTCGAAGTTATTCAATTTGGTATCTTAGGTGTATAAAATGTTCTACTTCATTGATCGGTTGTTCTAACTCGCCACCGAGTGAGCGTTAGTTTATACAATGCTACAATGGAATCACAATATTGATTATTGGTCCCTGGCAACGACACCAAATATTTATTGCGTATCCGTAAGAGCACTAAAAAATAGTTACAGTATAAAAAACGTCAAACCCACATAGACCAATGTCAACCTACCATCATCTATTATCGCTTTGTAAATCTAAGACTATCAGTAAGAGATTTCCTTAAATACATATTTAAATAATTTGTTTTAGAATTAAATGAAATGGAGACCGGTATGTAATTTTTGGGTACCTTCCGGACTCGGATAAAGTTCAACACTTCACTTTGTTTTAAAAATCATTTTCGAAAGATTTATTAATTCAAAAGTACTATTCACTTTCGCATAGCCCGTATTGGATTTCAGAATCGTAGTTGCCTGCTTTCGCACGTATAAGTTATAATTTCTAAACACTTTTTGAAAACCAATAGTTCTTAGTTGATTAATAAAGCGTTTCCGCTATTTTTAGAATTTAAAAATCCAAATTTTAATGATCGCATATTGTTTATACACACACACACACACACACACACACACACACACGTTAGTTCTATAGAAAATAAAAATATATATCAGTAAGTGCATCAATTTCAACATATAAAATAGTAATAACAGTAAAGTAAAGTAAAAGGATAGAAATTATACGTACTAAAAGTAAAATATTGCAAAATCTGGTAATGTAAAATATCTGAAATAAATTCCAAGAAAAATATTCCGAGAAGATTACACTATGAACGATCCAAATCTCTCCAGGAAAACATCTGATTCTAAATCTAAAGTGCAACAATTCTTCAGTGTTAGAAACAACTGCTTTACGAAAGTGATTTTTCTACCTACAATTACTCTAGAAAAACTTGGATACTAAAAAACTAGAAACTAAGCTTATTTATAGAGCTAAACTGGTTGAGAACGTCTAGAAATCGGGTTGGAGGAGTTGGAGAAATATCTGCTGAAGTGGAGCAAACTGAGTCTTCGATCATTGGTGCTATTTTTTAGGCCTCAAAGTCCATGACAGATTCATGGTCTCATGGCTAACGCCATGAGTACAAATTATCGAGAACGTGGGTTTTAAGTCCATGGTGAATGCTATATTGCCTCATGGAGAACGCCATGACTGTAAAAATCATGCCCTTTGAGTTTTCATGTTTGCTAGGTGGCACCCATGGCTGCTACGTGACGGCAAGCACCATGGCAAACACCATGGTAACCTCCATGAGTGCATTTCTTGGTATTTTCTCTATTTTTTGTCCTTTAGTCCCGTTTTCTCGCAAGGATACTCCTACCAGGAAAATACCTGAAACAAACACAATATACAAGCATATAACACAATAAAAATGGGACAAAACAAGATAAAATGTAATGTGTATCGAGTTAGAAACATGACGTGTTTCGTTATTATCAACTATCTATGTGTCAACCTAAAAACCTTATGTGTTAACACATACTGAACATAAACTTTGATTTTTCAAAATCTTTAGCATGTGTGGACTTATACATCTATTTGTTGATCTGTACACTAGTTTTTCACATAAAAACTTAATTTTAACTTGTATATCTAAACTGCTTTTAAGTATCCTAAGGTTAAAATGCACATCTAGACACAAAGTATAAGGTCCAATGTACACAAATACTTAGTGTCCTAGTTTTGACATTATTCAAAATATTTCTAAAAGTAAAGTGCACTGATATACTTCCAATTATTATGATGGAAAAATGTGCGAAGCTTTTGATATATTGATAATAGCTCCCCCTGAATGTGTGCACCTTAGAGACTTCGTTCTTGTATGAACTTCTCCCCCTTTGACAACATTAAAAAGAGACAAAGCCACAAATGTGAGAAGCATCATGTAAAACTTAAAAAAAAAACATATATAACACATAATTAAAGGGGTTGCAAAGATAAGTTGTATAATAATAACATGCACTCACATTTCATTAGAATGATATTAAAGTTAAGATTACCTAAACATAAATAAACATGCGTGTAATTTATACAAGATTATAAGGATTTGATTACAAATACATCATAACTTTGTCAAAACAGAAAAGCATAAGGATGATAAATAACATGCTTAAACACCAAGTGCTTCAAAAATACTTCTAATTTGAAGATATAAGGGCATGAAACACATATGAGAATGGTATAATAACATGAAGCCACTATACTATAAACATATAGATTGAAAACACATGGTTTAACAATGAAATTTTTGGAAAGGAGCATACATGAAATGTATTATTCATCAATTATATCACACATTTCAGAACATAAACAGATAATCATATATGAGAGGCAGATAAGCAATAAAAAGTTTGCGAACAAAGAGATAAGTGAAACGATACTATCTCATAGGATGAGAGACTGAGGCTGCACACACATGATATATAACTGTCGAACAAAAGTTGAAACAAATGTAAAGAGTACAGACAACAAAATATTTAGGCAAGATTCAAGATATCGAGAATGCCCAATTCCCGTCGAATGTTAAAATATGGCTCCGTCACAAGGGGTTTCGTGAAAATGTTTCTAAGTTGATTTTTTCTATCAACATGTTCAAAAACAACATCACGCTCGCGTAGGAAATAGTGACGTATCTCAATATGTTTAGTACGAGAGTGTAACACTGGATTTTAGTTAGGTTAATCGAACTAGTGCTATCGCACATGATCGAAATACGTCGAACTTGCTTCTTGCTATGCCAAGTAACTAAGGAGTTTGAAAACAGGTGGCAAGTTCCACTAGTACATTTTCTATCCGATTTTGCAACCTGTAAAATCGAAGTCGAATCACTCCCTCTGGAAAGCCAAAGCCTATACTTAGATGTACCATGAAGGTATCTATGAATATGTTTTACAGCTTTTAAATGTGATTCCTTAGGAATGGATTGATACCAAGCACACACGCGCACACTAAACATGATGTTAGGTCTAGATGCAGTAAGATATAAGAGAGATTCGATCATACTTATATACCTTTTGGCTTCAACATCCTTACCACTTTCATCTCTATCTAAGTTCATACTTGTGGGCATTAGAGTGTCAATTTACTTTGCATATACCAATCTGCAGCATTTAAGCAACTCTTGGCAGTATTTTGTTAGACACACAAACGTCTCTTCTTAGAGCTGTTTGATTTGAAGTCCGAGAAAGTAAGTTAACTCTCCCATTATATTCATTTGAAAATTTCCCTTCATTAGTTTGAGAACTCTTGACCAATTGCAAGTTAGTAGAACCAAATATAATATCATGAAAATAAATTTGAACGAGCATAATATATTTTTATTGACGTTTGATGAAAAATGTTGTATCAACCTTCCCTCTAGAGTATCATTGATCAAGTAAGAACTAACTAAGCCGCTCATACCAAGTCATAAGGGTTTGTTTGAGACCGTGCAAAGCTCATTTTAGTTTAAAGACATGGTTAGGATACTCATGATTCTCAAAACTGAGAGGTTGTGAAACATACACTTCTTCACTTATATAACCATTAAGGAAAGCACTTTTCACGTTCATTTGAAATAATTTGAAATCTTTAGGTCATGCAATCGCTATTAAAAGGCGTATATCCTTGAGGCGGACAACCGGAGAATAAGTTTCCTGCCCTCCTCTTGGTTATATCCTTGAGCCATTAGACAAACCTTGTTCCTTTTTATCATTCTGATTTCGTCCAATTTAATTTAAATGCTAATATTAGTTTAAATATATATTTTGAGTTATTTTTAATCTATATAGTTTAATTTTTTATGATCAATTATATTTATTTACAACTTATATGTTATACTAATTTAATTTATATATTTATTTATTTAAATGCATTTCCATATATATATTTGTCTTGCTCCGCCACTAATCCTTCATTGTCCATTGTTCAAGATTATACTCCATAAGTTTAGTCCTAAGTGTTAATAGAATAGTGATATATAGTACAATAATTGATAATGAGATAACATGATCATGAGAAATACTTATTTGAGCACAACCCCGAAATAAATAAATATTGTATAGGCACACACATGATATAAATAAATTAAAATAAAAAAGATTAAAATAATGATGAATGATTTGACTAAATTACTTTTTTGTAAATTTTTTTATTTGTGTGCGAGTCCTCGAATCACATAAATTTGTGATTGTGAAAATCGCTTAAATTTTTTCACAGTGGTTATCAAAATATTATTTGTGTGTGAGTGCCAAAATCACTTAAATTTGTGATTGTGCAAATCACTTAAAATTTGTCATAGTGGTTATAAATGACCGGATGCCCACCATCACACCAAATTTTATTTTTAATTCTTTAAAATATTTTTTTTTTAAATAATTTTTTAAAAATTTTTCATCCACGTTTTTATCTCTAATATTAAAATTATCACTAAAATTATTACTACATTAAATAATAATTACTAACATCGTTGCTAATATTGTTGCTAAGTTGTAAAAACCGTTATAAAGTTATAAGAGAGACAAAAAGTATAGATAAAAATTTTTAAAATAATCTTTCAAAAAAATATTTTATGAAATTACACACAAAATGTAAAATATTTAAGAGTACCACAAATATTTAACCCTTAAATATATGGAGGAATATTTAGGGCAAAACGGCCTACATATTTTAAGTTATACATTTGTTATATATTAATTTTTATTAAATAATATGATCTTCCAATATATTAAATTTTATTTATTTATTTATTAAATTTTAATTATGTTAAGAAATATATTTTTAAAAAATATATGATTTATTATGAATTATAATTGAGATAAAGATGTCAATTAATCAAAAATAAAAATTACTTTTACTTGAAAGAAAAAATATATACTTGTCAGTTGAGAATGACATATAGAATTTTCAAAAATTAAATAACTTAAAAAATATTACTTGTGATTAGTTTATTTTTTAAATATTTAATTTTATGTTGTTAATGATTTGTATTTATTTTTGTCCAAATAAAATTTAAAATTTATTTGTAATTGCTATCAAATAAATTTTTTAAAAAGCTTTATAGATTTATGTCTATATTTTTAAACAATATTTATATGAGGGAAAAAAAGTTTCAAATGCTTGGTTCTTTATTAACTTAATTTAAAAAAAAATATATTTTACTTTTTATTATTGATACTGTAAAATATTTATGTGATTTTGTTGTTGATATTAGTTAAAATTGTAGAAAACAAAATTATATTAAACTGATAATTCATAAGTATAAATTAGAGCATATTATTATTTTAAAGAATAATTAAGAATAACATGTATCTTGTAAGATTGGAGAAACTTTTGTTGAGAAAAATGAATATGAGAGGATTACTAATTTCTTTGTCATCTAGTGTTTTTAGAATATGTTAATCGTCTAATGATATAACGCTTAAATAACTAAATGACTCAAGACAAAGACTTCTCAATGGTCTAACCCATCATGATCCATTCAGACACAAAATTCAAATAAATGATTCATTTAATTAGTGTTTGATAACATTCGACTATAACATAATTTATTAATAATTAAATATGTCAATTCATATTTGATTAATTAAATAATTAATTTAAAAATCTCTCACTTGAATGATAATAATTAATTATTAAAAATATTAGTTTTAGTTTAAAATATCAATAATTATTAAAAAAACTCCCAAGTCTTACAATGGTTAAAGATAGAACACACAAATGATTTAACTAGAGTGACATCCCTTACCTTACAAGCCGATTTTGAAGTGATAAGTTAGGTCAAACTCTAATTCTATCATGACATCACGAGCCTACTGATTCGGGTCACCTACCATTTTATATATGCGCACGATACGAAAAAAAAGTGTTGGACACAAGAGGGTGTATTGAAAAAATCAAGTCTTATATATGGATAATTCGAACAAATTTTAATAGTGCTACGTGTGACGAGGTGCATTTGGAAAAATCCAAGTGCCACATTAGTTAAAGCAAAAACCCAGGTTTATATAGAGTGTTACCTCTAACCTTACAAGCCGATTTTGTAGGAAAGAATTAGGTCAAACTCTAATTCTATCAATAATGGTTAGAACACTAACCCGTGAAAAGATATGTAAGGTTCAAGGTTGCAGAAATTATATTCGACATAAAAAGAAAATTATATATGTTTATTAGAGTAGAACTAGTATAAGCAGCTATTACAAACGGTTAGAAATTCAATTAGGTTGTTAGAGTTGTTAGCAAGTTAGTTACACAATGTGAGAGCATATGTGTATCCATAAAAAGTTTTTGATAATAATAATCACTTCTTTCAACTCATCTCTCATCTTCCTTCTTTTCGCTTTTCAACCAGAGCTATATTCATCAACAATGGCAATGATCAAAGATCATTTCTTAACAATGTTAGAGACTCACATTTTATATAAAAAATGATGAATTTAGATAAACATATAATTTAAGAGAAATTTGTTATAAAGAACGGCTAAGCATATGAACATGCTAATGATAAACTCTTACCAGCTCAAAATATCAAAGACTTACGCATGTGTATATGTGTATAAATATATGGTTATTGATTATATCCATGAGTTTTTAAAGTTAAAGAGTGTAGATTATTCACACAGGTCTAAGAATAATAATTACATATAGACATTCTCTATTAAGATAGTAATTACAAGTACTTTCATAACACAATATCATACTTGATAGAAGTATTGATATTATACTTGTACTCTCGTATATATGAATGCAAAAGTGTGAATTTTAAATATATAATAACATAATATTATTGCATGCTAATAAATTATAATATTTTTCCAAAAATATATAATAATAATAATAATAATAATAATAATAATAATAATAATAATAATAATAATAATAATAATAATAATAATAATAATAATAAATTTTAAGATTGTGTACACATTTACTTACACTGATCCAACATGTATAAAAATGTCAAAGTTCAATACTATTAAATACTATGACTTTACAATGGGATACTAATTTTATTTTTAATACAAAACTATACAGACATGAAAGTGCATCATGGGCATATAAAAGATTTACCATCATTTGAGTGAAACCAAATTAATATAATTTTAAATATTGAGTTAGATATTACATCTTAATAAATCACTCAAAACTCAAATGATACAAATATACACACATTTGAAAAACACAATAGGTGAATTACAATTGTTCTGGCCTGACCCCCGCTTGATCAAGAAGGCTCAACCCACTTACGCTGTGTGAAAGGCCCAAATAAATCCTCCTCATCTGTGTCGAGCACGAGGCTCCCGCCAGCCAAGTATTGCCCCGTCGGGCAGGAAAGACGTGCGCCTCACACGTTCTCCACATGCCCCCTCCGCGGAGAAACGTCACCAACCAACTGTCAACCTCTGAAAGAGCAGGGCAAACCCAACATTATGTGATATTTTCTTTTGAGAAGTGAAAATAAATTTTGGAAATCGCCACATATAAATATGGGTGATCTAGCACAAAATAAATTGAAGTGTTAATATATACGCGCTTCTGATTTAATATAGTATAAAGAGAGTGGAAAGTAAAGAAGAGAATTTTTCAGTGTAATATGCAAATACTGATGAATTTTTTCAATAACTACGATCTTTTTTTTTTTTTATAGTTCCCTCCAAATTAAGGTTGTTTGTTTGTATTATTTGTTATTCTTTGATATATTTTGTTTATCTTTATTTGCTGGTGACACTTCCGATGTTATGTGGATATTTTTATTTTGAGTTTATATTTGCTTTTAGAAAGAATGAAGAATAGAGAACAAAAAAATGATAGTGAAATAAAATATTACTTGCAAAGCAACAACACATATATTACAAACATAGATAAAATATTAGTTGCAAAGTAACAAGACATATATTACAAACATAGAGCATGCTCATGCACATACATCATTTATTTAATTTGATATGGATATCTAAGAAATCCAATTGATTATGCATGATCTTTTTTGTTGGACATTTAAGTAGAAATTTCCATAGCCATCTTTATAAAGTCTTTTGCTTTAGAGTTAGAGCTAATATTGAAGAGCTCATTTACAGCAAGCTTAAAGCCAATTGCTTCAGAGTTCGAGCTAATATTGAAGAGCTCATTTGCAGCAAGCTTAGAGCCAATGGTGAAAAAGTGTTTAGCTTTAGTTTTAGAGGAAAAACACCAGCCATATTGGATTTCAGAATTAGGATAACTACCGCAGAAGTTTCCATTGCCCTTCTTAACACAATCGCCATGAGATTGACATAAGTAAGGATGTTCTTCAACCATCTTTACGATTGACTTAGAATGAATTGGATCGATACACTGACCCGCAACAAGTATCCATGGAATACACCGACAATCATCTGGATAGCCGCATGGTGGAATCTGAAATGGCGAACATCCACCCCAACAATTCGTAGCTTCTATCTTTGCATACATACAAATTGTGGCAAGTATCAAGACAGCCAAAGGAGCAAGTTTAACATAAACCATTGTTGGATCGAAAGAAATAAGCTACAACAGTATTGTTTTTTAATTATGAGCTTAGCTTTGCATGTAACAATTTATAGAAACATGATAATGCTAAAGACAATAATGTCCCTATTTATGGTGGGTTGATGGTGATGTTTAGTATTTAACAAAGTATCTTCTTCTTTAGAAGAAAGATATGGCTGATGAATCCATCATACTTATTCTTACGTTGTTATACGATTCTATCTTTTATTGTCGGGTTGCAGTTAAAAAACAAAATCTTACTTTGTCCGTTTGATGATTATATATGGTTTAATGTATTTTTTGGTCTCTTAACTTGTCCGTTTGATGATTATATATAGTTTAATGTATTTTTTGGTCTCTTAACTTAATTTCTGTTTTTTTTAGTTTGGTCGTTAGTTTTAGATCCTTTAATTGTAATTTTGGTAGTCAATGTCATTCTTTTTGTTAAAATGTGTGTATTTTCATTAGTTTTTGCTAGGGTGACAGTCGAGCTAGGTTTCCTAAGGTGGCATGGATTTATAGTATGACATTTTGATTAAAATATAATTGTGAATATGCAAAGTTTCATTTTAACACATTTTATTTCATTTTGACTTCACTTGAGCTCTCTCTGCTGGAAACCCTAACAAAGCTAACATTATCATCCATCTTCATCTTCGGTCGTCAAGGTATGGTAATCATATACTACAACAAAAATGACTTTAGGCAACGGAGGAATAGACAACGACTGTAAAACCGTCCCTATAAGTAACATAGGCTACACATTTTTACGTGTTGCCGCTTTTTTTTCAAAACCGTCCCCTATTTATTATATGCTACGGTTTTGAAAATGTGGTTATAGTATAACCGTAGCTTATTCCTTTTTTGCAACGCTTTTGAAGTGTGGTATTTTTTATTTCTATTTTTTAAAATTTAATGTTAATTATTCACATATAATTAAATGTTCAGAGTGGGGATCGAACCCCTGTCCTTGAAGTGCTCTAACTCAAACTTGAAAATATGATTGAAAAATTAATTTTGAGAAAAATGACAAAATCAAAACTCGAACCCAAGTCCTTTGCTATGTTCTAAAACTTGAAATTGGGGTTGTTTAAACCCTAACTTTTCTCCATTCCCTCATTCACGCGAAATTTTCTCCCTATTTACTGACATTGTTTAATTGTTGCGGGAGTGGAAGTTTTACAGTGAAATTTTACAATTCTATGTTCTGAATTTTGTAATCGATTGATTGCTTCATAGATCATAGTTACCGAGGGTAGTGACTGATCTCTTCATCTCCGGACACACCCTTCTCCTTTTCAAAAACACAACTTTGTTCACGATTCTAATCTTTCTCTCACAAAACCATTAGGATTATCGTAAGCCCTAAAATTTCATCATTGTTCAAATTGCCATTCAATACTCATCTCCTATATTGATCTGATTCTTCAAATCTTCATTATAATCATGTTTTGATTTTCAGTTAAAGGAAAGAAAACAAGCAATTTTATAGTTTCGGGAGGGTCTGAAGGAAGCTAGGTGAGGTGCTCGTTTAATATTTGTTTTTCTTTAATTATTTTTGAATCTATATTTCTTATTTTGTTTTGAATCTAGGTTTTTGGTACTAAATCGGTGAGGTCGTTGTTCCGTGTTTCTAACTTTACCAAAGGAAGGATGTTGAATGTGTTCGGCAAAGCTTTTTTTGTTGAACTGCCGATTTTGACAGCTTTGAGGTTAGCTACTAAATTGTTTCTACATTAGCTTTTTGTGTTCTATGTTTGTCTTATTTTATTATCTATAAAGCAAGTGTATACAACTAAAAATTATCCCTCTAATTTGATAACGTCAGATGGGAAAATGGGTATTCTTCTGCATTGTTTTAATTATGCTAATTTGTTGGTGTATTGTTAGTGTCATTCAATTTTGCTAAGTTTTTGTTAAGTAGTTCTCACCAGATGATTCTAAATTTTTAATCTAAACTTTTACTCTGTAGAAGAAAAATTTTAACTACTAAGGTTCCTTCTTCTAATAGCAGCACGTCCTTAGGTACTTTCCAAGTTTTTTAGGTTTTGTCCATGGTTGTGCCTCAATATGGGTATAATGAGCCTTATGGGAACACTTCCCAGTTACGAGTAAAATCTAGGAAGAAAAGGTCTTTAAGGCATGGAGTTTCAATCAATAATTCTAGCATACATCAAAGCCAATTAAGATTGTCAATTTTCGCTAACTGGTATTAGTTTCTGCAGGGACTATAAGACTTGTAGTCATCTAGTAGTACAAACGAAAATATCTCAAAAAACAATCTATTAGCATCAACTTCATTGAGGAAGAAGTGTGAGATATACTAAGGGAGTATGTAGTTAATTATTGTGGCAATCATATTCGAACTATTGTTGCAAAGGATCCAAGCACAAAAACAATTTGTGTGTGACGTGTTATCACCTTTTCCTTTAGTTAAAAATGGTTGGTGAAAGCATAAAACGAAATAGGAATGGATCATTTTACCTAAAATGAATCCATTTAAATCTTCACCATCATGTTATAAAATATCAAGAAGATTCCCAATCTCTCATGAGGATAGCTTAAAACTGATCTTGCTCTTAGGAAAAACTCATGCTTGTCGACAATATTTCAATATAATTAGATTATAACATTGTCTATATTATAAGCAACCCATCAAACCTTTAGCATCATACCAACACAGTAAATGTTTGCTCACAGAAAATACTTGAAATTCATGATCCATTATTAGGAGCAAATTGAATGCCAACATGTATGAACAATGCCAGAACATCACAAAATTAAATTCAATAAACATGAAAATATCACAAACAACTAGTTATAACAAAATTGTTACTCATCTTTTAATGGCGGCAGAGGATGGTCGTGCATCGACATGTGTTGCTTCCGCGGTGGTTTTCCAATGTGGTGGTGATAGTTGCGCGCAATGCAATTTCAGCTGCGTGGTCGTGGCGCAATGGTTTGTAATTCTGGTAAGGTCCAATTTCGACTTCACTTTCGTTTTGATTTCCGAGTCACTTGATTTCAGTTCAATTTGGATTGGATTCTCGACTTAGTTATAGTTTTAGTTTAGGTTTGGTTCTGACTCGGTTTAGGTTTCAATCTCATCTCTTTATTCAATCTGGTTCTTAGTTTTGCAGACTTAGCATGATTTCGGTTTCAGATTCAATTTGACTTCTGTTTCAATTTGGCGGAACTGAAGACGGCTGGTGCTACATGGATTCAATTTGATGAACCTACCCTTATAAAGGATCTGGATGCTCACCAGTTACAAGCATTTGATTATGCTTATGCAGAGCTAGAATCTACTTTATCTGAAGAGGTATTTACAATGCTTTAGTTTAGTGTGTTGCTCATGTTGTGTTTTTCCTTTAGCCTCTACCTGTTGATGGTTGTGTGTTTTACCTTGCTAAGGTCTTGAAAGTTCATCAGTACTGGTCTATTTTCTCAATTCATTTTCATGGCCTTTTTTGCTAGTTGTGTTAACAATATAGCTGTTTGATTGCTAGTTATGGGCTGTATGTAGTGAACAAATGAGGATGTAACTATTTTTATGTATTGCTTTCCAAAGTGATATTTTTCATTGATGTTGCAATTGACTATTATATAGGTACCCTCATATTGAAAAGGATCACTTGGTAAAGCTTTTGAAGCAATTGTTATTAAATACAGCCTCCCTGTCACCAGACTTGAGTACTGGAAAAGCTCCAAATGCAGCTGATGTACCCACTCTTCTAGGAAGCGGATCATTTACACTTCTGAGTCGTACGTGTAATTTACTTATGCTTTAATTATTATGACTTTGAACACTTTGGGCTGCCCTTAGTACTGTGTTTTTAATTGTAACATGCCTTTCGCAACTTTGAGACCAGGAAAATGATGGCAGCCGCTGTTCATATTCAACATAGATTTCGTACGTGGAAGTTGCGTAAAGAATTTCTCCACATGCGACGTCAGGCTATAAAAATTCAAGTAAGAGCAACTCTTTCCATATCTTTTATTGTTGATTCTCTATGTGATCTCTAAAGTTCTAAATATAAACAATAGAAACTAAAGCAGGTAAAATTCTTTCCCAGATCTTGAGAGATATTCAACCAACAAATTTTGTTCACTAAGAGTTGCATCTTTTTGAGTTGTTGCTACAATTTACAGAATTTTTTCTTTTCTACTAAATAATAAACATAGTCTTGAAAAGCTTGATTGCTTTTATGTTCAATGTAGGCTGCATTCAGGGGCTTTCAAGTGCATAGGCAATATCGGAAGATTTTATGGTCTGTTGAAATTCTTGAGAAAGCAATTATGCGTTGGCGTTTAAAGAGAAAAGGTTTCCGCGGGCTTGAGGTGAATCCTGTCGAAGACATGATAAATGAGAAGCATGAAAGTGATGTAGAAGAAGACTTCTTTAAGACTGGTAGGAAACAAACCGAAGAACGTGTTGAGAGGTCCGTGGTACGTGTACATGCAATGTTCCGATCGAGAAAAGCGCAAGGGTTTATAGAGAAAGCGCAAGGGTTTATAGAGAATTAGGTGAGATTAGAATAGGAAGTTTGGAGTTTGTAAATGTTAGTTAAAATCTGTTATGGTTGTTATATCTTGGCTGGCACTGAGTTGTTTGTTCTGAAAGTTTGTTACGTTGTTGACTGTTAGATGTCTGTCAACATGAACTTTGCTAGAACTGTTATGGAATTTATGGTAGGATTACCTTTAAATGTTATGAGTTTGGAATATGAAGTTAAATTGGGATTTTGTAATCTTATTGGAATTGGCTTATGTCTTATAGGTTGCAGCTTCATTTATTTTGCATTGCAATTTGTTCTGCTACTAATTCAATGTACTAAAAAAAGTGTTATTAGAACAAAATGAAGGTTTATGGCTGAAATGTATCCCCATATAAATGAATAGGAATTTTTTTAATAATTATATCTTTAAGTTTAAAGTTAATATTTACCTAATATTTTTCAATTTATAGGCAACGCTTTTTAAGGGTTGCTTATTAAAACTTTTTCTAAGTTTTAGGCGCGGTTCTTTAAATGAAATTATAAACTAGCTACGGTTTTCATTTGTTGCTTGTTTATAAGCGTTGTATATTCATGTTTTGGGGACGGTTATTTTGTGTTGTTACTAGAAAACCGCGGCCTAAAACTACTACTAAAACTGTGGAATTTGATGATTTAGGCGACGGTGTTTTGAATCTGTAGTTAAAAATAAAAAAACCGCGCTCTAATGGAATAGGCTACGGCCGTTTATTCCACGTCTGATAAACCGCCCCCTAAAGCTTTAGGCTACGGTTATTGCACTTTAGGTTGCGGTTTTGAGTTGTTGCCAAAAGTCATTTTTGTTGTAGTTTTAGGCTACGGCCGTATATACTTTTTCGTTCGTCCTCGTTCATCTTCAGTTTCGTTACATACATTTCTATTCTTCTTCATTTTAGGGTTTGTCTAATCTTTGTTATTGAGTGAAAGAGGAACAACGTCCATCATCTGTTTTGAGGTACGAATGATGCAAACTGTATATTCTTCCCCTTCGTTTATTTTATTTCTCATTTAGGGTTTTCCATCTTCGTTAGATGTATTTCTCATGTAGTTGATGTATCTAGGTCATGGATAGTCTTTTTAAATGTGTTGTTCATCATGGGGGTGAGTTTGTTGAGTTAATGAAACTAGGTTATAATGGCTTAGAAGAAACGTGGGATGTTAAGCCTGATTTTTGGAATTACTTCGAAGTATTAGGTGGGTTTAAAGATTTAGGTCATCCAACTATAGAGGGTCTTTGGTATTATCATCAAATGGAGTGTAATAGCATAGTGGAGTTGAAATATGACAGTGGAACTAGGAGGATGCATACAATTGTTGTGTTGACTGGGGAAGTGCATTTATATGTTATACATCTTATCCTAAAACATGATGTAATTGAGGAACCAATACTATCACTTGAGTATAATGTTGAAGTAGGTGCCACTGAAACTGAGTTAGGTGAGAACATTAATGAGGGGACCACTTGTGTTGAGAATGTAGAAGACAATACTGGAAAGTTTCCAATTGAGTTTGAGAGTGTTATGGATGAAGGAGGCAATGAGGTTAAGACTGATATGGAAGGAGGAGAAATAAATGACAAGGGGATCACATATGTTATACATGATGTGGAAGCTAGAGACAAGGGGACCACTGAGGTTGGACATGATGAGGGGACCACTGAAGTTGAACATGGTGAGGGGACCACTGAATTGCTTATATCTGATCTTGGAGGTACAAGGTTGTGAAAAACATACACATTCATAAGTGACCAACAAAAGATACTTATTTAATTGATTTCTTTAATATGTTGTTCATTTTTAGAATTGATTAGATCCATTTGATGACTGATGCATACTTATATATAGGGACTGTTACCAGCTCTAGAAGAATTGTTGCCACAAGTGGACTAAAGATTTGGTGTCAGGTATATACCTTATTAAATGAATGTTTTTGGATTTCCAATTTTTGTTTATTGAAACTTAATAATTGGTATGTAAATGAAGGCATCTATACAAAAACTTTAAAAAGAAATTCCCAGGAATTAAACTGAAGGAGTTAATGTGGAAAGCTACCACGACCAGTTATACAAATGCTTTTGAAAAAGCAATGTTGGAAATGAAGGCTGTTAATGTAGATGCATTCAAGAATTTAATCAAGTTACCAGCTAGGTTTTGGACCAAGGCTTTCTTCAAAACCAATCCTTTGTGTGATACCCTGGTGAGCAACATGTCAGAGGCTTTAAACTCTGTGTTTGTGACATCTAGGGCCAAGCCAATCATAACAACGATTGAAGAAATCAGAGTATATCTCATGGAAAGATGGGAGTCAAACAGACAGAAAATTACCAAGTTTGAAGGTGATATTCTACCCAATATAAAGAAAAAGATTGCAAAAGAATCTGAAAAAAAATAAACAGTTGGATTGTGAGGAATTCACTACTACGAAAAACTCATTTAACAACGGTTGGAAAATACATATAATCACGCAGATCAAGGCATTTTTATATAGAGTGTTTTCGTAAATGCGCTACTTATAATCACAGTCCAGGGACCGTTGTTGTATTCTGGAAAGCGTGCGGTATATCACAATGGTTATGCTTAAGAATCATGGTGATATATACGGTACTGGGTTTGAAACCCAGCAGCGGCAAATAAATTACATTAGATCAAGGTTAATCTAGAAAACCGTTGTGGAACATACTCATAGTTTATTATATACCGATTATATTGCTTGTTTTACCATACACCTCATTAAAGAAGTACAACCATTAAAATTGGCAAATAACTATATAGTTTGAAAATTAAACTATTTTTGAAAACTAACTTAAACACACCACTGTATTCTGAATTGCATGCGTCTCATCGTACACATTTTATGTTTTTTTAACACATATGGTTCAATGGTTAGATTCCTTCAATGCATCGATATCTTTTATTATAGTTTACCTCATCATCATCGCTTATCATCGCGATTGTTATGATGACTTATCATCATAACAATCACGATCTTAACAATCACGGTGATAACCGATAACGACAAGGTAAAGTAGAATTGTAGATATCGATGTATTGAAGCAAACAGACCATTGAACCATATATTATGTGTTAAAGAATATAAAATGTGCTGAATGAGATGCATGCAATTCAGAAAACATTGATTGATATAGTTTGGTTTTCAAATACATCTTAATTTTTAGATTATAAGTTTCTATGCCAATTTAAATGATTGCAATTTCATTAAAAGGTTAGTGAAACAAACAATATAAATAGTATATAATAAACTAAAATTTATCTACTGTCAACATGTATAAGAATTTAAAGAACAAAATATTGCTAAGTCACAAGAAGCGTCTTTCTTGTGATTTAGCAATGTTTTATTCTTATTTTGAGAATATTTGTCAACAACAACAACATACAACAACACAACAAATCCATGCAACACAATAAAAAAAACATACATTATTTTAGCAACAAAACACTAACAGCATACAATATCACAATGGCTTCACACTTCTTGTATTTTTTTTCATTGCTACACAAACCATATGTACCTTATCAACTCATACTATACGCTTGCTACCACCATCATCATCACCATGTATCATCTTTATTATACAACCTCAACTATTTCAAATAAAATAAAATAGTTAGTATTCAAAACAAATTCAGCTATAGTTGAAACAAAACCTTAAGTGGGACTGTAACAAATCAAGATACATTGAGTCAATAACACACCTCTTATTGAAAATAATCGTGGAACTGTAATAAATCAAGATATATTAAGTTCATCTAGTTTGTGATGCTATGAAGAAAAAATATAAGGTGGATAAAGTTTATACAATAACTTGATACTTCTCATATTTTTTTCCATAGCAACAAAAACCATATGTACCATCACCATATTATACGCTTGCTAGCACCATACACTTGCTACCACCATCATAACCATGTATCTACAAGGAAAAATAACAAACTTCAAACTTAACCCTAAAACATCAACAACATAATATTTTCCAGAGCAGCCTAAAACCAAACCCTAAAACAATAATCCTAAATTCTAAACATCAACAACATCAAGAAGAAGAGTAGAAAGAAGAGATCAGAATAACATACCATTTTCGCCGCCGTAGGAGTTTACGCCGGATGTTGCTCCTGTGAGATATCCTTTAAGCTTCTTGTTGTTATTCACTTGCTATAGTATTATTTAAGATTCAGAAGAGGAGAGGATTGTGTTAGGGTTTTCTTTAGAGAGAAACGACAATTATGGACTAGGTAACAGATACTTTTGTTTATATATTAAAAAATATCATTTTTCGTCACAATTTACAAGAATAATCGTAATTATATTTTAAATATTAGAAAATTATATCACAACGGTTGCTCATAATAATCGTAGTGATATCCTTTTTATTATTTATTTAAAAATAATTAAAAACAGAAAGGAGCACCTTAACATTAAATGAATAAAAAATTTGAGAGCACTGAGGTTCGAACCCATGAAAGATTGATTTTATCATATCGGTTATAACGTCAACCGTTATTATACCTTAAAATTTTATAATTAAAAAATAAAATAAAAAGTTAGCGCCTGAGTTTAGAGATGTCACCACGGTGTTAGAAATAACCGTGGTGACTTGGGCGTTGTTGTTTGCGCGTTTTGTAGTAGTGATTTGTTTATTAAAATGTTTTTTTTTTACATTTGTTAATTATGTTGTATGGCTGAGTTCTTGTATATTTAACAGGCGTGCAGGTGAGTATGATTATTAGGTGAGACACATCTCATACAATGGTGAAAAATACATTTTGAATCTGTCAACCAAGGTGTGTTCTTGTAGAAGATGGATGTTGACAGGTTTACCATGCTGTCATGTTATATCTTGCGTGAAATCTCAAAAATAAGAGATTGAAAGCTATGTTCTTGATTTCTACAAAAAAACAAATGTATGAAGCATGCTATGCACCTGTAATTTTTCCAGTCAATGGGGAAACTCTTTGGGAGATAAAAGGCTATGCTGAATTACAACCACCACCAATCAAAAGGCAACCAGGAAGGCCAAAGAAGAAGAGGGCTAGAGATACATCAGAGAGCATAAGAGATGACACTCAGCTAAAAAGAGCTAACTTTGGCATCAAGTGCAGTAGATGCCACATGATGGGGCACAACAAAGCAACCTGCAAACTTCCAAGTTCAAGTCAGACCACTCAACCTGAATCCTGTTGAATTTGGACATCATGGATCAATGGAGGTTCGAGATACACACAAGACTCCCAAAGCTCATCACTCTTTGCAAATTTTGTAGGAGAAATATTATGACATTTTTCTAGTTCTGCTTGCACTCCCTGATTTGTACAGTCAGAAGATCTAGATACGTCACTCTTTAGTGGGCCATTGTTGTCTCCACTTGAAGAAGATAGTGCCTGAAAAACAGAATAATATGGACCTCGATTCATCAACAAACAACAATGTTTGAATGGCTAAATCAACCTTACTTGATCAAGAGACTAAACCATATTTGCAGATAGTATAATAACCTAAGCATTGTAAATAAAGATAATAAAAATCAAACCTTGTTATGACATGGAGGCAGATATGGTTTATTACTCTTATAGACAATTAAACAAGGTGAGATATGGTCCTCCTTGGAGTGTGTATGGGGCAGGAACTGGAACAGTAAATGAGATGGCTACTCATAACAAGATTGGCTTTGTATTATTAGTACTAGAGCTTGGCACCAACTCCAACCATTTCTCAATGGAGAGCTTTGAAACTGGATCAAGATAGTCTTGCATAGAGAATGTAGCAGAACCCATTGTCTTTGGTGATCTTCTGAATGAGAACTTTGAAGAAGAACGGGACATGAGTTCAAAAAGAAGCTCTCCAGTAAGTTCACATTGGAAAGATGCAACATTTTTTACTCTAGATTCTGACAAAATACTAAGTCTCCTATTAAAAACACAAAAACATTTCATCAAACATTTAGTGTGCAATAAAGGAATTTCGTAAAAAAAAATTAAAAACGCACAGACATTTTATCAAACATTTAGAGTGCGATAAAGGAATACTAGAAAACATATTAAAAACACAATGAGACATTTCATTAAACATTTATAGTGTATCAAAGTAAAAGGCTTCAATTCTATTAGTAAGAAATACAACAAATTCAGTAACATGTAACTATAATCAACTATGGTTTGTTCAAAGCACCTACAACAAATACAACTACAGATACAACAAATTGAACCATAAGAATTACCAGTGTTAGTATCAGCATAGGAAGACGAAGACGACGAAGAAGTAGCTGATAAGGAAGAACCAGGTGAAGATACAAGAACTAAAAGTAAAACAGAGGACAAAATCTTCCCAGCACTGAAGCAATAAAATGAGTAGGAGAAAATGAACAGGGTAAAAATTAGGACTTTGAAGGCGAGGTTGATGTTGATGTTAAGACGGTGATAGAACGGGTCAGGTGTACGAGTGGTAAATTCCATTATGTGATATAGTGTGGTTCGATGCCACCACCTAAATTTTACTCTGTTTTTATTTTTCAAAATTTTTATTCCTTTTATTAATTTTATTGGATTAAAAATATATAAGATTATATTTTTTAATTTCACAAAAAAAAAATATTAAGTAAAACTAATATTTTCTTTAATAAATTTAGATTAATTATTAAAATTTAATTTAAAATTAAAAAATTTCACAATTCACATTAAAGATAATTAATAAAATAAAACAAATAGAGATTAAAAATATCATTCTAATTTTTTAAATATTTTTCAAAAAAATTTGTAACAACTATGAAATCTTAAAAAATGTCTTAAATAAGAATAATATGTACTAAAATTATCTTAAAGAAAGTAAATCTAAAAAATAAATAAAAAATAATTTTTGATAAAATTTAAACAAAAACTATTATTATTCAATAAAGCAAAAAAAAACTGTTGTGAAAATTATTTTAAAATAGGTTTGTTTTTATATTATATATATGAATCTAAAAAATCAATATGTCAATTATATTTTACAATTTTATTTAATAATAGTAAAAGTATAATTAAATAAATAAACTTATATTTTTACAATTATATGATAAACTTATATTTTTTATTTTTCTAATTTTTACAACAATAAAAAAGTAGTAAATAAATAAATTTTCTTTAAGAAATAACTAAAAAAACTCAATTAATATTATAAAGCTTTCTTAAGAAAAACTAAGATTCAATATAAAATTAAAAAATATCTCAACAACATATTCTTGGAATCAGTATGTGTTATATAATTTTTTTTATTAATCGTAAAAATATAATAAAAATTAAAAATTAACTAAATAATTTGCAGTAAAGGTTAATAAATATTTACAGCAAATTCCGCAGCAAACTTCGCAGCAATTCTTGCGATGTTTCCAAAGAATTTTGTTGTTTTAATGGATAACTAATTTCTAAGAAAATTATCGCAGTTAAATCCGCAGGAAGATTATATTTTACTTTTAAATCTAAAATCGCAGCTAAAGTCTCAGGATTTCCTGCGAAATTTGCTGCTACCATATTGTTCGCAGGAAATAATGTTTCACAATATAAAGGCGCATGTGAAATTGCAGGGATAGCTGCGAACTCTTTCCGCAGGAAAATCCGCAGGTAATCTGTGTATATCTAGTGAATCATAAAAGAATGAGTAATACTTATAATTTTCCTTCATTTATTGATAAAAGGATTGATTGTTATTTACCCAATAAATTGTGCATTTGTAAGATTGAATGTTTATAGTTTTGAAATTTGTGAATAAATGAAATAAATTAGAATATATATATATATATATATATATATATATATATATATATATATATATATATATATATATATATATATATATATATATATATATATATAGCGTTAAATATACCACACCTCTTACAAAAGAGAGAGATTCACTTTTGTCTCCTGTAAAATATTTTTTTATCCCCACTCGTCATACTAAGATTCCCTCTATAAGGCTCATATTTGCACTATTTCAGATTCACTTAATTTTTCAGTGTGGCATTTATATTAATGCTAGGTGGATTAAATCATAACAACGTGGCATATATGTTGCTATTCGCTTCAGCTAGGGTTTCCAAGCATTCCAATATTTCATATTTCTCCATCCATATCGTTTGCTTTAGGCAGATTTTTCCTCTTTCTTCATCCCTTCGTGTTTGCCTTTCTTCATCTTACAAACAAGTTCCCAGTTTTTTTGATAATCATTCTCCATAGGTTTGAAAACATGGGTGGAAGCAAAACCTCATTTATTTGTAAGTCAAGTGGAACTTCATTTACTAGATGTGGATGTAATAAATCAATGAAGATATGGGTATCAAACACCAATGAAAGCCCTAATCGGAAATTATGAAAATATCAAAATTCAGGGGGTAAGTCTATGTTCATGTTTCTCTTCGTTTTTCTGTTTTTCATGTGGGACCTAATTGTATTTATTGCGAACCTATTTCCAGAGTGGGGTAAGCTGTGATTTTTTCATGTGGGATAATGAGGTTGGTCTTGTTCAAAGGACTCAAATCAATCCCAGAAAATGCTGTGAATGTGAAAGGACAGTGTTGTATTTGAGGGAATATGCGAAGGACATTGGCAAGGAAAATATTGTGACTAAAATTGACAAGGAGTTTGGTATAGAATTCAATTCAAATAAGATTGAATAGATGAAGACATAGTTTGTAATGGAGAAGAACAAAAACCATTGGTTGATGATTGCACTTGTTATGCCATGGATTTTATTCTCAATCTTTGTTAAGTTAATGTAATATTGTGATGCATTAGTGTATGCATTCACATTTTATATAATTAAAAAGTTGGTATTGGTTAAAATTGTTGTTCGATATTGTAATTTGTTTAAAACTCTAGTCTGATATTGTTGTTAGCTAAATTGAAAAATGATTATGGAACATCAGTACAGTGTAACTTAATGGCACATAATGTGCATCAGTACAAGCATAACTTAATGGCACACAATATGCATCAACACAATCATAACAAAGTACATAAGTCATAGACAAAATGGCACATGAAGTGCATCACTATAGAGATAACAAAATATCATACTCTAAACATAATTTAAACATACTAATAGTAACTTAATACAAACATAGAGTTCATTAGATATTAATTATTTTTCTTCCAAGATTTTAATGAGATGGTTAGCACCCTATGTTTTGAGTCATGTCCATGAGCTCTTTTTCCCTGTGAACTTGTTCCTTCATCATGTTATGTTACTGTGATTAGTTGATCACTAGATGAACCCAAACCTATGATTGGTTTTTAAAAGCATCTCAACTTAATTCTTTCACTCTGCCTTTTTCTCATCTTCATTACAGGTTTTCTTCCCTTCTTTTGTTTTGCTTGTACTTGACTTAAACCAATCTGACTTGTGTCAACCACACATGAGCTTGCTTGACTTGCATCAACATTATTATCTGCATCAACATTGTTAACTGCTTGGCTTGCATCAGGCTGTACATCATCATTAACTTGACTTGCATCAGGTTGTACATCATCATTAACTTGACTTGCATCAGGCTACACATCATCAGGTTGCGCATCATCATTAACTTAACTTGCATCTGGCAGCACATCAGCATTTCTCTGCATACTTTTCTGCTTTGGCTCAGCTCTAGCCTGTTCAGATTTTAGTTTCCTTTGCATTCAAAACAGTATAATTCATACTAATAAAGTTTTTGTTACATTCAAAACAATATAATTCATACTAATAAAGTTTTTATTACATTCAAAACAATATAATTCATACTAATAAAGTTTTTGTTACATTCAAAACACCACAATGCATAAAAAGCATACTAATAAATTTTTTTTACCTTTCTTTTCAAAGCATTAGGGTCTTGTGTAAGACTCTTGCATGATAAAGCATTGTGGCCAAACTTGTCACAGTTGGTGCACCTATAGGCTACACCAGGTATCCTTGTCACATCACCATCCTTACCATATTCCCTTATCCTAACATTCCTTGGTATTTCTTGTCCAATATATTCAATTAATAATTGTAGAAACCACCTCCCACTCTCCTTTGTTTCAGTTTCAACAACACCAAGTACCAACGGGTAGTAATGATCATTAGGATCCCTACCCACTTCAATTAGAAGTTGCCCATCATATATGGGCTTCAGATGATAGCCATCAACTCCAAAAAATGGTCTACATCTGTTTATGAAAACCTTCTTACAACCATCAAAATAAAAGTAAAATGAGCAAAACATTGGTTGTATCGATGGTAATGGTCGTCCAACATTGATTTTCACAGTATTCCCAAGATTAACCCTTCTTAACTCAGCAGCATACCTCCTTAGATTTGCATATTTCTTGTCTGCGCCCTTTCAATATTTTTTTATACTGTCAACCTTTCCCTCCATGCTCTAGTAACTCTGATACCTACAAATAAACTTTGTTTAATATCTTGCATAATGTCACGAATTCACAATGTTTCAGATGTTTGCATTCTCTTGACTACAACCTTGGCCACCCACCTTGAGCTTGCGGATCTTATATTTAAAACCCTATCAAAGGTGTGGGTATCCAACAATGCTTTTATAGAATATGTGTTCGTGTGGCCCACTTTAGAGCATAAGACTAAAAAACCACATTTAGCCTTGCATTCTACCTTGACCCTATAACTCTCATTTTTTACAAATGTAATTTCCCTACCATTTAAAACCGACCACTCAAGAATTGCCTCCCTAAAGTCAACAAGAGAATTAAATTTCATACCCCACTTAAATTTGTAGTCCTTATTGAGATGGTTTTTCCTAAACCTTTCAAATTTTGGCCCTTCTTCATCACCAGATTCATCTGGATCTGAACTATCTAATTCATCACTATAATATTCATCAGCTTTAGTTTTATTTTTAGGCCTACCTATTAATCCTGCAACTACCTCCCCTTAAATTATAGGTATAGTTACATTAACTCCATCAAATCCATCTACAAAAAAAGCAGTTATATCATCCTCACTAGTGTCGCTACACGAAAAATGACAGAGTCGCCACCAAATTTTATTTATCCCAAGGAGGGAAAGGGAAATAACGATAAAACCTTTAGGGGAAGAGCACGGTCATCGCAACCAAGTCTTAGGGTTCGGGAGTCGGTTACGCGAGGAGAAGGTATTAGCACCCCCTCACATCCATCGTACTCGATGGGAACCTTCTAGGTTGTCTAGCTTGAATGGGTGTTTTTAATCTAAAAGTTTGCTTGCTTAAAAGGAAAGGGGGTTGGTTTTTATTTAGAGTGCTCGCCAAGGATTGTGGCCCTTATGCCTACGTATCCTCATTTAAAAGAAATGAAGAATCAGAGCTCCGTAGTTCGGAGGCTTGTGAAATGGTTGTTTGTTGGTTGATTTTATACCTTGAAAAAGGGTTTTCGGATTGATGCCCTAAGGCGAAAAGAAGTTTGATGAGTTGATGTTATTTTTAGTTTTTTTTAGAAAAGGTTGTTTTTGATTAGGATCACACTAAAGACTTTGGATAGAGATGAATGTTTCGAATAACCAAGTCGAGCGCCTTGTATTCAAAACATTCGGAACGAGTGTAGGAGGGTTCCATTCTCATTCCTTCTCCACCACTTTAAAGTTTATGGTGTATGACTTTAATTGTATCTTTATTGTATTTTGGATATTTTATGAGAAAAATACCACTTGATGTTGGATCAAGGGTTTTATTGTTTATGAAAATATTTGAAGTGATGCGAACAAGGTTTATGGCGAACGCACAAGGCGGTCGACTTACAAGGGTCAAAATTGCTCGATAAAATCGAGAGTTTATTTTTGAAAATAGTTTTAGAACCAAAAGTCAAACATAACCATAATAATGCCCACATACAATGGTCGTTCAATCACATCGGGTTAGTAGGCATAAACAACACAAAACATGAAGAAAAAAAAACGGCATGAAAATTTTTTTTTGGAAAAATAACTAGAAAAACTAAGGGAAGTTCGCTAGGTGAAGGCCGTAGCGAAGCCACCCAGAAACACAAGAAGTTTTCTAGGTGAAGGTGCTAGCGAATGCAAACAGAGGAAAAAGGGACTGAAGTTCGCTAGGCGAAGGTGCCAGTGAAGGTGCCCAGAAAAAACAGCAATAAGTTCGCTAAGTGAAGGTGCTAGTGAACGAAAACAGAGGCGAAATAGGGCAAAGTTCGCTAGGCGAAGGTGCCAGCGAACATGACAGCAAAAAAAACATCAAGAAGTTCGCTAGGCGAACTTCATGCTGTTTTTCCCAGAACACACGTTTTTCATGGAAACAGTGGGGAAATGGAGCAAAGTTCGCTAGGCGAACTTGCCAACGAACCTGACAGTATTTTGAGTCTTTCAACTCATGTCACTATGGAAGTTAAACTATGTTCTATCTCTTTTCTTGCTTATTTTTTACAATGGTTTCTTGGTCATATTTGAGACCTTATTACAACATACAATAAAAACACATGAAAATAAAAGCATGCAACAAATGTAAAGAGGTAGGAGTTTTAAAGGAAGGATACCCAAGAGCTACTAGCTTCCTCCACCACCAATGGCTTTGTTGGATGTCCTCCTCCTCCTTCTGATTTTTTAACACTCTTTTGTTCTCCCAAGGTTTTCTATTCAATCCTTTTTTTCTGTTTTTTCTTACTCTTTTTTTCTGTTTTTTTCAATGTTTCTTGCTCTCTATCTCTCTCTATCTCAATGTGTAGTGAATCTTGAAAACTGCCTTTGTTTGCAGCCCCCTCTCCTCTTTTATCTCAGCATATTAGGGTTTTCCCTTCTTTCAAAACATCAGATTTTTTCATGAAGAAATGTTTCTTGCCACTTTCCTTATGTCACTCTCTTTCTTTCCATTTCCATGTATGTTGCTATGTTGCATTTTTGCTGCACTACTTGCCTATGCTGTCTTTTTTCTGCTGCACTTTTTGCTCTCAAATCTTGTACCCATTTGTTGGCTTGTGCTTGGACAGCTCTTGTGGTCAATGCTACTACCTTTTGACAGCATTTTAAAAATTCTGATATTTAATATGTAGATGCATCATTGTGGGTTCATTTCCTTGGTCTTGTGACATGTAATGGTTTTGTGATATAATGCAAATTGTCACTTCTTGCATGAGACTGTTTTGGATCATATTAAAATTACCCATAGCTAAGCAAACATAGTCTTGATCATGACATGTTCCAATGTTGAGTTAACTCCTAATTATTTTCCTTGGATGTTTGTGGGCACAATGTGGAACATGTAAACTTGCTGGGGGATGAAGGGTACCATTGCATGAATTTGATTAGAGACTTGAATCAAGATTAGAAATAGATTAATTTCTAAACATTACTTAGAGTTGGAGATTTTTTAACAAATGATATTCTTGTAATGTCATGAAATTTCTCTTTGTAATATTCTAGTCTTGAATTCATGAATCTTGAACTTTGAATGATGTATTTCCCTTATACCATTATTTTGAATGAATGAAGTCTTGAATTATGCACTTGTGATCTTGACTCATGCTTTGCAAATTTGAACTTCACTCGATCAAGAATTTGAAACAAAGTTGGAGGAAGAAATCTTGAATTAGGCATTGCACTTCATGTATATTAGGAATATTAATCTTGAATATCCTAATATTTTTAAAATAACATTTCCTTGAAGAAATCTACATGAGTAGACTTTCCAACTTAGATCAAACCTTATATGATGAACCTTTTCTTCCATGTAGCCCATGATAGGTAATTTTTCTTATTTGAAAGGGAAAAGAAATGAACTGACCCAACCCTTACCTTGTGAACCTATATGCTCGATATGCAATAGAACGATGTATGATATGACGAATGTAGGGCCTGAAAGGCTAAAGGTGAAAATGAGGGTGTGACAACTATCATCTAACCCTTCAACCACCTTGTCATCTATTCTTTCCACATCTATCACCCTATTAACACACATAGAAAATTTTACTCTCACTTATATGTCATCAACATCATGTTCCACAAATATATCTCCATCAACATTAGTTGCACAAGCATAATAATAAAATCATATGCATCATCATCCTTCGATATCTGAAAGAAATCCTCATCTATATCCAGAAGTTTTGTCCACAACCTATAAGTTCCTTCCATATAACCCCACATATTCACAAACTTACAAATGCCTCCTATAGTCCATTTCTCTGTGTTTCCTAGAAAGGTGTGTATCAACACCCCCTCTATAAATGATGCCATTTAGATTGACCAATATAAATTCACACCCATGATGAAAACTCACATTAAAATGTTGCATATCCTGTGAAATAGATTTGAAACAACATTTAAAGTTCAATTTCGTCTTCGACCAACATAATCTCAGACATTGGAAGTGATGAAGAAAATTCAAAAAACTTACCCCAAACAGGGTAAACTGCAATGTCGTCTTCAGTATTCCATAAACAAGCTTCGTCATCGTATTCAACCGTCCAACTTCATCTTCGTATTTTTCTTCATCTAACCTTAGTCATCTTCGTGTTCGTTTTCAACCAATCCTAGTCTTTGTCTTCAACGCAACTTGCCAAATTTGGTATTTGTTTGACACCTTAACTTTTACAAGGGGGTTAAATAATGTAATTACAAAATGTGACAAAAACAAAAACATATATGACACGCAATTATGATTTAATCCATCTGGAATTAACATATATGGCAGGTTAGAAAATCAAGGGAATCTAGGTTGAAATAGTGCAAACAGGGGCTTTACAGAGGGAATCTTTTGTATTACGAGGGGGGATAAAAAATTCTTTTACAGGGGCGAAAGCGAATCTTATTTACATTGCAAGGGGTTTTGTATATATATATATATATATATATATATATATATATATATATATATATATATATATATATATATATATATATATATATATATATATATATATATATATATATATATATATATATATATATATATATATATATATATATATATATATATATATATATATATATATATATATATATATATATATATATATATATATGTTTGTGTGTGTGTGTAGACACACACACACACCCACACCCACACATACGCGCGCGCACGCGCACACACACACACATCTTTTATTTGTATGACATTTGAAAACTTTGAACGAAGGAAATTTGAAACTTTGTGTGTGTTTAGAGAAATTCTATCATAAACAAACTTTTATTTTTGTGATGATTCTCTATTGTTTTTATCATTCCCTTATGAAGTATGGTAGTTTATATCATTTCCTTCTTATTCAATTTTTTTTTGTATTTCTCATTTTGTTTACAATATTGTTGGAAGCATATCACTTGGTTAGTCTCATATCTTACATAAGTTTGATCCATACATACATTGTATATGAGTTATTGATCATTCATTTTATTCGTTTTGTTAAAGAATTGTCATATTTAATTCATTCATACATTCAAATAATATTAAAAAATTTCAAGCTATAAATTTTGGATTTCAAAACAAATCATTCTCATTTTTTATTTCAAAAACATTTACAATAAAGTACAAAATAGCTTTTTTACAATTCAAAATACTTTTTTTTTGTACATTTGATATTTTTCCTCTACATTTTGAACTAAGCCCAATTGATCTAAAGATAAGTCTTCAATTTTCCACATGATCCATCTTTTCTCCGTTGAGCTATCACTAAAAAGAGCTTTTTGCTACTTCATTTTGCATGCCACATTAGAAACACTTTGCAAGCAATGCCATTGAGACCTAATGCACAAAAGAAGAAAATTCAGTAAAAAAAACAAACCAATGTCATTCTTCATTTAAACTATACATATTGTTAAGTTCAAACCAAGGCAATGCAAAAAAAAGGTCTTATTGCATCATGTTCATCATGGAACAATGCAATGCAAATTTGAATCATTACAACATGTTTTCAATAAGACCAAGTAACATATTATGGCACGATACAAAGGAATAAGTTGCATCACGACAAACATATTTTGGAATAAAGTAAGAAAAACTAGTAAATCACAAGTTATGTTTTCCAATAATCACAACAAATTAATGTAGTAAGAAGAAATAACATGCAAAGCAATTGTTTGAAAATCACTAGTTACTGTATCAATAAATGCACAAGATAAAACTTCATTCAAAAAAATTTGCACATGCCTCACGATTTACATCACTCCACTCACCACTCAATCCCACTAATAAAGGATTATTGCAAACATTCCTAACAGCTCACTCAAATCCATTCTTATTCAAACCAAATTCTCACACACTTGGGGAAGAAAGTATCTACATTTTCAACAATTTTTTCATTTGCATGATTCTTGTTCTAAAAATTTAACCTTCAGTTTTCACATAGAGAACAAAAAACCCTAAGCTATAGCCACTTAGAGTATCAAATACCCAAAAATCCATAACCCACAAAAATCACCTAGAGCTTATTTTATTTAAAGATGTTTAGAGTTTCATCATAGAAGATCTAGTAAAATTTGATTTAGATCTAGCCATAGAAATAACAATAATACCAACACAACACCACATAAGAAACACACAATAAAAAAGGAAGAAAGAGTAGAGAAAGTTTAAAGAACGAAAAAAGGAGGCAGAAAGAAGGAACTTAATTTGGAGGTCTTCACTTCAGGAACGTTCGTATTAGCAAGTCTTTTGCTCCATTGGAATTTTTCTTGCTTGATTGTTGGTGTTTGATGATTTTTTCACATTAATTTCATGATATCACTGATGTTTGGGTTGTTTTTTTTCTATTGGGAGGTTATGCTTTTTCACCCTAATTCACTCAATTTAGAGGTTTGGAGGTTTTTCTATTGGGAGGTTATGTTTTTTCTAGGGCCCTTGTTCGAGGAGGGGGGGGGGGGGGGGAGGGGTGGTCCTGCCACTACAGGATGAACACCGTTGTGGTGTTCTTCTACGCTGCCGTGGTGTTCATTAAAACCACCAACCTAGATCCTCGACCACCCTTTTTCTGGATTTTAATTTTTTTTGTTCATTAGAGAGAGAATGGAGGCGAGCAAAGAGAAAAAGAGGACAGAAAAGTCCCTCTCCCTTTGACTCACGTATTTTAATGCCCTATTTCTCACTGTCTGATTGATGACACATGGGTGAGCTTTGATCTCATGATCAGTTGACTCAGGCTAATCAACTATGATGATGCTTGGACTTTCCTTCTATGCACCCACCTCCATAACCTTTGTACGAGCTTTGACTCCCTTATAGTAATAAGATCTAATGTGTGTGACCTTTCCATCATATCTTGTGGCCTATGTTGAATCAAATGGTTGACTTTGGTTTAGGCCTTTCCCCATAGGTTTTTCGGGATTTTTAGCTTAGCCCATTTTGGCATTGAACACATGTTTTACTATGGGCACCCCTCCTAATTGAGCTTCTTAGTCCATTGTCTTTGTTTTGTTTTTTTGTTTGTTTGTTGTTTTTGTTTTATTTATTATATTTATTTTATTTTCATTTTCATTATATTTTACTTAAATAATTACTTGTAAAAATAATAATGACTGTTTTTTTTAATATGGTATTTAGCTTTTATTTATTTGTTTGATTATATTTATTTCTTTTTTGTGCATATGTAAATATTCATATTTATGTTTGTATATTAAAATGTAAATGTTTATTTATTCTTTTTTAGATTATTTATATAGATTAATAAAAAACCAAAAACACTTTTAAAAAACTTAATTCATCTAACAACATAAATTTCTCACTATTATATATCCTATTGTTTTACCTTGTTTATTAATTAAAATTAGTAAAGTAAGTATTTTATTTTTCCAATTAATTTCACTTCACTTTTAAATCAAAAAAATCAAAAAATCAAAAATAAATCCTTACCACAATTTCAAAATCCTTTTCAAAACCAAAAAATAAATCATTTCATTATTCATTTTGCAATCTAAATCAAAACGCTTGATCCAACGTCAAGTTTTTATCTCAAATAAAATCTAAACCGACTAAGTTAAATACCTTAAAAGTTTTCATAATAATGGATTAAAAATGACTAGTTGGGTGTAATGTTCAATCTTAGTCTTGAATACTTAAGCACAAGTTGAATAGTTTTTCCGCTCGAGTATTTGTCTTCCTCCAAAAATTCATCTAATGTGCCTCGTATCTTTTTCATAATAAAATAAATTAAAAAGGATTAGTTGAATGTAACATTCAATCCTAGTCTCAAATACTTAGGCACAAGTTATAATAGCTGCCTGCTTGAGTATTTCTCTCCCACTCAAAAACATTCGTAAGTGGTTTAAACCTTTTCGCAATAAAATGGATTAAAAAGGATTAGTTGGATGTAATATTCAATTCTAGTCCCCGAGTATTTGAACCTAAGTTGTAATATCTTGCCAGTCTGAATACTTTTCTTCCACCTAAAAATGTATCAAACACATTCAAACCTTTTTTACTTTTGAATTTAAACTCAAACCCTTTTTTACAGAAGAAAGATGTTTTGTCTTGTGACGATGCAAAACAACGCTTCTTCCTCAAATGTGTGAGTAAGCTAGCGACATCTTCCCATGAATACTGATATGTCTATCTACTCTGATTTGATGCAAATGTCCCCTTCTCCACAGTTTTAGGTAGTAAGCAATATTTTTTATTTGATTGTGACTAAATAGATTTTACTAAAATCGAACAAGAAACAAACATTTTCTATCCAGAACTACGTAGACTTGAGTTCTCCATCACACCTGGAGATAGTATGAGCGAGATTCAAAGTCTCATCAGGCATCCTAATTAAAAAAACCCTATTTTTATTCCTTCTCTGTTTTTTTCAAACTTCTAATAACTTGAAGAAAGAAAAAAAAAGCAAAAGCTAACACTTAACGCAAAACTAACTAAATGCATGGTTCCCGTTGAGTACAATGGATGTGAGGTGTTATAATACCTTCCCCTTGCATAATAGATTCTCGAACCCGATTTAGTTGTGACAATCATATCTTTGTAATATTTAGGGGTTTATCGATATTTTCCCTTTTCTTATGGACTAAATAAAATTTGGTGGAGACTCTGTTATCACCCCGAGCCTGCAAACTCACATGGTCATTTTTTGCACCGTAACAGCTAGCGATTCTATTTGGGAGTCAGGTTCCTTAAAGTGAGTTAAGCCTAGTTTAGTTGTTTTGTGCTATGTGATTTCTTTATTTGTTTGGATTTACTTTATCATATGCTTCTGTTTCTCTCATTTTCTATTGTCTTATATCTACTATTGGTTTCCATTTGTTGTTGGTATGGATACTTTGATTGCTTAAAACACATTGTGAGAAAGGCTTTACACCCAAGCCTCGAGAGGAAGCATAAGATAAGACGATAATTTTGTAGTGTTTCCCTGTGAGATGTATATATCTTGGGGTTAGCATGAAAATCTCACTTAGAGTAGATCCTCTTGAGGATATTGTTGTTCGGCAAGTAATTTATTGTAGGTGACAATATTATCATGATGGGCCTGTGGCTCTAAGAACCTTTTTTGAACATTAAACCCATGGCCTAATAGAAATGATGGTTGTGTAGTCTTGGCCTGCGGGATGTATATCTCGTGTGATTAATACGATAACCTCACTGAGAATAGATTCCCTTTGAGGTATCGTGTTCTTGTAAGTAATTTATTGTAGGCGACAATATTTTCATGTTGAATCCATGAATATAAGAATCGTTTTTAGAATCTTGGAGTCAATGGTTGCATGGTGTTGGCTACGGGATGTATATCTTATGTGGTTGGCATGAAAGCCTCACCTAGAAGAGATCTTCGTGAAGATAATGTTGTCTGGGTAATTTTCCGTATGCGGCAATATTTTTGTGTTGGATCCATAACTCTAGGGACCTTTGTTATAACCCTAGATCTGATCTTGTGAGAACCTTTATGAAAAGCAATCAAAATTTTCGTTCATCTGTACCTCGGACCTTTGAAGCCATATTGCCTAAAAAAAACCTAAAAAAATAATGCGTGGCATCTCATGCATCCATTTACATTCCATTGCATCTACATAGAAAAGAAAACAACAAAGCTCTTACTATCTGAAATTTATTTCAGAAGTTTGAGATATCTCCAAGCATTTGAAATGAATCTAGAAAGAAGGAACACTTTTCTATTCAAGTTCAAAGAACCTAAAAAAAAAGAGCCTGAAGGTTTTGAGCTCCAAGCTGAATCCTATCAAGAGCAATAATTTCAGAGGTGCTTCACATTCCCTAATTTCCAGTTGGCTCCGACCTTGGAAGAATTTAAGAGAATCTTGGGTTGAATATTAAAATACCACAATCCATTTGCTAAGTTAGGTGAGGTGGCTACCCTAGAAAAGATAGCTTCAACTTTGGGTATCGATATCAAAGACATGATACCTAACTTGGAAACCAAAGGGTGTTTGAAGGGTTTCTCAAGGAAGTTTCTGGAAATTCAAGCGATGTAACTAGAGAAGGATGAAAATTGGAAGGTGTAAGTTTCGTTCTAGCTTTCTTAATCTATGGGATTATACTTTTCCCCAACATAGATAAATTTGTGGACAACTTAGCTATTGAAGTATTCCATTCTGGTAACCATGTTCCTTCTTTTCTATCTAACATATACTACTCTCTCCACACTCACCATGAGAAGAAAGGTGAAACTCTCTTGTGTTGTGCTCCAGTGCTCCATGTTTGGCTCTTGACTCACATGACTAAAGAGGGCCCTTTTGTCTCCAAGGATCTCAAATGGCCTTAAAGGTTGGCATCCCTTACCTCCAGCTCTATTCAGTGGTACAAGCGAGAGTGGGAGACAAAGGACGTCATCCTTAGCTGTGGAGACTTTCCCAATATATCGCTAATAGGAACTCGAGGGTGTATCAACTATAACCCTATGTTATCCATGAGGAAATTTGGACACCCAATGGAGGGTCCACTAGATGAAAAACTCCTAAAAGCATTCATCTTGCATGACATTGGGGTAGAAAACCTCATTATGAAGAAGAATAGAAGATCTTGGTGAAAGATCAATAGAAAAGGAAAAAAGTTGGGAAAAAGGAACTGCATTGCCAGAGAACCTTACACCCAGTGGGTAAATGAAAAAGTCCAAAAGATTAATCTTCCTTTCATCTTTGATTCCTCCGCTTTCCCACAAACCTTTGAGCCTGTTCTTATCTCAGTTGAAGAGGCTGAGGAGCTTAGAGTTAATATTCAAATAATTGAGTTAGAAAATTCAGAGTTACAACTCAAGCTTGACTAAACCACCTAATAAAATAAATATTTGAAGTGGGAAAGTCAAGGAAATAAGAAATCACTCGAGGAAAGTAACAAGTTAATAAATTTTTGGAGGGCAAGAAAGAGTGGAATGGAAATTCTCTCCATGGAGCTGATTTTGATCTCAAAGCCAAAAACCAAGAGTTGGCCAAGGCTAAATGTTCCATCCATGAGCTATAAAGAATGGTAGATAGATCAACCCAAATGTAAAGAAAGTCGAGGTTAGACATTGAGGCCCAAATCTGCGATCTCAAAGAATCCCTCAAGGAGTACAAAGACATCATATCTTTTGAGCGTTTGTAATAGAAAGAGACGGAGTGAGCTTTATACACCAGAAGTACCAGATAAAGCAAGCCCTTGAGAAGATAAATCTCAAAAAGCAAAGCAAGAACCAAGAGGTAGCGACCCTAGTCTTGAAGAATGAAAGTATGTATTGGGAGAATATGTACAAGGGAATGGAGGTTTAGATAGTTGAAAATTGAGCTATCATCAATGATCTTTGCAATCTCTACCTTGAATGGAAGGGAAAGTTTGCAAACTTGTCCATGTTTGTGAGTGATGTCATTAGAGATCTGCCTGAAAAGCTTCAAAATACTCAAGAGATCATGTGTCTGGAGAATACCTCACCTGAGGTCTTTCACTTTGAAATTTTTTGTAAAATGATGCTAGAGGGACTTACGATTGATCTTGCAACAATGCGTAGGGCGCAAATATAGTTTTAGAAACTCTTTTCAGGTGGAACCACCACTAGCTGAAAAAGAATTGGCTAATATATTTTTGACACGATGCAACATGCTTCCCATGACAAGATGGTAGGAATTATATCCTCGGATTTTGTTGACCTTGTCACTATATATGGAAGAATTGAACAAGGATTAAAGAATGGTAAACTAACTAATGTTGTTGGATCTTCCATCAATGTGAAAAAAATTTCTGGAGGATTTATAAAAAGAAGGAGTGAGGAAAAAATATTTTGTCTGATGATAAAAGAAGACCCCATTAAGGGAGGAAACAACAACAATTTTTTTTAATAGTAGCCTGCTTATCCAGCATAATATGTTGAGCATCCTTACTTAGCAGCTGTTACACCAGCTTTCAATTAGCAACAAGCACCAATTTATAAACATGCCCAGGATGCACTTTCTTACCAGCAAGCACTTATGGCACCAGTTAACACCAGACTCGGGTGCAAGCTCCTCGTCAATAGAATGCTCTTAATCAGAATAAGAATAAAAGGAATAGAGTTACATTTGATCCAATTCCCATGAACTATAGTGAGCTATATCTCTCATTGGTTCAGAAAGTTTTGGTGGTTCCTAGGCATCTTCCTTATCTACAAGAGCTTTTTCCTCCATGGTAAAATCCTAATGCCCTTGAATTTTCCATTGGGAGCCCCGAGAAGTGACTTGGAGAGTTGTTATGCATTGAAAACTAAGGTACAAGAGCTAATCAGAAGTAATATTTTGACCTTCTAAGATATGGGACCAAATTTAAAGAACAGTACTTTACATGTGCATGGTACCCTTGATGTCAATGCCATAGAAGAAGTTTCTAATGGTCAGTTGATTTGAGATGTTAAGAATGTTAAAACTCTATTGGTAGCATTCCATACCCGACTGATGGAAGTTATCCTACTCAATGACCAACATGATAATTGTGAAGAATGTGCAGTTCGCCAGGAAGGATTCCAAGTTGTAGAAAGAAACATACAAATTTTAATGGGTCAAGGTTTCTTGCATATCAACTATGTTGAGAAGAACGAAGATGTTATAGTGATTAAACCTTGTTTCAATTTGCCAACACCTGTGGAGATAGCTTACCACAGGGTAAATGATGTTCAATCAACTAATTGTATCTTACTAGTTGTTATATGTATGCCAACTCCTTTCCCATTTGAAAGCACCAAAGTCGTGCCTTAGAGGTATGATATAAATAATGTGGAAAAGGAATTAGAAGAATGTGATGAAAAGGAAACAAAAGTTTTTAATGCTAATGTTACTACTATAGAAGGGATAAATAGAATGACCCAGAGTGGTCAAATATATGCCCCTAAAATAAGAGTGACTAATGAATATTGGAATAAATTTAATTTTTCCCATATCCCTTGGATTTTGATGATAAAAAAGTATTAAAGAACAATAAGGTATACTAATGTTTGGTCAAGTGTGCAGGACCATAAACTAAAGTTCATATAAAATCCAAGTATTGGTTCTGACTCTAAACATCCAACAAGAAGCATGAAGATCATATTCTAATGTATCAGAAGCTAAAGAATTGACTCTGATAAAGTAATCATGCAAAGAGGTCAATATTGAAACATCAGAGTCTAAAAGTAACAACCACTAAAAAACAGACTTTGGAAAACTCTACTTCTGATGATCAGAACCTAAGCTAGTTAAAGCACGAGAACCAAAATTACACTGATAGCTCACTATTCATCTCTGAACATACTTTATCATATTATGAACTAAGCATTAGGTTCTTCTTAGATTTTGCAAGGATACAACTGCTAATTCCTTTTGTAGCAAAGGTTTTTTCAAAATAGGTTTCACCTAACTTGACAGTTTGGTGAAATATCCCAACATCTCCCAACGTCTCATTTGAAGCCTCTCAAATGACTCCACTGTTGTATCTTTAACGGCTATTTTCCTCATTATTTAAGAAACTAAAAGATTTGAAGATTAATACACAAATGTACAACAACACATACATGTTGAACATGATAAACAACGATTGACAACTAAAGAGAAGTTATTCTATCAAAGTTTTAACACAAGATAAACTTAGGATTTCTAATCATTTTATAGAAATCCCTATGTCTTAATTGAATCCTATTATGATGTATGTTATACACCTCTAATTTTATATCAAGTGTATTCTCCCAACAATCATTTATCCGCTAGGTACATTGTTAAAAGTCTCTTACTAAATGTTTAAGAAAGGAAGTCTTGAGCTTGTTTTCTTTAGAAAGGAAGTCTCATACTTGTGTGTGTTAGAAAGGAAGTCTTGAGCTTGTGTTCTTGAGTAAGGAAGTCTCATAATTGTATGTGTGAGCAAGGAAGTCATGAGCTTGTGTGCTTTAGCAATGAATTCATAGACTTATGTTCTTTCGAAAGAAAGTATCATGCTTGTGTGTGAGAGCAAGGAATTTTTCAGCTTGTGTGCTTGAGAAAGGAAGTCTTAAGCATGTGTGATTAAGCAAATAAATCTCATACTTGTGTGTGTGTGCGTATGTGAGCAAGGAAATCTTGATCTTGTATGCTTGAGAAAGGAAGTATTGAGCTTGTATGCTTGAGCAAGGACATATAATACTTATGTGTGTGAGCATGGAAGTATTGAGCTTGTGTTCTTGAGCAAGGAAGTCTCAGACCTATGTGTTTGAGCAAAGAAGTCTTTAGCTTGTGTGGTAGAGCAACGAAGTTTCAAACTTTTGTTTTTGAGATAGGAAGTCTTATACTTGTGTGTGTGTGTGTGTGTCATAACCCAAAATTTGACCCCTATATTCCATTTTCATCCTAGGTGCATCAAGCCTTTTTTCCTAACCCTAACCTTGTTTCAAGCTTGTTGTTGTTGATAGGCTCATCTGAATTAGGGTTTTACACATGTGGAATCAAGAGGATTAGTGCTTGATCAGTCAATGTTTTGGATTTGATCATCATCAAATAAAGTTCTCATACATTCAAGGAGCTTATATTCAACAAGAATCAAGGGTTAATTAATCTCACTATAAGTCAATTGAAGCCTAATTTCATTTGGCCCCAAATTAGGATTTTGTTAGGAAAAGTCAATTGTGCCTTTGACTTTTGATCCAAGCATGATCCCAATCCTTGGGAAATGATTCATCATGTTCATATACATCATTGACGCCTACTTATGATGTTTGAGAAGTCTCAAGATGCAATTTCATTGAAGACCACACAATTGAATTCATCTTATTCAAAATTCATCTAACAAAGTCAACTCTTTGACTTTTAGGGTTTTTGGTTCAAATTGGAGCATCCAAGCCAAATTTAATTAAAATATGTTCAATCAATGAGTTTTATCATGAGAAATTAAGGTTTGAGAGGTTTCTTGCAAAAGAAGAAAACTTGGATAAACTTGAAATTTTTTAAATGGGGAAAAAACCCTAGTTTTGGTACCAACTTTGAAAGGCCATAACTTCTAATCCATACATCCATTTTGTGAGTTCCAAAGATCAATTTTAAGATCTACTCATGTAATACAAAAGTGCCATGGTGACCTATGAGCAAAATATGCTTGGATTTTGAGTTATGAAGCTTTAAAGTTTTGAAGAATTTCAAAACACTTAGAAAATTTTCAAGACAGCTTTGTTACTCCAATTTTCAGTCAACTTCAAGGCTAGGTTTCACCATGATCCCATGAGATTCAAGAAATTTTCAAAATATGAAAGTTGTAGGGCATGTTTAGGGCTTTCCAAAAAGTGCAATAAATTCTTCATAGCATTTGTGAGCTAGGATATTCGAAGAGAAGACGTTGGAGTTAAAAACTTGATTTCTAAGTCATGACCTCATGAGTTCAATTTGCAAAACCATTCAAATCTCAAAGATCTCATGTGGCAAACCATTTTACTTGTTAAATTATCTTAAATCAGATAAGTACACATTTCTTTGGTGCATTATCCAAAAGATTAAAGCTTGATTTCAAGGATTTTTCCATTTTTGGCATAAAGGCATGACTTCCATTTTGATAAAGGTAACTTTATGCACAAAACCAGTTTCTTGAGCCTCCAACTTATCCTCTCTACACTCAAGCACTTTCAAAGTCAGAAGCAACATCTCAACCACTCAAGATCTCATGGTACTTTGCTTTAAAACCATGGAAAACCACAAAACTTCAAGTTGAAATTCAACCAAACCATGGAACTACCAAGTTACAAATTCTGCATAATTTGATCTCAATCCTTTCCCTATAAATAGAGGTGCAATTCACTCTTTAAGGGAGGAGAGAAAGAGCTTGAGATAAGAGAAAAAATACCCTTAAACCATCATCTTGCAAATTAAACACCATTTGTGCAAAAAAAACACCACTTTGCACAAGACTTCTCAAAATCATTTCCAAACACTAAACCACCAAACCAATAATTCTAACACATCACACAACATGTGTTAGAAGTGTTCAGGTCATCACAGCCATCAAAATACAATCAAATCCAAAAGTCAACTTTCAAACCTCATTTTGTTGACTTTCTGCATTTTGATATCCAAAACCCAATCCAGTCCATTTCAAACCTTCAAACACTTCAAGCACACACTATAAATCATCCTCAAATTGCTCCAAACCTAGTTTTCCAACTGTAACTTCATTCACCTAAAGTTTCATTTTGGTCACTTTTCATATTTTGCAAGAAGGAAAGGATATTCTTTTCCAAGTGTTTCCATTTGGTTTCAAGCACTCAAAGAGGCCCTTGAAGAGAGTTTCCATTTGGATCATCCATATTCATGGACTATTGAGAGAGTTACAAGTGCTCTTGAAAACTGGTTTTGTTAAAGTCAAGGTTCATCCCTGGCGAATTGGTCAAGCTTCAGGTCACTTCCAAGCTTATGAGTTTATTTGGGGAGATGATATAATGGATGTATCACCACCCCAGTTGTTTACCATGCGCGCTTTAGAACCTTCTTGCCTTGCCTGACTTGGGTTCGATCCTGCTGATCAACCCTTTTGGCTATTTTTCACATTTTTAAAGTTGATTCCATATATTGACTTACTTCCATTAGTGATTCACAATGCACGTGTGGCTCAGCTGGATAATGTTTTGAGCCAATAGCCTAGTGGCGTGGGTTCAAACTCCATTGAGTCCACTTCCTTATTTTTAATACCTAATTTTTATGTTTTTCTTCACAATTTGATTTTATCATAACTTCTTTGATTTTTATCCTTTTGGTCCCATTATTTTTACTAAATGTTCATGAGAATGTTTATTTTCTACCCATGTCAAGAAAATTACAAAAATAATTATTTTTCTTGCCCTTGTTCATATTCAAGTTTGTTAGTTTTTAGGGTTTTCTTAGGCTTTCCTTTGATCTTTGTGATTGTTTCCTTTGATTCTCTTTGCTTGTATATGTCGCGGTGAGAATTGGATATCAAATTATTGGATTAACTTGAATCTTAATTCATGGTTCATCACCGGTCTTTAATATTTCCAGGGGAACGGAAAAAGATCGAATTACCCAAGATGCAATGCAAATGCAAAGCTAGAGAATCTAAGGTTCAAGGGTTGGTTAGACTTAGGGAAGGTATTAGCATCCTAAGAATTTGTAGTACTCTACAGGAACCTCTTATTTTATGTGTTATTGTTGTTTGCTAAGGGTAAAAGAGACCTAATGGTTTATTTCTAAGCATACTCGCCAAGAAATCGCATCTTGTGCCTACGTATCCTGATGGGAGTGGAATCAGAGTATTCGTAGTTCCCCTAAAAGGGATTGAGGAACTTCTTGACTATGGCCATGGTTCCAGGGGGAAGTAAACGTTCATATGAAATCTCTTACGTGGAGTGCGACGACTCCTATTCTACATTGAAGTTGAGCTGAAAAGGGTAAGTAAGTATTCCACGGTGGGAACTTAAGTGGAATGCAGTGACTCCTGATCTTAAGGCTAGGATGAAGGTAAAGGATGTCCATGGCAAGACGCTAAGCACGAGTACGGCGACTCGGATCCTAAGGCTGGGATGAGTTTTAAGGTGAAGGCATTGACACGGCGGTCAAACGGGAATACCTTTCCTTCGAAAATAAAGTAATAAGTTGACTTTCACGCACCTTTCTAGAACCTTCTCCAAACTAGCAAGGAATCCTTTAAAACTTAACATGCATATGGAAAAGTCATCCATAAATATTTCCATGATATCATCTAGGAAGTCAGCGAATATAGCCATCATGTATCTTTGGAAGGTGGCGGGTGCATTAGATAGTTGAATGGCATTTGAAGGTAAGCAAATGTGCCATAGGGGCATGTGAAGGTAGTCTTCTCTTGGTCGTCGGGATGGATTGGAATTTTGAAAAATTCTTAGTATCCGTCTAAGTAACAAAAATATGATTACCTAGCCAAACGTTTAAGCATCTGACCAATGAAAGGAAGATGGAAATTGTCTTTTCAAGTTGCGTTGTTTAACTTTCTGCAATCAATTCACATTTGCCATCCTGTCTCCATGCTTTTAGCTACAAATTCGCCTTTTTCATTTTGAACTACTGTTTCACCTCCTTTCTTTGGTACTATATGTAATGGACTGACCCATTGACTATCTAATATCAAATAAATTATTCCAACTTCATGCAGTTTCAACACTTCCTTCATAACTACCTCACTCATGATAGGATTAATCATCCTCTGATGTTCTATAAAGGCTTTAGAGTCCTCTTCTAGCATAATTTATGCATGCACATAGAGGGGATAATCCCTTTTAGATCAGATATATTGTAGCCTAAAGCAGTAGGATACTTTCTTAAGACAACCAAGAGTTTCTCTGTTTCGTCTCTATCAAGATCAACATTAACTATAATTGGATGATCAAGTTGTTCATCTAGAAACTCATATCTTAGATTTTTGGGAATTTCCTTAAGTTCTACTGAGGGTTGCTTAGGGTTCGACATAGAGTCAGGGGTAACTGCGAGATATTCCCTTAGGCTATCATCTACATATGGGCGATAATATTCAACCTCATCTTCTTCTAGCATTTCTTTGGCTGGAATTTTGACCAACTCCATAGTTGATGGTGTTTCAGATGCCATTTCTTTTATGAATTCATCAATAATGTCTATGGAACAACAGGTATCATTAATAACTTGAGCTTTTAGAAATTGGGAAAGAATAAACTCAATTTTCTCCTCACCAACTTCAAATATAAGTTTCCCTCATTTCAAATATATGATCGCACCTATAATGGCTAAGAAGGATTTTTCTAATATGATGGGAATGTTGGAGTCTTCCTTTATGTCCATCGCTATAAAGTTTGTAGGAATATAAAATTGGCCAATGCGCACTGGAATGGTTTCCATCATACCTATAGGGTACTTAACGGAACGACCAACTAACTGGAAGGATATCCTTGTAGGTCTCAAGTCTCCTAATTTCAGTTTTTCATAGATAAAGAGAGGCATTAAGTTAACATTAGCTCCTAGATCTCAAAATGCCTTGCTGATGGTAAGCTTGCCTATTATACATGAAATGGAAAAACTACTTGGGCCTTTCTACTTTGGTGGCATATTATTTTGAATAATGGCACTACACTTTGCAGTGTGTGCCATTATCTCGTCATCTTCAAGTTTTCTCTTGTTTGATAAGATTTATTAGAGGAACTTAGCATAGGAGGGCATTTGTGTAATAGACTCCGAGAAAGGAATAATAATATGAATTTTCTTTAGGAGCTCGATGAATTTCTTAAATTCACCCTCGTTCTTAGTTTTGGAAAGTCTTTTAGGGTATGATATATGTGGCTTATAAGGTGGTGGAGGTACATATGGCTTCTCTTTCTCGACAGCTTCTTTGGTTGTGTTCATCTCCTCATGATCAACTATTGCTTCTTCTACTTGGCTCTTTTCAGTCACTATCTTCGGTTCCTTAACTCTCCTATACATCGCTTAATATGTAACTATAGGATTAACACGTCCATTCAACTCTATCCCACTTTATAGTATGATAGCGTTGGCATGGCCCTTCATATTGGGTTGGGGTTGGCAAGGAAATGTGCCAGCAAGCACAGCAGTAGCAGCCTGGCGTAGGGCTACTTGAGAGATTTGGGTCTCAAGCATATTCTTGTATTTAGACATGGCTTTAACCTTGTTCACCGATTGATTCACCAGATTATTAGTATGAACATCATGATTCATGATTTCTTTGTTTTGTTGGGTTTGAGTTGCGATCAAGTTTTCCATCATTAATTCAAAATTTGACTTTCTAGGAGTGAGAGGAGCAGCAGCGGCTCCTTTTTAGAAACCTGGAGGTGTTAATGTGTTGTTGCTCTTGTAGAAAAAGTTTGGATGGTTTCTCTATCCAGGGTTATAGGTGTTCGAGTAAGGATTTCCTTGTGCATATCCTTGGACTCCGCAGGTTTTGCATTTTGGAGTCACATCAACTAAGGTAGATTGAGGGGTAATAGTTAAGTTGTTGATCTTCTGGGTAAGTGCATCAACATTAGCATTTACATGATCAGTATCATTGACTTCAAACATGCCCCCCTTCTGTTGTTCCTTCTCTACTTTAACTCGTTCGATCCCCAATTGATAATGGTTCTGAGCCATGTTTTCGATAGGTTGGTAAGCTTCATTGAAGGGTTCAATTAAGGCTCTTCCAATTGTAGCATCTATGATCATTCTTGTGTTGTAGAGTAAACCATTATAAAAGGTATGGATGATAAGCCCTCTAGCCTATGAATAGGAAATAGTCTCATCATGTCCTTATATCGTACACATGCTTCAAAGCGTGATTCTTCTTCGGACTGTCTAAAAGTAGTTATGTGATTTCTCAGCACGACCATATTGCTTTGTGGGAAATATCTGGCTAAGACTACCTTCTTGAGTTCTTTCCACGTAGTGATGGAGTTTTCAGGTAGAGAATGTAGTCATGCTTTAGGTGCATTTCTTAGGGAGAAAGGAAATAGATATAGTTGAATGGCCGCTGGATCATCACCATCACTCTTTAATGTATCTGCATACTATACAAACACTGATAGATGAAGATCAGGGTCTTCGGTGGGATTTATAGAGAACTGGTTTTACTGAAGTAGAGAAGGTTTCAATTCAAAAGTGTTCTCCTGGATTGCAGGTGGAACAATGCTTGAGTGTGGCTCATCCTGGGATGAGACATCGTAGTCCTTAAGAGGACATTTTTTGTTTTCTGCCATTGGGGTGAATATGGCTCGAAGTTATTCAATTTGGTATCTTAGGTGTATAAAACGTTCTACTTCATTGATCGGTTGTTCTAACTCGCCACCGAATGAGCGTTAGTTTATACAATGCTACAATGGAATCACAATATTGATTATTGGTCCCTGGAAACGACACCAAATATTTATTGCGTATCCGTAAGAGCACTAAAAAATAGTTACAGTATAAAAAACGTCAAACCCACATAGACCAATGTCAACCTACCATCATTTATTATCGCTTTGTAAATCTAAGACTATCAGTAAGAGATTTGCTTAAATACATATTCAAATAATTTGTTTTAGAATAAAATGAAATGGAGACCGGTATGTAATTTTTGGGTACCTTCCGGACTCGGATAAAGTTCAACACTTCACTTTGTTTTAAAAATCATTTTCGAAAGATTTATTAATTCAAAAGTACTATTCACTTTCGCGTAGCCCGTATTGGATTTCAGAATCGTAGTTTCCTGCTTTCGCACGTATAAGTTATAATTTCTAAACTCTTTTTGAAAACCAATAGTTCTTAGTTAATTAATAAAGCGTTGCCGCTATTTTTAGAATTTAAAAATCCAAATTTTAATGATCACATATTGTTTTTATATATATACACACATACACACACACACACGTTAGTTCTATAGAAAATAAATATATATATCAGTAAGTGCAGCAATTTCAACATATAAAATAGTAATAACAGTAAAGTAAAGTAAAAGGATAGAAATTATACGTACTAAAAGTAAAATATTGCAAAATCTAGTAATGTAAAATATCTGAAATAAATTCCAAGAAAAATATTCTGAGAAGATTACACTATGAACGATCCAAATCTCTCCAGGAAAACATCTGATTCTAAATCTAAAGTGCAACAATTCTTCAGTGTTAGAAACAACTGCTTTACGAAAGTGATTTTTCTACCTACAATTACTCTAGAAAAACTTGGATACTAAAAAACTAGAAACTAAGCTTATTTATAGAGCTAAACTGGTTGAGAACGTCTAGAAATCGGGTTGGAGGAGTTGGAGAAATATGTGCTGAAGTGGAGCAAACTGAGTCTTCGATCATTGGTGCTATTTTTTAGGCCTCAAAGTCCATGACAGATTCATGGTCTCATGGCTAACGCCATGAGTACAAATTATCGAGAACGTGGGTTTTAAGTCCATGGTGAATGCTATATTGCCTCATGGCGAACGCCATGAGTGTAAAAATCATGCCCTTTGAGTTTTCATGTTTGCTAGGTGGCACCCATGGCTGCTACGTGACGACAAGCACCATGGCAAACACCATGATAACCGCCATGAGTGCATTTCTTGGTATTTTCTCTAATTTTTTGTCCTTTCGTCCCGTTTTCTCGCAAGGATACTCCTACCAGGAAAATACCTGAAACAAACACAATATACAAGCATATAACACAATAAAAATGGGACAAAACAAGATAAAATGTAATGTGTATCGAGTTAGAAACGTGACGTGTTTCGTTATTATCAACTATCTATGTGTCAACCTAAAAACCTTATGTGTTAACACATACTGAACATAAACTTTGATTTTTCAAAATCTTTAGCATGTGTGGACTTATACATCTATTTGTTGATCTGTACACTAGTTTTTCACATAAAAACTTAATTTTAACTTGTATATCTAAACTGCTTTTAAGTATCCTAAGGTTAAAATGCACATTTAGACACAAAGTATAAGGTCCAATGTACACAAATACTTAGTGTCCTAGTTTTGACATTATTCAAAACATTTCTAAAAGTAAAGTGCACTGACATACTTCCAATTATTATGATGGAAAAATGTGCGAAGCTTTTGATATATTGATAATAGCTCCCCCTGAATGTGTGCACCTTAGAGACTTTGTTCTTGTATGAACTTCTCCCCCTTTGACAACATTAAAAAGAGACAAAGCCACAAATGTGAGAAGCATCATGTAAAACTTAAAAAAAACATATATAACACATAATTAAAGGGGTTGCAAAGATAAGTTGTATAATAATAACATGCACTCACATTTCATTAAAATGATATTAAAGTTAAGATTACCTAAACATAAATAAACATGCGTGTAATTTATACAGGATTATAAGGATTTGATTACAAATACATCATAACTTTGTCAAAACAGAAAAGCATAAGGATGATAAATAACATGCTTAAACACCAAGTGCTTCAAAAATACTTCTAATTTGAAGATATAAGGGCATGAAACACATATGAGAATGATATAATAACATGAAGCCACTATACTATAAACATATAGATTGAAAACACATGGTTTAACAATTAAATTTTTGGAAAGGAGCATACATGAAATGTATTATTCATCAAATATATCACACATTTCAGAACATAAACAGATAATCACATATGAGAGGCAGATAAGCAATAAAAAGTTTGCGAACAAAGAGATAAGTGAAACGATACTATCTCATAGGATGAGAGACTGAGGCTGCACACACATGATATATAACTGTCGAACAAAAGTTGAAACAAATGTAAAGAGTACAAGCAACAAAATATTTAGGCAAGATTCAAGATATCGAGAATGCCCAATTCCCGTCGAATGTTAAAATATGGCTCAGTCACAAGGGGTTTCGTGAAAATGTTTCTAAGTTGATTTTTCTATCAACATGTTCAAAAACAACATCACGCTTGCGTAGGAAATAGTGACGTATCTCAATATGTTTAGTACGAGAGTGTAACACTGGATTTTAGTTAGGTTAATCGAACTAGTGCTATCGCACATGATCGAAATACGTCGAACTTGCTTCTTGCTATGCCAACTAACTAAGGAGTTTGAAAACAGGTGGCAAGTTCCACTAGTACATTTTCTATCCGATTTTGCAACCTGTAAAATCGAAGTCGAATCACTACCTCTGGAAAGCCAAAGCCTATACTTAGATGTACCATGAAGGTATCTATGAATATGTTTTACGACTTTTAAATGTGATTCCTTAGGAATGGATTGATACCAAGCACACACGCGCACACTAAACATGATGTTAGGTCTAGATGCAGTAAGATATAGGAGAGATTCGATCATACTTATATACCTTTTGGCTTCAACATCCTTACCACTTTCATCTCTATCTAAGTTCATATTTGTGGGCATTAGAGTGTCAATTTACTTTGCATATACCAATCTGCAACATTTAAGCAACTCTTGGCAGTATTTTGTTAGACACACAAATGTCCCTTCTTAGAGCTGTTTGATTTGAAGTCCGAGAAAGTAAGTTAACTCTCCCATTAAATTCATTTCAAATTTTCCCTGCATTAGTTTGAGAACTCTTGACCAATTGCAAGTTAGTAGAACCAAATATAATATCATGAAAATAAATTTGAACGAGCATCATATATTTTTATTGACGTTTGATGAAAAGTGTTGTATCAACCTTCCCTCTAGAGTATCATTGATCAAGATAGAACTAACTAAGCCGCTCATACCAAGTCATAAGAGTTTGTTTGAGACCGTGCAAAGCTCATTTTAGTTTAAAGACATGGTTAGGATACTCATGATTCTCAAAACTGAGAGGTTGTGAAACATACACTTCTTCACTTATATAACCATTAAGGAAAGCACTTTTCACGTTCATTTGAAATAATTTGAAATCTTAAGGTCATGCAATCGCTATTAAAAGGCGTATATCCTTGAGGCGGACAACCGGAGAATAAGTTTCCTGCCCTCCTCTTGGTTATATCCTTGAGCCATTAGACAAACCTTGTTCCTTTTTATCATTCTGATTTCGTCCAATTTAATTTAAATGCTAATATTAGTTTAAATATATATTTTGAGTTATTTTTAATCTATATAGTTTAATTTTTTATGATCAATTATATTTATTTACAACTTATATGTTATACTAATTTAATTTATATATTTATTTATTTAAATGCATTTCCATATATATTTGTCTTGCTCCGCCACTAATCCTTTCATTGTCCATTGTTCAAGATTATACTCCATAAGATAATTTAATTAGTCCCAAGTGTTAATAGAATAGTGATATATAGTACAATAATTGATAATGAGATAACATGATCATGAGAAATACTTATTTGAGCACAACCCCGAAATAAATAAATATTGTATAGGCACACACATGATATAAATAAATTAAAATAAAAAAGATTAAAATAATGATGAATGATTTGACTAAATTACTTTTTTGTAAATTTTTTTATTTGTGTGCGAGTCCTCGAATCACATAAATTTGTGATTGTGAAAATCGCTTAAATTTTTTCATAGTGGTTATCAAAAAATTATTTGTGAGTGAGTGCCAAAATCACTTAAATTTGTGATTGTGCAAATCACTTAAAATTTGTCATAGTGGTTATAAATGACCGGATGCCCACCATCACACCAAATTTTATTTTTAATTTTTTAAAATATTTATTTTAAAAAATAATCTTTTTAAAATTTTTTATCCACGCTTTTAATCTCTAATATTAAAATCATTATTAAAATTATTACTAATGTAATCATTAAATAATAATTACTAAAATCATTGTTAATTTTGTTGTTATGTTGTAAAAACCGTTATAAAAGAGATTGAAAGTATAGATAAAAAATTTTAAAATGACCCTTCTTTAAAAAAAGATATTTTATGAAATTAAAAATAAATTTTAAAATATTTAAGAGTACTATAAATATTTAACCCTTAAATATATGCAGGAATATTTAGGCCAAAGCGTCCAACATATTTTAAGTTATACATTTGTTATATATTATTCAGTATGTTTTTTTTTTGTTGTTGTGAATATCAAACTGGTTATTTATTTGTTTAACCATTTATACACTACCCTTTTAATGAAACTCAATTACTAAAAAAGCTTAGAGTTTCTGTTGGACAAGTAAAATGGCATGAAACACCTTGTTTTAACCTCAATAATTGTATAACTTCAATCCCTTTTTAATTGAAGAGGGTTATTAGATAATATGATCTTCCAATATATTAATTTTTATTTATTTATTTATTAAATTTTAGTTATGTTAAGAATTATATTTTTGAAAAATATATGATTTATTATGAATTATAATTGAGATAAAGATGTCAATTAATCAAAAATAAAAATTACTTTTACTTGAAAGAAAAAATATATACTTGTCAGTTGAGAATGACATGTAGAATTTTCAAAAATTAAATAACTTAAAAAATATTACTTGTGATTTATTTATTTTTTTAAATATTTAATTTTATGTTGTTAATGATCTGTATTTATTTTTGTTCCAAATAAAATTTAAAATTTATTTGTAATTGCTATCAAATAAATTTTTTAAAAAGCTTTATAGATTTATGTCTATATTTTTAAACAATATTTATATGAGGAAAAAAAAGTTTCAAATGCTTGGTTCTTTATTAACTTAATTTTAAAAAAAAAAATATATTTTACTTTTTATTATTGATACTGTAAAATATTTATGTGATTTTGTTGTTGATATTAGTTAAAATTGTAGAAAACAAAATTATATTAAATTAATAATTCATAAATATAAATTAGAGCATATTATTATTTTAAAGAATAATTAAGAATAACGTGAATCTTGTAAGATTGGAGAAACTTCTTTTGAGAAAAGTGAATACGAGAGGATTACTAATTTCTTTGTCATCTAGTGTTTTCAAAATATGTTAATCGTCTAATAATATAACGCTTAAATAACTAAATGACTCAGGACAGAGACTTCTCATTGGAATTAACTGAATGGTCTAACCCATCATGATCCATTCAGACACAAAATTCAATTAAATGATTCATTTAATTAGTGTTTGATAACAATCGACCATAACATAATTTATTAATAATTAAATATGTCAATTCATATTTGATTAATTAAATAATTAATTTAAAAATCTCTCACTTGAATGATAATAATTAATTATTAAAAATATTAGTTTTAGTTTAAAATATCAATAATTATTAAAAAAATTTCAAGTCTTACATTGATTAAAGATAGAACACACAAATTATTTAAATAGAGTGACATCCCTTACCTTACAAGCCGATTTTGAAGAGATGAGTTAGGTCAAACTCTAATTCTATAATGACATCACGAGCCTACTGATTCGGGTCACCTAACATTTATATATGCACACGATACGCAAAAAAAAAATGTTGGGCACAAGAGGGTGTATTGAAAAAATCAAGTCTCATATATCGATAATTCGAACAAAGTTTAATAGTGCTACGTGTGACGAGGTGTATTTGGAAAAATCAAAGTGTCACGTTGGTTAAAGCAAAAACTCACAAAGGTTTTATATAAAGTGTTACCTCTAACCTTACAAGCCGATTTTGTAGGAAAGAATTAGGCTAAACTCGAATTCTATCAATAATGGTCAGAACACTAACCCGTCAAAAGATATGTAAGGTTCAAGGTTGCAGAAATTATATTAGACATAAAAAGAAAATCATATATGTTTATTAGAGTAGAACTAGTATAAGCAGCTATTACAAACTGTTAGAAATTCAATTAGGTTGTTAGAGTTGTTAGCAAGTTAGTTACACAATGTGAGAGCATATGTGTATCTATAACAAGTTTTTGATAATAGCTGCCTCTTTTCATCTCTCATCTTTCTTCTTTTCGTTTTTCAACCAGAGCTATATTCATCAACAATGACAATGACCAAAGATCATTTCTTAACAATGTTAGAGACTCATATTTTATATAAAAAATAATGAATTTAGAGAAACATATTTAATTTAAAAGAAATGTGTTATAAAGAACGGCTCAAGCATATGAACATGCTAATGATAAACTCCTACCAGCTCAAAATATCAAAGACTTATTCATGTGTATAAATATATGGTTATTGATTATATCCATGAGTTTTTAAAGTTAAAGAGTGTAGATTATTCACACAGGTCTACGAATAATAATTACATATAGACATTCCCTATTAAGATAATAATTATAATTCCTTCATAACACAACATCATACTTGATATAAGTATTGATATTATACTTGTACTTTCGTATATATGATTGCAAAAGTGTGGATTTTAAATATATATAATAACACAATATTATTGCATGCTAATAAATTATAGTATCTTTTCAAAAATATATGATGATAATAACAATAATAATAATAATAATAATAATAATAGATTTTAAGATTGTGTACACATTTACTTACACTGATCCAACATGTATAAAAATGTTAAAGTTCACTACTATTAAATACTATGACTTTACACTGCGATAGTAATTTTATTTTTAATACAAAACTATATAGAGAAGTGGTTGTATTATATATCATTATTAGAGTTTTACAAACTCAATCATATATTTTTTTATGTAAATACAATATATCATTATATAATTTGACATGAAAGTGTATGATTGTCATATAAAAGATTTACCATAATTTGGGTGAGATCAAATTCATATAATTTTAAATATTGAGTTAGATATTACATCTTAATAAATCACTCAAAACTCAAATGATACAAATATACACACATTTGTAAAATATAATATATTATACACAACAGATCCATATAAAGTTTTAATATAATTAATATTAAGGATATAACATAAGTAGTCATAAATTTTCATCAATAAGATAAGATATAATATCATCAATATAAGTCTCCATAAATTAATATTATATTAAATAAATGATATTTGACTCTCATTTATATACAATTCACATGTTAAATTCTCCCACTTAAAATAAATATTCAATTACTTTCTCTATCACAGAATGATCATTTCAAATAACATCATACTGATAGAGTATATTCATCACTTACATAATACATAAATAACTAAAATTTATTTTAATAAAAAGTATTAAAATATAAATTATTAAATTTTATAAAATATTAAATGTCTTTAAAATAATTTTTTATTTCTCAAACAATAGTTTTAAACAACATTTTATAAAAAAATATAATAATGTATAAATGCTATATCACCAAAAAGAATTCTAATACTGATAAAGTACTTGAATCATAATTAACATAATCATAAATTAATTACAAGTATATGGAACAAAAAGTTATATTCATAATAACACACCGATAGAGTATAATAATTATAAATATAATATTTATTATAATTAAAATGAATTTAATTATTTTATTTAATAAAATTTGTGCAATTATACCCACAATAGTTGAATTACAATCATGCAAGTTAATATTGATTATATTTTATTCAAATAGAAAATATTAGTATAATTGTATCCACGATAGATTAAATACAATTATAAAAAAAATAAAATTTATTACTTAATTATTCAAAATAAAACTTTTAAAATGATAAGTCTACAAATATTTTTATAAAAGTACAATTTTTATGTATGTATTTATTTGAGTATACAACAAAAAAATAAAATTTTAAAAAATAATAAATAATTTTTATTTAAGAATATTCTCAAAGAAATTGATATTCATGCTTGCAAATAAAGTCAAAGATCATTGATGAAAAGAATTTGAGAGACAATTTTTGAGAGAGTGGTTATTAGAAATAAATTTCTCATTATACGCAATTATATAATAGTTCACAAAATATTTTTTAAAAAATAATTCACAAGGTTTTCAAAATATATTATTATTTTAGAGAATATTATGAACTTCGACGCGTATCTTGTGAGATTGGAGAAAATACCGTCGAGAAGAGTATAAACATGAGAGAAGTACTATCCTCGTTGTTGCCTAAGATTTTCAGAATATGTTAATTGTCTTATGAAATAATGCTTAAATAATTAAACAGATGAGAGTAGATATCTCTTATTGGATTTAACTTTATGGTCCAACGCATCACGGTTCACTTAGACATATAACTGAATCAAATAATTCATATTTAATTAGTGTTTGATAACAATTGAACATAATATAATTTATCAGTAATTAATCATGTCAATCCACATTTGATTAATTAAATAATAAATCTAACAAAAATATGTGAGTTCTATATAAAATACTATATTTGTTTTTTATTATATTCACTATGATCATTATCATTAAAAAAACTTGAGCAAAGTATAAACACTATATCTTTATATATGAAAATCAAGAATTTTGTTATTTGCCTTTAGTTTATTTGTTTGACATGATATAAAAAACTGTAGAATAAAAGAAATTTAAATTTTTTTTGAAAAATTATATTGAAATTATACATTAAAATTTCATTTCTTTTACTTTTATAATTTAAAAACAATTACAAGAAAATAAAAAAATGGTTTCATAAATTTTTTAAAATAATAAAGTTAGTAGGTATTTGTTAGGTTAATACATTTTTAAAAAAATAATTATCTTACTTTGCTTTTAGTAATAGTATGATTTTGATGTTGATATTAGATGAAATATGAGAGTTGTTATTTTAGAAATTATTATCTCAATTTTTTTATTATACTCCTAATGATCACTATAAGAAAAAAAGATTGAGCAAGAAATATATTGAAAAAAAATAGAAATAATGTTTTATAAGTTTCATGGTAATCAAAATCGGTCTGGATTGACCATTTCAATAAGTCGGATTGGGAATCGAAACTCTAACCAATCTAGTTAGACCTAACACTGACATGCAAAAGAATCGAGATTTAAAGTGATGAGCCAATTATAAACAAAAAATTGACAATTTAGACTATTTCTAAGCTCTAATTGAATTTTGTTTTTAATTCATAAAAATATAAGGGTTTCGTTTTGAATAAAAATATTACTTGATTTAATTTTTCCCTTCCTTCTCCAATCACTCTAGTAAAAATTAAATTCGAAAAATGTAGGTAAACATTATTTTTAATTTATTTATTTGATGAATAAAAGTGATCTTTGTATACCAATAAATAATAATAATAATAATAATAATAATAATAATAATAATAATAATAATAATAATAGTAATAATAATAATAGTAATAATAGTAATAGTAATAATAGTAATAATAGTAATAATAATAGTAATAGTAATAGTAATAATAGTAATAATAGTAATAATAATAGTAGTAATAGTAACAATAATAATAATAATAATAATAATAATAATAATAATAATAATAATAATAATAATAATAATAATAATAATAATAATAATAATAATAGTAGTAATAATAATAATTGTAATAATAGTAATAATAATAGTAATAATAATAATAGTAATAATAGTAATAGTAATAATAATAGTAATAATAGTAATAATAGTAGTAATAATAATAATAATAATAATAATAATAGTAATAATAGTAATAATAATAGTAATAATAATAGTAATAATAGTAATAATAATAGTAGTAGTAATATTAATAATAGTAATAATAGTAATAATAATAGTAGTAATAGTAATAATAATAGTAGTAGTAATATTAGTAATAATAGTAATACTAATAATAGTAATAATAGTAATAATAATAGTAGTAGTAATATTAGTAATAATAGTAATACTAATAATAGTAGTAATAGTAATAATAATAGTAGTAGTAATATTAGTAATAATAGTAATACTAATAATAATAGTAATAATAATAATAATAGTAATAGTAATACTAATAATAATAGTAATAATTATAATAATAATAGTAATAATAATAATAATAATAATAATAATAATAATAATAATAATAATATTAATACTAATAATAATAGTACTAATAATAATAATAATAATAATAATAATAATAATAATAATAAAAATAATAATAATAATAATAATAATAATAATAATAATAATAATAATAATAATGAGATGCAATCAAATATAGAGCAATGCAAAACATATGAGAAGAAGAAATTAAAAGACAATGTAGTGAACAAATAATTGATAAGATTATTATATTTTTAATTATTATTATTATTATTATTATTATTATTATTATTATTATTATTATTATTATTATTATGATGATGATGATGATGGATGTTTTGGGCCTACCTACCTCACCTATTAAAAATATAAAAAGTTATAAAATAAATTAAAAAAACTATTAAATGTTAATTATTATAAAATTATCAATAAATGTTTTATATCATTTTAAAAATATAATTAATATTCTTTTTTTATTAAGGAACGGTTCGACGTCTGATCTAGTTTAATTATGTTGATAAAGTTTTTGAAAATAATTTGTTTCAAAGTTAATGAGCAATTATTAAGTTAACACATGTTCTTTTGTATTTGTCGAGAGTTGAATCGATAACATCCAACACTATGTGATATTTCCTTTTGAGAAGAGAAAATGAATTTTGGAAAGCGCCACATATAAATATGGGTGATCTAGCACAAAATAAATTGAAGTGTTAATATGTGCGTGCTTCTGATTTCTGATTTAATATAGTATAAAGAGAGGGGGAAAAGTAAAGAAGAGAATTTTTTTTGTTTGAAAATAATTTTTTAGTAGATATGGAGTGAATTTTTTGCACATTCACAAATTGACTTCTAAATTCTATCTTTTACGTGGATTGAGGGTTTGGCTTGTTTTAAAACATGCAAATACTGATGAATTTTTTCAATAACTACGTTTTTCTTTTATAGTTCCCTCCAAATTAAGGTGTTTGTTTGTATTATTTGTTATTCTTTGTTATATTTTGTTTATCTTTATTTGCTCATGACACTTTCGATGTTACGTGGACATTTTTATTTTGAGTTTATATTTACTTTTAGAAAGAATGAAGAATAGAGAACAAAAAATGATAGTGAAACAAAATATTAGTTGCAAAGTAACAACACATATATTACAAACATAGAGCATGCTCATGCACATACATCATTTATTTAATTTGATATGGATATCTAAGAAATCCAATTGATGAGTTGGAAAGAAAGACTGATTATGCGTGATCTTTTTTAATTATGAGCTTAGCTTTGTGCTGCATTATGATTCTTTGCATGTAACAATTTATAGAAATATGATAATGCTAAAAACAATAATGTCCTTATTTATGGTGGGTTGATGGTGATGTTTAGTATTTAACAAAGTATCTTCTTCTTTAGAAGAAAGATATGGCTAATGAATCCATCATACTTATTCTTACTTTATTATACGATTCTATCTTACATTGTCGGGTTGAAGTTAAAAAACAAAATATTACCTTGTCTGTTTGATGATTATATATGGCTTAATGTATTTTCTGGTCTCTTAACTTAATTTCTATTTTTATAGTGTGGTCGTTAGTTTTAGATCCTTTAATTGTAATTCTGTTAGTCAATGTCATCCTGTTTGTTAAAATGTGTGTATTTCCATCAGTTTTTGCTAGGATGACAATCGAGCTAGGTTTCCTAAGGTGGCATGGATTTATAGTATGACATTTTGATTAAAATATTTGTGAATATGCAAAGTTTCATTTTAACCCATTTTATTTCATTTTGACTTCACTTGAGCTCTCTCTACTGGAAACCCTAACAAAGCTAACATTAGCATCCATCTTCATCTTCGTTCGTATAGTTATCATCACCCTTCATCTTCGTTCGTCAAGGTATGATAATCATACTTTTTCGTTCGTCCTCGTTCATCTTCAGTTTCGTTATATACATTTCTATTCTTCTTCATTTTAGGGTTTGTTTAATCTTTGTTATTGAGTGAAAGAGGAACAACGTCCATCATCTGTTTTGAGGTACGAATGATGCAAACTGTATATTCTTCCCCGTCGTTTATTTCATTTCTCACTTAGGGTTTTCCATCTTCGTTAGATGTATTTCTCATGTAGTTGATGTATCTAGGTCATGGATAGTCGTTTTAAATGGGTGGTTCATCATGGGGGTGAGTTTGTTGAGTTAACCAAACTAGGTTATAATGGCTTAGAAGAAACGTGGGATGTTGAGCCTGATTTTTGGAATTACTTCGAAGTATTAGGTGGGTTTAAAGATTTAGGTCATCCAACTATAGAAAGTCTTTGGTATTATCATCAAATGGAGTGTAATAGCATAGTGGAGTTGAAAGATGACAGTTGAACTAGGAGGATGCATAAAAATTGTTGTGTTGACAATGAAACTAGAAGGATCCTAAAACATGATGTAATTGAGGAACCAATACTATCACTTGAGTATAGTGTTGAAGTAGGTGCCACTGAAACTGAGTTAGGTGAGAACATTAATGAGGGGACCACTTGTGTTGAGAATGTAGGAGACAATACTGGAAAGTTTCCAACTTAGTTTGAGAGTGTTATGGATGAAGGAGACAATGAGGTTTAAACTGACGTGGAAGGAGGAGAAATAAATGACAAGGGGACCACATATGTTATACATGATGTGGAAGCTAGAGACAAGGGGACCACTGAGGTTGGACATGATGAGGGGACCACTGAAGTTGAACATGGTGAGGGGGCCACTAAAATTGAATATGGTAAGGGAGAAACCAAAGATTCATGGAGTTGGTTCCTTGAATTGCTTATATCTGATCTTGGAGGCACAAGGTTGTGCAAAACATACACATTCGTAAGTGACCAACAAAAGGTACTTATTTAATTAATTTCTTTAATATGTTGTTCATTTCTAGAATTGATTAGATACATTTGATGACTGATGCATACTTATATATAGGGACTATTACTAGCTCTAGAAGAATTGTTGCCACAAGTGGACCAGAGATTTGGTGTCAGGTATATACCTTATTAAATAAATGTTTTTGGATTTCCAATTTTTTTTATTGAAACTTAATAATTGGTATGTAAATGAAGGCATCTATTCAACAATTTTAGGAAGAAATTCCCAAGAATTAAACTGAAGGAGTTAATGTGGAAAGCTACCACAACCAGTTATACAAATGCTTTTGGAAAAGCAATGTTGGAAATGAAGGCTGTTAATGTAGATGCATTCAAGCATTTAATCAAGTTACCAGCTAGGTTTTGGACCAAGGATTTCTTCAAAACAAATCCTTTGTGTGATACCCTAGTGAACAACATGTCAGAGGCTTTAAACTCTGTATTTGTGACATCTAGGGCCAAGCCAATCATAACAATGATTGAAGAAATCAGAGTATATCTCATGCAAAGATGGGAGTCAAACAGACAGAAAATTACGAAGTTTGAAGGTGATATTCTACCCAATATCAAGAAAAAGATTGCAAATGAATCTGGAAAAAAAACAGCTGGATTGTGAGGAATTCACTACTACAAAAAACCCATTTAACAACGGTTGGAAAATACATATAATCACGTAGATCAAGGCATTGTTATGTAGAGTGTTTTCGTAAATGCGCTACTTATAATCACGATCCAGGGACCGTTGTTGTATTCTGGAAAGTGTGCGGTATATCACAACGGTTATGCTTAAGAATCGTGGTGATATATACGGTACTAGGTTCGAAACCCAGCAGCGGCAAATAAATTACATTAGATCAAGGTTAATCTAGAAAATTGTTGTAGAACATACTCATAGTTTATTATATACCAATTATATTGCTTGTTTTACCATACACCTCATTAAAGAAGTACAACCATTAAAATTGGCAAATAACTATATAATTTGAAAATTAAACTATTTTTGAAAACCAACTTAAACACACCACTGTATTTCAAATTGCATGCGTCTCATTGTGCATATTTTATGTTCTTTAACACATATGGTTCAATGGTTGGATTCCTTCAATGCATCGATATCTTTTATTATAGTTTACCTCATCATCATCGCTTATCATCGTGATTGTTATGATGACTTATCATCATAACAATCATGATCTTAACAATCACGGTGATAAGCGACGACGACAAGGTAAAGTAGAATTATAGATATCGATGTATTGAAGCAAACAGACCATTGAACCATATATTATGTGTTAAAGAATATAAAATGTGCTGAATGAGATGCATGCAATTCGGAAAATATTGATTGATATAGTTTGGTTTTCAAATACATCTTAATTTTTAGATTATAAGTTTCTATGTCAATTTAAATGATTGCACTTTCATTAAAAGGTTAGTGAAACAAACAATATATATAGTATATAATAAACTAAAATTTATCTACTGTCAACATGTATAAGAATTTAAAGAACAAAATATTGCTAAGTCACAAGAAGCGTCTTTCTTGTGACTTAGCAATGTTTTATTCTTATTTTGAGAACATTTGTCAATAACAACAACATACAACAACACAACAAATCCATGCAACACAATAAAAAAACATGCATTATTTTAGCAACAAAACACTAACAGCATACAATATCACAATGGCTTCATACTTCTTGTACTTTTTTTCCATTGCTACACAAACCATATGTACCTTATCAACTCATACTATACGCTTGATACCACCATCATCATCATTATGTATCATCTTTACTATACAACCTCAACTATTTCAAATAAAATAAAATAGTTAGTAGTCAAAACAAATTCAGCTATAGTTGAAACAAAACCTTAAGTGGAACTGTAACAAATCAAGATACATTGAGTCAATAACACACCTCTTATTGAAAATAATCGTGGAATTGTAATAAATCAAGATATATATTAAGTTCATCTAGTTTGTGATGCTATGAAGAAAAAATATAAGGTGGATGAAGTTTATACAATAACTTGATACTTCTTATATTTTTTTCCATAGCAACAAAAACCATATGTACCATCACCATACTATACGCTTGCTACCACCATCATCACCGTGTATCTACAAGGAAACATAACAAACTTCAAACTTAACCCTAAAACATCAACAACATAATGTTTTCCCAAGCATCCTAAAACCAAACCCTAAAACAATAATCCTAAATTCTAAACATCAACAACATCAAGAAGAAGAGTAGAAAGAAGAGAGCATGATAACATACCATTTTCGCCGCCGTAGGAGTTTACGCCGGACGTTGCTCTCGTAAGATATCCTTTAAGCTTCTTGTTGCTATTCACTTGTTAGTATTGGTTAAGATTCAGGAGAGGAGAGGATTGTGTTAGGGTTTTCTTTAGAGAGAAACGACAGTTAT